>JAIXND010000805.1:8463128-9663128 GCA_023646645.1 Varanus salvator macromaculatus
AAGATCTTTCCAGAGACTTCCCGGGGCCTGGAGGGCTGGTCAGCCGAAAGCCGCCGCTTGGGCAGCCCAGCCTTTCCGAACCCGCCGTCTTCCGGGTGTGCTGGGCTGGGAAACATGGTCCAACGCACCCGGGAAGTGTCAGGTTGGGGAAGCCGGATTCCACCTAATGCAGGAGGTCTTTCCTCCCTGCACTGGGGGCATCGGACCCCGTGCAACATCGAGACTTCCCTGGGTTTTGCCTGATCTGAGTCTGTTTGAGTGGGAGCAGGTGAATGGGTGCCCTGCGCCAGCAGCGGGTTGGACCGGACGGCCTTCTTGGCCCCTCCACCTCTTCTGTGCTGTGATTCTCTGGAAGAAAAGTGCATTTTCTTCTAAAGCCATTGGCTCGCATAGGAATGTGTGCACATGTAACACTGTGGTGCTCATGGGCTCTGGGCTGGTTCCGCAGCCACCAAAGTCCAAAGCAAGGAGATCACGAGGCTCAGATCTTGATGTGGCCTCCACTTTCAGGGATGTGTGAAAACACGGCTGGGCTCTTGCCCACCTTTTAACTGGGCTTATCGGTGGCCACTGGGGTGCTGCTTTGGGCAAGTTAACAGAGAATCCCTGGCAGGTGCGAGAGGGTCGATTCTCTCCCTGACTCCCATTTCTTTCAGCCCCTCAAAGAGCCGCTCGTGGCTGCCATGGGGGGTTGGGAGACACGCCTGGACAGACCCCCTTCAGGCTGTGCTGCTCTGAAGCCCGGTTGCTGGGCTGAATGGGACAGATGAGCCGAGGACGGACTGGAGTTTCCAAGAGAGCACCGCAGGCGGAGAGTGCTTTTGCTTCCGGCTGCTTTCTTCTTTTCGACTTTCCTCCTTGCGACCACCTCTGGTTAAGCAGTGCTGGCAAGCTTTTGACACTCTGCAAAACCTGCCATGCCTGTTTGATCAGAGAAGGAAGGAGGGTTGAGCGAAACATTCCCCTTTCAGCGCACCGCCCGTTCTTGGGAGGTGGGGAAGAGCTGGGAACCGATTTCTCTCCACATGTAGCTCTCCAGGATCGAACTGGTGGCCGGGCTGCTGGGCATGCTTGCCCTGGCCGCAGAAAGCCTCGTGCCTTAGAATCATTCCACAGGGTAAAGGCAAGGAAAGGGAGAGGTGAGTTCAAGCCACCCTGCAGGGAGCAATTCCTGTCTAGTTACCCAGACGACAAGAACTCACAAACTTACAGACGACAAGAATTTCAAATGCAGGAGGTGCCAAAACTCAGCCCGCTCTTTCCAGATCCCTTTTGTATGTTCCTGCTTCATGTGCATTGAAGGGATAGTCCTAGCTTGGCACTGAAGTGTTTGTTTACCACGGAGAAAGTCCCCCGGTTAGGCCTGGACGTCTCCAATTTAGCAGCATCCGAGCGCAAGCGAAAGGAAGGACCCTTCGCCTGAGACACTGCCAGTCAGAGTAGGCAGTCCTGACCTGGTGGTACGGAAAGCTAGGACTGATCCCAGGGGCATCGGCGCATCAGTCTTCCACCGGACACGGGCCTGATGGTCATGGATGATCAGGAATTCCGTGCAGGATGGCCTCCTTGGCGTCCTGGAACGCTGCACCCGCTCCCCCTGCCAGCCGTTCTCTCACACGGATAACTTTTAGGGACTTGTTTACAAGGCCAGACCAAAGACCTGCATAGTGTGGCAGCCCAGCACAGGGTCTCTCGCGCTGCACGAGCCAGGGTTTGGGGTCTCGCTTGTCCTCTTCTGGGACTCCTTGGTCATCCCTTGGCTCGAGGCATCCTGGACATCTCAGGCTGCCGGAGTGTTTGGCTGGCCCTGGAGCGGTTCAAGACCTGGGAAAGCTCCCAGCCCCAGCTGCTGAAAACCTGCATGTTTGCCCTCTGGGATTTGATATTGCTCCTGAGAAAAACTTGTAGTATCTTTTTCCAGGCCTGCACCGCTGCTGCAGCCTCCTTTGTGGTTTTGCAGATACGTGTATTTGGAGTCTGTATATTTGGTGCAATGAAGCCCTGGACTCTGAATGCCATTGCCCTAACCTGATCCCACCTCTGGAACATGCGTGTTTCGCCTTTGCTCTCTCCACCCTGTGATCTTCCTCCAACTGGGCACTGTAAATGTTCTGGTTTTCCATCGCTCTGAAATCACAGAGTTCGTACTTAGTCATTTTCTCAGAATTCTCCGTTTTGTTGCTGCTGCAATCATTTACGCCCAGAACAAATGCACATTTTAAAAAACCCTCGTTTCTGGGCTCAAAAGTTTAAGGGATGAACATACCTTCGCGGGGGAGTTTCTGCCCCTTCTTCCTCTTCCTCTTCTTCACAACCCTGTCCCCCACCCCGCTTTCCGGCGTCCGCAGGCTCCTCGGCTGCTCCTGTGGGTGGCATTGGTATGCGCAAGGCAGTGTGTCTATTGATGATCTCGATTTTATATGCGCGAGAGGTGTGGGTTTTGTATTGGTATGTGCGAGAGGCAGTGAGTGCAGTTGTGCGTGCCTCCGGATCGGTATGCGTGGGCGCTCGCGCGCTTGATGCGGGGAGGTTGTGGGGGGGACTGGGCGAGCGGACCTCGGGGTGTGGACCCTTTGGCGAGAGCCTGCTTCTGGGTGGTGGTTATGGTGCTGCTGAGGAGTTGAGGCGCGTTTGGTTTCTTCGTTCCCATCTGCCACAGGCTCGGTTTTCGTCTCTGCTGCTTTGTGTACCCATTTTGGAGAGCGCCATGCAGCCCTGGCGCCCCCCCGCCCCCGCCCTTCTCCTTCGGCAAGCCACTCCCCGGCGGCTGAAAGAAGTTTCTTTGCCACATTCCCGGGGGTGTGCGTTCAGCGTTGTCCTGGTTTGCTTTGGAAAGTTTCTTTTGTTGCCGATGGAAGCAGCCGTGTGCCAAGGTTAAGCGGGAAGGGAGAGCTGTGGCCAGGCGGCTTCGGCCCCACTGAGCTGCCCCGGGCGGGGTGCTGCCTCGTCGGGCGCCCCGTCTGCGGCAGCGACGAGGAGGAAGCTCAGCATCAGCAGCGCAACATCCTTCCCTCGCTCCTCTCCATCATTTCGGATCCAGGAATACCCCTCCCCTGCTCATGGGTGGTGGTCCCGCTGGGCTGTTCTACCGGCCAAGGACAGCCCAGTCCGCCACACGCTCGCCACCTCCGTTTTCTTGAGTGCCCAGGCCAAGAGCCCCCGTGCCCCCCCCCGAGCCGGGCGTCTGAAGCATGTCAGGCCTGCCGTACCTTTGCCTTCTCCGTGGCTCTCCGGTGAGGGGGCTTTGGCGGCTTAAGAACGCGGGACGCCAGCCCTGCTGAGTCGAAGCGGTTCGTACGCCGGGCTTGGACTCGGGAGACCCAGGTCCTTGTCCCCACTCAGGCACAATGAAATAAAACAAAGACATGGAAATAAACGACGCTCCCTGGGTGACGGTGGGCGGTCCCTGCCTCCCAGCCCAACGTGCCTCACCGGGCGCTTGCCGTGAGGATAAACTGGAGGGGAGCAGACCCTCCTTGGATTCCTCGCAAGAGGAAGGCACGTCTGTCCGTGGGGATGACGATTCGCCAGGCCCTCCTGCTTCCCACTGTCAGCCCCGGAGCGGGACATCGGGCGCGCACGTGTGCAAGCGCCCCCTGCGCCTCTGCCCCTCGGGACGTGCCCAGAGGCGCTCACGCGCGAGTGACGCAGAGACACGGGCGGCCGGAGGCGTCTGCGCAACGAGAGCGGGCCAGGCCCTCGGTGGCTAGCAGTGGCCGGCGGAGGCCTCCCTCCGGGAATGCTGGCCAGCCTCTTCCTGAGGCCAGGGGCTGTTGCTCCATCACGGCCGCCCCCAGATCCCACGAGTTCATCGTTGCGCCTGCCTCAACGGAACCAGCAGAGTGCCGAGAGGGACGTGTTCTCCCACCAGGCCGATGTGGGGCGCAGCGCAGAGCGTGTGGTGAGCCGATACTGTGCCGTTCAATGCGCTTCCCCCGAGCGCTGGTGTGGCTGCTCGTTTTCGCGCGAGCTTCTAGCGTCCCCGTGCGCGGCGGGCGGCTCCCGCTGCCTCGCTTCCGCCCTCGCTGGGTTCAGAGCAGGAGGCGAAGCCACGGCTCGCCCGGGTGCCGTGTGCTGGCCTTGGCGGATCCCACTTTGGCAAAGAGCACCGGCGTGGGGGCCTGGTGGCCGGAGGACGGGGGGAGCGGGCAGGGTCCGGGGCGACGTAGCAGCGAGAGGTTTGGCCTGGCAGGGGCGCCTAAACATTCCCGGAATGATTGCCGGCGTCACTCTTGGCGTGCGCTCCGAGAACACGCAGGGTGCCTTTCATTTCTCAGAGCAAGAGGTGCTGGGGCCGGGCCTGCTGTGCACCCTGGCTCCCCCAGGATAGGTCGCGGCTGTTCTGGGGGAGCAACAAGCACCTTGCACATGCACAGAGGCTATTTGCAGTGTACCTCCATGGGGACCATTTGAAATTAAACTCAACAGGCCGACTTGCGCAGAAAGGCGAGCGTGATCAAAAAAGATGTGAAGGCTCACAGGAGAGACGGTGATCCTTGCGGGAGGCTCAGGCCAAGCCGTGGAGGGGCTTGAAGCGCATGGCCAGCATGCTGAGCGAGGCCCAGAAACGAAGGTTGAGAGCTAGCGCCTTGCCCAGGCCTGCTCAGCGGCTCTGTGGCAGAGACGGCGACCCGGGTCCCCCGAGCCGAGTTCAGAGCTCCCCTGCCCCTTTGTCGCGCTGTCGCATCCTCGATGGAGATTGGTGCGTTCGGATTTCTTTATTTTTGGAGGGTTTGTTCTCTTCCTCTTTGGAGTTGCACTGCGAGAGCTCTGCGGATTTTAATTATAACCCCAGCAAGGGAATCAGCGATAATTGAGCTAAATTTGTGTCATACTGTATGCTAATATTTTTTTGCAATTAGTGGCTTTTTAGCAAGATTCCTCTCTTGAGCTCAGCTTCTTACTGCTGCACTGGGAAAGTTGTCAGCATGCATTTTTCGTTCTTTTCTTCTCTGTCCCCCCTCTCCCCACCCCCCGCCCTCCCAGTGTTACAAACTTAATTTCTTGGAAGGCAGTTTTCAGAGCCAGTGGAGTGATATTCGGATACCGGGTCCCATGCTCCCACAAAGCAAAATGTTCGTATTCACACCCACACACAAATTTTGTAAGTCCCAACTTCTTCGTATGGGGTATTCCCCTTGAATTTCTGATAAACTTATGCATGCGTTCTTACGTGAAATGTCATCCGTGTAACTCTGAGCAATTTTACATAAAGAATAGCCAAGTAAAAATTTTAATATGTAACCAGGGCAGGATTAAACCAATCCTAAACTTTTAAAATTTAAAATTCACATTAAAAACTCTGAAATAGGACACAATTTCAGCAGCTCTGGAAATGTCAGCCAAGAGGATTCCAGATACTCTTCTGTAGTAAAGCAGCTTCAGCGGTCGAGTTTCTGCGGGTGCGAAGGGGCCTCTCCCGGCTACGGGCTGCGTGGCAGGGGAGAGGCGCACGAGGCCGGGCGGATGGGGGGAGCGCCTCCTTCCGGGGCCACAGCCCAGGTTTTGTGGACCCGAAAGGCCGCAGCAGCCTCTGCGACCGGCCCCACAACAAAGCCAAGCCCCCCTGCAGGTGTTGCGGGAGCACCCTTGCCTGGCAGCCCGTTGAAGCGTTGTGCGCTCCCCGCGGGGCTGAAATGCATCCAAGGGCAGCCCCACACAGACGAGGCTGCAGCGGTCGCTGTTCCTGCCCGGCGTGGCCTGCGCCCTCCGTGCAGCTCGCGCTCCGGGTGAGCTGGGGAAGGGGCCCGCACGCTCCCCTGGGGTGGGGCTGGTGGGCGCCTCCCGGTGGCAGGGCTGCCCCTGCGGAGGACAGTGGGCTCGGGCCGCACCTGGCCCTTCCCCTGCTCTGGCCCGCCGTGCCTGCGCCGTCCCCTCTCGCTCTGAGCGGCGGCTTCCTGGCCCCCCGCCAGCCCATTGCCGATTCTGGACAAGACCTCCGGCTTCCTTGGGATTTGAGGACAAGGACGGCGACGCTTGTGTGTTCGTGGCACGCTGACGGTCCCGACCTGCCCAGTCTCCCGGTGACGCCTGCAGCGGCTGGGAAGAATGGGGGGGAGTGGCCCTGTGGGGCAGAACAGCGCAGGCCCCCACGCCCCTGGTCCCCGGCACTGCCCTTCCCAACCTGCCTGGAGCCCCGCAGATGGGCTCAGCGGCCGATCCCACCATCCCGGGCAGCTGGGAAGGACGGCGTGGTCGGTGGAGCGGCAGGCTGCGAGAAGGAGTCTAGGAGAGCCGCTCGCCGTCTCCGGGGGCAGGTCGGCTGCTCGCCTCCGCCCCACGGCTGTCACTTGCTGGCTTGCCAGGTGAGAGTGGGGGGGGGCAGGGGCCACAGCGCCCCTGCTCCCCCCACAGCTCTCCCAACAAGCCATTTGCTGGGTGTACTGGGGGCATGATGTCACTTTCACCCGATGTGACCCCATCTGTGATTGATTGATTGATTGATTGATTGTTGGAATATATTTCCGTGCTCCAAACCGTCCAGGGAGAGTTTCTGGGCCGACGGGACGCCTCCAAATGCTTGAGTGAGCGAATGAATGCGTGGATGAGCAGAGGGGAGAGGAGGGGCTGCCCGGGGGCTCATGGCTGAAGGGTGCGCACCCCCCCCCCCCGGGGCTGGGAGAAAGCCCGCCTGGAGAAGTGTGGCTGCCAGTCTGTGCCTGCAAGGCAAGGCTGGGCTGCATGGACCAGGGCGGCGTTCGGCATCCCGGTTTGCAGGCAGGGCGGGGGGAGCGTGTGAGCGAGCAGAGCGGGCACGCCGAGTGGGCGCCGATGGGCCATCCGCCAGAAGCAGCGCCGGGGAGCCCTCTGGGACAGACTGGCTGCCCTCGCAGGGCAGTCCGAGCCGGCCGAACGCGAGGGGGGTTCCCACAGAGGGTTCAGCGAGCCCCCCTTGCTCTTCCCGGAAAGTTTGGTCCCCGTGAAGCCCTGTGACGGCTTGGAGCGACTCCGCCACCCGGGCCGGGCGAAGGTGCCGCTCGTCTCCACGCAGGGCAGGGGCTCCTTCCTTCAAGATGGACCCACCGTCTGCGTTCTGCTGCAGGAACTATTTGAGTTCCTTTTGCAAGCGGTCTGGGGGTGCCCGGGAGACGAGACCGGGACGTGGGTGGGGCTGGGGGAAAGAAAATTAAGAGAGGAGGGAGCTGACCCCGGCTTTTCATCCTGTTGCAGAAGGTTGTGGCCTTCCCTAGCAGAAGCGAGCGCCCGGAGGACGCGCCGAGGCTGCCCCGGTCGGATGCGCCCGCCTCGCCATGGCGGCCCTCTATGGCAGCGAGGTCAAGTGCGTCAGCGTCGAGTGGGACTTCCTGCAGGGGCTGCTGGTGAAGAACCAGCCCGTGCCCTGGTAAGTCGGCCCCGTCCGGCGCCCGAGGGACGCGGCGCATGACGTGTGTGCGGCTGGACACACTCTGTGGCGTCCCTGAACCGGACGGCAGGACCGGGCTGGTCCCTGCACCCTGGTCAGCCTCTGCATTTTTGTCCGTTGCGCAGGGCCTTGGGGAAGAGGTGGGAGCGTGGCAGAACCCTCCCCACTGGCCCACTCTGCGTCCGCAGAGGCCGCTTTGCCAGCGGAGCCTGCTGAGGGCCTTGTGGCAGGATCAGGCCCAGGGGCCATGTGGGGCAGCCCCTCTGTTTACACGGGGCAGCCGGCGGCCCCATAGAATCCCGCCAGGAGGACACGGGTGCTGCAGCCCATGCTCCCCAGCAGCTGGTGTCTGCAGGCACAGTGCCCTGCTCTGCGGTGGCACAGATCCGTCAGGGCCGGGAGCTGTGGAGACGCTCCTCCTCCAGGAAAACCCATCCGGATTGGCGGCCATGTCGGTATCTGGGCAAGGGAACAGCCCAGCTTGACTCTACGTGGCGCGAAGAAGCCCTTCCTTGGGGCCGTCCGGAGTCTCCCGCCTGGCAGTTCCACGGGGTGCCCCCTTTGGGTCCTAGGATTATGGAGAGGGAGAAAAGCCCTTTTTTCCACTTGCTCCACACCAGGCACACTCTGTGCCTCTCCCACCCTGCCCCATATTTCTGCTCTCTGGCCGGTCTTTCTGGTGAATTATTCCGTGTAAAGAAGGTGGGCAGTTGGAGTCTGGGCCGGCCGGCCATCCATCCTTTCCTACCAGTGCGGCAAACAACAATGAAAGCAACTCCCAAACTAATAGTATAATTAAAGCAACAACGAAGCAGACACCGAATAGCCGAAACGGCTAGTGGAATGCCGCGCTGGCACCAGGCCCGCGGCTGAGGAACCTGTGTCTCCGCAGATGTTCCTGAGTTCTGCTCCTTCCGGGGCTGCGGCCCCCGTTCTGCCCCACGGCCCCCTAATGGTGCCCCCTCCCCCCGCAGCCTGCAGGCCCTGCGCAAGGAGAAGTCCCGCAACGCCGCCCGCTCCCGCCGGGGCAAGGAGAACTTCGAGTTCTACGAGCTCGCCAAGATGCTGCCGCTGCCCGGAGCCATCACCAGCCAGCTGGACAAGGCCTCCATCGTGCGGCTGACCATCAGCTACCTCAAGATGCGCGACTTCGCCAGCCACGGCGACCCCCCCTGGGGCCTGCGAGCCGACGGGCCTTCCCTGGCCGGCAAAGGTGGGTGCGGCTGCAGGCCGGGTGGGCGGGAGGGAGGGAGGGAGCCCCCGCCACACAGGGGTCTGCAGCTCGCCGGTCATGGGCCGGGGGCTGGGGCCAGCTCTGCGGTGCTGAGGACGGCTCCAGGAGCGCCCAGTTTCTCCTGGGGGCCGTGGCCTCCCCCACGGCAAGTACCGGGGCCTTGGGCGCACAATGCGCGGGCCGGACCCGGGTTGCGGTCAGCGCGTGCGCCACCCTCAAGTCGGTCCGGTCCCAGCTGGTGCTTTGGGCCAGAAGGACTGCAGGCACCCGTCAAATAGCAGAAGGAGCATCGTGCGCATAGCCGAGAAGCGAGAGCGTTCTAAATATTCAACAGCACTGGCGAGACTCTGCTTGCACTGGGGCCTCTGCCTCGCATAGCGGGCCGTCTCTGCCGTGCGCTTCCTTTGAGTCTTCTCAGCAGGTCCCGTGCCCGCTCAGAAAGAACAAATCCTACAAAATCGTACAAATCGTGCAATCGTACAAAGGGCCCTGACTGGAAACGTCTGCCATTCAGGGCGCCAGGGCTGCCTAACGCCAGCTTTGCTTCAAGCTTGGACCTGTGGCCTTGAGTTCGTTTTGCGGCTCGGACAAACCTGCATGTCCATAACGTCGCACACCTGCAGTGCCCCCCCACTCAAAATGCTGCCTTGCTAGGCATGGTCTGCGCAGGGGGGAGCCCAGCCTCTACAGGGCACTATGGCCGGGCTGAGGGCCCGAGGGCACAGGCTTCCTGCTCCCCGCCCCCCCCGGAAAACCTTGCTCAATCACCGCCTGGGTTTGGGGGCCTTTGTGCGGCACTGAAGCCCCAGACGCCCAAGCAGGTCTCCGTGCCCGTGTGGGTGGCACCTTTGGGGTGCGGCCCTAGGACCCTTCTGCCTGCTGGGGCATGCTGGGAGTTGTAGGCCCTTTCTCTGCGCCGTTGGTCTCTTTTTTAAAAAAGAAAGGGAGCGGGGATCGGCCAGTCTGGAGAAACAGTGTCTGGAGCGCCCCTGGCTTATTTGGCGTGTTTCGTGGGACCGTGATGGCTGAGCTCGCGTGGTGGGGATTCGAGTGCAGAACCAAGCTCCGAGAGACTTGCTGGGGGAATCGCTGCCCCGTGGCTTGCGGACAGTGGGATGCCTTGACACCGGAGGCCCCGATCCATCCCGGCCAGCGTTGCCCACACTGGCAGAGCCGCTGCTCGGACTTGCATCCGTGGCAAAGCCGGCTCTCTCCCACGGAGGTGCCCTCTCTGCATCCCGGACGGATGCGCACGTTTCTTTGTCCCAGGACCGCGTGCAGCGGAGGACCGTTTGCAGGTCTTGGGAGCGATAGAAAAGCCCACCAGCCCCGTTTTGGAGTTTGCAGAGGTGGCTCGAGGAAGCTGAGGGACCATTTCTGCAGTGCGACAGGTTAAAATGAGAGGGGAGAGAGCCATTCAGCTGCCACAAGCTCCTTGGAGAAGGCATGCGATAAAAATGAAATACTAATATTCTGATATGTGTTTGTTGGCTGAAGCTCCCTGGGCAATAACACGGATGGTGATGCTCGTATGTGGAAGGTGACTTGCAGACCCCACTCCGTGCCCTAAAATGCCATCTTTGGTCCCCGAAAGGAATTTGGAGCTAAGGCCCCTCCCCCGTTTGGACTCCAGGAAACCGGGCACTTGTCTCCCTCTGCCAGTATCGCACGCTGGGACCAGCGATGGCTCTGCCGGCAGCAGGAGGGCATTTCCGGCCCCGGGCAGAGGATCTTGGAGTCTTCCTCACGACAAGCAGCCCGGGCTGTGCCGTCCTGCCCAGACCCCACGAGGCAGCATGGCTCTCGGGGGGTCTGCAGCGGCCCAGGACACGGACGAGCGCCCGTTTCTTGGGGATCGGCTTCCCCGCGTGTGCCGTGATGCGTGCGCACCGGTGCCTCTCCATTCCGACACACACATCCGAGCGCTCGCCCGGATGAAATAGCATTGATTAGCCAGGCACCATTTAAATAATACAGCCTCAAAGTGTGTAATTAAATAAATTAACTGCCTTGGAAGAATACAGGCTTGCAGCCATTTCTGATTACTATCATTACCCACAGGGTAATTATCAGCCAAATAACGAGTGTTCCGTGAAATAGGGATAAACATCTGCCTATTGTTTGGGGGGGGCTGGCGAGGGACTGTCCGTTTTCTCCCCCCTCCCGGCAGATTCCAGCACTGAGGAAGAGACCCCCCCCCCCCCGCTGCCTCCCTCAGTTTGCAAGAGAGGCCAGGATCTGTAGGGAACGAATCCCGGCAAGGACGGGCTTTCAAGGAGAGGTGCCAATGCGGCTGAGAACTTTTCCAAATGGGAGAAGGGATCTCGCCCTATTTTGCGACAGCTGGTGTCCCGCGAGGGAGTTCCAAAAACGGGGCAGAACAGGGGGCAGAAGAGCTGCTCAAGAGCTGGGATGCCTTGCTTAACCCTCTCCGCATGCCGGCAAAGCACGAACCAGCTTCCTGTAATGAGGACTAGAGGCTTGCATGGAAGGCAGTGTGCGAAGGAGGGAATGTAGCTCAGTGGCAGAAGCTTGCTTGGCTTGCAGAAGGGCTTCAGGCAGGGCCCCAGGATTCCTCCTGCAACCCAACGAGCCGCTGCTGCCGATCAGCACCGGGCGCAGTGGGCTATGGCCTGACCTGGCGTAACAGGCAGATTCCTTCCTGCGCTCCGCGTGGCACCGGAGCTCAGTCTGGCAGGCTGAATCCGCCTTTTAGCAGAAACACGATTGAAATTCCCCACTCCCCCCACCTTACACATTCCAGAAGAACTGTCAGTATCTGACCACTCTCTGTGCGAGTGTCAGAATAACCACACCTGTGTAACGCACACCGTGTTGCAAAGCGGCAGGAAAGAAGTCCAGAAAGCACGAGCCCAGGAGCCCAGACCGGCTACACTGGAAGCGTTGGAGGTCCTGCGGGGTTCAGGGATAATTCGTGTGCGTTGCATTCCCAGGGCAAAGTTAGCAGTGGCCACTTCAGAACAATGTGCCCCAGGCAACAATGGTTTACCGAGTGCAAAAGACTTTCGCGCCACCTAACGCCTACACGGGTTCTGTCGCTGCTGTAAGACGCAAACTTAAAACATCGACAGACGGTCACGGGCAACAGACCTCAGCAGACAGACGTGAAAAGCTTCGGTTTAAATCAGTCTCTGTTGATCAGGGGACTTGCCGATAATTTGTACAACTCCCAGTATTCCTAGCCACCTGCTATGCTGGCTGGGGCTGATGGGGTTTGAAGTCTGAAAGACCTGGAGGGCGCGAGGGTGGGGGGCGCCTGATTTCCCCCGCAAGCCGCAGAGGAGGGCAGGGCGCGTTCCAGTGGAGCCAAGCTCAGGGAGCCAAGGTGCAGGTGGGATGCCAGGAAGTCCTTCCTGACGGTTAGGACCCCCAGGGCGTGGAATGGGCCTCCCTGGGAGGTGGTTGAGGCCCCATCGGTGAGGGTGTTTAAGGACAGGCTGGACATGGGCATGGTGGGCATGTCGTGAGCGGAACCGGCTGGTGCTGGGGGTCAGACTAGATGGCCCGGGAGACCTCTTCTGACTCGCTCTGTTTCTCTCTTGCAAAGATAAAGGCATGCTTATATATACACACACATCCATGTTCCTGGCAGGGGAGTTCCCAAGAGAAGTTGGGAAGCTACCAGATGGCTGCCAAGCAGGGGATGATGGGCAAGGCACCCAGAGAATTGGACCGGGGCACGTCGGATGTGGCCTGCAAGCCCAAGGGTCAATATTTCTGCTCTGGACTGTAAGCTCCATGAGGGCAGAGACCTTTCTGCCCCCTCCACTTGAGTCTGGGGGTGGCTGCCCAGTGCCTCCTCTCTGAGCCCCCCGGAATGCCTCCCTCCAGACGCGAGACTCCCCACATCGTCCCTGCGTGGCTGATTATCTTCCATGCTCCCTCAAAGAGACTGTTGGCAGCCATTTCTCCTGTACTCATTCCCACCTCTGACCGGGGGCCAGTTTCCCAATCAGTCGCATTAGTGCAACTAGCAGTGGCTTTTAATGCCCACAGCAAATATCATGGGGCCTAGCCGGGCAAAAATATTAAGGTCATGTTGATTAATCAGTCCATGGTTTATTAAACATCTGGCGGGAGCGCATTGTTCCCATTTGACAAGTAAAATGGAGCCTGACTTTTGTCTGTTCCTCGGGTCACTCGGCTCGTGTGGGGGAGATTGTGCGAAAAGCGCACCGTGCTCCGTGGGCAGCGCAGGCTTTAAGCGCAAGCCGGGTGTGACGAAGGTGATTTGTGTGCCATAGAGACTTTGCAATGTGCAAGGAGGCAGGTCCCTGCCCCAAAGAGCGTGCAAACCTATGCTTTGACCTGGGGGAGAGAAGACACACAGGCTGGGGTGCCCAGAGGAGAGACGGTCCTGTGTACGTTTACACAGGAGAAAGGCAGCCTGGGTACCAAGCGGGCTCTGCCATTGAGCTGCAGGAGCAGCCTGGGGCGGGGGACCGGGACCCTGCCCATCGCGTTTGTGTGAACCGGAGGCTGGGCCGGACGGGGCCCAGTCCGGTCCACAGGGCTGCTGGAGGTTCTGGTGGTCTCTGTGGCGGGTGGCGGGCTTGTTGCTCCAGATTTTGGCTTCAGGCACAGCAGGGGGTTCGCAGCCACAGGCACGGCGGCCAAGGTACCTCCTCCTTTGCATTTCAGAGCGGGTAGCCTGGCCCCTGGCCCCCCGCCGCCCGGAGGGCCCTCGGTCACCCCCCCCTTTCCAAGCCGGCGCACTCGCTGTGGGGAAAGGCCTGGCTGGGAGACAGACGTCCCTTCTGGCCCTTGTCAGGTTCCTGCTTCAGCCTCCACATTTCCAGGCGAAAGGAGACAGGCGGCTGGCCCCACTGGCTGGGAATGATGGGCACTGCAGTCCCACATCTCGAGGGCAGCAGATGGGGAAGGCTGGAGGAGGCGATTCAGTGCACGGGGTGGCAGGTCTGAGGTGTTTCTGGGAGCTCTTCAGCATGTGACATGCACATGGTGGGCATGTCGTGAGCGGAGCCGGCTGGAGCCGGGGGTCAGACTAGATGGCCCGGGAGGCCCCTTCTGACTCGCTCAATTTCTATGTTTCTATGTGCAGCCCCTCCACAGGAGAGCAGTGTCTGGCGAGAACGCCTTGTCCCCGAGCCAAGCAGGGTCATTTCCCTTGCAGCTGTTCAGGGACAGAGGCAGGGGGCTCCCAGGGCTGAGCAAAGCCCTCTCTTCGCTGCGGACCCGCTTCCCAGGGACGGCCACGCTTGGAGGCAGGGCTGAGCCGGCCTCGCTCTCCCCCGAGCCCTGGCCTGCGCGCAGGCAAGGCGGACACAGGCAGGCAGGTGCGGCTGCTGGGCGCATCAGTGCGCTCCACCCGGCCTCTGGCGGCAGCCGGGGCTGCTTCTGAGGATCAGCACTGGAGTCTCCTCCATGTGGCCCAGCGCCACGGCCACGCCAGCCCCAGCCCCAGCCCCAGCCCCAGCAGTGCCGTCCCAGCCTGTCTGCCCCACTCGCCCCTGCAATGCCCCGTGTGTTTTCGTGGTCAGATGGGGGCCGTCAGCACAGCCCCCTTGCCCCCCAGAGGTGAATCACCCACGTCTGGCCCCTGTCCGGCCGGCCTGTGCAGCCAGGCTGCTTTGCAAGGGGTGCTGTGGCACCCCGTCCCGTTCTGCCCACTGCCCCGAGCTGCCTTGGAGCCTGCGGAGGGGAAGGGGAGCATCGCCAAAGGAGGTCCAGGGACGCCCGACCAGTGCGTGGCTCGGAACGAAATGGGCAATGGCAGCGGACTGGCGGCGGGCGTGGGCCGCAGTCCCACTGGCTTGGGCAGGGTCTCTGCCTGCTGTGATCCAGGTCGCGTGGTGGAGGTCACATTTTAATCCCACCTACCCTCTCTGAGGAGCTCAGTGTTTCCCCCTTCCCATTTCTGCTTCACAACAGCCCTGTGAGGTAGGGCAAGCGGAAGAATAGTGACTAGCCCAGGTTGCCCAGAAGCGTCACAGGCGCAGCCGCCCTGCCCTGATCCGGCCCCCAGCGGGACCTCCCTGGCTCCAGCGCAGCCCCTGCCTGGGCCTCAGCCCAGCTCGCCTCCCCAGCCTCCCCGCTCGCCATCGCGGGCCCCCCGTGCGAGGCGCTGTACGGAGGGCTGAGCGCGCAGGCGGAGCAAAGCGGGGGCGCGGGGCGCTCGCCCCTGCTCGCCTCTGGGGGCGCTTTCCCTGCCTCCTGCGCGCGCCCTCGGGCTGCTTGGAGAGCCCGCGCAGCGCAGCCCCTCCCTCCCTGCGCCGCGCAGCCCCTCCCGGCGCGCCCTCCTTGCGCCGCGCAGCAGCCCCTCCCTGCCTCCCTGCGCCGCGCCGCGCCGCGCAGCCCAGCCCCTCCCTGCCTCCCTCCCTCCCTGCGCCGCGCAGCGCAGCCCCTCCCTCCCTCCCTGCGCCGCGCAGCCCAGCCCCTCCCTGCGCCGCGCAGCGCAGCCCCTCCCGGCGCGCTCCCGGCCGGCGCAGCCCTTCAGCTGCAGCGCCTCCTGCCGCTGCCCCGCCGGGCGAAAGAGGCCGCAGCTGCGCCGCGTAATGCGCCGCGATCCGCCGGCTTGATCCTCCGCCATAATTGCACCCTCGGGGGAAGGTCGGCGCGGGGGCCTCTCCGCTCGCGCCTCGAGCCCTTCCCGGGAAGGGGCTGCTTCTGCCCACGTGCCCCGAGACGCCCGTTGCAGGAGCGGCTTTGTGCGCAGCTCGGCATTCGACAGCCGGTGTGGCCTTACAAAGCAGAGCGATGCTCCTAGTCCTCAAGGTTGCCCGTGCTGGGCAACGAACCGTTGAGCTCTGGGGGTGCTGAGAAGGGGGTTTGGGGCAGGCTCTGGTGCTCCCCCCCACTTTTGGTCCCTTGCCGGACGGAGGACGAATTGCACCAGAAGAGAGGCGTGAAACCGGGGAGTGTGGGCTGCAGACTCCCCCTGTTGAGCTGGGCTTGGTGGCCACGTGTCCTCTTTTATGGAGGACTGTCCTCTGTTTGCAAGTGCCTTTCCTGGAAGGGCAGTCCAGCCAAGTCCAGTGTAAAGAGGCCGAACCTTAAGAACGGACAGCTGGGCTTTCCGGTTCTCTGCTTGGTGCGAACTTTGGCATTTTGGTGCAAATTCTTGCAGGCTTCAGGACGCAGCCTGGCAGGGCGCCAGGCCCTCCGTCCACCCGGCCCAAGGCTGTTGGCACCCCGAAGCAGGTGCAGCTCTGCCCGGTTTCTTCTAGGATGCTCTCCTGGGAATTTGAGGGAAAGCAGTTCACAATAGCAATTTGGGGGAGGGGGTTAGCTTTCTTCTCCCCTTTCTCTCCCAAAAAGAGGAATGTCTTTTTAATATAGCTTTTTTTTTAAAGCATACCTAAATTTGACAGGTGGCAAATGTAGTTTCTTACAGCAGAATTTTATAAAGAAATATTTTCCTGAGCCCTAAACAGCGGTGAAGAGCTGGTTATCCATGTACCGGGACTTCTGGGAGGTATCAGCCTGTATTTAAAGCTTTGTGTGCGCGCGCGCACACACACACGCATGTTGGCACAACAACTGCTTAACAATATCCCATCAGCATTTATGCAAGAAGTTTATTTCTCTTGGGTTTGTTATTGCAGAATTACTCCTCGACTCTGTAAAATCTGCTTGGCATGGGTATTCTCTGAAAAACCAAAACAAATCACGTATTCTAAAGCAAGATGCTAGTCCTTATGGAGGTATAAAAACCTCCATTAATCAGGGGACTGTGATCAGGCTTTTTCTTGCTCTCAAGTCACATTCTTCCATCTGTGCACCTCCTGCTACCTCCTTCCTTATGCTACCTCTCTGATACCGGAACAATATTTTGCATCATCTTTCCTTGGAGTTTTGAGAAAACTGCCTTTAGTTGACAATGATTTGCTCAAAGAAACTTCAGTGAAGATAAAACTAAGCAGAACAAAGCCTGGCCTTTGTAGTAGGGTGGAGTGTTTGGTCTTAAAATTGTGTGTTACTTTCCTCACAAGCAAAGAACCATTAGTACTTTATACTCCCCCCGCATATACTCCCCCCCCCGTATTGACTTCTTGCATTTAAAATACGTATGTCCCACCTTTCCAGAGTATAGTCTGCAACGCTGCCAACAAAAATATTCAAAATATAATACCTATTTCATACTTTAAACAAGAAAAAAGATCAGACATACGAAAGATTCATTAAAATAAGACTTCCAAACAGGGTGTTGCACAAGCAAACGGCTTTCGGCTGCTTGTGCAAAAGCGCAGGTGCCGCCACCTAGAAGGTCAGGCCCCGATACCCACCCGTCTCCCCACTGGAGGAGGGCCCTGGCCGATGACTTCAGTGAAGGGGGGCTTCCCAGCATTTGAGGTGGAAGAAAACGGGGTGCAGGGACAGTGCCGAGGGGACCGTCCTGTGCAGACCCAGGAAAACTGATTTGGGGCAGCTGGCAGAGGTTGCGAGGCAGGACACCGGTTGGGCCCGCATCGCTCGCTGCGTCCTGGCACAGCTTCTGGAAGAAGTGACCGTATGGGAGCACCATTTGGGCCCCGAAAGCCAGCCGGCGCCCAAGATGTGAGCTCGCCTGGCGGCTGCAGGTGCAACAGAATTAAACTGTTTAACTAAAGCTGCTTCTTACTGCGGAGGGAAGGAGAAATAACATGTTTGAAGGGATTAAAAACCATTGTTCACTGGAGGGTGAAATATTATGATTATTGCATGATGACAGGACAAAATTACTACGTGGATGTGCTGCGTGACGGTGCGGGTTCTGTCCGCCCACATTGCTGCGCCCCCGCCACGTGCCCCCAGCGGGCCTCGTTGTCGTGCGATGCAAATAGACTCCCTGTGTCTTGGCTGCTGTCCATGCACTGGAAGGCAACAGTGGCGCTTTCCTCTCCTCCAAAAGCCTCAGGGGTCTACTCTTCCCTTGTTGTGATTCAAATGCTCAAGTTGCTAGGCCTCATGAACTCACAGAGATTTTTTTTTTTAATTACCCATACATTAAGTCTGTAACCCACTTTTTCACTCAAAGCCAAGGCTGTGAAGAGTAAGAAAATGAAATCTTATATTACAAGTTAATACCAGTTTTTTTTTTAAGTTATTTGTATGTACAGCGGTAACATACGCAAACACACATGGATGGATAGATGGAAGGAAGGAAGGAAGAGTGGGGGAACCAAGAAAGAAACGAAAGAAGAGAGGATAATATTAAATGTATCCACGATTGTTTATGTCACGCGTAATAAAAAGAAAGGAAAGGGGCATAAAGAACTTGCAGCATCAGCCTCAATATTTATACTTTCAGGCTCCAGTTCTCATGAGTCGTTGCCACTCCAGACTGAAGCTGGGGCTGAGAGGACGGCCGCCGTGCCAATAAATTCCCTACACGCAGAAAGCTAGAAAATCGCGGGGAGGGCTAGACTGGACCCCTTCTCTTCAACACGCTGGTTTTCTACAGGTGGGGAATTCAGTACCATGAAGAAGTATTCAGTCTGGCCACTCCTCAGCTGCCGCCCGAAAATAGCACAGGCTTGCGCTGGCCACCTAGCGAGTTCTCGGCTCTTTTCTCGATGCCCCACAGCGCCTGAATTTGAGGCCGTCAAAGCCCACACGCTCTCTAGGGGCTCTCATGCTCAAGTCTTGGGGGAAACTGAGGTCTCTCTGTAAAATGGGCGTATCTGTGATCTCTGGGGAGCTTGGGCAGGAGGTGTCGTTACCTGTGTGGGCAGGCTGCTCATGGGCAGCCAGAAAGCTGGGCCGGCCCTCGGCCGGATCCAGCGGGCTTGTCTTCGGCTCTTACCTCTCAGACTTTCTGGAAATAATAATACAAGCCCACCCCCATCCATCCATCCATCCATCCATCCATCCTCCAGCAACTTGTTTTACTAAAGGAATAATGCATGAGCCTGGCTCTTTTGCATATCGGACAAAAACGCAGCACAGTGAATGGCAGAATTTGGGTGTTAGAGACTAGAAACCCTTGCATGGTTCCCCCCTTTTCATCTTTTCCTTTTCCTCTGTCCTGAACGCATCTCGAGCGTCATCCGATGTGCTAGCATGACCCTCGACTCCAAAGCTGTGCTTGTGCTCCTTGTCGCTACCCACTGACCAGACTGTCCCTGCATATCTCTGTCGCGCTTGAGACCCAGTGCTCCCAGTCCAGCGCTCCACCGCCTCAGACCAGTTCCCACGATCGATCAATCGATCGATCAATCGTCCTCTTTCGCCTTTTTAGAAGTTTTTGGAGAGGGGGTGTTTGAAAGGAGCACGTGTTTTCTGTGCTGTCCCCCCCCGCACCCCCCCCCATGTTTTGTGGCTTTAAAAGCTGGCAAACTTGCAAACTTGGGGAAGGGAGCGCTGCTGCTTTCCCTCCCCTTCCCCGTAATCCTAGCAGCTTTCTAATTCTTACATTAAATGCTTTTAATTATAGGAGCATTCTGTCTGACCCATGGGGTTATTTCAAGAGAGGAAAAATGAAGGAATTAAAGAAAATGACAGAACAAATTGCAGCAATTAAGCAGCGCTGGCATTGTTCTGCGTGTCTGTCAAGGGAGTTCTCTGTTTGTTAGTTACAAGTAAATGCGCACAGATAACGGAGACAGGCATTATATATGCCATCTCGAGGCTGCCTGGTGCTGCAGCTATTTTCTTTAAAAAAAAAAAAGAAGAAAGAAAAATCTTTTTTTTTCAATAAAAGTCTCCTTGAAAGTGAGCTACGAAAAGGGAAGCGTGTTTTTCTTGCTCACCTCCCTTTGCTCCAGGGTCCACGAAGTGAATGTTTCTGTGTCTCGCCTGTCTGAGCTCGCTGGCCCTGAGCTGGGACCCTCCCGATGGGCTGGGTGACAATTCCCAGAATCCCCCAGCCGGCTGGAGCCCCGCACATCTGGAGATGGACGTGGGTCCCACTGCGGCCCGGAGAGCCACGGGGAAAGGTCCCCATGCCGGCCACCCTGCGAGGGAATGGGGACAAGGCAGCCCCTCTTCTGGGACAGATGGCCATCCGTGCACTGTGGGGCTGGCTCGGAGAATCCCCCTAGCACCATCTCCTTGGAAAGTATTTCTCTCTGGTTTAATGACAAGTAATTTGAAAAGGTGGCACAAGTATTTTCCGCTGCCCTTGTTGTTCCAGCTGGGCTGTCGCAGGAAGATTCCCGGTGCCCCTTCAGAGCGGGCTGGTGTGGGGGCCCATTTGTGGTGCCCCGTGCAGCGTGGCACGATTCGGCCTCTGGTCCTGCCTGGTCTGGGTTTGCCCGGAGGATCTGGGACCGGCATTTCTGTTTCTGCTCCGGGTGTGCCTGAAGGGCCCCGTAATCGAGAGGCGAAGCGTGGCCCCAGCCACGCCGCTCGTCGGACTGTGGCGTTGCGTGCCGGTCCTGTGGCCGGAGTGTGCGCTGCCGGGCAGAAGCCGAGAGCAGGGCTTGGCGCGAGTGAGTCTCGGGACGCCTCTCCATCTTGCCGCCTTGGCCGGCCGGCGCTTCCCGGCTCCCCCCCCTTCCCCTCCCCTCCCGCCTTCCTGAGCTGCGCCGCCGAGCAAAGGGGCTGAAAGAAAGGTTAAGCCGGGGTCTTGTGAGCTTTTCAGCTTTGCTGGGGAGCTCTGAATGCAGAGCTGATAAGTATTCTAATCCCATCTCCCAGGAATGTGCTTAGCACAATGGCATGTCCTGTCCCCCCCCCGCCCCCCCAGCCCTGTCCTTGTCTTCCCCTGGAGTAAGTGTGTGTGCTTGTTTGTATGGTGGGGCCCATACCCTGTGTGTGCACACGCACCCCTCCGAATTTGGGGTTGTGCTTGCATGTACCCAGAGAGAAAAGATGCTGGCCGGCCGGGACCCTCCTTTCCTTGCATTCCTGTATAAAAAATTCCCAAGACTTGGAGCGGCAAGCGGCCCCCTGGGTGACAGCCTGCGGTTTGCCAAATTACTTGGTCAGGCTCCCCTCACTCGCCCTCCCTCCCTCCCTCAAGGCACTTCCTGCAAGGGATCCCGACTTCTCTGCTGGCATCTCCCTCTGGCTTGATTTTTTGCCTAAAGGAGGAATGACAAAGGGGACGGGCACAGATATGATGGCCTGGGATGCCATGCTGTTCCCTCAGGCCAGGCTAGGGCTCCCTTCCCTTCCCTTCCCTTCCCGAGTGCAGAAAGTGCCTGGCCAGCTCCTTCTAGCCAGAAAGCTGAAGGGGGCTGTGTGTGTGCAAGGGGGCTCGATTTGGGGAGTGGGCAGTCAGCTGAGGCTCTGCCTGCAAATCCTCCCTGCGTTTGGTGAATATAAGATCCAGGAGAGCCGCTTGGTGCCCGCAGTCGTTGGAAATGACTGTGGAAGTGGGCTCCGCTTTCAAAATGACAAGTGACTTGCACTCTGTTCATGCTCAGAAGTGCCGTGCATGACATTCTTTCCCAGGGCCATTGAACAGAAGCATTGGAAAAAAGTATTCTCAGAGCTCTGACTGGACCGGCGGGGCGTTTAACGCGCCAGCCAAGCGAGGGCCGGTTGGCGCCGTGGGGGTGCGGGTGCTCATGCCCGTCTCTCCCCAAGAAGCGGGATCTTCTTTCCGGTGGCCCCACCTTTCTTGCAGCAGGGGAACTTTGCCTTTGCCACTTCTGGGGGGTTGCGGAAAACGGCCGCGTGAGGCCTGCCCCTTCCTTCCTGCTTTTGCCCGGGCGCGGTCTCCTCTTCCGCCCCTCCATCCCACCGCCCGGGAGTCGTGGAGGCCGTGGGGAGAGCGCCTTCCCCGGCCAGCAGCAGGCGCTCTTCACCCCAGGAGTTCTGCACGCCGGGAGCCCCGAGGGGCAGGGGTGGGCTCTCGGGGGGCTGCCTCGCAGGAGCCGGTGGATGACGTCTCTGACGGCGGGTTCTCGCTTTTTTGGCAGCATCCGGCCGGAGGAGCGCAAGCGCCCTGCTGACGGAGCTCTTTGAACAGCACCTGGGGGGCCACATCCTGCAGGTGAGTGCGCCTTGGTTTTCGGCGGGCCATCCGGAACATTTTGCCGCCTCCGTTTTGCCCACGGCTGGCCAGATCATTTGGCATGCGGGACAGGAATTCACACGCACAAATGCCCCCCCCAGGTGCAAAAATACCCCCGTCACGGCCTCTCCAGGGCCAGACCTGCCTTGCCTGCGTCTCTTGTCAGATATTTAGTTCTGCTTCATTTCTCAACAGATTTCTAAACCGCCTTTCAAGGTAGCGTTTGAGCGATTGAGCAGGAGAACAGAGACATGCAATTATGCCCCAAAACGGCTCTAAAAGGAGCAGTGCTGAGCAGCATCGGGACAGGAATTAGCTTGGAGACGGAAAGACGATAATGAAAGGTCTTCAGGGGTTCATGCTGTCTGTACCCCAAAGATTTCACGTTCTGTCCCGGTTCTGCCACTCTTTCTTTCTTTCTTTCACTTTATTGGTTTTTAATGTATTTCTCTCTTCGCCTCAAGTTGTCCTGCATCCCACGGGAGCTTATGTAATTTCAGGAAAATATTAGGAGTGGTTAAAACTCAGACACCAAACGGCCTAGCGGTACAAAGCAGTGAACCGTTAGGTGCGGCTTTTAAAAATTTCTATAAAGTGCATAAATACAGTAGCCACGCAGCAAAGCAACCTGGATTTTTTAAAGCTCTGTGACGAACCGGTAGGCCAGCACACAGGGCACAGCTGCTCCTGCTTGGTGTCTCTGTCAGTGGAAATGAGAATACGAGCGGGAGACACGCTGTCCCTGGCGTGGTGACCAGGAACGCTGACTTGTCTTTCCGGGAACAGTTGTAGGGCTGGCCCTCCGAGCTGCCCTCTGGCATTCTGAAACACAACTGCTACATCGGCAAGATTATCTTGTAGTAGAAAATGCAGGGTAAAAGCTGCATGGCAGCATCCTTCTTAAGCGGCTCGAAAGCCCGTAGGTGCACCCGTGCCTGAGCGCCAAATGCGTCGGTTTCTTTGTTGGGTGGCTGAGGTTCTGAATGCAGGATGGGGGCTTCGGTGATTCGGTACGGAAGAGGCCTTCTCAGGCAGGGGAAGACGAGGACTTTGAGGTACCAGGCAGGGGGCCAAAACAGTTTCTGGGGCAGAGCTTCCTAGCCATTCCAAGATGAGCGTCCCAGAAAATGCACACCGCTCAAGATCTTCTCTGGACCCTCCGTGTCGCGTGGGCGAGGCTGAACAAGGCCACACAACCCGGCAGGTTCAAGCGCAGTCTCCCCCACACGGGGATTTCGACGGCCAGAGTTTCCTTGCTGCCGTCAGAAAATGCAAACGCCAGGAGCACTCCAGGCTGGCCGGCAACTCTGCGCCATGGGGGGGGGGGGTCTGTCATCCGAGCGAAGAGAGTCCCAGTCGTGCGACGGCAGGAGTGCTTTTCCGGCTAGGTGTGCAGCGGTGCCAAGCTCAAGGGACAAGGGCCCAGATGGGGTGGGGGCTGTGTGGGAAATGCCCGGCAGGATTCGAGTCCGAACGGAGGGGGTTTGAGGCGGCCCGTTCAACGGCGCTGGCGGCCCGCAGTCCCACACTTTTCTGGACCACGTCTGATCCGATTCTGATTCTAGAGGATGAAAGCCACCCGGCACTTTCCCTGCTGAAAGAGGCCACCTTCCAGGCTGCTGCCAGCCTTCAGCGAGAGTTTAGAAGGGAACGTGTGCAAAACAGTCGGACTTGGTGCCCTTCGGGGGAGAATGGGCTTTGGTGCACGGCACTTCCACCAGCGACGCCGCGTGCTCCTGCAGGGCGCAAAGGTGTATTTGCGTTGCAGTGAAAATGGGCGACTCGACTCGTCTCAATGGTGACGGGGAAAAGTGAGTGCAGGCTGAGCTGCCTTGGCGGGAGGGGGGTAGTCTGCATAAGGCCCCCGGGGGTCAGGGATGGGTCTGGCGTAGCGCCAGGAAGTGCGTGTGTACACAAGATGCAACGCTATTATTTGAGCTTTATTTTGTATTCGTTCTTACACTGATGGGAAGCCTCTTTTCCTGCTTTGAGGAACCCCGGGGTGTTGTGCAGGCTTGTCCTCCCCGTTAGTCCCTTCGCAAGGACCCCGCGAGGTAGAGGGGGCGCTGCCCAAAGTCACCCTCCGAGTTTCGTGGCCGAGTCGGGGCTCTAGAACCTGGATCTCTCGGGTCCCAGTCCAACCATTATGCCCCTCTGGGGCTAAAATGGGACAGTTGGTGCCCCGTCAGAGCAGGTATCGCCCATGTCGTGGTGCCCTGGACTACAGTTCCCATCACCCGGTGCAGTCCGTGCCATCCTGGAGCGGGCCAGGTTGGAGAAGGCCGGCTCTGATCGCGCCAGCTGGTCCCGGGTGCCCACCCCACGCCCGTCGTCCCCTCCCGGCTGCGGCAGCCCCCAAGCGCGCCACGGGGGCGCCACCAGGGCTCGCCTTCCCTTGGGGCGGGTGGGGGGACGCAGCCTGGGGGCCCGCCTGGCCCCCGAGCTGCCCAGCTGTCGCCGCGGAGCAGGCGTAGCTCGGGAGCCGGTGACGTTTGAGGGCAGGCGTCGGTGAAGTGGAAGAATCGTGCTAATTATTTCTTGAGAGCTCTCGTTACAGCTGTCTCCTGGGGCTGTTGGCTAATTATCAGAAGTGGCATATGGTAATATTTTAAACAGCAATTTATCAATCCCCAGCCAGCGCCCGCCCTTGCTGCTCAGCCCGGCTGCCGGCAGCAGCGGAGGGGCGAGGGGAGAGGGCCGGCCCTGCCCTGTCGATCCCCTCACCTCTTTGCGGCTCCTGTTGCTTTTGATTTGAATCGGCGGTCCTGCTTCATCTGCCGCTTCTCGGCTCAGAACTGCTTCCCCTGCTCCAGAAATCGAGTTTCCCCCTTTGACCTTCATGACATCCCTGCAAGGTAGGCCAGTCGAAGGACGGCCGGCAGGCTTTTGGCGGAGCGAGGCTTCGGGGCTGAGGTGCCGTGTGCATGGGCATGGGCAGCTAGGCTGAGCCCACGGCTGTGCTTGGTACTCTGGGGCCCATTGGCCATGCTGGCTGGGGATGATGGGTGTTGCATTCCAGCAAAACTGGAGGGCGGCAGCATGAAGAAGGCTGGTGTGTCCGTGGTGTAAGAAACACTTCAGGATCGCTTCTCCAACGCCGCTGCAAATTGCCCGTTCGGCAGCCAAGGCAGAAAATCCAGGCAGGGCTCTTTGCGTGATCAGTTAACCGAGTCAGTGCTGCTCATTTAGTTCAATTACTGAAGGTTTCTGACCCCTCGCGTCAGGCGCAGATCCGGGGCTCTGTCCCTTTCCCCACTTTGCCTTCCGGTAGGGCAGCAACTGGCCAACGCCTGTCCTTTCTCCGGTCAAAGGCTTACCTGTTTCCCACAGGTGCTGCAGAAGCTTTGCACAGGACAGGAAGGCCACAACCTGGGACTGCGACCGGGTTCAGACAATGTGTTGCTGGCCCCTTTGCTCCTCCGTGGGTGTGTCTAACCCCTCCCCCCACAGTGGCCATTTGGGCTAGTGGCCAAGGCAACCGTGTGCTCCCTTATTTAAGCTCTTTTTGTGGAGTTTCTGATGGGAAGCATTCTGCACATGGCCAGAGGCACTCTTGCCACTTGCCCTGACCAAGCCCTGGCAAAGCTCAATTTGTGGCCTGAGTGGGTGGACGGAAGGGAGGAGAGGAGCGGAGGAACCAGCCCGCTTTCGGCTTGGCCCTGCTGGGACTGTCCGGTTGTCGCCCCGCAGGTGAACCGTGAAGCGACTTCCCCCTGCCCAGCGCGGCCTGCCAGCCCTTGGAGCAAAGCGTTCGGCAGGTGACGGCGGCCGCCTCCTTCCGGGCCCGGCAGCTCCGAGGGAACCTAATTTGGACAGAGACAGGAGCAGGTGTTGAGAGGCCGGAGTGGCGGCGCGCGAGCCTCAATTGAGTTAGGGGCTTTGGAACGAGCTCCCGCGCAGAGGGGAATCGAGCCCTTAACGTCGTTTGGCTCCCCGGCCAGGTGCGCCGGCTCCCCCTTCTCCTCCGGCCACCGCGGCGTCGCCCGAGGCTCGCTCCAGCCCCGGGAACTGCCGCCGTGGGACTAATCTGGGTTCATTTGGAAGCAATCGGATTTGGTGGCTTGCGCGCCCGCCACGGGGGCAGTGCGCAGGGGAGGGGGCAGGCCCTGGTCAACAGCTGGCTGGCAGAAAGCGATGCCAGCTCCCCCCGCTCTGCCTTCCGCCGCCTCGATGCAGCAGGGGGCTGTTTGTGGCGCTTTGCTTTGTGTTGGCCTGGGAAGGTTGTGCAGCTTCATCCCGCGCATCTCTGCCTTGGGCACATGGAGGCCGCCCCGGCCCCTCCCCGGCCCTCCTGCCCTCGCCTGGCCCTCGAGTATGCTCCTTGCCCTTTGCTGCGGGCCGTGGGGAGCGCAGGAGATCTGGGTTCGAGCTCCCGCTGGCCCTTGGCACTCACTGGGTGACTCTGGGCCAGCCGCTGCGGTCCGCCTAGCCTACCTCGCAAGACTGTTGTGAGCATAAACAGGAAAGTAGCCGAGGAGTGTGCATTCCGCCTTGGGAGGGAAGGCACAATGAGAACGGAGTTCGTTAATAAATAGAAAAGAATTCACCTAAATACGTATTGATACTGATACCAAGCCCGGAATGTGCAAAGAGCCACCCAGATGGGGGTCCGGCGTGGCTGGGAATTCCACCGCCGAGCTGCCTGGGCCGGGCCGGAAGCGCCTCGGTTGTCGGGCCCAGAGCAGGGTGCCAGGCGAGGAGGGGGGAGAACCCTCTACTGGGGTGCTCTCCCCCCACTCCGTGCTTGCTGGCACGCTGGGCTGCCCTTCCAGCGCACCTGCCTGGACTGGCCTCCTCCCCTCCTGCCTCAGTTTCCCCTATACTATAGTTTGACCGGCCCTCGCTAGGCCAGCTGGATGGCACTGAGAGGATCCGCAGGTGTCCCTGGCCCGTACCTCCCAGAAGGTGGCCTGCAGGAGTTCAAGCCGACAGCCAAGGGCAGGTCTTGCTTTGAGCGCTGGGTTTTGGGCCACGCCAGAAAAACGTCTGGATCAGACCGAGGTCAGCCAAGCCTCCGGATGGGCCAGAGGATATCAGAAGCCCACCGCCGGGCCCTGGAGGATCATGGACCACGGTTCTCTCCCACCTCGCCGACGCAGCGATAGACTGCGCCGGAAGATGGAGGGACTGCACAGCCGCCCTGGCCGATGAGCAGCAGTCGATTCCTCCTTTCCGGGAATCAATCAATCAATCAATCAATCATTCATTCATTCATTTATTTAACAAATTTATATGCCGCCCCTTGCAAACAAGTCTCGGGGCGGCTAACAGCATATATAAAAATGCAAAACAATACACCATTTAAAACTATACACAATTTAAAACTCTGAGCCGCTTTTCGAGCCCTCTAAGACGGGGTGCTTCCCTGCATCTTCCCTGCAGGACGTGTGTTTGAAGACAGGCCTCTTGCTCCTCTCTCTCCCCTGGCAATCAACTTTCACCAGGTGCCCCCAGTTTGGAGGATTATGGGGAGCAGGAAACGCGCCCCCCCTCCAGCTGCTGCGTAGTGCCGTCCCGGGCTGCCATTTTCGGCGACAGGACCCGGCCCAGCTGATCCCGGGGCCCCGTGCCGAGATCCCCGAAAGGGCAGGCTCCAAAGTCCGCAACATCAGAGCAGGGAAGGCTTTGCCGGGGGGGGGCTCTTCCCCCTTTCCTTGCCGTCCCCACTGAGACGTCTCCCATGCAGTGTCAGCCGTTTAATTGCTGCGGCACTGACCCCCAAGTGTCTCCGTGAGGCCGCTGGATGATTTTTTTAAAAAGCAATTTTATCTGTCACCGGTAATTAACGCGCCTGAACGTTAAAGTGACTGTCGGTCCCATTCATCTCCTGCTACTTCTCCCCCCCCCCCCGCCCAGGTCCTTCGCATGTGTGTGTGTGGGGGGGCTGTAATTGTGCAAATCTATTCCAGCAACATAAAGAGCCATTGTTACCCCAGGCCAACGCATGGTGGAAGAAGGGGGGGAGGGAGGGAATGAGGGGCTGCGGATGGTGTCGGGGGGGGGGGGTCTTGGGCAGGCCTGGCTGGGGATTATCCCCCTGCAAAGATTCTGGAGCACCGGGCAGAAAGCCCCCCCCCCCGTGGTCCCCTCCATCGGAGGATGCCAGCTTGGGGCCCGCTGGTGCCCTTCGCGTAGCGAGTGCCAGGAGGAGAGCGCGGAGAGTCGTCCCACAGGCCTGGGCGCCCGCTTCTGGCCAGATCTCCGGGAAGCGCAGGAGCAGGGCGTGAGGCCGGCCGCTCCGTGGCCCTGCAATTGGGCGGACATGCCTTGGAGCGTGAGCTGCGAGTGTCTCCACGGACATACAGTGATGCCCTCTGGACACGCAGGCTCAGGCCCACGTAGTCCGGGTCCTGATCCAGTGGCAGCCCCGGGTTTTGGCGGGCCCTGCACAGGCTGCCCTCCTGTGCTTCTCCCTCGGTCAGCGGCCACATCTTTCTCCTGTGGGCTCCTGCTTGCCGGCCCCGAGGGGCTGCCCTCCTCCTCCTCCTCCTCCATCTAGCCCCAGCACTGCCTGGCCAGCGGGGGAGAAAAAGGGCAAGTCCGGGGGCTCTTCTAGCCAGCCCCCACCGGCACGTGGGCCCCGGGAGCTCCTCCCGATGGAGCCCGTCCCCTGGGCTGGAAGGGGTTCTGCACCTTCGCTCTGCGGCTCGGAAGCATCTCCGGCCCGGGGTGTTTGGACGGCCCGGAGGCGGCACAAGGCACGGGGCTTGGGTGGCAGCCGGGGATCCCCAGAGGCCGTGCCCCCCCCCCGCTGCTTCCCTCTGCTTCCTCCATTGTCCAGGCCAGAGTAAGGCCTCTTCCGCAGCCCTTCGCACCTCTTCTAGAGCCACAAAATTCCGCTCAGAGCCTCTCCCGGCCACGGCGCGGATCAATAGGACAATGTTAAGCAGACTGAAACGCATTAGAAGGCAGTTTGCGCCTGGCCCGTGCCAAGAACGCTCTGCATAAAAGCCTCGTGAAGAAAAGGGGAAGGAAGTGGCGTGGGCAGCTGTGAGAGTGCGTTCTGTGGGTGGTTGTGGATAAACGCACAGGATGCTTTTTCCAGCAGCCTGGTGTTTTGCTTGCGGCGCACCTGGAAGGTATAACGGGGAGGGGGCTTCACTGTGGGAGCCACACGTTTTGGCGCCAGCCAGTGCCCACCAGTCACACCTGCTTGTGGAGTTGGGGAGCACCTGCCCGTTCCATGTAGCTTTGCATTTCCTGCCATGAAATCTTCATTTTTCACCGGGAATGACACGCATGTGCAGACTTCCCCCACCCCAGACCCCTAAGATTTCGTTAGTTACTGCCTACTCCTTTTCAAACATATTGTGGTGACCCTAAGGGCTAGAAACTTGTTGAAAGCAAGTTCTTCTTCCACTCAGAGTGCATGATGCATGCAGGTGTGTGTCAGGATAAAATGATAGGGTGTCCCTTTATCCTTCCTGAGAAATTACTGTGGGAACAGGCAGATGCGCGTGTGCGTGCATGTGTAGTGTTTAACTCCTTCCTGCCCATCTTTACCCGCCTCCCCACCTGTCTTTTCACGTGTTTGTGGAGTGTGCTTTCAAATGAAGGCAGAAAAGAGGCTGCTTGAGGCGGTTTTATAGAGCAGGGAAAAGGTAAGTGAAGAAGGGGGTCAAGCAGACCCCCCAACCTGCCACTTCATGGCTCCCAACTCCCCCCCCCCCAAGTTTCTCCAGACTCCACGAGGCTTGTAGCCTCCCTTGCCTTTGGCACCATGAATGTGAGTTGCTTCTGGCCACGCGCCACGAGCCGGCCACGTTTGGGCAAACCTGGGGAGCCGAACTCGGCCCCACGGTGGAAATCCCTGGGCAGCCGCCTGCGTGCCGTGGGCTCGTTGCTACCCGTGCTGGCGGGGGGGTTCCTGACTTCTCCAGGGCTGCCTGAGCACCGGATGGGGAGCGGCACTTCCCAGCCAGAAGAGTTTTGGCTAGGAATGTGAAGCGGACATTTCTTGGCACCCGGCAACCTTTGCCATGGCTCGCTTCAAAGGAGGTCCGGGGCTTCCGCCTCGCGTCTCCTCGGGAGCAGTTTCCTGTGTCCTGGGCCACGGTGCCGCCGGCGGGGGCTCTGGGCCACAGCTGCCCCTCCCCGGCGCGCCTGGGGTGTGCTGAGGACGCGGCCAGCCAGTCCTCTTCCCACAAGCAGCTGGGGCAGGACGCTCCTCTCCAGTTCATGCACCAGTTCCTTACATCGCCCAGTAACCGTTGCTTTGGGGGGGGGGGGTCTGCAGGCACAGAAACTCAGCCGGGAACGCTGAAGCTCTGCTCTTGACGTCGGTGTCCGGGGCAGGCGTGCCGTTCACGGCCAGCCCGTAAAACGGACCAGTCCACGAAGCGCCTCTCAAAGCGAAGGTCTTGAACGCCGGTTCGTGCCTGGGCGCTCGACCGAACGGCTCGATTGTGCAGCCGGGCCTTCCGGCAGCCGCAGTCCGGCGGACGTGGCGGGCGCACGATCGGGGAAGGCTGCCCCGGCAGGCGAGCGGGCGCTTCCTTGCCCACGCAAGGCCTGGGCTTCAGACCCCGCGTGGTCCCCATTTGGGTCGCAAGGCCAGGAAATGCTTCTTTCTGCCTGAGAAAGAGCCCCCACAGTAGCCACCTGGTTGCCCACAGGCAGGACGCGAGAACAGCAGCCTGCTACCCATGTTCCCCAGCAGCAGGCATACACGGGCAGACGGCCTTGGACACCGGAGAGAAAGCGCAGCCCTTTTCTGTAGGTTTTCCAGTCACGTTTTAGTGTGTTTTAAACTTTTACAAGTTTTATATGAAGTTTTGTTCAAACTGTGTTTTGGGGCTGGTATTCTTTGTGAGGTACCCAGAGCGTTCTGGCTATTGGGTAGTGTAGGAATGTATTAAATAAAATATTAATACATGGGCATCCAGGCCTGTGGTCCTTGATACTCTTCCCTTCCTCAGTGAACCTGTCTTTTAAAGCCATCCAAGTGGGCGGCCCTCACCGCATCTTGTAGTTACAAACTCTATTACTTTTTCTGGGTTTTAATGCATTGGCAGCTACTTGGATCTTTGGGGTGGAGTTTGTAGTCCTTATGACACAATGACCCAAGGGTTACTAAATAAAACATTGCAACCTTCCCTTTAGGTTTGCCCGACACGTAGCTCCCATCTCTCCTCCCCTTCTGTTTGGCAAAAGAAATGACCTGCATAATTTGAAATATATATATAATGCTTGTTTCTGTTCTTTCCCTCCATAGTCCCTGGATGGGTTTGTGTTTGCACTGAATCAAGAGGGAAAATTCCTTTACATCTCTGAGACGGTGTCTATTTACCTCGGGCTCTCGCAGGTAGGAACTGTGTGAGCTGTGTACTAAGATGTGAATAATGCAGGCTCAAGCTGGAAATAAAAAATCCCACTCATGGCCAGATGTACAGCGCGCGAGTAACGCAGCCAGGCCGGCTGTGCTGCAAATAGCCAAGAGCTTTGTCTCCAGCACGGCAAGGTGGAGGACCGACAGCCTGGAAAGCACGTCATGACTCACCGCTGTGGGGCAGCCTGTGTGGGCCGGGCTGGGTGTAGCTGCCCCCCGCCCCGTCCTTTGCTTAATATGGCCTTCTAGTGCAAACCTGGGAGTGCCCGCAGAGTTCTGAGAATCCCAGCTGCTCTTTTAAAAGAGACCGAGCATGTGTGTAGTCCTCATGAGGATTCATCTCTAGCCATGCCTTTCAGACAGTTGTGGCTTCTTTAGCTTAGAGGAATGAGTCCAGTCCTGCTGATGGGTTCAGGACATCCGGAGCCCCGCTTTATTTCTCAGCACCCGGATTCTCCTCTCCCGGCCCTTGCCGCATGAATAATTAATTGCAGTCATTATCCCCGCTACAAACGAAGCTGAGCATGCTTTGTCTGATAATTGATGATCGGCCTTCCTCCCAAGCTGGGCTGATTGATCAGAGGAGAAGAGCTCGTTTGGGGGGTCTTTCCTTCCCTCTCACAGGCGAGCTTGGGGCGGGGGGAGCAGGACCTTGCGGCTGCCGTCCTTGGACCCCTCCCGGGCTAGAGCTGAAACCCCGGCCCAAGCCTGCGGGGAGCTGCGGCCAGCCAGGCGTCAGACCGAAGTGAGCCGGATCCAGCGAGCGCAGCTTCTCCCGGGCTGGCTGGCTTCCCAGAGGTAGCCAGCTGGCCACTGTGGGGAGCGAGATGCCAGTGCGGGGGGGGGGGGCTCTTCGCACATTCTCGCTCATCTTACTAAAGAGGAGGCAGGTAGCAAAGGGGTACCTTTGGCGAAGAAGGGCCCGAGGGGTTCCCTGTGCGAGCCGAGTGGGAGAGGAGCTATTTGCTGCGGACCAGCCCGTCCCAAGAAAAGCAAATACTTCTTTTAACGAAAACCCCCCACAGTAGGTTCAAGAAACCATTGCAGTCCATCACCTGTGTTTTACTTTTCCCCAAAGTGCAGGTGAGTTGGTTCCTAGCCCACTGGGAAGCTGCCTTGTGCTGAGCTGGGCTGCACCTCAGTCCCGTCCCACCCCCTGCCGCCCGCACGGGCTGGCAGCTGCCGCTCTGCAGGGTTCTGAGCAGCGCTTTTCCAGGCCCGTCCGACGATGCTGCCAGGTCTTGGCTGCAAAGCGGCCTCGCACCACTGAGCCGAGGGTGACGACCCCGGGTCCCTCTGCCATTCCAACTCGGGAGAGAATTCGTCATTGAGCGCGGGAAGGGCCTGCCGGACGCTGCCTGCCCACGCCGTTCCTGGACCGGGACGCCACCGCAGCGCCCTCCTCGCCGTCTCCCGCTCTTCCTTTTAGCAGCCCAGTTTTTGTTTCCACCTTGACAGCCATGCAAGGGACGTGAGAGCGGGGGGGGGGGTTGCTGGTGCCATCGGGGGATCAGCGAGGGGAGCGCGCACCGATCCAGCCAATCAGTAGCGCCCACTTTTCTCCGTGAGATGATGCCCACGGAGACCTCTGCGCGTTTCAGCTCTGCATTTCCCCTGAAGCAATGAGAGCTGGATGAAAGGGGGCGGCCGTGGGGCTCCCTCGCAGGCGGAGGGCTGCTGCCTGGCCCGGGGCCCAGGCAGGGATGGGGGCCTGCGTGGCCGGAGTGACGGCCAGCCCGTTCTGCTGGGCCGTGCTTGGAAGGGGAGCGCCCTGCTCGCTCCGACCACAGGCCTCCGTTCGGCTCAAGGGGGACCCTGGCGGTGGGAAGGAGCGCGGCAGTGGCCGGCCAGCCGGCCGTGTTTCCCGGCCACCGGTGTGCAGGCACGCTTCCCCGGGACGCGCGGCAGCATCCTGCCCTCTGGGCTAGCAGCCTGCGTCTTCCCGGCTGCGGGCTCCATCCTTGTCCGCCTGCCCCACATGCTGAGACTTTCCGTTCCATCATGGCAGGGAAAGAAGCCGAGGCAGGGCGGGGGGGGGGGGCAGAGCAGAAGGGCCTTTGCCTGAGTCTATGGCTTCTGCCCCGCTTCAGCCGCACCCCCAGGGCCAGGGCCCCCCCAACGTGCAGCAATCCAGAGGCCTTGCTGAGCCCCGCTGGATGCCAGACCCTTCGGGGGCTCGGGAGGGTGTGACGGCTCCTGCGTTGCAGGGCCTCCGTCCCATTTTTCGTGGCGAAGTCCACCATGGGGGCGGGGGGGGGCTGGCCTCAGCCTCCACCTGTTTAAAGAACAGCTGCTGCACCAGGTGATGTGAGGGATGCTTTGGCCTCTCTCAGGTGCGCATGAGGAGCAGCCATGTGAGCCAAATGCACATCCGGCTGTCTGGCCGGTCAGGGACTCCCGAGCTTCCGCACCGGAGGGGTTTCAGTCCCCTTTCGCAGCATCGGGTGTAAGTGCCAAGCCCCACTGAATGCGTGGTGTGTGTCCCCCCCTCCCTGCCTCCTTCCTTTTGCAGGGCTGCCTCGGCTCCCCCCATCCGGCAACTGGGGTGCAGCGTAGAGCAGGCGGGGGGGGGAGCGGGCAGGCTCTTGTTTCTCGCGCACTCGGCTCCCCAGGGCCCCATGTACAAACCGGGCACTTTCAAGCTACTCTCTGGCAAAGATTCCAGACCTAGAGCGAACCGCAGGCAAGGAGAAGGCGGCCCTTTGATGCGGCATTAAATCGTGATGGAGAGGACCTTGCCGCGGGCCCTAGGAGAAAGGCAGAGGGGACCGGGAGGGGGGGAAGAGTTGGGGGTTGGGTGTGTGTGAGTGTGAGTGTGTGTGGCAGGAAGGTGACTCTTGCATCCCGCAATAAATTTCATCCGAGCTCCTGGGAAGCCGGTCCATGCCGGGTCTGGAAGGGAGCCCACGTGTGCGCGTGTTCCCTGAATGCTCCTGGTTGAACCGCCTTGTTCAGACACGGGCCGGATGCGCTGGGCCTTTGCCGGGTTGCTCTCCTCTCTTCCCTCTCTCTCTCGCTTCCCCCCATCCCTGGCTCACTCGGGCAAGAGCTGATCTTATTTTTTTCAAAAAAGGATCTGCCGGCGACGACCAAGCCGGGCCACCGCCTGGGCCCACAATAGTTCACACGAGCACCCCCCCTTTTCCTCCTGGCCTTCCCTGTGGCATCGGGTGCTCCAGGCTTCCCCAACCCGGTGCCCCCAGATGAGCGTCCATCGTTTTTTCCGTGCTGCTGGAGAGCCAGCCTGGGAGGGCTGACACCGTGCCAGGCGCTGCACAGGTTCCAGGGACAAGGCCGGGGCAGCACCGGCCCATCCACGGGCGGGCGACCCGTTCGCAAGGGCAGCCCCTGCCTTGCCCCCCCCCGCCGCTCTCCCCGCAGCCGCGCTCCGCTCCCTCGTCAAATTGCATGTTGCTGCTGCTGCATCTGTAATGAGGGCCAGCTCCTTTGAATGCGCCGACCCTCCTCGAGAGCAAGCCGATACCTCCGCATTATTATTTATTGATCTCCTCCCGCCGCAACCCCTTCATTGTGATGTGCGAAGCGTTAACCTGAAGTGCTGACCTTTAGTATTCAAATCAGGCGGAGCCGGTCGGTCCCGGCCGTCTGCATGCTAATCAGGCGCGCCAGGCCGGGCGGGCGGCCGGGGTGGCGCGGAGGTCACGGGCGCGGGGCCCGCCGCGCCTGCCCGGGAGAGGGCCGGGCCGGGCCGGGCGGGCCGGGGTTCGGCTGCCCCGAGGCCGGGGGCGGACGCGGCCGTGGCGCCGGTGGTGCCGGGGCCTCGGAGCGGCTCGGGGGCGCCTCCGCTGCGTTGCGTCCCTCGCGAGCGTGGCGGGAGGTTCGCTCTGCGGCCTCCGGCGGGACGGGCGGCCGCGCGAGGCCCTCCCCGGGCCGGGCCGGGCCCCCGAGCGGCCCCGCCGCCCGCATCCGTCCGGCCGGGCGGAGCAGGGCCGGGTGCGCGACCTCCCTGGCCGGCGCTTTGCCTTGCAGGTGGAGCTGACCGGGAGCAGCATCTTCGACTACGTCCACCCCGGAGACCACCCGGAAGTCGCCCAGCAGCTGGGCCTGAAGGCGCCCTCGGAGCCCGCCGCCCACGCTCGCCAGAAGGCTCCGGGCCTGGCCGCCGCCGCCGCCGCCTCCGCCCGCGTGGAGGCCTCCGAAGCCGGTAGGCCCCTGGGTGGCGCGGGCGGCGGTCCCGGGACGTGGGTGGCCGGCAGGGCAAGGCTGGCGGCTGCCCTGTGCCCGGGCGCCCCTTGGGCTCCTCCGCCTCTCGGAGCAGGCCCGGGTCAGCTCTGGGAGCGGCGGGTGAGGCCATCGCAGACGGGCGGGGGGGGCGCAGAGACCCGCGGCGCGGCGCTTTGGCTGGGGCGGTGCTGCCCCTCGGCGAGCCGAGCCGCGCCGCAGGAAAACGGTAGTGGTCAGAACGGCTCTCCAAACGGGCTTCGACCGGCCGCTGCCCGGGGCGGGGCGGGGACCCCACTGGCTTCTATGGGCCTGGCCTGCCTTGGGCTAATCCGGATACATCCCACGGCCTCCAAGCCCCGCTTCTGTCTCCGGAGGCGCCTGGCTGGCCGCCCCGGGAAACACGAGGCGGGGCTGGATGCATGGATGGCCCTCTGGCGTGGGTCTGATCCAGCATGGCTGCTCTCGTGTGCAGTCTGGGGCAACTGCTCCGCCGTGAACGGGGCTGAGCCCCAGCTCCCACCGCCGTGACCCCATGGAAGCAGCCCAGCCCCGAAGCAGAGGGGCCGGACCCCGGCTGCAGCGCAGGCTGCCCAGAGAGAGCTCCTGGGGCTGCTGGAGGCCTCCCCACCTTGCGCCCTGTTCCTTCACCTGCCCCAGCCCAGGTGGCAGAGGTGGTGCGGAGGAAGGGCTGGGTGGTGCGGCCCGCTCGCCCCGGGCCCTATGCCTCTGTGGCGAGGCAAAGGGGAGCCAGGAGACGGCCAGCTCCGATGGAGGGGCCCTCAAAGGCGTCTGGTGCAAAGGCCCCCCCAAGCCAGGCGCTGGGGGGGACCGTCCATGCCTCCCAGCAGGCTCCCTTGAAGCCCCCAGGAGCCCCCCACAGAATCTCAACTTTGGGCTGCCAGGAGCCCCACCTACCAAAAGCTGTGACTGGAGAGGCGGAGGAAACGGCAGGGGTTCTGCGCCAAGGTTCCAGCCCTTGCACGGCCTCGATCTCACGCCTTGGAAGCCGACCCCACGGCAGCGACCCCGGTGCCTTTATGCCATTCTGGGCTGTTCCCGAAGCTGCACTGCATGTCGGTGGGGGGGGGGGCTTCTCCCTCTCCCACCTGGATGAGCCGAGGACACGGAGGGTGAGGAATGGAGTGGAATCTCGCGTCGCCTCTCACTTGTTTGATATCTGCCCACTCGGCTTTTATGTGGGGAGCCTGTGAAAGATTTATACCAAGACGGAGAGTAAAATAGAATAGCAGATCAGCACTCGGCCCTGAGCGCCTTCTCCGAAGAATGTGGGGGAGGCCGCCTGGCCTGGCCTGGAGGGGCCCCTCTTCTGACTGCCTCCCCGTCAGAGTCGGCCACCTGCCTCTGCGAACCCTGCAAGGAAGGGGCCCCGGACTCAGAAGTCTGCCTCTGGAAAGGGATGTGCGGGATCGCTCCGGCAGTGGGCTACTCGTTTTGCAGGCAGGAGGAATCAAAGTGTGGGTTCACCAAGAGAAGGGGGGGAAGCCCTGCTGGATCGCCAAGGAAAACACCAATGAACCCTCCAAAAAAAGCGCTTCCTTTCAGGGCCCCAGATGTTCCATTCCCACCCGGTTTTGTCCTGCACCCCACGTCACCCCGTGCTCACCAAGCCACGGGGACATTTCCGTCCCGAGCAGAGGACCAGCGGACGGGGTGCTGCTGAAGCCCTGTGCATATGACTTTCTGTTGTTGCTTCAGCTGCTTTCAGTCTTGGGGGAAAGATAGTCCCTGTCTGGTCGCCCCTGAGGGTAAGGCACCCCCCGGTTCAACACAAGTCTGCATTTTTTTGTGGGGGGCAGGTAAAGTGAGAGCCACCATGGTGTGGGACAGAAGACTCAGCTCTAGTCGCTGCTCAGCCATGGGGCTCACTGGGGGCCAGACGAGGATCTCAGCCCAACCTACCCCGCAGGGTTGTTGTTGGGATGAAATGGAGAGGAAGAGAATCCTGTCAGTTGCTGTGAGTTCCTGGCAAGAGGAAGAAAAGCAGGCTGCCAACATGCCAAGGGTGACGAAGGTTAACTTGCTCAGTGTGGCTAGGGCCTTGTTTTCAGTCTGTTCCTCAATAACCCATAGCTTAGAATTCACCTTTTCCTCAGCTGCGTCTGCACCCTGGGCCAGCGTTTTCGTAGCCGGGAGAGCTCTGTGGGGGCTGCCAGGGGGAGCCTGTGGGGCCGCAGAGGCTGTGTGACACTGACCCCCTGCTGTGTCTTAGATCCCGCCGGCCCCCGGCCTGCCGAGAGCGATGCCCTGGAGCGCTCCTTCTTCATCCGCCTGAAGTCGACCCTGACCAAGAGGGGCCTCCACGTGAAGACGTCTGGCTACAAGGTACAGGGACCACCCTGGCTTGGGGTCCTTCGCAGGAGGCGTGGGGCACGGCCCTTGTCTCTGGCCCTGGCTGAAGCTTCAGCTGCAAACAGAACTGTGACGCAGACGCAGTGGCGCAGAGCAGCCTGGCTTCAAAGCCGCAGAACCTCCGGTTTTCTGTGGTCCCTCTTGTTCTCGGCCCCCAGCATCTTTTCTTCTGTGGGTTTGGAGGCTCCACCAGGCAGCCGAATCCCAACCTGATCCACCTGTCCTCCACGGACACATCTCATCCCCTTTTAAAAGCCATCTAAGTGAGCAGCCCTCATCAGACTTTACGACAGTGAAGTCTGTATGGTAACCATGCCTGTCCCGAATTTAAGACCAAATCTATTTCATTCTGAGGCTTAGTATTACGGAGGTGGAGACAATGTTTTCTGCTTTTTCCATTCCACATGTACTTTTATAAAGTGCTGTCGTGTACTGTCTTTTCTCCTAAACCAGTGGTGGCGAACTTTAAAAAATTGTCCTACTTTTCAAAATCGCCCCCTTTTCAATGGAACTTTGGAATGCGTTTAGAATGGGCAGGAATGATGAGCTGCACAGGAACTGCCACTCAAGCCCCACACGCTCTCCCCCTGCTCCTGCTGAGGCGCCCCACCCTCACTGGAGGGATCCCTGGTCCCACGTGCCACAGACGTTGAGGAGCAGCGAGCGCTTCCCCGCACCCCCGGACCTCACCCCTGTCCTCCTCCGCTGTGCTGCAGGTGATCCACGTGACCGGCCGCCTGCGCCCGCGCCTGCCCTCCTTCTCCCACTCCCGCTCGGTGCTGGGCCGCGTGATGGGGCTGGTGGCGCTGGCCCACACCCTGCCCCCCTCCACCCTCAGCGAGGTGCGCATCGAGTGCCACATGTTCGTCTTCCGCGTCAACATGGACCTGCAGATCATGTACTGCGAGAGCAGGTGGGTCGCGAGGGTGGCCGTCTGCCTGTCTGGGCAGGGGCTCGCCGGGCGGCCGGAAGTGGTGTGCCGGAGGCGGGCGCAAATCCCACACCGCCCTCGAGGCCGTCTGAGGAGCCCTGCTCTGGGCTCCGTCCTCTGACGAGGCTCATGTTGTTCCGCTCCTCCAGGAGCGGGGTCTGCTTGGTGCTGGCCCCAGGGCCACACAACTTTCCGCTAAGAGAGTACCTCCCGGCTGTCCCTTTGGACATGGACAAAACATTCGTTTTGGGTTGGAGCTTTGGAAATTAACTGCCAAAAGGGGCCTTTTCGTGGAGTGGTGTTGCTGAGCCATTTTATTGGTTTCTGTTGTTTTGTGTTACTCAGATATGGGTTGTTTTGAAGTCCATCTGAAACAACAGTTTATTTTAAATAAATAGATAACCTTTCTCAGAAATGTGCTGTGCATGCATTTGATTGCATTTCTATCCCGCCTTTGTTGCTCTTGCAAGAAACCCAAGCCAGCTTGCATAGTTCTCCTCCACTCCATTTTTATCCTCACAACAACAGCCCTGTAAGGTAGGCTAGTGGGAGTTTGTGACTAGCCCAGAGTCACCCAGGGAGCTTCATGACCAAACCGGGACTAGAACTTGGATCTCCCAGACCCCTGGTCTAATCACCAGACCCCACCAGCTCCTACTAGTCGCTCTTTATTTACCAGTGTGCATTTATTATAGATATATTTTTAAAAAATTACATTGGTTGCCTCAATCCAGAATTTTGAGGCAGCTTGCAACATCATCAAAATCCATAACATTGAGGGGTGTAACAAATGAAAGTAAAAACATTGCGGCAGTGGAATGGAGCCATGTTCAGCCGTTTAAAACCAAGAACTGCAAATTCAGTGGTAGGATTCAAAACACCACTAAAGGCCTCCGCAAACAGAAGTCCCTTTTAGGTTCTGGCCTAATTCACCTTTGATTCCCAGGCTGGGGGAGGGAGGTCCTGAGCTGTCTTGCCTCTCGCTTACCTGCCTTCTCTGCACCTACCTGCCCCCTCCTCTTTTTCAGGGTGAGTGATTATATGGACTTGTGTCCCTCCGAGCTCGTCGGCAAGAGCTGTTACCGGTTCATCCACGGCGAGGACGTGGAGGGGATCCGGCAAAGCCACCTGGACTGTATGTTGTTGCTACTTCTGCACTACTACTACTATTACTACCAATAGCATTTCTGTATCGCCTGTAGCCGAAGCTGTCTGGGTGGCTCACAGCATTTAAGTCCCAGGCCCGTCCCGCTTAGCTCCCAAGATGAGGCAGGATCAGGCCCTTCAGGCTCTATGGATGCCAGTTGCTGGCCTCGTGGTGATGCTGAGGTGCTTCCGCAGTGCCCAAAGCACAGTTGCTGGATCGCACCACAGACCTTCCTGGCTGGAAAAGGGGGGTTGCATCACTGCCCGCCGGTGGCCTCAGTGAAGCCCCACGCGCCCCCCTTGTTCGCGTGCAGCAGCCGGGCTCGCCTCTCCTTCCCGCAGAGGTGCCCCCGGAGGTACTGCGGGCAAGAGCGGTGGGTGGGCTTGTGTCGGGGGCCGGAAGGACGCTGCAGAGGCCGGTATCCGTGCATCCGGTCATTTGCTGAGGCGTAAAGTCTGCCCCGTTTTCCCCACCAAGAGGAGTCACCCCACGGGGCTTGCAGGGAGCAAAGGTGAGCCAGAAAAAGAAGCAAACCTCCGCTGCCAAGGCCAGAAGCAGCATCAGCGGACGAGGGAAAGAACCGGAGGAAGGACGAGCGCATGGGGTCCAGTAAACATGGAGTCCAAAGCAGGGCGGTGGTGGCAGTTGGAGTCTCGGCGAGCGAGAGCTGGGGAAGACCTGCCTCGCCCCTTGCAGCTGCACCGCTGTGTCTCCCCCAGCCCGCTTTGTGCCCGCCTCTGACCCCCTTAGTGCCCCTGTGCCTGGAACAAGGGCCTCCCCGCTGGTTTGGGCAAGACCCCTCCCCTCCCCTCCCCAGTAGAGGTCCGTTTCCAGCCAGTGCCTACGGGGGGCTCTCCCCAGAGCTGTTGCCTTGCCTAAGCCCATCCGCTCCTGCCCCCCCTCTCTGCCCCCCTGGGACCCTAGACTGCTCCCGCTGCCCAGAGCAAACTGCCAGAAGACCCGTCCTGGACAATCAGCCAAGTCAAGTGGCAAAGCTCTTCCTGGACTGTACCACTCTAAACCCCCAGGGCAGGCTGAGGGCTTGTGTGAACGGCCTCTCCTGGAACCAGGACAAAGCTCCCTGCAGAGCTGAAGGTTACTTCCTTTTGTAGTATTTCCCTCTTTCCTTCCTGAAGGCGTCTCTCTTCTTGCGGGGGAACCCTCAGACTCGTGTCCTGCCCTGGTCGTTGGCCGTGGTACAGGCCAGGCCAGGCTTCCCCATTTTCTGCTGCGGGCGGTATTCGCTGGCAGGGAAAGTCTCCCGTCCGTTAGCGAGCCGTGGCAAGCGCCGCCTCACCCGTCTCCTCTCCCGCAGTGCTAAACAAGGGGCAGGTGGTGACCCAGTACTACCGCTGGCTGCAGAAGAGCGGGGGCTTCGTGTGGGTCCAGTCCTGTGCCACCATCTCCGTGAACGTCAAGAACCCCAGCGAGAAGAACATGGTTTGGGTGAACTACATCCTCAGGTGAGGTTCCCCTGCCTTCGCGCGCCCCGCTCGCAGCGGGGAAGCGGGGGCATCCGTGGCGGCGCAGGAGACAGCTGGGCCTGCCGGTCCTTGCACAGCCCGTGAGCCCGCCTGGGGCTCTCTCGGGCTGCTCCCGCTGCTGCCAGGCCGGCTTCAGGGAGCAGACGCCGGAGCTGGTCTTGCGCCTCCCTCTGGGCAGCAAGAACGGGGTGTGTGAGGAGGAGGAGGAGGAGGAGGCTCGTCCAGGGGGCTCCCCCAGCTGACTCTGCACGTGGGCTGTCCTTATTTCACAGCAGCACAAAATGGGGAGCGGCTATGGGGCTGGAATCCCACTTCCAGAAAGCTCTTTCCACGCCCAGAGCTTACAGGCGCTGGGAGGCACTTCAACACGTATCAGTAATGCTCCCTCTGGTCTTGGGAATCAGCCGCGCTCGCAAATGAGATTTCCAGCAATCAGAGAGAGAAACGAGTCATGGGGGGGGGGGGGTTGTTACCCTGCAGAGCTCCTTGCCTGTGGCAAAAGCAGATGTCCTGCAAACTTCCTGAGGCTCCCGGAGTGCTGTGCCAGGTGCGGAGAGCAGTTCCTGGCCGATCGTTCCTTTGTAATTGTTTTTAACAGGGGGTTGAAATGCACAATCCTGAGAAAACTCAACGGATTTTTTGTTATTTCCAACACAATAGCCAAAAGCAAGCTTAAGTCAGGTTGCTGGTTTTTCTTCTCCTGCAGTGAAATAGCTCCAAATATTCACACAAATGCGGAGCCAAGAACTCGTATCTCTGGCACCACTTGTGCAAATTAGGGCCAACTGGTTGGATCCAAGTTGTTCCTGTTGTAGCACATGAAAATGAGATGTGCAGAAGCACCCCGTTCTCAGCACCCCCCTCGGCCAGCTGACCGGTTTTCTGACCATCAATGTCAGAATCATGCAGAATTCAGGCCTCTGCTCTTTAATTTGTACACACGTGGTACAACGGGCACACCAAAGGCCCAGATCGCTCGCACGCTCCCTGGCAGCGCAAACCACGGACCTGTTTTAGGAACGGAATTCCCTCAAGTCGCATCAGTCCACGTGGGTGCCAGGGCGGACGTGATGGAGCGGAACCCACAGGGCCAAGCTGGAAAAACCGGTCAGCTTTTCGTCCCTGTGGCCAGTTCCTGGTGCATCTCTCACGGGGAGCGATGCCTTCATGTTGCCACAGGACACGGAGCTGGGATTTTTCCTGCAGATGGAGCAATGCCGTCGCTTCGCTCTGCCCCTCGTGGGCGTGTGCGGGGTTGGGAATTCTGTGGCGGGCTGGCGTGAACAAGTAACCGCTGCAGCCCCGTCTGGCCGGGGATAATGGGAGTTGCATTCCGCAGCAGTTCAGGTCAGGGAAGGGCGCTTTTTGTGACGACGACGATGTGATATTCCGGAGGATGGTACGTGTGCGTGGGTGAGGGGAAGCAGGGATATCAAGATGGGACAAAACGGGTGGCTTGTCAGATTGACAAGTCCCTCCAGGCGGCTTAAAGTGTGCAAAGCAACAGTGGAATTTCCAGCACTCGGTTCTGCCCGCTGCAAACGGGGCATTAGTCCCTGTGATGGGGCAGACCTGCTCTCCCACGTGGGGAAGGGGCAGGCACCCCCGAGCACCAAAACGTACATGCCGGGCGTTTTCCGTGCGGGCAGCGTGCCCGTCTTCCCCTCCATGTGGCGCCTTCCTGCGTTCAGAGTGACTTTTCTTTCCCCTTCCCTTTTTTCAAAAATAGGCGAGTTACCTTTGTGGTTGGCTCCTCCCTGCAGCCTGAGGTGGTACAGCCCCAGCGTGGCTGCACCAGCGGCCCGGCGCTCAGCTCTTGGTCCTGGGGCCAGCCCCCTCCCCGCACATCTCCTCCCCACCCACCTGGGCCATTTAGCTGCTCGAAAGTGGCAGGCATCTTCTCTGTTCCGACTCTTCCAAGCAGATAAAAGAAATACATGAACGGCTACTGCAGATGGTTATTAATGACGGCCCTCCCCTCTCCCTCCCGATAAAGCAAAGGGAAGCATTATTATGCTAATCCTGTAAGCAATTGCCGATACTAATGTATGATTTGTCAGGGTGATTAGTATTTTAGTTAATTAGTGCTGTAATTAGAGGCTAATTAACTTTCTTGCAGCCTCCCTGCAATGGAAGCTTGTTGGCCTGCTCCATTCTCCACTCTGCAGAAGGGTGGGGGCTCCTCGGCCTGCTGGAGTGGACGGGGCGGGGGGCACGGGGTTCAGCCCCCCCGGGCTGCACATGAAGCACTGTGGCAGGGTAGCGCCGCACTGCAGCACCCCGGGTGCAGGGAGTGTGGGAGAGGCAGGCAGCGCCCTGTGGCTGCGTCCGGAGGGCCTCCGCTTTGGCTTGCGTGGCGATGCACAGCCCTGCCTCTGTACTGGGTCGGGGGAAGCAGAAGTGGGAGCCCGGAGGGGAACTGGGTGGTCTTGGAGGGGCTGGGAAGGATGTGCCGGGCCTTCCGGGAAGGTCCCTTTCTCTCTGTCGGACGCACATGCACCGAGGAACAGGCCTCCCGCTGGGCTTCACGGCAAGCCGCTGCACCGGTTTGAGCCTGCAAATGCTTCGCTGCACAGCCACAGCCGCCGCAAGGCTGTTGTGACAAACCTTTGCAAGCCGCTGTGCACTCCAGGGAGAAGGGTGGGGACTGCAAATGGGTGGCGAGGGCCCCCCCGTCCCCAGAGCCCTCGCCTTTTGGACTGTGCTGCCCCACCAGGCGATACCCTTCCGGGTTGCTGAGAGGCGCTGGGGCTCACGTCCACCCCGGGCCTCCTTTGGGGTCTGGAAGCACAGCTGCGACATCTGACTTGTTTGCTTAGAGGGACCAACTTGGCAACGGACTTTTTAAAAAATCCTTTTACAGTCTTGTAAAACTGGAAGAGGGCAGACCGTGTCTTGGAAGAGGCCCTCCCGCCCCCCGCCACATCCTCTCTTGCTCGAAAGAGAGCCCCTCCGTCGCTGGAGAAGCTGCCTGCCTCCAGCCATCACCGGAAAAGCCTGGGGATTCACCATAGTCCTAAAGGCTCTTCCCGGCTTTAGTGCGGCGCTTCCCTGTTTCTGTTAAGGCTGCAGTGCCTCTCTGACCCCTAAGTACCGGCAGGAAGGGTGTCAGACTCGAGCAGGCCGGCCTTGGGGGCCCACCCTTCCCCGCGGTCCTGGGCCGCACCCCCCTGTGGGACGCAGCCGGACCGAAGATGGTTCTGCACCTCCGATCCAAAGCGATCACTTGCCTTTTGCCTCAGGACTTCCGACTTGCCAAACGCAACTGTGATCGCTAATCTCACTTGATAAATCAGCTGACGCTTTTTCACGAAGCGACGACGGCTGTGCGTCGGCCTCCCCGAAGTCCAGTCCGACCCCACGGGGCTCCTTCAGCCGCAGAAGGACGCGTCTCCCTCCCTCCGCGTGTCGATCGCTTTCCAAACCGGCTCGGGGCTCAAGTGAAGCCCCAGGCCTGGGAGCAGGAGGGCCCGGCAGGGGCATGCGCCCCCCTCGCAGTGCCTGGCGTTGGGGGGGCGGGGAGGAGATGGGGGAGCAGCCTGGACCGGTGCCAGCTCTGCTCGACAATCAAACCCCCAACCCGGCTGCTGTTTTGTGTTTTAGGCTTGCGATTCCAATCTACCCTTGTTTGTTCTTGGACAATGCCGAGCCGATGGCCCTCTGCCGTCGTGGCGGCGATTCTGCTGATTCCAGCCCGCAGGTGGCTGGCTGTGCCGGCTCGCGCGGCTGCCCGCCTGGGTGCCGCTCCCTCTCTGGTTTGGGAGGGGGCGGCGGCAGAGAGAAGCACGCCGGGGATTTTAACCCTGGGCCTCTCGGCAGCTCGCACCGCCGCAGGCCGGGCCCTTCTGCCCCGTGGCTTCCTCCGAGGCTGATCTTTGGCTGCCGAGGACACCCAGCGCGAGGCTTTGCAGTTGTGGGTGCTCTCTGGCCGCGCCTCCCTCGGATCGTGCCCAGCGCAGCCCCCGTGCTGTTTCCTGGCTGGCCGGCCGGCCTGCATCTCCTGCTTCGTGATCCTGTGCATCACCTCTCCCAAGTCAGTACCCTCCAGACATTTGACTGCGCTCGACCCCGTCACTCTGCTGGTCCTCCGTGAAATGCTCGAGCCCTCGGGACGCCTCCAGATCTCACAAACCGGGCATTCCGTGGAAGCTGCTTCTCCCAGATGCCTGAAAGGGTAGATCTTTCTTTGGAACGGCCTCTGCCTGTGCAGTCGCTCTTGTAATCCTTTCCTTTCCTCTCTTCCCCACCTCCACTGCCATCTTCCTCCTTTCCAGCAAGCCGGAATACAAGAACACAGCACTGGACGTCTTCCAGCTGCCTGGGAGACCCACGAGCTTGACGGATGGCTCCGATGAGGCACCGGATTTCAAAGGTGTGTACAGGAAACCTCAGATGGGCAAGGAGCAGCTGGCTGGCCAGGGACCCCCCCCCCCCCCCCAGCGCATGGCTGGCAAGCAGGAGGGAGCTTCCCGAAATGGAGGGGTGGGACGGGTGTCTGCTGTGCCCCCCTTCCCGTGTGGCAGAGGGGCAGGAGCAGGCTGCCCTGTGATGCCCCGGGCACACCTGCCTTGCGCACATGGTGCAGCTCTGCAGGATCTCGCAGTGTGGAAAACGGCCAGCTTTTCCTGCCTGGCGCAGCTGCCGTCTTTTGCTCTCCGGTCCTCATTCGGTCGTGGTTGCGTTCAAGGAGAACTGGGCCCTGCAGGCATTCAACAGCTGGCCAGCAGAGTCAGATTATAAACACTGGGGCTGCCTTTTTGAGAATGGTACGATTTAGGCTGCTCCTGTATTTTGAAAGTGAGCGGTGAGCTTTTTCTCTTTTTGGAGCAGGGATGGCTTTTTCATTGTTATTAATTCGATTACTTTCCGGAGACATGAGTGATGGAAACTCTGGTGGCGCATGGAGCTTGCTTCCGCTTACCTCTTCAGGGTGCGGGGTGGGGGGCAAGGTTGTTGCATTTCGGTCCCATCGGTGGCCCAGCACGCAAGTGGAATGTTGAACTCGATGGGCGTTTGCTCTGACCCAGCCTGCTCTGTCGGCTTTTCTGCGTCTATGAAGCCTGCTCGCTTTTCTTGCTCAGCCATTTCAGTATGGCCCAGCAGTGTCTTGCTACCTGCCAGTAGATGCACCTTTTCCAGACCTGCCTGCTGCAGGCTGTGCCTGGTTACCTTCCCCCTGGCCTTGGGGAGGACAGGGAACCTTCCTAGGAGGCTTTCCCTCGAAAGGAGCAGTTCTTCCCGATGTAATAAAATCCTCTCCAGGGCTTTCCCACACCATTTTGCCCCGTAGTTGTGATTACGTGCGATGCTGCCGATAGGAAGCCGCTCGGAAATGAGATCAAAATTCTCCCTGAGGTCCGCACTGGTTAAATATTTCATTCTACAAAATAAACCCGTCCGCCTCTCGTCACGCGGCTGTTTCCCTCCGGCTCCCTCATCCCAGCGCATTCCCCCAACAGTCTTCTCTGTTTCAGAGAGCAGCTTTGCCAAGGACGGCAGCCCGGCACTCTACTCCCCCGGCAAGCCCGGCACGCTTGCCGAGGGCTACACGAGGAGCGTGGTGGAGGCCAGGCCCCGCTGCCACGGGGCGGACACCGATTCCAGTGGCCCTGAGATGAGCTACCGGGACGAGGAGGCCTCCGAGGGAGCCGGCGGAAGCGACACGGACGCGCCCCCAAGCAAGCGCATCAAGCTGGAGTTCCAGCCCGAGAGCCCGCCGGGCGAGGCGAAGGGGGCTTCACTGCCCACGTCCGAGGAGTCGGACAGCGGCAGCGAAGCGGAGCTGGGCCTCCTTCCTCAGCACAGGGTGCCCCTGGCCCAGAAGCTGAACGGCTGCAAGTCTGGCGGGCAGAGGGGCACCGGGCCGGGCCGCCCCGGCACCTCGGAGTTCACCTCGGTCATCCAGACCCAAAAGAGCACGGCCCTGAAGGCCAGCACAGTGCTCAGCATCAAATCCGAGCAGGCCCCCGGGGCCCGGGGGGTGCCTTGGACCTGCCCTGCGGCTGCTCACAAGGGCGGCCCATACCCCGGGAGCAAAGCACTCAGCTTGGAAAAGGTCGCCCCGAGGGCCGCCCCTCCGCACCTGTACGTCACCATCCCGGACTCGGTGCTCACCCCTCCCGAGATGGACGGGGGCGCAGCCAAGGGCCCCTTCCGCACCTCCCCGCGCGCCGTCCCGACGGCCCCATCCTCGGCAGAGACGCTCTCGCCCCCGCTCTCGGGCTCCCCCTGCGAAGAGCGGGCCACGTCCACCCCGTTCACCCCACTGGTCTACCCCGCGGAGATGGAGGTGCTGCAGCGGTTCCACGCCGGCAACGTGGTGCTGCCGCTGGTGCACCAGCTCGGCAACCCGCACGCCGGCACGGCGGGCTCCCCGGGGCTTTTCGCCACCAGCACGATCCGCTACGCCCCGGCCGACATGAGCCTCGCCATGCAGAGCGGCGTGCTGCCGCCCTCCCACCCCGTCAGCCTCATGGACCTCGGCGGGGCAGAGGCCAAGGCCTCCCGCGAACTCATGTACCACCACCTGCAGCGGCTGAACATGGTCGCCCCGTTTGGGAACTCTGCCGGCCTGGCCCAGATTTCGGGGGGAGCGTTCGCCACGACGGACTCCTTGTTTTCCAGCCTGCCCTTCTCCGTGGCTGGTGGCGGGGTCCACGGCACGCCAGCCTTGGAACACAAGGAGGACTGAGCTCGGGGGCATCTCTTGCTCACGGCCAAGCTCTGCACCAGGCAGGACTGCCACAGAAAGATCTCGTGCGGCCTTTTGTGGGAAAGCGCAGTGCTGCGCCTGTGTCCTCCAGATGGGGGGGGGGGTTACTTTCATCCTAGAACAAATCCCCCTGTAGCTCCCCTTTCGCGGCACCCCTTTCTTGGCCCCTGTGCTGGGCAGAGAGGCCGCTTCCTCCCTCTGCTTTGCCCGTTGCTGCTGTCTAAACAGATGTGAATTGTGGGGGCGCAAGTTTGGGCGTTCGCTCAGTGTAAATGGAAAGTGGAGTCAGTGTGACTGTCTGGGAAAGATGCGAGGTGGAGGAGAGTCGCACCCTTTCCATCTGTCTTCCTGCTGCTAAAAGTTGACTTTTCTGCTACCATCTTAGCTGGGAATTGTTTGTGCTTGGGTGCCGGGGTGGGTTGTCGGTTGTCAGGCCCGCCTGCCCGGCAAGGCCGGCGTTACCTGCACGCTTTTCCAGGTGAAGAGCCGGGTGCCACCCTGGCGAACTCCGCAAGGGGCTTCCCTCACTGCTCACACCAGCGGTTCGTGATGCTCGCTTCCGGGCCGTCTGTTTGGCCGCCTGCTGCGTATCCCCAGGAGCCCAGCCCGCGTTCAGCTGTGCTCGAGTGGCGAGAAATGAAGCCGGAGTGGCACACTCTGTGTGAACCCACTAGCCCTTTCTTGAGCCTCTCTGTGTGTTCACCCCCCCCCCAAAACCCCCAGTGGCTTGGTAGCTTATCCCCTTGAGGGCAGAGCGGAACTGGGAAGCCAGGGGTGGAAAGATCTGCTTTGGAGTCCTAGGACATGCATTTGGTCGCACCCTATGGCGAAAGGTGGCATCAGCCGGTGGGCACTTCTCAAGAGGTGATGGGTGGGGGGCCCCGGGCCAGCTGTGGGGCTGCTGCTCCCTCCACCCTTCCTGCAAGCTCGGCTCTAGCTCCCCGTTCTCTGCCCAACAGCTTGCAGTCTCTCTGTGCCGAGACCCGGGGGCAGCTCTTCCCCAGCGCCCGCATCCCACTCCGAGCTCTGGCGCTCGCTCCAGGAGGAGTGTGACAGGCCGTTGTGCGCGATGACAGCACTTAAAAGGGTAAATCTATATGCCATAACGTTGAGCACTTACTCGCATTAAGGAACTGTACAGGTCAGTGGGAAAGGGCGTGTGGAGAGAATCCCACAAGAAGGCAGTAGCACCCGGACAATGGGGTCTCTTTCTGTGTAACTCCTTGCTAAAGGTCCGTGTGTGTATGTGTGTGCGCGCGCGTGCGTGTGTCCCCCTTTCATTAATCTGCTGTTCTCACTGGATAGATGAATGTAGTTTCCACTGCTCACCTTGTTGACGTTTTGCTGCTTCTTTTGGCAATCTGGGATTTCAGAGAAAATAAATATAACTGGACGCGTCTCCTGCCTTCTGAAAGGATTTCCGGTGGCTCAACAAATCGTTCTCGAAGTCACTTTAAAGCAGTTACGATGTTGTCCTAATTACGGACTTGCAGGTCCTGATTTTGAGTTCATTCTCACAAGCAGACAAAAATCACCCCCCACCCCCAAAGACCTGAAACGACAGCGGGTCACTAGCAAGCATGTCTCTGACGTGCTGCTCCGGGATCAGAACCGCACATTCCTGAGCAAGGGGCGGCGTGAAACTCAAGTCGGCCTTGGTAAGTTGCGAACAATTGTCTGCAACTAATAAAAAGAACTGCAGTGCCACTGTGCACGAGCAAAGGGCCAGCTGCCCTTCAGCAGCAGCTCCATGTTGCAGGTCAGATCATTCAAGGAAGGTTACATGAGTTCACATGGATGGAGGTCAAGGAATTCGGGCTCCGCCCTGTCAGAGCCACACGCACAGCTGGACCGCCCAACAGCCAAACCTCTCTGGCCAGTCCACAAACGTTGCAAAGCATGATGCAAAAAGTTGAATGCACAAAATTTTAAAATGGTTTAAGCATCTAAATGTGAGATCCTGGAACCGGATCTCTTGGCCGGCTGCTAAATGCCTGACAGGAGGACAGGAGTCCTGAGCTGCTGCCAGGGAGCGTCTCGGCTGCACTGGTCCCAGGTGGGTCCCTGGGGAGAGTCGTTCCACACAGTCAGTGTAGGGAGGGCAGGGTCACACCAGGAGAGGTGCTGCGCGGCAGGAGTTGGGCCAGAGCCAGGGTTCTGCAGTCTGCCCCTCTGCAGCCTCCTGCTGCACCTTGCGTAAGCTGCAGCTTCGGAGCAGTCTTTGGGGCAGCCCCACATACCGTGCATTCCAGGAACGACATTTGGTGGTCACCCAACCACAGGCTACTGAAGCAGGGTGACCCCTGTCTGGGCAGAGGCACAGCTGGGCAACCAGACGGAGGGCACGCTCTGAGCTGTGCGGAACGGACAGTTCCACGGGCCTGTGCCTTCCGGGAGTGCGCGGCCCCGTCTGGCACTGGCCGAGCGCCTCCCACCTGCTCAGAGCAGCCGCCCGCTAGGCGCACCTCGGCTCTGCCTGAACTGAGCTCCGGTTTGTTTGCCCGTCCTTGCAGCCAGGGGCCGCTGCTTCCAGCCGCCCCACGGGTGCCTCGCTGCCCAAGCCAGGCAAAGATGCGACAGCCGGGAAGGTGGCCGAGGTGCCCCGCCGAGGCCCTCGGACGTGCCCAGCAGAGGCGCAGCACCAGACTGCTCCGGGGACAGCCACCGGGGGCTAGCACCTCCTGGCCATGCCCGGGTGTGCCCCGCAGAGCCCCCGAGGCGTTCCGGGAGACCCAAGCGGTGCGTGGCACACCCAGCCTCCTGGCGCAAGTGGGAGCACCACGGATCAGCAGGCGGCCTCTTCCACGTGGGCACGGGGCTCTGCGTGACCCAAGCCGCATTGCAGCAAACCCGTCGACCCAACTGCCCCCTCCTCGCGCCCTTTCCTCACACTTGGTGGGAGGAGGAAAAGCAGTGGAGAGACAAGGTCTGCCACCCGGGCCCCAGCCAGAGCAAACCGTGGAGCGCCTGCTCCCGCGGAGGGTTTCTCTGCCCCCGCGTCAGAGAGAGAGCGAGCGAGCGTGGGCTGGTGTTGGTGTCTTTAATAGAAATGTCAACAGACCTGGGCAAGAGGTGCCAAGAAGCTGTCCACTGGTGGAAGGCACACACTTCTGACGCGTGGAGGGGGCGATCGTTTCGGGGCACCAGCAACACCAGAGAGCAGAGGCAAAGCGCTACGGGGGACACAAACAGAGCGGGCTACTACTGGGCTAGCCTTAGCTGGAGGCAGCTTTCGAGCGTGCAGCCTGGCTGAAGCTGGGGCGCGGGGCAGGGCGCCCGGGGCCCTCAGCGGGAGGCTCGCGTGCCGTCGAGGGCCCCTTGGGATCCTCTTCGGCTGGGACGCATGCTTGCTGCCGGGGCGCCAGTGCGGCCAACGGGCCTCCCGGGAACTGGTTTTCGCTGCCATCGCTTCCCGGAGCCCACCAGGAAACCCTGCAATAAATACAAAGCAGCCAAGCCCCCCGCTTGTCCCTCATTTGCAAGAAAGCCGCCCTTGGGCCGCGTGGCCGAGGGCTGGAGGGTTCAGTCCGCGGCGCCAAACCACAATCCGAAGGACTGCCTGCGAGAGCCAACGTGGCGGTCACTTCTCCGACTTCCCGTCTTCCTTTTTCTTGTCCTGGCACTTGTCGTTATCGTCCTGGATGATCTCCACCTCCAGCCGGCCGATGTAGAGGGAGACGGCACACAGCCAGAACAGCACCACCGTGGTGACCGCGGCACAGCTGGGGAGTGCGGCGGAGAAGGTAAGCAGCATGGTGCGGCGGAGCAGGAAGAGGCTGGCCAGGTAGGAGATGCCGCCGTACGAGACGCAGATCCCCCCGAGGATGAAGAAGCCTGGGAAGGCAGACGGAGATTGCTCAGGGCCCGACCGCGGCCGAGCCTTCCCAAGACGCGGTGGGGCAGCAGCCGCACCCTCGGGCGGGCTCTGCCTGGCAGCCGGCCCGCTGGAAAGGAGACGCGCCCTTTGCTGCCTCTCCTCAGAGTCCCGTGGCAGCTCTGCCCTTTCGCCCAGAGCGTAGCTGCACAGCAAAACTATCCGTTCCCAAAACTTCCTGCCCCGGTGACAAAGAGGTGAATCCCATGGAAGGGGCCGCCCTGCTAAGTGAGAGCGAAGTCCTGGTGTCAAAAGCATGAGGCTGGGGGCGTTGCTGCCACAACTCAGACTGGATTTCGGGATGGACACACACACACACACACACACACACATGTATTTTGCACTTTCCTGCAGTAATGGACGCACAAAGGTACCAACCCTGCCTACTCCCTGAAGCTCAAGGCTGAGCAGAACTAAGACACCATTGTTCTGGAAAGCTTTTCTTGCTGACCAGTCTGTTGTGTAATGCTAAATGTTACAGCTTGACTGTCGACTATTCACCACTTCCACGTCTGCCTGGATAGGAAGTGGCAGACAATGACGAGCTTGGCTGCCCCCAGCAGCGCCCGCTTCGTACATGCACAGCCCGGTCGCTCCTCCAAAACAGAAAAGCTTGCACTGAATTAGGCCAACAGCAACGGACTCTGCGGCCCTCCTTTCAGCGCGAGGCACCACTGCCCCGCTGTGGCAAAATCCAGGAATGGCCCTGGAACCGGAGGACAGACGTGCAAGTCAGAAGCCCTCGACTGATCAGGGCGGCCTCCGTCGGACAGGGACCGAATGTCACAAGCAGTTTGGTCCCCCGGTCTGGCTGCAACCTCTGAGGGCCAGCACGACCCACAGCCGCGCTACGTCAAAGAAGCGGTTATGCAAACTGGCTTTGTGGGGGCGATAAAAGGATAAAATCGGAGTAGGAAGGGCTGCTCAGGGCACTGAGATCTGTCCCCCGCTCAGAAGGAATGCCGTTTGAAGCCTCCCAAAAGACAACCGTGCCGTCTCTGCCTGACCGCGTCCAGCCACAGAGAACCCCCGCCCCCCCACACCACGTGTGGCTCCACTGTTTAAACGTTCCAAGCACCAGGAAGTTTTCCATGACGCTCTCCTGAAAGCCGCTTTCTTGCAACTTAAGCCTGGATGACAGCGAACAGGCTGTGACCCCCTCCTACGTGATCCCTTGAAAAATGATTCCCCCCTCAACTTCCTCTTCTCGACACACCTGTTGCTTTAGCCCTTCCCCACAGGACAGTGTTCCCTGATCGCCTTTGTGCCCTTCGATGAAGTGGCCAAGAGTTAAGATGCAGAAAAGGTCTGGACAAACCAATATCTTTAATTTGGGCGTGTCTCTCATATTACTATGTTAGGAGTGAGGAAAGATCTCGTGCCGGACTTGTGCTGCACCCCCTCATTCTGCCCCTGCAGCAGCTTTCGCCACCTGGTACCCTGCAGATGTGATGGATGGCAGCTCCCATCATCCCCCAGGCAGCACAGTCCTGGCATATGGGTTTCTTATGAAAGCAACTGTTCACAAAAATGGCCGTCTCCCCTGCTGCTTTATTTCAGAGTCACCCAAAGCGCATGGAGTTGTTCCACATTTGTGCTTTCTGTACAAGGTTTAGCTTCGGATACCAAAGAGCCATACTCTGGCTTTACCACTAGCTTTCCGCTTAGTACTCCTTGTACCTCTTCCTGTACATGCAATGCAAGCAAAGAAATTACACAAGTTCAGGCTGCTAGAACCTCGGCCTCCAACGGCCGACTCCGAGACTTCCCCTCCCCTCGGATGTCTCCTGGGGACAAGAAACAGTCCAAGGTCACCATGTACAGCCACAAACTGGAACTGCCCCAGCCTAACTTCCAAAGCGGTATCATAATTTGCCCTTCTGCAGGCTGTTGACACAAGATGGAAATCACGAAAGCTATTAATGTGTGAGCCATCAATTGAGACATCTTGAAGTGCCTTTTGTCTCTGGACTGACTGCACCCGGAGAGGCTCCTTCTGGCTCTAACTGCTAATTAGCTCTTGCAAATTCAGGAGGATTGTCCCGGTCACGAACAGCACAGAGTCTGCAGACAAGCGAGGCACAGGGCGCATCTTAAGCGGGCCTCCGATCGGGCCAGACGCACATCAATGTAGGTCATCTGCTGCACAGCAGAAGCCCAAAAGAACATTGCCGCTCTCTTCCTGATTGCAAACACGTCTCAGCCTGGTCTCTTCCGAGAGACCAGCCGTCTTTACTCCCTGCCACAGTCTAGGCAAGTGACCATTTGGCATGAAATGTGTCTCAGGCTGCTAGGCTAGTGCTCAGAGCCGGAGCGTCCGCATCGAAGAGGAAACAAGGGGGACGGCCTGAGTTCTGCCGCTGGGAATGCGAACTCGGCTGGGACCCCACCTTGACGGCGCAAGCAGGCAGGAGACCAGTGTGCTCACTCGCAGAGGCACCGGAACAGGTGGCCGATTCTCAGGAGCCGCCCATACAGAGCCACCCTTGGTATCAATCCCTCACAACAAGCCCTTTTGTGGAAACGAGTCAGATTAGTTTAGTTTCTGCACGAGCTCTTCAGGACTTCTGCTGGTGTCCCCCCGTCCTTGTTACTTACCGTACGCTGCTTCGCGCCCCATGTCACTCTGAACGTACGAGATCACCCCAATGCCGGTAGCCAGCAGGCCGTTCCGAAACCAGGAGAGAAACCCTGATGAGGACAAAGGAAAAAACAGCCAGCTCTTTTGAGTTAACCAGGTATGGCTTTATCAAACGAAACCATAAAATATATTAATAAGAGCAACAGTGCAAACACACGGCTTTATTAATAAACAGTTTAGTCCTATACTGCTTTCAACGTGGAAGGGCTACTGTTCTTAACAGCCAGACTTAATGGGCTGTTCGTAAAGACAGCTGTCCACCTGGAAACAGAATCACCTTGGACGTGCGGTCAGGACCAACCGACTGCGTAACTGCCAGCAGCCGTGTGCGCGATGCTGGGGCAGCAGAGAGCGAGTGGCCACAGCAGTCTGGCAAAAACTGGGTGTTTATGGGGTGCTTTTATTTATTCCTTTGGGAATTCATATGCTGCTCTTCAACACAAATGTTTCCAGAGCAGCTTGTGAACACTAGTAAGGGGGCAAGAGGAGCCAGGAGTCGAAACAGGTACGGGCCCCCGACTCCTGGGGCTCTTCACAGCCTCCGCTGCTACTACTCCAAAACTGCCTTGCTCTGAAGGAGACCAGGCATTCGAAACGATTTTTCCTAGTTAAGTTTTATGGTTTTACTATAAAATGTTTATTGAAGCCTATTCGTCGTCTTATGTAAACTGCTGTGAACTTGGCTTGAAAAGCTGTATACAGGGACGTCAAATAAATCGAGGATAAAAATACCAGATAAAAATGCAAAATAGTATCAACAATCAGCAGTACAAACAATGGACGTTGTTAAAATTGTTTAAAAGCACAGCCCTCACACGTTTAGACGGAATTGTGCAAACACTGGCTGGGGAACGGTGGGAGTTTAGCACTTTTTCTGTCCATAAGATACTTTTTCTGTACCTTAAGGTCTTGGAAGAGTTTTCACCCACTATCACGAAGAACATAAGAGTAAGTGCCAGCAAAACAGCACCCCCTGATTGGGGCACCCCTAGTGAGAAGACCAGAGAAGAGGAGGAACCTGACTCCCGAATGGTTTTACGTGAGCTGCCTGCCAGGGCAGCTCAGAGGCAGGGCACCAACCTTGCCTCTCGCGGTCCAGCAGCGGAGAGACCCTGGGAGCAGGCAATGCAGAGCGGCTGCGCTCAGCTGAGACCCGGACCACCGCTGCCACCCACTCACCGCCAGCCCTACTGCGCTGGACAGAACGGGCAGCTTCCCGTAAGCGGAAGAGCAGGCCACAAACGCACTTCTGAAGGCGTTAAGCTGCAATCCCTCACAAGCCCCACTGTGTGCACCTCTCCCCCGAGGCAGAGGGGCGCATGGGTCAGAGCGCACAGGGGACGTGCTCATAGCATTGCTGCATGGACGGGAACGGCGACAATGAAGACGGGGAGCAGCTTGCCAGCTGCTCTGGCCTCCTTGCCACAGGGCGCAAATGCAAGGCAGTCGTGGTGATGATGCTGATGATGATGATGCTGATGAAGATGGATGTACACGTGGGCCGGCCACCTTCTGGGGCTGCTGCCAGGATGAGCCCGCAGGTCAGCCGGTGAGTGAGGGAGGCCTGTGGGACCAGCTCCTCGTTCGGAAGGAAGCGAAACCGGGGAAACGAGCGGACGGGAAGCGGCATCCCAGGCTCGGCCCCCTCCCGCTTTGCGCCGCCCGGCCTGCAACCTCGGCCTTCCCAAGCCCGCCCCACCCGGCGCTGGACCACAGCACCCATCATCCCCTGCAGCAGCGCCGCCGCCGCCGCCGGCTGCGGGCTCCCCCCGGGGGCGTCGCACTACAGGGCCCATCAGCCTCCCGCAGCGCCGGGAGGCGGGGGCGGGGCTGCCCGGGCCCGTGACGTCACCCGCACGCCCCGCCCCTCACCGGTTTCGTGGGCCTTCCTGAGGAACGCGGCGTCCGCCCTGTCCAGCTCCGAGACGGCCGGGGGGCCCGGGCCGCGCCCCGAGCTGCGCCTCGGCCCCGGCCCCGGCCCCCGGCCCCGCCCCGGCCAGGCCTCGCCCCGCAGCAGCCCGCCCGCGGCCCGCGCCCGCGCCAGCACCCGGCCCCACCAGGCCCCGCTCGGCACCATGGCGGCGGGCGCGAGAGCCGGTGCGCGGGCGGAGGCGGGCCGAGCGCGGGCGGGGGCGGGCCCGGCGCCGATAGGCTGGCGCGAGGGGGAAGGCCGCCCTCCGAGCGCGATTGGCCGGGGCCCCCGCCCTTCCGCGAAGGGGCCGCGCCTGCGCCACAGCGCGACGTGCTCACTGGCCGCTTGGCTTCGGGGTGGGCCCTCCCCGCCGGGGAAGATGGGCATTCTGGGATTTGTAGTTCCTCCGCTGCGAGCGGAAGACGGCCTGTTGCATGTTGGGGGTGGTAGTAACAGGGAGCGTATCTGCAGAGCGGCGGGCGGGGCAGCCCCCCGCACGAGTTTCTGGGTGCCTTGGGGGGCGCCGCTGTGCAGCGCGCGGTGGGTTTCTTGCACTTACGTATGTATCATTTTTTAAGTAGCCGCCCCGCCCCGGGGCGAGAATCCAAAATCCGCCCGGCAAGGCGCGTCCTCATGCAGGGCTGGTGTTGGGGACCGAGAAGACCTGGGGCTCAGGCCCCCGGGACAGAAGCAAAGCGCAAACCGGCGCCTGCCAGTTTGCAGACGCCTATTTGTAAAAGAGATGTCTTTAGGAGCACTTAATTTTTTTTTAAAGCCCTAATTTTATTTTTATTTTTATTTTTTGCATCTCTTATTGTCTGCTCGCATCTCCTTTGCGCAAGCGTGTGCTCCCTTCTGTATTCCTCATTCGTGCAAGACTTCGTTTTTCCAAAGGAAGCCACCTTTTCATTTTCATAGGTTTACACTGAATTAATCTGCAGCTCCCCAAGCAATGAGTTCAATTCAGTTTATTGCTGGCTACTCCAACCAGCGCTTTGCAGTTATATCAAACTCACAGGACAAAACAAGAAAAACAGAGAGTGTTCGCATAGGAGGAAATCTAATTAACGTCATAATAACAAATAAATTATTTAACGAACCATAACAAATAATTTGGGTACCAAAAGTGTTAGATTATTTAAAGTAGCACTGTAAGCTTTTCTGCAGTTTTATCAAAAGTAAAGCTTTCTGTTCTGTCCCATTGCAAGCTCCCCTTTGCATTTGCTACGGGGTCATTTTGTGATCGGGGTCATCCCGCAGCAACCTTCAGGAATGCATGTGGATGCACAGGAGCAGCCAAATAGACCATAATATTTAAATCAGGTCACATTTAAGTGATCGACAAAGAAAGCAATTACATGCCAGTGTAATATTAACCAACAGTGCCATTTCCGTTTTTGGGGTCGGGACATTTCAGTGGGGTAATGAATGAAGACCACCAGCAAAGTTCTGAAGAGGAAGAGGTGGGGCAGGGGGCTGAATTCACTTGGTCTGCATTTTTAAGTGAAGAAATGGGAGGCCAGCTTCCTGGACTGAAACAAATCCACAAAGCTTTTCAGTTGCACTCCGCTCCCAATTTTGCAAAGCAGTTCTCTGTGCAAGATACACAAACAAAACTTTAAGTGGAAATCCGTGCAAAAACACCCCTTTCAGGGGGAAATGTGTACAAGGGTAAATTTTAGAACTTCTCAGAAATGGGAGAGACGGGGCTTCGAAAATGACACAGACCAGAAATAGATGGGGCGGCCTGTTTGTCGTCCAAAGTTTGACAAGGTGTGGGGTGGGCTGAAGATGGCCTTTCGAGCAGCCACCGTCTGCCAAGAGAAGGTGAGCCTCTGGTTACTTCTTTGTGGCTCAGGACAAGCAGGAGAGGCAGCTCCGAGCAGGAAGCACAGGTGGCCCCGAGCAAGGACAACGGAGGGTTCGGTCTCGGGCAGCCCCAGGATCTTAGTCACTCAGAAGGCCTGCTGCTGCTGGCAGATACTGCTCTAATCTTACCTTCTGTTTGAAGCACAGATGGTTTGGGAATTGTTTGGGGACCTTCGCATATCCCCTCCTGAATCTGGACGTGACATGGCCTGCCCTGGGTCCCAAGGATAAATTCAAGCCAAAGAATTAAACACAGAAGAAGTCCTAATATGTATATTTGCATTTTGTGTTATTTTTTAGCCCACTGAGAAAGAGGAAGTGGGTACGTGCATCTGAGGTTAACTTTCCCAAACTGGCTCACTCCACTTGTCTTGAACGTCAGCTCCCATCATTCCAAGCCAGCATGGTCACAGGGAATGATGGGGGTTGTGATCAAACACAACTGGAGCAGGGGGCTGTCTTAGATTCTTAAAGGACATGTGAACTTTAGATTTCTGCGAATCCGGTGTTTCCTTCTTTGCGCTGCAAAGGTGACGGCTTTGCTTGTCCTTCGGTTTTCTTTGGAGTGTAGCTGCAGCTCAGGGCTGCTCATTTCTGCCCTTAGCAATGCTGTGCAGGCCTTGGAGCAACTCAAGCCGCCGTCTCAAGGAGAAGTCCAAATTGATGAGAAGGCTAGAAATACTCTTGGCCCACGCAGCCGTCAAATGCCTCTCTTTCTTGCGCAGGAAAATTTTGAAAAGGTCAGGATCCCCATCCAGTTCCAAAAGGTTTTGGATCTGGTTCTTCATCATACCTAACTCTGGCTCATGTTTCTCAAAAATGGTGTAGAGTTTGTCGTCATCGCTCTCTCTTTTCCCCTGCTTCCCGTCCGCGCTCGCTCGGCTGATCTCCTCAAGCGTCTGCTGCTGCCGCCGATTTTCCGCACAATGCAAGACCCAGCTCAGGCGGCACGGCCAGCAGTTGGCCAGAATGACCCAGTCGTAGACCTCTCTGATCCCCCAGCTGCTTTCGTGCTCCTCGTCCAACTTCACCGGTTTGAATACGTATCCCTGGGTGATCATGGAGTGGATGGTCAGAACGGTGCTAACGACCCTCTTCCTTTGGACAAAGTTCGCTAGGAGGGATTCCCTGAGCTTTCCGGTCTGTAGATTGTGAAGGAAGTCCTGAGTTTCCTGATTCATTAATGCGTTTCTTCCCACATAGCCGTTTTTTGGCCCGGAAGACTCTGCTCGGTCACCGTCTGCAGCCACTCCAGGGTCCCCTTTCGTCTCACACGCGGGCAGCTGCATCTTGCCCTCGTGGCTCTCCTGTGGCAAGGAGAACGGCAAGCCCACGATCCGGTCCAAGTACAAATAGCCATTACTCCAGGTGTTGCTTGACTGCCGGATGCATTCCACGAGGATGCTCGGGTCGGCAGCCAGGATGGAGACAAACGGAGTGTCCTGGCCAGCCAGGAGGATGCTCAGGGCGTCCAGCACGGACACCACCTTGTCTGGCGCACACAGGTCTAAGCCGGTGACCTTCAGCACCACGCGGAGGTCCTTCCTCTGTTTGCACGCCATGAGCCGGAGGAACTGTGTGACCGTCTCCACCTCTTGCCTCACGTAATGCATGAAGCCCAGCTCGGCACTGAGGTCCTTCCTTTTGATGTCTTTCTGAATCTTCCTTTTCATGGTGAAATAGAGATTTTTGCAGCTGCTTAGAAAAGGAGCAAACAAGAAGGTCACGACGCAGGCGATGATGGATATGAGTATTTCCACCAAGTTCTGTTCGAAGAGGAGCCATCCACACAGAATGACAACAAAAGACAGAAACACGAAGCTGGTGGAGATGAACTTCGTTTTCCTTTTCAATATCCAGTGTTTTTCCTCAGGTTTCCCCGTGAATTCCACACCAAACATCCTAAAAGCCCCTAAGGAATATCTGTATTTTCCTTCAATTTCCCCAAGCAGCGTCGTGATCAGGCCAGCCCAGATGTGCGTGCATCCGACAAAATCCCAGGCGTTGAAGTTGATGAAGACACACCAGATGTTGCTAACTCGCTTGGCCTCTTCTGCCCTGGAAACCGGGAGAAAAGCACGGCAGACCGGGTGAGTGAAAGCGGAGGAGGCATCGCTCAGCAAGCAGGTTTCCTGTAAGGAGCCATTTTATACATTTTTAAATTTTGGCTGAGCAGTTACAAAGAGATGAGGGGTTTTTTCACCACTCTGCAGTCTTGAAGGCTTTTTTCCCCGGAGTTCATGTCTTGTTTGGGATGTGAGGCCTACAGTTGGGAACGTGGCCGTGCGTGCGAGCCCCACCCAGCCTTTCCCTGCACACGGCGCCCCAAACCTTGTTGCTCCAAGCTCACCATTCCCGCTAGGATGCCCGAAGCACGGACACACTCTGCTGCCTGGAAGGTGTGCACACGACCTGCGCCACACGGTCAGGGGCCCTGTCCCCCCCCCTTTGCTCCCTTTTTTTTCACGGTGCTCCAGAGCGATGCCTGCAGGCAGCAGTAGACTCTGGAGCTTGCGGAGATGCCCAGCCTTCCACCAGCAGACAGAGAGGGCAAACCATTTTTTGGGGTTTTTCAGTGAGGCTCTTTGACCTGGGAAAAGGCTTCAAAGAGTCGCTTCGCTCCACAGCCTTGTGCAAAGTCGGGGTGGAGCTGGGAGTGGGGGGCTGAACCCCTTTGCGATCTGGGGGAGCTTTACCTAGGAGTTGCTGGGGATGAAGCATCCGATAACAAGGTCAGCGTGTCAAGGTTTGCAACGTCGGGGTTTTTCTGTGCAGTGTCCCTTTGTATGCTGCAAAAGCAGAAAGAGCCGCATTGGCCTGGAGAAACATCCCCAGCTTCGTGCGAAAGGAAGCCCTTGATCAGACAAGCCAGAACCCAGCGATGCAGCCCAGACGTGCTCCTGCAGACGCGGGTCATTCTTCCGGAGCAGGCAAGGGCGGGAGGGGAGGCCGGGTGGATCTGGTGGGGAAGTCGGAATGCAGCGCCGTAATGAGCATTCCTTGAGCTGGAATGAACCGTGTGCCTTGATTGCTTTTTCAGACTTGCCAGTGGCAAAATGTTCCCAGCGGAGGAGGCTGCCCTTGCGCCTGGGCCTGGGCAGAGCAGAAACTGGACACGGAGGCCAGCCGGTCGCTGCACTGGCTGCCCCCAGCCGGGGACCGGCCTCCATTTCCTGGGGTAAAAGCCTTTGCGGGAGAAGCTTACGCTTGACCGTGTCTCTGACCCTCCACTGAACGAGCCAGAAGACAGAAAAGCAAACGAAACCCACCCGCAGGGTTGGAAGGCGCTGGAGTGGCCGTCCTTCCTAGCAGACTCCCTTGGAGGTCACGCGAGGCAAACCGATGAACACATGTATGGCTTAAAAGACACAGCAGGGCTAAAAGAAGGGGCTCCCTCTAGAATGCGGGTGGGTGGTTCCATCCACGCCGTCTCAGGCCCTTGCTCGGGCGGCACTCAGCTCCTTCTGCCCAGTTCTGTCCCAGAAAGGATCGTGGCATGGCGGGGGGAGGGGGTGTTCATGGCATGGCTTTTTGCAAGCATGTTCCCTTTGCACAAAGCGTCTCAGAGATGTACATGTTTCGATACTCTTATTTGCACATGAATCACATTGCAAACTTGGAAATGTACCAATTTCTAACCACAAATTGCATTTGGTTCCACGTTTTTGGTCCGCAAGTGGGAACTGAGTAACCTTACATAAAAATGTGAACCAACCGATTTCTCACCATCTCTGTTCTAGGGATGTGTTCAAAGTGGAGGTGGAGGTGGACGGGGGGACCCGAAATCCTTGCAATAGTGGGGAGCTTTACCTAGGAGCTTTCCTGGATGAAGGGTCAAAGATCACAGTCCGAGTTTTCACTGGAGCGGCGGCCCATCCTTCATCGGCTGCTCTCTGTCTGCTGCAAGTCACAGAAAAAGCAAGAGCAGCTACATTCTGCATAAGAAAACCCCCCAAATCCACACCAGTGTGACCCCTTGATTAGACCAGCCAAGGGACACCGGAAGGTTGGGTGCTAGTCATCTCGGGTTCAGAGCAGGGCTCAAATGTGGGGAGGGGAGAGGAGGGTGGGGAAGGGGAGCCTGCGATCCTTTGTAGGGTTGGGGCAGTGGTGGTGAACCTATGGCTGTGAGTTGTTTTTTCTAAACTAGAGCCTCCGTTTTCAGGTTTTCTTGCAGTGTTGGCACTTTGCGATAAACAAGTGGGCTTTGGGTTGCAGTTTGGGCGCTCGGTCTCTGAAAGGTTCGGCAGCCCTCCTTCGAGGACCCGTGTTCATAAGGTGGCCTGCAGTCCGAGGTGACTTGACACCTCATAGCAACAACCACCACGTACAATGCTACTTACTGTAATAAAACCCTTAAGCAGTTAAGATGCTTTTGACTTTAAGTCCCATCATCCTCACCAGCTTGGGCAGAGGTGATGAATGCTGCGATTTGTAGTGAGAAGCATCTGAAGGGCAGTCATGTTGGAGCAGGCTTGCTTCAGGCCATAGTTTCCTAACTTCTCTAACACGCTTCCCAGGGCCACATACAAGAGACAGAAATATTTCTCTTCTCTTCTCTTCCTTTTGCCCCTTCCCCTTCTCCCACCCTCAGTCCGTGCAGAAATTGCTGGCATCCATCCAACTTCTATCAAACTTGGGACTCTTTATTATTGGCTAGAGAAACAGGACTTCGCATAGCTTTAAATATGTTTTTAAGTTATCATAAATGGAAAAAGAAGGGTGTGGGGGCTGACCCAGCGGGCTCGATGTTTTTGATGATGGATGTTGTTTGTAGTTTTCTTTTTGTTTTTTAGGATTACAATTTCAAATAAAACTTATTTAAAAAGAAAAAAAATTGGTGGCATCCATCCATAGAGGTCCATTTGTTAAACTGTATATTCAAAATGATGTCAAATTATTGTTGGAGGTACAAATTAATTGCAAGAAGATAAATAACTACAACCACAGAGAGGAGGAAGACAGGTACCTGGGAACGTTGGTGTCAAGGGAACAGAAAATTATATGCCAGATGAAGGTGAGCCAGGAGCAAATATCCAGGAGCCAGGAGCAAATCCCCACATCCGGTTCCTCGCTGTCTTTCATGTGACCTACAACCGAACGGATAATGCTCAGCAAAGCATGCGGGGGTGTCCTTTCAGCCCCCCACATGCCAGGCAGCGTGCAAAGAGGAAACAGGCCCCTGCCCTGCCCGCCTCCCCCCTCCCACCCCCAGAAAAGAAGGGGGACCTCGTGCTCCCGATCCCACCGCCTGGCGAGCGAAGCAGGGCGTGAGGCCAGAGCAGCGCCAGGGTCACCCCAGCCCTTGCGCACGTTCTGCCGGCACGTGGCCGGAATCCACGTGGCGTGCCCCACAGGTGCGTGCCCCACAGGTGCGGTGATGCTCACCTTCGATTTTGTCTAAGAGCTTTGCCTTCTGGTGCCCCCACGGCGAATACAGGCCCACCATCGCGGGCAGCTCCACCTCCTTTAGCGTCTGAGCCAGCGCTTTGCAGTAGATATCTTCGTTTTTGTCTTCCTTGCATTCCTCCGTCGGAGCTTTCAAGCAGCTTGACTTGCTCATTGTCCTGTTCAAAAGAAGAAGAAAATTTTTCCACATCCCAGGGTGGACGGAGGCTGAAATCCACCGAGGAAAGGGAACGCAATATCGTTATTGTGATTATATTTTTATGCTGCCCATAGGCAAAGCTCTCTGGGCAGTTTCCAACAGTAATCATAGAATCACACACGCAAGTCATACACTCAGAGCCGTGTGTGGGTGTGTGGGTGTGTTCTATGCTACCTGGTAACCGACACGCTCTTAAGGCCACATGGACCGTGAGAACATGCAGAGTTCTGGAAACACAAATGTGAAAGCACATTTTATGAGCCCAATGAAGGAAAAAATCAAGACCCAATTGCCCCAGTGTTTATTTAGTACCATATTTTTCGCTCTATAAGACGCGTCTGACCACAAGACGCACCCAGTTTTTAGAGAAGGAAAACAAGAAAAAAAATATTCTGACTCAAACGGACACATCATCACAGGCACATTCCCCATCACTTCCCCACGGGCTGCACATCTGACAGACTCACTGCACACACATATTCGCTCTGTAAGACACACAGACATTTCCCCTTACTTTCGAGGGGGGAAAAAGTGCGTCTTACAGAGCAAAAAATACAGTAATTCTGATGTTTCCACCCCACCAGATTTCCTCATTAAAGGAGCCGAATGGCCTTCCCCCTCCCCACTCCGTTTGATCCTCACAACGACCCTGTGAGGTAGGTTGGACTGGGAATCAGTGACTGGCACAAAGCGCGCCAGTGACCTCCGTGGCGGAGAAGGGATGAGACCCCAGCCCTTGAGGGTCTCAGGCCCACACCGTCACCCCCAGGGCACAGTTCCAGGGGCACGATTTCAACACGGCAGCGCTGCAGAAGGGGCAGGAAAGGGCCAGCAGAAGGATCCGGAGGCGGAGGGTGTTCCCAGTGAGAAAACGGCTTTTTCGTTCAGGAAGACAAGCAGCCTGAAGGTCCTCCGGATGGGAAAGAAGGTGGAGGAGGACCTTGGTGAGGGTGAGAGAGGGATGCTGGAAATTTTGCATGAAGAGCGTAAGAAAGCTGGCTAGAGGAGGAGAGGTGCTTACCTTCGCTGCGCAACTCTGACATAAAGAGGAGTTTGTTATTTGGATTATCTCTCTCTAAGGCGTGGAAAATAAAAAATAAAAATCAATGGTTTAAGAAGCGAGCCAGCTTGTTACCACACCTTAGTTCTTCCCTTTTTTGAGGTGCATTTTTTCAGTTTTAAGGGCTTTAAGTGTGGGTTAACTCAGTTGAAAAAGCTGTGATAAAAGTATTGGTTCACTTCCGATTTTTTTCTATGAACCTAGAGAGAGTGTTGCAAGGCAGGTTTTCCTTTCCCTTCACCTCCAAAAGGCAAAGAAAAAGGAAACGTATAAAGCTGCACCTTGAATCTCATTGCATCTCACCCAACACCCACCAAAATATACACCCATTTGAGGGACAGGTTGCTAATTCAGTCCACAGTCTAATATATCCTGGAGTGTTAAAACTTCCCATGTTTTATCAGAAGAAGCATGTTTTAAACTTGAAATATTAGAGAAGTGTTACTTCATAGTTCTTTAATTTCTATACCAACGCATAGCCAAAGCCGTAAACTCTGCAATGCATCTTGAGGAACTTTTAAACGAAAAGTCTGGTATTATCTGTGCAGGGCGGCAGACAACCCTCATTCATCCCCACAGTTCCACTGTAAGGCAGTATGATCGATGCTGGAAAATACAGAAAGGCAGAGAGAGAGAAGCTCTGCAGGGGAACTTGTAAAAGAGCCAAACTTCATCTTTTTATTTAAAACTTATTTTAACTGTTAAATTATGTATCGAATTTTAAAGTTTTTAGCCGAGATGCACTGGGGGGGGGGGAATGAAATTTTTGTATTGTTGTTATGTTGTGAGCCGCCCCAAGGTGGCATAAAAATGTTTTAAATAATAAATAAATAAAATTTCACCCCCCCCCCCAAAAAAAAAGGAAGCTGAAGCTTTGGCAAAGTTGTGGGTTAAAAACCTACTCCGTCCCAAGAGATTTTGCTTTTTCCTTCCAAAGAAAGAGGGAGTTGCAAAAGTTAAATGAATAGTGAGCCCGGGTTCTCTCCGAGAAGCTCGGTTTGTTGTTTTTATTGATCTTTCTTGTCAACGCTTAAACCCGCCAAAGAAGGGTTGGAGCCTTGTTCTGGGCAGAGCGAAGGAAGCCAATTCAGCCGAGAAATGAAGCTGCATCTTGTGTGTGTTTCTTGATGCGAGTGTTGCATTTTCCACTGAAAGTCTGTGTCGCTCGTTTATTCTGCAGTTTTCTGCACAAAGAACCCATTGTGATCATTTGTTGTTTGCTTCTGTTGTTTTGTGTGTGTCTTCTGATGTCGTTTGTCTGCCTGTTTTTTATGCACCGGTTCTCGATGGCGCTGAATGTGAAACCACGGAAGTGAAGACGTTGGGCCAGGCTGTTTTTGGGGGGGAGGGGAGGCCCTTTTGTGGGGGGGCCACCCGGGCATCGAATGATGGAGCTGGATCGCCGAGCATCCCGCCCCCCATGGGGCAGGTGAGCCCCACCTCGCAGGGCCTCCGCCTTGCCTGGATGGGGCCTCCATGTATGGCCAAAACCACACATGGGCTCCAGCGTGGCCATGGGAGAGGGAGCGCCTGGCGCACTGGTGGCGCTTCGGCCTCTCCACACGTCTCTTGCAGACTGCGCTGGGCAAATTGGGGGTTCCGGGGCTCAGCTCAGCTCTGGATCTGCGCCCCCGCTGTGCCCGTCAGCAGCTGGGGCAGCACCGGGGCAGCGGTGGCCGGCCTCAAGCCAGGGGCTCGGGTGGGCTGGCTGGCCGCAAGCCGCGCACCCCTGGTGCCAGCGCTAGAACACCTGCAGGGTCTCGGCCGGGCTTTTAAGCAGTGCTGAACTCTCGGCTCTTTGGAGACATCTCCCTCTAATGACGGAAGAAGTTATGGCAGGCTGCCCCCACAATTTTCATTCCTTAACCCAAAGTAACGGGTTTAAAGTTTAGAGTTTAAAGAAAAATAACCCCAGGACCCCCAGATTACAAGCCCAGGCTCAGGCACTGGGGTCCCACAGTCTTGGGGCTCCAGAGAGACGCCCTCTTTTACCGCAGAAGCAGCAGCACTGAACCCAAAAACAACCCCCTGCGAATCCCACAAGGCCAAAGGCACGTCACGCGACACCGAACACCTTTGCCCGAGTCCGGCAATTTCAGGGTTGCATAAAGCCTGCGTTTCAGCGTCATGAGGTCCGGGATAGGCTAATATAAAATTGACCGAGAGTACCGAAGATCTTCTTTAGGAAGGTCCAGGCACAGAAGAAACGAGACCTTTACATAAACTGCGGAAAAAGCTGCATGTACAACGTTCACCAGGCTTAGCCGCCATCTCCCTGGTTCCACGTGGATGCTCACATTCTGCACCATGTGGGGAACTTCCAGCAAGGTCTGACTCAACCCATCGCCTCAACTCATCCAAGGGACTTTGCTGGTGGACTCTGTGTGTGCGCGCATGTATGCATCCTGGCACCACCTTGAACATGTCACCGTCTCAAGTTTCCCCCTGGGTCTTAAATCCCTTTTTTAATCCACAAAAACATCCATTAAAGGGAGAAAAACAGCGTAGTTCCAATCACCCCTGAACTGCACATTCAGCTCCATCGCCCCAAGCTATAATCACTCACTGATGACTCAGCATGCAACCGGAAGCACAAAAATGGCCATTTACCGTAGTTTTTGCTCTATAAGACGCACTTTCCCCCACTCAAAAGTAAGGGGAAATGTCTGTGCGTCTCATAGAGCGAATATGTGTGTGCAGTAAGTCTGTCAGATGTGCAGCCCATGGGGAAGTGATGGGGAATGTGCCTGTGATGATGTGCCCATTGATTCAGAATATTTTTTTTCTTGTTTTCCTCCTCTAAAAACTAGGTGCATCTTATGGTCAGGCGCATCTTATAGAGCAAAAAATACGGTAGACGGTTCAACTGGGACGCAGTTGAACTTTAAGCAAACTCTGCCCTGCAACAGGGTAAAATTATCCAATACTCTGTAGTTTGTGCTGTTCCTACCTGAGGAGAAATGGAGAACTGTCAGAGGGGGGCAGGGAAGAAACATGTTTGTCTACATTTTAAAGCGAGCTGACATAGAGCAAATTTCTCGGACCAATATGCAAACCATGTTCCAGTCATCCTTTTGGATGGCAGATTTTGGCAAATTTTGCAGCTCTATCCTGACCTCGAAATACGCAATGAAAAGGTCATACGTTAAGTGGAAATCTGTGCACAATTTACATTTAGGTAAAAGTTCATATTTTGAGAAAGGAACATCATGCTCTCCGGGACGGAAGCAACTCAGAGAATGACCCCGACCAGAAATGGATGGTCGCCCGATTCCTGCTCCAAAGCTCTTTCGTGAGCCTGCTGAAGATGGAAGAATATGACGTTGATCATTAAATGTAGAAAACCACTCCGAAGAAGCGGACGCATCTCCGATATTTTTTTATTAAGTTTTTATTAAGTTTTATTCTTAATATACCTAACAAAAAAACCTAAAACACATCGATCATCGAAAACATCAGACCTACTGGGTCAGCCCCCACATTTTTTATTTTTATGTTAAACTATAAACATATTTAAGTCTATGCGTGGTCCCGTTTCTCTAGCCAATGATAAAAAGAGTCCCGGGTTTGATAGAAAGCATCTCCGATATGTTATTCTTCATTCTTTACATAAGCAAAAATTTACACTGCAAAGGAGCAGAACCTTTGGAAGCACGGAAGAATCCCTGGATCTTCGGCAGCCCTGCACCAACCGGCCAACTCAATGGGTGGGAGCTGACGGACCAGCCGGGGGGCTCAGGCATGCAGAAGTGCAGGAGGAGGGGCCAACCTGGTCTCTGGGGTTCTGCAGGGGGACCACACTCGCTTGCTCGCCCTGCCCCCCCTTTCCCCAACCCCCTTGGCCTCCCCAGGCTCGGAGCATGTTCCCCACCATCCTAAAAAGTTGAAATGAATCCAGCGGTGCTGTGCCTGCCGCCCTGCCATTTTCGGCCACCTAGATTTAAGCCCAGTGGGGGGAGGGAGGGAAGGAGGCTGAGATGCCCCCAGAACCGGCCTGCCACTGCAGCCCCGGCTCCTCGCCTCCCCATGCGCAGCCCGTCCACCCGCCCCGAGGCCCAGGTGACATTCGGTGTGGCTCGTGCCGTGCGGCTGCAAGAGGGGGGTGGGGGATCAGCCCCTGGCCTGAGCAGCGAAGCACTCTGGCGAACCCCGTGGTCTCCCGGAAGAGGTCAGGGGACCATGCGATTGTGCCCCAGCATGTCGACATTTCGGGCGTTTCAAAAGGGAAGCTGCTCCGTCTGCCCGGGCCTCTGTCCATCACTGGGACGCAGAACTCAGCCCTCGGACTGAACGGAGTCTGGCGACACCGGATCCATGTTATGCAAATGATATGCAAATGACACGCACAAACACGTTTTCAGCTTTTCAGCAGCAGCATTTGCGCTTCCTGGAGGCAGAGGCCCCAGGGCAGCCCCGGCCGTACGGGACCAAACTGCCAGCAGGCAGCAGCTCACTCGCAAGTTCCTCTCCCGCTTCAGGCTCCGTCAGTTAGCCACCCGGCAACTCCCTCCGGCGCTCGCGGGCATCAGAGGAGGCTCTCTCTGGAAAGGGCCAGGGACAACCTGCTTCCTGGCAGCCTCTTCTCTCGTGGGCCCTGCCCAGGCTTCCCAGCAAAGAGCGGTGCTGGCGATGCTGCGGCAGGGAAGGGGGCCCGGGGCGGCGCGGAGCCGAGGAAGTGCGTGCTGAAGGCCGTCCACTCTCCGAGGCCCATGCCGAGCGCCTCCTTCAGCTCGCCCCGGTCGCTGCAGGCCAGCGCACGCCCGTCCAGCTCGTGCTCCTTCAGCCTCTCCCGGTACCGCTGGGCATTCTCCGCTTTCAAACCCAGCTTGCCCAGCTGGAAAAGAGAAGATTTGGTGAGCATGGAAACTTTCCAGAGATCGTAGCACATTGCTCCTCTTGCTACCGGAACGATGAGGCACCGCCGGCATCCAATTCGAGGGGAACTCCGTGCTTGTGTGAGCTCAGCACCACGCTGATCACTAAGCCCAGGTTCAGAGTCTCCCTGGCCCAGAGCCCTAAGGCCGGATCAGACCCCAGTCCATCCAGCCCAGTATTTTGTTCCCGCAGTGGCCACGGGAAACCCACAAGTGGCGTTTGAGGGCCACAGTGCCCTCCCACCCGCCTTCCCAGGAGCACCTGCACCTGGGCACCATGGAGAAGAACCGAGTGAGCCCGCCCTGGGTTCCTTGGAAGAGAACAAGGTGGGGCACACATAAAATAATAGGCAAACACGACATGTGGCTTGTCCTGAAGTCACTCTGAAAGCAACGGCTGTTGCTGCCCCTTTCACCAGCAACATGGCCCCCCATGAAGTGAGCTGCCCCCCCAGCGGGTGGCCCATCCCAGACTCACCTCTTCGCAGACCTCCTCCACCGACATCCCAAGCAGAAGGCACCTGGAAAGTCCAGGAGCTCTCCTGATGCCCTTCAGGCCGTGGCTGCCTCGGAGCAGCTCCATGTGCCTCTTCAAGGAGGAGTCCATGTTGACCGTGTACAGCAGGAAAAAGCGGGCGTCCTTTACCTGGAACCTCCCAGAAAGGAAGCTGTGGAAGAGCTCGGGGTCTCCGTCCAGCTCCAGCAGCTTCTCCAGCTGGGATGCGAACATGACAAACTCTCCTAGGTTCTTCTCGTACACGTCCCACAGGAGGAGGTCAGGGCTGAGTTGGCCGCCTTGGCACACTCCCAGCTGGCCCATCTGCTCGTCATCCTCGATGCACTGCAAGATCCAGCTCAACCGGCAGGGCCACTGGCTGGCCAGGAGCACCCAGGAGGCCACCTTCTGCGGACAGAGCTTCTCCCGCGGGACCTGCGTCGCCATGAGCCTGATCATGACGGAGATGGTGTTGATGACGCGCTTCATTTGCACCATGTTGTCTGTCATGTACAGCTTCATGTTCTCGTCCAGGAGGAACTCGAAGGCCTCCTGGATGAGGTCTTTGGCCTTGAAGCCCTTCCCACATCTTTTCGGTGGCTCTGCCTTGCCAGGACTCACCATCACTAAAGGCACCAAGCCGTCCTCGGCAGCTCTGCTCCGAGCACGAGAGTTCGGGCAGAGACACAGCTTCAGTCGGAGGAAAAGCCCTGCCGGGTTTTCTGGCTGGACGTCCACTCCCAACCCATCCTCCTCTTCCAGACTTTTCTCCTGCTCCGCCCGGTAGGCCACAATGCTCCTCAGGAGCTGCAGCTTGGTGTCGCTGTCCGTCTTGGGGACTGAGAAGGGGAGCGTGATGATGCGGTTCAAGAACTCATAGCCGTTGTCCGCCATGCCCTTCATGTAGAGGGAGCTCTCCACGCAGCCCACGATGACGCTCGGGTCAGCCACGAGGATGGAGATGAAGGGCGCCTCGTTGTCGGACAGGAGGATGTTCATGGCGTCCAGCACCCCCACCACCCGGTCGGGGCTGCAGTGGTCCAGGCTGGTGACCTCCAGCACCACCCGGAGCTTCCTCCGCTGGAAGATCTCCATGAACTGGAGGAACCTGGTGATGGTCTGGACCTCCCTCTTCACGTTGCTCATGAAGCCCAGCTGGGCGCTGAGGTCGGTCCGGTTCATCTGCCGCTCCAGCTGGGCCTTCTGGGTGATGACGACGTTCCGGACCACCATGACGCCCATCCTGAGGGCTGCCGCGGCCGTGATCCCGACGGCCGTGGCCCCGAGGCCCTCGGCAACCGCGATGGCGTCCCCAGAAGCATTGCCGATGGGCACGCCGAAAAGAAAGACGAGGACGGCGACTCCGACGCCTGCCCCGCCGACCAGGAGGACGGCCGCCCACAATGGCAGGCAGAGGTACCTCTTGCTGACCCACTCCTTGCGGAGAGGCGCCTCCACGAGGCCACATTTCCTGCCCACGGCTCGGTAGACGCTCACGGGGACCAGGCCGAAATGACCCTCGATGCCGTCGCACAGGGCGGTGATGAGGCCCGCCCAGAGCTGGTCGCTTCCGGCGTATTCCCAGGCGCTGAAGCGGATGAAGATGTGCCGGACATTCCTCCTTTGCCGGTGCTGCAGGGTCAGGACCGGCCGGTAGAAGATCATGAGGAGGACGGCGGAGACCAAGTCCCAGCCAGAAGTCCCTCGCTGCCTCAAGCCCGTCCGCTGGAACTCCTGGCTGTCCTTTTTCCACGACTGCAGATGCATATAATCTGAGAGTGACAGGAAGCGCATGGAGCTGGAGGTGTTAGCAGGACCCAACTGGACTTCTGTGTGAGGTAGATGCTTGGCTCTGGCTCAGCCTGGGCAGCCAAGGGGGGTGCGGTGGGGACACCCAACTTCAAAAGCCCACCTGGCCATGAAGGGTGACTTGGGACCAGCCCCCCAGGATCTTTGTGATGCTACAATGGAGAGATGGAGGGGGATTCCCTCTTTGCAGGAAAAGGTGGGCTTTGCAGAGGACAGAACATGCTTTCATTTGGTAGGTATTTAAAGGAATATTAGACCAGGCTGCACCGGGTTAGGGTATACCCTGCTAGAACATGGCCTTGACAAGGTCTCGTGGATTCTGGGGTGTGACTGAGGGCCCGGATTGGAGGGATCCAGGCCGAGATCGGCGCTGAGCCTCGGGGCCTGCCAGACAGTCTTGATGCTCCCTCAGCTCTGTCCCCCTCGGAGGCATGCGCTAAAAAGTCACACGGGGTAGCAAGCAACCGGCACCCCGAAGTTGCACTCACCTCGGATCCTAGTCAAGAGGAAGTCTTTGCAGTGTCCCCACGGCGCATAAAACCCGACGGTCACGGGGGTAGAGACGCAGAAGAGGGCCTTCGCCAAGGAGAAGCAGTAGGCGTCATCCTTGTTCTGGAATTCTGCGGCAGGAGCAGCGTCGGCAGCGGCAAAAGACAATCCCGCGTCAGACCCTTCGGAAGCATCTTGCTGGATGTACGCGGTTAGCCGGGAGGACTAACAAAATCAATATATCCCATCTGCCGGCCTAGCTATAGTTTTTATAAACTGCTCTTTAGTAGACACTCAGAACAGTGTAGAGTAGTTGCGTGTGTTCTAGCTGACTAAGTTTTAAGAAAAATCCCCAGCAGTTTCGTAATAGTAATAACAATAATAGCAATCATAAGAACACAGAGCAGTTCCATGGTGAATTTAAATACGAGCCGAGCAAGCCTGGGGGAGCAAGCCCATTTCAGGAAGCGTCTGAAAGATGCCACCTTTTCTTTAGGGAGGGAGGGAGATGGGGTTGGCATTAAAGGGGGCATCCTGTTATGGAGTAGCTATTTCGTCCTGCTCCGCTCGTTCAGGGCTGCCTCCGAGCTTTTCTACGTGAGGCTGCAGAATCTGCTTTCAGTTTTGTCTCTGCACTGAGACCCAGGCTGAGGCTACGCAGCAGGAACTCCCCTGCTTTTCCCCTACACAACCTCTAGGTGGCACTGTGCTATAGGACAAATACACAATTAGGAAATGCCTTTTTTTGGCTTTCAGAAATAATGCTCCATTTTCCCTGCTGTTAAAAAAACAAAATGAAACCAAATGCAAACCACACACCAGGAAAGCGATCTTTAAAAAAAGACAGGTGCTCATGGAAGGTCATGAAGTTGTTTAAGGAAGCCATAAACCATGAGAAAGGAATCACGATACCGAAAATGCTTCATGTGGAAAAGCTCAGTCCCACCCACTTCCCAAAGGATGGCCGAAGGGATCAGGGATGCACTGATTCCATCATGATATGGAAATCCAGGAACCGTGGGCTTTGCTGTTTATATAACCGAGGGTCACTCAATCGGGCTGCAGCCCTATGATAACAATCGCCGAACCTTTATGGTGCCTACCAGCCTTCCGCAGTCTGGTGCCCCCAGATGCATCACACTCCCATCTGCCTCATCCAGGATGTCCACAATGCTGGCTGAGGATGATGGGGGTTGCAGTGCAGCTGATATACACGAAAGCAAAGTAGTCCCAATTACCTCTGGTCGAAGGAAGCATGGTTGTCGTGAGCCAGAAATTTGAAGATCCACAAATGCAGGTCGCTACGGAGAGAGAAAGAGCACAGAAGCGCTTTCAAGCTACCACACAGCCCAGGAATAAAGCTGTATGAAGGGGAACGAGGAAACTTCTGAACGCTCGCCGTCGGAGGCGATCGCAGGGCAGTCCGGCAGCAGGAGGCAGCCAGAGAGCTTCAGCTACCGGGTGGCACAGAAACGGAACAACTACCGCAACTCGGGTGTGTCCATGGCTCTCCTGCGGGAGCTGCTTCTCGCTGAGGCCTGCCTGGTTCCCGGGATTTTACAGGGGGCACTGCCGCCCCCGTCTGCTTCTGATACCTCTTGCATCTCCCTGCTTCCCCCTTTTGATCTCAGTGCAGAAACATGTGAGAGAGAAAGAGAAGGGCTGGAGACACGAGGCCGCTCTGCCGGTGGTGGCAGGAGAAGCTCCGTCCGGTTGCTACAATTGGCACCGAACGTTACCTGCAAATCAGCCCCTGAACGCACTTTTAGTCCATCTCGCTTCACCTCCTCTTCTTCTTCTGCACCGTTTCTATTTGTTCATGCATGACTCTTTTCACCTGGCAAACATGTCCCGAGGGTATTGGCAGAAAGGTGACATACAAGCGCCACTCGTTAGCATGCAAATTAGCTTTTTGGGCAGGGAGGGGATGAACTTTTGAAGGGCAAACACGAGAAGGCCAGGCCAGGAAGCAGTCTAAGCGACGCCTGCTGCTTGGCATGGGCGGCCATCCGCCGTTCCGATTTTGAAGGGCGCTTAAAGACAATCTGCACCTTGCATGCGGAAGCAGAAACGAGAGGAGGGAGACGGCGAGCCCGTTTCGTGCTCTTTGGTCCCCACCTCACGGGGGGGGGCAGCCCCACGGGGCGCGAGCCCCATGGGCTTATTCCTGAGTAAGCAAGCCTCAGACTGGCCGAGCACGAAGCCCCGTCTGCCAGCCACGCTTCCTGAAACGGCCCTGGGGGCCTCCCAGGTTTGTGCCACGGCAAACCGCATGCCAACTCTGCAGAGTGCGATTTGAGCTGGGCCTGCAGCCACGCGGAGTGGTACTCACTGTACGGATCGCGGCAAAGGGAGGCTTCGGGGCACCTGGTTAGTGCGCAGCACCTTCCCCTGCCACCCAAGCGCACCCGGCGCATGCAAGGCGAGCTGCACAACTTACGTTCAGCGGCGCTCAGGAGTCACAGCGGCCGATTCCGGCTGGGGCAGCCGTCTCCCTCCCGTGCAAGCAGGAACGCCGTCCTCCTTCCCAGATAAGGCGCACGGTTGCCATTGTGCACTTAAGGTGGTGAATCGCTCGGTGAGGCCGAGCCAACAGGTTCGGGCGGCGACTTCGCAGGGCTCGCTGCGCTCCTCGTGGGTGCCGCATATGGCAGCCTCCCCTCCCCTGAGGAGCCCAAGGCAGGATCCATCCTGACCCTTCCTCCGTGCAGGATTCTTCCAGGGCTGTGCAAAGCGGCACCCTAGAAGGCATCCTTCCTTCAGCTGTCGGTCCCACAAAAATCAGGGCCTGCTAGATCTGTGCGGTCCCTCCTTAGTACCCGCACACACGGGCCTGAGGCTGGCGGGAGGCCAGAGGCATGAGGACTAGAAGCCACAGAGAGCCTGCTTCTCCATGCATTTGTGCAGTTCCCTTTCAACGCTGTCCAAGCTGGTGGCTTGTGGCAGTGAGTTCCACAGCGCAGCGCTGCCCTGCGTGAAGCCCCGAGGTTCCCACCCACCTGCTTCGCAGGATGAGCCCTCTGGGTCTTCGCGGGTGGTCCCTGGGAGGGGAACCCCAAGCCCCCTGGATCCACCTCCTCCCTCAGGGCTGTTACACCCAGGGAGCAGTTCGAGAGGCTCGGCTGAGAAGGGCCGTCCCAGGTACATGTGCTGGCAGCCCGTCTAAGACCAAGATAGGCTGAGCTGTCCCCAAACCTTTCCTGCTGCGAACCTCTCTGAATAATCTTGGAGTCCAAACCTGCATCCCCCACACAGGCGCCCCCCCACACCCCCAAAGAGACTTCTGGGGAAGGAGGGGGAGCGTGAGACTTTCCAGTGGGGACTTCCTTAAGGTAACACAAGATCCTGGCCTTACATAGCAACCCGTGTGTGTTTGCTCTGAAATAAGCAGTAAAGGTTACTCCCAGGAAGAGGTAAATCCTGAAGGCAGCACGAGGCTTCGCTTCACAGGCTACGAGCGCCGCTAGACGGAAACACAAGCACACACGTGACGGCCAGGTGAATTTGCCTCGGCTGCTGGTACCCACCGTCGTGCTTTCATGGTGCTCCAAAAGAAAAATGTTCAGAGAGCAGCATTCTCTCACTTTCCAACTCTCCTTCATTTCCTCCAGAACAGCGGAACCTCTCCAGATGTTCTGTGCAGCTCAGAATCATGGGCCATGCTGACTGAGGCGGATAGGAGTTATAGTCCGAATCATGTGGGGGAGAGCAGGTGGCCAACTGCTGGGTACCACAACAGCAGGACTCAGGGCAGATGTGCTCTAACGGGTTTTTCAGGATGTGGCCCACAAAAAGCAGAATTAGGTCCCTCCGCCCCGAGTTGTTCAAGCATCCAAGAGGTATGTGCAGTCACGAATAAACAGAGGCCGAGAGGGCCCTCCTCTCTCAAGGATGTTATTCTACGCAGGGATATGTTGAAATGATTAGCATTAACAGGCAAAGCCTGACTCCAACTCTCTGTTAAGCACAGGCCGCTGGTTTTATAGGCACAGATGTTTGCTTCATTATCGAAAAGGGAGCTCTTATCTAAGGCCCAAGGTGAAACCCAAGAGGGTGGCCGCTGCAGAGCCCTTCTTGTGTGCCCAGGGCTTCCCGTAGGCCAGGGGGACATCTGAGCCTCCTTCCCGCTGACTGGGAAGGAAGGACCTGACTGGGAGGCAGCTGACAATCCATTGCTTATTCCAACCCGACTTCCTGCTCCTCCCCACCCCCTCATGTCCTCCAGATGTGCAGGACTACCATTCCCAGCATGCTGGGAGTTACACTCCAAGACATCCGCAGGTTACCAGGTTGGGGAAGGCTGTCCTAAACAGTATCAAGCACAGCCCAAATTTTTGGCAGTGGATTTGGTGGCCCTCGCACTCGATGGGCACCAACACAGTACAAAGGCAGAAAAAGAGACAAGGAACAGCTGGAACGAATCGACGCATCCTAAACTGTTTTAATCCTCATACCCGCAAGCCAGGCTGACCCACACAACATTCTCAGCTGCAACGGGGTTCTCAAAGTGCTTCAGGGCGAGCAGAAGCCAGTCGAGCGGCTCGGTGCCACTTTACGCCCGCGGAGAAGAAGTGCTCCTAGTTCGTGTCCCCAGAGGAAGGCAGGAGATGCACCCCCACAACCGGAACGCAGCTCCCGTTCCCCGACATCGGGGCGTCTCGAGGGAGCCGCGTGAGCCCGTCGCGCCCGCTCACCAGGCTTCCGTCCCCTCGGAGCAGCGCTGCAAACCCACGCCGAAGAGGAACGGCCGCACGTCCCACGACGGGGAGGGGGTCACCGCGCGTCTTCCTCGGGCCGGACGAAGGCGCCCATGCGCTTGGTGTGCTCGCCCCTGAGCTGCTCCAGCTGCCTCTGGCCGCGGCGGAGGAGATACTCGATCAGCAGGACGTCCGTCCGGGGAATCCGGGCGTTCTTCCGGAACTCGGACCGGACCAGAGGCAGGAAACCCGGCTTGGCTTTGCTGGCCCGCACGAAGCTGCGGTACAGGCTGAGCACTTGCTGCTGCAGCTTGCTGTGGCGGCCCATGGGGCCCGGAAGGATCCGCCGGGCAGAGGCCGGCGGCCGTCAGGGCCGCAGCCCAAGGGCACCCGAGCGAATGGCACTCGGCTGAGCGTCGGAGCTCGGAGTCGCCGGGCGGCCGCGAGGACCCGCTTACGGGACGCGCGCCTCGATTAGCGCGCCGCGCGCAAACGCCGCGCCGCCGTGACCCGCGAGCGGAGGCTTCCCAGTGCGCCGAAAGCTTTTGCCTTCGCCGCCGCAGCGACCGGCCCGACGCATCCCCGGGGCCCGGAGCCGCCCTCCCGCCCCCCGGGGGCCCGTCCCGGGGGGAGCCCCGCCGGCGCCGGCTGCGGGCCCTGTTCCAGCGCGCGCGCACGTGGGGGGGCGGGGCCCCGGGGGGGCGGGGTCGCGCCGCCCTCACCGATCAGCCTCTCGCTCGCCGGGACTCGCTCGCCGCGCTCGGGCCGCGCCGGATTGGCTGGCCGGCAGCCGGGGGCGTGGCCGGAGGCGCGGGCGGCCACGTGGGGCAGCGCAGCGTTTCCTCGCCGCGCCCGGAAGCCGCTCGCCTGGTCGCGGCGCGGGGGGCGGGGCCGGCGCGCCACGTGACGCCTCATGGCAGGAAGGGGCGGGGCCCGAGCGCAGCTGCCCGGCCCGCCGCTCCGGAGTCGCTCCGGCGGCGGCGAGGTCGCGTGTGCCCCGCGGGCCCCGGCGCCGCCCTGCGAGCCCGCCTTCGGGGGGCGGAGCGGAGACCGGGAAGGGCCGCCCCTGGCAGCCCCCGCCGCCCGCCCCACGGAGGCCGCCGGGATGGCGAGCCGGGGCCGGCCCTGCCCTCTGCGGGCGATGGGGCCCTGCGCATTGGCCGCCGCTCCGCAAAGCGCGGCTGCCCTCGGAAGGCCCGGCGGGCGGGGCGCCTTCCGCCCGGCGCGTCCCCCACGCGGTCCCCGCCAAGGCGTGTCTGCGCACCAGTCGCCGGGGGGGGGGGGCGGGGCGGCTGTGCGGCGCCCGGGCGTCCCACGGGGGGCATTCGGTCACCGCCGAGCACAGCGCCAGGCCGGCCGCAGAGGAGACCCCCGGCCAAGGCGGTGGGGGGGCTGGCTGGGCCCCGCAGGGTCCCCAGCACGAAGGGCCCCAGCCACACGCGCCCAGCGCCAACCTCCTTCCAGGACGCCCCTCACTCGCCCCCGGAAGGGATGCCGGCCGCGCAGGCTCTCCTCCCAAGAGCGCTCCGTGCCGGTGTCGCCGTTGCTGCCATGCGCAGCTTGATTGATGGCCACAGGCCGGGCTGGCTCGTTCCCCAGGCGCAGACATCCTGCGGGAGCAGCAGCGCTCTTTGAAAGCAGGGGTGCACTTGGCCCCATCTCTGGGACGCAGGCAGGGTGCCAGTCCCTGTTTTTATGACTGGCAGCCCCGAAGGACGGGATCCCGGCACGCAGCGCCCCGTCTCCGCTGAGAAACGGGCTGCGGGGGAGTTGCGCGTGCTGTTAGGATGCCAGGCCTGGGGCTGCAGAGAGCGGTTGGGGGCCATGCTGCCAAGGACGAGGCCGCACCAACGTGCCTTGGGCTTCCCATTTATTTGGGCCCGGGCGGGAGCTCGATGCTACCTTGGCCTCGTACAGAACACAATTCTGGACCCAGCAGCTCAACGTCTGGGCAGGGCTGGGGAAGAAAGGTTAACAAATGGAAGGGGTTAAAAGAGCTGGATGGCCGGATGGGGGACGGGGACGGGGGAAGGCCGTTTCTGGCCGCAGCAGGTGGCCGAAAGGAGCGGCTGTAGCCACGCTGGTGCACAACAGAAGCCACAAGCAGGGGCACGAGGTGAGGCAAGACAAGGCTTGTGGCGCGAGGCAGATAACCTGGACTGGAAACTTGAAGCTGATGCAGAACCGTGATCGGTGTTAGAACTTACGGGAGAGAAATGAAGCCACAGCGACAGCATATTAATTTAGCAGATGATTTCCAAACGGTTGAGACAGCAGAAAGCAAGAGCAGCAAGGAAACAGTCACAAGAAGCAAGCCCCGGGGGAGCAGCATGGCCAAAGGCACTGGAGTCCCGAAAAGCTGGACAGCACCAAGCTGCCTATCCCAAACCGGTCCCCGCCCTGCACCAAATAAACGCATTAACGGGCAAAAATGCAGCTCGGGCCTAAACAACTGTTCTGTACAGAGAGTCAGGATACAGTTCTGTGACTATTAAGCACTGCTGCCTTTCCAAGCCAATTACTGGGAACATGAGCAGGAGGGTGCCGTGTCCCCCCCCCCCCCCCCCAGGGCACTGGCTGGCTGCTGGAGGAACGGAGCGTGGGACCGCACAGGCCTTTCGGCGTGACCCTCCCAAGTGACCCGGAAAGTGAGTTTAGGACGTCGCCAGAGGCCTGGCAAGCGACTGCCACAAAAGGCAGGGCCAGGCGAGGCAACGGCTGGAAAGGCAGCTCTCACGACTGCGCTCCGTGAATTCTCCGGAGCATTTCGAATTTAACATGCAAAGTACAGTAAGCTCACACACTAATACTCTAGTCTGGAATGTATTTCCCCCATCCCAGAATTTAGCCTGGAACTAACACATACCACCAGCCAGCAGCACACGCACACAGACACATGTCCACAGTGGGAAGATGCACGGTCATAGACACAGTTCCACACAAACTGTTGTTTTCAGACGGCTGGAGCTCCTGCTGAGGTCCTCTTTTCGACGTGCTCCGTTCCTGGAATGGGCCGGGGGTACTGTGGGGGGGGGGAGATACCCTGCTGGCCTCCACCCCACCCCTCAAAAATCGCTACTACAATGCAAAGGAACGCCAATATTCTCTGTGTTACCAGAGTGGTACAGAAGGGTGTGTACGTGATGAAACTCGAGGGATGCGGCATCTTCACTAAACAGACAACCAAGGAAAAGAAAAACCACAAGCACAAGTCAAAGGACACACGGCGGCTTTCATGTCTTCTCCCTCCGGGTCGCCCTCCGACATGCAACCAGAAGCGACGCCGCGACACACCAGAGAAACGGCGGCAGCGGGGGCAGTCGCGCCAACAGAGACCGCTGCGATCCTCTCCGCCTTCTTTGGCCACCCCGTCGCCTCTCCCCGTCACATCTCATCATCCAGGCCATAGTCCTCCTCGGGGAAATCCCCCACTGTGACGTGCTGCGGCTTCACGAAGGCGCCGTACTTAGACTGGCACTCGAAGTACCGCTTTCCGTTTATGCTGCCAAGGGAAGGGGTGCAGGACAAGCGGGTCAGACCGGAGCTGTGGGTTTCCAGGCAACGTTCTGGAAAGACCAACTGGCCGGGGGGCAGCCTCCTGCCCCAAACACATGCAGGGGAGTCTTAAGAATCCTCTACTACATATGACTCAATCAGGCACACACAAAATGGTGTGGATTGGATTGGTTTGCTCTGGAAAATTTTTAAAAAACAACAAGAATTCTGCAGACGGACTAGATTTCTGCGTCCGTTAGCAATAACAGAAGTCTTGTTCTGCGCACACGCTTGCCTTCTGTGGGTTAATCTGCCAGGTTTTCATTTTGCATTAAAAATCACGTGATTTTCTTGCCACTAGGAAAGAATGAAGAACTGACAGGAGGAGATGTTCCCTCACAACCCCCCAAGAGACTGGAAATATTATTTGGTTGCCATCTGGCTTCTGAAACCTCAGCACTCAACGTAAGCCTTCAAGCGTATCATCACAATACGAACAGCTAGGAACTTTTTTGTTTCGCAAACTTAAACAGTAGCTGGTGTTCTGAGGAAGGCAAATTTCGCAAATACCCGTTTGTCCCTCTCAAGGAATCCCTGCACATGTCCAGAAATCTGGGCGCACATTCAGGCTGATGGCTCTGCCCTCTCCACAAAGGAGCCACGGACCTAACCCACCATTAATAGTGTGCAAATGTTGCATTAAGCTTCACCAAGATGCCACGGAGGAAGGCGTGGAGCAAGCGGCATCAGACACATTTCTATCCTTCCGAGGCGGCACGGAGCGCATCTGTGAAGGCTGCCAGTCATGCTGGTTTTTCAGTTACATAACCCCGCAATATTTCTAGTAATAAGCCGTGGGGCTGCTCTTCGGCATGGATCTAATCCTTGCAGGTCACATGCCCCAAGTGAAGCTGAGCACATGCTGACGCCCCGCGGTCTGAAGCCAGGAGGCTGCCACAGGCCAGACTGTCGTGGGCACCAGGAGGTGCCAGGTGGTGGGGGGGGGCAGCTTACCTGCCATCGTGCTTTCCCAAGGGCTCGTCATACTTGATGCCAATCCAGTAGCCAGGCTTGAATTCTGTTAGGCCTAGAAAGAGGGAAGAAAGCGAAGGCATTGATAATTTTTAAATGACTGATTGCATTTTATGTATGTCGTGAGCCGCCCCGAGGCTTTGTTGCGATGGGGGTGGCATAGAAATGTTTTACATAATAAATCAAATCAAATCTGAATGAGCGTGCCTGCCAGTCACAAGGGCAGGGCCCTGCCTGGCTACTTGGGGCAGCGCGTTGGCACTGCGTCTTGAAGAGGTACAGAGGTTCTCGGAATGCGAAAGGGGGGCTCTAAGCCTCGCCCAAGCCCTGATGGTCGCGGAATTCCGCCAAGCGGTGCCTTTTCTGGTTCAAAGGCCAGAGCCAACGCTGAGGTAATTCTCCCCCAGCAATGGCAGGTGGGGGGCCTCCCCTGTGCACTCACCTACATACATCACGGTGCCCCGTTTGCTGGGCTGCCCCGATGCCCGCACTTCACACCGCGCACCCACAGCAATGGCCTCAGCCAGGGCTTTCTCCTCCACTAGCTTCTGCTCTTGCTCCATTTCCCTCTTCAGCATCTCCTCCTTGTTGTACTGCCCCAGCTTGCTGCGCTTCATAAAGGAACGTGCGGAATCTGCAGGAGGGAAGAGAAGCGAAGCGTGGTCCCAGCTGCAGCTCAGCAACACGGCACTGTTTCGGGGATACCCCTTCCCCCCCCCCCCCAGGCCTGTGCACACACTCATGCTGGAAGCAAGCACTGGTTCTCACCTGTTCTTTTGTCATATTCGGCATCCGATATCTCGAATTTCTCTACCCTCGACACATCTTCGTATTCCCCAAGAGTTGCCCCACTTCTGTCGATAACCTGTGGGGCCGAAGAGAACAGCTGCCTCACGCTCCTGCGAACTGTTACTGAAATGCAGGCACAGTTGCAAGTGCTTGAAGTGAAGGAAAAGGCCCGCCAAGCGGGGACCCAGGGCGAGCGGGGCCCTGGGTTTCTGTCACAGCAGGACACATGTGCGACGCGTGGGATTCCAGTGTCCAGAGTTGCGCTTGCAGAGAGTGCATTGGCACAGGCGCCGTTACAGGCAACCCCAGCCAGTAAATGCACACCAAAATCACAGATCACATCGGCATCATCATTAGTCACTACAGCCTTCCCCAACCTGGAGCCCTCTGAATGTATCAGACTACAAGTCTGTTACAAATCCCAGTTTTCCAGCTGGCTTAAGCAAAGAGGCCAAATCCTAAGCCCCAGAGGAAGTGAAGGCTGCTGCTTCCCGTCTGTCTCGTCACTCTGCCCCCTCATGAATCTATTTCTAGACTGTAAGACCCTGGGGCAGGGGCCTGTCCATCCATTCTTGGTCAAATGCCACTTCTGTGGATGGAGCTATAAAACAGACATGGGGGAAGGAGAGAGACAGCAGTAGCGATTCTGCCCCATCGACGGCCCGTGCTTTGGAGCACATCCGGTGGAGTGAAAACTTCAAAAAGATCACTTTGATCAAAGCTGCCTCAAAGGGCTCCTACACGCCCCAGTCCCCAGCACTGCCTGCCGCCGTGTCCTCGGGTAACTGGAGAGCCTCAGCCGCCTGGCACCAGTGGCACAGCCAGCTCAACACTCACATGGATCCGGCACCCGTCGTCAATGGGGTAAGACCCCAGCAAGGACTCATCACTGTCCAACTTCATCAGAAACTTGTCGTCCGGAGTATAGAGCTCGAGGTCCATGCATGATGCTGGACTTCCGACCACCAGTTCCAACTTGCACTGTTGGGCAGACGGAACAATCAGAATTGGGGGCAGGGGGTATTTCTCGGAGACAAAGAGCAATGAAAGCTCCCCTTCCCCTTCCCACGTAAGGGCAGCAGTACTGCAATGCCCTGGCCATGCCGGACCCCCGCGGCAACATGGGAGGCCCAGCAATGGGCTTCCAGGGCGAAGGCGCCGACCTGAGTGCCTTCACCTCTATGCTAGGTCAGCAGCGAGGAACTGTCTTCAGCCAGAAGTAGCCCGGTAGAGATGCTCTGTGGCCCTTCGCTGCCGCTAAAATAGTGCTCAAGGGACGGACCCCGCAGCTGGAGCTATTTAAAGGGGGGAAGGAGGGGAGAGGCTGGCACTGGCCCAGCCACAGAGCCACTGGCTTGAAAAACAGTCTCTGAGTCCCCAGCTGCTACCAGGAGTTCTAAATTCTCCGAGAAACAAGCAGGCTTATAGCCACCGACGGCATTAAAAGGGGGTTAAGCAGGGCTGGTAACAAAGATGGAACCGAAAACGTCACAGGCGGAGGAAGAGCCCTGGCAAAGCCCACCCTCGAAACTGCATGCTGATCTCTCGCTGCCAGCACAGAAGGAAAACGCGGGGGGAGACAAAAGCCCCTGGCAGCAGGACGCCGCCACGCAGGGTGGGGGCACACGGGCAGCACGGGAGCTGGTTGGCTGGCTGTCCAGCCGGGCACTGGCAGCCAGCTGCCAAGCCACCACTAATCCCAGTTGGGATGAGCGGCACACAAAAGGCTTTTCTGCCAGCAGAGGCCCATTGGCGGGGGGTTGCGGCTCGACATGGGGCCGCACTGTTCCACCAAGCACATGTGCGCGCACGTTAGTGTGCACACGTATCGAAATGGCCCACAAATCAGAGACCCCCCCACTCGGCTACTAAAGCTGGAAGCAAGGCAGGAACGAGGAGCACGCACACAGTCGGCAGGAGATGGCCGGCTGGCACGAAACGACACTCCGCAAGCAAAAGCTGGCGCCAACGGCAGAGGGACCCTCTGTGCGCAGGCTCACGCGTCTGTGTGCATGGGCATCCTCATGCGCAGGAGCATACCTACCGCACAGCTCAAAATCGAACTGTGAAGCACAAGCTCAGGGCCGGTCCTTCCTGATCAAAGCGGGGGGCCAGCTACGTTTGTCCTGCTAGCGCATTTCTCTCGTCTCATGCTACCAGAGTGGACAGGCACATGAAACACCGAAGCGACAAAAGCAGCCGCCGCTCCGTATTCTGGGGCACTGCGGTCCGCAGGTGAACCAGGCAAGCCTGTGCTAGTGCGGGTGCAGCAGGGACGTGCCCCCGGGCAGCACAGGCACGGCTGGCTTCCCTCGCGGGGCATCCTCGTCCCGCAGCTCGCATCCCTGCCTGAGCCGGAGCAGAGGGAGGCTGCCCAGAACGCGCATCCCCCTGGCGGCAGCAGCAGCAGCAAGGGGCTCAGCACAGCCACAGTGCCTCTGGCCGGCCTTGGGAGGCCGGCGTGCCTCAGAGGGGCCTGAGCCCCCTTGAGAGCAGTGGCACTTGGGGTCCCCGATCAGTGTTCCTGAGTGGGGGTCAGATTTAGTCCACCCCCCTCGCTTGGGTGCGAGGACTTGGCGGATACCGCAGAGCACGGGGGAGAAATGAATCGAGACAAAGGCGACGGGTAGGAGCGGGCGGCTGGATCCGCTTCCAGTGGGCGCGTTGCCCTGATTTAGCATCTTCTCGCGGGGGGCAGAAACCACTTGAAAGAGAGACTGCTGCACTTAGGGTTCTCCCTAACACATCGTGAAATACTGAGCGCTTCAGCCCTAAAATATGTTGAAATACAAATTAAGCGGGGGGGGGCGCGGGGCTTAAGAGGAGGAGGAAAGCCAGAACTGCATGTATACACGGCGGGGGGGGGGGGCGGGGCGCGGGATCCCGCTTCTTGCGCGCAGAAAGTCCATTTCCTTTGGCGGGGAAGGGAGGGCGCCTGAATTGGGTCTCTCTGGAGCAGAAAACTTAGTTACGCGTTTACTCGCGAGGAGACATCAGAGTCCCAGCAGGAAAGGGCGGGCGGTGATGGCTCCACCGGCGGGGCGGGGGGGCCGCTGCCGGTGTCACGGCTGGCGCTGACCCGCGGCCGCGAGGGGCCAGCAGGGGCCCCTTCCCCAGAAGCGCGTGGGCGGCGCCGGGGGCCCCGGGGTGGCGCGGGCGGGGCGGGGCGGGGCGGGGCAGCTCCCGGGCGGGCTCCGCGTGGAGGCCTCGCCCCCCGCGCGGCCGCGTACCTTGAACTCGGCGATGGTGAGCCCGCGGGCGTAGCGCTTCAGGGCGCGGAAGGAGTTGAGGCTGCTGCTCACGGACACCGACACCACCGCGGGCGTCCCCGCCACGCTCATCCCGCCGCTCCCCGAGGGCCGCTCCCGCTCTCCCGCTCCGCTCCGCGCCGCGCCCGCCGCGGCCCCGCCCGCCGCGCCACCAATCGGCCGCCGGCCGCCCCCGCCTCAGCCAACCGCCGCGCGCGGCGCCGCCGCTCGGCCCGCCCCCGGCCCTTCCCTGCCAATCCGCGCCGCGGGGAGCGGGGGGGCTCGGCGAGCCGCCCGGGAAGCGCGGGGCTCGCGCGGGCAGTGCGCCAATAGGGCGGCGGGACACTTCCGCGGCGAGCGGCCGGGCCAATGGCGGGGCGCGACGCTGGGCGCCGGGGGGCGGGGCGCGCTTGGGGGCGGGCAGCGGCCGTTGCGCAGGGGGCGGGGCGGGGCGGGGCGAGCCGTCCCACGCGCCGCGGGGGGAGCGCCGTTGCTCCCGCTGTGCCCGCGGCCAGACACGTGCGCTGAAACGTGCCGTGCGTCTGAATGCAGCCGCGCTCTCGGGCCACCGGGGCGAGCGGGGAGGCCGCTCCGCGCCGCAATGTGCCGCCGCCGAGGCGGAGCGAGGGGAGGGGGGGGAGCGACGCCCGGTCGTGGCGCGCGATCCGTGCCAAGCGCGGATGCATGAAGCGGCGTGCCAAGGGGGGCGCTGGAGGAAGGCGGAGGGAGGGGGCGCGGGAGCGGAGGTGGAACCGAAGTGCACCGGGCGGCGGCTGGCTGGGCTGACGGCTCCCCGCGGCCCGACGGGGGCTGGCGAATGCATGGAGGCGGCGGCGGGCTCCGGTGCCAGAGGCAGTCCGGGCACCGCTGCGCTCACCGGTTTCCCGCGGATCAGCCCCTGCGCGACCACACGGCTGGCCCGGGGGGCTCTTGGAGCCCCTTCCTCAGCTCCAGCGGAGCGAGGAGCCGCCGGGGCCGCGGCAGGAGACGGTGCTAGGGAGCAGTGGAGGGATCGGAGCGCTGCTCTGGACGGGAGAGGCCCGGGCTCGCCCCCCGCCCGCCCCCCCCCGGGAAGTGCGGGACAGACCCTGCCGGGAAGATGATACACCGGGGTGTCCTGGCGTGAGGGCCTGGGCGAGCCGAGGCACCCCGCTTGCGGTTCAAGGGTACATGGGAAGGCGTGAAGCCGTTTGTGTCAAAAGCGATATACGGCTGATGGAACACAAGGATGAAATAGGGATGCAGAGGATCAGTAAACAACCCAAACGGAGCTTGCCCTCGCATGGCCCGTGGGTGCGCTTTGCGCCTTCGGAGGTGCCTGGGCAAGCCGGCGGCGCCGATCCTCCCTCCAGGCTGAGAACAAAAGACGGAGCCGCTCGCCAGGCTCTGCCATCTGATTCCTCTCTTCCGCGACTGCCCGGCGTGGCAGGATGCAGCCTGGCTGCTTCCCCTTCCTGGGAAACAAGCCGTTCCAGCAAGGAAAGCGGCTTTGTTCTCCCTGCAGAGGGCGGGCTTTATTCTCAGAAAGTGGAGGCCATGCGGACTTGGGACGCGATCAGGGAACTGCTTTGGGGCAGCCGCTGCACCTCAGTAACCCCTTCACCAACCTTCCAGTCGAACACGAACAATAAGGGGCCAATTGTCTGCTCTGGTTTAGGGCAGCTTTCAATGTGTTGGGAAATAAGTGTGGAAAGATGTGGCGGGGGGGGGGGGCAAGGCCGTAGGAAAACGTGGCAAGGCTATGCACAATTGCCGTGGAATATGCCTCATGACGCATGGCATGTGCATGGAATGTGGCTGCAACATTAGGAAATGGTACTTTGCCATGCACAGTTCAGGGATGATCCTTTGCATGGTTCGACAGAAAAAGCCCTATGATTTCCAGCATCGTTTCTGTCAAACCATGAATAGGATTGCAATCTTCACTGTGCATTATTGGGTGCCATCTGGATTCCCGTAGCCCACTCTCGTGGAATTCTTTCCTTTGAAACCCAGGGGTTGGAAACTGTTGGGAATTACAGAATTTTACCTACAGATGCACTTGTAGGCTCAGTTCACGCCCTGCATCAACATCGGCCAGGGCAGATTTATGCCAAGATAGGAATAATATTGCCAGCCGGCCAGCAAAAGTGGGTTCTGCACCGAAATGCCAGCAGACGGCCAATATTTTTGAACTGGTGTTTCCAGGTTGAAATATTAACATTTTGTCCACACCAATTACCACAAAAGTGATGCATCTGACATCTTTCACCACATGTGCACGAGAAAACACTATGCGGCTCTTTCAGAAAAAAAGCATGCTTCCAGTTGAACAGTAGATATTCACTCGTCTATGAATCAAACTTAACATGCAGCCATGATTCTCCGAGAAGTCCAGGGCTTGCATGTTGATCTCCTTCGGAAATTAGTCGCTGGAGGGCTTCTTGGCATTTTATAATGTTTGCGTTGATTTACAAGGATGCAGGCTAGACAAGTGCAGGACAAGCAACGCAGCTCCCACACCAGGTCCTCCATTCCTCCTCTAAATGGCCGAACAGCGGAGCCCCCTGGGCCAGCCCTGCCTGGGAAGCTGCAGACCCACTCAGCTTGCCTCTTGCAATGCAGGCCCCACCAGCCCTCGGAGGTCATTTAAGCCCTAATCCTGCAATGGTCTTGACTTCATCTGCCATATTCACCTGGTTGCTGTTTGCTGGACCCCCAGTTAGGCAGCTCTGCATTCCTCAACCTTCCCTTGGGTGGATTCCAACTGCAGGTGAAGAACCTCTGTAATAACAAGATCATACAAATTGGCAGCCCTGGGCTGGGGGCAAAAGCCACGCTCTGCCAAGAGGATCGATGTGGAGTGGACTGCATACGCTGTACATGAAATAAGCAAAGGGACAAAGTAAAGTCCTTGCAAATATGATCAAAGTTGATTTTTTTTATTTTACACTGATAATCAGTGTTCCCTACCCTGGCAGGTTCCTTTTGTGCGGATGCTGCTGTTTTGGTCCTCTTGAAATGTCATCAGTATGTAAGAGATATTTATTGACTCAAGCTTGATGTGTTTATATTTTTAATCAGGGCTTTTTTTGGCATAGAACGCACTGGAACGGCGTTCTGGCACCTTTTTTTGACGGATTTTTCCAATGGATTTTTCCACGTGATTGTGAATCGCCTGTTGGGCATAGCAGGTTGACAGCAAAAAGCATTAAAATAGTGCCTGCGGGCTGCTTGTGTGTCCGCGCTGATTGTGAGGGTGCTGCTCCGCTTGGGATGGGTTGTGTGGTCGCACGCTGAGTGCTTACTGCCGGCAACGACCATTATGTTTGTGTGTGTGTGTAGAGTGACTGGCTATGTGCAAAACGTAAATAAGTTCTTTATTTCAAAATAAAATTGGTGAATTGAACATCTTTTTTAGTGTAAAAGTGTGACTCCAAGACATGAGTTCCGGCACTTTTTTTTTTTTTTAAATAAAAAAAGCACTGTTTTTAATTATTTCAAGCAACATCGGATCGCTCCGAGTTGATGCGGGCTCCGAGGAGGGCTTCGCTACCCTGCTTCTCCACAGCATCGCCTCGAGGTGGCGCTGTGCGGCCGCAGCGCAGCGCCCGGAGCGGGGAACCGGCCGCTCCCCCAGTGCGACGTTTCCACACGGCTGCGCTTCCCGCGTGCAAAAACGGGGAGAAGGGCCTGGAAGCGGCTTTCACCAGAATGAAAGTAAAGGGCCGCGCCTTGTCTAAGGAACCTGCAAACAACGTGGAGCGCACAAGAAACCGCTCATCCAGAGACAGTGCGCGATTCTGCGATGCCCAGACGTGGGAGGCGGAGGGGAAGGAGGCGTTGATCCGACAGAAGCGGCGACACAAGGAAAGCGGAGGCGCTCCAGGGAAACGTTTTTGGCTGCATCGAGAATGCACGCGGCTGATGGGTGAAGGTCAGTCGGGGCTGGCTTTACCTTGAAGCCAAGCAGATCTATTCCTGAACCTCCCTTGGGGCCCCATTAATGCATTCCAAGGCATCCCGAATGCCTCCCTTCTCGAATCCCCAACCTCTCGAACCGCCCTGAAGCCATGCTGCTGCTTAGCGATACTCCGGAGCGGCCTCTGCCCTCCTCTGGCCCACATGCCCCGCGGATCCCAGTGGAACAAGGCCTCGCCGATTCGGGATCCATCGCCTTTTAGAGACTCTGTGGAATTCGTGCAGTTTACAAAACGGCCACTAGAAGGAGAAACGGCGCCTCCGACCCACCTGTCAGATGATCCCAGTTTCCCCAGATCTGGAGCCCCCTGAAAGTGTTGGACTACAGCTCCTATCATCCCCAGGTAGCATGGCCAATGACCAGTTCGACTATCGCTTCTCAAATTTATTTATAGGGGGAGGTGCTAAAAACGCTGCATTTGATCCTCTGGATTGACAAGCTGAACAAAAGGAATCGATGGTTCTGATTCATCGGGTGGTAATGTGGCTTTTTCAGCCCGACTTTTAATCCAGCTACTTATATAAAGTTCCGTCTTAGAAGAATCGTACCCTCCTGTGCTTGAGAAAAGGCACTGTCCCCCTTCTGCAAGAAGCTGCCACGTGTACACGGGTCACCCGCCCAACCCCGGACGTTCCCTTTACCCTCAGAACGCTGTGGGGATCCCCCATCAGATGCACAAGCAAACAGAATGAATCACTCAAACAGCCAAATCTCATCTAATTGACTCCAAAGATGGATCCCCAGCCAGCCAGCGGCGCATGGGAAGAATTGCACTGGATGCAACTGGACCTCAGGGAGGATGAAAAAGCTCCTGCCGTGGGATCTGGGGGGGCCCTGGTGTACCCCAAAAGCAGCACCTCACTAGAGTGCATGGCCTATAAGCAGAAAAGCACTGGATTGCGTTGCAGCCCATTCGGGCCTTTGACTCCCTGCTGGCTTGGCTGAGCTTCTCCCGGACTCTTTTTTAAAGCTTCGTTCGATTTGTGTCCGCAAGCAGGACGGCCGGGGCAGTGGGGCGCCCTCAACGCTTGACTGCTTCGCCGGGGGGGTTCACCTTGTAGGTCCGCTTCACGCGGGCGAAGGGCCCCAGCTCCTCCTTGAAAACGAAGTCCCAGAGGACGAGGAACCAGGAGTTGTGGTAGGGAAGGTTGTCGTAATATTCAGAGGCGATCTTCTTCACCTAGAGAGAGATGCCACAGGAAGTCAGGCGCGTGGCAAGACGTCCGGAGCCTCTGGACTTACCCGGCCACCACGTATGGGGCAGCGGGAGACTGGGATACGCTGAAACAGTCACCCAGCCACTCGCGGATGACTATCGCTCTGTACATGAATAGGGACATTTCACTAGTCCAAGTGCCTGCCGGGTAATCCCAGGCAGGTAACATGATTGCTCCTTTCCCCTATTTTTAAGAGCGAAAAGAGCACCTCGAACCGTGCAGCCTTCAGAGGTGTGGGGTTGCAGCTCTCCGCCAGTCCTGGCGTGGCATCTTTGATCTACTGCCCCGCATAGCAACCAGGGAGACTGGGATGCCCCCCCGTTCCAGGCATTACTCTTATTACATTTGGAGCCTTGGGCTGTACGGGCTCCGTCTGCCGCTCGGACTCAATGCTGCGTACAGAATACCAGTGACTCTCCAAGGGAACTGCAGCCCCTCAACCATCAGGAACCGTGGAGTGATGCACGGATCTGGTGGCCCGACAGAGAAGCCACCCTGGCCCTCTTGGCAAGTACTTGCAGGATGCGGATGAGATCCATAAGCAAGTGCTTGCAGGATGAGGACCAGGGCAGCCATGCAGACCAGCCGGTCCAAACTGCTTTTTGGAGACGGCAAGGAGAGCCTTTGTGGTGGCTGCTCTGTGTTGCCCGTCTGGCCTGGGCCTCAAGTCCTGCCACGTCTCCCAGAAAGAGGCTGCAGCTCCAGGCCAGAGCACCCGCTTTGCATGAAGAAGCCGCCCCCCCGGCAACTCCAGGCCATCTCCATCCGGGCCCTACCTGCTACGCTACCATCCTCCCGGCTGGCACCTAACAGAGCTTTTCCAGCTCCTCTTCCGAGGCCTTTCTTCCGCCTAAGACCCATGGATGACACCTGGTTGTGTGAGTGGGGCCCCCAGGAAGCTGCACCAGCATTTCAGGAAGGGCCACCCCACCACCGGCCAGAGCACAGCACAGCACAGTCCACACAACTGGTCTACCTGTTGGATGCAGTGCCACAAACCACGCCATGGGCACGTATCCAACAGGTGCAGGTTGCGGCATGTGCAGTCCCCACCCAGGCACGCCACAAAGCCTCTGAGGCAGCCCTGGGCATGACTCAAAGCACCTACCTACTGGTGCATAAACAAAACCCACCCAGTGGTGGAAAAACAATCTAAAAGGCCGGGCCGGTATCCAGGAGTAATCTTCTGTGGAACGGAGCCCAAATCATAGAACCCGAGAAGAGTAGAGTTGGAAGGGGCCATGAAGGCCATCCAGTCCACCCCCCGCTGTTGCAGGACACCACGTCACACCATCCCACTCAGATGGCCGCCCAGTTTCGCCTTGAATACCTCCAGGGTGGGAGAGCCCCCACCCCTCCAGGCAGCCGGTCCCACTGCCGTCTCGCTCTGACAGTGAGGAAGCCTCTCCTGGTGTCCAGCCTGAATCTGGGTTGTTGCAGCTTGACTTGAATATCCCACATCCTACACTCTGCTACCAGCAAGAAGAGATCTGGACCTTCCTCTTTGTGGCAGCCCTTGAGGTACTTGCAGAGGGATCTCATGCCTCCCGCGTTTCATCAAAGCTTCTCCTGGCAGTGTCATTAGTTCCCACATGGAAGAGAAGGAAGGGGTGTCTGTCAGCGGGTCCTATGAGCCCCTGAACTTGTTGCTTCTATCTTTAATCTTGGCACCAGGAAGAAAGCCCACTGGGTGATTCTGAGTCATCGCGACTTACATATTTTTCCATCCCGCACAACACGAAATTCACAACCATCACGCATCACCTTCTGTCGTTGCAAGCTGTTACCCCTTTCCTTTCTGGACGGGCCTTTTGTCTCTTTTGCAGAATGACACAGTGGGTTGTGTAGTCCTTTCCCAGCGGGTTCCTCACCCGTCTCTTCCTCGAGGCACTGGAAGCGGTTCGAGAGTCCCACTGCTGCCAGTGGAGGGCTGTGGTGGGAATGGCGGCTCAGACTCGGAGGGGGGAGTGGATGGTGGGACCAGCCATGGCAGCCGTGCCTCGGAGTTCTCACTCGGATGTGGGAGTTGCTGAGACCGGCGAGGCCCCGGCTGCCCCAGCCCTCCCGGGGAGCCAGCGCTGGATCAAAGCACTTCTAGGGCAACCACTGAGCCCCTCCCACTCCTGAGGGTGGGAAACGGGTGGGGGGTCTCGGGAGGAGAGCTGGCTGCTCGGGGAGACGTGGTCGCAGGGGCCCCTCAACGCACTCGCCAGCTGGACCGCTTAGGGGCTCAGTGGGAAGAGCGTCACCGTGCCCGCTTTCACAGGGCACCCCCCTCCAGAGACCGGCCCTGAAGGGCTCGTGAGCAGAGCTTGGGGCGGAGGGGGGCAGAGCGAGGGGGCGACATTCCACCTGGAGCGCGTCTTTCAGAGACAGTGAATACTTTGTGGCTGCATGGAATAAAGACTCTTTGAATAATTGCTGACGCCAGCCCAGGACAGCTGGGGCTTACGGGTGGGAGCAGCAGCCCAGCGCCCCTGAGAAACCCGACCGTGGGCTCCCCGGGGCGAGAGGCAGGGAGATCAGCCCGCCCTCCAGGCACGCCTCAAAGGGGGTTTCCAGGGGTGTGTGCCAACGGCAGGGGCCGCCCAGTTGAGTTGTGCCAGGCGGAGCAGGCAGGCCCAGCCCATCCGTGGGACAGTGGGGCAGCCTCACGGGAGGGGGCTTAAGGGAGGGAGCGCTGCCTGCCCCACGGCCTTCTCCGCACTGCAGGCATTGCTGCGGTGGAGGACCATGTGCCACAGATCGGGGGGAAGAGCGATCGGCCAGCCTGCTCCGTCGGCTCTGTGCCCGGAAGGGGAGAGGCTCCGTTCCCCGTTTGGGCAGCAAAGAGCCGAGAGCAAATGCCCTCCTGTGTGTTCAGGGGTCTGCACACACCTCTTTGCGGAGGCCTGGCTCCCCCCGAAGCGAAGTGGGCGCTGGCCACGTGCGGGCCCACCTGCCAGTCATTGAATTACGGGCCGCCACAAGGTGCGGAGCCGGTCACTCTAACAAGCCTCGCTTCATTCACAAGCCACCCGGAAAGAGTCTGTGAAGTTGGGTTGCGAACTCCGGCTTGTTTAACCTCGAGCTTGCTACATGTGACTCTGGAAACATGGGCCGTTGCTGGGTGCCTTTGCCAGGCTACCGAGCAGGTGGGAAGGTGTGATTGAAACAAAATGAGCCACCCCTCTGTGTGGCAGCCACGGGAGCCGCTGGGCCTTACCAGTGGCAGCTTGCTCCCCGGGATGCTGGGGAAATCGTGGTGCTCCATGTGGTAGCCCACGTTGAAGGTGATCCAGTTCAGGGGCCCGTAGTAGGAGACGGTGTCGTGACCGCTGGCATACATGTAGTGCTCCGCAAGGAAGTGCCCGGAGATGGGGTGCAGGCCTGTGGCCAGGACGGTTCCGCCAATCATGTAGGCGATCGGCTTGGCTCCCCAGAGGCTGTAGATGAGGAGGTTGTAGGCCAGCTGGACGGCCACGTTCGCGAGTTCCATCTGGCAGACCGGCTTGGGGTTGGTGAGCAGAGGCCGCGTGATGTAGAAGAGGGGCTGCAGGACAAGCCAGACGAACTTCCGCAGGGGGCTGTTGAAGAAGCGGCCCTCGAGTTCGGTGGGCAAGTCAGGGTCCAGCCTGTCCCCGGCCAGGTAGCGGTGGTGGTCGACGTGGTACTTCTTGAAGGAGGTGGCGTACGGGAAGCCGATGGGCAGGTTAGCAAACATCCCGAAGTAGCGGTTCCACTTGGCCATCTTGTTGCCGAAGGCCACGTTGTGGGAGATGTCGTGGATGGCCAGCGTCATGGAGTGGTTGACGCAGCCCCCGAAGGCGTAGGCCCAGAAGAAAAGCCACTTCCAGGAGAGGTCCTTCACGAGGTAGCAGGCCACCAGCTGCGTGAGCACCATGAGGCTCACCACCCACTTCATGCGGGGATCAGGGCCCATCAGCTGCTTGATCTCAGGATACTTGGCTGTGGTGGGGAAACAGGAAAGAGGCACCAGCTGAAACTGTTGCATGAAATTACGTCTGGTGTAGAAAACGGGGGCCTAGGGAAAAGTCTCTCCCTCCCTCCCTCTCTCTCTCTCGCCTCACACTAGAGGTCATCCAGAGACGGCGAAGGTGGAGAAGTTCAGGACAGTCCGGGGGAGAGTTTCCTTCGCGCGATGTGTGGCCACACCGCGGCACTCGCTCCTGTGGAGGGCCAGCCAGCTGCGGGCGCAGGCCAGTGCAAGCCCCGGCAGGGGAAAAGCCAGCCTCTTGCAAATGGCACATGGGAGCACGGCTGCCCGACCACGCACAGGCTGCATCCCTCAGGGGCTGGCAGATTGGAGGGCGCCAGGGAGGCGGAGGCTGGCTGTGTCAGAGTGGGATGCTCTGAATACGGATTGCTGGCCGACCCCCGCTTGCAGCAGGTCCTGCGTGCGAGGCTCCCGCTTGCCGGCCACCGAGACCAGCAGCCATCGGCCCTCCCGATCCGGCAAGGCTTTCTTGCGCTCTTCCAGTGGCTCCTCAGGAGCGCTTGGCTTTGGCCACAGTTCTAGCCTGAAACCAGTTTCAGTCGCCCCACCTGCTCCCTGGAACATGCCCCATGGGCCACCAAGTCATAGAAACATAGAAACAGAGCGAGTCAGAAGGGGCCTCCCGGGCCATCTAGTCTGACCTCCAGCACCAGCCGGCTCCGCTCACAACATGCCCACTATGTGCATGTACAGCCTATCCTTGAGTCCTGTGAGTCCAGGACGCAGCATAACATCAGACCACCCCTGAGCCTTCGCCTTTGCCAGCTGAATCTTCCAGAACTAGATGTAAGAAAAGCTCCTGTGAATGATGTGACTTCCTATTTTCAATGCTGCAAGCTGCCCTGAGACGTTGTTGTAAAGGACAGAATCTACTGCAAATGTTTTAAATAAATCAATAAATCTTTAAAAGCTCGGTTTAATTGGTCTTCCGAGGAAGAGCAAGCACTGTAGGAGATCACCGCTTTTGCATCTCTGCAGAAAACCCGCCTTTGTCACTGGCGTTTGTCCCCCGACTGCACAGCAGTTCAGGGCTCTTCCCACTGGGGCTGCCTTTACGCTATCAATGCACAGCATTTCGGTGGAGGCTTCCGATGTTTTTGCTCCCACCCTCTTGTGTTTTCCCACCGCCTCTTTCATTTTTCTTTGCCCCAGAAAACCTGCTCCCTCCCTGGAAGGACCCTTAAATAAAGATCGTCCTTCCTCGGCTAGCTCTCACGCCCTGTTTCCCCCCCTTTCAAGTTCTCCCCACCGCAAAACTTAGATTGTGAGGCATTTGGGAGTCGTGCGTGGTGCGGGTGGTGGGAGAAGCCTTTGGACGTGGTCCCGTCTCCCAAAATGGTAATCCACCCATCGTGGGCAGGAGCGCCCTGGTGGGGAAGGGCATGCTCTTGCCTGCACATGGACTCTGGGCTTTGCATGCTCAGGGGTGGCTTGCACAAAGCCCTGCGAGCAGAGAGCCCCCCCGCCCCCGAGCTCCGGCAGCATGGCTGGGAATCCGATGATCTCAGGCTAATCTCACATGCTTTGCTCCTCCGGACTGCCATGTGTTGCGTGTTTTGTGCCGGTTGCCAGTCTGCGCCTTCCCTGCTCGGAAACGGGGAAATACACAAGGAAACCATTTCTGAAGGCTGCAAGAATCGGGGGCAGGAGGCAATTCGTTCAGCTCGCAAATCTGCAAAAACTCAGTGCTATATTAAAACACATTCTTGGCCTTCAGGTCCTCTCCCCTTTCTATCCATGGCATCTTCTGGTTTCAGGTTTAACTGTTCTGGTGCGTTGCAGAGCCTCCTCGCTGATCGCACTGGCTTCCAAGCTAGTGAAGTTTAGGGCTGTGCCCGGCGTCCACGAATTTCCAGGTTTCCTTCGCTCTTTGTTCTTCGGATTTTGGACACCTGAAAGTCTGTCTGTGCTTATTCTGCCTTCTTCTATCTCTGGTTCTGACCGGTTTTGCCTCCATCATTTCACCACAGGTCCATTTCCCTCCCGATTGCGCTCTGATTCCTCCTCTTTCTTCTGAATTTTTCTGGTCCTGTCAACCCAGCATCTTTGCCCAAGAACCCTTGGCAGAACTGGCATGCTGCAGACTCACCTAAGATCTCCTTCCTCCTCTCAGTGTGGGGTTGATCTGTGTAGACCCACTCAAAGTCATCTCTGCCTCCGGATCGCCCCATGTAGACCTCCGTAGAGAACCCTTCTGCTCGTCTTGTCTTCTGCTGCCTTCTGAAAAGCAGTTATACCTCCAAGAGACACCCGCACGAATAGACCCACCTGCTACACAAATCCACTTGTCCAACCAGTTTGTCTTCCTTGCATGGGGACGGACTCTTAGCAGTGCACGGATGAACCATCAAGTTGTCAACAGGGTGTATGCCTTGGGCAAGGACCAGCCCGACCATCCCCTGGGCATATCTTCAACATCATGTCATCGCTCTCAGAGATTCGTTGCTGTGCTTCTTGTATCGGATCCATGTGGCAAATTACCTGCTCAGCGTTGCCAGAGCGATAAGCAATATTTATTTTTCAACATTAGGGCATCAGACGTGTTCGTAAGCCATCAGGGTGATGTATGACCACTGAAAGCCAACATACCTTGCAACAGTAAAGGCAAGAACAGGCAAGCATGAAGAACTTCACCTTTTGAAAGGTGATGTTGAAAAGGTGCATCTCGTGTGGGAGCCGACTGTGGCTTGAGAAGGGTGCCACGTGGGACAAGCTCTCCAGGGGTACCCGGCAAGCAGGCCTCTCTGGAGGAGGTCGCCTTCAAAAGGGCCTTTTCGTCCATCCAGACCCACAGATGGGTGTATAAGGAGCCCCACTCTCCGGTAGGTGCCCTCCGGACTGTGGAGGCCTTTCAGACTTCCAACCAGCGCCTCAAATAAAATATGGAACCAGGAATTAACGTCCTCAGGATGTAGCCATGGCCACTAGCTAGCCTGGAGTGGTTGAAGGGTGGCCACTCACTGTCCTCAGCCGTCTATTTAAAGGTGCCCTGGATTTGTGGGGCTGTCCTGTCCAAATCCAGTTCAAAGATAAAGAGCCGTCAGAACCTTTGACTGTTCACAGTTTATATCCAGACAGCTGCCCAAATAGTCCCTGTAAATGGGAGGTCCATCCATGGAAGCAAAACTTGGACCAACAGCTATGGAGAATGCCACCCATCTCGAGAGGGATGCTGCATCCCCCCAGAAATCACAGTGGCTTGGCAGCTTGATCCTCGATGGGCTAAAAATGGCTTTTCATTGGGAGCCCTCCCTCTATAACACCTCTGGGCCATTTCCCAAGAAAAGGCAGGGGCCACCGGTTGTTTTCGTTCTGCTGTTTTCAGCCCAGCGCTTCAATCGTTTGGGATCAGCTTGAAACTTGTTTCTGTCCGTTGAAGTGTCAAGCAATCTCATCCAGTTTTTATATTTATTTATTCATTTATTTATTTGGAGTTTTTATATGCCGCCCCATCGCTTAACGCCTCAGGATGGCTTACATAAATGAACATAGACAACATAGTGCCCAATACAAATACAAAAAATACAAATTACACAAATTAAAAACCCTGCTTCATTCTGGCTGGAAGTTAAAACCTATAGATAATATTAAACATTGTTAACATATTGTTGAAATAAAAAGGTCTTAGCCTGGCGCCGAAAAACAAATAGCGACGGCGCCAGGCGGACCTCTCTGGGGAGCGCATTCCACAGATGGGGCGCCACCGCAGAGAAGGCCCTGCTCCGGGTACTTTGCCTCCTGATGTCTCTCCCAGAGGAGGTCCTCTGCTGCCGATCTCGGGGGGCGGGAGGGCAAATATGGACACAGGCGTTCCGTTAGGTATCCAGGTCCCAAGCCGTCAAGTGCTGGGCAAAGTCAGCACAGTTTTCTGGCAGCTGAAAATCTGCTCAGCATCCCCATCCATGTGAGCGAGGGAATCCTTGACAAGCATCGGGCCCAGGACCGAACCCTGAAGCTCCTCACTTCTTACCACCCCCCGCCCCCCCGCCATTTGAGACGACCCCATCGATGAGCACGCTTTGGGTCCGATTCTGTTGCCAACTGTGGATCCACCCCACAGCTGCTCCATCCAGCCCCCTTTGGCCTGGTTTGCTAATCAGGATATTATGGCGCCCAGTTCCAGGGCTAATCATGCAGCCCGGGTGCGTGTACAGTAGAAAAACTGGGACAGCCCACACGTGGGACAGCCCACACGCAGCAGGCTAAAGTTTGGCAGATGTCCCGTGCTCGCCCCAGCGTCTCTGGATCTCAGCTCCCTGGCTGTGGATCCGTCCGAACCCTCTCGGAGATGGGCATCGCAGATAAGCCAGGGAGGAGCTGCACAGAGCAGGGGCATTCCCAGTCTAGGAACCGCCACATGTCTCCAGCAGCCCGTGCTTTGTGCTGGCTGGCGGTGACGGGAATTGCTGTAGGATGAGCTAGAGAATTTGGTTGCATTTCAGCTTTAATTTAACTTTCTTGAAAGAACCAAAGTAGTGGCAGAACTGGTGCAGAAGATGGAAACGGTCTCTGAGAACGACAGGCTCCTTGACCCCTTTGATTAGCCACGGAATTTGATGACGTTCACAGCTTTGTGCCGTGTTATAAATTAAATAGTAACATCCAGGAAGGAGCCGTTTCCCACCATTCAAAAGGGAACAAAAAAAGTTCTGTGAGATGACTAACACGGCAAACAGTCTTTTTAACCAGGAAATTATAAAATCAGTCAGCTAGAAAGATGCTGCTGAAAGAAACAGGCCCACCCATGTGCTCAAACATGCCCTCACAAAGGGAGACACGTGTGTGTGTGTGCGTGTCTGAAGTAGAATGAGCGATGGCAGGGAAACCAGCACATCTCTTTCTGCCAATTCATACATTGCTTTCTTGTAAAGATTTGGATGATAGCAAGAAGTATTCGATGGCAAAATATACCATGCTCCCCAACTTTTATAGGGCTGGAGAGCCTGAAGCCAAGCAGGGTCAGGCTCGGTTAGAATCTGGGAAGGTGACTTGAGTGTGCGACTCTGTAATTCTTGTTGGGAACTTCCCAGGGAGCTTTTGGCTATGGGCAGTACAGAAATGTAAACAAAAACTTGCAATAGCAGCTGCTTTTAACATACTGCAGCCTCTGATCAAGATCTGGGTCGACTGTTTTACAGCAAGACTGATCTGTTTGTTTTAGTGGACTGAGCAGTATATTGGGAGTCCAGACACTTACATGAAGAAAGGCAGTGCTTTTTTTGTCATAGAATGCCCCAGAACGGCGTTCCGGCACCTTCTTTTGACGGATTTTTCCAAGTGATTGTGAATCGCCCTGTTGGGCGTAGCAGATCGGCGCAAAAAATCATTAACGTAGTGCCTGCAGGCTGCTAGTGTGTCGGCACTGATTGTGAGGGCGCTGCTTGGCTTGGGATCAGTTGTGTGGTTGCGCGCTGAGTGCTTACTGCCGACGGCGACCATTGTGTAAAAGTGTGACCCCAAGACGTGAGTTCCGGCACCTACCTTCTTTTCTTTTCTTTCTTTACAAAAAAAGCACTGAAGAAAGGTTTTCACAAACAGATGTTAGCATGAAACAACACGGCACGATTCCTCCAGTGGTTGCGCTCCCTTTCCGGTGCCTTGAATAGAGACAGAAGTGTGTGGGTTAAATTCAGCTAAGAACAACCCAGTTTACAGATGCCTATTGCTTAATGCTGGTTTCTTGTATGTGCTTCATACAGGTTGAAATGTCTCAGCTTGAGTCACTGCATGCACACAACCCTTATGCAAGGATTTGGGTTTGTGTCTTCCTGCAGCAAGCAACCTTGTTTGTTATTCAGAACGGCTGATGTCCATAGCAGTTCATCCGTAATATGGCCACCTGCACCCGAACGTGCCCACCCAGCCTTTGAGATCTACGCTGGGGGCCCTCCTGTGTGAGCCGCCCCTTGGGGAGGTGAGAGGGATGGCCATGAGCAGGGGGGCCGTTGCTGCAGCTGCTCCCTATATACGGAATGCTCTCCCCAAGCAGATTCGCCTGGCACGGTCCTTATATTATATTATATTATATATATATATATATATATATATATATATAATATTTCCTTATATAGAAGGCCAGGGTGGTGTGGTGGTGAAACGCGTGGGACTGGGACTCAGGCGATCCGGGTTCGAGTCCCCGCTTGGCCACGGAGCCACCTGGGTGACTTTGGGCCAGTTACAGACTCTCAGCCCAACCTACCTCACAGGGTTGTTGTGGTGGGGATAAGATGGCAGAGATGTAAGCTGCCTTGAGCCCTTTGTAGGAAAAAGGCAGGATATAAATCGAATCAATCAATCAATCTATCAATATTCCTTTCGGCACCAAGCAAAGACCTTCCTTTAAAAAAAACCATTCCAATAGTTAATGTCATTTGATCTTTGTTTAGTATTTTTACCAATATTTTATTGCTATTCTATTTTTGATATGTTGTAGTTGGTTTTTATTGCGTTGTATGTTGTGACTGTCAGCATCTCAGAGGTGCTTATGGCACCATTGGGTGGCACACAAATGTTTAAATAACTAAATAATAAAAGTGTGATTGGCTAATGGTTAACCTGCAAGGCTTGTGGGCACATTTGGGAATGTAAGAAACTCATGAGCGTGACGGCAAAATGTCTAATTAGTGGCTCATCAGCATCTACCTGCCCTGTCCGTGCATTTTAGCTGCGACTTACTCAGCCCAAGCGTTTGTTTTGTGCCTGCTGATCCCTGCAGCATCTCTTCAAAAACAGCTTTTCCAAGCTGGGTGACTGCTGGGCGGCTGAACACAGCCCGGACGTCTCTCTCGGCAGCCTCCAGTCACAGCTTCTTTTGGGAAGGAGGGTGTGGCACGAAGACCAGGCAGCGCAAGTGCTTTCACATGAAGTGCACAGGCAGAGCTGCGCCGGAGGAGACCGAGACCCGAAGGTGGGGAGAACGTCGGGCCAGTCACCGACCCTCAGCCCGGCCTACCTCGCAGGGCTGTTGTTGCGGGGACCAGGTTGAGCGCAGGAAGGGGAGAATGTTGGAAGCCGCCTTGAGTTCTTCGTACGAAGAAAAAGGCGGGATATAAATCAGGCAGGCAGGCAGGCAGGCAGGCAGGCAAAGGTGGTTCTCCGGCAGCGCCCATCAAAGCCCCGCAGAGAAAGCGAGGCGCGTTCCGCCAAGGCCCTTCTGGCGCCCGGCGGCTTCCGTAGAGGCCCCGCCCCGTGCGCCTGCGCACTCGGGGACAGGGAAGGCGCCGGCCGCGCGTGGTTGCCATGGAGTCGGAAGGGGCCTACGAGCCCTGCTTCGTCGGGATCCGCTTTTGCCAGGAGTGGTGAGGAGGCGGGGGCGGGGGCGGGGGCGGGGGGCCCTGCTCGCCGGCCTCCCCGTGCGCGCGCTCGTGCGCCGCGCGCTCACCGCGCTCCCGTTGCCCCTTTCCTTTCCTTTCCTTTCCTTTCCTTTCCTTTCGCAGCAACAACATGCTGTACCCCAAGGAGGACAAAGAGAACCGGATCCTGCTCTACGCGGTGAGTGCGCAGCCGCAGCCGAGCTGCCCGGGCCGCTGGGGCCGCCGCGCCCCCGACCCACGCAGGCGCCCGCGAGCCTTTCGGGAGGTGCCCTCGCGGCCACCGCGCAGGCCGGGCAGGCTCCTGGGGGTGGGCGGCAGCCTCTGTCGGGGCTGCTTCTCATCTCAGGTAGACTGTCGCTGGACGTGGAGCGTCACTTCAGGTGGTGGCCGCTGATCCGCTTCCACGGCATTTGTTCCGCTTAAACGTGAGGGGAGCAGCACACAGGTCCCCACGGTGAGAAACGCCATGAGCGGGATCTGTGGAAGACAAGGTATTTGCATCAGTGGCAGATGACTCGTGCAACAGCTCTGGCGAAATGCAGCATTTACGCACGGGGCTGTGGAGGCAGCCCGGTGCAGGCGGCGCCCCTCTCTTGCCAGCGGCCTTTGCATATCGGGCTGGCCTACCTTGGAGAGGCGTGTGAGTGTGCAGGTGTTGAATTTTCTTCTCTTCCCCCTCTCAACAGTGCCGCAACTGTGACTACCAGCAGGAGGCCGACAACAGCTGCATCTACGTTAATAAGATCACGCATGAAGTTGAGTGAGTATCGACAGCAGCCCTCAGGCTTGGTTGGGAATTAAAATGAGGAAACAGAAACATCAGGTCAAAGAGCAAAGAGATCGGCTAAGAAGATCACAAAGTGCCTGAGAGTCAAAGAGGCAGCTAGCTGGATGCTGGGAGTGGCTCTGAGAGAAGTGCCCAGAGGCCAGGGAGGATGAGTAGAGAGAGAAATGGCTTTGAGGCTGGAGTTGAAAGTAATTGTTAAGGTGCGTGTTGCAAGCTGCCCCAGTTAGAAGAACAAACTAAAAACCCCCTTCAACATTTTGATTTTAGTGAATTAACCCAGATCATCGCTGATGTTTCTCAGGATCCAACTCTGCCCCGGACAGAGGACCACCCCTGCCAGAAGTGAGTACTACGCTCTTGACACTTTCGCTAGATAGATACGCTTAGCACAGAACAGCCTTTGGCTAAGGTCTGACGTTTCTTTCCTGGCATCTCCCAGGCTCCGCCCAGATTCTGTGCTAACCAGGGCCTGTCCACTCTGCCTTTCAGGTGTGGCCACAAAGAAGCCGTGTTTTTCCAGTCCCACAGTGCAAGGGCTGAGGTGAGGAGGTGCATTTCTAGGTTTGGAGGAACTGACAGCAAAGTCAGTCGCTGGCCAAGTCCCTGAGAAATGCCAGGAGCAAGACTATCCCGTCCTTCCTTTCCTGTGCATTCTGCTCTCCCTCTAGCTAGGCATTTACAAGTGGAGTGCTCAGCTGAGCATCTCAGCCAACCCGGCTCCTTGGTCTCCCATCTGATTTCATGGCATTTGCCCATTGGCTGCATCCCTTGCTGCCCAAATGTCCCATTTCAAGATCACTTAATACGACGCAAACAAGTGACGTTCAGTCCACACAGAGGAACGTGGGTAGACATGTTTCTAGCCCATAAGGCTGCGAAAGTGATTTTGACAAGCGGTGGGTGTGTCTCCATTGCGATCCTAATGAACTCATCAGAGCGAAATGATAAGCCGGCTAAATCTAAAACTCCCTAGATTCCATTCCCAAATGGAAAACGTCATCCAGGGTCTGGAATCCTCCGTGCCGAAGCAGCATGCTTTAGCGTTGCTGTAAACTCAAACAACACCGCAGTAATTATGCTGCAAGCCAACTGGAGGCATCTCTAGACTTCTGACATGGAGGAATTAAAGAGCTGATCGACGCCCTTTGACCCAAGGGCCTGAACCGTTTCCCAGGGGACCTCCGTGCAGTGCTGGGTGGCCCGCAGATACCAATGTGTTTTAGCTTGGAGTAGCCAGCAACTACGCCTTAGCTGAGGGATTTCAACCTTTTGGCATGGGGGAGAGACAGGACTCCAGCAAACTACCGGCAGAGGAGAAGGGGGAGCTGCCTGGGGAACTCCGCCTTCCAGGAGTGGCCCCAGGGAAGCACTGTTGGAGCCCCAGGAGGGGCAGGTTTGGCCTCTGGGCCCCTTGTTTTCGGGGTGTGGGCATGGGGAGGGCTTCTGTTTCCCTGGCTGGCGTGGCTTCCCTCCCTGAATGTCTTCAGTGGCCACCAGGGCAAGGACACATCTAGCAAGGCATGCGGTATGACAGTCTTGACCCCTCCCCTCTGTCTTCCAGGACGCCATGAGGCTGTATTATGTCTGCACAGCCCCACACTGCGGGCATCGTTGGACGGAGTGAAGCACCTCTTGGCTGCCCCCCCACCCCCACCCCCCCGCTCTAGGAAACTCCTGGACGAGCTGTGGGACATGTCCTCTGGTTAATCACCCCACTTGGACTGGGCTTTGGTTTTTGCTCTGCTAATAAAGATGGTTTATTTTTTGCAGAAGTCTCGAGCATGTGCTTCCCTTAGACACCCGCCTGGGGGGACTTGGCACTTTTGCAGGATTGGTGCAGCCGAGCTATGGGCCGCCAGGCTGCAAGCCATGAGGAAGTGGGAATACATGCCTGCCCTTTCCCCGCTGCAGCCCAGCCAGGGCCATGGCCTGCATGCCCAGCTCAGGGATGCGGCGTGAGCCCAAGAGCTGGCAGACAAGATCCACCTCCTGCCGTCCGAGTGGAAAAGAAACGGCACGTTTTCCACACCGCTCACATTTTTATTTGATGGAGTTGGATCCTCCTCCTCCACCAACATTCGCCCCGGCAGTGGCTTTCAACAAACAGAGAGCGCAATAGTAATAATGATCATGCAGAAAAACTAGTTGGCTGCCCAGCAGGGTCCCAGCAGAACAATTATTTACTCTATAGCCACTAATGACATGCTGAAAAAGATTGGGCAAATGAAGATTTTGCTCAGTGCGTCAAAGATCGGAAGGCGGGCCCACCGCGCCTGGGAAGAGTGGTGCGTGACTTGCTGAAAAGCCCCGTGCCCGCCGGTCACCCATGTTGGCTCTCGGGGTGAGCGAGGGCACTTGGGGTGGGACGTCAAGAGATCTCGACACGAGGTTAAGGTCATACGAGAGCAGACACGGCCCGGGAGGGAGGCAGCCAGGCATAACAAGTAAAAAATGTCAACTTCCGGAAAATCTGTTTGATTTCTAGACATGTTTCTAGCCCATAAGGCTGCGAAAGTGATTTTGACAAGCGGTAGGCCTTGGAAGGCCTACCTTTCTTCTTTCTTGGAAGAAAGCGTGCTGGACTCCCAAGCCCTGGAGGGGAACGGAATCCGCACAGCCTCGCCGGGTGCCGTTCCTTTGGGTGGCTGGAAAATGACCGACGCAGCCCAGGGGTGCCTAAAAGCAGAGGCCAGCCTGGCGGAGCCCGTTCCTGGCTCCAATTTCCACGCACAGGATCTGGATCCTGGGGTTCTGCTCAGAGGGCAAGAGCAACCTGCTCCTCCGCCCTGGCCTCAAAACGCAGCGGGGTAGAGAAGGTGGAACCTGGCGCGCAGGTCAGCCGGCATCGGCCGCGGGAGCCCCTTCCCCAGCAGGCTGTCCGTGGGGTGCAGCCGGCGCACGTGGGCGTGGAACTCGTCACTGCCGCTGCAGGTGAAGCCGCAGTCCTCGCACACGAAGAGCTTGGAGCGGCGCTCACGGTAGGCGTAGCACTGCTGGACGCCGTGGATTTTCCTGAGGTGGGACTCCAGGGAGCAGCGCTGGGTGAAGGCCTTGCTGCAGGCGGAGCAGCCGTAAGGGCGGATGCCTGCCGAGGAAGCGGGGCTGGGTGAGTGCGGGCCGGAAGGCGTGCGAGATCACCTGGCCCAGGTAACCTGCCAGCTCCCCAGGTGCCGCCCTCCCGGGCCCGCCTTGTGCTGTGATCCGCGTTGCAGGATGAAGCAATGCAGAGGGTGCCTGGGAAGGGCGGGGAAATACTTCTAGCCTTTAGCCGCCTCGAATGCCTGACTGGTCAGCCTAGGCGTCGGACGCAGTCGCTGAAGGAAGCGCGGAAGCAGCGCTTGCTAGCCGGGATAAAATGCAGAAGGGAGGGCCTGGAAGAGCCGCAAAAGCAACTGGGGGAATTTGCAGATTTCCATGTGAGCTGCTGGCTGGAAAAACAAAGCCAGGAGCAAGGATTGAGCGGTCTGAGGTGCCCTTGAACGGATATGGGGGTCTGATCCTTTCGTGGCAGTCCGGGTAGCTGCATTGAGAGACTTTCAGGCGGCAGAAGCGTGTGGATTCTGGATTTAGACTGAAAGCTGAAATCCACACACGATCCGGGCTGCCGAGCAAATTCTCCCTGGGATCCCACCCCAGGGGAATGATCGGGAAGGGGCTGGGAGGGGGTGCAAAACCCATCACAGGCGTTTGGCAACCCCTCGTGGTGCTTCACCACTCTTCAGGACTTGGAAAGCTGTGTGGTGTAGTGGTTAGAGCACTGAGCTAAGGCCCCGGCCCGCCAGCACCTGTCTGGGTAACCTACCTCGGTGGATGGCTGCCCCGATGGAAGTCGGGGAGAGACCCCGTGTGCTGCCTCCGCTCCTTGCAGAAACGGCATGGGGAAAGCGGGGCAGGCCCCCGGAGGTGGCCCCCCCCCCAGGTGGAGGCGGCGGCAAAGGCCCTGCAGGGGCGCAGGCCCCACCTGTGTGCGTCCTCAGGTGCCGCTTGAGGTCGAAGGTGTCGTTGAAGCCCTTGCTGCAGTACGTGCAGGTGTGCTTCTTGACGGCGCTGTGGCATTTGAGGTGCCGGCTCAGCATGCGCTGCAGCGGGAAGCGCTTGCTGCACACGCCGCACTGGAAGTCCGCCTCCGTTGCAGGACCCCGGCCCTGGGGGAGCGCAGAGAACGGGGGCTCGGTGGGGCATGAGAGCCCCCGGGTGACACGGTACTAAAGAGGAGAACGGGGCTGTAATGCAGCCTGCTGCCCTTCCGGGACGCTGACTGCAGTCCCCACTTTCCCCATCAGCATGGCAGGGAGGATGATGGGGCGGCGGTGGGAGCCCGCGGCTCCTGGCAGGGACACCGGTGCACTGGGAAACGGCCGTGCGCCCCCACCAGACAGGCAGCCGGCCCGCTGCACCCATCCTTGCTGACCTTGCTGCTCCGCGGATATTTTCCCACGGCCCTTGGCGGAACATGAAGTGGGGTGTGGCCGTGGGGCCCCCCTCTCGGCGTCCTTCCCCACATGCTCATGCTGCCGTCTCCAAGAGTCCCGGGCTCCGTGAGGCTCTGGGTTGTGCCGGCTTCTAAAAGACCCAAGCGACAAACTCACCGGGATGGGCCTTCACTGCAGGCTCCTACAGTGGCCCGTGGTGGAGAAGAGAAGAAAAGCAGCCGCATTTTGTCACAGGGCAAAACACTCGTGTGTGTTGGGTCTACAGTTTTCTTGTACTCTTTGGTCTCCATGTGCAGTTGCCCAGAGAAACCAAAACCCACTGACCACTCAGTGGATTTGTTTGCTGAAGCTTCCCCAGAGTGGCTTATGAACGATCAGTAAGAACCAGACAGGCCTGGGTTGCAGGTTTACAGTCTAATATGCACAGCACAAAAGGAGAAGAGCATGAGGAGGGCAGAGGAAAGATGAGCGCTCTTGGACAGAGATTCTTAGTTACAAAGTAGCCCTTAGCATTAAAACAGTGGAGCAGAGACCTGCTTCAATCCAAGGGACGAATTCCATTCCAGGGAAGCTCCTACGGTTACATTCGGTCTGTGTGTGGGCACTGGGTAAACGAGAGACGGCCAAGCACGGGTGGGTGGGGTCAAGTGTGCTCTGTCCCTAGCTTCAGCCTACTCGTAAGTAAGCAGGACAAGCCCTGGGCATGCAGGACAGAGCCAGCAGCTCTTTCAAGTAGCATGCCAAATGCCAAGCTGCTGCCGCTCAGCTGTGCACACGAGCGCCTACTCACAAGTAAGCGGAGCAGGCCTCAGAGGCCGCTCCCCAGGTCCCGCCTGCTGCTGCCCAGGGGGGGCTCCCTCTTTCCAGTCAGTGGGTGGGGCGGGATAAGGGCTTTTCCCTGCCGACCACCAAGACCGGCAGGCGCTTTTGGTGCACAGGCAAGAACAGCTCGTATCTCTGGCGTGGGGAGCGGGTCCCTCGGTTCACATGGCACCCAGGCACCAGAGAGCCGCACCCCAGTAGGAAAGGGAAGACCGGGCCAGCCTTCACCTTTCCCTCTTTCTGCAGCTGCCAGGTAGGGAGGGGTGTGTGTGTGTGTGTGTGAGAGAGAGAGCGAGAGCGAGAGTGAGAGAGAGAGAAGGCAGGTGTCTGTATCTGTCCCAACTACCTCTCTGCAAACCCTGTTTCAAAGCAATAGATTAGCAATTCCCAAAGAGGTTTGGGGCTGCCCATAGGTTTTGCCCCTAGGAAATCTGAATTTCAAAGAGGACCTCAGCTCTCTACCCCCCCCCCCCCGCAATATAGCCAAAATACCTCCTTGATGTTCCTTGGAAAATGCCTAATTGAATGGAGGGATGTGTATTTCTAGCCCGGGGTAACCTTTCCCAAATCTGGTGCTCTCTGGTTCTGTTGTACTACAACTCCCATCAGCAGTGGCCCTGCTGACGGGGGAAAAGGGGAGTTGCAGTCCTATCTGTCCGAAGAGCAACACTTTGGAAAAATCTAGTCAAGAGGCCGGCCCGGGCGTATACGTCTGATCCCACATAAAGACAGTGCAGAACACAGAACTGCCACAGGTCAGCAGGTGCGCCTACCTGGGATGTACAGGTCTCCTCGGAGCTGGTCAGAGAGCTCCCCCCAGTTCTGGGGTCGCGAGCTGCGCCGTTTCACCAGGAACGACTTAGGCATGGCTGCTCAGGCGCAGGCTTGGGATTCCTTGGGCCAAGTCCACTTCGGCACGTCAGTCTGAGCAGACGCCTGAAGGCCAAGCGGGGAAAAGGACCTTTCTGATTAAGAGGATTTGGAGTCTGGGGGTCCCGGTTCCTCATCTGTATCCCTCCAATATCCAGGCTTTCTTGGAAGTCCGTAACGTTAACCCTAGCTTCCACACTATTTGTTTCTACCGTATTAATTCCCACACCTGGATCCAGGAGGGGCATGAAGCTGCCCCTCTCAGCAGGCAATTAATTTTTTCCTTACAGCTGTTGTGTGCGTGCATTTTCTGCTGCCCCCCTGCACCCCCACCCCATCTGCACATGATCATTCCCCACAAACCTGACCGGATTCGACGTAGTCGCCTGCCACAAGATGCAGCCCAGCCTTTAACTCAGAAGGCAAGAGGGGAGATGAAGGTCCCTTTACAAGCAGATGGGGGCCAAGTTCCCCGAGAATCCCCCCCCCCCGCTCCAGTTTTCTCCAGAAGTGGCACTCAGAAAGTCCTCACTTGACTTCTGGGCTCCACCAGCAGGCTCCGCAGTCGCAGCCTCCGATGAAGCAGGACATTCTGGGGATGAGCAGAGCGCCGTTCGTGCTATTTAAAATAGGGAGCTGGACGTCCCGGCGATTTGAATGGGAGCAATGCATGTGTGTTTTGAATAGGGGACCGCCGCCTCCTTTGCATGCCCGGTACTTCTAACTGCAGAGGCAACAAAGAGCCTCCGGCGCACTATGCAAATTCTGCCCTCCACTACGGAGACGGTTACCCAGCTGGTTCCTCCGGCATGACAGCTGCAGGGACTGGCTCATTCCCCCGATTTCAATCAGGTGAGATTTCAGGCGTGCGATTTCTCACACTGAGATTTCAGAATCGAATCCAGATCGGCATGTGGACAGACCGATGCCCCGGTCACTCCGCCACCTCGTCATCCCAGCTTCCTGGGCACAGGAGGTCCTTGCACGTGAACGCAGCCTTCCGCTTCAGCTGAGTGCCGAGCAGAGGAGGCCTTTTCTCGAGTGACGCCTGCCGGGTGGCACGCCGGCCTCGCTACCAGTGTCATTATTCATTTGATTTATCTTCCGACTTCTTTCTTGCAACGTTGTCTTCTCCTTATCTTTTTTCTTTTTCTAAATCAAGGCTGATGCCAACGATTCCAGTGCGTGGGCGCATTTCGTGAAATGGCCTTGCCTTCTCTCCCCGCCCCCTTCACTTCGTAGTTGCTGCTGAGGAATTATTCCCAAATAATTAAAAAGTAGCTTTAGCGATTGTTGCATGTTTAAATATCTGCTTTTTTCGGCAGAATGGTGGGGTGGGAGGTCATAAAAATTATCCCCTTGCGGCCGCAGCCGTTGCGCCGACCCGGCAGCGGTGACTCACACCTCCCTCTTCTGCAGAACCATCGCCGAGGGCAACCGAAGATCTTCCGGTGGTCCCACGTCCACCAGGACCTCAGCGTGGCAGCCCCCCTTCTGTGGACTTCCCTGCCTCGGGAGGCCGGGCAGGTGCCGACCAACCTGGTGCTCTCGGGCACCTGCTGAGAGGATCCTTCCCTGGACAGCCTTTCTTGTGGGTTTATGGTGAATCCTGTCTTTAATGTATTGTTTCAAGTCCTTTATCTGGGACTTGGCATGCAAATGCCACAAGCACCATCAAAGGTTCCTCCCCGAGCCTGGCACCCCCTCCAGGTGTGTTGGACTACAGCCCCAGTCATCCTAGCCAGCAGTCGTGGCAGAGGGGAGTGCCGGGGCCATTGCTCCAGCGGCCAGCTTGGATCTGCCGGTTTTCCCAGTGCCAGCGCAGTTGCTCATCTGGCCTGCGGCACTCGAAAGCAAGCAAATCTCGCCTTTCAAACAAGCGCTGCATTTCCATGTCTTTTTGAGCACCCGGATTTGAATAAACCTGTTTCCTTGGGCAGCGCTCCAAGCAGTTGCATATCACGCTGGGACCTGCTCCGAGCACCTCGGGGCCCTTTTGGGATTGCCGGGATCTGGGCAGCTTTGGGGCGCCTCCTGCTGGCCAAGCACCAGAAATACAGCCCTGGTGGTTGCAGGATTAGTCCCAGACTCCGCTGCAGCTGCCGGGGTCTTCAGGAACGCGCCTGGAGCCCTGGTGGAAGAGCTACTGAAGAAGTGGCTCCTCCCTCCAGAAGCTGCCTCGGCATCACGGGCTTCCCGTGCGCTGAAGATCTCTGTGGCGTCTGGGTCCTGCCTGCTGTTGCTCCTTTTCCAAAGATCAACGTTCTGCCCCATCTTTGTATGCCGGCTTGGGGACAGTGGGGTATTCTGCACTATCTCCCCACTGTGCAAATGTGCATTTCGGCCACAGCAAGACAGGACCCCAGAGCACGGGCCCTCCAGCTGCGCCTCCGAAGAGCCCACGATGCTCACACCTCTCGGCTCATCCGCAGCAGTGGCCAGGGACGGAGGGAGAGGACAGGCTACTGGGTAGTCCAAGTGGGCCACGATCCTCAGCTCCTCAGAGGAGAACGGTGCACCACGCAATGTTCGTCTGGCCGGGCCCGAGTCCTGCTTTGTACGTACTTCCTTTTTAAGCATTTCACGAGAACAAAATTCAGCAAAAGTGAGACCGCTTCAGCCACTGACCTTTCTATGGATTCTAGCAACCTGGTTCATGACATGGCTAAGTGCCAGAAACTCTTGAGTAGGTTTTGCACACCGTGTGCTTATTAGATGCCTTTGATTATAAACACTTGTGTCTCACAGACGCCACTGTGGGGGTGTCTCCCCTCTGTCCAGGTCTTTTCCCATGGAACAGGCACTCTCTCTTTTCGGGAGCCAGGGCTGGGGGGCAGTGTGGGAGAAGGCAGTCCGGCTGGCAACCCTCCTCCTTTCTGAAGTGAGCGAGCACGCGGCACGACTATTGCTTGGGCCTGCCCAGAGACCCTCAGCGATCGAGCGGCACAGGAACAAAACGAGTGTAAATCAATATTGATAGGCTGTGCCTATAGACAAGTTGGACTTGTTAGAACTTCTCCTGTGGTTGTTTAAGTTGGTCTGGGTTTTTTCCCCATTTAGGGGACCAAGCAATCCATGTATTTAGTATTCATCTTCATAAGCAAACGGGCTGCAAAGAATTTTGCCTTAGTATGGGGGTTCCAACATGGCATATGCACAGCTCTGCTTCAAGCGGAGCTCAACCTTCAGGAAAAGTTTCGCCATGCTCAGCATCGGAGGTGCACATACAGGGGGGAAAAAAAAGACCCTTTAAAAGTGCAAGAACCAAATTTTATTATTTCCAAAACCTAGAAAAAGTTTTATTTGGAAAAGCAAAAAACATTCCCAAACTTGTCAGTCTTTGTGTGCAAAATTTAAAACTTTCCCCCTGGAAGCAAAAAAAGCCAGAGGGAAAGCAGCAAGCCTGCATTTCTAAGAATGCAACTCTGCGGGAGTCAGACAGATGTCGGCAGCCATGTTTTCTCGTGCAGAGCCGTGCAATAAAATCTGGGCAGGAGGGTGGGGTGAGGGTGGCTGCGCAACGAGGGTCAGACAACGCTCGCTTCACTGGCTTCCTCCAGCTTCTTCTGCAGCAGATGCAGCAGCGAATCAGAGTAATGTTTCAGGAGAGAGTGGATCTCGCTGTCCTGAAGGCGCTTAAGCCAGGGCAATGGACTGTCTGTGCCTGTGGCCACATCCATGTTGTTTTTTATGGCTCTGGAGTCCAGTTCTTGTTTCATCCAACAAAAAGTGCTGACCAGCCTGTTCTTCATGTGGAGGCGCTCCTCCTCCGTTGCGTCATGGCAGGACATCACCTGCGTGGCACAGTGTGAACGCTTTCAGCCCCGCCAATCCACGGACAAGCCAGTGGCGCCATTCGGGGCTGCCACCAGCCACTGCCTGTCCCCTCCCCAGCAGCACCTGGGTGCGGGAAGCATTTGACCGGCAGCCTCCAAAAATGGACTAGTTGATTGGAAAACCCAGGTGGCTACTTGGTTTTTTGTTTTTGTTTTAATTGCAGTTACATGGTTCTGCCTGCCATACATCTTACCTGGTCATAAACTTGCAATGTCTCTTGAAATTTGCTGCACAGAGGTTGGAGGTTCATGTCAAAGTTCTCGACTAGAGCCCGAGCTTCTGAGAACAGAATGGAAAAGAGGATTCCATGTGTGGAGTTTTACCGAAGGCGGGGGAAGGGAGAAAGTCGTGCAAAACAGAAAGACAAGTTACTCCATCTTTCAGACTCGACAGGACACTGAGCAAGCAATGAGTTGTGTTTCTCGAACTGGAACGATGCACAAAATCAAATCCACCCCCTGCAACAACAGATTTTTGAGTCAAGAAAAGAAGTGTGTAGCAACCAGCATCCCAGTCAAGCATCTTACCTGAAGTCCCAGATGCTTTAGCATCCAGCTTTTCCTTCAAATCTGAGTGAGTTTCTGCTGAAGGTTTCTAAAAGCAGTTAGTTTACAGACAGTTAATTTACGAATTGCACTGCAAGTTTCTAAGTTTTCCCCTTAATTTTATGAAAGGTGTCAGAACCATCTCTTAGTCCCTTTCAAGGTCACAAAAAACATGTCCCACAACTGCACAAGCTTTCTGCATTTCAGCAGAGATGAAATTCAGCATGTTTCAACAAAACAGAACCCCCCGAGATCTGTGGGGATACAAGCTGGCATGAAATCATTCGAAAAGGAGGATGGAATGCGCCCCGGATGCACCCATTCGCTGCATGGGCTTGCCAGAGTCCCGGGCCAAGGGCGGCCGCTTCTTCCCGGGCTGCCAGCAGAGGGCCTGGGCGGCAGGAGGAACCCAGGGACTGTGGCTCGGCCCAGGTTTGTGGGCTGGGATCCGATCTCCCATGTCTCCCCGGCTGCACTTGCACCCCAGCCACGACTCGGCAGGGTCAACTTGCCTCCATTTTCCTGGGCTCGCCCTCCTCTCCCGCAGCAGCAGCCTGGATGGGCTGGCGGGCCAGCGGGAAAAAGGCTGCAGCTAACCTGGGTGGGGAAAGCACAGACTCAGCCCGGGATTTCAGACGAGGTTCCATCACGCGCCAAGAACATCTTTGAAGAAATGTTTCCCAACCTGCTGTTTTTCTGGCAGCGGGAGAGAAATCTGGCAGAAATGCTCAGGCGGGGATTCAGGAACAGGGAGGCCTCTTCGTCCTTGTCCTCCAGGGGCTTCAGGTCTTTTATACAGCTGTCAAACTTTTCTGCATCCCAAGAGCGGGAGGGCGGGAGGGAGGGAGGGGAAGAGAGCTGCCCTGAGTTCTCAGCCACGTTGGTATTGAAAAGGCCCGGCTCAGTGTGGAGAAGCCGAGCACTCATCCTGACGGGGGTGAAGCGTGCATTGCCTTTCCCTCCTAGACGAGTCGAGGCCCGTTTGCTCGGGCAAGCACCAGGCGGAAATGCGAGTGCGGCCCCTTCCAGGGCGAGCGACGCTGAATCAGCCCCTCAGGTGCCGATGCCCCGAGCAGGAGGACCGAATGCCGGGAGCGGGCAAGGCACCGGCTCCGCCAAGACCAACCCCGCTTCTTGGTGTGCCGCTCTGGGCGCGGCTGAGGGGCCGGGCGGCTGCAGGAGGATTATTCCTGCAGTGCATCAGTTACCTTCCGAGTGGGCGCTGGCCAGTGTCTCAAAGTGATGCCGGAGGTATTTCTCTTGCTCGGGGGTATGTGGCAAGGAATTGCTTTGCTGGAAGTTCTCGTCTAAGTCAGCCATTTCTGCTTCTGCCTCCGAAAGAAGAGACTCTCGATCTAAGAGGAGAAAGCGCAGGATATGAGCCGGGTGCTGGGCCGGCGGCTGGGTTTTATTCCCACCCAGCCCCCCAAATGGCCCGTTCTAGAGCTCTTGCCCTCTGCTTTAGTTCCCTTCCAGGCGACTCTGGGTAAACTGCCTCATCCCGATCTATCCAAATCCACTTCTTTTTGGATTTAAGTATCAGGCGTTCTGCCAACGGACTCCACTTCTCCTGTCTAGGATGTTATGGGCATTGTAAAGTCTGTTCCATCCCTATTTTGTGGATTGTCAGGTCCCTTCCCTTCCGTTATCCACCCGCTGGCTAAGTGCACATGCACCTGTGCAGACGTGAATTCAGCGTTGCACAAATTCGCACTCCTGCAAATGTGCAAATCCCCAGCAAAGTGCCTATTTTCGTGCCTTCGCCTATGGGGGAAATGCACGTGTTCAAAAAAATGCATTCTTCTGACAATTCAATTTGCATAATGAAACTCAAAATGGACAGTCTGCGAGTTTCTGCAAGCTGAAAAAGCTGGGCTGCTGCAGGACCTGCAGGCCGGACTCCTGGGCACACGAGCCCACCCAGGCCTGCTGCGGATCCCGGCGGTGCCCCGCTCTGGCTGTCCTTCCACACCCTCTCTCAGGAATGGAAGGACAGCCTCCGGTGCACGCGGCATCCAGGCCGGGGCAGCTCTTGGTGCTCCACTGGCCGCTGGCGAGCTCCGCAGCGCTTGTGGGGAAGCGGCAACCGAGGCGGGCGAGCGCTTCTGCGGCTCCAGAGGCCAACAGGCCCTGGGCACAAGCAAGAGGGCCCCGCAGGGACAGCGCGTCCCCGAGAAGCTTACCTTCCTGTTGGCGATCCAAAGGGGAAGCCTCTGAACCCAGGGAGGTGACGGAGTACAGCTGCTCCAGCGATTTTTCTTTCGCACGGGCGGCTCCCTCCTGATGAAATGGCTGAAGCGGCGGCCCATCCATGTATTTCCTTGGGAAACAAGAGATGAGCGTGTTTCTTGGAACATGTTTGCTCTTTAGCCGTCCTTCGGCGTGGGAGGGGTGAGGATTCAAGCAGCTGAGTCAGTTTGGAGGTGCTGCAATCAAATCCAGACCAGATCGATGGCCACAAGCGACACGGGCCCCGTGGAAACACTTCCTGGTGGGCGGGCCGTTTCGTCGCCATGCAACTTGACCCAAAGCACGCTTCCTCAGCAGCGAGCCCTTCCAGGTGAACATGCGCCAGGCTGCGGCCAGGGTGTGGGGCAAAGACCAACCTCTCTCCAGCAGGTGGACTGTCGCCAGCCTGTGTGTCGTACAAGCTGCTCTTGCTGGCTTCCCGTGCGGGGTCCGCCTCATCTTCGGAAGACGGGTCTGCCCGCTTGAAGTCTTCTATTATGTTGCTAGTGGCGCCCTCAGTCTGCGCAAGGAACAAAAGAGCCTGTCTCTTTCTTCACAGAAGCTGCTCTGTGTGCTGGAAGCTGCGCCCCACAGCGGCCTCCTCTGTACCCTGCACGATGCGAAAGGCCTCATCCAGCGCTGGGAGGAGCTGCCGCTCTGTGGCACGAGCAGAGCCCTCGGCCGGGGCCTGCATATGCTGCGCAGAGCCACTTGGCAAGCCCTGGAAGGAGAGGCCGCCCCGCCAGCAGTGCCTGGCTCTCCCCTGCCTGCATGCCCACTTCTGCCTCCAGTCCCATGTTGGAGATACAGGCAGGGGGAATGCCCCGCTCTCTGGGGCCACAGGTTCTGCAGGCCAGCTCTCCAGGCAGTCAGTCAGTCAGTCAGGCTTCCCAAGCTGTGAAGCAGAAGAGAAGCCAGACTGACCCAGGGGCCGTGAAGCACCAGCAGTTCTGACCTCCACAGCAGCCTCTCTGGAAGCAGGGCCCTCCCAAGTTGAAAAGGAAGGTCCCACTCGCTCAGGGGCAAGTCCCCGCCACTGAAGACTGGATCCCGGGCCAGAGGGCGTGAGGCCCGTTTCCCAGACTGGGTGCCACCAACATTCCTCACCTCCCAGAGCAGCTTTGGCACCAGCTCCATGTCATTGAGGCAATTGTTTTCGACTGGGCTGAAGTCGCTGAGGTCGGCATCCGCAATGGTTTTGATCGGCTCCTGGTTGATGCTTTCTGCCCACCGCCCTTGGGGCTGATAGCTCACCCGCGAGCTGAAGGAGCTAGCGCCGTCTGAAGTATCTGCTTCTCCGAGCTGCAGAGGGGAAAGGCCAGCAAGCGTGGCTTTGGCGTGCCGCTCCTTTGCAGGGGTCCAGAAGCAGGTGCCTCCTGCCCTCTTTTCCTCCTCAGCCAAAACTCGCAGAGCTCAGCCTCCTCATTGGGATTTCACGGGCGATGGAACCGCATTCCTCAGGTGATGAAGTGGCGCCCTGCTGGAGAGCTGCGAGAAGCCTCTGCCCACAGGAAGTGCAGAATCCTTCCCGCCCGCTCAGAAAAGCTTCAGGGGCTCGCAGGGGCTCTGGCTGCTCGAGGACTTCAGAGCCAGCCTGCTCCTTTCCCCGCCATCTCCTGAGCAGGCTGGGGGATTCCGCCCCCTCTGGCCCCGAGAGGCTCCCTGCTTTTCCAAGGGGGGCTGGTTCCCACCCTCTGCCCGAGAATCTCGGCCAAGTCACCCTGGGACTGCCCCGTCCTCTGCCCAGCTCTGCCCCGCCACTTCCCCGCAGACCTGGACGAATCCACCTGGGCAGAGGTAGCAGGTGCGAGCTGGCCCCTCTCTCTACACAGAGGAGGGAGAGGGTGGGTGGCACGTGGGCCAGCGGACGCACAACTCGCACAGATGAACTGTGGCTCTCCAGCTTTTGTCCCCGGGACTTGACAGCTCCTCGAGCAGCTGTCAGAGGGCCACCTCTGCTACGGCATGCTACTCACCAGCCTCTTTGCCCACATCGGCATTTTCCCATTGGAGAGGAGGTAGGTCGGAGCTGGAGAGCAGCAAGGGAGAAACACGCACACGTGAGCAACTGAGATGCACGGGGTTACATGCTTCGTACCGGGAGCTAACACAAGCAAGAAATCCCCCTCTAACTCATTCAACAATAGGGCCACGGGGAGGATTTGCCTACCAAGTCCCAGAAGCCACAATGACGACTAGAAAGAAGAGGAGATTAAAAAAAGCGAAGTAAAGCACAGATTCTCAGCGTCTCTATGTGAGTCTGCTACTTTATCTGTTTAGAATTTAGGAGAAAGGTTGTGGGAGTGAGGCAGGGAAGGAAGAAAACAGCAAGAAGACTTCTGCAAAATTATAAATGAGATGCCACAGCAGGATTGGCAAGGGGCCTGGTCCCCTTTCCCGGCGCCCACCACGGTGCCGGGGTCGCCCCACTGGTTCCAGCTCTGCCCTGGGCTCAGCCCTACGGGAAGTGGGCCTGGTCTTGCCGCTCCTCCCCGGCAACCGTTTTCGGGTGATGCCCGAAAGTTGCACTGCAAGTGCCCCAGGTTCACTCCCTTGATGCTGCCGGGCCTCCCCCAAGGACCTCCCCCTGTGGGACGGGGCTCTGGGGACTTCCGCATTCACTGCAGCACGTCCGACCGCCCCCCCAGCCACCCTCCCGGCCCCCTCACAGCTCCTGCCTGCATCAAAATCTTCTTTAGTGGGCGTCTGAAGAGACGTGTAGTCTTCCTCCTCCTCCTCCTCCTCTCCAGTGTCGTAACCAGCGAGGGGATCAGCGCCACAGAGGGTCTCTCCGCTCGGCACAGCAGCGTTTGTCTCCTGCCTGAGGAGGATGCCAGTGTGGGGGGGCCCTTTTTCTTGCTCGGCAACGGGAGTCCCCACACCCAGCCCAGCAGGACACTTGGGGTCAGCCAGACCCCCAGGCCAAGGCGGTGTCGGTACCTGACCAGATGAGACCAAGCGGGCTCCCCAGCTTTCTTCTGCTCTTGGGCCTGATCCAGCTCCCTCAAATGCTGCTTCATGCAGGTGGTAATTTCGGGGCTGAGGCGCCATATAAAGATGCAACTGAAGAGAGAGGAGGTGCTATAAAAATGCCGATACCGGGGTGTCCCCGGCATGTTTGTCGCGCTGTACAGCCCACAGCTAGAAGTGCCCCCCACGTGTGGGGGGGCCACCTTCCTTCCCCTAAGCCTGGCGGGGCCCCTGCCCAACGGACCAGCGGTTATCTCCTCTTTGGGCCTTCCTGTACGGAGCGGAGTGGGCACGCTGGCTACCTGTCTCCGGAGACGGTGATCAGGCGCTTGCAGTCAAAGGTGAACTTCATCCCCGTCACGACTTCTGCAATATAACAATGCAGCAATTACGTGTTGTTCTGCTGGGTTACTTCAACTGATTATGCGCTCAAAGCACGCAGGACGTGGCCACAGCACTTGTCAGGCAGCCTTTGCCGGGGAGCCCAGTGGGTCCCGTGGGAAGGTGAAAAGGCGCCACGGAATTCCGGCCTCTTGCTCGCTCGTCAAGGGGGTGTTTCCGGGATCTGACTCATCGTTAGCATGCAATTTTCTTGGGAAAGGAAGCAAGCAGAGGCAGGAGAGATGCTCTGGAAAAGTAGCTGGGCCAAAACAGAGCAGCGCAGTCAAACACACCTGAATGGCCAAACATTTTGGCGACGCACTCTCCGGAGTGGAAGTCGATGATCGAGATGCTCTTATCAGAGCAGCTGGTGGCCAGGAATGTTCCCGAGGGATCCAGCTGGACCTACGCAGGGATGACGAAAGAGGCCGCACTCCCTCAATGCCACGTGTTATTGGTTAGGCAAGAGCCCGGCGTGCCCCACAAGCCCCTCCTGTGGCAGCCCTGGGGCCGTGCCCCGGGGGCCATCTCCGGGGTGGCTTTGAGGGGGCCGGGGCCCTCTGCACAGGCTGCCTGTGTCCCCCCCTTACCTTCAGGAGGGAGCCGTCTTCCCCTTGTGAACCCTTGTAGCAGCACTTCTGCTTCCCAGTGACTGTGCTGTACACCCTGCGGAAAGGGGCACGATGCTGTTTCACGGGTGCAGCGGACTGCAGGCGGAAGAGCTGCCCCAGGCACTGCGCTATCCCGGCTGGCGGACAGGCCCTTTGCTGAGCTGCAGGAAGCCGGGTAAACACACCTCCTGCTCATGGGAAACACCTGCGCTTTGGCCACATGCCCAGCTGGCTTGAGGGGGCTAGAAGAGCGGCGCTGGGCTGGGCTGGGCTGGGCTGGGCAGGGCAGGGCAGGGCAGGAAAAGGATCGGCCCCGCTGTGCCACGTGCTTTATTCCTTCGGGCCGCATCTGCTCCCCCATCCAGAGAGCAAGGTCACGGCTGGGGTCGGCCTGGAAAGTGGCAAGCACCTTACCTGACGTTCCGGTCCTGGCAGGCCACTGCGACATACTTCTGCGTGATGTCGATGTCCATGTCATACAGGGTGGCTTTCCCCGCGACGTGGTGGGTTCTGACGAAGCTGACCCCGTCCACGGCCTGGAGAGGGGACCGACCCAACAATGCCCTGAACTGGTACGGGAGGTTTGTGCCAACAGTCACCAGGGGCTGCTTAATCCCTTGGGTCCTGTGGGCACCTTGGGGGATCAAAGAAGCTGCTGCAGGCACCACCACAGAAGAGGGCAGGGCGGGGCGTGGAACGGCTACTGTGGGGTCTAAAGGGGCAGCATGCCTGTGTGGGGTGGGGGTGGGGGGGATGGCAAAGCCAGAGGCTGGGCGGGAGGGGAAGACAGCAAGGCACAGGGACAGAGGCTGGGAGGAAGGAGCACTGAGAGCAGTGTGGTGGGGCGGTTAAGAGCACGGGCCTGGGACCCAGCAGGTCCAGCTCTGAATCCCTGCTCAGCCATGGAGCCGAGTGGGCAACTCGGGGCCAGTCACCGCCTCTCAGCCCCACCTACCTCACAGGGTTGTTGTTGTGGGGATAACATTGAGAGCAGGAGGAGAATGATGTAAGCCACTTTGAGTTCTTTGTAAGAAAAAAGCAGGACATACATCTAATGATAAATAAATAAGCCGGGCCCTCTAAGGTTTATATTAAAAATAACGTTCTAAAGAGAGTAAGGAGTGGAAAGTTTCGGCAGTGCCGTTGGAGGTCCCAGTGGACACAAGAGCCACCCAGAGAGCTTCTGCTATGGGCAGCGGAGAAATGTAACAAATAACGATAATAGTAAAAATATGGCCAAGGGCACTACGTTGGAGACCTGTGCTGTCAAGAGTTGAGACATGGGCACACAAGTGGAGAAAGGGCCCCTTTGTTAATTAGCAACTGCACTTTGGGTGATGGAAGAAAAGCTCTCCAAGTTCCCCGAGAACACAAGAGCTGTCCTGCCGGACTGAAGGTAGCAGCCCTGCAACCGGCATCTCGGAGCCGGACGGGCCACCCCCCGTGCCTTTGCAAAGTCCCCCTTGCGAACCAGCCCATGGCGAGCAGGGGCCGTCACCACAGCCGGCAGCAGCACATGCAGCAAATGAATCGCAAGAACCTTCTGCGCACTGCGAAAATAGATGCTCTTGTCAGCTCCGCAGCTAATCAACCGAACGTCTCCGTTTCCTGCAGAGGAGGAGGAGGAATGATAGAGCAGAAGCGGAGTCTGGCAGGAGAACCCTGTCGCGCTACGCCCTGCTTCTGGGCTTCCTCCCGGCCCCCGGCTGGCTGCTGCAGGCCAGGATGCTGGACTGGATGGCCCTAATCTAATTTGGCTTCCTTACAAGAGGATAAAAAGCCAGCTGTAAATACAGGAAATTATTATCGGGCTCTCCCACCCTTCAAATGGATTATTCACTCACAGTACATGTTGCAAACACTACAAAAATAGCCCCCATGGAAAAGAGCAGAAAGAATGGGAGTGGTAAACCGGCACAAAAACTGAACATGTATTGAGACTCTCCAGCTAAGACCAGGGAGGCTTTTCTTAGAAGGCCCAAAACAATCGTGTCTGATGCTACTTGAACACCACCTAGCAGTCGTGTGCATAATCTAAGGAGGGAAGCTGCCTTCCCAAATACCCGAAACATTCAAAAAAGAAAGAAAGAAAAAGAGGGAGGGGTTGTTCCACAGAAATATGGGTAATTAAGGCAGGCTTACCAGTGAACTTCACTGCCGTTATTGCCGAGGAGTGGTCATCCAGCGTCTGCTCTAGTTTATAGTTCTGCTCCACGTTTAACACGTGGATCAGCCTGTCTCGACTTGCGGAAGCCAGCAAAGTCATCCCTGCAGACAGCAGATGGACACGGAAGGGCGTGTGGGTTCCAAAGACCGCTTGACCACAGAATGGCCCACAGCGCCCCCCCCCCCCAAGGCCACGCTCAAGAGCTGGGAAGGCTGGGCACACGCAGTCCTGCCCCCGGGCAGCTCCCACATGTCCAGACCATTTAAACATTTACCGGTTTCCGGCTTAGAATATTCCAAGCACAGGACTTCTGAATCGTGGGCCTCGATTTTCATCACCTTGTCCATGCACATTAGCTTGTGTATCCTGCAAGATGAAAAGTCCTGTCTGTAGCTTTGACGCCAAGTCGCTTCCTCAGTGTGAGGAAAGTCAGCAAAGTCAGCATTCGCGACGGCTGCACTTCTTTAGAGATGCGAATCGGAGAGAGACCGGCCCGTGTCCGCTCGGTCTCAGACATGCTGCCGTAGAGGCCAGAGGCTTGCAAGGGCGGGTTAAGTGCACCAGCCTTGGCCGTGCCTGATCCCAGTGGTGACGCAACCGCCGGCTGCACTGCCGAACGTTTCAAGGCCCGGGTCCCCAAAGGACGCCTCGCTCCAGGGCCGGGCTGCTGTCCTGATGACCCACAGCCTCCACTCGGTGAATTCTGCAATCACAGAGGTGCAGAACCTGCCACTGGGTACCGAATTTAGCAGCTGATGGCCACGTAGGACCCGCGGCATTCAAAGGGAGCACTCAGCCGGCCTGGAAGCAGAGCCTCGCGGTCCCACTCTGGCCTCTCCAGGGCAGGGACAGAGGAAGGACCCTTCTCCTCGCCAGCCCTCTGGGACCTGGGAGGCGAAGCCTTTTGTGTTCCTTCCTTCTGCAACATCCCTGCAGAGCTTCACTTCGTGCTGCTGGTCCTTCCACAATCCTCGCCTCCAGAAAGCGGATTAAACGCCAAGAGGGGGTCGAGTGGACTAACGGCCGTGTCTTCTCCCCATCTGAGGTTTTTCCCTCTCCACTTCTCCATGGACACCACAGCGTTCCTTATGTGCTGGAAGCTCCCACAGGGTGCCCTTTATTCTCTTCTAATTTGCACACTTAATATACATTTGCACAATATGTATCCACATAATGCGGCAGCCCACCATTGGCTATTTAACCCATGGTGAGGCGAGGGGGGGGCACGCAGCCGCCATTCTGAATCCCTCTGCTGAGCATAGGTTATGTGCGGGTTAAATAATCCTTGCATAACCCACAGTCCACCAAGGAGTCAGGCAAGGGGTGCGTAACCCTCGCATTACGCCAAGCAACCTGACAGCCCCGAGCAGGGTCTGCGTGAGGAGAGCGACGCTTATGGGCGCCACAGCTCCTCTGAGCCTGTGTGGTGCATTCAGTGCTTCTCTTCCGCTTGCTTATAAAATGTCTCAGAGTCCCCTAAAGCTGGCGCAGTTATAGCAACTGCCAAGTGAAAGATGGCGAGAGTAGACAAGCTCCCGCAGGACCAACCTCAAATTTCCGGCTCGGTCGCCAGAGGCCAAATGCTGGCCGTCAGGGCTGACCTGCAGGACACGGACTCCCGGTTTCGCATCCAGGCAGCCGGCATTTTCAGCTCGGTCCAGCACACTGGTGGGATCCTGCAGGTGCTGGGTGTTCTTTTCCACATACACAACTTTCAGCAAGCTCTGGAAAGAGGATGGAAGAACACACGTTCACCCCACTGTGCTGAAGGAAAACCCACCAAAGGGAGGACGATGGGGACAGTTTGTAAGAGGCCGGGAGGGGAGCTGCTTCCGCGAGGCCTCTCGTCAGCTCCAGCTGCCCACCCGGCCACGAAGGGACCCAGCACATCCACCCACGGAGAGACCTGCTCTGGCATCGCCCGCGAAGGCAAGTCCCTTACATTACTGAAGACGTTCTTCTGAAAGTCAGCTGGCATGCCATTTTCCAAGTTCCAAAAACGTATAGTGTTGTCAGAGGAACATGTTAGAAAAGATCCCGGGGGCAAGCAGCCTTTGTGGTCTTCAAACTCAGGATAAACCTAAGACATACATACACACACACAGAACAGGAGCGTAAGACACGATCTCCAACGAGGCATGGCTGAGCTAGCTTCTCTCCTCTCCATGCCTGGGGTGATCCATTCCCTGGGCCACACAATCAAAAGCAGCCTGGACCAGCCCCTAGAAGGGCAACGCCAAAGGCCTCGGACAAAGCCTGGCAGGTGAATTGCAACCTGGTGTGTTTACAGAAAGGCCTGGTGTTGCGCACAGGCGTAAAGGTTCGGCCCAGGCATCCCCTCACCTCGACATTCCACACGAATGAGCTGTGGAAGAGGTCAGACCACACCTTCCCCACCCGGCTGTGGTTCTTCACATCCCAGACGTACACGCTGTGGTCCTTGTAGACGCAGGAGAGCCAGCGGCGGCAGCCGTCGAAAGCCAGGGCGATCGTGTCGGGGTAGGCGGCACCTGGATTTCTTGGAAACACCACACGGAGGGGGAGCAGTCTTCTTGGCTACCCTCCCCACAGAACCAAACGCCTGAGTCTACCCAGCGGTGCTCAGGAAGACTGCAGGGGACTCAAGCAGGGGCTTGAAGTGCACACGCACGAGCAGGAGCAGGTGCTTCAGAAAAGCACGCTCCTTCCGGGACGAAGGCCTCTCCTCAGGCATCCAGCCTGGCCTGGCCAGGCCCGCCGGCCACGCGGCTCAGATTTGGAGCTCCACTGCACACAGCTGCAGCAGGTGGTCCTCCGGCCACAAGGCCTTCCAGTTGTGTGGAGGGGGCCAGAGCCAGGGCCCGCTTGCCCGCGGTGCCTTCCCGGGACACCGAGCGGGGGCTGCTCAGGCACGTGGAGACAGAAACGCACGGCAGCTCCCAGCGCTCCACAGCCAGTCATGCTGCGAGTTTGTAGGATTTGTTGCTTGGTCTGAAGTATACCTCCCCCTCCACCAAGGAAATGGTGCTCAAGGCAGTGGGAAGATCAAAAGCCCTCATTAAAACGGTAACTAAAAATGGACTTGAAACACAACCACAAAACTGTAAACCGGATCGTCTTCCGTGCCGACGCTTCACGAGCAGGCTGGGGAAGCCCGGCAGTCCCCCGAGCCAGCACCAGAGCGCTCTGTTCCACCGCGCAGGGTGCCCCGTGTTTTCCACCCAGTTCCTCAACTGCCCCTCCCCTCAGCTCCGTACCTCGTGGCTTCTCCGCCAGCAATGTCAATGCCCAGGTGGTGGGGCTTGGGCAGGTCCGTCAGGTATTGCATGTTGTGTGCGTGGAAAAGCCGCACCGTTCCATTGGCGCAGCCGCAGAAGATGAACTCCTCACTGATGCAGATGCAGTGGGCTGCAGACACCTGCAAAGAAGCGCACGCATGTCCCGCCAGGCCACTGCGGAGCTGCAGGAGCCTCACATCTTCAGCGGGTCCCTCGGAAATGTGGCCGGCTCAGAGGGAGGGACTCTCACCTTCAGGTCAATCCACTTTTCCAACACACGCCTCTCATTAAACTGGCAGAGGAGCCCAGAGTACGAGATGCAGAAGGTGCTGCCAGGCATCCTGCTCCGCCCACAAGCCACCCCACAGAAGGCGTTGTTGTGCAGCTCCCCGAGCAGGCCGGAGCGGCCGACCAGCGGGACCGTCTCTTTGACCTGCGGCAAGTGTATGATTGAGGTTAGCGCGACCTATGCATTCTCAAGGAATGTTTTACTTTTTCGAACACAGAGAAGCCTGATGAGGTGAAGAATTTGCTTCTTAAAACATCACAATAGTCAGAAATGTTTAAATACAAAATCTGAAGTTTTGTTTGAATTATGGAAATATTAGATTTTGAGGGTAATTAGCCTGTACAGTTACAAAACAAATACTTAATTTTTCCTCTATGCCATTGGGCATTCTCTGCCCATTTTGTTGTTGTTGTTGTTGTTGTTAGTCGCGAAGTCACATCTGACCCATCGCGACCCCATGGACAACATTCCTCCAGGCCTTCCTGTCCTCCACCATCCCCCAGAGTCCACTCAAGCTCACACCAACCGCCTCTGTGACTCCATCCAGCCACCTCATCCTCTGCTGTTAAGGACAAGAATTCCCATGTAACCAGTTCACTTAATGTAGCCAGGACACTATTATGAAGGGATTATTTTCTATTGTTCTTTCTGTATCCAATTACCGAGGTTTACCTGAACTTCCCGTGATACATCCAAGAACCAGAATTTCACGTGGCGATGGCCGACAGTCACAAAGTAGCTGTCCTCCGAGAAGGAAATGGCCATGACCTTGCAGGACACTTTGTTGGACGCGATGAGCGTGCCTTTCTGCAACACCAGAGACAACATCCGTCGAGAGATGCGCCAAAGGCACAAGTAACCTTGACCAGAACGTCCCCAGAGAATATCATTTCGTCTCCCTACTCCATTTGGAGTAATGTAAAGGGGAGCATGCGCGACTGTACGATGCATCCTGGGCTTGGTACTTCGGTTCCCGCACTGCAGAGCTCCTCCTTCCCCGGCCCTGGCTCACGGCCTTCCAGCCAAGTGCATCACAGTGGCACGCCTGCCTGTGGGCATGGCCATCGGGGTTTGTCTCAGCCACGTGCCACGCTGCCACTTACCTTCCAGTCCCACACGTTCACAGCCGTGTCATGCGGATAGCCCACCGACACAAGGTACTTCATACTGGGAGAGAAGGCCACGCAGGCGACACCGTGGTTGTGGCCGTGGAGTTCCAAGACTTGCGCCTTCTCTCTGATGTCCCAGACTCGGACAGCCGGCCTGTGTCCATGCTGCAGGAGGAAGACCAAGAATGACGCTTGGCCCGGGGCTGCGCAGGGGCCATCCCTCGGGTGCTCTTCCTCGGCCTCCACGTGCCTTGGGCAGAAGAACTCTCGGATCATGGGGCATGGTGTTCCAGGTCACCATGAGCTTAGTGCACTGATGCGAAGGGCTGATGCTAGAAGCCAGCCGTAACTCCAACGGCTTTATGCACAAGTCTTGCTCGTGCTTCCACATCCGTGCCTCTTCAGAGCGGGCTCTCAGGAGCAAAATCATTTAGGATGTGAGAGGAGGCAGACTGGAAATACCGGGGCAAGGAGAACACAGGCAAGACCAATTATTTCCAAAGCCCTCAAAAATTCAGTAAGGCTATTTTTTTTTAATGTGGACAACAGTCTGGAAATGTATTCAATACATAACTAAACCTATGTGTTGGATTGGTGTCCCATTCCTAATCTCTTTGTTCAGTGGTTTGGGATGCTCTGTGGCTGCCAGGATTAAGACCACATAGCCTTCTTTGTACATGGCTTTCGATGCAAATGGGAAAAAGTTCCTGGCTGGTGGAACTGGAATGATATGGATACAAAGCAACATGGAATACTCTACCATGTTGCCACAAGGGAGAAACACAGACTTGAAAAACATCAACTTATTGTGACTTTACACTAATGTGATTTAAATCTTTTGTATTCTTTGTATAATCCATAATAAAACCGAGAACTCACCTCACCAGTTACAATATATTTCCCGTCAGGGGAAAAAGACAAAGCACTCACAGTCTTCCTGAAAGCAAAAAGCAAAACAGAACATTTCCATTTTTCTCCTTATAAAAATGAATTCCAGAGAAAAAGTAGGGCTTGCCTGCCATTTTGCTACGATGCCTGCAACACCTGAATGGCGTACAAACTTACTGGGGCTAAATCTGGAGCCCTCTTCTCCAGATGCATGAAACATAATTCATCACTTCACACCTTGGACAAGGTGGGAATAAAAGCTTTGGCCACAATTAGTTTTTACAGGAAGAAAACTACAGAAAGTACTCCAGTGGCACTTGAAAGTCATTTTCGTACTATCACACGATGCATCAGCAAATGTTATTTTTCTAATTACAACGTCACATTTTTAAACCAATTAACTCAGTAATTAAAACCACAGACTACATGCTCTGTGAATTCATGGGCCACGCCACACTTTGTAAACCACTCACATCCAAGTACCAATTTTATGAATGCTGCCACTTGGACTATCTGAAGTGACAAGATGGTTCAAATATACGTTACCTCGAAGTATTAAAGATGTGTCTTTGTTTATTCTTCTGAGGACTGAAAATCACAACTACACACCTGGCAAGAAAGAACAAGGCATTTACACAAGGAAGACTTCCTGTAATTGGGCAGATGGAGAAATGGTAGAGTTGAAAGAAAAGGCTCTCAGATAACAGGAAGATTCGTAGCAGTGCTGCCGCTACGCTTGTCCTGCCATGGCTGTGCTCAGACACAACTCTGAGCCACAGTTCAGTGCTATTTGAATGCGCTGGGTGAACCTCCAGTACTGTAACTGTTTTGTTCCAGGGCAAAGCATGGTTAGTTTTAACAATGATTTGTCCACAGTAGCTGGTTCAAGGTGGTTTACAGCTCTGTCTTGTTCAAATACCACACAAATAATTCCAGTTTGGGCAACTATACAGTGTGTGATGGGAAGAACAGAAGCAAATCCTTCCAGTTGCAGCTTGGAGAGGCAGGAAAGGAGGAAGATGCAAGGCCGAGGGCCAAGTTTCTTCTGATGACACTTGACCAGGGGCTAACGTTAAGTCCACACACGGTGACTGGCAGCAGGCCACAGAGTCTTCTTCTCTGAGGCAACACTGTTGGCAGAGGAACATCTGGCCAGGCAGGCGGAATAGGGGGAGAATTAGCAGCTGCTGCTTGAAGGTTTTACTGGCTGCCACGTTGATCTATCTATTTGGTCCTTTATGCACTGCTCCTGCTGCAGAAAGCCGTTTCAAAGTGACTTGCACACCCAACACAGAAATCCATGAGTACTGTGATGCGAACTGGGTGCGGGGAACCACGGAAACCCTAATCTAAAATCAAACCCATATGAAAAGTGCTCAGTCACATACATACACAATTCATAGCCTAGAATGAACATCAGGAAAGTACCCTAGAATAATTAGGATGTACATAAAAGTAAAGGTAAAGGTTTCCCCCCTTGACATTATGTCCAGTCATGCCTGACTCTCGGGGGCAGTGCTCATCTCCGTTTCCTAGCCGAGGGAGCCAGCGTTTGTCCGCAGACGGTCTCCGTGGTCATGTGGCCGGCATGACTAAACACCGAGGTGCACAGAACGCTGTTGCCTTCGCACCGAAGTGGTACCTTTTTAGCTACTTGCATTTGCATGCTTTCGAACTGCAAGGTTGGCAGGAGCTGGGATGGCGCACGGGTGCTCACCCTGTGTGCAGATTTGAACCAGCGACCTCTCGATCAACCAGCCCAGCAGCACAGAGGTTTAAACCACCGTGCCACCTGCAGTCCCAGGATGTACATATGCTAAAGAAATTAACTACAACTTGGCCTAGTGCCAAAAAAGGGCCAAACTTCTCTGTTTCTATGAGTGGCAAAGCTCTTCCCCCCCCTCTTGTTTTGTTGACCACCTTGTCACCAGTTTTCCAGCCATGCCTGCTGCAGCAAAGCACTTACCCTGATGGATATGCTATCTGCCCCGTGTTTGGGTCACAAGCGAGGCCACTGCTGGTCTGAGTAGTTATTCCCAACACCTTCTCAAGCGTAACCTGCTCAAAGGAGAAACAATGGAGTAAAATCTCTTAGCAGGTATGAATCCATCTGGGAGAGCGTAAATTGCTGCCCTGCAACAGCAGAGGGTCGGACCTGATGGCCCTCTTGGCACCTTCCAACTCCACCATTGATTCAACTCTAAGATTCTAAGTCATGCTCTAAGTCAGGCTTTCCCAGCAGAATGTGAACTTGCACAGAGAGATCTCAGCGGTTACCAAGTGTGAGGCCAGTTTTCACAGTACTGGCTTGGCCAGTGAAACAATGAAGATTGTCCTCAAAAGGATATCTATATACAAAAGCAAGAGAAATGCAGGTGTCCACACCCCGCTGTGGTCCATAACCCCCCCGCCCCCCAGCTTCTGTTCTTCTGGTACATTACTGATTCCTTTTCATGCCTGCCTCTTTAACTGTTGCAGAAGCAGCAGAAATTTAGGGTCAGGGTTAGGTTTCCCTGGTCTTCCACTCAAATAGAGATGCCACAACCCGCGGTGGCTCCACAGAGCCTTCGCGTTCGAAATCCATATGCCATGGAGCACCAATTGTTGGAGGGCAGTTGCGGGGCTGTCCAGTGTTGCCCTGGAGCAGCACAGCTGAACCTCGCCGGTCTCCACCATTAGCCTGAGGAACAAGGGCCAGGTGGCAGCGCTCACGCCACTGCCCCCCGGAAGAGGAGCATGGCGAATAGCCAGAAAAGGCCAGCTGAGAGAGGCATGCTCATCCTCTCTCCATCGGAAATAGTTCTCTGCTCCACTGTCAGTTTCCCAGGAGCTACAGCTCAGTGCCAAAGCCCAGGAGCAATCTTTCTTTAGGAGCTCCAAATTTTTACTACTACTACTGTGACTTTGTATTTATACCTGCATTTCCCCCTCTTGCCTTTAGGAGGCCACGTGCCCAAGCACTCTGGTGGCCAAGGGCACTTGCTCAAATAGAGGTCCAGGTCCCTCTTGTTTGTTTGCTCACAAGCGCGTCATCTCCTGCCTTCCCCAACTTGAATCATTCTGCCTGCAGCTTTTTTCATGAAATCAAATGTCCTCCTTTCCAAGCATCTTTTTTTTTTTTGGCGGGGGCGGGGGTACAGGATCCCTTCATACACACACCGGCACAAGCTTTAGGGCAAACTAGCATATGCAAATATGTGTATTTTTTTTCCTGAGCCCAGAATGTTTTCTCTGCCCAGCACTGCTCTTGTTTAAACCCCCATTTTGCATGTAGAAGGACCTAAGTTCAGTCACTGAATCCCTGGCTAGACCTTGGAAGGACTGCCGCTTGAAAAGCTGCTACTGCCGGCCAGTGTTGAAAATACTGAGCTGAGAAGAACATGAGAAGCGTCCTGCTGGTCCGTCTCATCCAGCACTCTGTTCATTGAGAGGCTGAGGCCACCAGCTCCTCCCACTCACGTTCCCCCAACATGGTGCATGGCGGCATCCCGCATCCACTGATCGGGTATATGGCAGCCTCCTTTGTTCCCAAGCAGAAGAGGGATGTGCCATGGCTCCATCCACTGGCCAAGAACTGCTGCCTTGTGTTTGCGCACATGTGCTAGTATGTACTGTTCCAGGTGGCTGCGCAGACGATCGGAAAAGAAAGCAGGACATTTTCTGAATGCCCGACCTGACCCCTTTGGAGGCACCAGGATCTGCTCCTGTACTCGGGATTGCAATCGGGCATTTCAGAAATTATGATGATCACTGCACTACATTTCTATACCGCCCGTAGCCGAAGCGCTCCAGGGGGCTCTCAGTTTAAGCCCCCCATCCAGATGTCGGCCAGGCCCCGCCCGGCGTAGCTTCCACGATTACGCGGGAACACGCGCTACAGGCTGTGCGGAAGCTGCACGGAAATGGTCTGGGGACGCTCCCCGCCTGATTGTCGGACTGCAACTACCAGCATCCCTTCGGACGGGTGGCCGGCATCGCTCCACGCCCCGTGCGCGAACAGATGGCGTCGGGTGACGTCAGCAGGACACGCCCGCTCTGGCCCCGCCCCTCGCCCGGCGTCCTGGCCCCGCCCGGGAGTTAGCCACGCCCCTCACCGCCTCCTCCGGCCCCTGGTGTTTCGAGCGCCGCCTCAGGCTGAGAAGCGGCGGCGAGTCTGCGCCGGAGCCGGTGGCCGCCCGCGGGTAGAAGCCGCCGCCTCGGCCGGCCATCTCGTCACCGGCTGAGAGGCGCCACTGCTCCTTTGCCGGCGCCGCGTCTCCTCAGACGGCGCAGCCAACCGTCGCCGCTTCCGAACTGCGCGCGGAAAACCGCCGCTGCCTGCCATTCGCTGCTTATCATGCCAATCACCGCCGCGTTTGCCCAATCGGGGAGCGGGAGGTAGTCCTGCAGGCGCACGCCGCGCGGCCTCGCAGTCGGCCAATGAGAAGGCGGCGGCCCATCCGGCGCCGCCCCACGTGTCCCCGGGATGGCTGCTCTTGCAATGGCGCAGCAATTTTATTGCTGCCCTAACTGTAATGCTTTTTACTGCCCCGGTTTTCGACATCCGTGAAGGCGAAGAAGCGCGGCATTTTAGGAAAACTTAGGAAATGTAGGGCCAGGCTGGCAGGAGCTGTCATCTTGGCACCACCCACCTCCACAACGTTTGCCCTAGTCACACGGAGCATCGGTCCTCTCTACCCCTTTCCTTTCTCTATAGTCCCTCCTCTCCGCGAATGGGAGCCGACACCCCCCGGAAGTGAGCGCCTCCCACCACGCATGCGCGCCGGGGCACCGGCGAAGGCGAAGCAAAACAGGAAGGAGCGGGAAGGGGCTCGGCGGCCGCGAGCGCCCGTCGCGAGGCAGGCAGGCCGGCCGGCCCGGGGAGGCGGCGTCGCCGCGCGGCCGCGATGACCAAGTACTGCCGGGCGCCCCACTGCTCCAACTCGGCCGGGCAGCCGCGGCCGGACAGCCAGCGCCTCAGCTTCTACAAGTCAGCGACCTTCCGGGCGGGGGGCGCGCGGCGGGGCGTGACGTCACGCGCGGGGCGCCTCCCCTCCCCCCTCCCCCCTGGGGGCCCGGCGCGCCCGCGCGGGGCCTTCGCTCCCCGACGGCGCGGAGGGAGGCGGGCGGCTGGCTGGCTCGGAGTCGGCCTGGGTGGGGCCCCTGTGCCCCGCGGTGCGACGCAGGAGCGCCCGGAAGGCCCTGCCGGGTCCGGCCCGAGGCCGGGCGCTGCGCTCACACGTGGCGGACGCGCTGCCGCAGGATCCCTCCCGCAGGACGGGCGCGGGACCGCCTCCTGCCCGGGCTCGGCAGCTGCGGCGTGCGGGCGCGCCTGGTCCGGGCAAGGGGGCACACGCGGCCAGCAGGGCTAGCAGCCCCTTCTTCCCTGGATCTGGCCAGGCCCTTTCCGAAGCCTCCCGGATGGGCGGCGGCGCCCGCGTCCCATGGCAGCGAATGCCATCGCTCAGCCGCACGTTGCGTGGGAGAGTGCCTGCCCTAGACCGTCCCCCGGTGAGCTTCATGGGGGGACCCCGCGGAGCTCCCCCGTTTGAGAGTTTTGGGGGGAGAGGAACATGGCTTCCTCTTGACTCTTCATGCCATGCACTATTCTAAACCTCCCCACCTTGCCTCCTTCCTCGCCCCTTTTCGAAGCGGAGCGGCCCCAGCTGCTTCAGCTGTTCCTCGCGGGGGCGCTGCTCCAGCCCCTGCTGTACTTCCCCACTTCAGTAACGCCCCTATTCAAGTGAGGCGTCCAGAACTGGACTCACTATTCCAAGTGTGGTTGAATCATGGATTTGCATGAGGACATGGGAAATGAGGAGGAGAGAGTGGTGCGGGGGTTGCATCTTTCAGATCCTCATAAACCTGCAGCACAGCAGGCTTTCCCGACCGGGTGGCTGGATAGGGAATGGCACTCCAACACATCCGGAGGGGTTCCTGTTGGGAAAGGCTGCTGTGTTGTTGGCAAGCCATTTAGGGTGTTGCTTCTTACAGAAAAACAGGCTATAGGTATTACATAAGGAACCGCCTGCGCTCTCACATGTGGGCAGGTGTACTTACCTGTGTGAGGCCTTCAGAGGGCTGGCAGGAGGCTGCTTTTTCAAAACTGGCCTTTGGGGGCAGCCTTCATATGGTTTTGTATTAATTCTTGGACAGCTGTGATGGTATTTGGCATTCTCTATAAACTGCCAGATTCCATCTCACATTTGGAGTGGGACTGGAGAGCAAGGGCGCTAGGTAAGTACTGTAGAATCACTCAGCTGTTCTCCTTTTCCCCAAAGCAGATGTCTCTCCTCCTTGTTTTCCCACCTGGCAAATTGTGGCTTGTTGGGGAAGGATGGAGCATTTCTGTGGTCACACGGACTTTGTTTACATTTGACATTAATCACCCCATGTCTGTTCCCCACACAGGTTTCCCCTGCACAACCCGGAGCGTCTTCGGCAATGGCTTTCCCAGATGAACCAGGAGAAGTGGGTCCCGACGAAACATCAGCACCTGTGCAGCGAGCACTTTGCACCCTCCTGTTTTGAGTACCGGTGGGGAGTGCGCTATCTGAAGCCCGATGCTGTTCCCACAATCTTCCGGACAGCGGAAAGCCCAGTGGTGAGTGTTTTTGGGGAGACACTCGAGAAAAGGGCTTTGGGAAGGCCCTGCCTCCTTACCATGCCTCAAGGTTGCCAACCTGCTTTGCCTGGTGGAGGAAGATGGGGATTGATGGTCCGTTTGTGTCACTGCAGAAGAGGGAGAATGCTGCCTGGCCCCCCACGGAAGTGCCAGCCAAGAAGCTGATCCTCGAATGCCATGGAGAGATGAGTGCGCCGGCTGCCCAAGCCATAGGTCACCAGGAGCCAAAAACACTGGAAACCCTTGCCATAGCCATAGACCCCAGCATGGCGGCCGCCCCCATCTATGTGGAGACCCAGTCCCCTGCCTCCGACCTCAGCTTCCATGCCCTCTCCGGCCCCCTTGTTGGGGCTGTGAACCTGGTACCTCTGGTCCAAATCGTGGAGCCACTCAAGGCCGTGACACTGACGGTCGCTTCCCCGGTGGAGCCCGGCCCGGCCCAGCCACTGCCAGATGCGGTGGAGCAGCAGAGGGTTGATTTCGTGGCCTCGCTCCCGCCGCCAGCCCTGGAAGCAGCCCCGAGCTCTTCTGCCGATGGCTCCGGCCAGCTCTGCCCAGAAGTCGCAATGCCCTGCGAGGTGGTGCCACTGCAGGCCCTGGTGGCCGAGCGACCGGCGGCAGCTGAGCAGGGCGCCCTGATCATCGAGAATGTCTCCATCGAGCCGTTCCTGGAGGCTGGCCCCTCGGCTGCCGCCGTCATGAACTCCCTGCAGGAGCCTCCCACAGAGATGGTGGCCTACTTCGAGACGATCCCAACGGCGCCTGCGGCCGCCGCCTCATCCGGCGTGACTCCCCCGGAGACTCTGCTCTCCTCTGCCCTCAGCCTCCCCATCGTGTCCACCGTGCCCATCGTCTCCAACCAGACGTCTCCAGAGGCCTCCCCGACCGAGGAGCTGAAGCTGGAGGAGCTGAGCTCTGCGGAGTCTCTGGACGAGCAGTTGGAGGAGCACAGCTACCACAAGAGCGAGGGCACGGCGGCGGAGCTGGTGGAGGTGGTGATGGGCCTCCAGCGGAAGGTGAAAGTGCTCCAGCAGCGGCACCGCCGGCACTGTGCCAAGCTGGAGGCCATGGAGGGGGTGGTGGAGCAACTCAGGAAGGAGAACCTGGTGTCGGAAGAGAAGCTGAAGCTCTTGGAGATGGTAAGTTGGCTCTGCGGAGGGAGGGGTGGCTCCTCCGCGTCAGCATGGGGAGCAGCATCCGGTCAGAGAACCTTATCGTGGGTATGGAGGAAAGTCTGAGGAGCAAATAGAAAGCCTGAGCAGGAGATCTTGGTGCCTGGAGACACGAAGCCTCCAGAGGTCAAGGGAGTGGAGCTTTCACCAGCAGCAGCAGCAGCCGTGGGCATGTATTTGGCTTGAACGATCAAAGCCAGGTTAGCTTTCAGTCTGGGTAGGGAAGAGCAGAAGGGAAAGGGTGGAGTGGCAGAAGCAGAGGGCCCAGGAAGCGAATGTGGTCACGAGTATTTTGACTCGGTTCCTGTGCGGGGGATGGCGCATTCCTCCTGCTGCGTGTTGCAGTTTTGTATGTGTGAGCCCCCCAGAGAGCTCTGGCTTAGGGTGGTGCAGAAATGCAGTCAGCCGACAAAAGCCGAGGGGCGAAGCTCTGGGAGTCGGAGAGAAGGCGGGTTTTGAAGCGGTGTTCGCAGCGGAGGAGGCGACGCGATGTGGGCTGCCGGCTTGGCTGGAGAGATGCACGTGGAGCCACGCAGCCTGCCCCCGTCTGCCCCACAGTGCTGCCCCCCAGAGCTGCCAGGGCCTTTAACACCCTTCTGCTCTCGCCCCCAGGCCTGCCTGCAGTCTAGCGCTATCATGCCCGAGAGTGGCGGGGCTGTGGCCATCATTTGCCAGGACAGCGACCAAGCGCTGGTCTACGCCGTGCCTCAGCTCCCGGACGAGGGGGGCGAGACCGTCATCCATGTCACAGAGCAGTAGCGTGGCGGGAGGAGGAGGGTGGCCCGAGCCAGCCGCTCTGAGTCCGACTGGCCCGAGGGGCCCTAGCCGGGCAACCGTGGAGCCAGCTCCCTTCAGCTGCGGGAGCCACAGGCCCAGCGCTGCTGAGCCTCTTCTGGCCTTTCCTGCGTATGTGATGGCCTTACTGCTGCTACGGCACCTTATGTTGCGGGGAGGGTTTTTATCCGGAATGATTGCATATAAAATTATCTCAGTGGGAGAGCGAACCCGTGGCTTTGTGTGTGCATTGGACTTCTTCGCCCCGAGCCGTGCTGTTCCTGCTCTCACCCATTCCTGGTCTCCTCTCCTGTTGGATGCCTCACCCCTGGCCCCTCTCCCGAGCTGTCCCTTCTCAGAGGCTGAAAACAGCGGCACCGTGTCTCGGACTTTGGCAGTCCTCACGCGTTGCTACCTTGCTCGCCCCAGAGCCTGCCCAAAGGGCTTCCGAGATGTGTCCATGTTGCCCTCTCTCTCCCCTGAGCTCCAGCACGACCTGTTGCTGTGGCTGGTGGCCTCTCAGCAGCTTCCAAGCTAGCAGAAGACAGGCAGGTGCTCTGGGTCCCTCTTCCCACAGGTCAAATGTGGGTTACCAGAGAAATATAACTGGAAGCCGAAGCTGTCTGGTGGTGCGTATAGAAAATGATGCGAGGAGAGAGGTAGGCTAGAGAGAAACTTTCCGGTTGCAAGGACCTGCAAAAAGAGGGTCCCCTTGCATGTCACAAACAATTTACGGGAGCCCAGAAGGACCTGCAGATGTATAGCCATCCCATTACCCAAGCAAGGTCAGAACCGGTGTGGAAAATGGTGCACGAATGTAGCATCAGTCATAGGAGATCTCTAGGCGGGTTGGACTTCAGCTCCCAGAATGCCTGGCCACTGGTCGTATTGGCAGGGGAGCTGAAGCTCTCAGCATCTGGAGAGCAGCCCGACTATAACGTGCAGCAGAGGTGGGCAGGCTGCGGGCTCCAGCGATCTTTTTACGAGACTACAGAGATCCAGCAGCTGGAGCCTGGTGCAGAAGCAGCGCAGTGAGAGAATGTGCAGCTCAGGCGTTCTTTGGGAACAGGGGAGCTGAGCCCACAGTCCACACAAAGCTGCCCCTGGTTCCTCCAGGCTTTTTCCATTTGAGCTGTATAATTTGTGTGTGTGTGTGGGTGGGTGGGTGGGTGGGGTGGGGAGGAAGTCACATTGGTGCTGCTGCTGAACAATGGAAATATCAGCACATCTCCAGCAAGTCATCAGGAGAGCTATCAGTAGAAACCGATCTGTCTGCTGCTCATCTCTGATCTACAGAGAACTGAAATGCTCACGAGGGAATTCTGGTCTTCAAAGATTCACTTTCGCCGCTCTAGCTTTTCAACTGCTCAGCTGATCGTGGGCTTCCTGAACTGGCCAAGCTCCAGCTCTTGCATTTGTCTGGAGTTTTTCAACCTTTTTCCAGCCTGGTGTGCTCCACAGGTGTTGGGCTGCAGCTCCATCACCAGGCTGCAGAAGGCTGGCTCCTTGCCATTCCTTCTGGTGCTTTGGAAGCCGTTCTGTTCCCTTGCTATTGGCTTGGGTCGTGCAGTGCAGAAAGCCCTGGAAGGCAAAGGGCAGGTGGAGGGATTGCAAGCCAAGTACACCAGCCACCTTAGGCCGCCTGCAGGCCTCGTTCCCTCTAAACATGCATCGGATTGTGCCACGAGCTTAGCAGCTTCTAGAAAGACACAGGCATGTGCCAGCTCTGGCACATTTTTAATCTGCTTTTCTGCGTGTTCGTCAGAATCCGAACCACTTGGCCTCCATGACTGCGAGCAGAGAGGTGCTGCCTCTTGGGTCTGGTTTCCGGCCTCTGGGCCAACAGCCACGACAGACGCTTCCACATCGCAAGAGCCAGGCCAGAGCAGCGCCCCATCTTGTTCAGTAGCCAGGCAGCGACCTCTGGGAAGCTCACTCCCAGGGCGTAAAGCAGCCCCAGCCCAGGAAATGCCCTTCGGAGCTGGACTGCCTCAGAACAGCGGTGACTCCTGTCGGCAGATGTAACCTGGGAGGCGTGTCGTCTCCTCTGCACCTGCAACTCGACCCGGTGGAGCATCTTCCAGCATCTTCTCAGGCGCCCTCGGCTCGAGGGTTCGCTCCCGTGATTGCACGTCATACAGTATTTTTGTCCAGCCGGCAGCATCTAATGACATGTGTCCTGCGTGATTAAACACACAACCATGGTGATCAATTGTCTTATTATTATTATTATTATTATTTAAGTCTTCAGGGATTTTTTTTTTTTAACATGAGCCTTTGTGATTGAAAACTAACCCAGGGATTGGAGGAAAACCTAACTGAACATTGACAGATGACACTGATTGTAGAGAGGAGAGGACTTCTGTGGGAATGATGTTGTATTTAACAGCGCTGTAATGAAAAAAGAATAAATGGAATATATTGAAAAGAGGTGTGCCATTTTCATTTGGAAACAGGACTTGAGCTTGTAGCCCTTGAAACGGTTTGACAGTGTGTGGCCAGAGCCGGCCGGAGTTTCAGAAGCTGGAAGCTGGGAGTTGTTAGGGCAGGGCAGGGCCTTGCGTGTAACGTTCCCTCCTCTGGACTGGCAAACCAATGCAAAACGTGCGTGTGGAGGGGCATAATTTTGATCCATTTCCCACAATGTAAGACAGAGGCCTGGATGTTAAGACTATTGCTTTCCTCCTGCAGCAGATCATTTCCTTGGTACCTTCTGGGCGAACAAATTTTGCCAGCGCCAGCTTTTGTAAGCAGTGCCCACTTCATCAGGTGCGTGCAAATGACTGTCCTTAGATTTGTGAGTGGGCAAGGACACCCTCTTGGGGAAACCTGGCCTCGCCGGCCTGATCCTGTATCGATCCCGTCTCCATAGTGTGGCTATTAATACCAGCCTGCTCCCCGAACGACTGCAGGCACCCGGCTCTCCCATCCGTCCTTTAAGATAACTGCGTGCTAATTGCCAGCACTCCGTTTTATATATGGCGTGCATCAGTGTGGCAGAACGGGTGGGAAAGCAGGGAACGGTTGGGTGGCCCTTCTGGAGTGGATTTGCTGTAATGGGTTCTTCTTCCCTGCGTCCCCCTCCTTTGCCAGGTGAATTCCCGCAAGCCCTCCTCCCCGGTGCAGGCCGAGTGGAGAATCCGCCGCGGCGGCGGCTCTCATTTCCAGTCAGTGCTCCTCCTCTAACGTAGACACCAATCCTCTGCACTTCGGCTCTCCCGCTCCTCTCCAAGCACTGCCTGCGGGAGATATTATTAATTACGTTTTGGATCCCCAAAGAATTACAGTAAGGCTGAAGATGTAGAGTACGAATTGGAACTAGCAGTCGGACTGGTTCTACTCCACCCATGGCTTTCTAAATTCAATTGTGACCACAACGCTATCAAGCTACTTTTAAGCCCCGCGGCTCCAAAAGGCCTGTGGGTGGGTGCAGGGGAACATGGCAGGTGATTAAGTCTCCAGTGATTTAAAAAAGTAAAAAGATCACCCTTCTCTCAAAAACACAAAAGCTCAGGAGCATCGAACAGCGATCGCTAAGAAACAAACGTGAGCTGGGAAGCCACGCTCAACCGAGGGCCCGTCTCGGAGAGATCCAGTTGCTCAGGCAAAGGCCTCTGCCAGCACCTGGACCGGAGACCCTCGGCCCGGCGATGCCGGGGCGGAAGCGGCTTGGCTCCCACGGCGGGCGGGCCCCCATTTTGCCTCCGCTATAAAATGGCGTTGGCCGGTCGAGCCGCCAGGCCGCCCGCTGCGCGGCCCGCCTCGCCCACTGCAGGGCCCCCGGGTGGCAGGTGCACCCGGCGTCGCCTGGACAACTGGCACCGCTCCGGCCGCAGGAGCGGCTTGCTCTCCCGCCGGCCTCCCCGCACCGGGCGCCCTCGGGCAGCGCCCGGCCCGCTCCCGCCGGGAGCCCAAGGCTCGCCCCCCGATTTTCTGCAACGGACTGACGGCGCCGCACCCCCGGGATTGCCTGCTCGGCCCATGCTGGCTGGGGATGATGGGGCAGCCGCGTGGGGCGCAGCGCGTTCACGCGCATCACTCGCCGGCGGCGACCGCCCCCCCCAGCCGCCGAGGCCGGGCGTGAGCGCGCAGCGCGCTTCCCACGCGCGAGGTGAGGCGCGGGCCCGAGGGGGGCTCGGCTGGCGGGGCTGCGGCGCGCGGAGCCCGGGGGCGCCCCGCCCCCGCGCCCCCCCGCTCGCCCAGGGGGCGGGACGAGCGCCCGGCGGGCGCGGCGGCGGCGGCGGCGGGGCTGATGCGGCGGGGCGCGCATGAGCGGTGGCGCTGCGCGGCCGCCTCCTTGCCGCTGTGCGTGCCCGCCCGCCCCGGCAGCCCGGCAGCGGAGGCGCAGCGGACGGCGCGGCAGCGGAGCGGCGGCCCTCGCACGGTACGTGATGCCCCGCCGGCCCGGGGCGCGGCCGGCAGGCGGGCCCGGGGCGGCCGCCCGTCTCCGCCGCGGGCGCTGCGCTAAGCGGCGCGGCCCCCCCCCCGCGCGGGCCTCCATCGGGCGAGGGGAGGCCTTCCGGGACGCCCCCCGCCAGGCGTCGCCCCCCAGCCCTTCCCGCCAGGCGTCGCCCCAGCACGGCGGGCCAGAGGCGCGCCCCCGGCTCCCCCCAGCGCGCATCCCCGCCGCGCGCCCCCGCGGCTCGCGCCCCGGCCCCGGCCCCGCTCGGCGGCGCGCCTCAAGCCCCCGGCCCCGCCGGGCACGCCCCCCGCCGCGGCCGCCCGCTGGCCCGCGTCCAGCGCGCCCCCGGGACGGCAGCCCACCGATGGGCGCCCCGCCAGCGCCCACACCCGCCCCCTGCGGGGGGCCCGGCACGGGCGCCCCCCCCCATCATCATCCCTCGTCGCTCTCCCCGGCCCCACCGGCCCCAGCCCAGGCCTCCCGCATCCCCCGGGGCGCCTCTTCTGCCTCCGCGGGGCCTCTTCTTCCCCCACCCCCACCGCCCCATCGACTCCTCGCAGCCCCCAGGCTGGTCACGTGTGAGGCTTCTCCCCTCTTCAGGGATCTCCGACGTTGCTGCCCCCCAGCCCGTGACTGCAGTTTAGTTCTGGCTTCCGCTGCCCCATAGTTGGTTGTCCAGATGCAGCGCATCAGTGCATGGCCCTCCTCCTGCCCACCCCCCACACGATCTGCCGAGCCCCTGAAGCATTTGTGAAGGTGCAGTCCGGCTGTGGGAGGGGCCCCCCTGTCCCCAGAGGAGAGGGCCGTCAACACCCCCTCTAAGTGCAAAAACCCCCTTAGACGGGACCATTCTGGGGGCGCATCCTGCTTCACTGGGGCTACCGAAGAAGAAATCGGCAGAGCAGGCGGACGGTTGCGAACGCCTTCGAGCGAGGTGCCATGGGGTGGCGAGAAGGATCGCGGATCACGAGGACCGAAAGGTGTCCTTAGCGGAATCCGTGAAATATCCGGAGCTGGGCTGCACCCAGCCAGGATTCCCTGCTCTGGAAACGGCCAGAGCTACAGGTTTTATGCCCAGGGCTGGGATGACCGCTGCTCCCCCAGCTCACGGCGGAAGGAAGACATGTTTCTGCTTCCACCTGTGGTCCACACCTGCATCGCACGTACATTTGCACATGTCGGCTTTGCACGCCAGCTGCTGCTGTGCTGTTCCGAAGGGGGGGGGTGTCTCGTTGCAGGAACACTGAGAGTTGTCTTAAGGGATGTCCAGGGGCCCTCCCATACACAACCACAAGTGCCAGTGGCAACCGTGTCGGCACACTGATGTGGGGGATTGTTCTGGAGAAAAAGGGTGTGATCTTCAAGGTGCCTTTTTCTTGGAAAACATAGATATATGTTGGAGTGCCCAAATCCCCTGGCTCTGAACGGCAGAATGTCACTAGAAACCCTCCATATTCAAAACCTAGAGGTAGAGACTTTGTAGAGTTGTTACTATTATTATTAATATTAATATTAATTATTCTACTACCACCACCATCACCACCACCATTACACTGCATTTATACGGTGGTGGTTTACCTCTGGCAAGGACCCCAAGGCAGCAAACATCGCTCCAAACATTCTAACCATTTTTATTTCATCCATTTTGATTTTAATCTGTGCACGGTGCTTCGTCCATTTGAACCCGGATGTTGTTGCTGCTGCTGTTGGTTCCCTGTATTTACTGATTTAAAGCCATTTTAAGGCTTCCTTTAAGGGCAAAACCCTCGCAGGGGATGTGGCCAAATGCCATCACGGCGCTGCAGAGAGAAGAGCGTGGATTTTGCAAAACTCCCGTTGTTCAAAGACAGGCGCCCCCTCAGAGTCTGCTTGGCAGTCCACGTTGAGTTAGTGGGTTGGTCCTCTCAGATTTGCTTCCAGTTCTTGTGAAGTATTTTGCATTTAGAACGAATTTTGGAGTGGTAGATGTGTTAAGCCAGCAAAGATCCCGTGGCCATCGACTTTCAAGACTCCCTGTCTGTCATGGCATCCATTTTTGTGGGCTGTTCATGAGAGTGGGCCTGATCCTATACATGCCTTCTCAGAGGTGGACGCGTAGAGATTGGATTATAACAGGCACATCGCTTGCTTGCCAGGAACAAGCCATTCTGGCACCAAATGCTGGAGTCGCGGGGCTTCCTTCTGCCTAGACTGCAGGGGTATTGCGCCTTGCATGGTTTTAAAGCATCTCGATGCAATTTCCTCTGGAGATGTGTGTAAGCAGCTCTCGGACTGGTGCCCTGCGTGACATGTGGGACTACATCACTTGCTTGTAGATGATGGGCGTTGTGGTCCAAAACATCAAGAAGGGGATGGTTCGGGGAGGGCTGCAGCTGGAAAAGGCCAGGGACTAGCACCTTTGTTAATGAAACTTAAGCTGCAGTAAAGATGGTCTTTCAAATATCGCCTTTCCAGTTCTGCCTCTCTGATAGATCTCCGCACTTCCCCCAGGAAAAGAAATGCAACACCAGCCCCCCACCTGCATAGATTTGCATAAGATTAACATATGCTAATTGATATGTAGACCCATTTAGAGTTGAGGAGGAACTGGCAAGAAATACAAGATATTTCCTGAGGGGGGGGAGCTGCTGTGAGCAAGTCATGCAACCCTGTTTGCACTGGGCAGTTCTCCAAATAGGGGCACATAAAAAATGGAGGCCTGCCCACTATAAAGTAGGACACTGGCTCCGCTCGGACCCACTCTGCTGAATTAACAGATATCCGCCTATTGCTTTATGAACGCTGCCCATGCAAAATCCTTCCAAGGAGGGCAGAACCTCGGAGCCAAGTCTGCATGTGGGAATGCAGAGATCCATGGGGCTGGCTCTCGCTTTCCCAGATCTTTGCTCTTCAGGCCTCACCCCTTTCTCTCTGCAGAGGCGCCTGTGTCCAGCAGCCATGACCAAAGACGACTCCGTGGAGCTCCCCTCGGAAGAGGAGCAGCAGGCCCTGGAATTCCAGAGCCCCGTCCTGGAAAGGAGGAAGAAGCCTATTGTCCATCCTTCTGCCCCGGCTCCTCTCCCAAAGGATTATGGTCAGTCCATCCCCGAACTCCACGTTTCTGAAGAAAGCTGCCAAGTTGCCAGAGGCAGGGGTGGCTGGGGACTTTGTGGGGGCGGGGCTCCCACTCCAGTCCAGCTTTCCTTTTGAGTTTCCCAGGAGCTCTCCCTGCTGCTCCAGTGGGGTGGAGCTCAGCTCGGGAGGGACTGGGGCTTCCTATGCCAGCGGGTTTCCTCATCCCTCGCAGCTTTTATTTTCAATGGCCTGTCCATGGGCACTGTAGTGGCCAACCTGTGTGGAGGATGGAACTCAGCGCCGTGGCCCTCTGTGTCCCCAGCCTGCCCTGCCCAGAGGGAACGATAAGAGCTTCTGGTTTGGGGGTGTCCCGCTGAGGCACCCCCAAGGTCTGGAAGGTCTGGAGTGCCACAGGCAGTGGGGCTGGAGGAGGGGGCTGCACTGAAGCCCCCCTTCCTGGGCGAGCTTGGATCAGTCCCTTAGCTGACTCTCCAGTGTGTGCAGCTTCTTGCATGCAGAAGCGGCGGCTGCCCCCTCCGCCGGCACGATCTCAGGCCATGGGGCAGACTTTCCGTGGAATCTGCTTTAGACGGCCTTAAAGGGGGTTTGTGCAAGGAAACGTGGCCCCGTGCCACCTCCAGGATCGAGGCAGCGTGGGTGTGTGCACCACTTGCTGGGGAACACGGGTCCGCTGCGCTCCTGTGTGCGGGCTGCCCGTGTGCGGCCGGTTGACCGCTGTGGGAAGGGAATGCTGGCCTGGATGGAGCTTGGCCAGGCCCAGCAGGGCGCCAGTCGTTCCTGGGTTCTCCCCGCTTGACCTCCCCAGTTCCCTCTGAGCTTAGCCGCATCCGCAGGGGCAACGCACTCACATCTAGGTGGGAGTGGATCCACACGCCGCCCGCGTTTCCTGCTGATGGGGTGCCATTCTGACACGTCTTCAGCTCTGACATGGAGTCAAACAGAATGGCTCTTCCAACAGGGGATGGTCCTCTGCAAAAGGCCACCCGGCCACACTGTTTGCTCACCAGCTGCAGTCTGGTACGATCGTACTTTTAGCTGATCTTTAAAGTTACCAATGCTTTTATTGCAAAAGGTTTTGCACACACAGACACACAGGCGACCAAACGGGACACAGTCCTCCCGACTCTCGCAACAAAAGGCATTGATGGAAACCCGGGCGAGCAGAGCCAACACAGCAACCCACGCTTTGTCCGGCCCTCCTTCCCTCCGGAGTGCGCCGACTCAGTGTCCGGAGTCTTGCCAGGGCAGAACAGCCGGCAGCGGTCCATTTTCTCTAGCCGTGTCAGGGCCAGAAGACTGGATCCAATCTGTTAGGGGTGGGGCAGACTTTTCCTTCCAGCCTGGGAGGAATAACGGTAGATCAGAGCGATGCCCATTTCTGCGTGCCATAAATCCAGCGTGCCATTCAGGCTCACACGGGCTTTGCTCTGCTGTGATGGGGCGTGGGGCATTTCGTGCGGCCCGCGCTGTGCGGGATTTGCCCCAGAGCCAGCTTCAGCTCCTGTGTTTGGTTCTGGCCCCGTGCGCTGGGAGAGCCACAAGCAGAGCTGCTGCAGATGAGGGAGCACGAGCCGTGCCAAGCTGCCCAGGGGAAGCGCCAAGCACCGGCCGCGATGAATTTGGCCCGGGCTGTGGGGCGCCCAGTGGAGGAGCCCCTCCCGGTTCCCCTTGGCTGCCGGGCCAAGGCTGGCGCTTTGCTTGTGTCTGGACAGAGCTTGGTCGCCTCCCTCGTTCTGGGGAGGCGAAGGAGGCTTCCCCTGCCATCGTTTGGGGGAGGCGTGCGTGGCACAGGTTCTCGCTGCTCTTGACAGCCCCCAGCCCCTTCCCTGGCTTTTAGAAATCCCGCTTGTTTAGGGTGGGAGCTATTGGATGCATCAGTATCGATGGAAACGTTCTCTGAAGGGAACCTATACTGAGTTTTGGGCATCACGCTAATGAAATGGAACGGGTTAATCAGCAAAAAGCCAGATTATTAATCAACTGGAAACGGTTCATTTGGTCGAGACGACGCTGCCTGGCGTTGGGCTGCGCTCTTCCGCAGCTTGTGTTTTCTCTTGGCCCGGAGCAAGGGATTTCTTGGAAATCTTCCTCGGGCCTGGTCCAGATATTTTATCGCCTAAGGAAAGGCAGAACCGTGTGCGTGTGTCCGTCGCGTCCCGGCTGGTTAGAGCGTTGCACCCTGCGCTGCAAGGGGAGGCCACCCGGCCGGCGTGCAAAGCTGGCCGGTGGGTGCTCCCCACAACCCGTCTTCCTGCCTGATCTTGCCTTGGTGTTCTGCCCTCCGGGCTCTGCCCGCTCTCTCCCTAGCGGTGGCACCGGCTCTGCCTGCAGATAATTGATCGATCATTGGGACCCCTTGAATGCTGTACAGTCTGCAGACCTAATGAATATAAAAGTCATTGTCCGCCCACCCGCCAGCCCGCCAGCGGCTGTCTCCATCTAGGCAGCTTCAGGACACCTGGATGCTGTCAGGAAGTTGACTCAGCTGACTTCTGCTGGAAAGAGGGTGAGGATGACCCGCTTGCGTCAAAATACTGCAAGCCAGGTGACTCACGCTGTGAGCAGAAGCCATGAGTCATCCCGTTCAGTGCCAAGGAAGGATTCCTGCCTCTCTCACTTGGCCGTGGCCAAGAGAGCAACATCCTCAGCAGGTCCGAAGGAAGAGCAGAGTGGGGAGGGATGTGTGAATGGCGCTTCCTTTGAAAGCTCGGAGCGTGCAGGCGACCGGCCCCGGAGCTTGCCTTATGCCAGACTGGCCTCCATCCATCTGGCCCAGTGTTGTCAGCGCGGACCGGCAGCGGCAGCTCTCCGGGACTTCAGGCTGGGTTTCTTCCAGCTGGAGATGCCGCAGGGGATGGACTGCCCACCTCCCACCTGCAAAGCCGGGACAATCTGGATTATGATGTTCCAGACAGGCTTATCTGACAGAGCAGCCCTGGGTTCTTTGGAGCCCTTTGTGTTACATGGAGAAATTTATTTATTTATTTAAACATTTATAGGCCGCCCCATCGCAACAAAGCCTCGGGGCGGCTTACAACAGTTTAAAATGCAATAGAATAAAATACAATACAATACAATAAAACCATAAACAATATATCCCTCCCCCCCTCGGTGCATCTCGGCAACTGAAAAAGAAAAAGAAAAAACCTACAACATAGATACATAAGTACATAACCACAAATTATAAACAAAACCTAAACTAACAATTAAAATATGATTTGAATAAAAAGGTCTTCGCCTGGCGCCGAAAAACAGAAATGTTGGCGTTCTGACAGAATGTTGGAAATGGGTCAACATTTAAGATTCCACACCGCCCCCCCCAAAAAAAAGAAAAAAAAAGCTAGAGCAAAGACCAGTGAATGTCCTTCTTGGATTTTTCTTTTGGGACTTGGGAGAAGTGACAAACAAGGACGTCCACTTTCACCTCAGATGCTTGACTTCGGTTTGTAAGCTTTGGGGCGCTCGGAGACAAACTGTCGCATGCACAGATTTGTGTGAGATCACGTCTAATTCAGAAGTATTCTTCGTGCTGGTTTTTTTTGCCGTTTATCTCGAGACTCGTCCCAGCTTTGATGCAGGTGGTTATGAACGCATTGAGTGATTCGTTAGGCTATTCAATTAAGTGTGCAAAGACTGAACTGATGCTGACTGGAGATCCTATATCTTACAGTATATTAGCTAATTGGCTGTTTCCATGGTACCCAGGTCCTGTTACTTATTTGGGAATACTTATTCCCGGAGACGTCTCCCGAATGGCCAAGGTGAATTTGAGCAAGGGCACAATCCTAGATGGCTGCCCATAATCCTTTGAGCTCGGAGGGGTACAAGCGACCACCGTGTGGCGTGGGGAATGGGCGCTCCTGCTCTGGAAGCCAGCCTCCAGCCGTGGTACTCCAGCCGTGGTACCTCCAGCCGTGGTACTCCAGCCGTGGTACTTCAGCCGTGGTACCTCTAGCCGTGGTACTCCAGCCGTGGTACTTCAGGAGAGGCGGGAAAGGAATGAGGCCGGAGAGCCTCCGGGATGCAGTGCGGCGCAGGGCCTCGCTCTCCTCCCCAGCTTGTCCCCCAGGTGGCTCCCTTTCCCTGCTCTCCAAGGTTGCTCTTCAGACCTCGGAGAAGCAGCCAGCAAGGCTTTCCAAGGCAGGGAGGGGATCCAGGGTGGATCCAACTCTGAGATCGGAGCACTGTCCATCCGCAGAGCTCAGAATCCCAAGAATCCTGTGCTCCACCAAGGTGCTGGTAGGGGGTAATAGGATTGCTCTGCACGCTGAAGAATGAGTTGAGGCTATGGGGCATGGTGAACACTCTTAATATGGACACGGTGCTGAGCATTCTCTGTGGGATTCTGTAATTTATACCTGGCGAGTCTTTTCACAAAGCTAACGCTCTCCTCCATATGCTGCTTCTGTGGGGTTCCTCCCCATAAGAATGTGTTTGAAAAGGTCATAGTTTCAAATCAAAGAACGTATGTTTGGCCTTCCTGATCTTGCTTTGTATCGTCAGGCTGATTTGTTGACCAATGTACTGGACTTGTTCACGCAGATTGGAGGGTCCACCTGGGGCCGGTTAGGGCTCCGTGTGCCTGGACCCTCTCTCCAAGCGGACGGAGTGAGGTTCTCGGCACAATGCACTCCTGCAGAAACGGCGAGGAGAGAGGCCTGGTGCGTCGTTCCACATCTGTTGCCGTTGGACTTACTTTCCCATCCCAAGTTGATTCAGTGGGGGAATCCAGACTTAAAAATGAGGACGCCAAGTAAGAATGTGTGCAGGCAGTGGCCACGGACAGACGAGCTGATCTGGGGGCGAGCTCTTGATGAGTTCTTGTAATTCTCGGTCACGATTCACCTGCCGCAGCTGAACGGCAGTGCTGTCCCTAAGCTACGGGAAGCATGCCTTGGTGTTGCTCCGTTACGCTGGCCCACGACCCAAGCTTATTCATGCTTATTATCAGCAAGTGCATTCGATGCAGTCTTGCACGGGGATGGATTAGGCCACAGGGCTGCCCTGCTCTGCCCGAACAATGGATCGTTGTTCTCATGCCAGCCTCAGGAGAAGCAGCAGAGCTTAGACAATGCCTTCTGCGGCATGTATGCCTCTTGTCTTGTGTTTACTGGATGCCACGATCTCTTTTTAGTACAGGCTTGTATTGAATTTATACCCTATCCTTTGCCCTGCGAGGAACCAAGGCAGCTTACAGGAACTCTCCGCTCTTCCTCTCCATTTTATCTTCCACGTAACCCTGAGAAATTGGCTAGGGGGCCCAGAGTCACCCAGTGCGACCAGAACCCTGGTCTCCTGAGTCCCAGATTAACCCTTCGGCCACTGTGCCACAGTGGCTTCTGCCACCCACCCATGTCAGGGTCCTGCTTCCACTCAACCGAGGCCTGGGCGCCCCATCACACCAGAGGTTCTGAGGGCCAGCCAGGACTTCACGGGGGCTTTAAAGCCTCTTCCTTTGGCCAGGGGCTTCATTGTCCTGGTGGAGGGTTGATACTTCTGACAGCCTGTTCTTCTGGCTCCCGTTTCCCTTCTCCAACATCCACAAGTCGAGCCGTAGCATTTCGGTCATTGCTACCTTTACACCCTGAAGAATTAATCTTCCCTTCTTGTCACCCTTCAGTGGCTACTTACCAGTTGCCCAAAGAGGTGAGAAAGGTGGCCTGCAGGAGGTGTAACGTTTGCATAAACCACTTTTTCTCCCCCCCCCCCCCCCGATTTTTGTCTCCAACCTTTCTGGTCTCTGCAGCTTTCACTTTTTTCGACCCAAACGACCCGGCGTGTCAAGAAATTCTGTATGACCCCATCACCACGGTCCCAGAGCTCTTTGCGATCATCCGCCAATGGGTTCCGCAGGTACAGCACAAGATCGACATCATCGGCAACGAGGTGAGTGGTGGGGGCAGCTTGGGGAGTGAGACGCAACAGGCTTGGCCACTGGCTCTCAGGCCCCCCCCCCCCAAAAAAGAACAGGCAGTGGCACTGAAAACTCAGCCCCAGGTGTGGAAGGCGTGTGGGGGGGCACTTCCAGCGAGCACCTGTCAGTGCCAGCACCCCCATCCCTCCACGGCCGCGCCTGGAAGAAACGGAGTTGCCACGGGGCCCGGAACTGAGCCCCAGGCCGGTGGCACGGAGGGCGACAGCCTAGGAAGCCCTTGCTTAATTCGCAAATGCAAAACACCCGGAGAAGATTCCCTGCAGCGACTCTGCCGCTTGCTCCGGAATCTTTGCGTTTTGTGCGTAAAGGAAAAACGCTGCAGGAACAGTGGAAAGGGTTGCAAAGGCTCAACCCTGGCGCATCCGCTGTGTCAGCAAACTTGGGAGCGACCTCCCCCCTCCCCTGCCAGGCCTTTGAGCTCCTCTTCAGTTCCTCTTCTTTTAGCCCCACAGACCCCCGAAAGCTCAAATGTACATTAAGCACAAGACTAAACCCTGATTTCTGTCCCCACCAACCCCAGAGAGTCCTGCAGGTTCCCTCGTGCCCCACCAGCAGACATGGTGTGGCCCAGGAGGTGGAACTGGCCCAGGCCTCGTGCCCCAAAGAGGGGGACAAGATAATGAGGGCACTGTCCAGGCCTCCTGTGAAATCCCACGGAGAAGCTGGGGCAAGTGCAGGCTCCGGGAGGAAGCACTCCAGGGCCCTGTATAGTCCAGGGGGCAAGGAAGCAAGGGGAGGTCTTCCTAGGTACTATGATCAGCCCCACACGTAAGCGGGATTTTTGCCGCTGGTGGGAGTTGAGCCTCAGGGCCTCGGGAGCCCTTTCCGGTTTGAGTTTTCTGCTTTGCCCCATGACGGGCAGCTCCCATCCCAAGTCCAAAGGAACTTTGTCACTATTTCATAGTTTCCTCCTGAGCAGGATCTTTGGTTGGGGGGATGGAAGAAACAGTGGAAAAACACAGAAGGGCCCAGAGAGGAGAGTTGTCCTTTTGATCGCCTTGTAAGATTCTGTGCCTGAGACGCAGGCCAGGCTTAAGTGCATGGATAGACTCCTGTCCGGAGCCATCCTTAATCCCGTGTGCTTCCCAGATCCACAGCTGATGGGCAACTGGTGGGAGCTGGGGGCGGGGTGCGCAGAGGCCCTTTGATTATCCCCTGGACCGGCATCCTTCTTGGCCTCTTGCCTCTTCCAGATCCTGAAGCGCGGCTGCCACGTCAACGACAGGGACGGCCTGACAGACATGACTCTGCTTCATTACGCCTGCAAGGCAGGGGCACACGGTGTCGGTGAGCAAACCGCCGAGCCTGCCTCAGGCGCTCCTCCGGCCCTCTCTCCCGGGTCGCACAGCCCCACCGGACTCCCCTGAAATCCGGTCCGGTTTAAGCCCTGCAAATTGCCTTCGTGTTTGTTCTGTTCTGCGTTGACCGTCATGTCTCTACGGCAGCACGTGGCTGGTGATCGTGAGGATGTGGCCGTGCTGCCCCTTGGGTCACGGAAGCGCTTGGGCTGCCTCTGGCCGGCCGCCCCGGTCCTTTGGAGGGGCAGGTCAGAGGGAGGAACGGGGGGAGAGGAGGGACAGCAAAGGGGGTGTAGCGGTCAGAGAACTGAGTGGGAAGAGACGGCAGGAGGAGCGGCAGAGATGCTTAGCTGGCAGAAGCAGGGATGAAGGGGAGGTAGGGAGGTGGTCTTTGGATTCCTGAAAAGCTGCCCCTGTGGAGGGAAGCAGTCATTTCCCCTTGGATTAGGAATTCAGTGAAAGGTGGGGGTTTGTTGATGCATCCTCTGGTCCGTTTCCCTCCCTCCTCCCGTCCAGGGGACCCTGCCGCCGCCGTGCGGCTCTCGAACCAGCTGCTGGCCTTGGACGCGGACGTGACCCTGCGCAGCCGCTGGACCAACATGAACGCCCTGCATTACGCGGCCTACTTCGATGTCCCCGAGCTCATCCGCATCCTGCTGAAGGCCTCCAAGCCTAAAGGTGCGTTTGGGGAGGGCGGCGAGCTTCCCTGGATGGCGAGCGCTTCCACCACGCTCACTTTTGCGTAAGAGTGCAGCCTGTAGTCAATGAGTTGGGTGGATTAATTTATTAAACCGATTGATTGCCGGAAAAGGGGCTCCATTTTTTAAATACCACCAGAGAGAAAGAGAGATCAGTGCGACCATTTGGAGAAGCATTCATGGCGATTGTGGATGATGGGTCTCCCTTAGCAGAGGCCTCCCCCGGCCCTGATGCTGGGAAGGAAGCCCCTGCAGAGACGCTGGGGCGTTGACGTGCCGCCCCTAGAACTGTGAAAGGGCAGTATCCATCTGTGTGCAAATATGATTGATTGATTGATTAGTCAGTGAGATTTCTTTACCTGGGTGGCAGACCAATCTTTTGATGGCAAAGTCAATGGATTTCTGTTTGTTCTCACATTTGCAAAGCAGGTTTCTGTGTGAGTGGGGATTTTAATTGACATTAACCGGTGGTGAATACAGAACCAGGAAGTGGTGACTATTCAGGCTTTTGGGATCAGGCAGTTGTCACTTGATCGTTATTTTACTACGTTTATATTCCACCTTTTCTCCTTTTGCAAGGAAGCAAAACTAACTCACATCGTCCCTCCTCCTCTCAGTTTTATTCTCATAATTCTGAGAGTGACAGAATGGAAAGGATCTTGCATCGGAAGTGCTGTACAGCCACATTGTGCCGTTTCAGCGAGAGTGTCGGGCACATTTTAAATTAAAACCCTTCGTATTTGAGCACAGTTCCAAACTCTCAAACAGAATGCAAACATTTAGGCTTTTGAATAATCCTTCACTATCTGTTTCCCCTTAAAAGGAGAAAACAAGTTGCTAGTCCTTAGTAACAAAAGGTTTGTAAAGGTTTATAGCCCCTTTGTAATGAGCTCCGGTTCATAAAACTGAGCATCATTACTGTGGCTGCAAAAAGCAGACAGGCAGTTTCTGGCCCTTGTTCTCTGGGGACCCTCGCTCCTTGGCAACCTCCCGCTGGGAGACACAACAAAGATTACCAGACTCCCTGCCGCGTTCCAGGCTCCGCCATGTTCCTTGTGGAAAAAAGCAGGGTCACACCGAGCCGCTCCAGAACCTGTTTTCAGCAGCAGTGCTTGGCCCCCAAATGCTCCAGAGTGGAAGATGGGAGCTGGAGTGCAGAAATGTCGGCCAAATGCAGGAGCTGGGCAGGTTGTCTAGGAGCCGTGTGGACAGAGGACAGCAGAGGTCTGACCGGGCCGGTGGGGGAACAGCCGACTCGCTCCCCCTGCCCACAGGTCTCTCATTCGGCCACAGTGCCTGTGGGCCTTCGGGGCCAGCCCCACACGGAGGGGGAAGCGGCCTGCCAGGCCAGCATCCGGCCACACATCCCCGCAGCGCGGCCCCCACCTCTTCCGGGCCTGCCCTTGTCCAAGGCCGGGTCAGCTGGGAGCGGATGTCAGGCGTGAACCGTTTTTTCGGGGGCTCAATTCCCATGGACCTGTCCCTCCCTTCCTTTCCAAGTTCTCAACTCGACGTGCAGCGATTTCAACCACGGGACCGCCCTGCACATCGCCGCCTTGAACCTGTGCCTGGGGGCCGTGAAGTGCCTGCTGGAGCACGGCGCGAACCCCGCGGTCAGGGTGAGAAAGGGGGGCGCATGGGTGGACAGGCTGCAGGGGCCAGGATGGGACCAGGCGCCCCCACCGGCCCGGAAGGCCCTCTTCCTCCGCTCCGCTAGCTGCCCACCTGACTGGGGAGCACCTGGGGAGAGGGCCTCTGCGCACGGCAGCCTCGCCTGAGGGAAGAGGCTCGGCCTGGCCCACGACCTCCGCCTCTCGCCCCCCAACAGAACAGCAAGGGCCAGACCCCGGCGGACGTCGTGCCCGACCCGATGGACATGACCCTGGACAAAGCCGAGGCTGCCATGGTGGCCAAGGAGCTGAAGCAGCTGCTGCTGGATGCCGTGCCGCTCAGCTGCAACCTCCCCAAGGTCACGCTGCCCAACTACGACAACATCCCGGGCAACCTCATGCTCATCGCCCTGGGCCTCAAGCTGGGGGACCGCGTCCTGGTGGACGGGCAGAAGGTGAGGCGGCGCGGGCGCTCCTGCTGCTCCAGGGGCTCCCCCGGCTCTGAGTGGCCCACGTGGCGGCCTCGACCCCAGGGCCCCCTGCCGGGCTGGGGCTGGGGCCCTGCGCCGCTGAAGAGGCCGCTCCTGGAAGAGGCCGCGCCGAGTGCCGTTCCTACGATGGGAGGTTCTGTGTGGGGCCCTACAAAAGCCGTCCTCAAACTGGCACAGGGGTAGAGCGAGGGCTTCCGGAGCACGTGCAGACTGCTCGCCGCTCATTAGGCAGGTGCGGCCGTGGAGGGGGTGTGTGTCGCCCCTCCTCTGACCTTGCCCGCCCTCCTGGCGTCGCTGCAGGTGGGCACCTTGCGCTTCTGCGGCACCACAGAGTTCGCGAGCGGCCAGTGGGTGGGTGTGGAACTGGACGAGCCCGACGGCAAGAATGACGGCAGTGTGGGAGGCATCCGTTACTTCATCTGCCCTCCGAAGCACGGTAACGGCGCACGGGGCTGCGTGCAGCTAGCACCCGGGGCCGGGTCTCCCCTGGGCCGGCAAGCAGGGGCAGGCTGATGGGAACCCGGAGCACAGGCACGAGGCGGCCTTTCTTGGGAGCCTTTCGGGAGACTGGGAAGGGCTGGGGGGCCGCTGTGGCCCACCTTGAGGGGGCTGGGGACAGGCTGAGGGCCGTGGGAGAGAGACGCTCCCCCCGCACCGCGTGTGCATCCAGGGCTGTGTCCTGGAAGGCCGCCAGTGGCCGCTCGGCGGGCTCTGCATGGACACAAGGCGCAGTGCGGGTCTCGGTGCCTCCACGCCGGGGGCCTTTCTTCCCCTGCCTCCGCAGGACTGTTTGCGTCGGTGTCCAAGATCACCAAAGCCGCCGACCAGACGCCGTCGTCGGTGACCTCCACCCCCCGGACCCCCCGCATGGACTTCTCCCGCATGACTGCAAAGGGCCGGAAGGACAAGGACAAGAAAGGTAGCCCGAGGCTGCGAGGTGGGCGGCGGGGGATGCCCCTGGATGGCCCAGCATTTCCTCCCATGCCTCCGCTGCTGGCCAAGCGGCTCACACCCCAGACTGTGCGCAGGGCGTGGGTGTGGAAGAAAGGGCCGGGGCTCAGAAGCGCAGCTGGGGGAGAGAGCCAAGAGGGGTGACCGAAAGGGGCAAGGGGGCCGGCACCCACGCCTGGATCGTCTCGGGGCGCCATCTGTTCTTCCCAGCCTGGCCCTCCAAGCAGCTGCCTCCGATCCCGGAGCAGCGTGGGGCTTGAGAGAGCCCAGGCCTCACCCCCCGGCAGTGCCTGGCAGCCTGTGGAGGGAGGGGAGCAGTGCCTGGCAGCCTGCAGAAGAGGCCAGAGAGGAACCCAAACGGGCCGCTGCTGCAGCGAGGCGGGCTGTGCCTCGATTTGAGATGGTGCGGCTGTAGGGCCTGGATGCCCGTTTTTCCTGCAAAAGAGCCTCTGAAGGGATGTGGGAACTGATGGGGAGGGGTTGTGCCCACCCCCCAAATGCCAAAGCCAGAGCACTCGGAGAGAAGCGGGGTCAATCAAAGGAAGCCAGCTTTGAACCCCGGGGAAAACTTGGTGAGAGTGCGAAGGAGGAGCTGGGCAGGCCCAGAGCACTGAAGCCGGGAACGCAAGGTGCACAGGCTGGCCGAGAAGCCCCAGTGCGCCGAGTGACCGAGCGCTAAGCAGGATGACGCCCCGTGCTCATTTCGGTTGGGAAGGGAGCGGGGCTGCTCAGTTGGAGCCTGCTGCTTACAGGGTGGCTTTTCTTTAATGGCCAGTACTCTGGCTTCCCCTTTTCTTTGCTCCCGACTTCTGGGTACTCTTCTTTTGTCCTGCAAAGCCAGCCTGGCTGGGTGTCTTTAACACAATGAAGCCTTTGTGTTAGAAAGTCTTTGTCCTGCTGTGCTTGGGGAGAAGAACAGCCCAGAGAAGGACTCAGGTTTGGCTGCAGGTATTTTATTTAAATATGAATGGGAAATGGCATTTTCCAGCTACTGAAGTAGCACTGGAAATGCCCAGGAACAAATGCTCACACACAAACTCTCCAGGAGCAAATGACAACCGAAGAATCACGGGGCAGCACCCACTCCTGGATTAATAAACAGAATGAACAGCTTTCAGACCAAAAGCGCTGCCTCTCACTCCTGTCTCCTGTCTCTCCAGCCCTCAGGAAGAAATCCTTGTCTGTCGGCAGCTTGGATCGTGAAGGCCTGAAGATTGAGATCGGGGATCAGGTTCTGGTGGCCGGACAGAAGCAGGGCGTCATCCGTTTTTACGGGAAGACAGACTTTGCTCCAGGTAAGCCAGGCTGGTGGGAAGCAGGGCTGCGGCTGCCTTAAAGGAGCTTCAAGAGTCCTGTACACACGCTCCGGTCCATAATCCTAAAGCAGGCCTCACAACTGCCACAGATTCATGTAAATGGGAGAAAAGGGGGCCTGCGTCACACGGATGGGGTAAGAACTAGAGCAGTCGCTCTCCAGAGCTAAGGTGGCAGTCCTCAGTACTCGAATCTGGAAGTACGTCTCTGGAAACCTGTGAGGGCCAATTCTCTTAGGGCGCCCGCCATCAGAAACCCCTTACAGCTGACCCCGTGTAGCTCTCCTTGCTGCCTCGTCCTGCTGCGGCACGTGGGTTCCTCTTCTGGATCAGGCCAGGCCAGCCGGGACCGGTGGTCCGGGTCCGGTGGCAGCCCTTGCAGCCTCAGAGCCAGCCGCCCCACTGGGGAGCATCGTGGCCTTTGGCCCCCTCCCATTCTTCCGGGACCCCTGCTGGCCATTCCCCTGGCGCTCCCTGCCTCCTCGTGCGAGTCCTGTCCCCGGAGCTATTGTTCCTCGGGCCCAGGTGAGCTCTTCCGCCAAGGCAGGCCCGAAAACGCCTCCGCCCCTCGCAGGAATCGGGTCACGCTCCTTGGGGCACCATCGGTCCCTCAACCGGTGGTGGACCTGCTTGCGAAGATGCCATGCCAGGTCGTTGGCTGATGCAGTGAGGCGGCACGGATGCCTCATTGCCACAGGCACAATGCAGCGCTGGGCTCGATAAGAACAAGGACAGACCAGATGGCCTGGGAGGCCCCTTCTGACTCGCGCGGTTTCTCTGTTTCTGCTTCCTTCTTCCCCACCTCCCTGCAGGCTACTGGTTCGGCATTGAGCTTGACAAGCCCACGGGGAAGCACGATGGCTCCGTCTTTGGGGTCCGCTATTTCACCTGCACCCCTAAGCATGGAGTCTTTGCCCCTCCTTCCAGAGTCCAGAGGTGAGTTGGGCAATTTCAGATGCCAGAAACTGGTGAGCTGGGAGCAGGGAGAGCGGCTGGAAGCATGTGGCCGAGCAGCCCCACTTGTCCTGCCAATGTGGGTTTAGGGTGTCACAAGCCCCGAGCACTTCTTGCATGCACGAATTCAGCGCACAGTGCCACAAAGCGGAGAAGGGCGGGACTTAGCTGGCGTCACGCGCGCCCTGATGGCGGTTCTGGCTCCAGAGGGGGTGGTGGGTGGGGAGGAGGCATCCTCTCGATCAGTGGGAATACTTTCGTGGTCCTTAAATGGGGAGTTCATTGCACCCTTCTCTGCCGCAGAATTGGAGGCCCGAAGGATTCCCAGGGAGACGGCACTTCAGCAAAGAAGGTCCATCAGGTCACGAGTAGGTACACCCCGGACGTCGCTCCTCGCCGGTTCCCTCCACCTGGGTCGCGACACCGTGACCCCAGGCTGAGTCAAGTGCTGGGGTGAGCAAGGCCGTAGTCAAGGGTGCCGGGAAAGCAGAAACGGCACGGCCGCACGCGGTGACCTTGCCCACCCCGTCACAAGTGACTGCCCCTTCAGAGTGGCCAAGCGGCACTTTGGAGGACTGTCCCTGACTGGCCATCCCATCTTTTAAAAAATTGTGCCGGGCATGTACGCAGCTTTGCTTTTTTTTAGTTGGACGTGCGCAAGTTTGCATTTGTGTGGCTTCCAAAAAGCAGCAGCTACAGCCAGGTCTGTGCACGGGGGACTCTGCCAACCCCAGGCATTGAGCCACGCGGGGCGCCCGTCCCCCCTTTTACCCGTTGCTGACCACTGACAGATACCCAGGGGTAGCAAAGGCTGCATTACGCTTCATAGTATGATCCTCGTGTTTCTCATGTTTGCACTGAGGGTCCCCAGGTGGGGCCTCCAGGCCTCCAGCTGCTTGCAGAAGCCTCTCCCACCTGTTTTTCTAGGGGAAAGGAATCTTGAAACTCTGGGTCCCCTTTCAGAGGGGTTTTTACGATGAATGGTGTGAATGGTTCCTGAACCGACATCCAGCTTTTACATCTCTAGACAAAAAGCGCAATTTGGGGCCCAAGAAACCTAAAGTGATACGGGGGCGGGGGGTTAACTGGGGCTGTTTGGGCACTTTGCAGGGGCTGTCAACTGGAGATTGTGAAAGGTGAGCTCCGAAAAAAGAGGGAAAGTTTAAATAGGGAATGATGCTACAGGGAGCCAGACATGACTGACAAACTGAGCAGGTTGTGGGAGTGACTGGTCTTGCCCCCGTGTCCCCTGGTAGACCTGTGGTGTTCTGGCTGGAGGAGGGATGGGCTGGGAAGGCAAGTGCCGTTACCTGTTGGGATCACCACAGGTGGTTCTTGGAGCCATGGGGGTGGGGGGAGATTTGGTAGTTCCTTTAGGAGCCACTGGGGGGAGCCGAGAGCTGAACCGGCCCTTTGGAGCTATAAAGTGGGATGCCAGGCCTGGGCACATCATGAAAACAAAAGACCCATTTTCCTTTCATTTCCAGAGAATAATTTTGCACCTTCGCAACACAAGACTGGGGGGAATGGCTTGAGATTTAAACTGTTTATTCTCCAAGAGGGCATGTGTGATCTCTTCCCCCCGCAGATTAACAGCAGCTAAAAAAATGTCGCTTCTGGCAGGAGAGGAACAGCCAGCCACATGTGTGGGAGGAGAGGCCATCCTGCTCTGGCACTCTCTCCTTTTCGGTTTTTCAAAGCATTCTGCCCTGCTTTCCTCTCTTCCACAGTTTCACAGCCAAAGCGCAGCTTCACAGCAGTCAGAACCCCGAAAGACATCACATCGGAAAGCTCCATCTCTAGGTAAGAGCAGTCGGCAGACTAGCTGAAGCCCTCGGGACCCGGCTGCATGCATTTGATGTCTCATGCCTTCTCTGGGCCAAGGCTTCTCTTGGCAGCCTTGGAAGGAAAATAGCCAATGGGTGGTGCCACGGACAGGCTTCGGCTAGGCGCGGGGTGCCGTCGGTTGGACGCTTTGCCGCTCCGAGGTGCAAGCAGGCAGTTGTGGTGGGCTCGTGACCCGGAAGGCACAATCCTAGGCATGTATAGGCGGAAAAGGGTCCTGCAGCTCCCAGGGCTTTGCAGCCAGTTATAGGACACTCTTCTCACTGAACAGGCAGAGGATTGGATCTTGAACAGGTTAGTAGCGGGTATGAGTTTAGCGGCTGAGTTGAGCAGGTTTCGGTGCATAACTTAATCCTAGCACATCAGGGTTTTGCCATGATAAGGGGGAAACCCTCTGTATTAAGCAGAACAACCTCTCCCAAAGCTAAGGCAGAAATACTAAATGTGAAAGCAAGATACTGGATAGCTGGCAATCCATGCCTTGAAATAGGTTGCAAATATAGCTTGCTCTTTTAAAAGATTTAACTCGCTGTTGCTTGGCTGTAGTATATTCATATGTAGCTGAGAAGGAGCATGTTTCCCGTTTGTGTCTTCCTGCCTCCTCTGACATCATGGCTGTGAGGAAGAACCTGGGAATGGTCCATTCCTATTATTACATCTGAAAGGGATGAACTGTGGCGAGTATAACACAGAGGCAGGGAACCTGGTGCCTTCCAGATGTTTTGGATGACTCCTAGCAATGACAGCCAGCATGGCAAATGCTTATAGGAATTATGGTCTGCGCTATCTGGAAAGCCCAAGTTGCCTACCTCTGTAAACTACAGTTTATAAACAAGCTGGGATCATAAATCATGGTTTGATTGTGGTTTATTGTTAATCCATAGTTTAAACTAACCACAGTTTGACCATTTGAGCATTACAATAAGCCATAGTTAGCGTATACAGGAAGAGGATATTTTCAGTGCTCCCTGATGGCTGCACCAGCAGGGAAGGAGCACACAAGCCAAGTAAACTCGGTGTTCTAAACTTGGTGAGAGTTATTCTGTTTGAATTGCTCTGAACTTTGAATTTGGGGCTACATACATATTTACTGGATTCTGAAATATCAAAATATCATCTGTAAATGGCTTTGAACATAGGAAAACAGAATAAAATACATTTGATTAAAGTGGTCCAATTACTTTAGTAGATGCTTAGGAGTTCATCTCCTGGATCCAAACCCTCCAATAGTCACAAGACAAATATCTCCACGTCTCCTTTTCTCTTCTGCAGGTTACTTTTCTGCTGCTGGTTTCCGTGGATGCTTCGTGCGGAAATGCAGTCTTAAAACTCCCCACCCGCCGTCCTCTTTCTGCTGCTGTTTCTTCGCTTTCCGAGTAACCAAGGACTGCTCTTCTGTTCTTTCCCTCCTCTCTCCTTCCCTGGTTGCCGTTCTAGTGAACCCCAGTGCCTTGGTCAAACATATAAACACCATCCCTTCTGGTAGTTTGTGAGAAGCGCTATGCGTAGACCTTCTGTTCCCCTTCTCCTGGCACACGTACCCACAGGACTTTGGCTATCTAGGTCTCTTCTGGCACCTCTTCTTCTTCCTGGATTAATTGGCAACCAAAATTCATCTGATTTATCAACCCTGAGTTTTGCAATCAGGTGGCGGCTTGGAGACAGGTCCTCTGATCATTTCTCCTTGCAGGGTGTAGAAAAATCTGTCTTTGGCAAAATTTGTCACACATGCAAATCACACAGTTACCCAGGTGGGAGAAGCATTGCTTGTGTCGGCACCGAGTGACAAGCCAGAATTCTGGAGAACAGGCTCTGTTTGCTCCTGGTTTTCCCAAACGAAGCTGGATGTGGTCTGTTTACCTTGTCATTTGAATCCTGGCTTGTTGCTGCCAGATGACCCAGGAATTTAAATTAAGAACAACGCCTGGGGTACAATCTTGGCTTGTAAACAGAGCAACGAGCTAGGACTCTGGGGTTGCATGGCCTGGTACGAGCCATGGATAGGAACCTCTTTTGGGTCATGCATACCTTGGCAGTCAGGGGAAGTAAGAGCTCCTTAATTTCTGAAGCATGTTTCTGAGGCCCGGAGCCTAGAGGTCTTCTTTGTAAAAGAAGATGGGGCAGGTGCTCCATCACGTGATTTAAAGTGATCCCAGTTCCCAGTAAGAAATTAACGGGAGCCGAGTGCACCAGCAGTGCGCTCGCTCTCCAGAAAACGGCTCATCCCTCCGTGTGAACTAGCCAGGATCTGTACTCTGCCCTTCTCCCACATTGCCCCCCGTTTAGCCGTCGCCTGCAAAATGCTGCCCGATAGAAGCTCCTCGAACCAATCCCAGTGTGACCCTCCGTGTGTTTGCTCAGCAAGAAAGCCTCACTGAGCTCAGTGGAGCTTGCGCGCAGGAAAGTGCAGATTGCAAGCTTACGCAGGAAGGAGCCCTCCTCGCCTGCCCTCGCTTGTGAGTAAAAGGAGCGGGCCGAGACCATTCTCCACGAGCGTCCTCTGGGCAGCATTGGCTGTGTTCATTAGTGCTTTCTAATCTGGTGATTAGAGAAGGAAGAAACTGGAGTACAGATGCAAGAAGACGCCTCGACCGAACGTAGTGTATGTTAGCAGCTGTGCTTAGCTTATGTATGTGTAAGTTAACCTACGGGGAGGAGTAACTAACAGCCTTTGATGGTGTGTAGTATGTGTCTCTCTGTGTGTGTATCAAACTTATATCTGCAGAAGTCACTTTCCTGAAGAAAAATTGTGTGTGTGTGGAAGTATAACTGGATTTTATCTCACTCCTGCATTTATCAGCTGCAACATGTTAGATCCTAATTCATCCCGGTAACATTCCAAGCACACACGACTTGCTCTGATCCCGTGCTGAGTCACTTGAGGACGATACCACTGAAGTCTCGACACATCAGAAAAAGCACCTGCAGGCCGGAGGGAAAAGCAGCAGCCGGCCCTTCATGCCAAGAGGCTGCATGGAGCCTGGGTTCCTGGCTCCCGATTTCAGTGTGGAGCAGACGCTCGGACTGGTGCAAAAGGGAACTGGAAGCGCAAGGACAAATGTCACAAGCGACGGCTGGTCACCTTTCTGCATCAGCACCTGGCTTTTGTCAGTGCAGCCCAATTTCCAGCTAATGAGAATGGTAACAAGAGCTTGCACTTTTGCAGTTCCAGGAAATGCATCTTTCACACACCTTAAAATAGCTTAAGACTTGGATTCAAACCAGATGGTATCTGAATTCAACAAGGGCACGCGTTTTTTTTATATTTTAAAGGAAGAGGTGTGCCTCATTTCCGGCTGAGCCAAGATGCCAGGACTTTCTCCCAGCTTGGAAGAGAAGTGAAGAACAGACTTCCCACCCCAGTTCCGTCTGGCCCTTGCACATCGCTTGCCTGCCCACCGTGCTGCATGCGCTTCCGTTTCCTTCCCTACCACAACTATAAACTCAGTTTGGAGGCTGGAAGAAGCATCCTACACATTGGCCAGAACGCCGGGGAAGAAGGCTTGGATTCGCACGTGAGGCGTTGTCTTCAGCCTTTGCAGTATGTTCAGAAATCCAGCAGGATCAGCCTTCCTAGGAAGAGCCCAGGAGACTGCCACACCTGTTGAATTTCTGTCTGTCGTACAGCTGCTGGAAGTCACAAAGCCTCCGTCAGGAAAAGCAATGTCAGTGCAAGCAAGGAAGGGTGTTTGGCCCCGAGCTCTTGACTGGCATGTAGAGAGAAGACGTTAGCCTTCTGGCAAAACCCCGAGTTGCAAACACAAAGGGCGTTTGGGAAATGTGCAGATAGATTAAGTAGCTTCAGCAGTTCTAACCTGTTCCCTTGCATCCGGTGCACCTCATCTACACCCCCAGATTCTCTTTGTTGCTGTGTCTTGGGATGCCACGACGGCCCCCATCCTGCTCCGAAAGTTCACCATCATCACCCCTCGCCTTCATCGCTGCATTAGCCTTTTAGGAACCCCCTGCAATCTTTCGTTGATCAGCAATAACGAAACCCCTCCGTTGACTTCAGCTTCGTGTCAGAAGACTCTCCGGCATGAATCCCGCCTTCCAAACCTGGGGGAGCCTTTGCTCTCGAACCCCCATTGGGATTACCGCGTCGTCTTGACGCACCAACCTCAGCAGCAGCCCCTTGCGGGTATCTCTTGCGCCACGTTCTTTTCCTTTTTCCTGTAGAAATCACACTGGTTTGCGTTCTTCCTGCCTACATGTATATTTTTTAACAAAGCAAATAACTTTGTAAACTGTCGAGTGCGACGGCTTGCCATGCCTCCCCTGAGCTCTCTGTTGAATCCTGCATGGTTTCTGTCTCCCCTGAGCCCCATCCGTCCAGGCTTGCTGGAAGAAACGAGAAAAAAACGTCGCATGACAAAACTATCACTATGCTATTGCTTATCTGTTACTAACGAATTAATAAAAAGTGTTTCTATGTGCATGGTGTATGCAGCTCTTCTGTTCTGCATGGTCAGACGTGAGCAAGGGATCACCTGCCCCAGCCTCTCCCAACCTGGTGCCCTCCAGGTGTGGTAGAGTACAGCTCCTAGCATGCCCAGCACGGCTGGCTGGGGGATGCTGGGAGTGGTAGTCCAAGACACTCGGATGCTGCCAGATTGGAGGATGCTGGGCCAGATCAGGAGCCGGAAAAGCAGACATAAGGCAAGACTCTGCAGCTCTTGGGAGGAGAGGCAGCCGGAATATCGTTCCTGGCTCCGGGTGAAGGTGGCTTGTAACAGGGCGCGGTCCGAGGGCCAGATGTGCTTCGGGGAAGCTTGGGGTGGGCTTATTTTAGAGTGGGTGGGCCGAGTATGGAGTAGGCCAGCCTGCGTTCAGTTCAAGCCGCCTGCGGCAGGAGAGGCACGGTGGGTGCTCAGAACGGGGAAAACGCCAGCAGGAGCCAGGAAACCACGAAGGGGTGGTGGCCAGCAGGCCAGGGAGGCGTGTGGGGAAGGAGGGAAGGAAGGGGGGATCAGCGGCAGGCCTGGGAAGAACTAAGGAGTTCGGGGAAGGGCTGCAAGCAGCACGTCTGGGGCCGAGCAAGCCGGACCGGAACAAGTGTGGACATCGGCGGTTCTGAGGGCTGTGCAGGAGGCCGCTTCGGGAAGCGCCGCTCGAGCCCAGGGCGGCAGCTCTCCAGTGCTGTTTGCTGACGCGCTTGCCCCCCGTGGCGCGGCTGGCTTCCACGGCGGCCACGCAGACCTTCCCGACGATGCGGCCCGACCCCAGCGGGAAAACGCGGTATCGCCCCGCCGCTGCCGAAGCGCCCGGTGCGCAGCCTTCCCCGGCCGGGCGCATGCGCGGGCTCGGGCCCGCGGGGGCCTGCATGGGCCCTGCATGGGGGGCAGGACCCCCGCGCCCCGCCCGCCGCCCCGGGGGCCCCGATCCCGGCCCCGATCTGCGGGGCCGCCGCGCACCCGCATTTTCCGGGCAAAAGAAGGGCTCGCGAGCGAAGGCGGAGCCGATTGGCTGCCCCGGGGCGAGGGCGGGCCCCGCTGGCTGCTCATTGGCGCGGGCGGCCGTCGCTCAGCGAGCACCTGGAAGGAGTAAGTCGGCGTGGCGCGAAGGCGGGCAGGGGTGGCGGGGGGCCCGGACGCCTGGGTTCTTTGCCCTGCCGCTGGCAAGCGTGCGGGGTCGCGGGGGGGGGGAGGAGCGTCGCCAGGATTGCCCCCGGCCCAGCTCCCTCCGCCACGGCCCCAACAGCTTAAGCTCAGGCAGAAATTCACCCGGTCAATCTGGGACCCCAGGTGGGGCTTCCCCAGAGACGTGGCTGGGCTTGTGCTGTGTGTCTTTTAAGGAATTTCTGCCCCACCCTTCGGGGCGCTTCCAGTTTTCATTTTTTTCATTTCATTTTCATTTTTATGTAATGCATTTTTATATTACCCAGTAGTTCAGGCTCTCAGATGGTCAACAAAAGTTAAAATGTGACGAAAGTTTAAAAGACATGCACAAAAATTAATTTAAAAGAACAACCATAATTGCAATTGCATGGTTGGGTGCTGTGGTAGATTAAGATAATAAAATAAGTAACTACATCTGATGCAGTGTAATGGACAGAGCTTCCTTGATAAATACGCACCAGTCCCAAGCCGTCAGCCTAACCTACCTCACAGGGTTGTTGAGAAGACAAAATGGGGAGAAGAATGATCGTGTGAGCTACCCTGAGCTTCTTGCATGTAGAATAAAGGGAGGGTGTAAAATAAGGGAGATCCATATTAAAATAAAATCAAAGCTGTTACTTGCAAAGCAAACAGAAGCCATATAAAAGCAAACCCCCCAGTCCTGTGCGTGTTGGGGCAAGAAGAGGCTAGCAGGCCAGATGGCGGAGCTGGAGGAGGTTTCTCGGTCCAAGCAGGCGCAGACGAGCTGTTTAAACGCCTGCGGAAATAACCCGCTTTGGCAAAGTTGGAGAAGTGGGAGGTGAGGGGTGTCTGTCTTAGATCATTTGCAATCTAAGGATAGCCAACCTGGAGGAAGGGAACAAAAGGCGGAGGCAGAGCTGGGAGCAGCCACGCCGGGATGCGCACAGACCCCCGTGTGCTTCTCTGCACCCAAGCGCTTTGCAGGCACCTCGGTTCTGTTCCCACGACCTGCTGCCCCGCCGAAGGTGCCGTGGGCAACGGGAGTTCGGGCTGCGGCTTTGGGACCCCTGAAGAGGAGACGGAGAAAGCCAGTCCGGCTTTGCTCGGCCGCAGGTCCCGGTTCGGACTCGGGGATGTCGCAAGGCCCTGCTGGAATCGTGGCCCTGGAGCCGTTTCGCATCGCTCAGGTACCCGGAGGGTCGGTTGCCGTGGGACCGTGGTGCTTGCCGGCCTACTTAGAAGGGGGGTGTGATTAGCAAGTCCTTCCTGGCCACCTCTCCACATGCAATTCTTTGTATTTGCGTCTACACAGGCCTGCTAACCGCAAAACAAGCATAGTTCTGTGGCACATTTGTTTCTGCCTATTGAACAGACAGTCGTCGTCCTCACTGCTGCAGTCTCCGCTTGCATCTCTGCTTACAAACCGCCCACATGTTTGGGAAGGGATATCTGGCTGCCATGCTAGAAATTAAAGCCAAGTATAAACGTTGGCAAGGTCTTGGTTTGGGCGTGCGTGGGCTGCTGCTGTGACCGCGCTTGGTCTGTGGTGCGGCCGGACGTGGAAGTCCGTGTGCAGCTCTGGGCGCCGCACCACAAGATGGATGTTGCAGGCTAGGTGAGAGCGCGGGCAAGGACAACCGGAATGGACAGCTGGAATTGCTCCACAGGCTGGAGCAATTCTTGTGAGGACGTTTACATTAGCCGGGATTGTTGAGGTGAATAAAGGGAGATAGAGCCTTACGACAGTGCGCAGAAAGTGGGTAGGGAGACATTCCTTCCCCTCTCAGTACTGGAACCCAAGGGGATCATCCTGCAAAAGCGCTTGGTGGGAGATTCGGGAAAGACCCTTTCTCACAGTGCAGAATAAGCGATGGGATCCACTTTCATGAGATGTGGTGATGGCCACCAGTGGGTGGCATGGGTTGGACAGATTTATTTATTTATTTAACAAATTTGTATGCCGCCCCCTTGGAAACAAGCCTCGGGGCGGCTAACAACATACAAAAATACATGTATTTTAAAGATACAATTTAAAAGCAATACACAATTAGGATTCATGGAGGAGAAGGTTCTCAAAGTTTTCTAGTCCTCATGGTGCTATGCTACCTTCAGTATTGGCAGCAGGAGGCCCCTGTACACCAGCTGCTGGGGAGCCTGTGTGCGACCTGTTGTGCTTGTGGGTTTCCTGAGTGCAGCTGGTTAGCCACTGGGTGGCTGGAATGGTGGACCCGATCCGGTGGGACACTTTACGTTCCTCCAGGTTGAATGCTGTTTGTCCCAGACGGCAAACAGTGTAGATTGTATAAGGCGTGGATGGGGCTTCCTCTATAGGATTGCCATTTGGTCAGGGAAATATGCTGGTTGTTGGGGCCATGGCCTATAAATTGCTTTTGGCTTTAATAGAAAGCAAGCATTTAGTAGAAACGGTTCATTTTTCATGTCAAGAACCATTGACCCATGCTATGTGATGCCTAAATATTTCTCGAGGCAGCAACTAGGAGCTGGGCTTCTCTTTTTCTCTCTTTGGCTAAGCCCCGTGCGTGTATTTCCTACGTTCGACCATTTTGGGATCCTCTCTTCTGTTTACAGTCTCCACCAGTTGCCTACTACGTTCCCGATTTCATCACGGAGGCAGAAGAGGCATACCTGTTGCAACAGGTGTGTATTTATTTTAGCCCTCCTGTGGAGTTTTAAGATGTGTTTCACTAGCCCAGCACCCACCCAGCCAACCCTGTCGTGGTCCTTAATACGTGATGCTGCAAGCTAGACTGCTTCTGAACATGGAAGGTCCACTCTTGGGTATCGCGGCTGCCAACATGCATTCAGGAGGATGTAACACACACGTCCTTTGAAAGTCGCATTTATGAGTGTTGATTGTATTCCTCTGGGGCGGCATCCAGTCTCCGCCTGCAGGGCGCCCCACTCGACGATCGTTGTTGTTGCTTCCAGGTGTATGATGCCCCAAAGCCAAAGTGGACTCAGCTGTCTGGACGGAGGCTGCAGAACTGGGGTGAGTGTGGGGTGGGCGAGGAAGGGAGGATGAGGAGTTTTTCATTTTGCACCCAGGAGGGGACAAACGGCTCGGTGCTTGTGCTCTGACTGACACGCTGCAGTGCGGCTGCTCGTCCTCCCGCAGGTTTTTCTTAGTTATCCTGGTCTAGTTGCTGCCTTCTAGGAAAGCGAACGGGATGTGAGATGGCCTGGATGTCAGGGACTCTGAGCTCCGCAGGGGAAGGACAATAAAAGGAGCAAAGTAGTACCCGCGGATCCTTTGCCATCTAAGCTTGCACGGGATCGCACCTGTAAAGGCTTAACGATTGTATCGTGGGGGGTCTCACAGGAGCAAAGTGCGTGGCGATGGGCTGGGTGACTGGGGTTCCCCGGATCACAAAAGCTCCCTTCACTCTTGTAACGTGATTAAAGGCCACTCTTGAATCCCAGCTTGGCAGGTGGACATCTCCGGGGGAAAGGGGTCTCCTTGGGAGCAGGAACTCCAGCGTAAAGCTCTCTGTGCATAGCAAAGCTCTGTGCATGGCGAAGCTCTTTCACCCCATGGGCAGACCCCATGGCAAGAGGGGCTCCCGGCGGCCACATTCCTGCGGGAGGGCAGGGCCAGGGGAAAGGGGGCAAGTCCAAAATAGGAGATTCGGCATATTTTCATTTAAATCTCCCGCTGCTGGTAACTAAGTGAGGCCCTTTGGCCTTTTAGAAATACCATGCAAAAAAACCAAAACAAACCAGGAAACCACCAACTATCAGTGTTTGGGGAGGGGGAGTCAAGGGGTACGGCCCTGCAGACCCCCCAAAAGGCCCACAGGACCTTGAAGAACTGGAAGCAACACTTCAAACCAGAACTTTTAAAAAAGGGAGGGGATCCCATGCAGGTCGAGGCAGCAAAACATCCTAGAACTCCCAGCATGCCCTGGTTCCTCCCTCTTCCCACTGGAGCATGCTGGGAGCTGTAGTCCTTCCTCCTTTTTCCAAAATGTGCTTGGCAGTTTGGCGAAGGGTGTTTCCTGGCGGGGCTTTGCTTGCGCCAGGGCTTCAGCGCTTCCAGATATCCTCCCTTGGACGGGTGTTGTGCTGCCGTTTCTCCCTCCTCTTCTGAGGGGGGAAAAATACACTATGAAGGAGGAGAAGATGGGCCGCCTTTGGCTGGAAGTTGTCCAACTAGAGGAACCAAACCAAACAGTCAGAGAGAAACTTGAAGCAGCTTTTTTTATTTCGTAGTAGTCGTCATGTTAGTCAAACATGGAACGGGAGCCAAGACAAATCCGCCTTCCCTGCAGGGCTCCACCCTTCAAGGGGAGCCATAAGTCACGTTAAAGGCATAAACGAGGCCTTCTGTCTCCTTCCCCATCCAAGTCTTGCTGCGGGGGCCGCGCGGTTCCCCCCAGAGTGATTTGGCCTGTTTTCCCGGCCTCTGTCGTGCAGCAAGCAGCTCGCGAGGTAAACAGTTACGAAGGTCGGCATGCCGGCGATCGTGGGCTTTTGGCTCTCTTCCAATCTGGAAATAAAAATATTGCTCACCCAGCGCATCAGAAAGGCCTTGCGGGCGTCAGGCAGGAGGACTATCCAGGCCAGCCCCACGCGGCCACCCGGGGCTTCTGGAAGAGGGCTGGTGGCCAGCGGCTCTCCTTGCCCTCCGTGCCCTTGCCGGAAATGCATCTCGCAGGTGGCATCTCGCCCCTGCACCCCCAGGTGCCTGCAGCCATCTTTGCAAATCCCTCGTCAACTTCAGTGAGTTTGTCCAGGCCCCTTTGAAGCTTGAAGGGAGAGAGATGCCAGTCTTGTTTTGTTTTGGGCATGATTAAGTCATGGGTCTCTGTCCGTCCTGGCGTAAAGCATCCTCATTATTTTAAGAGCTGTGAAGGCGTGAGAGACGAGGGGAGCACCAGAAACCCAGGAAGAGTTAGGGGAATGAGCAGCGTGTATTTTTCCAAGGCTCCCTGGGAAAAGTTTTCCCCCCTCAAGGGTTCTCATCCTATTTTTTTCTGGGGATTTGTCCTTCATACACGCCACTAAAGGAAGAGATGGGTTGGTGGACTGAACAGTGAAGCCAAGTCATTGGTTTGGGGTCATCTTATCCAGCACCTTGCACTCTTTTGGGGAGGGGGCACGTGTGGCCTTCTCTGCGGCACCCTGCTTTTTCTTTTTTTCTTGCATGCGTCTGGGTTTGCAGGTGCCTCAGCCTGTGAGAGCCCGGGCACACCTCGTACTCCGCCTGGCTCAAAGCAACGAAAGTGCCCCCGTCCTTTCGCCTTGCGGAAAAACCAGCCCGGCAGCCCGGCCTCCGTCTCGGCCATTTCCGTGCTGCCTCCTTAGTGGCTCACGTGCACCCAGGCGAACGGAGCGGGAGGGGAGCCATCTTCTTCAGGGCGCAAGCGGCTCCGTGGCGCCGCTTCGCTCGTGTGAGGAAGCCCCCAGAACCCCGTCCGTGCTGGAGCGGCCTCTCGGGTCCTCCGCTCGCCGCGGTGCCCGTCAGCCCTCTCCTTCCTCTGCTCCCCGCAGGCGGGCTGCCCCACGCGAAGGGGATGCTTCCGGAGACGCTGCCCTGCTGGCTGCAGCTCTGCGTGGACAAGGTGTCCCCCCTCGGCCTCTTCGGAGGGAAGCCGGCCAACCACGTCCTGGTGAACGAGTACCGCCCCGGCGAGGGCATCATGGTAGCCGTGTGGGGCCCCGGGAGTGGGGCGCGCGTGCCTGGCAGCCCTCGCCCGCCCCGGCATTCGGGCGGAAGTGGGCGCCCGCTCTCCTCCGCCCGCCTGACCGCTCTCTCCTCTTTGCCGTCAGCCTCACGAGGACGGCCCGCTGTACTTCCCCACCGTCACCACCGTCAGCTTGGGCTCCCACACCCTCCTCGACTTCTACCACCCCGTGGGCAGGGAGCCGCCGTCGGAGGGCCGAGAGGTACGCGACGCGCACGGCAGAGCGGTCCTGGTGCCGGCCTCGTTCTGCTCCTTGGTGTTGAACGGGCCCTGCCTGGCCAGAGCTGGGGCAGCGATGGAGGGAGGGTGGGCTGGCTGTGCCCGGGGAAGGGGCTGCATGGCAGGCCGTGGGTGCCGCCACGGTGCTCGGAGGCTGCCTCCGTCCAGGGCGAGGGTCTCCGGGCTCGCTGGCCCTGTGCAAACGCCGTGCCCGCCCTCCCCGCGCTCTCTTGCTCACACACTCGCAGAGCGTGCGGGTGAGGTGCCTGCTCCGTCGCCGTGGCTCTGAGTGGCCACTGGTGACCCGGCCCAGCTGCTCGGCTTCCCCGGGGGCTGCGTGCACATGGCCCCGGGGCGTAACGAAGGGAGACGCGTGTGCTCGGGAACAGTCGCGCCTCGCTCCGTGCGCACGTGTGCCCAGCGCTCTGAGGAGCAGGAGGGTACCTGGCATGCTGGATGCTGATGGGCACCATCATCAGCTACTCCTTGGGAAGGGCGGGCGAGGGCTGGTCTCGCCCATCCTTCCCCCTGTGCTCCCCGGGACCTGGGGTACGGAGACACCCTGCCTCTTACCCTGGCGTGGCCCATAGCCATCAGGACTAGTAGCCAGGGATTGTCTTCTCCCCGGTCCCCTTTGACAGTCATCTGAATTGGTGGCCATCGCGCCGTCTTGCAGAAGGAAATCCTGTACATTGTGTGCCTGCGGTTTCCTGCTGTTACGACCCACAATGCTCTGGCCTGGGAGCAGCTTAGCCAGGGGGCAGCACGTCCCCTGCCAGGTGCCTGCAATCCGGGGTCCTTGCGAGAAGCCCAGCTCTTGGTCCATCACTGTTTGGGGAGCACAGGGTGGGGGGGGCGCAGAGCCTTCCAGGCAGCTGCTTCCAGGTGCTGCTGCCGCCCCCTCCTGTAGGAAGCTAGCGATGCTCCCCCGCTCTCCCCCCACTGGCAGGCAGCGTTGTATTTATTCAGACACGTCCCCGGCTTGTGAGCTAGTCTGGGCACGGGCCTTGGTTGCCTGCTGGCTGGAGAAGGCTCTGGCACATTTTCCCTGTCAAAATGCGCACAGGATCGCACCCTTGCTGTGTGTGCTGAACGTATGGGTTCTGCATTGCTTCCGCTTGCGTGTGATTCGATGGGCTGCCTTGAGCCCATTTTTTGGCTGCAGTGTGAGAAGTAAAAGCAGGACTGATTTGTCTTTGCAGGAGATTACCCCGCAAACGGAGGCGCAGCGCCACTTCCAGTCTCTGCTCCTGAAACCCCGTAGCCTCTTGGTCCTGCAGGAAGACATGTATGTCCGGTACCTTCACGGCATCCGCCCTGTCACAGAGGACCATGTTACAGAGAAGGTGGCCAACATGGGCACGTGCGGCTCCGAGCTTGGGGTCACGCTGCAGCGTGGGACGCGAGTGTCGCTCACCATCCGTCGTGTCCCCAAAGTGCTGAAAACCTCCATCATTCTGGGCAGAAGGAAGTGAGTGGTTTAGTTGGCGGTGCCCAATGTGCGGCAGCGCGCTTCCGCATTAAAACATAGACAAACCCGAGCATGTTAGATGCTGGGAATGTTTCTGTGCGCTGGGAGTTCACAGGACGGAATGTTTTGCGTGGGGAGGAGTGGCGTTCCGGGAGGCTCCTCTGGAGCAGCGCAGCCTGGGTTTTGCCAGCTCTTCTGCTGTTCGTGTGAGCAAAGCAAAAGCGAGAGACTGAAATTCACGGGCCGTGGTGCAGCAGCCACTGCAACGCTCAAATCTGGGTGAACTATTTAAGAGGCGAGCGAGGCAGGGGCGTGGTGTGTGGGACGAGAATAGTCAGCCCACTGGGAGCCCTGCCTGGCCGTTGAAAGGTATAAAAAAACAAAGAAGCAATAAACAAATAAGCCCCCAGACAACGGAGTGGAAGCAGCTTGTGTGTGTAATATCTTTTGTAACGAAGCACAGAGCACCGCCTGGCAGATGGAACCCAACCTGGTGGGTCCAGATCAGATTTTGCGACTTCCAGCTTCACCGGGAACAGCAAGTGGCTTCCTGTGCTTGAAATGCCCCCATAGCAGAGGAGGAAGCCGGGTGGCCTGGTTTTGACTTCCACGCCCATGCAGCAAAACTGAAACGGTGGCGTTGCAGGTGCTGCTGGATTGCAGTTCCCATCGGCCCTGGCCAGCTGGCAGTGCTGGAGGGTCATGGGAGCTGCAGGCCAGACAACTCTGGGAAGGGCCTGTGCTGCACAGAAGCAGGGCGCTTTGCCTGTAGACCTGGGGGCTCAGGCTCCTGGGTTCTTTTTCCAGCCCCAGGTGATGCTCTTTCATTGCGGCCTCTCCTTATTCTGATGCCTAAAGTCTCGTCCTGGACCTCGCGCTTATTTGTCCACGTTTCACGCGGAAGTGCTCGTGTTAACACCTGAACTGTCCCATTAAAGACCTGTTGGATGCACACCTACGTCAAGGAATCTCTGCGTGTCGTTCTTGCCGGACTGTCACAGTTCCGAAGCAACTCGGGGGCCACGAGCGGCAAATCCACACAACGTAGACACAAATTGTGCGCTGAAAGGACGCCTCCTGCGTCCTGCCATCCCAAGCCCCACCTGGCGCAGCTGCAGCAGCAACATCAGCTGGAAAACCCGATCAGCAGATGTGGCTGTGTGAATGGTCTTGGCTAGGATGGGCTCAGACGGCTGTTTGGGGGGGGGGGTGATGAAAGTGGGAGATAAATGCAGATGTGGGGGGGGCTCAACAGGATCAGGCCACCTGCAGCATCCTGCCCGCCAGGACTCTGCGTGAACCAGGACTCAGTGGCCAACATTAGTGTCTTCAGCAAAAGGTTGGGTGCGTGGTGCTTCCACGTTTTAAAAACCGAATGCCGATTTCTTCCGAGGGAAGCCGAATGTTGAAACATGAGCTGGGGAGGTCCATTAAGCACAACGATTTTACGTAATCTGCTCTGCTAATTGGCCAGAGCAGCAGAGAGTCTGGAAGGGCACCGGTGCTTTGCCCCGTGGCCGCTCGATCAAGCCTTCCGTGGTGAGGATCTCCCAGAGGTGCTGCCCCACGGGACCAAAGACAGCATCTATAGCCACTAAGCCACACCAGCTGAAAAGCAAGATTTAAACGGATTCTCAGATGGCTGAGCTTGGCGCTTGTTTTGTGCCGGGGAATGTTGTGGGTCCGTGTCATGCACAGATCCAGGTAAGGGCCCTTGCTCGGTCGGCCTGCTCATGTTAGTGGACTCCAAGTCCCATCAGTCATAGCCAGCAGAGAGAGGATGGGAGCGATGCTGTTATGGCTTGCCTATGTTCAGGGTCACTGCCCATTCCCTGTTGCACGAAAAGAGAAATATTTTGGTCTGGGTTGTTTTCTCACCTTCAAACCGAGGGGGACCCGCTTCGGGGTTTCTGGGATGTGGCCACCGGGTCAGTTTAAGGGCCGAAGGATGGGTGATACCACATTGTATCCATTCCCTCCTTTCTTCCCCCTGTGAGGAACCAAAGCAGCTTACAAGGCTCTCGTATGAAGTTGGCTTCCATCGCCTGCTGGTGGAATGACTTGATTCTGCCCCGGTAAACTCTCCTAGACGTGTTTCTGTCTTGTTGTCTTTGCTGTGTGGTTTTAATGCCGACAACCTTCAGACGAGCTGCCTGGCGAAGGGGAGCACGCCGTGTGTCCCCCCTCCCCGGCATTGCCGGCAGGTCCCTGCCTGGGCAACTCGGGGGTCTTTGGCAGGTATGCGAATGAACAAGTCCGTGATGACGTCCATCCAGGGCTTGAGTACGGGTGGCCCGTGGGTTGTCGCTGCACCACGAGTTGCCGTGCTGTCCAGGAAGAGACCCCACGCCTCGCTGTGTGCTGAACTGTGCGTTGTCCGGCATGGCTTGGTTCAGACAACATGGTGTGACCTTGTGTGTGGGTTGGGGTGTTTTCTGAATGTGTGTATCGGCACGAGACTTGCTGGGGAACAGCTGGCCGGCGGAAAATAAGCCACGTGCGCCTCATTTGTTCCTGCAAGCGGAGGTGGGAAGGAGCCGTATTTCTGTGCGACGTGAGCTCACAGTCCCTGCTCCCGCCCTGCGTCTCTCCGGGGAAACCTCCTCTTCGGGGGTCCCTGGAGAGGCACTGCTCCTCCGAGCCCTGTCTTGTCAGATCCGTGGTCGGAGGCCATGCAAGACCGCTCCACCGGCCCTCCCTGTGCGAGCGAAGTGGCTTTTCTGGTCAAACCCCGGAACTCGCCGTCCAGCCCCTTTTGGGCTCAGTCTTTGTGCTTTAGGGAACAGTCAGCGGAGCAAACTGAGCTGTGGGTAGAGGCTCCTTCCCAAGTTAAATACCATCATTTTGTGACTCGTCTCCATGGTGCTGCAAAGGTTAATGAGGTGGGCCGGATCCTGCCGTCCTTGTTTGCCCGGCAGAAGGGGTGTGATTTTCTTGCACTGAGTTGCTAAAGAGGAGCACCTGGTTTGTCTGAGTGAGTGCATTGATGGGCTGGGCTTTTCCTGGTTACAGTTGGAGCATCAGGTTACCTGCCAACCCACTCGGAGCCTGCAGTTTCTTTGTTGGGTATCCGCAGAGAGCTGCGCGCTTGCCGGGGGGGGGGGGAGGAGGAGGAAGCCCTGGCAGGGTTTGGGGGCTGCCCTTTTCACCCCCTTGCTCGCAGCCGGTCGAGGCGAGGACGGCGCTCGCGCGGCGCAGAGTTGCTGCGGCTGATGTGGCGATTGCAGTAGGGTGCCTGTGTAATGATTGACGGGCAGGGACATGCAGAAGGTCGGCTGCGATGCGAAGGACTCCTGCTGCGAAGCTCCTGGGGGACCTGAATGTTGATCTGGTGGGGACTGCAAAGCCGAATGAAGCCAGGCTGCTGTGCAGCTCCTTGGATAGCCGCTCCCTTCAGGTAAGAGGCGAGCCACCTGTGCCAAACCTTCTTTTGAATACAGGTAATGTGCCACTAACCTGCTCCTTGGCTTCTGCTAACCTGCTCCTTGGCTCTTAGCAGAAATCGGAGGACCTAAAATGTGACAGCAGGTTGGTTTACATGCGCACGTTATGAAGCCATGGACTGAATTGGCAGATGAGACAATATTCGATAGCAGTGGCCAATTTTAACTGCGGGGGCCGCAACTTTCAGAGGCTGTTTTGGTTCGAAGGTTTTATAGTAACAGGACAGGAAAAAGAAAAGGTGGCATTTTAGCGAGGGATTATCTCACGTCTCGCAAAGGTATTGCTACTCGAAGGCCAGAAAGGACAAAATGGAAGTTGCTAGTGATGAATGGAATGCAGTCGGTGTGCGGTCAGAGGCTCGCTCGGTCGGCTCGTGTCGCCAAAAGATCTTCCTGAGCCATGCTGGCTGTTCGTATGCAGCTGAGCGTCAGCTGGGGCTGGAGAAGCAGTCAAATTCAAAAGCAGGCCCATTTCTGCTGTCTGAAAATGCTCGACTGGACTTGTGCCATGAGGAGCTTTGCCAGAGCTCGTTTTGAAAACTACGGATGTGACAGAGTGGAGCGGAGCCTGAATCTCTTCAAGTTTGGGGAACCGTCATCTCAGTTTAGCTAAACGGGTGACCTATTTGGAATCGCACATGGATTCCTGGAGATCCCTACTCCGTAGCATCCAGGGAGGGCATAATAGGATAATAGAGTCCGAAGGGCCAATCTTCTTGCTTCGTCCTGATGTTTAAACAAATCCGGTTCTTGTAACTTGAGCCCTTTCTTCTGTGCCCTGCACTCGGGGATGATGGAGAGGAGATCCCGGCCATCCTCTTTGTGACAGCCTTTCAAATACTCGTAGAGCAAGCTGTCCTTTCCCCCTCCCCTCACGGGGCTTTGCTTCCATCCCCAGATCCCTCCCCTGAACACCCCCAGTGTGTCTGCATCTTTCTTGCAGTGGGGTGCTCAAGACTGGACACGGGGCTCCAGGTGAGTCCTGACCACTGCTGACTAAAGGAACTAGTCCATCACGGGATCTGGAAGTGAGGTTTCTGTTAATGCAGCCCAGTGAGCTTTTGCCCTTTTTCCCGCCGCATCCCATGGCCGGCTCATATTCAGCTCGGGATATACAAGAATCCCTCGACCCTTCTCCAGCTGCAGATCGGATGAGCATTTCTGGACCACATGCCAATCACTCCCAGAACTGTTGACGAGCAGTGGGCCCAGGGCGAACGCTGCAGACGGAGAGCCTCCCAAGCCACCGTGAGTTCCTTGCAGGAGGATGCGAAGGGGGTGTAAACCCCCCCCCCGTTACCTCCTTCCCATGTGCGATGGAGCCGTTGACAAGCACTCCTCGAGTCCAGGTCTGTGGGGAACTGCACCCACCTGGTTGCTGTTCCACCTGCCCCGCTTTGAGCCGACGAGGGCGGTGTGGGGCAGAGGGCCAGCGGATCACGCCGTGCCCACGCTCGGACCCTCTTGCCTCACTCCCCCAGTGGACGCCTGGCCCTGGCCTCATGCAGCCGCTCCGCACACAGTGTCCCTTGGCCACAAGCCAGGACAGAACCCTCCCGATTTGACATGCTGGTGCGTTGCTTGCCAAGCCGATCGGCCGGGGATGCCGGGGACAGCGATGCTGCCCGTGCTGCTCTGCGCAGCGATCGTTCTGCCACAGCCCTGAGAGAAAGGTTGTTTGTTTAGCGGCAGTGAGAATATTTGAGAAAGGCAGACGGGCTTTTCAAAGCGGGGCCTAGCAGGGCCAGCTTCTCGCCGGGGCTGGAAAGGGGATTCCACCGGCTAGGAGAGCTTTTAAAGAGCTGCTCAGGCTGCAAGGAACAACGAAATTTCTGTTGGAATTTTGGGAGGGCAAGGCAGGCAAGCGGAGCTTCATTTTGAGCCGGGAAGCCAGCCTTGAAATCTTGGTTTCGGCACTGCTGGTCCTGGCAGCGATGCCTCTGAGACAGCACCTGGGGTTTATCGTGTGGATCTATGTGGCACCTTCCCAGGCAAAGACCTTTCTGGTTGTAGGGTGCAGCTCTCAGACGCTCTGGAGCCTGGGTATCTCTAATTTTTCACTGTACCTTCCTGTTATAATTGTGTTAAATTTTAGCGAATCCAGCTCGCTCACTCGCTTGCTTGCTTGCTCACTCCCTCACACACACACACACACACACACACACACACCAGTGAGTGAGGGAGAGCAGAAAAAGAGTTGCCAGGTGAGTGCAGACAACCTGGAACTGGCAGACTTCAGCTCGGAAGTGCCGCCTGTTAATTCAAGATATACCTGGACAAGCTGCAGTGATGTGTGTGTGTGTGTGTGTGAGAGAGAGAGAGAGAGGATAAATGCACTCTGCACATGCTCGGAGCCCTTGCCACTGCATCGCCGCTACTTCTGTGGCAAAGCTCTGGCACTGAAAGTAACGTGGGATGGAGCCAGACGGCGATTCAAGAAGGGCGGCAGGTGAAGGCTGCTCCGTGTGGTTCAGGGATGGGGAAGAACGGCTCTCCCTGGGGTGGGGCCGTGACCTCGAGAGCAAAACCGCCGCAGTCGCAAGCGGAGAATGCCTGGTTCCACACTTCCCTCTGTGCCTGCATCCAAGTGCAGAAGGAATCGTGTTCATAAAGTATTTTGTGCAGGATATTTCAGCCTGTTTGCTCAAGCTTCCAAGGACCCTCCAGCATATTTTTGCAAGGAAGTGGGGAGGAGAGGAAGTAACAGCCGAGGCCGAGACCGGGCAAAGGGTGGGCCCCTGACGAATTCGCAGGGAAAACCCAAACATGGCTTTTTGTTCCGTGTGCTTTTATGACCTGATTTAAACATGTCTGTTCAGAGAGAGAAACTTGGGCTATGAATGTCAGTATGAGCCACAGAGAGGCAGCCTCTGTGCATGCACAGAGTGCATTACCTTCACAGTAGAGTCAGTCACTACAGAGAACAGCTCAGCGAAGGGTCCCTGTTGGGAGGCTGAGCTCCTGGATCCGACACGGCTTACTAGCAAGTAGTCCTGCCCTGGTGCCCCTCCGTGCGCTCTCTTTCTCCCAAGGAGGCCTGCCAACGAGGAAGCTGGTCTGCGGTTCCTGATAGCCATCTCCTCCTGCGTCCCTGAAGCAGACGATGTGGAAAATTCTCAGCGGACTGGTTCTCTTTAATGGTTCCCCAGAGCAATCAAGCTTCATGTGTTTGTTTGCTTAGAAGCAGATAAGCGGTTGTGAACTTGGCTACCTAAGCAAGAAACCAAGTGAAGAGGGAGCTGGCGTGATGTTTGTAGTGCTTTCCCTCGTCGCCGCGAAGAATCGCCCTTTGCTCTTCAACCCACCGTTTCCAGTTTAGATCCCTGTTTCATTTCAAAACGCGGACGGGCTGAGCACCCAGCCTGTCCTTCCCGACAGCTCCCCTCTCCTCCGTCTCCTGCAGTCCCTGACAGGTGGTATTTTAGGTAAGCGCACTCTGAGCATGCCCAGTGTTTTCTTATTGCTTTGTCAAAAACTGGATCAGAGGCCTTGGCCCCCTTTGATTGGCATTTGGTCACTGCCGAACTGATCCGTACCTTCTTGGGATCTGCCGTGCGTTTCCTGGTTGTGCTCTTGTCTTTTGTAAAGAAAGGTGTTCCTTTCCAGACAAGAATGAGAAGTGGATTATGAACTTGCTTCACAGGCGACCGTCAGTTGGAACCTGTGGTCTCCTGGACCCTGGCAGACTCTCGGAGGGCCTGACGCGTCCTCCGCCGAGGAAATAGAGGGCTGGAGCGATCCCACGCGGCTTTGGCGATGCAGCAGGCTGGCTTCGGTGGCCGTCTCTGCCCGGATCCCCGGAAGGAGCGCCGGTGCCGCAAGCCCCGGGGGGAGCCGCTGACGGAACCAGCTGCTTGCCATCTCTGCCCAGTCTCTGTGGAGAGACGGATCAGGTGACGGCTGCTTGCGTGCACGTCCCCACCAACACCCTCTTTGTGCCACAGTCGCTGCTCAGGGCAGCGAATTTTCCTGGAGAACACCAAAAAGCCCAGCTGCCAGTGAGGCGCAAAGAGCCACGCACCAGCTTGCCAGAACCGCCTGCCCTCCAGGTGTCTCGGACCCGCTTGGGCAATGGTGGGAGCCCGGGGTGCTGCGATGCCAGCATCTGCATGGCGCCTGCTGCGGAGGGTTGCCACACGCCGTTCTGTACAGTTACCCAAAAAGTCGGTTATTAAGTGACGGGAACACTCAGGGCTGCAGTCCTGCACGTGCCGTTCTGGTAGTGGGTCCCGCTGAGCAACGTGGGGGTGGCTTCTGTTGGAGGCATACGCCCTGCGGTAGAAAACACCGCAAAAAGCAGCATTTGGAACAGCAGATCTGACTGCCTGTCCCAAAGCTTGAAGAATTCACAGGAGGAACAACTGGCAGGTGTCACCGTCAGGTGGGATCGCTATGAGGGCGAGCAGCACTATGTGGCTTGAGGAACACTAGGTTGCCCCAGTGCCTTCAAAGTTTCTGGAAAAGTTAGATCTTCAGCACTTCTTCCCAGTTTTCTGCTTCGTCTGAACTATGTCTTGGTCCCTCGCCAGGGAAGAGCAGGCATGGCAGGAAAAGGTGGCTCTTCAGGACTTGATCTTCCGCTTCCAGGACTGGCTGCGAGCTGCGGAGGTGACAGTCTGCTCGGCGCGATCCTCGCAGGTCTCGTACGCCCATTCCAAGAAGGAGCTGCAGAGGTGCGAGGTGAGGACGAACCTCCCGGACGCGGGCCGGCTGCCTGGCCAGCTCATCCCGGGAACTGCCAGCGTGTGCGCTTGCTAAGTGGCCGGGGAAGCATTTGATCGCTTGGAATTTGTGTCTCCTAGTGCAGCCCTTTTATCTCAGAAGGAGCAAAGTGGGCCAAAAATAACAGGTTGAACAAATGAGGCATTTAGAAGCCAAGGAAGGGCAGGGCGGGGAGAATGTGGCTTTGTTCTCCCTCCCCGATACTTGTGTGAGTCCCCACCTTTTCATTCTCCAGCAATCCAGGTCACCTTGTATGAGGGAGGGAGGGAGGGAGGGAGGGAGGGAGGGAGCGATGAAAACAGGTGAGGGGGAGATGGGAATGGTTTGCCGATTTGCCGAAGCACAGCCTCTTGATGGGCAGCCAGGATGCGTGACTGCTGAGGACGGTTCGGGGCCTCAAGACTGCTCTCCACTGCGTTGTGCCGCTTAGTGACTCAGTGCCATCCCGGTTAAGGCAGCTTGCCCTCTACGGGAAGCCAAAGAAAGGCCTGGCTGCACTGATGGATCTCCAAAAGGGACCCTCACCGTTTCACCGCGGGGACTGAAGCTGCACCGTTCGACCAGCACGCATACGTGTTGCTGGCTGACCTTACGCCAATCACTGAGCCCGTGGCCTCAGGGTTCCTCCCTTGTGGACTGGGAGCATGAATTGGCTGCCTTTGGCCAAGGCTTTGTGCAGATCTTATAAGTTTAAAGTTATATCTGCTTTGGCCAGTAGATCTGCACAAAGCCTTGGCCAAAGGCAGCCAATTGGCCAAAGGCTCCTTGCAGAAAAGAGCCCAAGACAGCTTTAACCCCGAGTCCGGCAGCTGTGACTTTGGTTCTCTTTTACTCTGAAGTAGATGCAGAGTCGCCCTGTTCCCCCAATCAGTTTGGCTCTTAGAATCTTCCCCAGTTAGGGTCCCAATTCGGAGTGGAGTTTTGCAGGTTGCTCGCTCTCTCTCTCTCTCTCTCTCTCTCTCTCTCTCTATATATATATATATATATATAATGTCATTATTATGTTGCATTTAATATCCTCCCTTTTGCTTTTGTGAGAAATCCGAGGCGGGTCACGTCGCTCCGTTTTGTCCTCACGGCAACAGCCCTGTGAGGCCGGTTGGGCCGGGAGCAGCGACTGGTCCAAAGTCTCCCAGGCAGGGTGTGGCCAAGGAGGACTGGAGCCCCGATCTCCTGCGTCGCCGGCCCAGCACCTCAGCCACTGCGCGGCACTCGCTCCCCCGGCTGAAGCAGCGCCTCTTTCAGTGCTAAGAGTTTTGCGAGAGAAACGTCGATCATTTAAAGGGAAGCCATAGCTTAATGTGGAAACGGGACAGAATGCATGTGGACTCGACAAGTGGCCAAGGGCAGAACTGGGGGAGGAGGCTGCCGGTTCTGATGGCCCCAGGCTGGCTCCAGATCGGCGGCCGGGCACCTTGGCACTGCTGGCTGGGGAGCATGGGCATCCTGCGGGCGCCTCCCACGGCCAGCTGGCAGCCGCCGGGTGAACACGCTGCTGTCGAGGTGGCCCCAGTCCAGTCCGGTCCGGCAGGGTCATCTTCTGTCGCTTCAGGTGCTGCAGAAGCAGCTCTCGGACAAGCTGCTGCTCCTGGAGACCCTGAACCGGCACTACCGGCAGCTGGGGCGGAGCGGGGGCATCTGCGCACGGCTCCGATCCGCGGTTCAGGAGCTCAACCGGCACTGCGACGAGCTGCAGAGGCGGGCCGCTGGCGTCCACGCGGCGCTGAGGGTGAGTGTGGGCCAGCCTGGGTGTGGGGTTGGAGGCCCTGCGTGGATGCTTTCCGTGGGCTCGCGGCGCCTCCGGCCCTTGGCTCCCCGGGAGATGCTGGCTCCGGGTTGGAATGCCCTTGGGAAGGTGCTCTCTGTGGGCGGCTCCTTCAGCGAGTCTGTCCTCTCCCGCTGTGGCACCCAGGAGCCCTCGGATCAGGCAAGAGTTTCAGGGGGGCCTGGAAGCCACTCCAGCCGCCCGACCTTTGCAAAAGCACAAAATAAAAATAATTAACAATAAGTGCATCAGAGCAGGACATGCACCCATTTTTGAAGCTGGGGATCATTGGAAGCACCGGATGGGGGAAGAAAACCGACGAGTGTTCGTTGCAGACCAAATACAGTAAAGGGAACAAGTGCAGTTTCCACATCGATAATGCAGAGAAAGTCACTAGGCGATAGGTGGCTGTGCACGCCTGAGCTCTGGCAAAGGACTGACGGAGAAACATTATTTTTAAAAGTGTGCTTCTGAAGCATCAAAAATTGGGGTGGGGGAAGGAGGAACAGAAAAATGGGGCAGGACAGGGGTAGCGATTGGAGTGGGGTGGGAATCCGGAAAAGCTTTTGTCTTTAGGGACATGGGTGCAGGAGCGGTTGAGCTGCAAAGGATCCTGGGATGCATGTGGGGAATGGGCCACAGGACCAGGGAGAAACAGCCACGGCCGGCGTGGGGCCAGCGAAGCCCACGGCTGGGCTTATTTTCAGGGCGGCTTTTCACAATGTGGAAACTCACTCCGTGGTTGACTCCAGATTTTAGGATTTTCCTTGTGGATTCTGTGGTCTGACGTTGCCTTATGCCTCTGTGTATATATTTTTTGAAAAATTTAGCCCCTTTTGTTTGTCTGCCCATTATCTACATACATATCTCGGCTTACGTTCTCGCCTCCCTTTCATCCCCACTGCTTCCCTGGGAGGGAAGCTGCTGGTCCAAAGTCACCATGAGCCGGATCTCCCCGTCCCGGCCCCAGCGCACCGTGCACCGTGCGCCACGCCACGGCATCTTCCGGAGCTCTGGGTTGCAGGCAGGGTTCCGGCTCAAGGCCGTCAGCCGAGCCACGGCTCTGGGAGCCAAAACGGGGCCACCGTATCGTCTCGCCTTGTCCCTCAGCATGTCGTGAACCAATGGGAGGAGTTCCAGCTGGAGAGAGAGACCATCCACGTGTGGCTGATGGAGCTGGACCTGCGGCTCACGGATGTGGAGCACTTCTCCGGCGGCACCTCGCTGGATAAGATGATCCGGCTGCAGGTAACCCAGCGTGCGGGGCCAGCGAGGAGAGGCGGGCACGGGCTCCTCGGCTCCCTCCCGCCTCCCTGAGGTTGTGCTGCGTTCTCCTCTGGCCCAGGCTTTCAGGCAGGACGTCCAAGCCAACGCGGAGCGCCTGGACCGCCTGCTGGAGCGCGGGGAATGCTTGATGCAGAGCAGCCAGCCGGAGGACGCCCGGCGCTTGGAGGAAGAGCTCCAGAGCCTGAGTGGCTTCTGCCAGGAGGTCTTCCGGAGGGTCTTCCATTTCCGCCGGCGACTGGTCAGCCTGAGGCTGGTGCGTACTTAAAATGTAAGCAGAGCCTTGCGTCGGGCCGAGGTCCCTCTGGTCCGGCACCTGTTCCCGTCCACGGAATTCCGCAGGTCGACTCTGCGCCGTGCAAAGAAGCCCTCCCCGTCCTGCCCCGAGTCGCTCCAGCTTCGTGGGGGGTGGGGTGGCCCTTTGGCTGCTAGCATGCTCCCCCCCCGTCTCCGCTTTCTCCACATCCTGCAGAATTCCCTACACCTTCCGTCTCCCTTGACTCGCCGTTTTCCTGCACGAAGGACCCCGGCTGGGATCACTTTTCCCCACAGGCAACGTGCTCCAGCCACCTGCTCGTTCTAGCCGTCCTTTTCTGCACTTTCCCCAGCCCTACAAAAAGAAGCAGGAGCGTGGGAGCCGACACGCTTCCCCCTCGGCCTTTGGGGCATGAGGGTCAGGTTAGGTTCACACACGCACTGACTGCTGGCAACAGCCAAGGTCCGAATTGCACTGTAGCGGCAGGGAAGCTCTTCGGAGGGGCACTAGTCAGTACTCGGAGAATCCTGGCTTTCATCTACTTGCTTCCAAAAAGCAAGTTTCTAGTCCTCATGGCTGTGTGAAGATCTCTGTACTTGAGAGTGTGTAGGCAGGTCTCCAGAGTTGCAGCTGAGGGCAGAGTAAAATCTTTAGCTCATTGCGTGAGAAGAATTCCATTCTCTCCCAGTTAGGAGGAGTGTTATTATGAAAAATGTGATGACATACAAGGGTGCTGAATTTCCATTATTTATTTATTCATTCACGTTGCTGAATTTGGGTTGGTGCCTTAAGGCCAAACTAGGCATAACGTTAATTTTGTGTGAGCTATTTAAGATGCACAGTTTCTGTGTGGGGGCCCTGCCAAGGTACCAAGCAGTAAAGCTCACCTAATAAATCTCAGTTTGGTAGTAAAACCAGTAACAAAAAAGCCGTATTAAAATGCAACCCAGCTGCAGCTACAACCCGCCCGGATATGACGTAAACATGGGAAGGCCAGGTAAAATAGTACATTTTCAAGGGCTTCCTAAAAGCCTGCTAGGGCGGCAATGGCAGCGTTTGATCGCAACTCAGTCCAGAGGTGTGGAGCCAGTGTAGAAAAGGCCCTGCCTTGTGTGCTGAGCCACCCAAGCCGCTCCGGCAGGTGGGGAACGAGGAGGGCTTGTCTTGCGGATCTTAAAGAGCAGGCAAGCTGCTGGAAAAACGCTGGTCCTTCCGGTAGATTGATCCTAATGACCAGGTAAACTTTCAAATGGCCCAACCCAGCAGCTTAAACTGCACGTGGAGGCAGGCTGGTAGCCAGTGCAGCCGGCGCCGTGTTGGCCTGGGATGGCTCCAGGTGGCCAGATATGGCTCCAGGCGGCCTGGGCTTGGCCAGTGGCCCCCGGTTCCCCCCCCGGCTCCCCCCCGGCGGCTGCTCCCCCTGCATGTGGGGGTACAGAGTGAGTTACCACAGGGCAGGCCTGCCCCTCTCCTCTTCCCAGGTCTTTGAGGACGAGTGGCTGTCGGACCGGGAGAGCGATCTGGAGTCGGACTGCGTCTCAGCGGATCCCCCCGAGCTGGACCATGTGGCCACGGGAGCAGCCCACCCTCCTGTCTGTCCCCTGAGCCAGCCGCCCCCGGGAGAAGCGCCCTCGCCTCGCTGCCAAGCGCCAGCTCCCCATGCAGGAGGGACCCTGGACCTGGAATGGGACCCTTCCGTGGATGTTGGGGGGTCCACGTCCCACGATGAAGAGGATTCCTCGTACTACAGTGCCATCACAGGTTGGTAGGGCTGTGGGGTGCCGGAGCCGGGGCACAGTGCTGAGGGTGTCTGGGCGTGGAGGTGAACTTCCGAGCTGCCACGTCCCCCACGAGTCTCAGGTCCTGAAGGCATCCCATGACACCCTCAGCTTCCAGCGTCTCCCAGCGCATTCATGAGGACTAGCCTCCTCTTTGCTGTTTTTGCGTGGAGTCAGAGGGGTTGCAGCTTCAGGACTGCAGGATTCCTGTGCTGTGACGGGTGCTGTGCGCGAAGCCGGCATGATGCCACGCTGAGAGCAACCTTCTCCAGCCTACTGTCCCTGGACATTGTGGACTACATTTCCCAGCATCCTTGACCATTGGCCCTGCAGGCTGGGCATGACTGCTGCTGAAGCTCATTGCATCTGGTAGCAACCAGGCTGGGGAGAATGCAGTTCACCCCTGCTCGGTCGTGGGGCCCTTGGGTAACCATCAACGAGCTACACTGACTTTCGGCCCGGCTGCCCTCCACGGCGTGCTGTATGTGCTGGAGGTGGGCGGAAGCGTGTGCCCCAGCACTGAGCTCCGTGGGGGCCGAGGGCAGACACACAAGCACAGAAGGCAGAATGTTGCCAAGGGCCGTTCCCCGCCCCCCATCATTTCCATCCTTGCACATTGATAACTTTTGGCTTCCTTCTGGTCTCCCCACCCACCTTTACACCTTGGAGCAGGGCCTTCTTGGTGGTGACACCTGCTGCCTCATCCGATGGCCATTTTTATTGCTTTTGCAAGTTTGTTGCCTTTTGTTGGGTTGGTTTCTTGTGCTGGGAATGTCCGTGAAGGAAAGGGATGTACAAGAAGAACACACATGCGTTTCTGCATTCAGCTGCTTCCGCCGTCAGGGCTGGGAAGCAATTCTGCCTGACATCCGCAGCGCCCGGCTGTGCTCCCGGCCATCCCGGAGATTTTGAAAGATGCACCCGGCATCTTAAGTCTTTCTCTCCACTGCTGCCCCAAACTTGATTTTTGAGAATGAAAGCTGGGATCCTGACAGCTTGGAAGCGGCTTGGATTTCCTTCCTCTTCCTTCCCGCTTTCTTTTTTATAATAAGTTTTACTCAAAATTATAACCCTAAAACAAAGAAAAACTAAAAACAACATCAATCATCAGAAACGTGGGACCTGCTGGGTCAGCCCTCACATTTTTTTTCCATTTATGATAACTTAGAAACAGATTTAAATCTATACGAAGTCCCGTTTCTCTAGCCAAAAATAAAAAGAGTCCCAAGTTTGATAGAAATCAGTATTTTCTTTCTCCTTCAATGACAAAGTCAATCTATCCATCCCTTCCTTCCCGCTTTCCAGGGGTCGGCCCATGGGAAGAACCTCGCCGAAGGTGCAAGCCGTCCTCTGGCCGGGGGTCCCGTTCTCTGCCTTTGAGGTGTAGCAGCCAAGAGGACTTCTTCGTAAGTACCGGGGAAAGGCTGCTGGAGAGAGCGGCGGTGTCGGCCTTATCCAGGGCGTCATCGATGGAATTAGCATTAGCGTTATCAGCCGTCGTCGTACTGGGTTGTCAGCAGCAAATGGATTCGAGAGCTGTGCTTGCGAAGCCCAGAGCGGCTTTTCAGAAGGTCTCGGGTTCAGCATTGCGTCTTGTCATTTAGTCCCGTGTGTGGAGACTCAGGAGTAAATTCAAATGCGTCCAAGGAGATCTACCCACAAGAAATGGTGCATGAGAGCTAAGCCTCACTGTTACTGCTCTAAGGTTGCATTCAGGAACGTTCCGTATATTTATGTTGCTAATTTCATTTCTGTATCACCCAATAACCAAATGGCCCTCTGGGACGTTTACAAAGTTAAATGAGCTGATCCAGCTGGTTTAGGATACAAGTCTATGTAGGATCAGGTAGCAAAAACAGCCTTTGGTCAACCTGATTTACATAGGCTAGCAGTTTTAATCTTGTCAGGGTGTGTATGTGTGTAGGTTTGCAAAGGACACCTGGGACTGGCCTCTTTGCACAAGGCTTCTTCCTTCTGAAAATTGTTCGAACGCTTCGCAGGCACCGGGTGTCTTCCAAGGAGAGTGGAACCAGTCCAGCTGCTCTGGAGCCGACCGGAACGTGAAAAGCTGCAGCTCTGGTAGGTCAGCAGAGTCAGCTTTCAGCATGCACCTTATTTACCTTTGCTTACCAGCGAATTTACCTTAAAGTTACCTTTAACATCCATTCCTGTGTTCCTAAAAAAACCTGATAATCTGTTTGTGGGGGCAGAAAATTAATTTCTGCTGTCGGAAAAGAGAGTGTTGGATCCTGCCCCCCCCCCCCCCAGTTCCCGTGTTTGTCGGGACATTTGATGCTCGAGTTCCAGAGGCCTGGCCCACGGTGGCTTGAAAAAGAGTTACCTGCATGCTCGTCCTCGCTCTCTGGAACACCTGGCCACGAAACGTGGGCAGGTGCCAACACTTTGGGGGTTCAGGAGCCCAGCCCCCCTCCCCCCCAGGAAGCTGTCCTTGTCCTCGGAATGAAGGCTCAGTTTTGGAAATTGCTCCGAAATTCCTCCCTTTCCTTCCTGCAGTGAGGTAGGTCATGGCTAGCCTGCCTCGGGTTACGCCCGTCCCCGAATAATGCTGCTGCATTGCCCTTGGCCCGTTTTCTAAATCGTTTCCGCCAAGATCGTTGCCTTCCTGTGCCTTTTCCCCAATTTGCCTTCCCTTGACTCCTCCGCTGCAACCAGCCCTGCTTTTTCGTTTCTTATCCATGGCCCACATACCTTAATCCGCTGTGTTTTCTTTCTCACATTATTTCTGTTTACATTGCTTTCGGTACTGCTTTGCTGGTCCGTCCCATCCAGCTTCTTGTGTCCTGCAATCCACCCCCATCGTCAATTCCTCTATCTTGTTTATGCCATTCTGGCTTAGAGTGCAGAATTTCATGCCTCCCAGTACTGTTTACTGTAAGCAATGCATAAACTTATTTACCGTATTTTTTGCTCTATAAGACTCACTTTTTCCTCCCTCAAAAGTCAGGGGAAATGTCTGTGCGTCTTATAGAGCGAATATGTGTGTGCAGTGAGTCTGTCAGATGTTCAGCCCATGGGGAAGTGATGGGGAATGTGCCTGTGATTATGTGCCCATTTGAGTCAGAATATTGTTTTTCTCATTTTCCTCCTCGAAAAACTAGGTGCGTCTTATGGTCAGGCGTGTCTTATAGAGCGAAAAATACGGTATTTATTTTTATTTATTTGGAATTTTTGTATGCTGTACCATTCGCATAAGCCTCGGGACGGCTTCCAGCATAAATAAATACATATACAAATACATACATATAAAATCAGATACATCCTGGCTCAATATTTTAAAACCAATAAATAACATCAACAATTATTAAAATATTGTCTAAATAAAAAGGTCTTTGCCTGGCGCCGAAAAGCAAATAACGACGGCGCCAGGCGAGCCTCTCTGGGGAGCACATTCCATAGGTGGGGCGCCACCGCAGAGAAAGCCCTCCTCCGGGTACTCACCCTCCTAATATCTTTCACGGAGGGCTCCTGGAGAAGAAATAAATATTTCTCAGCAGATCAAACGCCCAGCCACAATGTCATGGCTGGGGTTGTGACTGATGGGAGGGTTTTCCGCAGAGTGTTCCCTCCCTTCTTCCGGAGGTTCAGCACCCCAAACTTGCCTCTTCATCTGTCTTTGAATTAATCGTCGGTTCTCACAACACAAGCTCCATCGCAGGGCAGCATTTCACCCGGGCTGTTCTCTCTGATAGGAGATTCACACCCATGGGAGGTGGAGCATCCCCTGAATCTGCTCCCGGAGGAAGCAAGCTGCCGCCCAGCGGAACCGGTGGGATTTGACCCCAAACGTATCGAGACCTGGCTGGGCCAGAACTGCCAGGAGAAGATGGGGCAAGTAAGATCTTCTGTGGGTACTTCTATCAAACTTGGGATTTTTTTCTATAACTGGCTAGAGAAATGGGACTTGGAGATGTTTTCAACTTAAACTTAAGAGATGTTTTCAAATTACTATAAACTGATTTGAATTTGACTATAGAATGTTAAAAAATATGTAGTAGGGGGCTGACCCAGTAAATCCGATGTATGTGATGTTTGATGTTTTTAGTATTAGTTTAAAATTTTAATTAAAAAAAAAAAAGATCATCTGCGGGTCTGAACAGGTCTTCTCAGCTGTAGAGAAGGTGGTCTTGGACCGAGCCAGACCATGGGTGAAAGAAACGGATGCAGAACTGGAGGATGAGGGTGCTGGGAGACAGCAGGATTTCTGCCGGGCGACGTCAGCAGCCACGAGAGCCTGGCTGCCCGCTGGGTGGAACCCTCTTGTCATCTCAGCAAAGCCCGCAAGGGCAGCTTCGACCCTGGGAAGGGTTCTCTCGCCAGGAGAAAACCCGTGAGACAGCGGCCCCCGATCAGGGTCATGTATTCCGAACGGTGCCTGGCACACCAATGCGTCGCTTTGGGGTCGAAGCAACCCGTGCGTTGTCTGAGCGAGGCCTCCGCGGGTGCTCGGTTTGCCGTTCTGTGCAGCTCGCCGGTGTGGCACCGGCCGTGTGTCTAGCGGGTTCCAGCATTCCAGTGTTTGCACGCAGACGTCCCTGCTCCCCCAGAATGCCCCTGCGTGCCTTTGCGGGCGTTGCACTGTGGGTCTTTTTCTCACACCCGGTGCATTGTGGGCCATACCCAGTCCAGCTGTTTGGAGGGGCGGGGCGTGTGCTGTGTGGAACGGCTCGCCTGTTTGTCTGTTCCTTTGCTCAGGATGCAAGAACGTGCGTGGCGTTTCCCCAGCCTGCGCGAGCCCTGCGGCTACCCGAGACAGGTGGGCCCCGGCCGAAGCGGCAGAAGCCGCCACCACGGACGGAGAAGAGAAGCAAGCTGCCCCTGCCCCTGCAGCCCGGCCCGGGGAGCCATCGGCAGGTAGGGCAGCCCAGAAGGCGCCTGCAATCCGTCGGCTGAAGAAAAAGCTGGGCCAGGCGAGCGCTTGGCTTGCGTGCATTTGCTCCGGCGTGAAACGGTGTTCTGGGGGGAAGCTCAAAGCGGCAGGCGCTGCTCCGTTTGCCCAATCTTATTTCCTTCCATCGCTGCACTTGTGCCTGCAGATCTCCAGGAAGAAGCACTTTGGCTGCAGGCCAGCAGAATGTGCAGTCACCGTGGAGCAAGGGTAAGCGGCCTCCCGAACCCTCCCAGCTCTGCCGCAGACTTTCTGGGAGGGATCAGCAGGTGGCGCCCCTCTGGGCCGGGGCCACCTCGCCTGGTGCTGCCCTTTGCCCAACTCCAGAGGCAGGAGAGAAACACGGCCGGTACGGCCGGTGCCCAAACGCCTTTGCCCATCTGTTCAGAACTCCCTTCCCCAGCCGGGAGCCCTCCAGATGCGTTGGACTGCAACTCCCAACATCCCCAGCCAGCCTTGAAATGGCCACACCACACAGCTGGAGGGCTCCCGGCTGGGGCAGAGAAATCGAGCCCCTCCTCTCCAGCAGAGTGAACTTGAAGAAGCACCTGACAAAATTAACAACAGTAAATTTTAAAAAACCAAAAGAATCAAATGGCGATCAACACGGGGCCCTAACATTGAGCAGAGTATATAAAGAAAGACGTGGGGGGAAATGGTCGGAGTCGGGGGTGCTGAGCGCACGGCAGCGTAGGCAGGCTGGCCCGGGGCAGCACCCGGAGGCAAATCTCCCGGGCAGACCTTGCGTGATGAACGCCTGGATGAGCTGCGGCGCCTTCCGCTCCTGCCTGCCAAGCACTTTGCGGATTGACAGATCTGACGTTTGTCCTTCCAGCTGCGATCCACCACAGCCGCTGGACTTCTCCGCCCGGTCGCGGAAATTCCCCGGAATCCCCGCCCTCCGGAACAAGGTGTGGCTGCTCTTCCCCTTGGCCCTGCTGCTGCTGCTGCTGCTGCTCCACCCCATCCTTCTGCCCCTCTCGGAGCCCCCCTGCCTCCAGGCGAACAGCTACGCCAGGTCCTTCCATCTCACACTGAAGCACAGAGGGCCTCCGCCCACTTAGCCCTACTGCCGGAGCAGGGGCTCCCTGGGACGGAGACGGCCGGTGCCATGGGAGGAGAAGGTTGTCCGTGGAGTGGCTCGGGGCGGCGAGGAGCTGGGTCGCCTCCGCAGCTGGTGAACGGAGGACCCGCTTCTGCCTGCACACACGAGTCCTGGTCGCCTGCTGCCAATGCTACCAGATTTCTGCGAGTTTCTCCAGTCCTACAAAAAACCTCGAACCCACCTGGTGCTCGCAGTCCAGGAGTTCGGTAAGTTCCAAGTCTTTCCACTTTGAACTGAGGACTTTGCCCAAACGCCAGAGCCCAAACACCACCTCCACTCGGTATTCCATGTGTTCTTCAGACGGGTGGAAGGTTGAGGTTTTGGACCTCCGTTCCTAGAAGCTTCTGATGGTCGGGGATGCTAGGACGTTCCTGGAGATCGGCTTTCTGCTCAAGCCAGCCTACATCTTTCTCTAGACCAGCCTTGGTGCCCTCCAAATGTGCCAGGGACTACAGCTCCCCGGCGCCCCAGCCAACCATGCAAGTTCAGGGATAATGGGAGGTATGGGCCTTGGCTGTGTCATGAATTGCATTTCTGGGGTGCTGTTTTTGAGGTTTCCACAAAGAGTAGATTCGGAAGCGGCCAAGAAGGCCGTCGGGTTCACCTGCTGCTCTTACGGGGCATGAGCTCAGGCCGTCGCTCTGTTATCCTCGCTCAACCTGCTACTCTTATTTAATATATTTGGCATTCAAGGTTTTCTAATAAAATAAGAGGAGGAAAGCGCTGGATGGTGGTGCCCTGCCTTCATGAGGGGGGGCTGCACCCCCGCCTCAGCTTCCCGAGGGGGGCTCACCTTCCCCGTTGGCACACCCTGTGCTCTCTGCGGGATCTCAGGGGGGCGGGTGCTCTGGACTGCAACTCCCATTAGCCCTTGGGTGAAGGGTGATGGGAATTGCAGCCCAGTGACATCCGGAGGGCCCTGAGCTGGCCGGGAGAACCTGCAAGTGCTAAAAGATTTGGGGAAATGGAAGCGGACCCCTCCGCGGGCAGGGGCAGCTGGAAGCAGCGGGGAGAGGGAGGACGGCAGGGCAGCCCCGGGCAACTCGGCGCGTTTGTCTCGGGCGTGGGAGGGGCGAGGGGGGCTCCGGGGCGCCCGAAAGCGGCCCCCAGACCGCTGCCCGTCGAGCTGCAGGCTGCCCGCTCGCCCGCGGGCCGGGCAGGAGGCGCACGTGCCGCGCACGTGCCGGGAAGCGTGCGAGCGGGGGGGCTGCCCCCTCCGCCCAGCCGCCCGGGCAGCGGTTGCCGCGGCAACCGGCGGGGCGGGAGGGGAGGGGAGGGGAGGGGAGGGGCCGCCGTCGTCTGCCCCTTCGCGCGCCGGGCGAGCGGAGGGACCGCGGCGGCGGCGGCGGCCTCGGCCGGGGGCCTCAGGTAAGGGCGGCCGGGGGGTCCCGCCCGCCGCCCCCTCCCCGTGGGGAGCGCGGCGCGGGTCAGGCGCTGGGGGGAGGCGCTCGGCGGGCTGGGGGGAGGGGGGCAAGGCTGCGGGCTTAACCACGGGGGCGCCCCCTCCCCAGGGGATGCAGTGGCGGAGGGGCCTCTGGCCGGGGGTCCCGCAACCCTCTCGGCGCCGCCCCCCCCCCGCGAAGGCAGCGCCAGCCCCGCGCGCCCTCCGGCCGCCCCATTTGCTCCGGGCGGCGCGGGCACCGTGCGGCCCCCAAGGCGGCCGGCGCGCCCCTCCCGCCCCTCCCGCCGCCTCTGCCCCGGCCGGGCCCGGCCCGGCGGCTCACGGTGCTCAGGCGCCGCCGCTGCAGGGCGCCCTCCACCCGCCGGGTCTTCCGCGGCAGTGCAGGCGGCTGCTCTCCCGGCGAAGCCCGGCGCCGGGAGCAGAGCCCGTCCGGAACGAGCCTGGCCCTTTCCTTCCAGTCGCCCTGGGGCCGCAGAGCGCGGGCCAGTTGCCCCCTGGCCTCCGCTGAATTTAAGCGGCAGAAGGGGTTCTGCCCCACTGCAGTGGCCTAGGAGGGCGGAGCGGGGAGCGAGCGGGGCCCCTGCCCGAAACACGCACACCCATCTCCAGGGGCCCCGGAGCGGCTTTCGCTTTAGGACGGGAAGGACTGAGCAGCGCTGGGTCTGCAGCACCTGAGCGGGTCTTCGTTTGCCCCCTAAAGGGCATGGGGGCCTCGGGCAGGGGAAGCCGTACCCCTGGCACCCCCAGCACACGGCGAGTCTTCCCCCCCTTTCAGACCGTGTCTGCAGGATGGTCCCGTGGTTTCGTTGCTGCACGGGGGCCCAGGAGATCTGGGTTCAAGTCCCCGCTTGAATTCTGGGAGTTGTGGGTGCTTTCTCTGTCTAGACATGCATGGGATTGTATCCTCGTTTGCATTAGCCAGTGCCCCCCTCTTACTCAGGAAGTCTCCCCGAGGAATCTGGTAACCCGCCTTTTCATGTTCTGAAGCACTTCTTTTTGTAGAAGAATTAAGCGGTAAAGACAAGCCGCAGCATCACATCTCCCTGGGCAGAGGGAATGTCTGTCCTTCCTACGGGCTGAGCTCTTTCAGGTTCAATCCTGTAGTAATCTTCTAAGCAGCGGAGACTTCTTTAACGAACAGCCCTAGTTGATAAGAATGGCTGCGGCCTGCGAACCCAAGGAGGGAAAACGGCTGGTTTTTTGCCCTCTCACTTCTAAAAATAAAGGCTGCCCTGGCTTGCAGCCTTGGAGCAGAATGCCTCATTGGCAAATTGCATATGGATGGAAACAGCTTGGATGCGACTAGGCCTCTGCGCATGTTCAGAGCCTTTCTTGGTGGGTCCCCCCTTCCAGGGCTTGAAGCCCTTTTCACGCATCCTCAGAGAACCGGCTCGCTCCGTGGCCTCACACGCCAAGTCTCCTTGGCTGGAGCAGAGCCGCAAGGATGGCTGAGCAATATTCTTTCGCTCATCGCACCAAGACAGGGAATATTCTTGGCCTTTTCTGTGGCACATTTGACTGCCAAATGGCCGAGCCTGAACATGCGCGGGAAGGCAGAGGGGCAGGCGGAAGGCGGCATGTTCAAACGCAGCCATTGGGGGCTGCAAGCTGAATCCCCGCATCTCTCTCTCCCTTAAAATAACCTCATGTGAACTGTTCTTACACAAGCATCTGTCCAAGTTGACAGGGAATGCTAAACTCAGAGAGGTCCATTCAAATCGCGGCTACAGGTTTTAAGATGGCCAGTTCATGGAGCAAACCCTTCGTCGTTTAAATAGTATAACCAATTTTTAATTAGGAACGTGCATGTTTAGTCTGAGAGACTTCGCGGCTCTTTTGACCGCGTGCATGGTATGGTAGCAGCAACTTTTAATGTAGCCCTTTTACGAAATCAAAGGTTCTGTTGTGGTTTTGGAAATACACCTTTTAAATAGGCAAGTTGAATGGATTATTCAGTCAAAGCAGATAGTTAGCTAATGGCGCAAGACTGTGAATGCTCAGAGGGAAAGAAGTCTTACAGTGCTGGAGTGAGGAGTTTTGTCTACACGTGCATGGCCATGGCTGCACCTTAAAACTGATCTTGAATCAGTGCCTGCATCGGAAGTGGCAGGTAGACTGCAGCATCGCGTCTGCCAAGCAGGTGGGGCATGTTTCTACCCCGGAAGAACTTGGGCGTGAGCAAGGCGAGGGTCGGATGTCCCTACGACCCAGTACAACTGGAGCAGTCCATGCAATTGGCCTGTCCAGCTGGCCTGGCCCTGCCATTTTGGTCCAAGCCCCGCAGTTCGGGCTTTACATGCTCCCGGGCCATGTTCATGCGCTTCACCGTTTGGGTCCCAGGCGGCTGCACCAAGCCATGGCTCCGTGAGCCCGGTGCTGGCCCTGGCTGGCAGCAGCAGCCCCTTGGGCAGCCGGGCGCTTCAGAGGGACACGCAGGGCCGTCCGTGTGCAAAACACGTTCCCCACCGCCGAGTTCCAGCTGGGCCACATTCAGCTCCTGTTGCAAGCAGAAGTGGCTTTGCAGGTGCCTCACTGGGCTGCAGCTCTGTCCTGGCACAGCCAGGTTCCCCTACAAAAGCGCCTGCCGGCTGCCCCCGCACGCAGCCCGGGCTGCAGGCAAGGACGTCCGAAAGCAGCTGGGGGGTTCGCCACGCAGGCTGTGCGTGGAGGCCATCCAGGATTGTCGAACTGTTCCTCATACATGCTCATAAGTACATTTTTCTCCTTTGCTTCCTGGTCAAGCTGACACTCCGGAGGACTCACTGAAGCATTTGGCCGGTGTGTTTTTGTGTGTATGTTCTGCAGGAAGCCTTGGAAAAGGGGCAACGACCCCCAGCTGTCTTTTTCTCCACTCACTCAGGAAAAGCTGCAAGATGGGGGCAGCCCATTCCCTGCTGGCCTGCAGGAATCCTCCCCAGCCCTCCAAGGTGGGCACCTTTGCGGAGGAGGAAAAGCAGAACTGAGGAGCTGGAACCCTGCTCCTGGAACCCTGGAGGGAGGAAGAGCCACGTGGTTTTGAGCAAAACACAACCATGGACTGCAGGAAAGGAAACCCCAAGAGAACTTGAGGACTAGAACTGCTGGCAGCACCCTGGAACACTCCACGGAGGAACAGGAACAAACGCGGGCCGGACTCCATGGAGAACACGCAGGCCGCCAAGGAGAGGATGACAGGGTCCCGTCGCCCCCCTCACTGTGGCCACAACCAGCTCCCTGCCCGGGCAGACGAAGCTGCGAGGAGCGACCTGAGTTTGAAACCCTCTCCGGGGGCTGGGGCACCAACACGCCAAGGTGGGCCTGGCCGGCCGTGTCCGGCAGAAAGAGCTTTCCTGAAAATGAAATGCCCGTTGTGGCGGAGGAGGAAAGGCGCGGCCAGCGCTCTGCAGGATCAGGCCACTCCCAGGAGCCGGCTGTGCATGGAGGCCGCCCACGAAAGCCCCATCCAGGCCGTCAGAAAGTCTGCCAGCCAAGGTGGGGCCCGGGGCTTGGGCTCAGAGGAGGAGTCCGCGCCAGGGAAAGCGGAGACCTCCCTGCTCCGGAGACTGCTGTGCCTGAAGGCCACGTCCTCCCGGCCACAAAGCCCACCCCACGGCCTCAGGGCATCGCCTCTCTGCAGAGCAAGCTCAAGCTGTGGGCCCATCGCTGCCCTCCGCCGAACCGCGGAGCCCCAAGGGGAGTCTCCGCTGAGATGGAGACCCAGGGCTGCCCCGCAGAGCCCGGCAGAGGCTGCCTCGCTCCCCGAGCCGGAGGCCGAGATGGCCGAGAAGCTTGGTGGATCATGGACGACGAAGCCATGGCGAGCGCTCCGGGCCGTGATGGTCTCCAGGACCAAGAGAGGATCAGTCCTCCCGGGGAACAAGGGAGACCACGTGGCCGCAGGGGAGGGGGATCCTGGCCTCCTCACGCAACCAGGAACCTCTTCCTGCGCTGGGACAGACGGGGCCTCTGGACAGGCCACCGCAGAGGACAAACACACGTCATCAGGATTCCCTCCGAACGTCGATGGTGATGTCCACGGAGCGTGCGAGGCCATGAGAGAGGTATGGCGTGGCACAGAGACCCACAGCGGCGTGGGAGACGGCGACCTCCTGGGACTCCTTTCGGAACTGGAAGCCAAGCACGAAAGCCGCTGGTTCACTCTGGAAAAGAGCCGCTCAGAGCAGGAGCCAGCCCTGGGGAGCACCTCTGGGCATGTTCTCCAGGGCCTGCGTCTCCGAGGGGCTGGAACAGAAGCGGCGGCAGTGGACGAAGACGAGGGCCGCTGGGCGGAGGAGCGGGATCTGGCTGATCTGGCGGAGAACCCCGGTGGGCAGGGCATGTTGATGGCGACACGGGACTTGGCCTGGCTGAGCCGTGAGGCACTGGGCGGCCCCGCAGTCGGACAGGGGGCATGGCAAAGGGGCATTTCTGTGGCAGGCGCTCCGGAAATCCGGGAGGCTGAGGAAGAGAACTCTGCCAGGGGGGGTGACCTCCCTGGGGAGCTGGCCCCGGGCCCCATGGCTGACCTGAGCCGCTCTGGCCACTGCCTTCCACCACCCCCGCCCCGGGAAGCGCAGTGGCTGGGACCTGCTGCCGGCCGGCGCCCGGGCAGCCATCGCCCTTCCTTCCCCCCGGGAACTTGGTGCGAGGCTTTCCGGAGGGCCCCCCGAGCAGAGCAGCCCCAGAGCCATGTCCGGCGGCCAGTGCCCGTGGAGGGGGCGGATGCGGCCAGCCGCAAGGGGGCCCCGCACGGGAGTTGCCGCCGTCCACCAGGGAGGCGCATGGGGCCGTGGGGGGGCGGGATGCCGCAGGCCCAGGGGAGGAGTGTGCAGAGCGGCTGCTGCACAGGGCGGCCGCAGAGATCGTGGGAGCCGCGATCCACAGGGCCGCAGAGCGGCTGGCGGCGGAGGAAGAGGAGGAGTGTGCCGGGCTGGAACGGCACAGGCGGCCCCGCTGAAGCCCGCCAGGCCACAGAGAGGGGTCTTCTGGCAGCCAGGCGGAGGCAGCGGGCCCCCTAGAACAACCACTTCTGGGACCAGGCACAGCTCGGATTTTCACCCAGGGAGGTAACGCAAAAGTCTAAGCCCGGCTCTGTCGGCTGTCCTTTCCAGCACTTGTCTCACAACCAGGCAGGCAGGCAGGCAGGCAAACGGTGCTGCGGCACTTGGCGCGACCTGACCCCATCGGACCCCCCAGAGGGGGCAAGCTCCCCCCAGCTGCGCGAGACAGGGAGTGCCCCAAATGTGGGAACTGCCGCATGGAAAGCCGATTCCCCTCGATTCCCTCAGTCCCTCTCTAAGCCGGACACAAAACACACACACACAATTAGGGGGTGTGATTTTTTTAAAAATATTACTGCATAAAACACACGGCTTTCCCTCTCCGAAGACTTATGTACAATTCCAAAATAAATAAAGGTTATCCGGACCCATTCCCAGCTTTCCTCACCTCCCGACTTGGCCAACTCTGGTTCCAACCGCCTGGTGCCCTCCAGAGATGCAGGACTGCAGCTCCCGTGAGCCCCAGCCGTGGGATCAGAACCGTGGTCCAACACACCTGGGGAGCCCCAGAGCCGGAGGGCTGATCTGAGCCGTCCCAGCGGAGAAGAGGAAAAGGCCACCGCTGGCAGGGCCCCCAGCCCGGCACGGACGCCTGGCTGCAGCGCCGGGAGGTTAAGAAAATAATGCTGAGGGAGCCTCGACTGGAACAGAACCAGGACTTCGCTATTCCAGGTCTGGAAGGATCTCTCAGTGGAGAGAGAACATAGCCATGGGGTGAAGGGCCACCGAGAAAGGGAAAGCAGGGTTCCATCTCGCCTCACCCCCAAAGAGCAAGCGGGGAGGGGAGGGAAGGGAAGGGAAGGGGCAGCACTAGTGCCCTGGCAAGGAATGAGCCGTGCTTTCGGGGTTATGGCCACGGGCCAAGTCTGGGCGGACCCGCAGAGAAGAGCTGCTGCTGCTGCGACAGAGTGAAGAACAAGGCCCACCTGGCAGGTGGGGGGACGATTTATGGGACCTGGAGCCCAAAACAGTTGGAGCGCTCCAGGTTGGGGAACGGCAGACACAGGGTGCCACCAAAAGGACGGGCCCCCTTCTCTGACTTGGCTCATGCGCAACAGCCTCTTGGCCTACGGGGGAATTTGCCCGTTTGGGAAGAGACACCCCAGCAGCTGATCTCGCACACTGCTGGACTGCCCTCATGGGGTGTAAGTGGGGCAGGAATGGCTCACACCCCCCTCACAACCTGAGAATGAGCCACGAGGTCTGGACTGGTCTGTAAAGTCTCCTGCCCCACACCTTGGCCGGTTCAGACGATACCACAAGCAGCCCCCAGGGGAGGGCAGCTCAGGTAAGCCAGCAGCACACAGGCAGACACCCGCAGCGGCCGCTTTCCTTCCACGGCTGTGTGAGCCCAGTTGCCACTGAGCCCCCGGCTGTTGCGACGTGGGCTGCCCATTGCGTGCGAGCCCCCAAGCGACGGAGCGGGCCACCGGCCACGAGCCCTGGGCTCCCCTCCTGGGCTGCTCAGGGTTAAGCCGCTGCCGCCAAGCCAGCGCACGGGCTCCGCGTGTAGGGCAGGTCCTGTCCTACGTGGACCAGCCCCGCCGCCCTCGAGACAACGCTCCTTCACGTCAGACCCCCGGCCTTCTCGTACCTAAAGTGCAACACGGCAACCACACACGTGGCCAGAGGCATGCGCTGTCCCCCGTTCACTCGCCAGGCGGCAACGCAAGCTTGACGCGGGGGGTCACAGCCCGACTGCCCTCCTCTTCCTTTCGGCATTGGACCTGGTGCCTCCCCAGCCCCAGCGGAGGCCAGATCCCAGAGGACGCTTCAGTCGCCCACAGAAATACCTAAGGGCCGGCAGCCGCGAATACGGGCGCCTGTGCACGGCAGCCTCTGCGCTCCCCCGTCGGGAACACGTGCTCCGGAGCCGATGCGGGAGAAACGGGCGTCCTCGTCCTCGGCAGGTGGTCCCGGCAAAGACCGGCCCCCACCGGTGGGGCAGGCAGGTGCCCTTGCCTGGCGAAGTCCCAATCAGAAACGCAAAAGGTAATAAAATAATCTTTTGACCATATACAAATATATATATATATGTATATATATATATGCGCATGTGTGAAAGAAAAACCACGCAAAAAATTCACACAGCGTCGGCAGCTCTTCATCCATACAAAACCCGTCCGGAAGAGAGTGGAGCTGAGCGAGCGACGGCCAGAGGCTGCAGCTATTCCATCTTGGACATTTCAAACTGTGTGGTCAAGATCTCCTGTACGCGGGCGGGTGGGTGGGAAGGAGGGGGGAAAGGGCATCAGTCAGTCTGTGCGCGACTTGCAGCCTTTCAGGCAGCCTCCCAGCATTTCAAGCGGCTCTTTGCTCCAGCCTCCACCGCCTGCCCCGTGCTCACACTGCAAGCTCCTTGGGGCAGAGGCCCTCGGAGCCACGAGCATTCGCTTCATCCACCCGGGAGGCCAGGCCAGCCTAGCCAAACTGGCTGCTGCCTCCGTGCTTAAAAAAGGGGGCCCCTTCCAGACCGGCCCAAGGCGCCCCAGCAGCACGCAGGGCCTCTCGCAGGGCTCGGGGGCCCCCACAATGGCTCCCCGAGGCAGCTGGACTGCTGCGGGGCCCGGCCGCTTGGGAACCTCAAGGGCGCCACACCGCCTCGCTCCCCGGAGGTGTCACAAAGGAAACGAATTCCATGGGGAAGCGATCTGGGAGCACCGGATGGGGGGCTGCCCTCGATGCCTCTGCCCCGCACTTCTGGCCTCGCATCCCGGGGGCAAAGCCCTTCTCCTACACCCCCTCCGCTTGGGTGTTCCGCCACGGCCCTTGCCCACCCCCTGACTGGGGGCTGCCCGGAGGGAAGCGCACGAGGTTTACCTCATCGGAGTCCAGCAAAGGGGGCAGCACCCTGCAAGAGAGGCGGGAGAGCAGCGATTACCTGGCCTGGCCTGACGGCCCAAACAAACATTCATGCGCGAGGCGAGGCGAGGCAAAGACTTACACATCTGCCATGGAAGACGGAATGTTTTCTTCGACCCATTTCAAGTCTTCATCCTGTGAAAGACGCAGAACAAAACGGCTGAGGACAGAGCGGCGTCAGCGTGAAAGGACTGGGTGGCCAGGTCAGGCCCAAGGTGCATCTTGGCCGTGCGCCCAGCAGCGCATGGACAGCTGATGCCGGGAAGCCCCCTCCCTGAGCCAGGCAGAGCATGGAAGCCACACGATGCTCATCCTCTGCACCGACTGTTCGCAGGTACACTGCCTCTGGACTTGGAGGATCCACTCGGTGGCTTTCTTTTACAAAACAAAAGACCTGAGCAGGGGCAGGATCCTTACCACTCTGGTGCCCTTGAGAGTCCCGTTGATTTCAGGTTTCCCACCTCTCATCTTCATCCCTTTTGGAAAAAATGACCAACAGCCTTCCGGTCAGCGACAGGCAAATCTCCCCACGCCAAAAGGGAAATGTCTCCACCTGATCTTATCGTGGACCGAAATGGCCAAAGGGACGCCTGAGATCCCGCTGGACACGGCCCACTCCATGCTGCAGGCGCACGGGGAGCAGGACGCAGAGAGCAGCGGCTCCTCGCACGAGCGCTCCGGTGGGCCGCAGGAGTGCTGGAGAACGGGGTGCAGCTGAGCTTGGCCTGGGGGGCGGGCGGGGAGGGGCAGGGCTCGGCCCCTTTTGGCTGTGCTTCGTGATGCCTCCCGGGGAGGAGAGGCAACCTGCACCACTGGCACCACGGTTTTGAAAATGGGGGTGCCAAGGGAGCCATTCCACCCGGGGGTCTATTTCAGTATGAAACTGCCTGCTGCTTTGGCTTCCCTTGAAGGAAAGGGATAAGCCTTGAAATGCATCTACGTGGCCTTCCATCCTTTCCCGTTGCCACGAAATGCTTGCAGCCGTGTGTGAGCATCTTGTCCCTTTCACACGGCTCGGCACAAGCAGGATTATCCGGAATAAAATGTTCTGTGGCATCAAGGAAACTAGCCAAGCCACCTGTCCAGGCTGCAAAATTCTGCTTTAATGTCGCGCCTCCACGCCTAACCGAGTCCACGCAACCCGGGAGACCACAAGAGCCTCCCTGGGAAAGGGCCAAGCTGTGCGCCTCGCCCTGCAGAAGACGGAAGGGGGCCCGCCGGCCAAAGGGCCGCCAGGTGCTGCCGGGCCGGGACAGAGCGGCCAAGGGGGCCCGGCTCACTCACCAAAGGCCTCGTTGACCAGGTGCTCCGCATCCTCGTCCTCCTGCTCGCTGCCTTCGTCCACTAAGGGCACGAAGGCGTATCTGCGGAGACAAGACGAGCCGGGGCGGTTCACCTTGCGGGCGCCACCTCCGCAGCCCTCGGCACAGCCGGAAAGCGGCCGGGGGAGCCCGAATTCCAGCCTGGAGAGGCTGCGCTGGGCAGCTTTCCGTGGGGCTGAGACCACGGCAAGGGGGCCGAAAGGCGAGCAGGCCCGTGCAGTGGCGCGGGAAGCCTCTTGCCGGAAGCTTCGGAGAGGCACACGGGCTGCTCCGCGATCCTGGACTGGGGAAGGGGGCGGTGGCCAGCTGGGAAGCTCGGAGGCCTGGGCTCGGCCCACTGGCCTGAGGGTCCCGACCCCTGCAAAGCCTGTTTGGGGGGGGCTATCGGTGTCGGGCCAGACCTGGGCTGCATGGCTCCGACCCGGCACCCCGCTGTCCCGGCCTTGCGAACCGAGCGGCCAAAAGCCCTGTGCCTGCGCCCTCGTCCCCGTGCCCGAAACGCTGAACCATCCAGGCGGTGGCACCTTTGGTTGTTGGCGAAGGGTCTCCAAAGGAACATGATCACCAGCAGGATGATAGAGAAGAGGAACCTCCAGAAGGCGTCGTCGATCCAGAGCTCCCGCCAGTCCTGGGCACAAGAGGAGGGGGCCAGTCCAGCCCATCAGGGACAGCACCTCCCTCCTCATCGGCCCCAGACCTGAGCTCCAGTCGGACGCCGTGGGGAGAAATCCGGATGGACGTCCGGCCGGCCCCGCCCTGCCCCGTCCCCTGGGAAGTGGCTACTCACCGACTGGCACGTGGCAAGCCGGAACGTCTTCGTGGTCCAGATGATGAAGATGACCGACGCTGTGGAGGAAGCGGTGATGCTGTGTCACGTCCGGAGGTGAGGGGCTGGGCTGGCACTTGGCCGGCGGGGGGGGGGGTGCGCTCTCCTCTGGGGGCGGCAGCACCAGCTCCCTGATTTCACAGCGCTCAGCATGCTGCACCGTCACGGCCCAAGCACCCCATCGTTAACCCAGTGCGGCCCTGAGACTTGGGGGCAGAACCTGCTTCTCACAAGAACCAAATTCCGCTTGCCCAGAGACAAGGAGGCAGGGCCATTGTTGCTGCCTAAAGCTCCACCTGTAGGACTTCAGCCTCAGGAGAGGTACTGGAGCTTTCCTGAGGGGGCAAACTGCACCTCGGGGAGGTGAGAAGGTGCAGCTCCCCCCATGCAGCGAGGGTCCATCACGATCCAGGATTTCGAAAACCCGGTCAGCTCTGCGAGACTCAAGAGGAGACCAGTCACAGGAAGGCGGCAGCCCCCCCCCCCCCGGCGATGCGCCAAAGCTCACCGATGACGGCGAAGATGAGGGTGTTGGTGAAGTGGCGGTAGAGCGAAAGCTTCACCACGTTTCGACGCAGCTTCAGCAGCTTCATGGTTTGCACCAAGCTCACGAGGATGTGGCACTCATTCAGGAAAACGACGGTTTACATGGCAGGAGGGGGCGGGGGGAGCCTCCACCGGAAGAACAGCCCCCCCCCCCCAATCGTCTCCAACACTGTGGCTCGAGGCCTTCGCCTTGGCTTCCCGAACAGGTCGGGCTCATTTCTTGCCTGGAAAAACGTCCGCAGCACCCTCTGGACCAGGCAGTCTCCCCTAGGGCCGTATCCTGCACAGAGGCAAAGCTCGAGGGAGGACGTGGCGACCATGCCAGGCGCTTGCTAGCAGGAAGGCCGCAGCACCGGGCGGTCCAGAGCCCCCGAGGCGACCTCTGCGTCAGCATCCCCTCCACCCGGACGTTGGGCGAGGCGGCCCCTCCAGCAGCCTTTTCGTGCTGTCCTCCCACCCCCCCAAGCTGGGGAGAAACCCCACTCCAGAGCCCCCCCAGCTTTCAGCGGGTGCAGCACGAGCGAGAGCAGCCAGGAACGCCTGGGCCCGAGTCCCAACCCGCCCTTGCCGTGTCTTGGGAGGCGAGCAGGCCACCTCGATGGCCTCAAGGCCGGAGAAGTAGTAGGGGAAGTGGTGGGGGGAGAGGAGGACGGGGGGCGACTCAGGCAAGACTAGGGCCGGGGCCGGGCCAAGAGGATATCCACCAGCAGAGAGCAGAGTCAAGCATAGCCAGAGGGATAGCCGCGAGCAGCACCAGATCGTCCTGTCCCTGGGAGAAAATGAGAAAACGGGAGTGAGGGAGGCTCGGCGCAGGCAGGCAGCCGAGTCGTTCGTGGGTCCGCTCCGCAGGTCTGGGACAGCACAGCTGGTCGCCAGCAACGAGCAGGCAGGCGCCGCGCGGGAAGCGATCTTGCTCTCGGGAGCGCAAGCGGGGTCCTCGCAGCCTTGCAGGCCGTCCACATGCAACACACGGAGGACCCACACGGCGGGCGAGCACAGTGCGGGCGCTTTGGAAAGTAACAGTTCCTGCTGGGAGGAGAGGGAGTCCAACAGGTGAAGGTGCGTCTCCCCAAAGATGAAAGCCAGCCCAACCACTGGGCCACACTGCCTAATGCTGGCACATATTTACGCCCTCTCTGGTGTCTCTCGTATGACCCTGGCTGTGTTAACACAAGGCGGCGGTGGCTGCTAAAGGACCCGGATGCGACTCCTCTGCTTCTGGGGGTGCGGAAAGAGCAGCTGCCGCCGTCTGTCTTTTGCTCCCTGCAACCGGAAATCTATTTTGCTCCCAGTAGAGGTTGCTTTAACCCGTCAGGCTGGGCAGGCAGCGGGCCCTGGGGCTTCTCTCCTCCAGCCGGGAAAGGCGGCCGCACCAGCCTGCCCCCGCTCTGGGGACTGTCCCCGTTGCGTCAGCCCAGCAAAGGTGAGACCTGGAGGGTTCCCCCGGGACCAACATGGCTGCCTGCCACGTTTAAGCAGGATCGGTGCGCGCCGTGGGGCAGGCAGCATTTCTGTGGCTGAGTCTACCTTCCTGAAAGCAAACCCCTCCTGTACCCAGGTAGAGCCACGAGCTTCTCTCGCATCTCCCCCCTGCACAAAAAGGGGCAAGGAGGGGTCACAGAGCCGAGGCCGCTAGTTCTATTAAAGGATATCCACCAGACAACGCAGGAGTCCACAAAAGCCAGGAAAAATTCGCAGTACAGGGAGGCGGCATTACTTTGATCCTGGGATGAGGACAAGCAGATGCTGAGCTCCGGGACCATCTGCCCAAACGTGCATGCATGCCTGCCCCCCTCCCCTCCCCTCCTTACCGACGTCACCCTCAGCACTGCCTCGATGACCGAGAAGACCAGGTACATCAGCCCGACTCCCACGACGCGGTTCAAGAGTGCGCCCAGCCGGGGCCTGCCGGGAGAAGCAGCACCCGGTCCGGCGGCAGCCTCGGCAGCCGCGCGGCACGGCTCCCTAGCGAGCCCCTTTCAGCCCACGGGCCAAATTCCGTATCGGGGGGCAAAAGACCAGCGTCTTTGCCTGGCAGCCTTAGCGGAGGCGCTTGACCCTTTTGGAACAGGGCAAATACACAAAAGCCAGGTGGCCTCCGAAGACGCCAAGGGGCTCTGCCTTCCGCTCCCCTGCTCTAAGCTAAGATTTGGCTTAAGGTTTAAGCTGAGCTTTGCTGCCAGATCTGGGCGCTCGGGGCGGAAGGAGGGGAGCTCTGGCAGGCTGAGGCCGTTCACAAGAACAGGGGAGCGCCTTGCTCCTGGGCTCCCCCCTGCAGTGGCATGGTGCCCCGTGGCCTGGCAGGCCCAGAACACACACCCAGGGGCAGAAGGTGGGGAGCGGCCCCATGCGGGCAGGCAGGGCAGCCGTCCAGCGAGAGGCTCCTGCCAGGAGCCGACCACGCGGCTCTTCCGAAAGGAAAGGGCCGGAGAGCGTCTGTGCGCAAGCCAGGCTCTCCATCGCCCGGCTGGGGCCCTGCCCCCCCACCAACCCCGGGACACTCACTTGACGATGCCGTATCCCAAGCTGGCGATGATGACGAGCACCCGGGCCAGCATGCGCTTCACCGTGCACAGGACCTCCGCGAAAATCACGGCCCATTGGACTGGGAAAGGAAGAGGCCCCGGTGAGAGCATGCACGCACGCAACGGCGGGGGGCGGGGGAGCCACCCCGTGGGGCGGGAGCACCAACGAGCCCCTCACCTGACACACCCTGGCTCTGGATGCTCTGAAACTCAGCGTAGAAGACGGCCTTCTCCAGCATGCCCAGCAGGATGACGCCGCCGATCCAGAACTGGATGCGCAGGATGTCGCGCCAGTAGCAGGCCAGCAGGGCCAGCCACAGCACCCCGTAGAGCACGTACACGATGCACATCACCATGTAGAACTGAAGGTTGTGGGGCGGAGGGAGACGGGCAGGGCAGAGGTCAGGCGCGGCCCGGGCCGAAGGTCGGAACGAAAGACCCGACTGACCCTCCCCTTCAGCCCGCGGCCGTCCTTCCGGAGCGGCTCCCTCCGGCCAGGTGCCCCCCGGAGGCCCTGGCCGTTCATGGGCCCTCCAAGCCAACGCCTTTGGCAATAGATCCGCAGGGCCCCGACCGGGAAGGCTGCTGCCCAGTTTCGGCCCCACCCAGAAATGAAGAAACAGCCGCCCCGACTCACCACCATCAGGGGCCATTCCGAGGCAGAGATGTACTGGTACACGGGATGCTCCATCTGGATGTCGACTGCGGGTCGCGATAGAAAAGGGGCCGGAAAGGTTACCGAAGGACTGCGCTTGAGGGGAACCAGCCGCACGGCACAGAACGTCCCTCCTGCAGCAGGGACGTCCCCCCCAACCCAACCCCAACCCCCTGGACCGCCACAAGCGATCCCAGGTGTTTACTCAGGGCTGAGCCATGCTGCGTTTGACAGGACTTGCCAGTAAATAACCTGACCCGGGATTGCGGGCCCGGATTCCTGAGATGAGACAAAGAGAGCTCCCTCCACCCCCTCCAAGTTCTTGAGATGGGCCCTCGATTCCACTTTTGACGACTGAGTGGCGACCACCTTTTGATTTTAAGACACAATCCTACGCATGTTTAGACTGAAAAAAGGGCCTACGACTTTTTCTACAGGATTGGGCGCTTACTGATACGGTTTTGGGCTCATTTCTATGTGAGTTTTCATGCAAATTTTAATTGTGATATTCGGTTGACTTTAATGTTCTATTTCGTGGCAGGTTATGTTAGCTGCTCTGAGTATCAGAAAAGGGGGGTAGAAACGCATCACGGCTCCAGTGGAGTCCACGAATGTTTTCATCTCTCGTTTAAAGAGGACAGCATGTTCCAAGCAGAAGCGCGCTTCAATTCCACAAAGAGCTCTGGTGTGGGCAACATGGCACCTGTCCACCTACGACAGGAGAGGTGGAACTGGAAGGGATTAGCAACCAAACGAACGTTAGAAGGCCAGATCCTGAAGATGAAGCTCAAATACTTGGCCACCTGATGAGAAGGAAGGACTCCCTAGAGAAGAGTCTAATGCTGGGAACAATAGATGGCAAAAGAAGAAGGGGACGGCAGAGGATGAGGTGGCTGGATGGAGTCACTGAGGCGGTTGGTGTGAGCTTGAGTGGACTCTGGAGATGGTGGAGGACAGGGGGGCCTGGAGGGATGTTGTCCATGGGGTCACGATGGGTCGGACATGACTTCGCGACTAACAACAACAACAACAATGAACTGAGCCTCGAAACCCTCGATTTAAAAAGGTGTTTTGGGATGGGGCTTCTGGCAGGACAAGCAGGGCACGCGTCCACCCATGGCTGCCCAGTCAAACCTGTCTGGTCACTCACAGGAGACCTCCCAGCTGGGAGAGAGAGACTTGATGCTGAGGATGAAGACGTACGGCCCGTCGTCCCAGGTTTCTGCCACTGTGGACAGCTAGAGAGAGAGCCAGACACATTCTGGGTTAGCCACATCGCTGCCATGCAGCCTGTAATCCCGACAACTCGGCACCTCCAAGCAGAGCTGGGAAAGGCCCTTGCCCGACTTGGGCTAAGGCGGCAAGAGGCCCCGTGCCTGTCGGGTCCAGCCGGCTGCTTCTGAGAATGGAGGCGACGGCCTGGTTTGGCCACAGAGGTTTGTCGAAATCTGCCTTGCCACATGCTTGCACGGCATCCCTGCAAGCCACAAATGCAAGTCTGCAGAGAAGTGGCACGCAAGTTACGAAAACGTCGCCTTCCGCGCATGGCACACCGAGATGCTCTTCTGCAAAGCCTGTGGTAGCCACAAATGCCTGCGCGCCCCAGGAGCATCCCCTGGGGATGCTGCTGGAGCGAGAAGCAGACACATGCGGCGCAGCTCAGCTGGGCACCCGGTTGCTCCCAGCCACGGACCTTGTTCGCGTTCTTCACTTTTGCCATGCCGGCATCTTCTGCCTTCCCACCAGCCGGGGGATGCGGCTCCTCCGCCGGGGCGCCCTTCGGCTTCTGCGCCCCTTTGGTCTCTTGGCTGGGCCCCGCTCCCTTTCCCTTCTCTCCCTTCTGGGCATCTGGCGGCTTGGCGACGTCCCGCTTCTCACGCAGCTGCGTCTGCTGGGAAAACAGAGGCCTTAGTGGTCGGAGGGAGGGAAGGAGGGGGCAGCTCCCCGCAGCCCACGTTCCCCAGTGGAAGGACAAGGGCCACCCCGTGCTCCCCCCTCACAGCCTCAAATCAGGCTAGCGATGCACAGGAGACATCGCAGCTCCCGCGTGTGTTGCTTCACCTGCCATCACGCTTTAAAGGGAACCCGGGCTGTCATAAGTACAGGTTAGGGGACAAGCGGCTGGAGAGCAGCACTTGTGAAAGGGACCTCGGGGTACTGGTTCACCGCATGCTAAACATGAGTCAGCAGTGTGATGCGGTGGTCAAGAGGGCGAACGCCACCCTAGCATAGCTTCTAGATTGAGAGGTTTTACTACCACTCTATATGACTCTGGTGCTCCTGCAAGTGGAGTACTGTGCTCAGTTCTGGGCCCCTCATTACAGAAAGGATATAGCCAGGTTGGAGTCAGTGCAGCGTAGGGCCACAAGGATGGTGGCTGGTTTGCAGGGGATGCCGTATGAGGCAAGACTGAGGGAACTGGGTCTCTTCAGCTTGGAGAAGAGGAGACTCAGAGGGGATATGTTGGCAACATACAGGTATGTGAGGGGGTGTCACATGGAGATGGGGAGAGGCCTGTTCTCCCCTGCAGAGGAAGGCAGGATGCGCTCCAATGGAGCAAAGCTCAGGGAACCCAGGTTGCATTTGGATGCCAGGAAGCACTTCCTGACAGTTAGGACCCCGAGGGCGTGGAATGGGCTTCCACGGGAGGTCGTTGAGGCCCCATCGGTGAGGGTGTTCAAAGACAGGCTGGACATGCACATGGTGGGCATGTCATGAGCGGAGCCGGCTGGTGCCGGAGGTCAGACTAGATGGCCCAGGAGGCACCTTCTGACTCGCTCTGTTTCTATGTTTCTATGCTCTCGAGGGCAAAACAGCTGCTCGTTCCAGTTTCAAGGGGCTGTTGAGGGCAGACCACACGACTCTCCCTCACGGGGGAGCAAGCTTCAGTCTCGCGCGATCCGCCACAGGCCCGAGCCACCCCGCGGGCACCGCCTGCCCCTTTGCTCTCCCAGTTCCCCGCAACCCAACTGACCGAACTGGGCACATGCTGCTCCTGCAAAGGCGTCAGCCTCAGGGGAGTTGGGAGTTTTGAGATCTGCAGCTAGAAGAGAAGGGAAGGGGTCACATTTGCTGGCAAAAGCCGCCTGATTCCCCCCCCCCAACATCCCCACCTTCCCAATTGCTTTGCAATTTCTGCACTTTGAATACATCTTCCTTCACCCAGAGGAAGATGAGTGGGGAAGCAGGCCATTCCACCAGCCCCGTAGAAAGTCTGTCTCCTTGTTTCCTCTTCCCTCCCCACCCCTTTATCCTTGTGTGCTGTGCCTTTCTAGACCACTGTGTGACCAGGCTCTGCCTCGTTTTATGGACTGCGTGCAAACGGTTGCAGGAGCCTTTCTGGCTGAGGACCAGGACAGAAGTACTCCTAAAAAGAGAGATCCCTCTCCCCACAAGCAGCTTGGCCAAATCCGTTTCTCTCCCATGAAAATCCTTCAGGACAGGGACAGCGCTGCTTCCGGTGCCAGGTCGCCCACCCTCAGGTCGCCCTGCCCAGTCCCGCGCCCCAGAACCTCCCAGTAGAGGCTCCTCCTCCTGCTGGAGCAAACCCCCTCTGTGCAACGGCACTCCCGGCCCCAGGCCGCCCCTCAAATCGGGCCCTCCCCCCATGTCCTTGCCACCCCCCCGCCATTTTGGATTCCCCACCTCGTGGAGGTGGCCACACCGAACGTAGGCGTCGTGCTTGATGTACAGGCCGCCCCCGGCCGAGCTGGCCTCGCTGTCCCAGTTTTTCAGGTAGGCCAGAGCGTCATTTTCCTGCAGGGGGAGAGGACGGAGGAGATCGAGGTGTGGCTCACTGAGGGCCCGGCTGTTCCCGCACGAGAAGCTGGCGAGGGGCCTGCGGTTCCCAGCGCCCGCGGCCTGGCCCACCTTCCCGCCCCGCCTTCCCTTGGGAGATCGGGAGTCTCCCGTACGGCAGAAGCAAGGGCCACGCGTGCTGCTCACGTTTATGTAGACCTCGTTGTGACAGCGGGAGCTGCGCAGGTACCAGGTGATGTTCAGGAGCTCCGGGTGGCTGCAGCTGTCGTGCAGAACTGCCGGGGAAGCACAGCCGGTCACCCCTCCAGAAAGCCGGCCAGGGTCCCCAGGGCCCCAAGCTGAGCCCAACATGGAGGCACACGGCTTCACGCAGCCTTCCAGCCTGGTGCTCTCCAGGTGTATTGGACTCTAATTCCCATCATCCTATACCAGCCAGCATTGATGAGGACTGCAGGGCACTGGCTCAGGTTCAGCTCCCTCCGGCACATGCCACTTACATTTCAGGATGATCCGGGTCCCGTTAAACATCGTTTTGGGCAGGACGAACAAATTCTTTGTATGGTTCTGCAAAAGAAGAGAGCGACAGGGTGGCTCGGGGCCCCTTCTCCCCAACCAAGTCGGCTGCGGCTTCCACGGAAGAATTCTCATCTCGCGCCGGAGTCGTCATGAACGCAAACTGTGAGTGGAAAATGTCGACCTCAAGCCTCCCAGGGAGACGGCGATGCTGCGGGAGGGAGAACACCTCTGGCTGCGTCACACGCTCCAGTGGACGGAGGGTGTCTCCACCTGGAGCTCGCGGAGCAGCGAAGACCACAAGCCAGGAGGCCTGAAGTCCAGTTCGCGCAGCGTGGAGCCTCCAGGCAGCCTCAGGCGAGCCGCGCCTCTCAGCCCCTTTGCCTGCATTCGGGGCGCAACAACAGCAGCCTGCCAGAGAGGATGCTGGAATGGACCACGGAGTGCAGCCTTGAGCAGCGCTCCAGGCCCGTAAGCTGTGGGGCAATGTTTTAAGTGTTATGAAACACATGATCCCAATACCCATGGAAAGAGGTCCTCGCTGCCGTTCTGGGTCTCAAACCACCATAGAATCAGACGGGTGCAGAGAGACAGGGCCTAGCCCGTCCCAAAACACCCCTACGCAGCGCTTGCACAAGCCTCGTGTGGCAGTCTCCGAGCCAAGGCGACGCCACCGCCTCCCCTGCCCGATCCTTCCTTTGCGGTACTGCTCTTCCAGCCGGTCTGCACAGAGCCGCTCACCTATCCTTCCCAGGAAGCTCTGCGGACGGGGCTCGTCTTCCTCACTCCCGGCCAAGAGGATTGTCTTTGAAACTCCCAAACAAAAGCCAGCTCAGCTGTAGCACAGCTGTTGTGGCTACAGCGCTGCTATAATTTAAGTGATTCTTTTACCATCCCTCATTATCCAATTACAAAACGGGGTTCAATATGCATCAAACAATTACAACGAGAAGCGGTTTTTAAAGGAAAATCTATCAAGCCAAGCATGAAAATCAGCAAATACCTTGGCACACGGGAACCCTTCCAGCAGGGCCAGGCCCCCTGCAGAGTGGCCCCTGCTAGACCCTGCCTCTTCCCTGGGGGGGCCCCCTCCCCCGTGTCCAAATCTTGTGCCTCGCCAAACTACATCCTTGCACCCCATTTCCCCCAGCAAAAGCAGCGGGATGAAGCCAGAGCAGGAGCCACCGCTGCCTCACCACCCCTGTGCCACTGACTCGCAGGCACAACAGGGGCTCTCCCCACTGCCACATCCCGCCATCACAATTTGCTTGCTTTGAACCCCACCAGGCAAATGACTTGTGGTGCAGCCACAGGTTTACGTCAAAGCTGAGCTTCCTCCTCTCTCAATGTGCCAGGGAAAGTACGGTAGTTTTTTAGTTAGTTATTTAAAACATTTTACGGGAAAGGCCTGATATTGGCCTCAAATGAAACCAGATTTGAACCCAGTAAGACAACGGTGCTCAGGCACGGCTACCCACTGTTTTCCAAAGGTCATAAATATTAACCTGGGGACAAAGTTTTATCATGGTTCTTGTTCCTGAGTCCCTGAGAGCAACCAAGAAGGCTTGCACTGCAGAAGCGCTCTTATCTTGTGTGGAGTAAATTCAGCCACAGAAATACCTGGCTCGGGATTAGCAAAGCCAGGCAGAAGGACCCACGGAAAAAAAGCCTCTCGGTGCAGAACCGGGCAGCCACCGGGACTTGGGATAGGAGCCGCTCCAGCCTCAAAAACCAGCCATTTCTGCAACAGTCTTTCACTCATGCACCTCCCTCGGCCACATCCGGCACTTGGGGTGCGGAGCAAGGTTTTGCCTGCACTGCTCCACTGCACCTGATCTAAGAGATGGAGAGGCAATTCCTGCAACCTAACCTGGACCTATGAGGCCCTTGGAGCAGAGGGCCAGTCCTGGAGAAACAGCCATTAATAGAGAGAGCTGGGGGCATCCTTCAGACGACTGGAGTGGAGCAAGACCCGTGCCAGGGAGCGGGCTGGCTATCCCCAAGCGCGGGTCACCTGCAGGGGCCGCGGTGCTGGCAGATCGCCCAACCCGAACCCTGCCCGTCTCGGTTCTTCAGCGTCGCGGCGCCACAGCTCCCCGCCCCGCGGCCCCGCAGGGTGTGGGCGCCGCTGCTCGGCCCAGCTCCCTCGGTCGAGCCCACGCACGCCCGGAGCGGCGCCGGCAGGACCCCTCCCCGGGGGTCGCCCCGCAAGCAAGCGCGCAACGCGGGCCGGGTCGGGGGCCTCCGACCCGCGTGAAGAGCACGGCGGGGCCCCCAGCTGCCCGCGGCCGGGAGGGCGGCCTCGGGGGGAGGCGCGCCCCCGCGCGGGCCGGGACGCGCGCCCGGCCGATCGCCGCCCCCCTCCCGCGCCCCGGGCTCGCGGCCGGGCCCGCCCCGGCACTCACGCTGCTGGCCACGAGCCTCCACCGGCCGGGCTCCGATGCGGCCCCGGCGGCCGGCCCCAGCGCCAGCGCCGCCCCCAGCAGCAGCAGCAGCGGCAGCGGCGGCGGCGGCGGCGGCGGCCGCGGGAGGAGCCGCAGCCGGAGCCGCGTCCCCGCGCAGCACGCCAGGCGCCCACCCGCCGCCATCCTCTTCCGGAACCGGGAGTCACGTGGCGGGCGGGGCGGGGCCTGGGCGGGGGCGGGGCGAGGCGAGGCGAGCGGCTCCGCCCTTCCCGGGCTCGCAGCGCTTCCAGCGGCCAGGGAGCGGGTGCGAAGGGGCGGCCCCGCGGAGGACGAAGAGGGGGATTCCGCGCATCCCGGAGGAAGGTAACTCCGGGGCTGCGGGGAGGGGGCAGAGGGACCGCCGGCCTTGCGCCGCCGCCGCTTGGCGGGCAGCTCCCTCGGCCGTGCGGCCGGGGCGGACGGCCCGCCCTGCGGAGGGCGCCCGGTTGGAGGAGGCCTCCCAGCGGGGGGCGCCCGCCGCGCCCCTCCGCCCGCACATTCCAGGCCCCTGATGCAGAGCCGGGGCGAGCGGCGCCGTCCGGCCGCGGGAGCCGCCTCGGGCGCGGGAGGCGCGCTCCGCTCCCTCGGAAGCGGCGAAGAACCGGCCGGGCGGGTTCGGGGCAGGATGCCGCAGCCGTGCAGCCCTTCCCGGAAGGCCGCGGGACACCCCGGATCACGGGGCCACGTGGCTCCGCTCTTCGGGGAAAGCGGCCACGCTCCCGACCCGAGTCCGCCAAGCGCGCCGCCGCGGGCCGGGGGCAGCCCGGGGCGCGGGCCTTTTTTCCGCGCAGCATTGGGATCGCGCCCGAGCGGCTCCCTGCGTTTGGCAGGGAAAGGGCTTCTGGGCCGCTTTCGCGATGATGCTTCGGAACTGCCGCCTGGATCGGGTCAAAGTGGCTGCGTCGTCTACTCCAGCCAACTTTAGCGCTCCCCAACCTGGCGCCCGCCAGATGTGCCTGGCGACAATTCCCACCATCCCCAGCCAGCTGGACATTGCAGTCTGTCACACCTGAAAGCGCAGGATAACTTGTGACCCCCCCTCCCGAGCTTGTGGGGCCACAACTTCCATCATCCCCTCATTCTTGTCTGCGGAGGCTTGGCTAATGGGGGTTGGAGTCCAGCAGCTTATCCTCCTGGGGTAACTGGGGCGGAGGAGGAGGGGCGTTGTAGGCCGGCATTCCTGGCTCCCGTCGCGGTGGGGGTCCACGCCAGCCTTTTTGCTGGTCCGGGAGGCCGCTTCTGACTCGCTTGGTTTCCGTTTCTTTTCGGCACTTGCAGGCATGCATTAAACCGGTGGAGCGCCCCCCCCAACACACACACACATGGAGGGAAAGCGGCGTGGGGCGCCTCCCCGCACCAAGCTCCCGCCCAGTCGCGGCGGGGGGGCCGCAGCCCTGCGCGGAGCCCTCCCCGCCCTAAGGGGATCCCAAGCGGGCCGGAAGGGCGAGCCGGCGCGGCGCTAGGACCCGGCGGGCGCCCCGCCCGCGCGGCTGCGGTGACTCGGCCGGGCGTGGCGCGCCGCGCAGTGGCCCCGCCGCAGATCCGCGCAGGCCGGAGCAGCCGCTGCGCCCGGTAAGCCTCGCCGGGGGGGGGCCTTTCCCTCGCGGCGGGGCTCCCCCGGCGGAGCCCCCCCGCCCGGGCCCCCCTCCCCTGCCGCTGCCGGCCGTCGCGCCCCGGGACCCGCTCCCCTCGCCCCCTGGGCCCGCGCTGCAGTCCGCCGCCCGCCTGCCCCCCGCCCCGGGCTCCCGCCGCCGTGGGACGACTGCCCCGGCCTGCCTTTCCTGCGCCGGATCCTGTGCGCCTGAAGATCGCTGCTCAGCCCCTGCGCGCACACGTGTTCGAGTGCTGCGGCTGCTCCCCGGAGCTGCTGCTTGAGCGCCCCGGCTCTCTTGGTGGGGGGGGGAGACCCCTTGCCCGCTCCCTTCTTGAGGACGCCTCCTTCCCCAGGTTTTGGGGTTCCAAGTGCTTCTCTGGGGTCACCGCGCGTGCCTCCGGGGGGGGGAGGTGCGCGGGGCTGGGGGGAGATCCCTCTCTGCCCCAAGTGTGCCTGTGGGTGGTGGTTCTCCTTTCGGCCCAAAGAACGAAATGGGGCTGCCCAGGCCCCCTGTGGTTCTCTGGGGTTGCCCTGGGTGGGGTGACCTCTGGCCTGGCTGCCGGGGGGCCTGGATCCCCCGGAATCCCCCGCTTTGAGTGCGCAGGCAGAAGCAGATCGGCCCTGAGCCGCAAACCTGGTTCCCTCCTCATGCGGGAGCAGCTTCCCCTTCCAGTCACTGCAACGCCCATGGTGCCCCAACCAGCATAGCGGGGGGGGCGGGTTGGGTGTCCCGCCAGATCTTGGACTACAAGTGCCCATCCCCACAGCCGGTTTGCAGGGGGATGGGAGCTGCAGCCCCACAACGTGCAGAAAGCTGTTCATAAGTTTGCGCTGGATTTCTGCGCATGTTTTGTCTGCTGCGAGGCTGCCTGGGCTTAGCAGGGTGAAGTCCCAGCCCCCCCCCAGGCAGCAGGGCTGCAGCGCAGTGTTGCAGCATCAAGGCAGTGTGGAGCAGTGTGCCATCCTGCTGGGAGTCCTGGGAGACATAGTCCCGTAACGCAGGCCGGCAAGCATCCCAGCCCATCACTGGACTACACATCCCAGAGTTCCTTTGGAGAAATCTGGGGCGGTGAATCCCCTTTTGCGTAGCCTCAAAAGACGTGCTGACCCGTGTCATCTTCTGGGCCAGCATCTTTGGCTCTTGTTGGATGGCGCTTGCTGCCGGGCTGTGCAACCCAGTCCACGGTAGGGAATGATGGGAACTGTAGTCCAACAACACTGGGCAGGTTCCAGCTGCTCTGTCTGCTGGGCCAGAGGGCAAGTGCCAAGTTTTTGGGGGAAAGGGCAGAACCCAGACTTTTATTGATCCGTGTGGGATCAGAGAACAGTTTTTGCCTTCTTAGTGACCGAGGGGTTCCGTTCACATGCTCCCCTCCTGGGTTGGCCAAGGCGTGACGCGACGTGGCATTCGGGGGAACCGAAGCCTGCCTTCCGTGCACCGGGGGTGCCTCTATTCCTGGCCCGATGCACCACTTGACCTTCTCCTGCGTGTGCTTCCAGCCAGGCCTGGCGCTTCTCCTGCTGTTGCATTAGCTGCAGCAAGAGGCCCACAGCACAATGGCATTTGCCCACTCAGCCCGACTCAGAGGCCCGGCTTTAGATTTCTAAAGCCAGCTGCTTGTGTGGAGGGATCTGGCTTCTGCAGACTTCGGCTTCAAGCAGAGTTCAGTCCCACTGGCATCAAAAAGCAAATAATTGGCAACAAGGTGTTTTGACATTCAGTTTCATGTTTCTTTGGCTGCTTTGAATTTTCTGTTGGAAAGATAAGCAGGAGGAACCATTTTGAAATCGAAATAATAAATATTTGGAAGTATTTTTTAAGTATTTAGGGCTCTCTTTCCTCATTCTGCTGGCACTGCTTTTTGTATTTTTTAATTGTATTATTTTATTTGTACTGGTTGTGGCTCACTGGGAGTTTTAGTACTTTTTCTCTCCAAATACGCACCGGGTTGCATAACCCTAACAAGAGCAGCACTATAATCTGACAATGTTGCAGCTGGAACCGCAGGGTGTTTCCTGCTTTAGAAGCCCAAAAATCTACATTGCAAATGTATGGATGTACATTTAATGGTATTTACTCCTAGATATTTACTCCTAGGTTCAGGATTTCAAGCTGAATCCTGTGATCTTTTTCCATGCCTCCCTGGAATCTCCATAAATGTGTGAACTAGTGTCTTAGGTTCTGTTCAACTTTTCTCTGAAATGAGTTGTGTGTGATTTTTTCCACCTTTTTTTTAAAGCAAGTTCTGCCTTTCCTGTTATTAACCAGTTGTGAGCTGTCCCCTGAAGAAGCTTTGGTTATTTCACAGAAAAGCAGAGTGTGAATATTGGAGTGACTTGTGGCGTGTGACGTCCCTCCGTACCCCTCTCTGCACTGGTTCGAACTTGATGGATTGAAAGCGTCTCCATCCCACACGCCCAGGTGGGTCTCGGCACGCGGTGCGGTTCCCTGGCGTGACCGTCTCCTCTTTCCCTTCTCTTCCAGAGACCGTCTGCCTTGAGTTGCTTTCCTAACAACTTCGGAAAATGTTCCTGGTCAAAAACTTTCTTGGCGGAGGCGGAGGCGGAGGCGGAAACATCAACATTGGCAATGTCATCGGGGGATTTTTGAGCGGTGGAGGGGGCGGCGGCGGCGGAGGAGGCGGCGGCGGCGGCGCTATGGGCATCTTGGGGGGCGTCATCAGCGCCATCAGGTAAGTGGCACCGGCAGCCCCTGTCCGGCACTCCGTCCAGGTGGCAGCCAGAGGCCCTCAGGATTGTGCAAGCGGGGGGCTGCAGGAGCTCCCCAGTCCAAGTGCTTCTTGGCTTGGGGGGAGTCCTCGCCCCTTTCGTGAGGATTCTGATCCTGCGCAGTGCGAGAGGCCGGGGCCGGAGAGCGGGGCTCTTCGTGGCTGAGAGCCCGTCTTTCGGGAGGCCAGGCCTATTCCGCTCCTCTTGCAGGGATGGGCCGGCGGGTCAGCGATACCGGCAGTCTCTGCTTCGGCTTTGTTTGTCATCAAACCGGTTGGGTTGCTCGCACGAGGAAGCCAGATCGGCTGCAGAGACACCTGCTGCCCACCCGCTGCCAGGCTGAAATCCGACTCTCCTGCTCACATGTTTAGCGAGGGTGTGAGCGCCACTGGAGCGCATCGGAGTCAACGTGGGCCGCACCCATCCTCCCCGGGTGGCCCCCCTCCGGATGTGTGGGCGACAGCTCCCGCCAGCCCTTCTCCAGCCAAGCCAGCCTTCCCCTGCCCTGCACACCCTCATATGTGAGCTCAGGATCGTGTGCAGTTCTGGTCGACCCACACTTTTAAGCGGGGCCGGGTCCTTAAAAAAAACAAGTCTTTGAAGGGGACGCAAACGCCACTCCAGCATCCCATGAAGAAAAGCCCCGCATGGCGTCTACATGGGGCTAATTTTGGAGAGGTGGAGAGGAAAGGCTGCTCGGCCTGGCGGGGTCCGAGCAGGGCAGAAGCAGTGGCTGTGTTTAGACATCATTAGAGTGTTTTGGAGGGGAAATATTATATCATAAATATTAGCAGAATAAACATAATAAATAAAACAGGCATTCAATGGAGAGGCTTGAAAGAACAAGGAGGCGCTCCAAATGTTTTGCAGCTGGAGACGGGGTAGAGTAGAATGTAGTTACTCCTGTCGTTTGCTCATGGTACTCTAGGTGATTTTGGAGCTTGTGTACATTATCAGAGTATTACTAAGAACCCTGAAAGGTAGGCCAGTGCTGCAGAGAAGGAAGACAGGTGAGCCAGAAAACAGTCGTGTGCCTCTGGCCACGTAGCAAGTTCTTGGCGGGGTGAGGTTTAGATCTGGACCTCATGTGCTGGCCATTACAGAATTTATTCTGGTGTTCCATTCTCCTTAGCTGCTCAGCAGGTATGTAGTCAGGAGAAGAAAACCAGGGTCCTTGTCTGTGTCAGTCCTTGCTGCTTTCTCTTTGTGTCCTCTGGATCAGAGCTGGAATTTTCCTACTGACCTTCATGCAAATCATCCCACGGCACAAGGCAAAGCAGCTTCGAGCACCTTCAGTTGAATTACGGCTCAAAAGCTCTACTTGTGCAAAGCAAGCTAAGTTCTCCCTGTGCCGACTGAGGCTAGAAATCTATATACACTTCTAGTGTGTGTGTGTGTTTTTTCACCTCTCCTCTTCCTTGTCTTGCGGTCTGGGGCACCATCTGTTTACTTTGCTCCGTGCAATTAATACACCGGTTCTCAGAAAACTGGGGAGGGTCTCCGCTTTGGGACTAGCATTCTGGAAATGTGGGGCGCAGGGGTTGGAGTGGGCCGGGGGAGACTCACGAAGTTAGTGGTGAGGAAGGGCGGGGAGAAAGGCCATCGAGACACTGGGCTGCGTGTCTCACATGAGTGAGCCCCTTTGCATCATTGAAACGTCGTGCTCTTTCCTGCTTTCCCTGGTAACACTTCTCCTTTTCTCCTGTGTCTGCATTACAGTGAAGCAGCAGCGCAGTATAATCCCGATCCTCCGGTAAGTCCGTCATCTGCTCTGAAACAGGGGCTGCTCTCGCCTCTCTTTATCTCTTGCACAGTGAAGCCGAACGGTTGGGGGTTCAGGACAGGTGAAAGGGAAGGCTTCCGGATGCGGCGTGCTTCTGTTTGAGCGCCTTCAAAAGGGACTGGGCAAATGCCTGGAGAAGAAATGGCTACTAGTCCTCCTGATTATCTATTATGTCCAGTATTGGAGAGAGTCCCCCTTTGCCCACCAGCTGCTGGGGAACATGGGCAGGAGGCTGCCCTTTCCCTCCTGTCCCGCTTGTGGTTCTCTTGTGGGCAGCTAGCTTGACACGTTGTGGTTGACTCAGATTTGGGCAATGAGTGCCTTGTGAACGGCCAAGGCGGCCATTGGAGGAACAGGCAATCTGCCTCCGTGGCGGCCATTTTGGAAGAGCGAAGGCACATCCCAAATGTGTCCACCAGACCAAAAAGGTTGGGAACCGCTGGATTAAGTGGGATTCCATTCGATACCCTAATTTCTGACATGGTGGCTGCATGAGCTACCTTTTCACTTCCCGAGGACAAACTGGGCAGGGTGGGGGGATTGGTGTATCCAGACTACTCAGAGAAAGTCTCACGGAGGGTGGATCCTCAGTAGACGGGTAGGACTGTACCACATAGCCTCTGAAAGACTCAGCTTTACTGTAGCAAGGCTTAATCAGTATGTTTAAACCGACGGCATTGTGTACTGACGATTTGGGCTGAATGGGCAGCGAGATGGGGACACTGTAATGCAAGTTAGCATGGAGACAGCTCAGGGAAGCGTTTCAAGGATGAAATCTGTCATACGCAGCACAAACTTTAAAATAACTGTGAGAATGTGCATCGTGTTGTACTGCGTGGCCGGGGTTCAGGAACTTTCAGACAGAGCACCATAAAAGAAGAGGGGAGGAATTGGAGTGTGGATTGAAGTAGCCAAACAAGAAGCCGCAAGTATTTGGGGTACCGGCTGCGGCCGTCTGTCGTGCGCCCCTTTCTCACCCCTCGCTCCCCTCCCAGCCTCCGCGCAGCCACTTCTCCAACATCGAGGCCAACGAGAGCGAGGAAGTGCGGCAGTTCCGGCGGCTTTTCACCCAGCTGGCAGGAGATGTGAGTGGGGTTTGGGCCTTTCCATAAATACTGAGGACTAGTCTGGTGGTGCCGTGGCATGAAGGTTTTGCTGGCGGGAAGAGAAGGGGCCATTTCTGAATTGTGTGCGGAAGGGCGTTCATCCTGCGTGTGCCCCACTGAATTTGGGGGGCCTCTCTTCGAAGGAAAGGCGCCCCGGCTGGGCTGTGTTTGCATCCTGGGTACGGCCCAGTTCCCCTTTATGGCCACAGTTTCGGGCCTCTTCAGGCCAATGGCTGAATTCAGTGTCCGAAAAGTTCTCCGGACAGAATCTCCCGGCGGGTGGGCCCAGGACAAGGGGGCGTTTCTGCAAGACCAGCCTGTAATGGAGCCTTCCAAGGGGCATTTTGACCATTTGGGAAACCGTGCCAAAGGTGGTCAAACATTAAACAATTGGGGTTGGAGGACAAGGGTGAGGCCAGGAACGTGGCCGCCTGCGAGACCCTCGGCAGCCGGATCAGGATCCCGAGCGGACGAGATCCGAGTCGCGGCCTTGACACGCTGAGCCGGCCTCACGCCACGCGAGCTGCATCGGCCTCTTTTCTTGCAGGATATGGAAGTGAGCGCCACGGAGCTGATGAATATCCTCAACAAGGTGGTTACCCGACGTAAGTGGTTCCTTCAGGGGTCTTTGGTGTGGGTTGGGGCTGTGTCCCATCCCCCCCAGCTGTCTGGGAATGATGGGAATTGCAGTTCAACACATTTGGGAAGACCAGGTGGGGCGAGGCTGATGGCCAGCTGGGAAAAGCGGCCTAAATCAATCCGCACTAGAAGCCCTTGGCCTCTCCATAGTCCTAAAATATCCTTGCCGCTTTTCTAGACCCGGACCTGAAGACGGATGGCTTCGGAATCGACACCTGCCGCAGCATGGTGGCCGTCATGGACGTATCCTTTCTCCGGCCCAGGCCCCGGGGCTGGGCGCCACGAAAAACTTTCCTGCTTCCTCGCAGGATATTCATGGAAGGCGCCATGTCAGGTGTGGGCGTCTGGAAGCACCTGACTTTCTCACCTCACCTACCCAGGGGCCCTCTCTGCACCTGCCAGGGCGGGAGTGCAGAGCCGAGGGCCAGGGGCCAAAACTGAGGTCCGAGGGCTCCCTGGAAGCTCGTTTAGTGCTTTGCCAGCTTTTCCGAAGCCCCCTGCTCCTGAAATTTGAAAATCTCCCTTCTGGCATTGCCGGCTGTGCCCATTTGGCCTTCATCCTGCTTCTTGACATAATACCGGTCCTTGTGCTCAGAGGCAGACTGGATGGAGGGGCTGCTTGAGCTCCGGCCGGCGCTTCCCCAGTTCCTGGGGGTTTCCTGCTCCCGGATCGCTGGCCCCAGCGGGGGACCTTGGAGCCAGCTTTTGCCGAGCCTTCTTCGGAGAAAGCGGGCAGGGTGTGCAGGGGGGGGCACTCCTTTTCTTTTTCCCTTGACCGCCCCCTCGCAGAGCGACACGACTGGCAAACTGGGCTTTGAGGAGTTCAAATATCTCTGGAACAATATCAAGAAATGGCAGGTGAGCCGGTCGTGCGGGACTCGTGCACGAGGCGGCCCCTTGGGCGGGGGGCTGGGCGGGGGGCTGGCACAGTGCCGGGGGGACTGGCGTGTCCCAAGCCCATCGGCCCGACGCCTGGGGCAGCCTCTCACCCCGTCCTCACCTGCTCCCTTCTCCTTTTGCCCTCAGTGTATCTACAAGCAGTATGACATGGACCAGTCGGGGACCATCGGCCGCAACGAGCTCCCGGGAGCCTTCCAGGCAGCAGGTGGGGGGCTGGGGGAGGGACGGCGAGGGGGCCCAGGGGGAAAGTGGCCCAAGCACCCACGGCCGAGGAAACGAGGCGCGACCTGGGGCACTTGCAGGGCCGGTTGGGCCCCTTCCCCCATGCCTGGCGTGGGGTGGGGCGCTTGGGAGAGGGGTCAGTCGGACGGGGGGCGGCGTCTGCCCGTCCTGCCTGATCACCCGCGGCCTCTTTCCCGTCAGGCTTTCAGCTCAACGAGCAGCTGTACAGCATGCTTGTGCGGAGGTACTCGGACGAGAGCGGCAACATGGATTTCGACAATTTCATCAGCTGCCTGGTGCGCCTGGACGCCATGTTCCGTGAGTAGCGGCCGCGTGGGCAGCCCAGTTTCTGGATGGCCTCGAGGGGGGGGGCAGGTGGCCCCGGCCCGCGGTGCTGTTGCCAGAATCGCATTTTCCCCGTGCCGGCCGCCTCGGCTGCTCAGCCCTCAGCTGGGAGGCCGGGCTTGGCTCCGGGGTCCCAGGTTGCCGCCTGCCCAGGAAGGGCCCTGGGGGGGAGAACTCGGCCCGCAGGCCCCAGGGCGGCCCGAGAACAGCAGCCTTTGAGGAGGTGCTGTCCTTCCACTTTTAGGTGCCTTCAAATCTCTGGACAGGGATGGCAGCGGGCAGATCCGTGTGACCCTGAAGGAGGTGAGAGTCAACCATCGTGTGTCGTCTCCTGGCCTGAAAGGGGCGGGGGGGGGAGCGCCTGGCTGCATTTGTCAGGAAGGGAAGAGGGTTCAGGAAATAATGCATTCTGCAAAGAGGTGGAGAAGAGCCCCTGGGTGCGAATGTGAGGTTGGGATGATCCAGCGGGCGTTTCCTGCGGTCGGTGTGTGCCTTGAACGCGTGTGTCTGTGTGCTTTGCCAGGCAACGCCACTGGCAGCAAGGGCTGGGAGCGGGTGGCACTCAGACGGGTTCCTGGTTCAGCCCCTGCCAGGTGAGGATGGCCGTAGAGAAGCCAGTGTGAATGGAAGGGGATGTAAATGGGGAAGGCAGATTGGGGAAGAATCTAAAAAATGAGGACTGGAAGCTTAAAGAACCCATTTGATCTTCCTATTGCAGTGGCTGCAGCTCACCATGTACTCCTAAGGACCAGACTTCCACCGAGATGGCGCCTGCTCTGACATCACTGAGCCTGTCCCGGAATGGGTTAAAGTTCTGTGCGACATTTTATTTGCCGCCTTCCCTTCAATGCGGGATGGCCACAGAAATTATTTTTGCTTTCGCTCCTGGCTCTTGTTCTAAAGCGAAAAAGAACCCTTTTCTTATTATTCTGTGTTGCTTTTTAATCCATATTGCAGATAAGGAAAACAGTATTTAGTTTAGCCATTCTGATTCGTTTCCTGAAACTAACTTTCACTAGGAGCAGATGCCGGTCTTGTGGGAAGGCTCGCAGCTTGGCGTGCGCTTTCTTTTCCAAGTTGGCTCGGCTTCTCACGACAGCAGGCCGGTTCTACTTTTCCACAAGCATCAACGGCGGAGCAACTGCCTGCCTGCCTTTGAGGTGAGGCGCTGCCCATGAGAGCCGTCCCTAGCAGGACCTCGTTTGCTTCGGGGACTCGCTGTCCCCAAGTGTGCGATTAGGGGCCGGCCGCCATTTTAATTTCGCGTATTAGGTCAGGCCAGGGCCGATGAGATGAGAGCCTCGGATGGACCTGCTAGCGGTTCGCACCTGCTGAATGAGAGACGTCCCAGCCTCCCCTTTTCGAACTGGACAGCTGAATCCTTGATCACACCGCATGGATGCAAACTTAAAAAGCAATAGGCTCCGGGCTGTGAAGGACCGCCTGAAGCTATTTAAATAATGCTTGTTATAGAGGTGTGTACCTTTTGTCCTGTTCTTAAGTTCTAGAAGCAACTGGTATAGTCCTGCCCAAGGGCAATGTATGCTTTCTCTAATAGTAGCTGAAGCCAGTGAACCGAAGTACTAGCTCTTGGGCACTTTAGGAAAAACTTCCCTTATCGCAAATTGGATGAACGCTCATCAGACCCGCGAACCGCCGATACTTCCGTGTTGCATGCGATTTTGCCACGCATGCGTTTTGAAGGAATAAAGCGTAGCAAGGCTGCTGGGTCGATAGATTGTGCTTTGACGGAGAAACCTTTTGGCAAAGGGTTTCTGTGCCAGTATTTCCGAAAACGTGTCCAAAAGGAGTTGCCCAGGTCCCGGAGCTGCATGTTCCCCATTTTGATCCTGGGCTGAGCGGAAGAGGCTGCCTGCGAAGGTCAGAAATTGTGGATGGAGACTCGCTCGCAGCCTCCCCAGTCGTACGGCCTGAAACGGCAAAACAAGAATGCTCTTAAGGGAGGGGAAGTTATGTTTCGGCAGTGATGAATTTCAAAACGTGGACACTTTCCATTTTGAGTCCAGTGTTTTCAAACACAGATTTTGGAACTGATGGTTCTAATAAAATATTTTTATGCCTGCCCACCTGAAAACGAGAGTGTTTATCCTTAACGACTGTAATGAGGTCCTCCTTGGATGATAAAGAAATGGTCACGCTGGCCGGAGGAGACCCACTTGTTTGATCGTGCTTCAGAGGCAGTCCAGCTTGCTAAGAGAATGTATACTTTGTATATTCTCTTATACATGTCATGAGCGGAGCAGCTGGAGCCGGGGGTCAGACTAGATGGCCCAGGAGGCCCCGTCCGACTCGCTCAGTTTCTGTGTTTCTATGTTTGTGGCTGGGGAGGTGGAACCATGAACTACAAGCCAGAAGGGGGGCTCCTTGGACCATGGATTGGTCTTCCAACTTCCCTGCCTGCTCCTCCAGTGCTGGGATCTGCTTCCAAGAGTGCTGCCCATCTGTTTCTCTCCGACACCCACGCTGTTTTCTAAAAGCGCTCTAGCAACAGGAACGAATGTTGTGAAACACGCCGTCCTTCCCACCTTTGCACTTCTGTGTTGCTTCCTGCGCCGTGCGCCTGCTTCCACGGAGAGGGGCCTCGCTTCCCTCGATGCTTGGTTGTGTTTTGCTGTTGCCATTGGTGGTTTGTGGCACCCTGAGCTAAATGCACCGCCTGGGTAGAGGGCAAACCTCTGGAGCATTCGCCGCAGGTTGGCAAAGCACTCGGTGGACACGAAGAAAGCTCCCAGCTGTGGGTGAGATGTGCTTTGTTTAGTTGCAAAGCTGTGCCTGACCCATGAACAACATTCCTCCAGGCCCTCCTGTCCTCCACCGTCCCCCGGAGTCCACTTCAGCTTACACCAACTGCCTCTGACCCCATCCAGCCACCTCATCCTTGGCCGGCCCCTTCTTTTGCCCTCAATCGTTCCCAGCATCAGGCTCTTCTCCAGGGAGTCCTTCCTTCTCATCAGGTGGCCAAAGTATTTGAGTTTCATCTTCAGGAGCTGGCCTTCAAAAGAGCAGTCAGGGTTGATCTCCTCTAGGACTGACCGGTTTGATTGCCTTGCGGTCCAAGGGACTCGCAGGAGTCTCCTCCAGCACCACAGTTCAAAGGCCTCAATCCTTCGGCGCTCATTATGGTCCAGAATGAGATGTGAGCTCCATTCCGTTCTGCTCCCTGGGACTGGTTCCTGGGGTCTGACTCGGTGCGGTGGTTGCTTTTGATGTACGGGTGTTTAGCGTGATTGTCCCTAGAGACACACTCCCAAATGCCAATGGTGGTGGTGTTGCACCTCCAACTGGTTCTCATGGTTTCTCCATCAGGAGTGGTGCTTCTGTAAACCGGAAAAGTCTTCATCATCCATTCTGGACCAGGCCGCCCCAAAATGCTTTGTGTGTTGTTACCACTGGGAACAATCCAGTTTTGCTGGGAAAGTTCAGCTGAGCTCGGGGGAAGAGGAAAGTCCAAGTGGTGGCAGCTGGTACCCGTTATCCTGTTGCTCAAAAGTTAAGGTGCCCTGTCCCTCTGAGCCGGAATACGTGAATTTGAAGCCGCCTCCTCCCTGCATCTCTGCTTCATGCTCAGGATTCTCGTAAGGCACAGGACAGATCCTGCAGGTCTCTGAGTTGCTGAAGGAGGACAAAATCTTGTGAGATGCTCCAGCTGCCAGCGCATGCCGAATTTTCATGCCACATCCTAATTGAGCGTTGCCCAAATTGCCACTGATCTCCCCTGGGGCTCAAAGTTCATTCTGTCTGGTGCAGCGTCGCCCAGGTGAATATGCCAAGTTGCCTTTTCCATCCTCTCCTGGCTCACGTCCTCAGGTTGCCCCTGGCAACAGCATCCCCTGGAAGGATGAGGCTGGGTACCAGCCCGGGGCTTTCCCCGCCCAGCTTTGTCCTGTCCCTTTCTTCAGTCTGGCAGCCAATGAGAGAACTCTCCCAGATGCCTTTCAGGCTGCCCACCCAATGAGGTGACCCTGGGGGTGGGGCCAGGGATGTCTTGAGTGGTAGCCTGATGGGGGGAGGAAGAGGGGGGGAGCAGGCAAGTGCGAAAGCACAAGAAGACAAAAGGTGGGGAGCAACGAGGTGGGGAGGAGAGAGAGGCCCGTGGCCAGAAAACAGGCTGCGAAAGTGCGTGTCGGGGGTTTCCAAGCGGCCTCTTTGTCCAGAAAGTTTGCTTCCTTCATGGGAGGGATCCGTAGCCTTAATACTGTTCAGTTTTATAGCGAAAGTGAGGGAGTTTCTCATCAGAGCATTTCCTTAGTTTTAGTGAGTGGAAGGAGCTCCTCGGTCTGATGCCACATTGATGCTGCAGCAACATTAAAATGTGGTATCGAAATGACTCCACTTTTCCCCCATCGCACTTCCCTCTTCTTCCTGGCTAGCCTCTCTCTGTTGCACTCGAGATTGTAAGTGCCCTGGGGCAGGGAGCAGCCCTTTCATGGCTTTCCAGCGGGCTGCTTTTGCTTCTGTGGCAAAAGCACATGGTTTTCGGCACCTCGCCTTTCGCTGTTTTCTTTCCAATACTTGATGAACTTCAGACATTTTCTGTGTGGAATCCTGAGTTTGCTGTCAGTCCATTCCTTTTAGGAACCAACCCGAGGGAAATTTGCCACTGGTTGCACGTGAGGAGCAAACATGTCTCTCGAAATGCACGGGACGGATGAGATGTACGGAGAGTAATATCCCTCGGATGCAGCGCTGCAGGTGGTGGCGCCTGAATTGGAAAAGACCTTGCAAGGGCCCCTCAGCTCCTCCACGTCCACAACACAGTTGTTGCTGCCCAGGTGTGGGATGGCCGCTTGCTGCCCCCTGCAGGGGCAGGATCCGCATGGGACGCCATGATCCCCGGATGCCTGACTGGCTGGAACGAATGTGACTTTTGGGACAACCGTGTGCAGCTGCCCAGAGAGCAGCCTGAATGCTGGGAGTTGTAGGCTGTTGTTCCCGGGCAGCGGCACAGAGAGGTGCCTTTAGGTAGGAGAGCGAAGCGAGACGAGAGCGGCTGCTCAGCTTTCGCTCCGCCGGCCTTGAGTCAGCCGAGCCCCATCCTTTTCCTGGCCGCTGGCATTTCTCATTTCCTATGGATGACGGACAGATAATGGATGGATGGATGGATGGTTGGGGGTGGGGAGAGATGAAACCCTTGTCTTTGATTGCTGGCAGGCCCAGAACCTTATTGGGGTGAGATGGGGTCAGTGCGGTGATGTACGGCCCATTCTCTTCCCGGCACCGCACGTCCCTTCAGAATTGCAGGCACTTCTGTGCCATCTACTTTCCCCAACCTGTTTCCCTTCAAAGCAGCCGGACTGCAACTGCTATCCTCCCCATGCTGGCTAGGGAGGATGGAGGTTGTAGTCCAGCCTGAGTGGAGGGCACGGGGTTGGAGAAGGGGCGGTTCTTGGCCTGCAGACATAAGCGCTTTGTCCTCTCGTTGCTCCCGAAGGACCATGAGCCCGGCACGCAGTGGGTGGCTTCTGGCCAGCCGGCACCCCCTCGCCTCCTCTTCCTCGCGTTCACCACCCCTCCCCCCCTTCTTTGCTGCGAGGAGACGCATGCATGCAGCACGAGCCCCTCGCTGTCTCGGCCACCATCACCGGCCACAGCCCAGGAAAGCGAGCCAGCGTCTCGCTCCCTTTCGCCAGGGAGGCAGCAGATCAGAGCTCCTGGCCCCGTTCTTCTGCTCAGACACTTTTGCTAAATGGCTTGCGATAAAAAGCACGCCAAATGCGATTCAGAAAGGGCTCCGCTGAGCATGGCTGGAGAGTCGGGGGAACCCAAGCAGAGGGCGATGCAGGCTGGGTTTCGAGCGAGCCCCTCCTAGTGAGACAGACGGAAGGAGCTGCAAACCTGTGGAAGGCTAGGTGAAAGAAAAGGACTGATTAGAAGCCAAATATTGTGCTGCGGCCAATTAACGGCATTTAAGGTAGGGATGGAAAGCACCTGGCTCAGGGGCCTAATCCAGCCCATGGGGACTCCTGGAGGAATCCTCTCCCCTCCACCTGAGGAGACCAGATGGCGGGAAGCCAGCACCGCAGGCTGGGGCATGCTGGGAGTTGTAGTCCTAATGTGTGCAGGATGGGCTTCCAATTCATCCTCTGTGTGAGTTCTCCTTTCAGGTAGCTGAGCAGAGCCTTCAACTGGTCCGTGGCAAAGAGTGCCCCTGAATAATCGATTGTTGTCGTGTGTCACACATGGCTTGGTGTACTTTATGGGCTTGGTTGTGCTTCTTTGCTTGGATGGCTGCCCATGCCACGTCTCCAGGTATGCTTTCCGGGGTTCTGTTGAACTGTTACCTGGAGGCACTTTCCAGAAAGGCATCCTGTTCCATGCAGCACCGTCTGGCCAAAACCGGCCTTCCTCATGCCTTCCTCCCGCTGTGCCAGACCAGGACTCCCAGCAGGAGCAGCTGAGGCGGGCTGGAAGCAGGATCCCAACACACCTGGATGGCGCTAGCTGGCAAGCTGCCCTTGCCCATCATTGCTATTTTTGCTAGAGGGGAAGGGGAGCCAAGCCGAGCTCAGAGTAGAGACCACTAGACCAGCTCGCTTTTGGATCTCTCCCGCTTTCCACTGTTCTGGGAGCTTTGGAGTCCGCGCCTATCATGAAGGAAGGTCCAGACAAGGCCCCCGTTTTCCCAACCCTCTTCTCGGGATCATTCGGCATTAACCAGACCACAGGTTATCTGGCTCGGTTATCCAAAAGATGCCCCGGTTGCCTGGGTTACGAAGACACCCGAGTTGCCGAGATGCTCCAGTCACCCAGGTTACAAAGATGCCCCGGTTGCCTGGGTTACTAGCCTGGCTCTCCAAGAGGCTCCAAAGGGGCCACTGGCCGGAGAGGCGTGCAGCTGGGGGCAGCGCAGGCCATCTTGGATGCCACACCCCAGCTCAGCATGCCCAAGCCCCCAGTGCGGCTGCTCTCCCCTGGGGCTTAAAGTCCACTTGGTCTGGTGCAGTCGGCCAGGTGAACAAGCCAGGCTGCCTTTTCCACCGCCACCGCCGCCCCCCCTCCGCTCACGTCGTCGGGTTGCCCCTGGCAACAGCATCCCCTGGAGGGACGGAGGCTGGGTACCAGCCCGAGGCTTCCCCAGCCCTGCCCTGCCCTGTCCCTTTCTTCAGCCCGGCAACCAACGAACGAGCCGCTCCGGCTGCCTCTCAGGCTGCCCGCCCAATGGAGGGGCTCCGGGGGTGGGTCAGGGACGGCTGCCTCCCGTGGCGGGAGGGCGGGGCCGCATCCCGAGCGGCGGCTCGGGGCGGGCGCGGGTGCGGGAGCGCGGGCGCGAGCGGGCAGGGAGCGCCGGCGGCGTCTGGAGCGCAGCGCGGGCAGGTGAGCGGGCAGGTGCTGCGGGGGGCGAGGGCGGGGGGCTCCCCGCGAAAGTGGCCGCGCCGCCGTGGCCGCGCCTCTCGGGTTGCCAGCTCGGCGAGGGGCGACGGTTCGCCGGAGCGGCCGCGCCGAGGGGAGGCGCGCCTCCGCCGCCGCCCCGCCGGCGCTCCTCTCCCGCCGCGGCCGGACGAACTTCCCCGCGGGGCGCGGAGCGAGCCCTGCCCGGGGCGCGCCGGCGAGCCGTGCTCCTCCCGTCCGCCTCTTGCGCGGACCTGTGGCGAGCGCGCAAAGTTTGCGCGTGGCGCCGCCGATCTTCGACGAGGCGGACGGCGCGGCGCTGAGTGCGCGGGGCTGAATTCAGTCGGGGGGGGGGGGCTCCTCCGGCACGGGGCAGCTGCCCGGAGTGGGGGGCGGAGTGGGGGGCGCTGACCGGGCCACGGCTCTCTTCCAAAGGCGCCCTCCCTTCTCCAGCGCCATCGCAATAGGTTGGGTCGCAACGCCCGTCATCCCCAGCCAGCAGGGTCTGGAAGGAGAGTTTGGTCCAGCACCCCTGGAGGGGAGGGGAGGCTTTTGTAAGGGGGGCGCATCAGGATTTCCTGGAACGAATCCCGGAGTTCAGGGGCACAGAGGTTCTTAGGATGCGCTCGTCTCAGCTTGCGGTGGCAGAAGCGGAGTCTGGAGTTTCCAGTCTGGGGAATGGCGTTGCGATGCTGATTTTGGGGTGGGCACAAGGACGGGGAGCCCACAAATCGGCCCTCTGCTGCTTATCCATGCCAATGTGCTCCCCACCGGAGTCCCCGAAGGACCTTGCCATTTGAAACGCTGTTCCGAAATTCGCTCTCCATCACCTGTGAGCTTCTGGGGCCGTTCTGCGCACGAGCCCTAGTTGTGTCGCAGTTTGCAACCAACCTTTGGCGAAGTGCATGTGTGACAGACGGCGGACCCGCGCGGACTGGGCAGCTCTGCTCTTGCAAGCACGTTATGCTTCGTTTCCACAAAAGAGGCACCCGAAACCGCATGTATGCCGACGCGTAAGCCCAGAGCCAGGGCAATTATGAGCGAGGCAAATCGTGAAAGCCACTGAAGTGTTGGAGCTGCCCTGTTGGTAGGTCTGGTTGACTGAAGAATCTGGCGCCGCAAATTTGTTACATTTGGGCTGGGAACGAATCTTCTCTCCTAGCGCTTTTGGTAGGGACCCCGCCTAGGCCAGGGTATTTTAATCTTCGAAATCCCCAAATGTACTCCACAGTCACTTCCATGAACTGAAAGTAAGCTGCACTCTTAAACTACGAGGTATCAGGTAGTGCTGAGGACTCCCTTCGAACCTGGGCCAACTAAAGGTGTGTTAAAGTTCCAGTTAAAGATGGCAAATTTTCAGATCAGCCCCTTTAACAACACTGCTGTATCTACATGTCTCTCCTCCTTCCCCTTCCCCATCATCTTTTTCTTCTTTGTCTCCTTCCCCTTTCATGATTCTTCTGTTACATGTTCGCTTTCCAGATCGTGGGGAATAACCGCTGTTTTCTCTTGTGGGCCTGGATAACTTACCACAGGATAAGCGCCATATTTCTGTCCCTGGCCAGAAATTCAGGAGGCTGCCTAGTGCACCTCCCTGATCAGACTGTTTTTTTCCAAGAGCTCGGAGACTGGCATTATATTAAAATAGACCCACTACTTCTGTGAGCCTGGGGGGAAAGGCTCCCCAGATTGTGGCAGGGAGCACCAGGCCGCTCGGCCACACCTGAAGCTCAGGTGCAGAGCATCAGCCCCCCCAGAAGCCCCGGCAGCTGCGGGCTGCCAGTGGATGGCAAGGTGCCCCATGATCCGTGCCAGGCCAAGGGGCCAGAACAGCAGCTGCCCTGTGGGGCCGGTGGGGGGGGGGGCATGTCGCTGTGGCATTCTGTGCTGGAGCACAGGAGCCTGACCTACTGGGAAAGTGGCGAGCTTGACATCCTGGGCCAGCAGCCTCTTCAGCTGCTGCGAAGGCAGATCCGCAGGGGAACCGTGCGGGGATGGGCAATCACATTATCCTTGCTTCAACGCCGATGGAGATTCGAAAGGTCAGTGCAGCGGGAGAGGATGCCGGTGCGGAGCGATGCGTGCGCAGGATGTTTCCGGCAGCCAGCGGGCCGCTGGCTGGGTTGCACGGGCTCCGGGTGCAATTCTTCCCCCCACCCGGACAGAAGGGGGGCCAACGAGGTGCGAAACGGCTCGTGCCGGGCGGATGAGTCATGCTGGCCGCAGGGGTGCTCCTGGGGGAGGCGAAGTGGTCACTGCCTGGGGGCACCGAGGGATCCAGCGTGCCGAGTGATCCCGAAGCAGGCAGCCATGGCACGGGTTGGGCCTGCCCTCCCTGCTGCATTTTGAAGCAGGGCCGGTTTGCTCGCGGGCCTGACGGGGAACGAGCCCCTCGGCAGGCCACGTAGCCGCGGAGATTGTCAAGAGGCTGACCCCGCGGCTGAGTCGCCGGAAGCGCGGCTCGGTCGGGACTGTAGGATACCCTTCCATGACGGGGAGTGTGGCCGCAAAAGGGTCTCCCCCGGGGGCGTCCAGGGATTCCTCGGCACCGGCCGGGGGCCATCGCTGCCCCAAGGACTGAGCCGGTTCTGCGCTGGAGAATCCCAGACCGGAGGCGGGGAGCAACACTGGCAGGCTTGCCATTTCCTGCAGGGATAACAGCCAGACAGGTTCGACATACTGCGGCTGGTAGGCTGGCCACATGTCCTGCTTTGCAGGGGACAGTCCTCTGCTTGGAAACATGCGCCGTGGGGAATGCCGAGCAGTCCTGGCTGGCTGGCTGGAAGACCCACAGGGAGGCCGTGTAGAGGCCTCGGGCCGCCTCTTGGTGGCCAGGCCTGGCGGCAGCCGGCAAACACCCCCAGCCAGCCCAGGCAAGCCCCCTCCGCTCCCGGGAGATGTCCCACAGTTCCGCTGACGTGATGGCCCCGATTCCCTCCTTGCACCAGGGCCTCCGATGCCTCCCTGGCCCTCTCGGTCTGTGCCTGCACCGCCGATTTCCCGCTTGCTCCTCTGTTCTGATAGCCGCTCTTTCGTTCCCCAGTCATGCCTCGCTGACCCCGGCCGGGGGGCACGAGTCCCCCCACTCTCGCCCGGCCAGAGGCTCTGCAGCTGGCCCCTTGCTCCTCCTCACCTCCTCTTCCTCGGTTCGCCACCCCTCCCCCAGCTTCTTTGCAGCGAGGAAACTCTTCCGCGAGCGAGCGCCTATTTTTAATCCGCGCAGGCAAAGTGGGGCAGCAGAAGGTGGGAGCACGGCGAGGTCCCAGCAGTGTGGTGGGCGGCGTTGTGAGGCTCCGGCAGCCTCGCAGCTGCACTGTTCAAGCACAATAATTGCAGGGTTCGGGGCTGCTGAACGGCCCCACTGCAGAGGGGGCGGGGCGGGGGCGCCAGGGGGTGTCCCCCCTGGATCTGTTGTCTCCTCGGGAGGAATATTAAGTAGCAGAGCAGCGATCTGGCAGCCTCTTTGCTGAGGCCTGGCAGACGGTGAGAGGATGGCTCCCGGGAGCTGCGGAGGGAGGCTCCTGTGGCACCGCGAGGCTGCCCAGCTTGCTGTGACCCCAGGGGTGGGAATGCACCCTGAGGACCGGGGTCCTGGCCGAGCGGTGTCGATGGGGAGATGCTGCCGGACACACGGACTGCAGCATGTGGCAAGGAAGCAGTGCTGCCTCAGGAAAGTGAGCGGGGTTTTTAAAAAATGGAAAGCAGAATTCTAGTCCTCATGGTGGCAATGGTATGTTTGGAAATGTGTGGCCCGTTCCCACTGAAGCCTCCATAGCCAGAGGGACAGCCGAATAAAGCTTTTAGGGGCAGGAGTCCCTCATTTAACACAGAACCCATTTTCTAGTGACCCTTGGCCTTTTAAAAGGGCGGTTTTTAGCCCGGGTGGTTGTAAAAATCTGTTTTAAGACACAGAGGTCAATCCCAATGGAATCTCCAGAGTAGTGGCACAAGATTTACAGTGGGTGGTCTGCACATGCAGGTGCTTTGTACTTGCTGTTCCCTTGGCTGATCGACGCAGAAAAAATTATGCTAAACAGACACAGCAAAAGCAAAAAGAAAGGCACGGACACTCAGAAGGCATGATAGAAATCCTGCTTTTTACCCCTTCCCCAGTACAGGCATGTGCTAGGTCAGATCCTGTAGAGGAAAGAGTGTACTATGGATGCGGAGATTAGGATAATGGCTGGGGATGATGGGAGCTGTAGTCCAACACATTTGGCAGGTGCCAGGTTAGCGAAGGCTTGGCAGAGTGTGCTCAGGGTCACTTACACCCCACGGTGCCCTGAGATATAGAAAGAGCAACTTTCCAACTGCCGAAAGGGAGAGAAACTTTGGGAAGGGGGCTCATTTCGTTTCTTGGTGCGGAACGTTTGACGCCCCACATCACGAGGGGAATGAGAACAATCTCTCAGAATTTCGGGGTCTCTACTCAGTGACCCCGCCTGCTTTTCCGTAGGGGACCCCCGGCCTCGTCCACACAAGCACAGCCCCCCGCTCTGCACATTCCCGCAGGATCCGGAGATGGCGGCCAACGGCACGGTGGGATCCGAGGGGGAGAGCCTGGAGCAGCGCATACGCCAAGTCAACAGTGAGGTAGGGGGTGTCCATGTGTGTTCCAGCGACCGCCCGATTATGAGATAGGGAGGGGCGACCCAGCCTCAAAGGCTCTCCCTGCTTTCCCAGCTCCACGGGGGACACGGGCTGCCCCTCCACGGAAGTGCAGGCCCTGCTGTCTGTCTGTGTCTCCGTCCCCGGGCAGTTCTGAATTCTTGTTGCTTTGGTCCCCCCACAGTCCCTGGAGAGCACGCGGAGGATGCTGCAGCTCGTAGACGAGGTAAGACAGAAGCGGAGGGCGGGAGGAGGGCGAGCAAGCCACCGCCGGGGATCCGTGGGCCGCCTGCCCCTTCGACTGCGCAGCCCAGCCTTGTTTGAGCATGTTGGCCTCGGGGTTGGGTGGCAGCGAGGCGGAGCAAAGGGTGCCCTTTGCTTTTGGGGCGAGCCTCATTTCTGTGCCAGAAAGTGGCCAGCAGTAGCCCACCAGCCTCTCCACGCTGGCATCCTTTGGAGAGGTTGGTCTGCAGCTGCACCCCGCCAGGGGGATGCCTTTGGGGGAATGCAGCTTGAAGCCCCTCAGCCCCTCACTCGCCCTCCAGCTTTCCCTTCTGCTTCGCGCCCACTGACATCGCCCTGGGTTTGGAGAACAGCTCTTTTAGGCGAGGAAACACACACACAGCTGCAAGGCTGTGCAATCCACAACAGGTTTCCAAACTATTCTTTCTCCAAGGAACGTCTGCAACAAAAGCAGGGCAAGATACACGATAATTAACATGCTCCGAAAAACAAACCCCTTAGATCATATTCAAAATACATTCGAGATAGACTGAAATAGGTATTGTCACATACAACCTTTAAAAAGTGCCAAACCTTTGACTGTGTTATAAAATAACACAATAACTTCCAAGAAAAAGATGCAGGCATCCACCCACCAGCACCCCTACACACAAATTATCTTCCCAAAATATAAAGATACCATGTGAAAACACAACACTTTCTAAAGATTGCTTCAAAGCATCACCCAAACCTGCTAGAAATGCCACCCACAACTCCCACTGGCCCAGCTCTAACATTCCCTTTCTAGGTTAGTATATCCCTATATAGCAAGCTGGTAAACTGGTTATTAGAACTGGAAAATGCGATGAAATGTAGTTATTACAATGTGCTTTCCACCCCGAAGCCAAATCTCTCGGGTTGGTTTACCAAGGATTAAAACCTGGAAAACAAATTGTGAAGGATAATAGCAAATGACAAACAAAGCTGTTGAAACACATTTGGCAAAAGCACCCCAGCCCTCGTTAAAAGCTCGTCAAATGTTGCCTAGTTCTCTGAAACTCCAGTAAGTGCCTCATCTCTGAAAAGCGCTGGGATTCTTAAAAATGATACTTTTCCGTGATCTTGCCTCACCTTTCTGCGTTCGGTCCCTTGCTTTGGGGTGGTCTCTTTCAGACCCCAGAAATAAAGCTATATTACGTGGCGTTTATTATCCTTGTCCGGCTTCCCCTCATCCAATCATTTCTTTTCAGAGCAAGGATGCTGGGATTCGAACTTTGGTCATGCTGGATGATCAGGGAGGTAAGAAAGGCCGAAAGTGTAGTGGCAGAGCTCCCGCTTTGCGTAATGTTCCCCCTGCACCCTCTTCCCCATCCTCCGGATCTGTTGCATGGCAGCTGTTACCATTCCAATGCTCATGCTGGCTGGGAATGATGGGAGATGCTGTCCGGTCCCGGGTGATTTGTAACCCAACCCAAAACAAGCAGACATCATGCGACTGGGTTCCAACAACACGGTAACTCACGCTCAGGGGCTGCGTACAGGCTGAGCGTCTATTTATGTACCTGCTGAATAATGAATATATCTCCCACTTGTCTCCCATGGGGGAACTCAAGGGGGCTCCATGTGGCCCCTGGGGGTCTCCCCTCCAAGCCAGGCCAGCCCAGGGCTGCTTAGCTTCAACCCAGCGGAGGCCTGGCGTGTCTTCAGACCTCATGCGGGGCGAGTCGATGGGGAACGGTGGATTCTGGCTGAATTGTGGCTTACTGCACGCTCTGAACCCGCTAACATGGGTTGGGCTACCACGGTGAACGACCCGGTAAAAAGCCCTCGTTCTGATCACGGGTGGCTCGGAGAGCTCTCGAGATTTTAAGGCGAAGCCAGGCCCAGGGGAACATCCCGACACGGGCCCCCCGTCCCCGCAGTCCGATGCGGGCCCAGCCTGTGCGTGCAGAAGGGGTGGCCCGCGAGCGTGAGCTTCGCACTGGCCGGTTCTTGCTTGGCTCGGGCGTCAGGGCGGAAGTCTCACCGGCCTGCCTTCCTTCTCCGGCTCAGAGCAGCTGGACCGGATCGAGGACGGCCTGGACCAGATCATCCAAGACATGAAGGAGGCGGAGAAGAACCTCACGGACATGGCCAAGTGTTGCGGCCTTTTCGTCTGCCCGTGTGCCAAGTAGGTCCTTCTGTCCGGAACTGGGAGCCCCTCGCCGGCCGGGCCTCGTGCTCCGGGGGTCCCGCCTACAGGTGTGCCCTCTGCCACTGCAGGTTAAGGAGCATCAAAGCCCTGGAGGCCAGCAAAGCCGCCAGCGGCAACGGCCAGGACAAGGTGGTCTCCCGGCAGCCCTGTGTCGTGGCCGACGGGAACCAGATGGTCATGAGCGGGCCCTTCATCCAGAGGTAAAGCGGGGCGAAGAGAGGTGTGGCTTCCTGCTGGCCGGGGATGATGGGGGCCGTGGCACAATACACCTGGAGTCCCCCAGGTTGGCTGAGATGGGTTTCCTTCCCCCATTTATGGGCGGCCTGCTGCAGTTATGCTGGGCCGGAGAGGCGAGGGGGGCGGCGCTCTTCGCTGCGCTCTCAAGGCATTTGTTAGCGTACCGATGGTTTTTTCTGGATTAAAAATGGTCAGTGAACGTCACTCTTAACGGTTTCTTTGAGTGTTAAAGAAGTGTTTAAGTGTCCTTCAGGATCAGTGTGAAAACCCAAGGATGGCGTGGTCCTTTTTCAACGCAGGATTACACAATGCACTTTGCAGAAACATCACGCTCTTATTTTCCGCTTACAAGAAGGATGCTTTTCATGCAGCAAAGACCGATTTCCAACGGATGCCTTTGTGGCTCACCGTCACTTCTACATAATGCTGAATTCTTGCCTATATAGATCCTGTTTTCGACTGGGCGAACGAGGGATGCGGCCCGGAGGGATCAAGGGGAGTCCCTGCCCAGGGCAAGTGAGAGTGGCCCAGTGTGCTGAGGGGCTCCCAGCAGAGGCTTGCCGTTCTGGCCCATCCTGTGCGTGTCTGGATGGAGAGGACTCTGGCTGGGCCATGCTGGCATGCAGGACTGCCCCCTCTAAACACGCTTAGGATTGCACCTTTAATGGATTCTCCAAAGCATGCTACTGTGAATTGGTGCAGTGGTGTTCAAGGATAGGCTGGAGATACACATGGCGGGCATGTCGTGAGCGGAGCCGGCTGGTGCCAGAGGTCAGACTAGATGGCCCGGGAGGCCCCTTCTGACCCGCTCTGTTTCTCTGTTCTATGTTTCTATTGTCTGGGAATCGCTGCCATAAGAGCACAGGAATCCCAGTTCCTCCTTGGAATCCATCAGCCCCTTTCACTGGCCTGCATGTGTTTCTGCTCAGGGTAACGAAAGATGACGTGGAGGAAGAGATCGAGCAGAACCTGACGCAGGTGGACAGCATGCTGAGCAACCTCCGCAGCATGGCGGTGGATATGAGCAACGAGATCGACGTCCAGAGCAAGCAGGTGGACAGCATCAAAGACAAGGTGAGAGGCACACTCCGTGGATGCGGCGCAGAGCTGTCCCCTTTCACTCGCTCGCTCGCTCGCTCTTGCTGCGCCCAAGCCGAACCTGCACACTGAGCAATCCTGCAAACTCTCCTGCCCGGTCCTTCCTGCGCTCCCGATATTGTGCCGGAAATCGAAAGAGCGTCCTTAACCGTGCAGGCCTGCACTTCTCCAGGCTCTTCCCTGCAGCTGCAGCTGGGCCTCCGGAGCATCCTTGCTCCTGAAAGACGCACACCAGTCTTTCCTAGCCTGGTTCTTTCCAGGTGTGCCGACTACAGGCCCCATCAGTCCAGCCAGCATGGCTATTGGACGGGGGAATTGCGCCAGGGAGGCAAAGGCCGATGTGGCTCCTATTGAAGGCAGTGCGTTGTGTGGTTGTTTCTAAAGGCCCTGCTGGTGTAGTGATGCAGGAAAAATGAATTTCAAATAATTTCTGACGAGGGAGTAGCCAGTTTGCAACTTGGAACACAGAGCCAGAGGTGATCCTTAGTCAAAGCCCCGACTGTCCAGTCCAAAATATCTAAGTATCACGTGTATGTTTGAAAAATACACGTGAAGAAATGTGCACGCTTGAAATCCGTGCAGAACATTTCAAAGAGGGGCATAATCTATGTGAGCCTTTGGGAAACACACGTGAAAACATGCGTGGAGTTGCATATATGGATAGAAAGAAAGCCGGGATCACAATCGGGGGTGGACTGGGGTCAGAACAAGCTATGAGAAGGAATTTGGAGAACTTCCGCAAGCTTGAGCTTTGCCGATTCCCAAAACTTTGTCGGGAAGAGCATCGAACGACAAGGTGTGGGGCTGGGCTTGTGTTTTTGTCCCACCCACCACGGAAATGCAGCTCTCCAGAGATTTTCTGAGCACTGAATCTCGCCCTCCAAGTGCAGGCCACGTGTGGCTCGCGTGCCGAGCTGCTGACGTGAGGATTCGGAGCGCAACAGCGCTTGCGTGTCTCCGCAAACTCTCCAGCTCCGAGCGCCACTCAGTGTCTGTCTCCTTTCCTTCCCAGGCGATCGCGAACGTGATCAGCATCAACGCGGCCAACAACCAGACCACGAAGATGCTGAAGAAAGCCTGAGCTGCCCCCCGCTGCCTCCCCCTCACCGCACGACAGCCGGCGCCTCCCCCCAAAACCCAGAGGGGATCGCGTCCCGCCGAGGCATTTTCGCCTCGCTCTCCATCCCACAACTCGCCCGTTCCCTGAACAAGCATGCAAGCTTGCTGGTCGCTACGAGGACAAGCAAGGCCCTTTCGTTTGCAGCTAAGCAGAGCCACCCCCCCGGCCCACCTCGTGAGAAAGCCCAGGAGCATCGTCCGCGGCCCGCCCATGCAGGACGATGTGCCTGTTTGCTCAGCTCTCTGGCTCCAAGCCATACCCCGCAAGCGTATGGCCAGGGGTAGTGCCTCTCTGTGGAGGGAGGACGCATCCCCCATCCAGTCAAAACCCAGTGGATTCCAACTGGCTGAGCAGAAAATCCCCCCGAGAAAACCCCCCAAATGAGAGCAAAATGCTTCCTCAATTTAAACAGACAGAGGAAGAACTAGGATGCCTTAAGACACAACTCTATGCACACTTAGGCAGAGAACAGGCCTACAACTCCCAGCATGCCCCATGGCATGCTGGGGCATGCTGGGAGCTGGGGGCATGGGGCATGCTGGGAGTTGTAGGCCTTTCCCTGTCTGACTGTACACCGGGTTGCACGCTTCGCCTGTCAGGCAATGCCTGCCCAGGTGCCCGCCATCTCTCGGTCGCCTGGGGAGGCACTGCAGCTTGGCAGCCTCCCCCCCATTTTGCATGCAAAATGCATCTCCCGGGGTTCGAGCCCCAGCAGCATCCCGTTAAAAGAGCCGGGAGCAGGGGACGGGATGAAGCCCTCCGAACCACCCCCGTCCCAGCTGTGGGTGTTCCCGTGGTCGCCCCCAGTGCCGGGCGAGCCCGTCTGTCCGTGGCCACGCACGCACCCGAGCGTGGCCGGACCGATGGGCAGCTCGCCACGGTGAGTGTTGCCGTGTGTGTTTGTCGTGGCATTGCAGACGTGCGGTGGCAAACCAGGTGTTTTTTGTCTGGGTTTCTTTCGGGGACCCTCGTTAAAGGACGTGTGAGTCTTTGGTTTTATTTATTTGTGGTTTAATGTCTACAGACGGAGCTTTACCGAGCCTTGCTGCGCGGAAGCACATTTTCCTTCAAGCCAACGGTCGCGTGACTCCCCCCGCCCGTATCTGCTGCTCTCTGCCGTAGACCCCAAAAGGGGACCCGGCGGAGTGGCCTGGGGAAGGGGCTTGCCCTTCCAGTGAGGGGGGCGGGGAGCAGCTGTGCTTGTAGGTCAGCCCCGCCAGCGTCATTCTCGCCGGTTTACTTCCTGGGTCTGAAGAGCTCAAAGACCGCGAAGGCAGAACCTGCAGGACAAAAAGCGAAAGGTTGGGAACGCCGAGAGCGGCAAAATACGCGTGTTCAGCCACCCGAAAGTGGGCGTGAGAGGCCGATGCCTCGTGGACCATGCATCAAACGCGATGCTGAGCGGGGCTGGGTGCATCCGGAGCACGGGTGACAAGTGCCACTTCTGGCATGCTTTGCTTCTGGAAGGCTGGCCTGGCTCAGAGCCAGGCCGCTTTCCTGCTGGCCCTTCCTGGCTTTCTTTGCAGAAAAGCTGTCTGCTCGCCAGTGTTTTCTGGGCTGTTTTTCCAGCCCCGTGGTGGCTATTCTTTGTCTCTCTGTTTTTGCAAGAAGGCCCAATGGTGGCCTCGTGCGCACGGCTGAGGCCGGAAGGAACTGCTCACACAAATGGTTTCTGGACACTCCCGGTTTATTTCCTGTTCAGTGAGGCTGCGGTGAAGGGCTGCCCCTCATTTCCCCGATTACTCAGCTTCGCTCCTGTGGGAGTAGCTGTTCAATGCTTGTTACAATTTAAACAAGACTGGGAAAAATAACGCCGGTTAACGAGAATTAGGGCTTCTCTACCCAAGGCCTCGATTATGTTCTCGTGCTTCCTCACTCTCAGAGGTTTGTGGGGCCTTGGATGATGCCCTTGTGCTCCAGGACTTCCTCTGTTTTCCAGTCTTTTTAACAGTTTTTTTGTAGAGTGAGGTAGGGCTGGTATTGCTGTTCAAAGTCGTGCTCGACTCTTCACGGCCCCACGGACAACATTCCTCCAGGCTCTCCTGGCCTCCACCATCCCTGGAGTCCACCCAAGCCCACACCCACCGCCCCAGTGTCCCCATCCGGCCACCTCCACCTCTGCCGTCCCCGTCTCCTTTTGCCTTCAATCATTCCCAGCACCAGGGTCTTTTCCCGTGAGTTGTTCCTTCTCATTAGGTGGCCAAAGTATTTGAGCTTCACCTTCAGCATCTGTCCTCTTAAAGAGCAGTCAGGGTTGATTATATAAACCAGTGAAAAAGTCTGGTGAGAAGTTGCAAATGTAGAGAAAGGCAGAGGGATACAAACCCAGGGGAAAAACTTATGTAAAGGACATTTTTCCCCTTCTGCAATGGAAATGAAAGCAGCCGCTTCGGTAAATCAATGAGTTAAACTTCACATGTAAAAGAGCCCTTTCTCAGGAGTAAGTGGACAATCCCTTAGCCACACTGAACAGGAAGCAATAAAACCAGAGAAAAGTGAAAGGAGAGGCTTTTAATTTGGGGACATTTGCTGCATGGAGTGGAAGAGGCCATTACAAAAAAGTCACTGCTACGGCAGGATAATATACCATCCATTTTAATTCCGGTTCTCCAGCAGAGAAACAACATATCCCGTTTTATTTCTGTACCTCTGCTGTGCTTTTGGGCTGCATAATAGCAATTGCGGTCTTTTAATTTTATTGCTGCGTGCGTGCCTTTTAACCTTTTGTTTAATTTTAACTTTTGTTAGCCACTCAGAGAGCCTCAGCTATTGGGCGGTATATAAATGAAACAAATAAATAAATAAATGCCACAGCAGCATTATGTCTAGTATGGGAGATGACGAATCTGATTAAACAGATTATTAGAAAGAAAAAATGTTAGATCAGAAGGTAGGGATTTTTTTTTCAAAGCAAATGAAAGTGCAGTATAATGAGAGCTTGATTGTTAACAGCATTTTTTGAGAGTTTACCAAGTTTGGGTTAAAAAAACTTGTGTTATGGCTTAACTCTGCAACATCCTGCAGGACAGACTTTGTGTGTCTATATATTTATTAATATTAGGGAACACATTGTCTCCTACAAATAGATACTCGTCTGTTGGCAGCTTTTGAACCAGGCTGAATTAGGACTGATTTTGCTGGCTTCAAGGAGAAAAGGGATGTCTATGTAACTTCGGTGTACTGTTTGCAATGTTTAATGTTTTAATTAAGAAATATATTGAAAATACAAATAATTTATCAATTACTCAGTAAAAATCGGAATCTTCTAATTGTATTCTACATTAAATATTATACAGTAAGCATCACTTATTTGTGTCAGTGTGGCAAATTTAAATACCAATGACTTACTAGCTGAATCCGAATAATTTCAACTAGTGTCAGGTTTCTGCTCCAACTAATGAAAGAATCTATTATATACATTTTTTTTTCATGGCAATTACTCCTCCCTTCTCTAATCCTCACTGAAAAGATCCATTTACACTGACTTAATTAAAGACCAACTTTTGATTTCCCATTCAGTTATTGCAGTTCTTAGGCTATTCAAACTCTTGTCCCCATTACTAAATAAATTAATAATAGCTTAATGAGTGCCTAATTCTGCCTAATCCTGGAAGCTAAGCAGGTTTGGGCCTGGATGGAATCTGGAGGGGTTATTTAAGATGCTATGAACCTCCAGAGAGCTTTGGCTACGGGAGGCATAGACATACAACCCAATAATAATAATGATGATGATGATAATAATTCATCTAGTCTCCTTCCAAATGTCCCAAAAAGATAATTACGGCTTCCAGTGAAATTCCCAGTGCTGGTATTTCTTTCCTGTCATGTTAACTGTCACGTTGTTCAAGGACAGGCTGGACATGCGCATGGCGGGCACGTCGTGAGCGGAGCCGGCTGGTGCCGGAGGTCAGACTAGATGACCTGGGAGGCCCCTTCTGACTCGCGCTGTTTCTCTGTTCTATGTTTCTAACTTCCCCTTTTATGCGTAGCCTGGGAAACGCGGATGCACCTCCTGAAACTGGCCCGTGCGTTCCAGAATAGGACATGAGCAGGTGCCCGAAACTTGGCCGCCATTTGGAACGGAAGTCGTTCTGCACCGGGAAGCGCGAGGGCTGCTGGTTTCGTTTCCCTCCTCGTCTCGCCTCAGCGAGAAGCACAGGGCTTCCGTTTCTGGCAGCGACTGTGAAAGTGGTTTCGATGAGCTGCTTTTGCTCTTTTCTCCTGTCCTACATTTGTCATGCGCTGCATCCGAGAGAAATGGCATGCGCTGTTTCTCCCTCACTAGCAGCAGGCTCTGGAGCACCCGGAAAAGTTAGTCGTCAGTTGAAGCATCTGGGAATACCTTTCTTTTCTGTTCTTCCTCGTGTCTCCCGCCCCCACATTCAAGTGCCCCACAGCTTTTTAAACACCCAAAGCAAGGCCAGGTAAAGATGGTTTTTCAGGAATTCCTCAGGTGCATGCAGGTACGCCACCTCTGGTAAAGCAGGTAGCCCGTGGCCAGCGAGGCCAGTAGCCACAGAGAGCCTCCTCCCTCTTGGACCTGTCCAGTGCCTTTTTAAGGCCACGCAGAACTCCCTGTGGCAGTGAGTTCCGCAGTTTAACTGTGTGGAGAAGTATTGTTTTGGCAGCTTTTTTAGACGGAGGAAAGTGGGACTCATCTGGACATTGCACATTGTGCGCTCATGGATTTGTGCGATTCCGGTGTAGTGTAGCGCCCCCTGTGGTTGTGTAACGGGCAACACAAGACAAGACAGAGAAAGGCAGAGAAGGGAGAGAAAAGCGTGCACAGGAGGAACCTCAATCCCGCAGAAACGAACCAAACAGAACCCGAGACGGAACAAAACAAAACAAAACAAAACAAAGGAGGAGAGTCCACGAGATGTTCGAAAGCGGCCGAGCAGCCGCGCACGCGGAGCCACCGCGGGCCCCCCGGCACTCCCGTCTCCGGAGCCGCCTCCTTCCTCCACAACGTGGGGATGCAAGCGTGACTTACCGAAGACGCACAGGGACATGGTGATGCGGTACAGGATGCTGTCCTTGGTGCCCCCTTTCACGTGCACCGGCAGGCCGTTGTCCTCCTGGAGCGGAGAAGGCGTTAGTCCCGCTTGCTCCTGCCCGCTTCAGCCTCGAGTGCACGTACCCCGGGGGTGTCGGCGCTTTCAACCGGGGGCCCAAATCCCATTTCGGGGAAATGTGGGGGTTGCGTTGGTGGCGGTCAGTGCAAAGCGGGGAGAACTAAACGCAGAGGGCTGGAAAGGTCAGCCTATGTTGGCCTAAAGCTCTCATGGCCCACGACTAAGCCTTGGGGGGCGTCCCAGCCCAGGTGGGCAGGGAAGGGGCGGGGCCACCTGGGGGACCTCCCCAAGGCGCAGTTTGCAGCCCGGGCTGCAGTCTCAGGTTGGACACCCCAATTCACACATTCAGGCTGTGAACCGCATCCAGGCGTTTAGGAGAACGTGCCGAGATGCCAGGCAAGGCGAGGCGCTCTTCTCGACACACCTGCCTTTTGTCTTGGGGGACAATAACTCTGGAAACAGGGCATGGCAGGGGCTGCGGGGCTGCCCCAGGTGTAGCAAGGGCTGCAGCCCCAGGGCGAGGGGTGGGTATGTCCAGGCCCCTCCCAAAACGTTACACTTTCATTTTTAAAAAAGGCTCTAGTCCCTGTTACTTACGCAGATACCTGGGGAGACACACTGACTGTTGTTTGGTCAATGGCGCCAGGGCCGAGATGCGCGCCAGGGCCCGGCTTTGCACACTCTCGAGTGAACAGTGCGCAGCTGGGGCCGGCCCCCTTTCTCACCTGGAAGAATTTCTGGTATTCTGGGACTCTGTTTTTCAGCTGACGAGTGGAGGAAATGAAGAGGGGCCTGATGCGGGAAGCCTGGGAGGGAAGAGACAAAGGGCAGGGAAGCCACGATGGAAGGCTGGCCAGGAAGCATCCTTTGCTCGTTTTCCAAGGGAGAAATGAAGGTCGCGAAAGGCTTGTGATTAAGCCTCAAAGGTCAAGCAATTACTTGCATGCTTGAGTGCCGAGGTCGGATTCAACCAGCTGCAGTTCTGACTTCTGCTCACGCTGGCTCTGCATTTCGCTCCCAGGGGACCGAAAGGCACAAGCGCAACCTGAGTCCAGAGGCCCAGAGGAGGCCCGCCGGGTCCCTCGTCCTCTCCATGGCCCAGGCCGGCTCCCCTCACCCGGATCCCTCCGGCTGTGTGGGGCTGTGATGCCCAGAGCCCCTCGCAGGCCTGCATCAGCCACCACTGTCAGTCAAGGATGGGGACTGAAGTCCAGCGCCTCTGGACAGAGAGACAGACCGTCCGCCCAAGCACGGGACTCTACCCAGCCCTATTTCTTTGGGGGAAAGCACAGCCTGCCTGGATCCCCCGATGCCTCCGCGCAGCTGGATCCGTGAAGCACTTTGGGGGAACGCAGGACCGGCTTGCCGAGTGTGAGCTGCCGTGTGTGCGGGGCATGTGCCCCTGCCAGTGCGAATATGCACCAGCGATGGGGCTGGCACATGTCCTCGGGTTACTCAAGGATTAAATAACCCCTGAATAACCCTACTACTAGCCGGGGGGGGGGGTCACGTGAGGGTTGTTGAACCCTTGCCAAACCCCCCACTGGCCAGGCCTGCGGGTCACGTGACACCCGCATCAGGTGCAAATTCATAAAGGCGCCTGACACCCCTTGGCACACCGTGAGACGTGGCTCCGACAAACTGACCGCACTGCCAGCAGTTGAGCAGGCTCACAGTGGCGCAAGGCATATTGTGGCGTGCGGGGCAGGCCACAGTCGAAACGGAAAATGCAGACGGTGCTGGATGTGGACCTTCCGCCCACAAGGTCAGTCCTCGTGCCCCCTTTCCACACTGATCAACAAGCGCAAGCCAAGGGCCCCTAAGGGGGCAGGATCGCCCCCTTTCGCCAGCCGGAAACTGAGGCCACGGTTGATTTGAAGCAGAAATGCTGTGCAGTTTGGAGCTCAGACTAGGCGGGCTTTTCGTCTCCACCTTGCAAAACACACACAGAGAAAACCGGCCACCCCTCGGGGGGTGGGGGGTGTTCCTCGTCAAAGGCAACCAGGGGGGGCTGCAGAAGCTCGGGCGGCTCTCCCCGCCACCTGGCATGGCGCCAGCGTGCTCCCCACTTGGAGCTTTCGACCCAACGATCGAAGGTGGGCGGCAGCTCCCGCTTCACTTCCTTCTGCCTGCCCGAGAACGTGGGGCGGCTGCGGCCCCCTTCCAGCTCTGGCCTCTGCATTTTGGCTCTCGCAATTTTTTTTTTTTAAGTTTTGCTCTCTGCCCCCCACCTCCCCCGTCCTTCCTCCGGTCGTGTTAGTATCGGCCTGCCAGCAAATGATTAATTCGAGCGCCCGTGGCTGGGGGCCAGCAACGGGCGAGCCGCAAACGCCCCACGCGGCCCCCCGGCCCCCCAGCCCGCCACAGAGTGAGTGGCTCCCTGCCTCCCGGGGGCACCGAGTTACCAGGAGCAGCTGCATTCTGGACGGCCTGGTGCAGGCGCCCCGTCCTCGCCTTTCTCCTTCGCTCGCTTGTCCCGGCAGTGACGACCTCCGGCTCGCCTTGCCTTGCCAAGGACGCTGCCTCCCAGGCGGGGGGGAGGGCGGGGGGCGCACGGAGGCCGGCCGAGGGTTGTGTTACGTGTCCAGCTGCCAGGGGTACAGGCAGCCGAGGAGGCCGAACGCCGAGACCGCAGGGACGGGTTTAAAGGGCCCGGAGAGGCCGCGAGGGCTGCAGCCCCCCACGCCGGCACCCCCCGATCCCTGCCCGCTGCACTGCGGCGGTGCAGAAAGCCAGCTGGAGCTGGCAGCGGCCAGGGAGCCGCCTGGTTGTGAAAACCTTCAGGGGCACCGAGACTATGCGCTCCCTTTCCCCGAGAAAGTCGAAGGGGCCTTCCCGGGAAGGGTGGCCGTGCTGACGCAGCTGCTAAAACACTCTCGAGGGCTCCCGGCGGCCCTGCCCAGGACGCTGCTCGCACGCCCGGAGACGCTCGGGGCGCAACGGGGGTCCTTCCACCGCATGGACCTCACGGCCAGCCCCCAAGGAGCCCCAGGTCCCCCCCGAGCTCTGGGGCGGGGAGAGCCAGGCTGGCCTCCTGCTTCCAGGCTGACACCCTCTAACCCAGCTGCCCTGAACAGGCAGCTCTTTGCTGAGGATGATAGAAGCTGTAGTCCAGCACAGCTGCAGGGTGTTGAATTATGCTGATCTCTCCCTCCCTCCCTCCCTCCCTCCCTCTCTCACACACACACACACACACACACACACACGGAAAAAGGATGCAGGCATTTTATAACACAAAGACACATATGCAACCCCCTTCTGCCGGGATTTATCTGAATTTTCCCAGCATCTGCAACAAATGGCTGCCAAGATCTGTGGGCACAACAACCCCCATCACCCTTTGTTGAGCTGAAGTCCCCCAGATGTTGGGTGTCAACACCCACAGTGACCGTTCAGCACATCTGGAGGGTGCTTGGCTGGGGACAGCAAACGGAAAGGCACTCCTCTGGCCAGGGGACTGCGGGGACAGTCCTCCCTAGGTGGCCCAGGGTGACCCTGGGGCAGCCAGGTGTGGAGGGGGCTCACCGCCCCCTCGCTGTCCTCCTTGACCAGCGGTTCCACGAAGATGGGAAATTTGCACCGCCGACAGGAGCCGAGCTGGCCCGGCACGAGCGATCGTCCGGCGGAGGACCTGCAACTCCTCTCAGCAGCTGCGCCCCAGCGAAACGCCCACCGCCCCGGCCCCTTCGCGGGGAGAAGTGAAACCGGTTCTGCGCTTCTCCGTGGACACCTGCTCTCCCACCGCATATCGGTGTCTGCCCCCGAGCTGGAACGGACGCGCCAGGCAGCTGCACATCGGCAGCCGCTGAGCAGAACAAGCCGGGCCGGCCGAGCTCGGCCCCCGCACTGCCTGCAACGGTCTGTCCGCGTTTGGGGCAGGCATCCGCCCCGGTCCTGCTCGGAGAGCCCGGCGGCTCCCGGTGACTTAGCAGCGCCCGGCACAGCGCTGGCAATCACGGGCAGGCTGACGGGCGCACCGGAGGGCGGGGGCTGACGGGCGGCCCCCTGCTTGGGTCGTGGCGCTGGCTTGCTCTGGGAATTGACCGGCTCCATCGCCCCGCAGGCATGGCGGCGAATTGGGCTGCGTGGGCCTTCCTCGGCACGGGCGTCTTCTGGCTGACCATCAGCCCTGAGGAGAGGCGGCTGGAGGCGGGCGGCTCCAGGTAGGTGGGCCATCCCATGCAGCCGGGGTCCGGCAGGCGGAATCGCCCCTTGACCGCCACTCCCCGCATTGCAGGACCTGTCCCTGGGAATGCATGATCTTCGTCCAGATGTGGCCGGGCTCTTTCTGCGTGGTGAGTGACCGAGCGATTCCCCTCAGGACCCCTCCTTCTGATTTCAGATGCCTATAAATCCCACCCCCACACACACGTAAATTTGTCGAGCAGCTCCTGAGCAAGGGCCAGAAACCACAGCTGGGGGTCCGGATCTGGCCACCAGGTTTCCCCTTGGGCACGCCCTTTCCTCAGGGCACCCCCTTTCCCTGACCACAAAGCCCCCGCTGGGTTTGGGGCAGCTTTCCTCCCTTCTGAAAGGTCGAGGCACCTCGCCGAGGGCCGGAGAGCTTTAAGCGGTGCTGGGTTGGCGTCTGGGAACCCTCTTCACCCCCAGTTCTGCCTGCCCCTGTGCTGTGGCCCGGGGATGCCAAGCACACCTTGCCAAGTCAGGTAAGCCACCCAAACAAGGTCTCCACTCCCAGGGGGCTTACAGGATGTGAGCAGGTGGCAGGAAGATGGGAGAGGCGCATCGGAGGCACCAAGGGCAGAAGCTACGAGGCTGGGAGTCCTGGCAGGCGAAAGGTCTGAGTCCCAGAATTCCCCTCGTGCTTTGGGGCAATCCCCAGACTTGCGGGGAAGCCACAACCGTGGAGCCATTCTCAAGATCTGCGTCTGGTGGGGGAGATGGACAGAGGGCGAGGGCCGGGGAGATGGACAGAGGGCGAGGGCCGGGCGATGCGATGGGCTCGCTGCGGGGGCGAAAACGCAGCGAGGTGGGCACGGCTGAGGATCCGGTGCAGCGCGGTCGGCTGGGTCAGCCGGGAGTGACCACCGGATCCCACGCGCTGCTTCTGTCTTGTCTCCCGAGGCGCTGGGGCCGCAGTTTGAGTGCGTCGTGCCAGAGAACGCACACAACTGGACGATCCACGGATTGTGGTGAGACGATTGCTTTTGGACCGGAGGCCTGTGGTCCTGGCAACCCTGCACCCTTTTCCACCCTCCCAGGAACCCCGGGGAACGGGGGGCGCTCCGGGCCGCCCGCTCGGCAGCCTCGTCACTCGCCTCCGCTCCCCTCCCTCTGCAGGCCCGACCACGTCATGGAGTGCTGTGCCTACTGGCGCCTCTTCCCCTCCGACCTGGCGGTGAGTGTGCCGGCCGGCCGGCCGACCGTCCTGGCGGAAGCACAGGCTGGGGCGCGGCTCCTCCGGGGCCGGGGGTGCTCTTGCCGACCCCGTGCACAAAGCCACCCCACACGCCTCACCGCCGGTGTGGCTCCGCTGGAGACGGCTCCTTTCATCCTCCTTCCTTTAGGGGCTGGAGTCCGATCTGAGCCTGCACTGGCCGACCTTCATCAACACAAGCAGCTTCCACTTCTGGTAAGCGGGCGAGCAAAGGCGGGCAGCCCGCCTGGGCTGAGGAATCAGTTCAACCCGGCAGCTGAAACTCTCCGCAGGGTCTCTGCTGAGGCCGAAAGAGGGGGGTAAAGGTCTCCAGCAGGTGAACTGCGGGAGGCCCCCCACCCGGGGCTCATCCCCACGTCTGCCCAGTCTGAACTCCACGGTACTGGCACCAGGGGGCAGAGTAGTCCAGTGCCTGGGGGGCCCTGATTTCTTCGTGGGGGGCACTGCTGAGCCCCACAGCTCGCCAGCTGCTGGAGAAGGTGGGCTGATCCAGAGGTGGGCCCGCAGAGCGTTGGAAGCCCCCCTCGTCCCCTTTCCCCCCCGCAGGGAGAAGGAGTGGCAGAAACACGGGACCTGCGCCGGCTGCATCGAAACACTGCACACGCCTCAGAAATACTTCCAAGCGGCTCTTTTTCTGCGCACCAAATATAACATCGACCGGTAAGCCAGCAAACCGCAACAGCCACGAGGGCGACACAGTCTGCGGCTTTGCCCGAAACAAGCCCAAGTTTCGGGTCAGTGGCCCAGTTCCTGCCAGGGCCGCGTGCCACCCATAGGCAACCTCAGATGGATAGCCGCTCTGTGACGTGCAGACGCGGGCACTGTGGGTTAATTGTAGGTTGAACAGCCCCAAATGAACCTGCGACCAAGGCACAATCCTGTGCATGTTTAGGCAGAAAAAGGCCTAAAGCTACCACCGTGTGCGAGCTGGCTGGGAGTCTGACGCCTTTTTCAGTCTAAGGTTGCACCTGTAGTTGGGTTAACTTGAGGCTGTTTAACCTATGATTAACCCATAGTTAACGAACACATGATTTAGCACTGCTACTCACAGATAAGGTCTAATCTAGGGATGGAGAATGCCAGACACCCCTGGAGTCCCACTCCAGCCCTTTGTGTGGCTATTCCAGATCTATTCTCCCAAAGGGATTTCCGGCAATAAAATAAAATATGGAGGAAACGTTGGGAAAACACAGGAAGTTTACAAAAGGAAGATGATGATGTGTGGACCCCCAGTAACATTCGTTGGCGGTGTGTTAACAGGCCTTATCTGGAAACACCCAAGTTCAGGGTCTCTGAGCTTTAACACTAGAAATGGGCCAGTGTGGCATAATTCTTGGAGTTTTTGGCTGGGCCTTGGCAAACCACGCTTAGGGCTGAGGCTCACGGGGCAACCGGTTTAATTGCAGAATCTCAGCCTGAGAGCCAGTGCGGCGTAGTGGTGAAGAGCGTGGGCCTGGGACTCAGGCGATCCGGGTTCGAGTCCCCGCTCAGCCATGGAGCCACCTGGGTGACTTTGGGCCAGTCACAGACTCTCAGCCCAGCCTCCCTCACAGGGTTGTTGTGGTGAGGATGGAGGAGGAGGAGAATGATGTAAGCTGCCTTGAGCCCTTTGTAGGGAAAAGGCAGGATATAAATCGGAAAAAAAATAAATAAAAAACAACCCACCTCACAGAACTCTGCGAGGAGAAAATGGAGAGGAGAAAGATAATATAAACTGTAGGGAAACAGTACACTAAATTAAGTTTGTGTGTTTGGGGGCTGCGTTCCTAAGGGATAGATGAAAGCCTGGTCTTGAATGAAGCCCCACGTCATTCTAGGGACTAATACTGCTTACCTTCCTCTCTGCCCCGCAGAGCCTTCCAGACGGCCGCCGTTGTCCCATCCTGCACCAGGAATTATCAGGTGCGCCTTCGGTTTCCTCAGCAGTCTGAGGGACTGGGGAGAGGTGGAAGATCAGACTGGCCACAACGAGCTTGGCCTCCGTCGCCATTTTAATCCACCTCCTCCTATCGGCCTGCAAGATTTCTGTGCAGGCTCTTTTCACGCTGAAACACCAAGCGTCAGGCAGCCTGAACAAAAAGGGTGAGGCTACCGGGACGTCGGCGTGGCGCCTGGATTTGCGAGCAGGAAGAGCCCCCTTGGCTGAGGTTGCCCGGTGCCGCAGGGGTGCCAACAACGCACATGGTTTCCAAAAGTCCGTTTGGGAGAAAAGCCCCAGCCGCATCTCGAGTCTAGCCCATGTGCCAAATGCTCACGCCCCCGCTGCAGTGCAAGGCTGGATGCGAGCACATAGTGGGGTTCCAGAAAGGGGCTTGGGGGAAGCCGACCCTTAGATTTGAAAACCACCAAACTGCACCCGCGAGCGTATTTAACTACCTGAGTGCAAGGGCACCGCGCTGGGGGAAGGCCGCCGGATGGATGTCTCCGGGGATCCAGACCCTGCTTGTGCAAGCGTTTTCCGTCTGGCGCGCCTCTGACTCCTGTCCTGCAATTCTCCCCCTTCAGTTCCAAACCTTCGCCGGAGCTTTGGAGCCCGTCCTGGGAGATCAGTATGAGCTGCAGTGTGTCACTGATGCCCAGGTGGGTTACCTCAGCTCCCCCTGAGCAGAGAGCTCCTCTCGGGGGTCCCATGCCGCACCCCCATTCTTCAATCCCCTTTCCTTGCTGCAGGGACGCCAAATTTTGGTGCAAGTCAAGATTTCGCTGTACAGCAATTTCTCCGCTGGCTGCATGAGCCACTCCTCTGGGAACGCGTCCCCTTACAAGCCCTGCGGGGCTGAGGAGGGGATTTTTTACTTCCCCACCAATCAGGAAGACCCCCGCAATCCTTGCCCCTGAAGGAAGGCTGGCAGATTCGATCAGAAAAGAGGGGCTACGAGGACCCAAAATAAAACAGAAAGTAACTGCCTGCTTTGGTGTGATGTTTACATGGAATTCTGGGCATTCTCAAAGTGATGTCACCCGTTTCAGCTGGTGGATGGGGGGGGGTTACATACCCCCAAATTCTGTTATTTTCACCACAGGCCTCAGGATCCAGAATGGGGAGCAACTCCATGCCTGTAGGATGCTTTCCTTTCACCCGTGCACAGGCAGCACTCAAAATCCCATCGTCCAGTGATTTGTGCTGTGTGTTTGCATGCGATCCTACACATCCCTCCACAGAAGCCCCGCTGAGTTTAATAGGGCTCGTTCCGGATGAGTGGGTAGAATCTGGCAAAATTTGGCTGCACCCCGAACTCTAGAAGGAACATTTTTACTGTTGAAACCTCTAGCAAGGATCCTGGCCCAGGGCAGAGGCGGATCTGCAGTTCTGCAGATGGCTGGGTTCGCACGCGCGCTTTCCTTGCAAAGGGACTGCGACTGCCCCCTTGCAAACAGGCGTGTTGGCCTGGGGCCCACAAGCACCGCAAGTGGGGTGCAGGGGCCCACGTTTGGAGACAGTGAGGCACAAAGCTTGCTGACTGACCGTGGGCCGCTAGTGGCTTCCGCCTCGCCCACCTCACAGGGTCGTCGTGAGGGATGCACGGGGGGGGCACCCACGTGACTCCCCCGAGCTCCTTGCAGGGCTGGAACCAGGGAGACAATCAACACCCGCTGGAAACAGGGCAAGTGCAGGGAACGCTCTTGCTGCGGCGCCGGGCGGGGCGCATGGGCCCTGAAGTCCACAGCAGCGGGCGGGCTCCCCGTTGGGGCGGAAAGCAGCCCGCCCTTCCGGGCACCGGACCCCCCCCCCCGCGCAGGCAAGTCCCCCAAACCCCAACGCAGAGCCCGCGGGACGCGGCACCGAGGGGCGGGGCCGAGAGGGCGGGGCCGGCGCGCTAACTCTGCCCGCGCTGATTGGCCGTGCGCGGGATCCGCGGCCCCGCCCCGCCCTCCGCCGCCGCCGCCGCCGCCGCGGGAGCAGCCGCGGGCGCCGCAGTCGCCAGGTTGGGGAAGCTGCGCCGAACGGGAGCTGCGCGGGGCGGGGGGGCCCTCCAGGAGCCCGGGGCGGGGGGCATTGGCGGCAGGGGGCTCGGGGAAGCCCCCTCGGGGGACGAGGGAGGAAGTTGGAGGGAAGCCGGGGAGCTTGGGAACGGGGGCCGCGTGGAGCTGCCCGTCGGAGAGGACAAGCGAGCAGAGCAGAGCAGAGCAGGGGCCCCAGCCGCCTCCTGCTGCCCGGGCAGCAATTATGAAAGATCACTCCCCCCCCCCCCCATTTACGAAGCGGAATCAAAGCAGAAGCACAACCATCGACAGCAACCATGTGCTTAGAAAGGGCAGAAAGGATGAGCAGGCCAGAAAAAGCTACTCGAGGAGGACTTTTTCAAAATCGCCCTATTTCCAATGGAACTTTACCCCTGTATTAGGGTTAGGGGTGTGCCCCAGGGTAGGGTTAGGGTTTGGAAAACGAGGTGTCCTGGCAGGATTCTGGTGGTTGGAACGTGTTTAGGAGGGGCAGAAATGATGAGCAGGCCAAAAAAAGCTACTCAAAAAGGACTTTTTCAAAATTGCCCCCTTCAGTGGAACTTTACCCCCATATTAGGGTTAGGGGTGTGCACCAGGCTAGGGTTAGGGTTCGGAAAACGAGGTGTCCTGGCAGGGTTTTGATGGTTGGAATGTGCTTAGAATGGGCAGAAATGATGAGCAGGCCAAAAAAAGCTGCTCATGGAGGGCTTTTTCAAAATCGCCCTCTTTTCAATGGAACTCTACCCCCAGTTGCACCGTGGTCTGTCTTCCTCCTTTCCTGAAAGATGTTGGGTGGAGAAGACGCAGTGAGAATGAGTTGCAGGACCTCAAAAGCAGCATCGAGTCCGGGAAGCCTGCCTCCCGCTCCTTGGAAGGATGAGCCAGTCCAGCTCCTCTCTCCTGCCGGCGCCTCCAAATACGCACGAGAAAAGGGTCAGTGGTCATGAGTGTGAATCGGGCTGCGCAAGGGACATGTTATGTGTGCTAATGTCGCAGACTCTCAGCCCAGCCTACCTTACAGGGTTGTTGTTCAGGTGAAAAGCTTGACTGCAGGAGAATGATGTAAGGCACTTTGAGTTCTTTGTAAGAAAAAAGGCAAGGTATAAATCTAATCACTAATAAATAAATAATAACTGGATGCGCCTGAAGCCGGCTGGTTAAGTTTTATGACGCATTTCAATGGGCAAAGTTCTCCAGAAGTTGCATTTCACAAGAAAATCGCAGCCAAAGGATGATCTGCTTCTTTGAAATCAGTGATGCTGGCACAGCTTTTTTGGCTCCTGAAATGGCAAAGATGCCGAAACAACGAACAGGTTTATTGCAGCGTAACTCTTGCGCTGTAACGAACGTGTCTGTCTTTAAGGAGCTTCTTGCCAGAACTGGACAGACGATGCTTGTGACCAGCAAGAGGAGACCTTCCACGAGAAACGTGAGTCCTGCGAACACTGCGAAACTTCCCTCGGCCCCCGCAGCCCTGTTTCTTTCCCATTCCACAGAGCTGAGAAGAGAATCCCGGCACTCTGATTTCCGGAATAATGTGTTGTGTCTCTTACCAACTTGGACGGATCGTGGAAGGTCCGTCCCCCGGTCTTTCGGTCACTCCTTCAGGCCTGAGGTCACGCTCCCAATGTCAGGAACGTGGGTGTCTCCTCTGAGGTTGCAGCTCTAAACAGAAGGCACTTGGCACATGTTCAGAGGTACTCGTGCCACTCTCTGTTTTCCTAGGCCAAGACCCAGTGCTGAAAGAAGATTCTGGAGTTGAGTGCAGCCTGGAAGAGACGGACAGTACTTTCTCACCCAGACGTGAGCTTGGTGGGTAGGCCCAGTGGGCAGGCGGCCCTGGCTGGGCTGGCGCATTGCCGACAGATCAGGGCAGGGCAGCCGGGCCTCTGTGCCTCCCTCCTTACATCAACGAGCTGGGATTTCCCTTTGTTTCTTCCAGGTGTGCCAACTCTCGCGAGTCCTTCTGCGAAACCTCTGTCTGCCAGTAAGAAGCAAGACCTGGGGAATCACGTGTTCTTTCCTTCGGGGCCGTGCATGCACGGGGTCTTTCTTTGGGGTCTTTCTTTTCGCGAAGGCCTCCCTACTTGTAAGCGGGTCAGGACGGTGCACCTTCGCATGCCCCGCTCTTGGCGCTGCGTCCCGTACTGGGAAGGTGGCGGCGGCTTCCCGTGTCCCAGGGAGCTCCTTGTCTGTCCATGTGCAGAACCGCAGACAGCTGTGGACCTGGTGAAGGTACTTCCCCTGTTCCTGTGCATTGCGCACCTCTCCAAATGCTCCAAGAGAAGCTGCACTGCGCATCTGAGCCTAAATTATCCAGCTTCCAAGATGAGGTTTTTTGGCAGAGCGGTCATTTAGGAGAGTATAGGGGGCGGTGTGAGTTGTGCAGGAGGGGGCAGAGAAGGGACCAGTCTCTCACCCTGGGAGTCACGTGGAGCCCTCCTTTCTCTGGGTTTTTCACCAGCCGTCGCTCCTGGGTTTTCACCGCTGCAGCCGTAAGGACTAAAGAGCTTGCCTTTACTTTTGAAAAGTGCTCCATGGTTGCCCATTTTCAGCTTTTATGAAATCTCCTGCATAGCCACTAAGTGACATCCTATAGACACAGAAGAGACCTGAACCCCCAGCGTTGCCCAGCCAGCCACTCGGGGCTGACCAGTAGCTGTGCTGGAGAGCTGCCCGTGTGTTCTGATCTGACCTTCTGCCCCTCCGAAGGACAAGAGGCAAGACGGGGGCTGGCCAGGCAGCTCTCGCAGGAGCCCTTCCTCTCTTCTCCGCAGGGAACGAGCTCACGCACCAGCAGCGCTGCGCCGCGATCACCAGCGACATGTGCGACATGCTCCTCGCGGAAGAGCTGGGCTGCCGGGGGTGCCTGGGCAGCGTGGCCGCCTTCATCCTGGAGAGGGGTGAGCCGCTCGCCATCTCCCTCTCGCAAGGCTGTCTCGCTTGCGGCTTTGCCCAGAGAGCCGCCTAGAAATCGTTCCGGGGCGATGAGAAAAATTCCTGGAGGAGGAGGCAGGTTGCCGCTAGACCCATCCTGGAGGAGAGCGGTCCTCCCAGTTTGCTCCCAGTTCGATCCTGCCCCTCCCAGTTCAGCGGCTACGTGCCACTGGGAGCAGCTACGGAGGAGCCGCTCTGTGCCGGAGCGACCTCGGAAAGGGAGATTGGGTATAGAGGCATCCAGGAGGCTGTGAGGACCCTTAATCTGAGCAAGGAAATGCAAGGTAGAGTCAACCGGGATATGCAGCCAGTCGAACGCCTGTACAAACTCCTGCAGTGACCCTTGTGGCATGGGGTTTGTTTGTTTGTTTATTTAAAATATTTATACCCCGCCCTGTACACAAAAGCATGACAAAAATCAAACCAAACCATCCAACAATAATTAAAATGTGCATAAAACCCACAATAACATTTCACAAATGAAAACAAAATCACAACAGAATCAAAAACAGGAGCGAGTCTCAAAATGCAACTGTGAATAGTTAAAATTCCTGACATTTAAAATGGTGGGCAAACGAAGAGGCGTGGCGTGGCGTGGCGGTGCCGGGTGCTGCGCGGGGGCCGCCCGCCCTGCCCCCGCCACCTGGGCGCTTCGCCTGCTGCACACCGGCCCGCGCAGCCCAGCCGGCACCTTTCCTGTCCCCGCAGAGCTAGCGGCCGGCCCGAGCGCCGGCCAGGAGACCTACGAGCTGGTTGCGCTGGGCACGGGCCAGGCGTGCTACGAGGGCTGGGCCGAGTTCCGCGGCCGGAGAGTCCACGACATGCACGGGCTGGTGGTGGCCCGCAGGGCGCTGCTGAGGTAGGCTCCCGGCCCTTCGGAGGCGCCCGCCGGGCTCGCTGCTCTGGGGGAGGCAGAGCCGGAAGGGGCGAGTGGGCCGGGGGTCCGGCTCACCTGGGAACTCCGCGCGTCTCGTTCCAGACTGCGGAGGCTGGAGATCTGTTGGGCTTACCGAGGGGCGAGAGGAAGTCGCTCTGCGGTGTGCTTCCCAGGCCATCTGGGAGAGCTGTGTTTGCGGCCTCCGGTGTCGCCGCTGCCACCCAGGGCTCTCGGTCACACCTGCTGACGGTCCTGGCATCCTCTTAGCTTTAGACGGATCCGTGGGGCTTCCCGGCCTCCTGCAGGGCAGCCTGGAGGGCGCCCGGAGTCCCGTGCCGGCCACATGTGGAGCTGCTCCCCACCCTCTGCAGGTACTTGTACAAGCAGCTGCTGCTCTACTCCAGCCGGGATCCCATCGCCCTTGAGAAGTGCATCTTCTGCCCGGCAGACGATGGCGCTCACCTCATGCTGAAGCCGCGGCTCTACCTGCATCTCTACCTGAGCCAAACCCCCAGCGGAGCTGCGGAGAATGCCAGGTGAGTGCCCCTGGGGCGAGGGCAGCCGTGGCCCGGCCGCCAAGCCTCCCTCCGCAGGTGAGCCCGATCGCGCCACGCAGCGGCCCGCCGTCCTCCGCCCGGGCTGACTCCCCCCCACCCCCGGCCCTCTCGCCCGCAGGAGCCTGTTGCCGCAGCCGGGCCCCTCCGCCGGGCTCCACGTCCACGTGAACGGCGAACTCAGGCCTGCCGGGCACTGCCGGCCCAGCGTCCTCGCCGCCCGCGTCTCCTGTGCCTCCGGCAGCGACAAGCTCACCCGCTGGAGCGTCCTGGGGGTCCAGGGCGCCCTGCTCAGCCACTTCATGCACCCCGTGCGCATCACCAGCATCGTCCTGGGTGTGTCCCCCCGGCCGTCCTGCAGGGCCCGCTCTCGCCCCCCCCCCGTGTCTCCAGGTCGCACAGATGGGCACTGCCAGGCCTATGTGGGGAGGGGGACTGACCTGGCCCTGGGGGTCCCTGGAAGGACCCGGGGGTGCTGCGCAGAGTTCGGCCGCTGTGCCGGGCTCTGAGGAAGCGCGCAGGGGTCGGGAGGGGAGGGGAGGGTCCCCCAGGAAGGTCGCTCTCCAGGGAGAGCAAAAGCTCCCCCAGCAGTGGAGCTGAGCCGGGTGCCCCGGCACCTTCCTCCCAGGCAGGCTGGGAGCCCCGGCCGAGGGGCCAGGCCCGTGCTGCCTTCTCACATGCGCCTCCTCTGTCCCCCCCCCCCCCGGTTGCCTGGTGCCTCCAGCGGATCCCCGCCACGACCACGCCACCCTGCAATGGGTCATCAACGAGCGAGCGCCGTGGGGCCCCCTGGAGGGGCTGCCGGAGCCCTACGGCCACCAGCCGGTGTACCTCTTCGAAGGCCCGCGTGTGGCCCCCCTGGCCGTGCCGCCGGAGTGGCGCTCCTGGAGCATTAACTGGTGCGGCGGAGACGAGACGCTCGAGCTCGTGGAGGGCTCTGTCGGGAAGGCCGTGCGGGAGTGAGTCTGGGCAGGGCTGGGGGGCGGGGTACTTCGCCTCCCCCCACTAGCAAATTCCGCAGCGCCCACCAAAGCCAAACCGTTCTTGCAAACTGGACCTTGGATGCAGCTTCTGCTAAGAAAAGACCTGCACGGTCCTGGTGGGGGGTTGGGGGGCAGCCCCTGAGAAGGCAGGAGAGGAGCGAGCATTTGACTTCCTGCTAAGGGTTCTGCACAAGAGCGGCCCGTTCGTTCTGGGCCTGGCGGCTTGGCAGCGGGGGCCTGGGGAGGGCAGCCCTCCCGCAAGTCTCCCCCCCCGGGGGCTTTTTCCCACCAGCACCTTCCACTTCTCTAACCTTTCAAAATGCAGCCAGGACAAACATCTGTACTTCCCTTTTAAGGACCGTTTTCCCTCCTGCGCTACACGGAGGGGAAGCAAAGCAACCTGGGCCTTTAGTTGCGTTTTCAGCTGCTGGGTGTGAAGGGCGCTGGCCTTCGGCAGCCGTTTTCCCCCTCGCTGGGCTGGATTGCGGCTCCCAGTCCGCCCAGCGAGCCTTCTGGCTGGGGAGGGTGGATGGTGGGGTGCAGAGCAGCAGAGAGGGGAGGCCGGGGACGGCTGGCCCACGGAGTGAGGATGCCCGGGCAAGAACCGGGCAGCTTCCGCCGATTTTTCAGCTTGCGGCCCTTTCTGGTACAGCGGCCGAATCGCGCTGCGGTGCTTCGCTTGACAGGCCGCCTGCTTGTGGGGTGGCTCACGGCGTGCTTCCTACCCCTTCCAGCATCTGCCAGTCGGGCAGCCAGTTCTGCCCTAGCCGGCTCTGCAAGGCCGCGATGCTGAAGTGCTTCCGGAAGGTGGCCCGGGAGATGAGGACGGACCTGCTGTTGCTGCCCACGTATCACGAGGCCAAGGTGACTCCCTCCGACCGGCCTCACTGCCCTTCCTCGGCCTCTGCCGCGGGCTGGGTGGCAGGGCCCGCAGCGTGGCTGTGTGGGGCAGCCACCCCCCTTCTGCCGCCCCCTTGACCGGCTCCCTCTCCCTCCCACCACTAGGTCCACGCCGAGCCCTATCAGAGCGCTAAGCACCAGGTGTACGCCCAGCTGAGCATGCGGGACTTGGGCAGGTGGCCCAGAAAGCACCTGGTGGACATCTTCCCCAGCTAACCTGGCCTGCATCTCGGTCGGGGCCGCCTGCTACTGAAGACCTCCGTGTCGGCTGATGGGCAATCATGGGCAAGACGACCCCTTGAACCAAGCAGAGAGGGCCCAGAATGCATTGCAGCAGGAGCAGTGCATTCTGGGGTGGTGTTCCTACGGGGGATCTTTCCTATGCAGCAATAGGAAGGAAGGGGACGCGATTCAGGCCTGATGTTTTGAATGTTCGAATGTACTTTCGTATGTGGCTGGCACAGCTTCCTTCCTCTGCGTGCCTGCTGTGTGGCGGCGTTCAGGTGTAAAAATAAGCTGGTTCATTGTTATAGAAACAAAATTGTGAGCTTTGGCCTTGGGTGCCGCTTCCCTCGCCGCCTCCCGTGCGGCCGTGAGATTTGAGCCTATTTTCAATGAAGTGTGTTGTTGCTTCCATGAGCGCTAAATTGGGTCATTTTAACTACGGTTTGTTGGAACAAGCCCACTTCAATCCATGGGTTGTGAATGTCGTTTGTTTCAAGAAAGTACAGTGAGGAGTAACTGCAGTTTGGGGTTCTGATGCAGTGCTGAGCCGAATCCCAAATGGGAATAACTCTTGCTCTCCGGCAGCTGCCAAGGAAGAGCTCAAGCCCAAGGCTCACAGGTTTATTTCTGTAGTTGGAAGGCCGTGGATTGTCGTGTACGAACCTGGTGTGGTTTGCACTAGGTTGGTGCAGCACTGGGTCCTTGCACAAGGTGCACCAGGAACACCCAGCTCTTCTCCGTGTGGTTGTTTTTGGAGGGGACTTAAGAGTTCGCCGTGCTGGTTTTGTTTGGAAACGTTTGTGTGGCTGCGGCCTTCTAGAACAATCTTTGCTATTAAAGAAACGTTGACCTTAGAACTGGCGTGTGCTTTTTGCGTGAGGAGAATCTCCTCCCCAAATAGGGCAGACTTGCTGGTTGTCGGACCACCTGCCCTGCTCAGCTGCTTGCGCTTGCCTTTCGCTTTGGGTTCAGGAAGCACCCAGACCAAGGCGGGAGGAGGAAATGGTGGTTTATTGAAGACGCGTGACGGGGGGGGGGGGGTCAGAGTGGCGGAGGAGCCCGGGGACGGAGCCACGGCTGCACGGCTTTTCAGAGCATGCGGCCAGTCCCCAGATGCGTAGTTTGGAAAATGCAGTGTGCCCTTCGAAACAGAAGTGCCGTTCGAAATTCTAGTCATGCAAAAGTGGAATGATGTCCGGGTGGTTGGGTGATGTGAAAAGGGGCTGCTTCTCCCCCGCTGGCTGAAGCGTCCCCCTCCCTTCCCCTGCCCCGCGCTCTCTTCGCCAGGGTTTCAAAAGCGGAGGCCCACCTTCTGCACAGGTGAAGCCAGGTGAGGCCGGGAAATACCCCACAGGAGTTTCGTCTCCGCGCTGCACTCGGTCCGGCCCCAGAGAAAAAGGCCTCTTGAAAGCATTCGGTTGCGCTGCGAAGACAACGCCCTGGCACGATGCTTCTGAGTTTCAGGAAGGGTTTGGATTTGCCACTGGAATGATAATCTCACACAAAGCTCAGGGAAGCACCTGCGGGCATTAAGAGCTGCTTCCCGAGGTCCCTCCGGATCGAATGTCTCTGTCTCCTTATATCTTGCAGGGCAAAAGTCAGCCATGGCCTGGGGACTGGCCTTCGGCCCCACGGAGCACTCTCTCCCCTCACAGGGCCCGCATGGCGTACAGGGCTGAGTGTTGGACTGGGGCTAGGGCGATCCGGGTCCTAGTCCCCGCTCAGCCATGGAGCCCTGGGTGCCTTACGGCCAGTCAGTGCTGCTCAGTCTAACCTACCTCACAGGGCTGTTGTGAGGATAAAATGGAGGGGAGGCGAACCTTGTAAGCCCCTTGCAAGAGGCAGGAAAGTGGGGAATACAGGGAAAATAATAACGGACAAGCTCCCAGACTATCTCAGAAAGCTCTTCTGTGCCTCTGAAGTGGAAGAAAGGCTCCCAGCAGCAGGGCCTCGTTGCCTCGCTCCAGCCCTCTTGCTTGTGGCCCCGAGAGCCTGTTTTATTTCCCAACCCATTCCAGGAAACCCAGTTTTTAGTCTGTCCTGGGCAGAGCCTATTTCCAGGTTTCGCACTGTGGGCACATAAACACCACCTGCGAAAGCGGAAATAAGCGGGGGGGGTGCGTTGCTGCACTGTCCCCCGATGACACCTGTGTGTAATTGCGTATTACAATTCAGTACCATTTTTAGTTGCGGGTGTCCTACTTAACAAATGCACCGCATGTATCAGCATTTTTGTATATTTGTGTGTTTGGGTCTAATGCACAACATAAACTCACTGACTGACCCAGGGTGCTGCTTTGGGGGTCGAAGGCACCCCGCTTTTTAGGCCTTAGCAGGTGCTGATGGAGCAAGATCTGCGCCGCTGCGGCTCCAACTGCGCTTGCTGTCAGTTTCCCTCTCGCAGGCTGTGCATCCCTCGCTCCAAATACAGTTTTGGGAGCATCCCAGTGATGCTTGGGTGTCCCCCAAAGGTAACATTCTGCTGCGTTAGCAACGTTAAGTTACCAGTTCGGAGCCTTTTTGCTCCTCTGTGTAGGCTGTTAGATGTCGTGGATCATGTCTACGTGACAAAAGGTGCTTGCACATGCCGGTGTGTTACAGCGGCGTGTGCTACGCGTGCAAACGAGATTTGCACGCTGCCATACAATTCTGCATTGCCCTGTTAAAAGCCCTTGCCTGCGCCAAGGGTTTAAGGGGGTGTAACAACTGTTTCCTCTCCCCTCTGAGGTCTGGAGCTCTTTGGTGGTGGTCGGCCAGAGAGGCGAGCAGGAGGGAAGAACCGTGGGGGCTACCTCGGACTCCTCGCTTCGCCGAAGCGCAACAGATCCATTGGCCGCTGCCTCTTGCGGCATGAGACCAGTGACTGAGACTGGGGTGCCGCAGAGCCAGAGAGCAGCAATAGGTTTGGGGGCGGAGAGAAGAGGGGAAAGCCGCATCCTTCGGATCAGTCAGAGAGCCTTCTGCAGTGGGAAGAGGGCTGGACGTAGTTGGAGAGGAGCTGGGAAGGATTAGTCCGCGACACAAGACCTGGAGCGCATGCACCTGGTGGTGGACGTGTCCGTTTCAAAGCCTGCAGTGGGTGGGTGAAGGGCAGGCCCAGAAGAACAGGGCAGGGCTGACGAGCGGATCTGGGGCGAGGTCCCCCCCCCCACCCACCCCAGCGCCACACTTGGCTCCCCCGCACCGTAACGCTGCTCTGTCGGCCGGGGCAGCGGGGACCCCGTGTGGCTCTGGCTCTGACGGGAGCTGCACCGGCGGCAGGGAACCGGGCCGGAAGTGGGGTTGGTGGGGCTCGTCCGAAGGATGCCGGCTGGATCAGAACGGGCACTGCACTCCCAGGCCAGGAAAACGGCGAGAAGCAAGCACAGGCTGGCCAAGGTGGATCCCTGGCAGAAGTTCCGCCGCGCATTCCAAGTCTCCCGAGAAACATGGGGATGCCGCGAGGAGAGACGGTGCGTCCCGTCTCCGACGGCCCCTGTGCACACCCCAAACCCCCCACTCCACACCGCGGGTCTCTTAGCAGCAGCCCCCGCCGCCGTCTTCTCCCTGGCCGGATCCTTCTTGCCTCAGGGGGCCGCTCTGGATGTGCAGGCTGGACTTGTGGCTGTCGTTCTGGGTCGGGCCGCTGCTCACGCGGTTCTTGATCTCCGCCGCCATGGTGAGGAAGGCCTGCTCCACGTTGGTGGCGGTCTTGGCACTGGTCTCCAGGAAGGGCACCCCGAGGGAGTCTGCGTATTCCTGCGCCCCGAGAGAGGATGGTGAAGCCACAGTGAACAACAAGGCATGCAGCAACCGTCGCTTTTTTAAGGCCGAGGGAGGGACAGCCCTGCGTGGCCGAGTTGCGTGGCCACGAGTTGGGGGAGCATGGGAGAAGGGAGGTTTCTGCAGGGTTCTTGCTGCTCCTGGAGGGCTGGCATTGGAGGACGTTTGGAAATGGTTCCGATTCGCGCTTGGACGCTGCTCCCCGGCTTTGTCGCCAGTACGGGGAGAGCTGGGCTGGCTGCGTCTCCGGGGCGGAAGAGCAAGCCCGGGGAAAGGCTCTGGGGGCAGGGAGGGGATGGCCCGGCTCGGCCACAGGGCCGTGCGTCCTGGCCATGCCCCGCTGCCCCCTGCCCTGCCCCGAAGTGCCGCATGGGGCCCCGTGCCCTCCTGTCCTCTGGGGGGTGGGATGCTGGTGATGCTCCAGGGCCGCGGGAGAGGGCCCCCAGTGGCCAGCTGGGGTGCCGCCCGTCCCCACCTTGGCCGTGGTGTAATCCACCGCCTTCTTGCTGGTCAGGTCGCTCTTGTTGCCCACGATGAGCTTGTTCACGTTCTCGCTGGCGTAGCGATTGATCTCCTCCAGCCAGAGATGCAGGTTGTTGAAGGAGTCCTGGAAAGGACAAGGGGAGGCGGGGGGGGGGGGTCAGAGGGCACCAGACAGATGAGGTGGGGGCCAAGCTGTCACGCCCCCACCTTTGCAGACGCTCCCCTTCCCCAATTACATTTGTCTGCCCCGGTCACCTCCTCCCCCTCCACCTATTGCTCTCGTCTCCTGCAAAAAGCAAGAACGAGGAATGAGGAGACAGAGACCCCCCCTCCCCCCCAAGCTGCTGTCCTTTCCCCTTTGCTCTGCTGTGCAGAGGTTCCTGGGAAATACGGAGCAGGCGCCTTCACCCAAGAACGTCTGTGGGCCACCAAATTCCCTGGATGTATTTGCAAGGCTGCTTGGCCCTCCTCGTGGGCTGCAAGAACTGCCCCACAGGATCGGGCCCGTCGGGCCAGCCCCTGGGCTGCAGCCTCGTGCTTCCTGCCGGGGCCAACAGACGCCTGCGGGAAGCTCAGCGGCAGCCGTGCACGGAGGCGAGGGGCCCGCTCCGGGGGTGCGTCTTCCTGCAGGGTCTGCGGAAGCCCCTCTGAGGCCGCCCAGGCATCTTGCGGCCACCTCCCGGCTGGCGTCCTTCCCTGGCACCCCTGCTCAGCGCCCTGGGGGGCTGTGGGGGGCTCCTCTTCGCAGCGCGAATTCTGCTCGCCTCACCTGATCCGTGACATCATACACGATGATGATGCCGTGCGCGCCTCGGTAGTAGCTGGACGTGATTGTTCGGAAGCGCTCCTGCCCGGCCGTGTCCCACTGCGGAGCCAAGAAAAGCACCGTGATGCTCAGCACGCCCCCCCCCGGGGGGGCAGAATCGGGGCTCACAGCTCAGCCTTCGGGGTGCTTCAACAGGAGACGCCCGCGTGAAAGGGAAGTGCGACCTACTGGGAAGGATCCAGCTGGTCTTCCTCGGCAGAGCTATCCTTCCCCTGCATCAAGCGCATCAAAACAAGGAAGAGCCACCCGGTGCCACGGAATGGGTGGACAGAGAGCGGCGTTCCCCTGCTTCCAGCTTAATTTCCAATTGCTGGTCTGTTTTTTACAGTTTTTATTGTGCAACGCAAAGCAAAGAGGCGCCACACAATTGGGCAGCATCCGTAAGTAAACTAATAATAAAAATTAATCCCCAACTGCATCGTTAAAGAAGAAAGAAAAAGGCACAACACTTCCTTGGCATTATAGGTGGCTTATCAATGCACGTATAAATAAATAAAACAGCAACATTGCAATTTTGGAATAAACCGTTAAAGGATCCTTAGTACTCTGACGTGGGAAGGAAGAGCATCCAGGAGACGCGGCTGTCAGTCTCCGGCTCCACGGAATGACTCACAATCTGCAATTTGATGGTCCTCCCCTCCAGCTCGATGGTCCGGATTTTGAAGTCTACGCCGATGGTGCTGATGTAGCTGTCCGTGTAGGTGTCGTCCTGCAGAAGTGGAAAGGGAAGCAAGGGGTGTGCCGTCAAGCTGAGGACCCCTGCCCGCGTGGAGATGCCATGGGGAGAGATCGGGGGCCCTCTGTGAAAATCCCAGATGCCCACTGCCCTATCGTCGCCGGGATGAAGGCCGCTTGAACCCTGCACCGTTCCCGGCACCTTCCCGTTCTTCCCGGCGCCGCCCTGAACGCCCTGCAAGTCTCGGCTAAGCCACACGTGGTCCCAAACGGCAGGGCTGCGAGTCGCCGCAGAGACACGTACGGGAGGGTTTGCCGGGCTGCTCACCGGAGGCTGCCCTTTGGACAGCCATGCCGGCCCACAGCGGCCCACCCGGGAACTGGCTGACTGGACAGCCCTCAGAGAGGGGATGGATGGTGTGACTGGGCGTGCTGCCCGGAGCCCCTCTGGCCCCTTCCAGCTCTACCGTTCTGCGATTCCGGGATTCTGCAGCCCCTCGGAAGGCCTCTCGGGGGCGGCGGCCCTGCAGCGGTGAGTTCCGGAGTTCAGCTTCACTCCGTGCAAAGTGATTCTCCCGCTGGTCTGCCTGACCCTGACCCTGTGTGCCCCTCCGTGGTGTCTCCCCGACGCACCTTGTTGCTAAGCGGGCCCTTCCTCGAAGGGGGGCTGCTACGGCTCTTCGCAGCCCCCTGCTCTGCACGTGTCCAACCCCACGTGGTCCTCTCATGGCTGGGACCTGCACGTCGCCCCCCTCCCCGCCCCAAGAAGGGGCACATGTGCCCGCAGGCTCCCAGCCGCACTTACTGCAAAACGGAGCAGGAGGCACGACTTCCCAACCCCGGAATCGCCGATCAGCAGCAGCTTAAACAGGTAGTCACTGTTGGGGAGGAAGGGAAGGGAAGGGAAGGGAAGGGAAGGGAAGGGAAGGGAAGGGAAGGGAAGGGAAGGGAAGGGAAACACGCCCGGATGAGCGACGGAGCAGCTTGCCTGGAAGGGCTATGGGCGTAAGCATCCTGGGGGAGGCACGCAAGGTGAGTGCCCATGGCCTCAGGTCGCCTGGGCGTGTGTGGGGTCTCCACCTGGGGGCACCCAGCCCCTCAGGCCCACTTGCAAGGGCTTGCACCCCCCAGTGCCCCCCTTCCCCTCAGTACTCACTATTCAGGGCTGATGGTGGACATGTTAGCGGGCAGGCATGCAGAAAGCTGGGCGTCCGGCTAGCCTGCAGGGGCAGAAGGTGGCGGTGTGGGTGGGGTTGCAGGTTCCCGGAGCCAGTCTGTCTTTCGGGGAAATAAGAATGAGGAGGGTAAGCACCCGCCCTCGGCAAACTGAGAAATGCATTCAGGGAGGGAGGGAAGCCCCGGAACAGCCCTTTCAGAGCTGCAGGAGGATGGAATGGTTGAGTGGGAGATCCTTAAAACCTGCTTGCCAACTTTCCCGCTATGATTTTTTTCTAGTGTTCGTCACAGGCATTGAGTTGGTCTTGCTGCAACTCCAGTGTGGGTAGAGATCTTCCTGACTGGGTCTCCTGGCCAGCAAACTAATCTGAGAATATTTTTTCTAGTGCTCAGCTACACCCGTGAGCTCATGTCCTCGAGTTCCTTTTGGATGTGCAGGGCTTTGGCAGTGATGAGGGAAAGGCTCTCTGCACATGTGCAGAAGCTTCTTCATCTTTACTTCACATCGTCTGACATCAGCCCCAGCTGACATCAGCCCCCACTTTGATGGAGGCCAGAGACCAGGGCCTGCAATGCTTCCTGCCCTAGCAAACCTTTCATTTCCCAAGGACAGGCCTCACAGGGGTGTCACTATCGTGGCTTTCGCCAGAGGATCCTGGAAATCGTGGCTTGGTGCTCACAACTCTCCTGTGCGGGTCCTTATTTAGTTATTTCTCAATAGAATTCTATTTTTTCTTTTTTCCTGCAGGGAGCGCAAGGGCTGAAGGGGGGGCTGACCTCAGATCTCCTGAGTCCCAGTCCAACACGCTAACCGCCCTCATGGCCCCAGCCCAAGCAGAGGGAAAACAGCCACTCTTGTTCAATGTGTCGTCGTTTTTGTGGGACTCCGGTATTTTTGTGTCTACAGGCCGGCAGCTGCTTTACGTGTTCGGAGCGATGCTTTCCGTTAACGCCGTGCATGCAGCCGCTTGCTAAAATGCAGTGCAGGGATGACGGTGCCAGAATCTGGCCTCCCACACTGGCTCCAGAAATTAAGCCCGGCGTGTTTTCCGTTCAGCCACAGTCCACGGAGCAGACTAAGCGCACCGTGTGCGGGGCTGAGAGGCAGCGTCCCTCCGTCTTGGGTGTTGGGGCTGGGGTCGCACCTGCAATGGGATGTCGGTCCCACTTGGGGGATGAATCGGGCAGAGGAATGGTAAATGTTCGGCATGGGAGCAGTGCGCATGCAGTGTGGGCGGAGGCGGCTCTGGGGAAAGATGCTCGGCCTCTGATCCCAGCCCACCCTTCAAGCCGGTCCCATCCCTAGTTGCCAAGGCGACCACCGTGCTTAAAGTAACTTTGCTCAGCAGAACTTGCTCCCGGCAGTCCTGGGTGCTCGCCGCCCCCTGGTCCCCTCCCTGACCCTTCCGCACTATCTTCTCTGGGAACCAAGGGCCCCCTCCCCGGCTTGCCCCCCCCCTTGTTTCTGTTCCCGCTTCGGGTGGGGAGGGGGATCGTGCTGGAAGGCGAGCGGCTGTACCTTGCTTGGCTGGGGTCTTCCGGGTCGGAGCAGGTGCGACCCGCAGCGGGCAGGTCTCCGTCCCCGGGGGTCGCGGGAAGCCTGGCTCCGCTCCAAGGGGCGCACCGGGGAGCGAGCGAAGGGTGGGCGGAAGCCCCAACAAGCAGGCGGCGCGGCGCGGCGGGGGGGGGCACGACCCTGGCCAGCCGGCACCGGGCTGACCCCGAGCAGCAGGTCCCGGCGGCGAGGAAGGAACAAAGGCGCCCGCCCGCCCGTCGCGCAGCAGCTGCCCGGCGCCCCCCCCCCCGCCCGGCCCTCCGGCCTTGCAGCAGAGATGCTCCCGGCTGGCGGCTCTGCCATTGGCCCGCTGTCGGGGGTGACGTCATCTGATGATGCAGAGGCTGGCGGGGGGGTGGCCTGCTGGTCTCCTTGAGTGGGGGGGATCCCTGCAGAAGAAACGGGGAGGGCAGCCAGGGCAGCAGCTCGCAGGAAGGGGCGCAGGGGGCGCACAGCAGGGGAAGGCGCTTGGCGGCGGCCGCGCACGGCAGGAGTGCAGGATTCAGGGCGGGCCTGCGGGGGGGGGGGCTCTTGCACATGCCTGGCCCCCAGCACGGGCACAGGGAGTGGCAGGCGGCCGGCTCTGCCAGCGGAGCCCCAAGCGGCTCCGGCGCCTCTACTGCACCTCTCGCTCTCTCCAACCGGGGGTGCGGCAAGCACTGAGCACAGATGGTCGCCGGGCCCGGAATTTGCTTCGCCCGCAGACGGAGCCAGGCTGAATTCCCGGCTGGAAAGCTGGGAGAGCTGCTGGGCCGGTCGGCATCAGGAACGCCGGCCCTGGCACCCGGGGTCCGGCTCAGGAAGAGGTGCTTGCTGTGTGTGGACGGGCACGCGCAGTTCCGTGGCTTTAGGGCCACGACAGTTTGGCCCCGGAGATGTGGCTTGGGGTGACACGGACTCTCTCCACCTTTGTCCCGAGCTGGATTCAGTGCCCAGAGCACGAAGGTGGACCCTCGGTCAACGGCTGTTGCTGCTGCCGGAGAAAAGCATCCTGCAGCTTTCCAGAAAGGCTGGAGCGACGCTCGGGCACCTTTGCCACTCATGGAAGTGGGCCCGCGCCTGATGCGGGGACTCGTGCCCGGATTTGCCGGCTCCTCGTGCATCTGCGGTGCTGCTCCTTCAGAACCAGGCACCTGCACCCTGGCAGGATTTGGGCTGAAATCCAAGTCTGTGCCATCTGCCGTCTGCCCCGCCTGCCAGGCTGACCTCTGAGCTAGTCTGGCATCGCGGAGGGTGAAGGAACGGGGCCTGTGGCAAAGACAGGGTCAAGATCCGGCAAGGCACGGCGGGATCCGAGGCCAAGGCAGAAACAAGCAAGAGTCAAGACAGAAATGAAGATGTTGCGGGACTCGAAGCAGGCCCCTGATCAGGAACACAAAGACACCCCCGCGGCCTCCTGTGCCTGGAGAGGTCTGGGGAGCAGTTCGTTGCCCTGGTCCTCCCCCTGCAAGCAACTACAGATTTGATCCCAATCCTGCAAGGACTTGCCAGGACCGGGCTGCCTTCTCTATCAGGCCACCAGGGGGAGCTGCGCAGGCTTCCTGCACGCTTTGCTCCCCAGCGACTTCACCAGAAGCGGCAAACGCCCTTATCTGAAGGATTCTCTCTTATCGCCCTTTTCTCAGCACAGGAAGCAAAGCGGCCACCACAGCCCTACGGCTCTTCGGGTATTTTCTTTTCCCCGCTTAAAAACACTTAACTGAGCCTGAGCCAAAGACCTGGGCATGAATCCTGGAAGAGGGGCTTGTGTAATGAATCGTGGCGCAAGGGAACTCTGGGGGTGGCGGGGGGGGGGAACCGTCGAGAAACCGTCAAGGCCAGGCGTGGGGAGGAACCAGGGCCCCGTGGCGGGCCCCGCGCCGGACGTGGAAGGCCCGAGGGCCGCTCCGGGCAGCATCTCCCACAAAAGGAATCAGCTGTGCATACACAGAAGGTCCTTTGCCGCCGGAGAGCCCCCCGCCCCCCCCCCCGCCTCAGGGTCCCAACTGCCAGTAAGGGCAGAATCCTAGGATGAAGGATAAATAAGGTAGAGGGGAGCTTTCCCTGCTCTTCCCTGCGGAAGCCTCAGAGGAGTATTTAAAATGAGTGGTGACTTTGTGGATACGTTCTACGGATTTACAGTGAGTGGAACTATGATCGAGGAGAGCGAGTCACGAGGTCCTGAAGCGTCGATCCAAACATGTGTTCTTTTTTAATGACGCTTTGGAGGCGCACTGCCATGAATCGGCCCTAGACAAGGCCCTTTCCTTTGATGCTGGGTTGGGGCACCATTGCATTTCGCCACCCGCGTCTCTTTCGAAAGGCGAGGACAGCTAGTCTCTGGGGCCCGCAAACGCATCAGCGCCCGCCCCCCCTCCAGGGGGACACGGGCTTCCCCAAAGCAGCAGCCGCGGCGTGCCCCCGCTGCATCTTAAAACTTTTCACACCCAAGTCCTCGCTTCAGGCCGGAGTTCTGATATCCTGCCTCTGCATATATAAAATGGGGAAGAGAGACTCTATTGTGCTCTTGGCCGCCGTTAAAAAACCCTAGCTTGATCAGCATTTTAGTACACGAAATGGGAAGCAGGCCGCTGTGCAAAAAAATCATCAAATCACAGGCCCATTTCTGGCCGAAATGCAGCCACGAAGCAGCCTCTGGACAGGGCAGAGGACAATGCAGACAGCAGCCGGTCAGCAAACCCAGGCGGGACCCTCATCAGGCAGAAATCCTGGTTAAAGAGGAGCCTTCTTGAAGCCGGTCCCTTTGATGTCTCGGGACGACGGTGAGATCCACCCAGAGCCATTCGCTTTGCAACTGGCAAAGACTGCAGGTTGGTTCATCTCTGATCGGAGGTGCTGGATTCTCTGGTCCTCAACAGATCATTTTAGGATCCGGAGGCTCATCTTTTGTTCAATGTTCAACTTTTCCACAGACTGCAAAACAAAGGAGGGAAGGAGAGTGTTAAAAAGAACGTTCCTTGGTGTTTCAAGTCCTAGAAGTAGTTTTCAGGGCCGGTACGCAACTCGGGAAGAAGAGGTTACTTCCCTGAGCTCTGAGGAAGCGACTGGTGTCCACCGCAGAGGACGGGTCGGCGGTTTCAGCTCCTGGCATTAAATCCCCCCACCCCCACGAGCCTGTGTTTCCCGTCGTGCCACAGGAGTGTTCCCCAGCAGCCGGACCTTCACAAACTCCTCGAAGGAGATGGCGTCGTCTCCGTCTTTGTCGGCCTCCTGGATGGTTCGGTCAGTGATGCACTCCAGTTGCTCGTCTGTCACCTGGAGCCCGAGCATCATCCTCAGCACCTGGTTGGGGAACAAGGGAGCAGAGGCTGGCGATTCAGAAGCGGTGGGAGGCGACAGGCAGGTGCGTCATGCCAGCCTCTGGTCGCCCTCCTCTTGGTGAAGGCCTGTCTCATGCTAAACTCTGATGCTAGACCAGAAAAACGCACACTTTTCCAGCCTCCTTGGGCAGGTCTCTTGCACGGCCTCCGACTGCACCCATCCTGGGCCTAATCGGAACCTCGGAGCTCAAACTCGGAGGTCTGCTCTCCCTCCCGAAGCTTTCTTGCCTGGCAAAACTGGGGAAAGGAGAGAGTTTCTCCTTTTGCCCCAGCAAAGAAGGCTCTCCTGCTCCGATCGGAGGCTGAGGGGGAAGGATTTCCCTGGCGGAGAAGGTGTGCCTTGTAGAGCTAGTCTCGAGCGCAGGTGCAGCTCTTACAAAACAAAAAGCGTGCGCTGGTCAGACTCTGCTCGTTTTCATGGCTCACGCCAGCTTCTCTCCGCTCCCACCGACTTTCCAAACGGCTGCATGCACGGTAGTTACCTGGAGCATCTCGCCTCGCGAAATCTTGCCGTCCTTGTCTTGATCGTATAACTGAAAAGCGACTGAGCAGAAACAGAAAGACACGGAGGTGTGTCGGTATTCATGCGGGAGCGCAGAACCTCAGCCCCTGGGTCCCGATCCCCAGAAGGCCCCACGCCCTGACACCTGACCCCACGCCCTTTCCATCCCTGGTGGTCTGCCTAAGCTTTCCTGCTGCCGCAAGGCCGAAATGCCTCTCCTGCGGCTTCATCGCTGGCTGGAAGGGCTGGAAGCTGAGACGTGGGGGCGTTTCTGCTGTTTTTGACCCCACACCCTTGGCTATTATCCCCAGCCTCCCCGGGAAAGGACCCCGGGCGCTTCCCCAGAGTGGCTTTGGCCCACTGGCTGAGCAAGCCCTGCACTCGTGCTGTGCTGTCCATGCGGCCCCAGGCCCAACAGCCGCACAAAAATCTGTATGTGCAGCCATTTAAGCAACAAGGAAGATGGACGTTCTCTTCTCTCTCTCTCTCTCTCTCTCTCTCTCTCTCTCTCTCTCTCTCTCTCTCTCTGTTTCCGTCTTCATACAGCAAAGCTGGGACACTTGGCACTCAGTTCTCATTTAAAAGCAAAGCCAAGTTTCTAGCCCTTATGGCTACAAGGGGTGCCGCCTCCCACCCCGGTGCTCTTTTCCCCCCACCCCACCCTGCTGCTCTTGACTCACACTTCAGCTTGCTAAGCCGGCTGTTTATGCTGTTTGAGCTGACCGGCCCCTCCACTGGCCGGAAGTGGGCCAGCACACGGGCAAACGTTCGGAAGTCGGTGGTCTCTCTCCTAGGGAGGAAGAAGACGGTGCTTGACAGGACCATGCCCTTCCAGCGAGGCCCGTGGGGAATCGAGGACAGAATCCTCGTTAGCATTTCCCAGGGACGGTGCAGGGGGCTGGCCGGAAACGGGGTGCCGTGTTCCCGGCCGGGGCCCTGGGCAGCTGCCACTTGCTCCTGCCCTCCGCTTTTCAGCAAGGACGGGGGGGGGGGCACTCTGGGCCAAGGTGGGCTGAGCTCTCCCGCCCCTTCAGGAGCCTCCGCATCCGGGGGCGAGGAGAGCAGCCCTGCATGCCGGCCCAGCGGGCACTTCCACGGGAGGAGCACCGTCCCCGGAACCGACCAGGCAGCACCTGTCACGCTGCGAAAATGCACTTGTGGGAGATGCCAATGGAGAAGGTGACAGAGCCGGTGGCCCCGGCATGCGTCCCAAGGGCCGCACTCCATTCTCGGCTCCCCGCTTCTCTGCTTCTCCATCTCCAGAAGAGCCTGCCCATCTCGGGCGAGGTGGAGACCGGCGGGGCGGAAGGGCCATGCGTCAGCTCTGAGGCTCTTCTGGCACCGAGCGGCCATTACTGGAACCCAGCAGGGACAGAACCCTCCGGATGGAAGGAAACCGCAGAAAAGCCGAGCGGCTTCGCCCTCCACACAGACTGTTGGCGGCGAAAGAAACCTCTCTTTGTCTTCCCAGTTCGAAAAAACATCCCAGCTGCCTGCAAACAAGGGGCCATTCAGAGCCTCTCTCAAGCCCTTCTCGGCCACTGAGCTCTGATTTCGCCGTGGCAGCAGAACCAGGGGAGAGCAGGCGCACTGCCTAACTCCTGTGCGGGGGCGAAGTGCCTGCACGAAAGTGTACAAACCCATCCGGGAAGAAAGCGTCGATGATCCGGTCTCCGATGGGGTTTACCGCAAGCTCCCCGAGCCCCTCGAGGTCCTCTTTGCTGCAGAGAAAGCGCGCGCGTGTCGCTTTAAGGAAAGCTAGCTTTGTAGCCATTTAAGCAAGACATGTTTGGGATTCTTTCTGAAAGCAAACAAGTACAACTTTTCTGCTCATAGTATGGAAAGTGGCTAAAGGAGCAGGCAGGGGAGAGAGAAACGGCCGAACTATTCAAAGCGTATGTGGGTTTGTCATAGCAGAAACGTGTCATGGGCGTTACTCTCGTTTCGGTGAGATGTTCCACGAAACGGCTAGCCCACTTTTGGCACACAGCTGGGTGGGGTGGCTGATGCCCTGGAAGGAGGAGACAAGATCCAAGGCGATCTGGACAGGCTGAGGTGCTGGGCTGGGAACTACAGAATGCAATTTCGCAGGGGCAAATGCCAAGCTCTGCACCAAGGAAGAAGGGGGAAGAGCAGCGTCAGGAGATGGCGGATTCCGGGCCCAGCAAGGCTGCACGTGAGAAGGCTCCTGGAAGCGTAGCTCAGACGCGGAATGGGAGTCGCCAGCGCTGCGAGGGGGAAGCGCACGCGGACTGCCCTCCACCGCTCCCTCCCGCTCACCTGAGGCAGCCCTTCTCGTCCCTGTCCAGGGCCTGGAACCGCTGGTACAGCCGCACGACGTTCGCTTGGGAGACTGGGGGTGCGACAGAAAGGGCGCGCCTTAATGATTAACCACAGCGAGGACTGAGTGCACTATGACCTCGGGATGAGTGCATTAAAAAGAAAAAGCTGGCAGCCGTTAACGTCCCCCTGAATTAATAGGTAAGCCATCTGCCAATTAGACGGCAGGCAGAGCAGGGCCTCAGGCAGGCAGCCAGGGGCCTCGGAGGAGCCCCGAGCCACGCGGGGGGCTCCAGGCCTCTCCAGGGCACATCCTGCCCACTGGCACGGATCATGGCCTTCTGCCGGTTTTCTCTTCACAACAGCCCTGCAAGGTGGGCTAGGCTGCCGCTCGGGGGCTCGTCCAAAGGGACCCAGTGGGCCTCCTGGCCAAGCGGCCCAGACCCTGCTCCCCCCAGCCCCAGCCCAGCAGCCCCCCCGGGGGGCCACACCGGCTCTCCCAGGACCACGCTGCCGCTGCCCGGGCCTGGACACGCCCTTGGAGCAGGGCCGCCTTAAGGCGAGGGGGATCTCTCTCTCGCCCGTGCGCCCAATCCAGCCGCAGCAGCGCAGCGCAGCGCAGCGCAGCCCCTCGGGGGCTCGCCAGGGCAAAGGCAGAAGCCCAGAGCGGGGACGCGCCGGCCTTCGGCTCCCGCCCTCCCGCCGAGGCGCTGGACGCGCCGCCTCCGCGCCGGGAAGAAAGGCAGCCGCGCCGCCCTTCCTCCCCGGAGACCCTGCAGACAATGGAGGCAGGCTTCGGGCGCGCCGGCAGATGCTCGCGGAGCCGCGCCGGCGGAGAGGGCTTGCGCCTCGGGCGCCCCGCTGCCCCGGCCCCGCTTGCGCCCAGAAGCGCCGCCGCCCCGGCTCGGGAGGAGCCCCGCGGACTTCCGACGCCGGCTCGCCGCCCCTCGGCGCCTCGTCCTGCCCGGGACCCGCGCAGGGCTGCAGCCACGGAGGCCCGCCCGCGCCTCGCCCCGATCCCTTCGCGCCCCTCGGGCACCGTCCTCGACAGGCTGCAGCCCCTCCCGCCCCTCGACCGGCCGAGGGCGCGGCGCAGCTCCCCGGCCTCCCGGATCGGGCTGTGTCTGAGCTCGGCTCGCCCGGGACTGCGCGCCAGGGAACCTGTTGCCTGCCCGAAAGCGCCAGCGCTCTCCCCGGACGGGAACAAGTTCTCTGGGCTAGTGCAGAGTGCCTTGGGGGTGGGGAGCGGAGCTGGCCGGCAGCCTGGCGCTTGGCGCCCCTCCTCAGCCTTCCGCCCCTGCGCCCCCTCGCCGCCTTCCCCCTCCGCCTGGCCGCACCAGACCCAGGCAGCTGAGGAAGGCACCGGCAGCAGTCCCGAAGTTTTCCTTACAGCCCGTTTCCGTCATGATCTCCTCCTGCCCGGGGACGGCGAGAGGCTGGGAATTCTGCGCTCCCATCTTGAGGCGCCCTCTGCCCGTCCTGGGCACCGGAGCTCCCGCCCGGGGCGCGCGCCGCGTCGGAAGGCGCCTCTGTCGGTCGCGCGGCGCCTCCGACTCCCGAGCAGCCCCGGCAGCCGCGATCGGAGCCGGCAGCTAATCAGCGGCGAGAGGAGGAGGGCTGTGGGAGCGCCGGGCAGGGCTGCGCTCGTTACGGTGGACGCGCCGCGCGCCGCAAGGCCCCCGCGCTGGCCAGGGGGTGCGCAAGCCTCGGGGCGCGCAGGCCAGGCGCGGCCCTGCCTCGGAAGAGGGCCCGGAAGGCGCGGTGCGCAGGCGGCCAGGAGGTTTGCCTGCCGCCGCCAAGGCGCCGCATGACCTCAGAGGCGAAGCATCCGCCCTGGCTCGCAGCTGGCTTCTGGCGCGGCTGGCAAGGCTGCTCCTCGCCTTGGAGCCCTCCTTTGCCTGCTGCGGGACTCCCGAGGGAGGCTCCCTCCCCAGGAGCCTATTTCCGGCCCCGCGCCTGATCCCCTCACGCCCTGAAGTACAGGGCGGTGCAGCTTGGGTGGTCCTGGCCAGGGCAGGGCCTTTTCCACAGTGGCCCGAGTCTCCAGCACAGCCGTGCCTTCCCCCTCGCTGGTGACGTTCTTCCACGAACGGGCCCGGACTTCAGGGGCGCTTGGCCTCCAGGGGGACCTGGACAGGCCTGTTTGCTCCTGTCGCTGTCGCAAACCTTTTGCTATCAGATTCGGCGGGGGGGGGGGTGCAGGGCTTATCCTGAGACGCTGCTCTGCTCGGGGTAACCGGAAGTGGCACGGCCCAGGCTGGCGATTCAGGCGAAGGAGCGAGCCGGCCCTGTTCCCAAGGCAGGCGTGTGACAGTCCAGTGCTCACCACCACGTGCGCATGGCTGGCTCGGCCCCACACCGGCATGCGCAGCGGACCTTTTCCTTAGCACTGGAGAGGAGCCATCCCGGAGTCCTAGCATCCCGGCTTCGCCCCTTATTCTAGAAATGGAGCAGGTGGGGTGGCTGGGGGACCCAGCGAGCCGCCCTGCCCCGTCTTGAGTAATTTGCTTCAGTGTTGCAGTTTCACGTATATTCTCTAACGTGCTTCACTGTCGTCGTGACATGTTGTGTTCGCGGAGGCAGCGAGCTTCCCTGCCGGATTAATGTGGCTGCGAGCTGAATTAACACGTGGTCGGCATTCCCTGCCCAGTGACGGGCGCCGCTAATTTTTGCAGCTGTTCAAGCTCATGCAACGCTCCCTTATTTTTAGTGCTCCTGCAGCCCTCCTTGAGCAGACCAAAATAGTTCCGGGGGGAAGGGTGGCGGTCGTTGCAGGGCGGGGGCTCCACCAGGTCCAGGGGCCCTGCACCCACAGCAAGACCCAAAGCGGCACGGGACACCTGCCGGCTGTTGAGTGCCCTCCCGCTTTCCAGTGGAGAAAGGGGTCGCTGCGCTGGTTTTGCTGCCTGGCGAAAGTGATGGTCTGTTTCAACCCCGAGACCTCTTTCTCCGCACAGGTCCCTTTTATTGGCCAAGCACGTTCTCGGTGTGTCTAAAATAGGGGACGATCGTTCATCAGAATCCCACCTCCTGCCTCCAGGAACGCCTCGTGCCCTCGTGCCCTCCGCCTGTCTCGGGTCTCGAAAAGGGAATCCCCACACTCACCACATTCCCTGCTCATTTGGACAGTAATGCCAGACCACTGGCAACGCGGAGGATGCCCCGAATTTTTGGCAGTGTGTTGAAAGGTGTCCTTCCACAACAGCCCCGGACGGGAGGGAGGTCAGCACCTTCAGCCCGTCGGATGGGCTACCTATTAACACTCTGCTGTGCTTGGTCAGGAGCTGCGATGGCGCTGAGCTGGGGCAAAGGGGCCACCGATCCAGACACATTCCAACCATCAGAATCACGCCAGGACACCTCGTTTCTCTAACCCTAAGCCTACCCGGGTGCACACCCCTAACCCTAATACAGGGGTAAAGTTCCATTGGGAATAGGGCGATTTTGAAAAAGCCCTCCTTGAGTAGCTGTTTTTGGCCTGCTCATCATTTCTGCCCATTCTAAACACATTCCAACCATCAGAATGGTGCCAGGACACCTCGTTTCTCTAACCCTAAGCCTACCCGGGTGCACACCCCTAACCCTAATACAGGGGTAAAGTTCCATTGGGAATAGGGCGATTTTGAAAAAGCCCTCCTTGAGTAGCTGTTTTTGGCCTGCTCATCATTTCTGCCCATTCTAAACACATTCCAACCATCAGAATGGTGCCAGGACACCTGGTTTTCCTAACCCTAACCCTACCCTGGGGCACACCCCTAACCCTAATACAGGGGTAAAGTTCCATTGGGAATAGGGCGATTTTGAAAAAGCCCTCCTTGAGTAGCTGTTTTTGGCCTGCTCATCATTTCTGCCCATCCTATAAACGTTCTAGCCATCAAATTCGTGCCGGGACACCTCGTTTTGCCAACCTAACTGTGGCATGGTGTGGCACATGTTCACCACCCCTGGACTGGGCCGTGTTTTAAATTGGAGCCCAGGGGTGGTCCAAGGGGCTGGCACCCACCTGCAGCCCTCCCTGCAAGGTGTTTCCAGGAACAGCCCTGCCAGCTCCTCCTTTGGAAGGTTCCCACGCAGTGGGGTACCGGGGGGCCCCCACTGGGGATGCTTGGCCTGTGGATCTTGCTAAAGCGCCCTTGCTGTTTGGACCGGGCTGAGTTCGGTGGTTTTCTCCCGGTGTCACGATGGGAGCGCCCTTCCACGGGGCTGCTCGCATCCTGTTGGTGGGGCTCCAGGGGTCCTCCCCCCATGTTGGTGCGCTGTGGGTGTCAGGGCCCCCGAAGGCTGCCTCTCTGGCGCACAGAACCCCTTGGGAATGGCAACCTTTCGAGGGAGGCCTGCGAAGCCACAGCAGGACCCAAGGGCAGCCCGGGGACCTGGCGGCGCTTGGCTTTGGGGGGGGGGGGCTCCTCCCAGGATGCTTGTGCCCCAGTCCTGGGGCTGGTCCACGCTGCTCCGGCAGACTAAATGGGGGAGCCAGTTGGCACAGCTTTGCGTGCACGTCTTCACGCGCACAGACGATGACTCCCGTCTTCGGCTACTGTGAAAATGTGCGAGAAAACAAAGTCAGACTGGGTGGTTTATATTGCGCAAAATAGATATTTTATATAACTTTCTTTTGAGAGAAAGGACCGTACATAAAAAGGCTGCAGACGTCGGCAGAGGGAGATCTCCAACCACGACACGTATAAATATACAGTATATACATCTTAAATAGGTTCATAAAATATCTCCAGCAGGTCTTTTTGTATACAACATTCCTTGTGTTTTAAATTAAAAGGAGAAACAACCGGGGATGGTGGGAGGGAAACAATTTCAAAATAACAGGAACTACAGCTCTCTTCCCAATGTTTTCATAAGAACTTGCGACATTCAAAGGTGAGGTTGAACACGTAATTCAAAAAACAACAAAACGGATTTCAATACAAAAAGCTGCCAGTTCCAGCGAGACGATCCAGGTGCAAGCCTTCCTGGCTGTGCAACAAGACTCCGCTCCCCGCCTTTGTTTTCTTTCGTTTTTTTGGTAGATGGGGGAAAAATACCCACCATTATTAGAAAAAAAGTTTTTCCTATATGAGGGTTCCTATTTGCCTCCATGCACAATGTGTTTAAAAAGTAAGAAAATGGAGAACAAAACAAGATCGTGAAGGTAATCCAAGCGTTATATAAACCACAGTGGGACCTATTTAGCTCTGAGATATATATATATATATTTCTTTAGTCGTCGACCAATTTCAGGTTGAGGGCGGATTCGGGCCTTTTGCAACGTGCTCGCAGCTGCCCGGCTGCTTCCCTGATCAGGCAGGTTCGGGGCAGGCAGGAAAGCTGTTCCCAAGCAACGCACTCCCAGGGCAGAGATGCCAGAGCCGCCTCTGCTCCGCTGCTCCCAATCAAGGGGGGCGTCGTGCCAATTTGGTGAGCGCACCCGCCACCATGGGAAGGAAACGCGCAGCGCAGAGCGCAGAGCGCAGCGCAGCGCAGCGCAGGCGGGCAGGGAGTCGGCTTCGCGTGACTGCTGCCCCCGCGTGGCGAAAGCGTGGAATAACCACAGGCCGCGAAGCTCGGAGAACGGCCGTGTTCCGCTTTCCGCCGGCAGCTTCTTGCAACACAAGCTAATGCGCACCTAGGCTCTTGCATCTATGACTGGGGCGAGGAATCTGGCTGATTCCGAAGCAGCCCGCCTTGCGGGGTCCCTGCACCCTGCAGCATCTCCCCTCCCGCCAGCCCTTGACACCCAAAAGGCGCCAACAGACACGCTCCGTGCCGGGAGTCCTGCTAGTGCAAGCTGCCCTGGGGATCGTTTGGGAGCAAAGGGCAGGAGAGAATCCGGATTCAGGCTCCTCCAGACTCCGAGGGAAGGCACCACAGTGAACTGGGAAGCAGAGCCGGCAGAGGAGGAAAAAGGCAAGCAGACACGACTCCAGCCCCGGCACGTGTGTGGGAAAAGGACCGGCCTTTCCTACAGCCCAAATAATCTCAGTAAATTCCCTCTTTCTCCCAGATCAACCCCTTCCACACCCCGAATGAGCCTTCCCCGCTTTCTTGCTGCTTCCCAAGGGAAATCCCGGACAAACCTCTCCGAACCCCAGTTTCCAGTTTCCAATCCATAAGTAGTTTCCGTTCCTAAGATCTGCAAGCCAGTCTCAATGCAAAAATAAAATTAAAAAATAGCAGCAAGAATAAATATTAAATATTTTCCTTTAAAAAAGGAGTCTTTTATAAAACTATATAGATCAAAAATTAATAATGGTAAAAGATTAGCTGCTCCAGGAGTCCATTCAGTGTGCTCTGTAAACATTCCTTTAGCTGAGAATTTGGAAGAAAACAAAATGAAAAACAGATGTCAGATTCCATGGCTTGGGGAAGGGTCTTCTTTAAACCTAGAAATAAATGTGACAGAGCGGGGGCGAGAGATTAGGACAGAATGCAATGGCGGGGCACTCCCTTCGTGGCCCCCTGCCTGCTTTCCTTCTCCAAAGCTCAGCGTCTACCAAAAAACGAGGAAGGGATCAGCCCTGCGAAGGGTCCCAAGCCAAGCTGCACCCCTGGGGGGTGTTTTCCCAGGGAAGCCACTGCTAAACTTCCTGCCCTTTGTACAGTGCAAAACGCCTCTCCACCCAGAACAGAGGTGGCTGCTTCCCGACGAGGGAACGGCCAGCGCTCACTGGCTATGTTTCCAGCTGCGGGGACTTTCATGGGTATTTATTTATTTATGAAATTTGTATGCCATCCAATTACTAACCTCTCTGGATGGCTAACAGCATAAATAAATTAATGATCCACTCTGGCTGCACATATAATACTAAAATTCAATATTAACACATATTAAAATATTGATTAAATAAAAAGGTCTTAACCTGGCACTGAAAAACACATAACGACAGCACCAGGCGGACCTCTCTGGGGAGCACATTCCATAGTCGGGGCGCCACCGCAGAGAAGGCCCTGCTCTGGGTACTCCGTCTCCTAACGTCTTTCACAGAGGGTTCCTGGAGGAGGGCCTCTGTTGCCGATCTCGGGGGGCGGGTGGGCAAACAGGCAGTGAGGGGAACCCCTCCAAGCAGCCTTGGTGCAGGCAAGTGCATGGGAAGCGGTCCAGGCCCTGCTGTCTGTCACACACACAGAAATGGGCTGATGCTTTGTGGGATCTCAGGCTTCCCGCAGAGCTTGCCGGAATTCCCTCGGAGCTTTTGCGTGGCTCCCGCGCACCTGCCGAAAGGGGAGGCTTCCTGCTCCCAGCACATCGGCTGCCCGAGGGGACTAAAACGTGGACAGGCCGGGGCAGGGAATCTGTGGCAGAGCGTGCAGCCTTCCCGTTGCACGTTCCAAACACGATCTCACTACAACCGCCCCAATTCTGTCTGCAGTTTGCAACTGGCTTTGTGCTGGCGAAGCGGTGCTGTGCCTCAGGAGCAGTCGGTCCAGATCAAGGCGTGAATATGGCAAGGGAATCCTTTCTAGCACTCTGGAGATAGTCAAAGCGGCTTTTAAGGGAGCTGAATCGGCCACTCCAGCCGGAGAGAGCGGACGGCGAGCTATTCTGCACTGACCTGTGAGGACGCCCTGTCGGATGCCGCAAAACAGGACGGGTCCCTCCTCCACGGCCAGGAGGGAGGCAGGCCCGGCTAACACGGATCGATTGGAGACTGCTCTGGGGGCACCTGCTCACCTGCGTTAAGCATTAATTCATAAATACACGTGACTTTAAACACGAAGCCACAGACGGCGAGGAGGCCCGACTTTCTCGCTTTTGTAGCATCCCCTGTCAACTCTCTTGGACGAGCAGCGCTGGTCCAAGAAGCAACCTGATCCAGCAGTTCCAAATCCAGAGGAACCAGCGGTGAGGCAGACGAGATGTTGAGGAGCAGCACGTGAACTTAGAACAATAGGAAAACCAGATGTTTTTCCTCTCCTGGCTGGGTTAGACTGGCACCTTGGAGGCTGGGAAGGACAGGTTGCAGGTGGAGAGGGCGTGCCACCGGCCATCCTTCAGACCGTCTCAGGTGCCTCTCCGAAAGGTCACAGAAGCATCGCAGCACGGAGCTGGAAGGGGCCCGCAAGGCCATCAAGGCCCCCCCTGCTCCATGCAGGCCCCAGGTGAGTCACATCAAAGCGAGCCACACTGGCAAGCGAAGGACTGTCAAACGGCATTTTTAAAAGGGCTGAACCAGTTCAGTGTTTTTGCAAAACCCTCCCAAATATAGCTAATTAAATTCAATGTTGAACGCTTGGCAGTCGCTCGGCTACAGCGAAAGGGCACCTTCGGTGCTGCATTGCGAAGGGGCTGCTGGGCACGGTTGTCCCCTGGAAGCCCCAGGTTGTGTGGCCCAAAAGGCTGCCCGTCGGGCCTGGGGTGCGGGAGACTCGTGGGCTTTCGGCTGCCTCGGAACGGAAGATGTCGGAGCCTCTGCACCAGTCCTTACGGTCCTGACACCTCGCGGGTGCTGTGCTTTCTCCTCCGGACGCAGCGAAGCAGGAGCAGCCGGCTCACTCCGAGTCCTTCTGAGCAAGGGCTGCCTGGACAGCCGGGGCTCCAACCTTGATTCCCTTCCAGCCACTGCCACGGGAATGAGAAGGGGGTGCCCTGCTCGGCGCAGCGGCTCAGGCAGGGGTCTGGCTCGGAGTTGAGCATGAAAAAGCTGATTCCTGGAGGAGAATCGACAGGAAGGATTGGGACTTCACTGGGATTCCCCAGGTTTGGCAGCTCGCCAGTGCCGCCCGTCTCTCCTAAGGAGGACTGTTTTGGTTTAGACTCCCTCGAAGGCACGAACAGAACGTAGCAAGCCTTCTCTCCGACTGGATGCGCCTCACGGCCCCTGCGCGGTCTTCCAACGCTGCCGCGACTGAGCGAGCAGATGTTTGGGAGTTGCCGGCCTCTTCAGTCTGCTGTCCATCTTGCGCTCGGTGGGTCAACCGGTCTCCTTCCCCAGCGGTTCACAGAGACGAGAAGCCGAGGCTGTGTGCCGAGGCAGGCTGCCCTTTGCAGCCTGGGATCGTGGCCACTCCCGGGGCCCAGGGCCACTGCCGGCAGTGCTCCCAGGGCATAAATGCTGGAATGGAACCAGGCCAGCCACGGCCTGAGGCCCCCTTGACCGAGGGTTGCCCGTAACAGGTTGGCTTTTGCTCTGCTCCGATGCTGGAGCCCCGGCACCTCGAGGGGTCCCATGCAGGCCAGCGGAGACGTGGTCGGTAGAGGCTTCAATCAACGGCGTGCCTGGAGGCCTGGAAATGTGGCTTGGGGGCGGGGTCAGAAGGGACCCACCTCCCTCCCCCAGGATCCTGGGGGAGCCCCGAATCCTTCGCACTTCTTCTGGGGTCCCTGGAATCCTCTCTGAACACCTTGGCCCTTCTGGGCTGCCATCAGCTGCACTGAAAGCGAAAATGTTGACTTGGCTGTGAATTGGCCTCATGAAATGTTCTGTTTTCTGTATATTTTCTGGTCGGGATGGGAAATAATTTGTTGCAGCCAGAGATAAACGTCTCTTGCTTGTGCGCATCTTGTTGGCTGGCTGCCCGAAGCCTTGCAACTGGTTTCATCCAGCCGACCAGGTGAGGTGCTGGGCCCTGTGGCTTTTGCTGACGGCTGCCCGCTTCCTGGGGCCAAGGCTTGGGCAGAAAGCGGCTGGAGTGGGAGGTGGGGGCCACGAGACTGTTGCGCCTGGCGGCACGTCTCCTGTCCAGGGAAGGTGCCTCTTATCCCTTTGCGTCTGATCCTGAGCACCGTCTCTTGGGGCAAAAAGGCCTCAAGGCAGCCAAGGCTGGCGAATGGGCTCGAGGGAAGGCAGAGGCTGTGCAGGCTCTCTTATCTGGGGCTTCCTCTGCATCCAGAGCCCGAAACAAATTGGCAGAACTTCCTGCGCTCATTGGGTGTCTTCTGGGACCGAGCCAAATCCCCCGGAAGGCAGCTTCCAGGGACGGCATGGACTCCGGCCGGCTTTTCCTACCCATCTCTCCTGGCAGAAGCGGCTGGAGGGGCCAACGCTTGGCTGGTTGCCGGGGAGAATTAAAACGCCCATTTTCTATCCAGCATTTCCTTGCTGAGAGGCTGGGGGGGGGGGGGGCTCCAGGAGGCGGTCAGGGCCTTCTGCGAAGGAGGGGCTTCTCCGGTCCGCGCACCCCAATCCATCCGTGAATGGCGGTCCCAGCAGAGCTGCGTGAGTGTGAGCTGTGCGTGCAAGAGAGACAGAGCGAGAGAGCAAAGAGGGAGGGACCGACTGAGAACGGATTTGGTTCACCGTGTTATGCAAACCTGGGTTCTGAGATCCTTCAGCAGTGCCGCATCGCATGTTTTGCAAATTGCTGGCCCTTTTACCTGGGGGGGCCTGTTGGATACTCACTCCTCCTCTTAAGTCTGCAATATAAATTTAAATCATGGGCAGGGGTGGGGGAAGGAAAGAAGGAAGGGGGGTGGAGGGAGGGATGGGGATGCTATAGACCTACTCAGGAGAGTCACCCCGGCCTCGCGTGCCACGTTTTTCTCTGGAATCAGGCCCAAAGCACCACTGACGGATCAGCTGGCTCACTATGGCGCCTCTCAGCCGCACGGTCAGGTTAAGGGGGCTCAGGAGGCCGGAGGGCTCCCTCTCAGGTGCTGGGGACCCTGGCGGGCTCTTTTGCCCCTTGGGTGCCACTCTCGGGCCCGCTGGGGGGGCAGCCACCCGCCTGGCGTTCCCAGAAGCAGTCTCCAATCGATGTTTCCTGCGCAGCCTGCGTCCTGAGCGGGGGTCCGAGCGCATCGTGTGGAGGGGCACCGGAGTCGAGCTGCGGAATCGACACGAGACTTGCCGTCGAGGGTTCCTCGAATCGGGGGATGGAGGGTCTCCGGGAGGAGGTTATTTCCGGCACTTGCCATGTAAATCAGCAAACTACCTCTTCTGGTGAGAGGAGGGCACCCCCTTCCCGTCTGGGGATAGAACGACGCAACCTGTCCCTCCACAACTGGAACGAACTTCCAGCATTAAGACTCAGAAGGAAATGCAGCCAGAAGCCCAGCAGGGGGCAGGGGGCGCCGTGAGGGGCCCCTGCAGGGGCCACCCGGAACTGCATGGAAGACCCTCGGACCGGAGGCAGCCCCAGCCTTTCCCTGCGATCAGTGAGATCCCCGAACGGGTCAGCGCAGGCTGCCCCCCACTGCCGAAGGGAAGGCAACCCCACAGCACGTCCAACACGCTGCTCCCCGCCTGTGGAGGAGGGCACCCCAGCGCCGCGGATGGGGCCCCTTGCTGCTCCCCCGCCTCATGAAGGGAGGAGTGGCTTCCCAGAGAGGACCCTGCCAAGGCCGAGATAATCGGCGGCCCCGAAGTCTCCGGTGCGGCCTTCCTGCGGTGGGGCTGCAGCCCCGAGCCATGGCAGGACAAGTGGCAGCCACAAGGGGCAGAAGACTCGCGAGTCACGCTGGTCCGAGGAAGGAGGGGCCGAAGGAAGATAGCGGGGCTGCAGGGAGGCGAAGGGGGCCGAACACCCAGCGGTGCTGGGCCCTAATCCTATTTCTCCAACCACATCGACTCTATAATCAAACGATCCCTCTCATCGCCCGCAAATGCGATCGAACATCTATAAGAGCGTCTGTCACTCAGACAACAGACCCTACAAAGCTTTTAAATAATTGACAGCCGCTAAAGCTCCCGAGGGGCTCTCCTCTTTCTCACTCCAGCGCAGCTCCTTCCCTCCTTGTGCAACGTTCCAGCCAAGCAAGTTCACCACTTGGCACCTCGCCTTCCGCTTACTGTCGCAACATCCGTGCTGTTCAACCGGCGTATCCTTGCACCTTTGCAGTGGGTCCATCCGTAATCTTGGCCAATAAAAGGTACGGAGCTTCATTCTTGGAGCTGCCCATAAAGAAGACCTGAAACTCGCCGGACCAGCTTCATTCCAGGGCACCTCTGAGGCCTTCCCTGTCTTGCCCGAACCAATTCCAGGACTAGCGCTAGTTCCGCTGACGGTTCCCACGCACCTGCTGCTTCCCGTCTGCAGCTCGGCTGTACACCTGCCGTCAGGTTCCTCGGGCACTTGGAAGACGACCGATTTGAGCTGCACGACCCCAAGAAGTGCAAACGGAGCCCTTCTTAATGCTGGTCGCACAGCAAAGCTCCCGGGATGGGAATTGCTGTGCACGGAGGGAAACGTCACGCGTGTGGATGAGAAGGGAAAGGCTGGTGCACTTAGCCTTCCAGGGATGGGATGGGATGGGATGGGATGGCGAGGGGAGGGGAGGGAGGGGAGGGGAGGGGAGCTGGCTCTTGCCTCCCAGCGGGACATGAGCAAGCTGCTCAGGCCACGACAAAGCGAGACTCCCTCCTCCCCGCAGGGACGGCCACACGCACACCTGCCTCCGCCCTGGCAGGGGAGGCCTTGCAGACGGAGCCAGAACCAGAACCAGGCCCGGAACCAGGAGAGCGCCTGGGACCGCCGCAGGATGCACCCGCACCTCCAGCCGCTGCCGCTCCGGCCCCCTGCCCTGGGAAGTGCCAGACTGCATTCGCCAGGATCCACACCGTGGCGACGCAGCTTGGTGGCTTTGGTGTTAAGAGCTCCCTGCCGGTACTGAGACACCGCCGCACGGAGATCCCGCAGGGGATGCGAAGAGGTGGCTCTTGGGGCAGCGAGGCTGCAGGGGTGCCTGCGGCCAGAAGCCAGGGAGGTCCTGCCGCCGCTCCTCGATCGGAATGGGAGCTGGCCGTAGCTGCAGGGCGGGCGGGATGGTCCGGAGGCCCGGCCGACGGGGGCGCCGGCAGAGCCCCTCTCGCAAGCACCTGCCCAGCGCTGCCACCCGGGCCCCGTGCGAGCCTTGGGAAAACCGCCCCTCTTGCTGGGCTGCCTGCCTCCCCCGAGGCCTCCGGTTTGCTGATTCACACGCTGGGCAAGTGGGGGAAGCAACCCCGCTCCTTCCACCCCCGAGGGCGAGGACCCGTGTCACCCGTGCCGGGCTGCCTCCTCGCGTCCCTTGGACTCGGTCCTGAAGCACTTGGCACGTGTGTTTTCAAAAACAAGATTCTACGCGCACAGCCAGACGCCTCACTCCGGCTCTTGTGCCGGCCCTGCCTGTGCCAGTCGAACACTCGGCCCTGTTTCTCTACACTGTCTGTCTGTCTGTCTGTCCACCTCTTGGATTTATATCCCGCTTTCATTTTTAACCAGGGGTTTACATCACTCTGAGAGCGCTGCTGCCTGGTGAGTTACCCAGCTAATCCCGGAGGCTGGAACGCCACCGGCGGCTAACGAGGCGAGGGCCAGTTGCCCCGTGCATTCAAGGCATGCATTGGAGGAAAAGAAAGAAAAGCTGGCTTACCCAGGTTATTTGAACAAACAAGAACTCGACCGGTCGCGACTTCCTGCAGAGCGCGTCTATCGTGTCAGTGTGAAAGGAGCCATGCACATTTAACTCACATCAAAACCCTCCTACCCGCCATCCTTTTGACCGCCCTGTGCAAGCGCTCGGACTCGGGAGCACGCGGGCTGCACGCAGGGCACGGGCCAGGGGCCCCTCTGCAGGAGCCCACAGGCAAGGCCCCACACAGGGGCAGAGGCTCCCCCACCACCCGCAGCAGCCGCGTCCGCCTGTGAGCTGCAGACGGTGCGCCCGGGCACCTGCCGCTTGGCGCCTTGCAGACCCTCCGTGGCCGACCGGGGAGACTCGCCTGCCCGTCCGCACCTTGGAAAGGTTTCCCGGGACTCTGGGATGCACAGTGGGCGTCTGTGGGCCACGGAGGGCAGGCAAGAGCCGGTCCTTCCAGGCAGGCTATCCTGCAAGGTTTGCGCCTTCCCGCGAAGAAGACTCCGGGCTGCGTGGCTGATCCTGCTGAGCGCCACAGCCGTGGCCAGGAGCCCTGGGGCAAGTGTGACGTAGGACGGCCCCGTAACAGGCCTGGATGGCTGAGCAGCAGAGCGGCCGGCCGGCTGGCCGGTGCTCCATCCCACAGCCCTGCCCCTCCGGAGCTGCCAGTCGTTGCAAAGGGCGCACCCCCTCGATGGCGCAGGGGCGGCCCAGATCCCGGCAGTGCCATTCGGCAGGACCGCGGAGGACAGAGCCCTGCCCCGGCCCTCCCGGTGCCGCTGGATTTGGGGGACTCTCACGCCCCCATTCGCCTGCACTGAGGTCCTCCCCATCCGACATGGGAGCTCCGGAGGGGAGAAGCAGCAGTAGACTTGGGGGAGGAAAGAAGAAATGCCCCCAAATGGCCCGGTGAAGGCCGAGTGCGCCAGGTGCCCACAGAACACAGGCTGGGGGAATGGAAAGCCCACGGAACGGAGTATCCTGGGAAGCGGCACCCCGACTGGCTGGCTGCACTGCCACATTGCGCTGCTGGCCCTGCTACCCATGCAGGACTTGGATGGACGCAAAACCATGTTCCACACGCTGGGCGGGCAAGGCTGAAGCACAGGCCTGAGCAGAAGGCGCTGCCCCCGCTCGGACGCAAGCGCTGGGGGAGCGCTCAGCCGGGCTCAGGCACACTTCCAGCGGCCGAACGAAGAGCGAGCCGGTTCCCCCCAGGTGACGCCTGGGCTCCTCACCACCTCACCCCAACAGGGGCACCCCCTTTAAACATCGCCATGCAATGGATGGACGCATCTGCACATCTAAAAAGCCTGTGCAGTTGTTCAAGGAGCTGGACGCCCCGTGCGGCACCAGAGCAGCGGCACAAGGTACGGCCAGTACTCTCCAGTCCAGCGTCCTGCCCATCCGCTTGTCTTTTCAGCTGCCAAGCTGGGTGCCCAGCTGGGCAAGGGGCCCACTGTCACATGCAACGTCCCTGCGTCTGCCTCCTCCTGGGCCACGTGCCCCGAACGTCCCCCCCTGCCGCCTCTGCGCTGCTTATGGGGCCGCAGAGGGGCGGCTCGTTTTCATTACCTCCGTTGCATAAACTCCCTGCTCCAGCTGGTCAGGGATGGTGAAGATGGGGTGGTAAGTGCCTTCTTTGGGATATCCAGCGGGGACAGCGGGCCGCAGGGGCTCCGATCTTCTGCTGCAGAGGCAGAACCAGAAAGGGAAGAGTTAAAATGGGCGGGGGGACAAAGCCCCCCTTCCCCGGAGGGGCAGGAGCAGCTGGCTGTGCTTACTCGTGGGAAGGCAGAAGTGCAGCACACGACACAACCGCCGCAGCGGAAGGAAGCCCTGGTGCGATCGGCCGCCGCTCAGCCTGAGACTCCCCACCAGGCACCCCTGAAGTCTCCAGGACACGCCTGGGCAGCTCGAGGTCCCCGCCTCATCTCTGGCCTTCTGACTTCCAGGACCCCCCAAGCGGAAGGGGAGGCAAAAGGAAGCCCCAGGCTGGAAGGGCTTCGGCACAGACGCACACCTCAGGTGGTGAAGGGGGCACAGACAATGCCACCCCGACCACACGAGGGCGCATCCGGCCGCGATGCCTCTGCACAGCACTGGCACGGCTCTTGCTGGATTCTTCTCACACTGAGCAGCGCCGTGAGAGCTGGGCCTGCGTGGGCACCGAGCAGGAACCGCTTCCTCCTGGCACGGCCCTTCGCCCACACCAAGCCCCGCCAGTGTGTCCTTACCGGCACCGGCACCGGACTTGGCCACGGGTTCCGGATCGCTAGGAGAGACCGCGGCGCGAGAACGCGGCCACTTACTTCTCCGGCTTCTTGCAGATGGACTCACGGCTCTGATCCAGCAGCTTCCTCTTGCAGTGGAACCGGTCGCCACCGAGCCTGGCGTCTTTGTTGGACGCCTTGAAGCACCCGGGGGAGGCGAGGAAGCCCTCCCTCTCCTTGAAGTTGTTGATGGTCGCCAGGTCGTTGCGCACGCTGCCCTTGGCGGCCTTGTGGCCCCGCCGCAGGTGCCGGAGCAGGGCCGCGGCAGCGCAGGTGGCCAGCCCCAGCGTCGTGAGCCCCAGGGCGAAGGAGACCGCCAGGGCGGCGGGGAAGGGGCCCTCGGCCACCCGCTGGCTGCCGACGGGCACGGGGACCTGCACCCGGAACTCGCAGCTGGAGCCCATGTAGCCGGCCGAGCACTCGCAGACGTGGCCCGAGAAGTGGGTGTAGCAGGTGCCGCCGTTCTGGCAGGGGCTGGAGCCGCAGGCGTCCACGCGGGCGCTGCAGTCCTTGCCGCCGTAGCCCAGCGTGCAGGAGCAGGTGTAGCTGTTGGGGCCGTCGATGCAGGTGCCCCCGTGGGCGCAGGGGCTGCCGGCACAGTCGTCGAGGTTCAGCTCGCAGCGGGGGCCCGCAAAGCCCGGGCGGCACTTGCAGATCCCGCCGCGGCCCAGGTCCAGGCAGTGGCCACCTGCGGAGCAGAGGAGGGGAGGGGAGGGGAGGCAGGCTGTGTCGGCACCACTGGCCCGGCCGGCCCTGAGCGACGCGGCCGCTCCGTCCTGGGCCCTGGCACCGGGGTCCGGACCCAGCCGGGGTCAGAGCGCAGTGCTGCAGCAGAGCCTGGCGGGAGCAAAAGCGCAAGCAAAACACAGAACGCCAGACAAGCAAAGGCAAAAGACGAAACAGACACAAGGCACAAAACTAGCAAAAGCAAACACAAAACAGACACAAAACCAGGGGAAGCAGAAGCGAAACACGCATCTAGAGCGGGGCGGGGAGGAAGTGGGCCACGAGCTGCCTGTAGGTCGCTGCACGTCTGAGCGCAGCTGCTCTGGGTGGGCAGCGCTGAGAGGCAGGGGCACAAACCGGCCGGCCGGCCGGCCAGCAAGGGCACCTGCACCTGGTCCGTGCCCCTGGTGAAGGGAATCGGTTTCCCGGCAGCGGGTCAAGAGCTGCGTCAGCCTTGGAGGGGCCCCAGCCTCTGCTAAAACTGGGGGCACGGCCTGGGGAGGGGGGCTCCCGACCTGCGATCGGAGGGGGCTACTCTCTTGGCTCGGCCTCTGCAATGCTTCTGCTACCTATCAAGCAAATAGTATAACCTGCCTCGACAGCACGACACACACACACACACACACACTCACTCTGTATAGGTAGGGATGCAAATTGCTACAATTACAAAGCACGGTGCCTCCCACCATGATGGGGAACATCATGACCAGGGCCGGTCGGTCGACTCTGACCCCACGGGGCACTTCCGCTTTCATGCATATACGGCAGAGATCCGACCCTTTCTTTAGATAAAAGGCCGCTATCCCAACGGAAAAACACCAAGGGCTGCATGCAGTGGCAGGCAGAATGTCAACAGGTGAGGTTTTTGCCACAATGGTCGTCCTATATTAGGCAGGACGTAGCCTGTTGAATTTCTGGCTGTCCCACGGCTGATAAAGGGCGAGCGCCAGAGCCCTCCTGCCCACCGGCCACGGCTGACGCCGAGCCAGGCCAGCGGCTCGGCCTGCAGAAGCCGGGCCTCCTCGAGCTCTCGTTCCGCAGTGCCGTGATCTCTCTGTCCTTGGCTGGCAAGATCACATTCCGTGCAAAGCCGGCATTTCGGAGGCGAAGGAGGTGCAGGAGCTGCCACAGCAGCCCAGCCCTAACTGCCCGTGGCCCGAGAAAAGCCGTTAGCTGTGCGTCTTACGAGCATACGCAGAACCCCAAAGCCCCTCCGTGGCTCCTAAACCCCAGACTGGCCTCCCTGGCTTGTGCCACGGCAGCACTTACCGTTCAAACAGGGGTTGTTGCTGCACCGGTCGATCTTTTTCTCGCAATTGGAGCCGTGGTAGCTCACTGGGCAGCGGCAGGTGTACCTGCCCAGGTGTTTCTCCTCACAGGTCCCTCCGTTGAAGCATGGCCCGTCAGCGCAGGTCATGGCGCTGACCTCACAGTTCTTGCCGTAAAAACCTTGAGGGCAGGTGCACCTGTACTCATTCTCCAGGTCCTGCAAAAGAGGAAAAAGAAAAAGGGAGCAACACTCAACATATTAGCGTGCTTCGCCTTAGACGGAGGCAGCCGAGGCCGCCCCCCGGGGTCCCGTGAGAGTGCCAGCGAGGCAAGAGCGGCCCCTCCACAACCCCCAACAGACCACCTTCCTCTCCTTCTCTTGCACGTTCTGCCTCCTCGCTGTGCAAGTCCGAGGGTAAAATCCTTATTTTGAATGCTGTTCTGGGAGACCATGTTTGTCCAGATGCGGGATATAAATAAATGCATTTCACTTGAGCTTGCAGGGGGGATGTCCCCACTGCGTTCACCCCCCCCCCATGTATCTTTTTCCTACACACACGCGGCTGGAGATCACTATTTTTTTTCTTTTTTAATTTCTAACCTGTAACTGCCAGGAACTTTAATCTTTGCATAGCACATGCAAACCTGAGACAATCCACTGGCAGCACCAGCAGCTCCGCTCTTTAAAACCTTGCCCTAAGACTGCTGATGCTTTTGTGGAAGCGACCCCACAGCAACCTGGCGGCTGGTCCCTTTCCAATTGCACCAGAAGAGCCAAACTGAGACCGCAGGAGTTCGCCTCTTGCAGGGACCGGCCGCTGATGCTCTGGGCTTTGAACGGGATCGCCGATCCCCCTCGAACCCTGTATTGCTAGCTATCCCATAACACACTCTGAAAGGCAAGCCGAGTGGCACATGGGTCTCCAAGGTCCATTGACAACAGAGCCTAGGAAAGCACCACCGTGGGAGGGTATTGATTTCCCACAGTAGCTCCTTTTTCTCGGCCTGCCTGATTCTGAATCTCGTGGCACAACCGGTTTCTTTCTGGCAGCTCAGAGGTGAGCTTTTCCTGGAGAAACGTCTCTGCTCTGCTTTGGCTCCTTTGCACGCAGGCAAGAATCCAGATCTTTCCCACCACGGTCTTCTTAAGCTCTGTCCACCTGTGTTCTGCACTTGTGGATAAAGGCAAGTCAGAATAGGGAGTCTATGCTCTCCAGCACCTTCTAAAGGGATTAGGAATTACGTCCGATGGACTGATCCGGGGATTAATTCTTGGAGAAAGAAATGCACAAGGGTTTAAGCCTGTAAGAGGAATGTCTTGCCTTCAGCACCTTCCCAGCAAGTCCTGCTGCGCTCGGGAAAACCGGGGGTTGCATTGCTATTCCACAGCAAGGGGGTGGGAAGCCTTCTGCCCATGCCCAAAGACCTTACACTTCTCATGCTACAAAGCTGAGTCCTGGCATTCTGCACATGCTCTAGGCCCAAGCCTTGGAGAATCGTGGCGCTTTACAAATGTTACCTGTGGCCACTTCTGGGACTTTGGTCTTTGCTTCAAAATATGCCTTGCGAACTGTTGGAAGGAGCGAAAGAGGGCCGGGAAGCAAGCGAAACCGTGCGAGCCAGGCAGCGAGCCCCGATGTGGGCCACTGGAGCAGAATATACATCCATTCAATCCATGAAATGAGCAGGAGAGCTCTAGGGCGCTCGTGCGGCTGGCCATTGTCCGAAGCAGCTCTCCCAAAGGCAGAAGCCGGGCAAGAAGAGGCGGCAGGAATGGAGCCGCTTAAAGGCCGCGTGCAAAGCGGCACTGGACAGGCAGCTGCAGGCCAGGTGGAGCGCTCCCTGCGTGCCGGGTGAGACAGAAGCAGCTTATTTCGGGAGTCTGAGGGGGGGCCGGGCAGCACAATCGACTGAGTGGTGATGTTGCTGCCTTGCTCCACTGAAGCAAGCAAGCAAGAGGAGTAAATGCATTGCCCAGGAGGTGTGGATCCGACCGGCAACGGGGACCTTTCTCATTGGCACATGTCATTGCGCCTTTGCTCCTGAGCCAAGGCGAGGCTGGGGGCGCAGGACAGGGAAGAGGTGGCAGAACAGCGCCGACACGGAGCCCTGCCTGGGGAAAGCCAGCAGGAGGCAGGAAGCCTCGTTCGGATCAGATCCTCCCTTGCGGAGGAAGAGGAAGAAGTTCCGGATGGGGGGCTTTGGCAGCAAGGCGAGGGCTGCCGTTATACTCGGGGCGGAGCAACTACTGCGCATGTGAGGAGGGACCCTGTGCCTGGGTGTTTCCACAAATGCTAGAAGCCTTGGAGCAAAAACGGAAGAGTTGGCGGCCACGACAGTAAGAGAGAAGCTAGACAGAACGAGCATTACGGAAACCCAGAGGTAGCTGGAGGGCTCCGGTCAACCCTGGATAGGAACTGTAGAGGAAAGAGGATGGGATGGAATAGAGGGGGAGGTGCCCCCTATTAAAGGGGGCTTCATGTCCAGCAGGCTTAAAATCGAAGGCACGCAGGTTCCTCTAAAGAGGCGATCCCTGGCTCCAAAGCCGACTTACTCCTTGGGGTCTGCTATCTATTGTCCGCTGGTCCAGAGGTGACCTTGGGACGGCAGATGATGACAGAGCGGCCTCCAGCAAAGGCGCTACTGTAGTAACAGGGAGCTCCAACTCCCTGCTCATCGACTGGATGAATGCACGGCCCATTTATCATAAAAGCGAAGCTGAACAGTGTTGGACCTGCCATTGCGTTCAGCTGCAATGGCTGCAGGTGGTCGTGGAACCAACCGGACTGGAGTCGATCCCAGATTTAGTCCTTGGCGGAGCTGACTGGGCCACCATACAGGTTACCCGTGTTGTCGAGTCAGGTGGCAGCACTGAGCACCCTGGAAGGCTGGCAGAAAGTTGAATACCGTTGCGTTCAAAATTAAGGGAATGGGTTAAACAGAAGCGGAAGAGGGGAAGCAAGAAACAAACAGCACTTGGAGGAAGTAGTTTGAGGAGAACGTCACGGAGAACATCCAGGCCAACAGCAAAGCCTTCTTTGAATATATCAAAAGGAAGAAAGTAGCTAGAGAAGCAGTTGGACCATCGGGCAACAATGGAATTAAAGGAGAACTGGGGAGCGGTGGGCGGGGAGAGGAAATTACAGGGGAGCTGGATGTGTTTTCCCATCAGTCTTCATGGCACAGGATGAAGTCTCTCTGAGCTTATGCGTTCTGGAAGGAAGTCTGAGGAATTCAGGCAGATGGTAGTGACCTAAGATGGACGACTCAACCTTTCTGACAAACTGAAGGTGGGCAAGTCAAGTCACCTGGCCCGGATGTCACCCACCCTGGAGTTCTCAAAGATCTCAGATGTGAAATTGCTGACCTTCTTACCCAAATATTTAACACGTCCCCCAAAACAGCCCTTGTACCAGAGGATTGGAGAACGGCCAGCACGACGCCAGATTCTTTGAAGGCGTCTGTGGAAGTCCAGGCAACCGCAGGCCAGGTGGCTTAGCCTCCATTCTGCGCTGACTGCGTAGAAGCATCATTAAAGAGAGAACCAGGCAACGCATCGCGGGGCAAGCGCTGACGGGGAAAGGCCGGTGTGGCGTCCGCAAGGAGGCTTGTCGCACGAGTCTTCGCGTCCTTCGAGAGTGTCAGTGCGCACGTGGGTGGGCGGCCGGCCAGCGCCCCTTCTTTCCTTGGGCTTCTGGCGCTTGTGGGAGTCCCTCCACAAAGGCTTCTGAGCAAACGAAACGCTCGTGGGATGGACGGGGGAGTCCCCATTTGGATCGCTCACTGGTCAAGAAACAGAAGACGGGCGGTGGACAGCAATGGCCGCTTCTCCCAGTGGAAAGGCAAAACCAGCAGAGGTCTCCCATTAGGACAAATGCTTTTCCGCCTGTTCACAAACGAGGTGGAACTAGGAGCAAGCAGTGACGTGGGCAAGCTGCTGATGGCACCGAACTACTTAGGATGGTCAAACCATCAGGGAGTGGGGGGTGGGGGGCGAGGGGGACATCCAAAGGGTTGGGCAAAGCCTCTAACTCCTCATACAGGCTGATGGGATCAGAGCTTACGGAGACTGATCAAGAAAGGGGTCATGGGGAAGCAGCAGGCAGCTCGATGGGAGCATCGATCCGGCGTGCAGCTGCTGGGGAAAAGGCCGACTTCATGCTGGGCATCATTGGGAACTGAATGTAAAACAATTGCCGAATCTTACTCCCCTCATACAGATCCTTGGTACAACCACACTTGGAATAGTGTGTCCAGTTCTGGACGCCTCACTTGAATAGGGGCGTTACTGAAGTGGGGAAGTACAGCAGGGGCTGGAGCAGCGCCCCCGCGAGGAACAGCTGAAGCAGCTGGGGCCGCTCCGCTTCGAAAAGGGGCGAGGAAGGAGTCAAGGTGGGGAGGTTTAGAATAGTGCATGGTATGAAGAGTCAAGAGGAAGCCATGTTCCTCTCCCCCCAAAACTCTCAAACGGGGGAGCTCCGCGGGGTCCCCCCATGAAGCTCACCGGGGGACGGTCTAGGGCAGGCATTCTCCCACGCAACGTGCGGCTGAGCGATGGCATTCGCTGCCATGGGATGCGGGCACCGCCGCCCATCCGGGAGGCTTCGGAAAGGGCCTGGCCAGATCCAGGAGGCGGCTGCCCGTGGCTACCGGCTTCGCTATCGCTGCCTCCTCTGCAGCCTGCATGCGCAGCACCCGGGGCAGAATTCCGCCCCGTCCTGCGAGCAGCCGCTTTGCCACGGAGTGCTTGAAATGCCTGGTTGGACCTCGGGTCGCTGTCCTTATGTTCTGTGCGGCAAGTTACAGGGCAGCAACGAAAGTGCCAGTGAGAGGAGGAGCCCCACGCCCCCCCCGGGCAGAATGATTAGCTGTGACTTAGCCCACTGGGAGCAGGACTCAGGCAGCCCTAAATTAAAGCAGCCCGTTAGCAATGGGTAACAGCTCTCAGCTGGACGTGGACAGAGTTGCAGTGAAGAGAGGCCCATGGCCCATTTTGAGGTCTGCTTGTGAAGACGCTCGGGCTGCTAGGGGCCCCTGCGACAACAGCCACAGGAGGGTGTCCAGCTAAGGGGCGCCCCGCTTTTCCTCAGGCGCAAGGGACGGCTGCAGCGCTAGCCGAGCAAGAGGGCGGCTCCAGGGGGAACTGGGCACTAGGCAGGCAGAGGTGCGCTCCAGCCCTCCCTCCGCAGGCCACGGACCTGGGCTTGCCCTTCTTGCCCCCAGGCGGGTCAGATCCTGACGGCTGTCATGCTTGGGCACACAGACGGCGAGTTGGGCTCTGCGGAAAACTGCCCTGCCCCCGAACAAAATGCCGCAGCACCGAAGATCGCAGGACAGCACGAGGAGCACGCGTGGCTGCAGGCGCCAGGTTCTCTCAAAGGGTTCGGCCATGTTGAGTCTGGACTGTTCAAGGGTGCGAGCCGATTGCAGGAACATCCTGTGACGGCTGCGGGGAATCATTTCTGGGTGAACATGCACGGGCTCTGGCTGGACTATTTTCCCGGTCCAGCAAAGGCAGCCAGGCAGCCGGTCCCAGGCGTGTCACTTCGCCTCTCGGTCCCACATGCTTCACAGGGCGGCTCTTTCTCAGGTGCCTCGCTTCCAGGTAGGCTGGAGTGGAGCTCCTCCTACGGGGACCTGGACCAGCAGCGTGAGGCCTTCTGGCTGTGCCTTCCACTGCCCTTCCTCTAGTTTGCAGCAGACGCGACTCGCCTTCATCAGTTGTCTCTGGCCGTCTGTTCATGGCTGCTGACATCATTTTGCCAAACCCAGTACTGCTGAATTCCCTCCACCTCCCCTCCCGACTCGCACAATCTTCTCCTTCGTCCTTGCAGCCAGGCAGCTCCACTTCTTTAGCTTTCAGCCCTACTTTAATCCACTGATAAAATGCCCCTTCAGCCTCCAAAATCCGAAACCTTGCCCTTTCTCCACTGCTTGGGCTGCCCGAATTTCCTAGCTGTACTCTTGCCCTCTTTGTGTTGCTTCTGCAGCTCATTTCCAAGCGTGACGCTTTTCCTTCCTGGAAACTTTCATCCGTATCTTTCCTATTCTCCACCATTCGCGTCCTTTTTGCAAGCACTGCGAAGCTTGTTTTTCTCTTGGCACTCCTTGATTTCTCTAAATCCCTTCCCTTTAGTCGGCTGCTTTTAACTTCCGTCCTTACCTGTGGTGTCCATTTTCAGTGGTGGGATCCCCTGGCATCCCTCATGTCACCTCTTTTCATTTAACTTGGTCAGACTTACCTTTTCTGCTTCACTGAACTTCTTCTCCTATCCACTCCTACCAGTTCAGCTGCAATTTCCACTTCCCCTTTCCCCCGATCTCTTCCTATCATGCTGTTCCATCACTAGCAAAGGACTTACGATCTGACACAGATTGATGTGTAAACCCCCTGACTGTTATAGGTCCAAGTCACGGGTTGGGGCTCGCTCATCTAAAGTAACGTGTAAAATTAAAACAGTTCGTTTTTATACCGTCATGGAAGTGAGCTTCAGCATCGTTCGTTTATGCATGTACCGTGCCTGAGCTGAAAACTTTATTAGGAACAGAAGCTGCTCCAAGACCACTAAAAGGCCAGACGAAGCCCTCCCTAAGAGCCTGCGTGTGCATCTGCGATGCCTGATCTTTACAGCAGGAGGCGGCAGCGAAGAGGGCAGGTTACGGCTCTGCCCAGGAGCTTCCCCAACTGAGCTGCAGCGTTGGAAGGCCGCTCTGCAGGAAGGAGCCGTGCATGTGGAGGCGCTGGATGCAGAGAGGTGCATGTGTGGTGGGGCGACACAAAAGCACGTCTTGCTCTAAAAGCGCAGCCAAGAGGACCGCCTGCCTAACCCTATATTCATTTCTCCAGATCAGCTGCTCGGGGGACACGCAGACGCCTCTCCAGGAGCGTTCGGGGATGCCGTCTCCTTCCCTTCCCCACGTGCAAAGCCGGAGAGCAGCGTTCCCGTAGCATCAGTCCCAGTGCAGCCTGTCCCCTCCTTTCGCTCTCACCCCCAACCAAAGCAGGGAAGGCCGCCCACGTGCAAAGGGGCCAGAAACGCGGCATCCCGACAAACGTGCTGCCTCCTCGCACCTATTCTGGGGGCCGGTGCAGCACGGCAGCTAAGAAACCAAGCTGCAGATCACGATGCCTGTGTTCGAGCGGGTTGTTGCCCGTGGCAAATTCAGCGGAGCCCCGTCACGTCCGTCTCCTCAACTGCACGCCAGAGAAGGTGCCACTAACGTACTTCGTGGGCTTGTGCTAAGGATCGTGTCTGCAAAAGCTCTGGCCACGCTCAAGTGCTACGGACGTGCCAAGTGTCGCCATTCAATTTGGGAGGAGGACATTCTAGAACAAATCCCTGGACCAGGCCATCAACCATCTGCCATGCTAAAACACCCCCTTTGATACCATTTCAGGATTTAAGCCCCGAACTTTCAGCATCGCAAAAGAGGCCGAGAGAAACCACTGGCGAGGTTCTGAAAAATGTGTCACGGGAGATGAGGGGGCAGCGCCAGGAAGAATCGCGGCCCCCGTGTTCCCCTCTGCAGCTCCTCTGCGGCGAAAGAGCACCTGCCTCTCAGGCTCCAGCTCTCCATCACCTGCCCGAGCGCCCTTGGCACAGGATGCGATCCATCAACGCACCAACCTCCTCCAGGGTCTGCAGGGGGATCTGTGGCAGCTGTGCCGATTTCAGCTCGGGCAGTGGTGCGACGCCCCGGAGGGCACCAAGTGAGCCCCCTCCAGGCGAGCCAGCTTTTGTGAGCCTCAGTGAGCCTGGGGAATAACTCCCCCACCCGAAGGGAAACAGCAGGTCCTCCGCAACGGTGATGGCATCTTTCCCGTGGAGCGTTTCCTCAGACTCCCCGTGAAGAACAAGCGTGGTTTTCCCAACCCCGCAGAGAAATTCAAAGCTAGTGATGTTACAAGAGATGGACCTGAGAATTCGCCTCCGCCTTCTAAAGGGGAAAACCAGCCTTGCAGGGGATAGATCGTATTATAGATATAATATGGAGCATCCCAGATGGTTTCGGACTCCATCCCCCATCAGCCCCTGCCAGGATAACCACAGGAAGTGTGGAGTTGCAAGCCAACAACATCAGGAGGGCTACGGGTTCCTCGTGTCTGTTCTAGAAGAGGAGAGCGTGGGTTCTCCCATGGCAGCTGCCACGAGGAGAGAGAGGAGCCACGGCAAAGCCCCCTTCCCTGCCCGCTTTTCAGCTTTCCAGTTGCGTGAGAGTCACCGAACGGCGTTCGTGCAGCCCGGGGGGCTCGGACTCTCAGGAGCTCGCCCACCCCACACGCCCCGGGCGCTGCGGGGAGGGAGGCGCAGGGGGCAGACACGCAACCTGGGGTGCCCATGGAGTCAGGCTGCAGGACCGGTGGGAGCTGCATTAAGGGAAAGGGCCTCCGCTCTCCCGGACAGGCAGCGCAGTGTCAGCCGTTCTGCGGGGCTGGGGGCGGGGCGGGGCAGGGAGGGGGGCAGGGGCTGGGGGGCGCCCGCGGGGGGGGCAATACTGACGCTGCAGCTGCCGCCGTTCTTGCAGGGGTGGCTGTCGCACTCGTTGGCCTCGACCTCGCAGCTGGTCCCCGCGAAGCCGGCCTGGCAGCTGCAGGTGAAGCTGCCCTGGCCGGTGTTGGTGCAGGTGGCGCCGTTCTTGCAGGGCCGGTGGTGGGTGCAGTAGTTCAGGTCCTGGTTGCAGAAGAGGCCCCCCCAGCCCTCCTGGCAGTTGCACTGCCAGGGCTGCGCGCAGGCGCCGTGCAGGCAGCCGGGGTAGCGCACGCACTCGTCGCACAGGCGGCCCTGCCAGCCGAGCCGGCACTGGCACTCGCCGGGCTTCTCGCAGTAGCCGTGCCGGGGGCTGCAGCCGGGCAGGCAGGTCGCTGCAAAAGGCAAGCAGAGGGCGACAAAGCCGGTGCCATCGCCGGACGGGCTCCGAGCGTCACGACAACATCTGGCGCCGGCACCACGCCGGACAAAGGGCCCACATGCCACCCAGACCGGCGACGAGGGCCAGGCCGAGCCGCTGCACGAGTCCCCTTTCATCGCCATTGTTCCCCGGGAACAAAAGGGGAGCGTGGGGGGGGAGGGCCCCAACCCACTTTCAAGAGGGGGCCTCCCTCGCAGGGCCCTGGAACAAAGGCACCGGGAGCACACGGCCCGCATGAGCCCGGCTAATTATCCCCTCCCCAGCCCAGCCCAGCCCGTCCTTCCCCTCTGGAAGTTAACCAGCCCTCCATATGCCAAGGCTCCGAGGGGAAGCTTTGTGGAGCAATTAAAGCGTCGCAATTTAAGGGCTCTGTGAAAGGAGGGATTCCCCAGGCCGAAAGTCATTTCCACGGAGACGGCAGGGCCCCGGGGACTGGAAACCCAGGCCTTTCCGCCCCCTTCCCTTGCCCGGCCGACCCCCCAAGGGTGGGAGAAACACCCGCACCCTGGCCTGCACCCCCCCCCGACTTCATCAGCCCGGCACTTCGGCAGGGCCTGCTGCCCTCCAGCGCTGCGTGTAGCTCCTCAGGACTGTGCTCGCTGGGACCGTGCCCCCCCCCCCGGCTTCGAGGCTACTTACGCTCGGAGCAGTACTCGCCCTGCCACCCTGCCAGGCAGACCCGGCTGCCCAGCTCATCGCAGGTGTAGTGGCCGAAGGTGTCGTCCCGCGGGCGGCAGTAGTGGGAGCAGCTCTCCCCGTAGTAGTGCTCGTCGCAGGTGACGTGGTAGGAGTAGCGCAGCTCGCTCTGGTCCCCCAGCTGCACATCCTGGGACCAGTCCTCGCCCACGGCCAGGCGGCGGCGGGTGGCCAGGCGGCTGATCAGCTTCTGGGCGTCCTCTGCAGGAAGGAAGACGGGGAGAGAGGCCGCAGGCGGCCGGGTCGGTCACTGAGCGGCGAGGGGCGTGGGGAGGCCGACAGGAGGCGCCACCCGCTACAGGGGCTCGGGTCTCTGGCACTAAGCAGCAAGAGGCCTGGGAAGGCCGCGCTGGGCTGTATAGAAATAAGTAGCAGTAACAGCCCAGCCAGACTAAGCAATTCTCTAGGTCCGTTCGAGAGCCCAAGTCATGCCAGACTCTGGACTTAACGATTTCGTGTGACGAAGGGGCTTCGTGCCAGTGTATGGCTTCAGTCATGAGCCTGGTGCCAGTTTGCGCTTCCCAGGTTCTGCCTTCACCACATGAGGGAGCAAAAACCTGCTTGCCAGCCCCCGATTTGCTAAAATGAATAAATATTCTGAGCGTTCGGCACTTCTGCATTTTAAACTGCCACCAATTGTGACTCCCGGAACACAACGGGATGCGTTTCAGCCGTGCTGCCCCTAAATGCGTCTATTTGGCAGTGGCCTCTATGGTGCCATATTATTTCCGTTAATTTGAAGCGAAGCGAGCACCTGCAACCGGTGCAGGCCTCGCCAGGTGCTCCCCAACACGAAGGTGTTCAGGTGCGAGAGGAGCGTGCGCTGCGGGGTGAGGCAGTACCTGCTGGCAGCCCTGGCCTGGCCCTGGGCAAAGCCGCACCGGCACGGCCCCGGCACCTCTGGGTGGCCCTCCGAGGCTGTGGGGGCCCAGGCCTTCAGCCCACTGCAGTCAGGAAGGTCACTCTGCAAAGGTCAGCTACACAGAAAGGCCGCGCAAACAGCAGGCGGTGCAAATTACGTTCCAGAGTCCTTACAGGCCACTCTAGGACACGTTGCCGCAAGTTCTGCTCCCTGAAAGTTTCCGCTCCCACTTGAACAGCCGTGCCTGTGCCCAAGCACAGCCCCGCAGCCAATGCACCCCTTGGGGCATTTTTACTCCGAGCGGGGGCCTAGCTGAGCCTCGCAGGAAGGCGGTTGGCCTTCCTGGCCCTGCGTCTTATAGGCAGCAGGTCCTCAGCGACCTTGCGCAACACCTGCTGGAGAGGTGAACAGGGGCTTGCAAGGTACGTGCTCGAGCAGCGAGCAATGCCCAGCGAATTCTCAGGGGCCAGGACCACGGCAGAATGGGCTATTTAAGCGTTGGGCCCACGCAGGCCAAGCCTTAAGGCCCTCGCCACTGCTTCTTCTGGGACTAGCAAATCCAGAGCTCTGTAAATGGCAAAAAGAAAGATTAACCAGCCACGGCGCCGGGTCGCTTTGCATCACTTTGCCCCATGTCGCATGGTTTTGGGGATCGCTTAATTCTGGCCACATCTCTGGCATCCACAGAGAATATTCTGGAAACGGAAAAAAGCAGAGCGCAGGGGTCCGGGAACATTCCTCTGTGCAAACCCCCCTTTCCAGTGGGTCCTGCACGCCATTTCCTTCCTGTTTTAGCTTGGCAAGAAGAACGTTCCTCAGGTGGCAGCTTTCCAGTGCAAGCCACCATCTCTTGGGCAGGTCTGGATTTCATTCTCTTGCGAAGCAGCCAGCAGATATTCTGCCAAGTGCCCCTCATCTGATCAAAGGCGAGGGAACCCGGAGAACGAGACGCCCATGTCGTGACGTGGCAGCTCGGAGGAGCCAGCTCAGTGAGCATTTATGCGACCGCTGCTGGAAACCGCTGCTCCACAGGCACCGGGAGGACGGCCAAGGCTGAGGGCCAGTGGTCAGGTGTTGCTTAAAGAGGCTCAAGCCCATGACTTGATCTCCAAGGGAGGTGGGCAGAGAGGAGGCGAGGGGACCACTCTCGCCTGCAGGGTCGCTCGTGAGATCCCAGCTCTGCTTTGCCTCTGTCCTACTCCCCGTGCAAAAAGGTCTACTCTGCCTTACAGCCCATGACCAATCCCTAAAGGACGCTTCAGTTGGACCCTGGAAACAGGGCTTGCTCCCCGCATCCCAGGTGCATTTAGCTTTTAACATGCTGCTTAAGGAAGGCCCTACGTGTGCGACCGAATTCCTTTCCCAAGATAAAAAGATCCGGACCGCAGATCATGCCTTTCCTGGATCCAACCAAGGGAATACGGGGAGTTCTAGGCCTTTTTCTGTCCAAGCAGGTGCCTTTGCACCCTAAGTGCCTTTTCTCTGTTTAAACACTTCTCTCAAGGCTTCTCACAGCGCGTGCAAAGAGCAACTCCTTTGCGACTGCGAGTCACACTGGCCCACTTTCCAGGACGGTCGCACGGAGCGCGAAGGACGAGCAGCACACCCAAGGCACGGCCAGCCAGACTCAGAAAGACGAATTACCAGTGGACGGCTCTCCCGACTCAGCCCGCCAAGACTCGATGATGAGGGAGAAGGTGCCCTGGAAGCAAAGGCAGAACACAAACGAGAGCAATGAGGGAGCGGCGCGAAGGGATGAACAACCGAGCAGCCGGGGGCCTCCCTGCCTCCCTGGCCTTCCGCTATGGGGTGTCAGTGTTTGGGGTGGGCAACCTCTCCCATACGAGCGCCATGCCCGTCAGTGCCGTACCACGGAGCAGCAAGACAAGGAGGGGAACACCTCTGAAAGAACAGCCTTTCAGTGAACTAGCAGCTTTTCTACCAAGCGGCCCAGAATCCCTGCTCCAAAATCCCAGCCTCTCCACCAGCGCAGAATTCCTGCTGGCTCTGCTCCGACCGCCGGCCCCTCGGGGACATTTTGGAAGCCGTCTTTATTTGTTAAAAGTGCTTTGCCCTTTTCTGCATGTCTGCTCCCAAATGGTGCCGTGGCATCACTAAGCCATCCAGAGACGAAAGTGATGGACGGCTTAGACGTATCCTAAATAAAGAAATAAGCCCCCGCGAGGAAATCGGTTTCTGCGCAAAACTTTTGACCTCAGGGCTGTTCCTCGTCACAGAGCAGGCCTCAGGCTGAAAAATAAATCGTTCCACCCTTTTCAGCATTTGTGTCTCAGTGTTTACCCTAACCACGGATTCCTTAGGGAAACTTACAACTCTTGTTACAAACCAGTAACAAATGCAACTAAATACACAACGAAACCAACAACTAAGTAGCCATCAAAAGATCAACACTTTCAGACCTCCTCACAACCAGGATCCAAACTGTGTTACTGTTAAACCTTCCCGAGACTTCAGCAAGGGACCGTCTAAAAGAGTTTTAAATAAAAAAATGAAATATTTTACAATCAATGAACATCTGAGCGACTTTGCTTTTTATTTACCCCTCCTCTTTGGAAAACAGGCACATCCTTCTCAAACTGTTCCTTGAAGAGCAAGGAAATGGATTGCTGCGAAAGCCACGTGTCTCTTCCTGTGCTTTAACTCATGTTTGCACATGGTTAACTGCCCAGGCAGCCTCGCCTATCGGCAGTTTAAAAATCAAGGAATGTTTACATGGCTTCTAGCAAATGAGGGAAAAGATGGAGGCTCCTGAAGCTGTCGGCACCAAATCCCAGCAGCAGGCCTCCAGACGCCTCTTGGCGCGGTCAGACACAACCGTTGCAGGACTCCGAATTGCCTAAGCCAGTGGCGGCGAACCAACGGCACACGGGCCACAGCGGGCACCCAGAGCCCTCTCTGCCGGCCTGCGAGCCAAGTCGCCCCAGCATCGCCCCAGCAGCCCAGCATCGGATAACAGCGCACATGTGGTCATGCGCATGCTCGGAAAGGAGTAGCGGCGCCAGGTGAAGACGTCACGTGCCGCGACTCATTAGCCACGGCTCGTCCGAGCTTCCGCATGGCGGGCCAGTGCACTGCCAAGGATTGGCTGCGAGTTGTTTTTTCTAAACTAAAGCCTCCGTTTTCAGGTTTTATTGCCGTGTTGGCACTTTGTGATGAATAAGTGGGCTTTGGGCTGCTGTTTGGGCACTCGGTCTCACAAAGGTCCACCATCCCTGTGCTGGGCCGTGCCTCCCCGCCCAATACTTCTGGCATCACGACACTCTTCCCCACCGGCAAGGCACCCTGGGCATCGTGCGGACTTCCTCCACTTTGCGACCGACCCCAAAGAGCCTCCAATGTGATACTGCTGATAAACGCTCACCCCGAATCACGCCCCGCTTCCGGGCTGCTCCTCCTGGCAAAAGAGCCAGACAAGTGCAGACCACCGGCTGATGTACGTGCCAAAACTGCGGCGTTGCCACAGCACACGGAGTGCAGGGAGAGCGGCTGAAGGAGGGGGAAAATAATGCTCAGGTGCTGAGCACTGAAATTATCACGAGTTCATCCACCTCCCCAAAGAAGGCAACAAACAGCAGTTTAAATAAACCATGGTTCAGCACTGCACACGAACCCGGCCAGCATATCCCAGAGTGGCACAATTAAAACATGCATGGTACAGAACCCAGAGAGAAGCCAATGGGGGGTGGGGGGAGCCCCTGACCCCTAGAGGGATGAAAGGAGTCCAGGAGGTCCGGGGGGGTGGGGGCAAAAGGGACTCTGGAGGCCAGAGCCACTCTCAGGTCTAAAGTGCCATGTCTGGGGTGTGCGGGCTGGGGAAGGATCTCACCGGCCACTTGAAGTGGAAAGGGACGCGGATGGGCCGGCTGGTGGCCACAGCACTCCGGCCAGCAGGGACGACGTCGCTCAGGGCTGCCCCGAAGGTGCAGGGGGGCTCCGGCGACACCACGGCTTGGGCATGCTTGAGGCAGACGCGGAAGAAGAGGCGGCAGGGGGAAGCGTCCCGGCACAGGCTCTGGGGGCTGCTTGAGGTGAAGGAGTGCACCTGAAGCTCGAATACGCCCGCCGGCTCAGCCTGCAGGGGAGGAGAAGCAAAGAAGTTAACAGGGGACGGGCGCCAGGCGACGGAGCCCCCCACCTCGATTCCCCCTCTGCAGTCCTTCCACCAAGGGAGCCCCCCAGTGCACATGCAGACAGAAAGTGTTCCTGCCACGCTCGTCCTGAGAATTGCGGGAGGTGTGTCTGGTCGGGACGTACAAAGGAAGCTGCCACCGCTGGTGCGAGCTCAGCGATCGCAGCTCCGTGGCTGGGAGCCAGGAGGGCTGCCCCGAAGGCCCCTTCGGATGGTTCCACTGCTTGGGCTCTCGAAACCACCTTGCCCTGCTGGGCTTCCTCCCAAAACCCGGATCTGATCACCAGGGGCGCTTCAGAGCCACCGCTGGCTTCTGGAATATCGACATTTGCTGACGTTTCCAAGAGCTCTTGGGCCCGTCAGCAGCAACTTGCTGCCACGGCACAAGCCCATGAGAACGTCCATTCCATGTTGTCAGGAAGCAATGACCTGCTGACTCCTGCAGGCCAGGGCGGTGGCGGTGGGGGCCCGAAGTGGCTGACCTGCTAGGTACGACCGACACTCTTATCCTGCATCACATTCCCCAGTCTGGCCACACCAAGTCCCATCGCTCTGCCAGACTCCGCTGTGTGGAGGCAACGTCTCTCCCCCAGACAACCTCATCCTGCCTCACTTTTTTCCTGGCTGTCCTCGCTGCCCCACGCCTTCTGGGAGCGTCAGAACAGCCCTGCTGCTTCGGGCCAAGGGCCCGTCTGGCCTGGCACTCCATCCACACGGCGGCAAACCGTGCCCCCAGGACCCCTCCCGCAGGATGGGCGTGAGACCCCCACCTGCCCAAGCCCCCCAGCCGGCAGTGCCTGCTGATCGCCTCCTCCTCGTCCAGAAATGCCTCCAGATCAGCGCCCTTCCTTCGCCAGTGAACCCCATCATTTAATTGCGTGCCCTGTGAAGGAGTTTTCCTTTCAGCTGCCCAGACTTCATGGGATGAGCGAGAGAAACGCTTCCCGGTTTTCCCCACACCATCCATCATTTTGAGCCTCTGTCATCCCTCCCCCACACCCTTCATTCTTTTTCTAAGCTAAACGAACCCAGCTGTCCTCACATGACCCTCGTCTGGGAACAGCTCCCGGGATCACCCCAGGTGCCCCTTTCCGCCCCTTTCCAGATGCAGCGACCAGCGCCTTGCACAATATTCCAGTGCAGCAGCACTGGATTGCGCAAAAGAGCCGCCTGGCGCCCGCTTTCCTCCTCACACCGAGCCTGGATCTGCCCCAACATTTCCACCCGTCCCCCAAGACCCCCGTCTGGATCAGTCTTTGCCCCAGCATGCATTGCTTTGCGCTGGCTTGCACTGAGCTGCGCGCGCCATTCCGATGCCCAGTCTCCCCGTCTGGGGAGGTCCCTTTGACGTGATAAGGCCAGCTAACACAGACTGCGAAACTGTGCGCTGGGGTCAGCACAGCAACAAGCAGCAACCGTTCTGCCCACCGTCTGCGACAGATGCCCCGACCTCGACACCCGCAGCCGGCATCTCCACTCGCCTTAAAGCCGCCCCGTCCCTTGGTGACCCACTTGGTTCTCCCCTGCCATCCCTCTGCCCCAGCATGACCCAGAAATCTCGCCCTACTGGGGGATGTGAGCTGATTTGGCGGGATGGTGGGAAGCACGGACTTCCAGGAGGAAGGGTAAAGATGGCTTTGATGGACTCCGTAAAGGCAAAACCTTCGCGCCTGGTGCAAAGAGCAAGCTATCAGGTTTGCTCCGTCCCATCCAGCACCGCACTTGCAAGTGGCTCCCCAGTAGCCGCATCCTCAGTTAACTCCCTAATGGAGCCTCCCCGTATCCCATAAGGGGCCTCCTGCCCCCCAGGGGAGCAGAGGGTTGGCAGAACAAGCACCCTGCCGAACAGCTCGCGCTCAGACACATCCCCCAAAGCGCCACTGAACTGCGTTTCCGGAGGGCGCGCTGGACGAGGGGCTGCCACAGACACAGCCCGAACTGGGCTGCGGGGCCTGCTTTCCGGCAAGGCTCAGCTCGGCCGCCGGCAGGCTAGGGAGGAAGCCCTTGAACGGCCGCCGTGCTGCAGAAATGCCCACGGCACCGAGGGGCTCGGCAGGAAAATGTTTTACCCAGTGAGGGCGAAAGAGACACTTCTGGAAGCAGAAGCCGGAGAGGGAAGGAAGCACGCCAGGAATCAACACGTGCAGAGATTACACGCCGAACAGATGAGGGCCCGTGAACTCCGAGCCGATGCGCAGCTGAAGGGCTGCCTGGCGGGCGGGCGGAGGCAGCTGCCGCAAACGGCTCACAGAGGCCGCCAGCAGCGCCGCGGGGTGGCCACGGGCGTCCGTGGGTGGGCGGGCGGCGCGCTCTCACCGTCCACGGCGGGCCCTCTAGAGGCAGCCGCTGCCTTTGCTCCCTTTGGCTCCCTGCCGGGGGAGCTGCCGGCCAGCGGGGCTTGCGGGACTTCTCCCCGCCTGAGCACCACGCTCCGGCCTCTTATGCTTGGCACCCCAAGCGCAGCGCTGCACACGAGTGTCTGCACACGCGCCTGACCCAACACAGAGCTGGCACCGAGTCCGGGAGAAGCCCCCCCCCCCCCCCCCCCCCGGCCAAGGCAAACGCCTAGAAGCTCTCGTACACCTGAGCAGCAGGAGCAGGGCACAAGCTTCGGGGCCCAGAGGCGTGTGCGCATTCCGTAAGAGGCGACACGATGCTGTGCGTGGCAAGAGGCACCTGTCAGACCCAAGAGGAATCCTGAGCATAGACAGAGGACCCTCCTTCACAGAGGGGCTGGAGCGGCTGACCCCCAACAGCTGGGAACTGCACCCTCCCCACGACAATTCCCCAACTTTTATTCGGGGAGCTGCTTGGAGCATGCGCCCGGCCAGTGCCTGCTTTAATAGGCTCAAGACGACGTGTTTCCAGGGGCTGCTCTTTCAGTAATTTGCGTGTCCGCGACGTAAAAGGCGTTTTCTTTCGTCTAAGCCTATTTGCTCCTACCGGTGTGGCCACTTAGTCGAGGTTGCCTTTCTGCTTGGTGCGCAAAGTCTTCTTTTGCTTTAAGCGCAGCGCAAAAAACCTGAAGGCAATTCGCACACCGCTCTGCGCGTCTCGAGACCTGGGCGATCTGAAGCGACGCTTTGAAAGCATCCCTTGTCCCCACGACCTGCACGACGCAAGCTGTAAGGTGCAGGACCGAGTCTCCTCCTGGCACTGATTCAGGGAAGGGGAGTATCCACATGCAGGCAACCCAGCTGCCGACGCGCGGTCATCCCAACGGCTGCACTCGCTTCCCACGCCCTGAGCAATGAGGACTAGAAGCTTACAAACTTAAGTCCCCGCTACTTTATTACGACTGCTTTGCAGGAGGGCTGCGTCCTGCCAGGCTGGCCAGGCAAATGAGCCTCGGCGCGCTTCCTCGCCCTTCCCCACATTCGCGGAGCTCCGGCGGCGAATCAAACTGTTCCCACGACGCTCGCAAGCTGCAGTTACACCCGACGAACGCACAAGCGAGTCGGGGTGGTCACGCACGGCGACCCGGCCCGAGGTCCCCGGCCCCCGCCCGCGCCACGAAACCCCCGCGCGCACTCCGAGCAGCCTGGCCGCGCGTCCCCCGCGCCGAGGAGGGGCCCGAGCGCGCCCGCCGCGCACTCACCAGCTGGGCGCAGAGCAGGGCGAGCGCGGCGGCGGCGAGGCGCACGGGGGCCATGGCGCCGCGCGCGTCCGGGAGAGCGGAGCGGAGCGGGAGTCCGGCGGAGGAGTCGCGGCGCAGCGCGGCGCGGGACGGGGCGGGCGGAACCAGGGGGCGCGGCGGCGGCGGGGCCGCCCTGGAGCCGCCCGGGTAGCGCCGTGCGCGCAGCACCAGCAGCACCGGCGGCGAGGCGAGGGAGGCGCGCACGGCCGACTGGCGGCGCGAGGCTCGGCGGCCCTTTTAGCCGCGGGGCGGCCGCGCTCCGCCCCCGGGCCTCCCGACGCCCCCGCGGCGCGCCCGGAGGGGAGGGGAGGGGGCGGGGCGAGGGGCGCGCCTGCCCGGCGCGTGGAGCGGCGCCCCCGCCGCCCGCCTCGCCAGCCTCCCTCCCCCGCGGGGCGCTGCCCCCCGGCAGGGATGCGGCGCTGGAGAAGGCTCGACCTGTTGCACGGCTGCCTGCCAGCCCCATCCGCCCCCCTTTCTCCGCTTGCCCAGACATACCTGCCCCGAAGTCACAGGGCAAGGAAAAACACCCCCCCCGCCCCCCAGAGCCGGGGAAAGGGAAGGCGAAAAGCATTTACGCTTCCCAGCGCTTGATAAAGAGCAGCGAATCGGAGACATAAGCTACGATTTTTTTTAAGTTTCAGAAAAAAGAGGAAGCGAAGCTTGTGGGGCTGACCCCGTGACATACAGTTCTCGGGGGCGGTGGGCGCTACATCTCTGACCCGACAGCCACTCGCTGGGGGTGATGGGCGCTGTGGTCCAGCTCACCTGCAGGGGTCCGAGCCGGGGAAGGCGGGGGAGGTCCCGCGAAGAAGGCCTGCCCCCCGCCCCCCGCGCCCCTCTCCCTGCAGGCCAGGGCGCTGTCAGCCCTCCCCGCCTCACTGCCTTTCCCGGCCTCTGGTTGCCGCAAGGGCCGGTGCCTCGTCTGCCCGAGCGCCTAAGCACCAAGTCCTTCCCAAGGGAAAGCAAGGGGAGCCCGGCAGGGCTGCGGACCGTGCAGCCGCCTCTTGCAGGGTCTGCGGGGAGAGGGGGCTCCCCGGGAGCAGCAGGGTTGCTCCAGCTGTATGCAAATCGCGGCACCTGCCCCTCCAAGGCCCCACAGCGCTGCCCCTCCGCACGCTGGAGCGAGGCTGCGATCCTGCCTTCATTAGTCAAGGGCTCTCCTGTGTGGGCGAACCAGCCCAGGCACATGAGCTCGATGGTGAAGTAGACTGGTTGCGAGCTGGAAAGCAAAGCGGGGGGGGGGGGGGACAAGGTGGCAGCGTGGGAGACCCGAAGTGGGTGGGGTTTTTAATGGCAAAAATGGGCAATGGTCATCCCAAAGTGATGCCTCAGAGAGTGAAAGGCCTACAACTCCCAGCATGCCCCAGCTGTTTTTCCGCCCGAGCATCCCCCTGGATTCCCTTTGCCTCTCTTGTTGCTTTTCTTACGCTGGATCAACTCGCCGTGGTGCACAAGCCCACTGGCTCCGGGATGTATTTCGTGTCTCTGCAGTGAAGGGTTCAGTGGAACCCCAAAGCTGCCATGTGCCAACCATCGCGTCATCTGACATGGATGAAGTACGTCTGTTTTGATTGGACGCAGGCTGGCAGCGAATCTGAAAAGCGCACACAGCGCGGCTTGTGGTCCAGAGGCCGCAGTCCCTACACCAGCCCTTCCTGGGAGGAAATCCCATTACAGTCCCTGGGCTCAGCTCTAAGCAGACTGGGTCACAACCTGTGTTGCCCCACCTGAGGGGCATCGCTGGGGGGCGGCTTTGTGCTTGCCGTGGCTCCTCTCTGCCACAGCCTCTCCCTCCGGAGGCCTGGCCACAGCTCCTGGCCCGAACGGCTGCTTGCCGTATTACTGTAATGAGGCTGCGGGCAGAACGGCGGGTGCCGGCTGGCAATCCAGTGCGCAGAGGCGGAAAGGTGGACAAACGTGCAGCCAGCTGGCTCACCTGAGATGATGCATCGCCAGGCTAATGAGCCGGAAGGGCAGCCACCCTTTGGGTCCATGCGCCCCATCAGGAATGCCAGATTCCTTAAGTGCCAAATGCCCTTAAATGCCAGATTCTTCCCATACTGCAAAACCGGCTTCCTCCTGCCTTGGCTTTTGAGGAACCAGGCACCAAAGTGAGCCCCACGCCCTGGAGTCATGCTCAGCTTGCCTCCCCCACACATCTCTCCCCACCTGCCCTGGGAGGCACAAGGCTGCAAACACAACCCTCTGGTTCAGGACCTGCTCCCAGAAACTGCCTTTTGGGCGCTGTCAGATAAATGCACTCTGCACTTGCACAGGGGCCATTCTTCCCTGTGCTTCGAAGCAGCCCTCCTCCACACTTGCTGCTCTCGTGATGTATTCAACTTTAACCCAAATTACTCCCAGTCCAACCCTCCTGGAGGGGGCAAAGCCTGCCCATGTGGATCAAACCCTCAGAACCTGAAGTACTAGAAACTTGTAAAAACCAGCGACCCCCAAACAAGGATGGGTTTCAGGGCACCAGACCCTGCATTCAATCAGGCCGTGTGCTTGCCGGTCGGGAACACACACACAGCCCTGGCAAAGCCGCGTGTGAGTTTGGCGGCCGCCACTGTAGACGAGCCGGCCCCCAAAGGCCAGCGACTGCCTGCTTCCACGCAGACCTTAATGCCTTTCCCAGGGACGCTTTCTCACCCTCCTGCGACACCCGCCCCCGATGCGTTTGCCAGACAAAGGTGCCGGGGGCGACAGGGAAGGTGACCCGGTGTGTGGAGCGGGGGCGGCCCACATTCCTGCCATGTGCCTGCGGGGTGTGAAATGTGCCCCCTCAGCCCTGGGGGGCCGCTGGGACGCAGGCACGCTCTCTCACACCTGGACACATGGCGGGAGGGCGGGCAGGGCGATCCGAGCTGCCCAAGGGAGGCACAGAGGCCCTTGTGGGCTGGCCGCAGCCAAGAGCGGCCCCTGCAGGCATCTCCGAATGGGATAGGACTGCTCTGGGGCGGGGGGGGGCATGTCCCAGGATCAAGGATTCGATCCGGGAAAAAGTGGACGGGGTGGGAGAGGAGCTGCGCAGGGAAAGACTGGACTGTCCCCAGGTTTCTTTGCATGGGGGCTCTCGGAGTGGTTGATGAGAGTATAAACGGCACAGCGAGAAAGAGACCTTTTTGCCATCAACATGAAGCATCGGGAATTAAGCAGGCGAGTGGAAGTCTCAGGGCAGAGGAGAAAACAAGACCGACCCTCAGCACCTGGCAGAAAACGACGTGGTCATCCATTCGCACTGCTTGAGGGTTCCGCGTGTGCACGGGTTCCTTAACGGGGCCGGTCAGTGGCTATAAACCTAGGGTGAGGTGTCCCCCTTCGCAGAGAACAGTCCTCTGCTGGAAGCTGTGCCAAAGGACCCCCCTTTGCCAGAGGTGTTAAGCGGGGGCTGGACAGCCGCCCGCCAAGGAGGTAGCCTCTGCGCTCTGCAGGGCCTCTGGGACCCTTCAAATATTCCAGAATGATCGCTGAGCAACTGCCAGCGCAGGACCTGGCCACAGACACGCGCGGCACGGCCAGCAAAGCGCCACTTCTGGGCTTCCCTCGGCGTGGACAAGCAAAGGCGGGATGCCGGTCTGCGCAGATCCCTGGCTGACCCAGGAAGGCCCACGTGGTGGAGGACGGAGCTCCTCGGATCAGAGACCGACAGCCGTGACTCTGCTCTGCAGCCATCAAAGGCCTCGCGGGAAGGCAGCCAACACCCCCTTTCAGCAAAAGCATTCAGCTCCCAGGCAGCGGCTCGTTTCCTTTACCACACTGAGCTGTAAACAAACATTATGGCTGCATTAAGAACCAGAGATGTCAAAATATTGGCACAGGCACTGCGGAGTCAAGAGAGGGCAATTACGGCCTGAAAGGGAGGCGGCTTTGGGGTGGTGGGGTGAGCAGAGGGAAGGAGGGAAAGCTGTGCTCCTCAGGGGATGGCCTTCTTTGGCGACACACATGCGCAAAAGAGCAAACCGGTATATAAGGGACAAGCAGCCACCAGCCTGCCCGTGTTTTAAAACAGCTTTCCATGTGTCAGACATGCAGCTTCCACGATCTCCAGAGAAGAGTTAAAAGCCCAGCGTGGCTGGAAGTTGCCAGGTCGGGGAAGGCAGGGTGAAGCAGCCGTGGTTGCCAGGGGCTCTCCCGCCCATCATCCACGTGGCGAGGAGAAATAACTTTCTGCAGTGTGTGTGATTGCACCCGGGGAACGTGGGGGGTATGAGTGGAAGGAAAGAGGGGGGCCAGGAGGCTTCAGGGGGCTGTGGATGCCCCCCGGGCCTCGGGCTGAGCACCTGGCTGCGGTCAGCACACCTGGAGGCTTCTCGGTGCCCACGACTTTGCACGAAGCCAACAGGCACAAGGGCAGGGCAGGCACAGCCGGGCTGAGAGGCCAACTCACCAGTGCCTCCTTTCCCCTGGGCAGCCGGCTTGTCTTCTGGATGCTTGCTCTGATCCGGGAGGAGGGCAGCGAGGGCCTTTTTGCCCCCTGCCAGGCCAGCAAGTGGGAGCCCCGGGAGAAAGAGGTCGCAGCTGGTGGCCGTGGCGGGGAGAAGGGGGTGGCTGAGGGAGGGGCCCCCACGGAGGCCGCCTAGCCCAAGGGCCCACAGAAAGCAGGCGGGGACAGCAGCTGCTCCCGGGAGGCCCCCCAGCCCCCCAGGAGGAGGGGTGATGCTGCAGGGGCCTCCCGCAGGGAGATGCGCCAGCTCGCTCTTGGAATGATTCCCTCTTGGAATGATTCCCTCTCATTGTTGCAATGCTTCCGGCCCAAAGGAAAACTGCCCAGCACAACTGAATAGGAAACCGGTCCCCGTTTCTTCCGGCACCGCTGCTGGTACCCAGGACTGGCCTTCCTTAGAGAAGGTCCCAAGGAATGAATATGAGCCTAACTAGGTACAATCCATCGGGGAGGACTGGCAAGCCGTTAGGTGCTTTTAAAGCAAGCTGTATTAAAAATAATTAATGCGTTCAAATGACGTCAAGAGACACGCCTTTATGCTTTTGTTCGTGGTTAATTTACGAGGCCCCTCCCTCCCCTTGGTTCTCACGCTCCGTGAAGCGCAGGCCTGTGCAGCCATTAGCTCATGTCTGTCCCCCCATCCCTGGAGGAAACCTTAAGTAGTAAGACAAGCCACAGGTGCCTCTGCGCATATGCAGAATACTTTCCCCCTCATCTCCAACCTCAAGTCGGCGGGCACAATAAACGGGGAAAGTGACGCGCGAGGGAGCTTTGGCCACGAAGTCAGCCAGAAAACACTCGTGGGATCGTTTGCGCCTGAGAAAATGCGGCTGGAAGGAGCAGCGCTGATTTACGAGCGAGCAGGAACGCTCCGGCTTGCCTGCATTTTCTGGGGAAGGCCCCCCCCGTTCCTCCCCCAGCCCAGAAAGCGGCACTTCGACAGCAGCGTGTCTGAAGCGCTGATTTATTCCTGTGGCAGCTTCTTTGACACGCACTACACTCTGGGCTGCTGTCAGCGCCAGTAATTTACAGCTCCCTCTCCCCTTCTGTTTTCCCTGAAATTAGCAAGCACAGAATGGGGAGGGGGAGAAGGCACACAACTGTGAAAACATCCCGGGGGGGGGGTGCGAAGCATCTGTGCCTGCACAGAGTCCCTCTCTCCCCCAGCCCGCAGCTGGCAGGCCCAGAGCAGCAATGCCCCTGCCAGGTAAGCTCCGCCAGGGATGGAGAGCAGCGTGCCGGATGCAGCGAGAGGGACTACTGCTCCCATCACCCCGCAGCTGGCTAGGGATGACGGCAGAGGCCCTCCAGATGTGTCGAACACGCGTCGGGTTGGGGAACGCGACTCAAGAGGTGTGGGAGGGCGTCCCCCGTGGGCTGCAGGCGACCTCACTGCAGCTGGAGCAGGGAAGAATGGCAGGGTATTTATGGAGAAAGTGGAATGTGAGAGAGGCAGCCCCACACGAGTTTCCTGGGCATATATAAAAGTGCTCAGCAAGTAGATGCCCTTTCCCCTTAACCAGGGATGCTGAAGCTCCAGCCTGCTGGGGGATGGGGCGGTGGGGGGGGGGATGCCTGCCTTCAAGGATCGCACAAAGTCTCTCCCTTTCCCTAGGACTCCCTTTCCCTAGGACTGCTTGGGGGAGAAATGCTTTTCCCAAGCTGCCGGCAGCAAGAGCTTTGAGCGAAAACATGCTGATCTGGGGGACACTGTCCGGCTCCCCTTTGCCGTGTCCCTGCCAGCCGCTGGACTAGGCCCCTGGTCGCCGCTCCAGGACCAGCTCGGCCTTCCAGCTGAAGGCTCTTCGGCGTCCCCGCCGTACCACCAGGTGCAGGTCCACAGGTGCTCGAGATCCGAGTACGACCCCTTTATGCCAAGACGCCACGGGGGGAGGAGGGAGGCAGGGTCCGGGGAAGCGGGGGGGGGGGCACCAAGCAGGGAGACAAGTGCAGGGTCCTGCTCGAAGCATGAGCGGAAGGAAACGGCAGCATTGCTGTCTCCGGCTTGTCTGCGCCCGGCAGCTTGAGCTTTTGGGGGCGGGCAGATGGTGAACGGCGCACATCAGGGAAGGGAAAAGGGCTTTTTCTGAGCAATGAAAAGCAGCGTCCACCCAGTTTGGACCCCTCCCCCATCAGCTGCAGCTGATAGCTGTCCCACAGCCTTCCTGCCATCGAGACCCCAAGAAACAGAAACAGAGCGAGTCAGAAGGGGCCTCCCGGGCCATCTAGTCTGACCTCTGGCACCAGCCGGCTCCGCTCACGACATGCCCACCATGTGCATGTCCAGCCTATCTTTGAGAAGGAAACCCTCATCTTCGATTTTGCTTTTATTTACCTTTCTGGCGTACGATATCCCACCCTTCCTCCAAGGAGTGCTTAGCGAGAAACGCAGCGCCAGCTTCCACAAGCAGAGACCCCGTGCGGTGTGGCGGCTTGGGTGCTGACGTGAGCCTCGGAGCCCCGGGGTCTCGTCCCCGCTTGACCTGGGGCCAGTCACAGGCTCTCAGGGCTGTCATGGGGGTGGTGGGGGGCTGTTTGTTACCTTGGGTTCCTTGCGAGAATTAAGAAAGGCAGAATATAGCAAAAAGAAGTTACATGGCTTGTTCTTTCCAAACAAAACGAGCCGTTTCTGCTGCTTCCACAATTCCAGGCACAGCGCAGCCGCCCCCTCCCTTCTTAGTGACCTCGCTCTCCAGGCTTCACCAGCCCCTACCTGGGGCCGAGAGAAAGGCTTGAGGCTTCTACAGGTGAGAACCGAGCAGCCTTGCCCTCGTTTGCAAAGCTGCCAGTCGTTTCTTGCACAAGAACTCTTGGCGAAGAGTTGGCATTTCACCGGCCCACGGAAGGAAGCTCTTCCGGGGAGTCCAGGGAATGGATTTGAGGATCCGGTTTGCATGTCCGAATTGCAGGGGCCTCGACGCCTCGGTGCACCCCCACCCTGTGGCTTCGCACGTGTGCAGCCAGCCAGCCTGGAGCAAGATGCTTCCCTCAAAGCCCCGAGGGGACGTCTGAGGGGTACTCTCTTTGCAGTGGGAGTCGCAAACTGGTCAGCCTCTCGTGCGAGACCCACCTGGGCGAAGCACGATTTGCCTCCCCCAAGTATGTGGGGCTCTGACGGGGCAGCAAGGCGGTTCGCTGCCCCCTGGCTCTGGACCATGCGCTCTGCTGGGCTCTTTGCACTACCTGGTGCCAAGCGCCGCATTACGCACTTTCTTTGGGGGCTCTGCCAGAGACTCTCCGTGTCGCCCCTCCCCAGCCTGGTGCCCTTTGGAGCATTGGGCCACACCTCCCCGGGAGTGGGGGTCCGGCGCATCCAGGTGGCTTGTGGGGGGGGGGGGGAATTAAGGCTGCCTCGCAGCAGCTCTGGTCATGGGGCTGGCGAGCTCCGAGATGCTTGCTGGACCCGTCGTCCATCGGGTCCCCGAGCTGAGGTCTTCCCAGGGCATCTGGCAACCGGAGGTGCCCAGGGTGCCACAGGACCCTGGCAGCCAAAGCGGGGCTCTGCTCTCACACCGCATGGCAGCAAGTGCCCCAGCCCCTCCCGCTGAGGGGCACCGTGCAGCTCCCCTTGCCAGAGTGCTCCAGGGCATGGCCAGCCTCGCAGTGGCAACGCCCACCGCGGCTCCGCTCTCCTCCGGTGGTTCTCTGCACTCGCTCCGAAATCCAGCTCCTCCGCCAGGAAGCTGGGGGGGGGGGGAGGGGAGGGGAGGGGGACGCGGCATGGCAGGCCGGGGGTGAGGTAATGTCAAAAGGTCCAGGAAACGGATTCATTATACACACCAAACAGGAAGCAATGAGACAAGACCTTGGCAGCTCCGAGATGCATTTATTCGTTCGAGGCGAGGGAGGGGCAGGAGGCACTCTCGGGAGCAGCTCCGTTTGCCTTGCGGCCCCCCGTCCCCCCCCACGGCCCAGGCAGGTGCAGCTCCGTCCCTTGTGGGGCCCCGCCGGGTCGCTCGCCTGGGCCTCACCCCCGTGCCTGCCACTGCTCCCGCGCCGGTTTCAGGCTCGGCGCCTGCGGATGACCTTGGAAGGGCACCCGGGAAATTCGGGGGGAGAATCCGAGTGCTGGGGGGACGGGGGCCGAGGGGCGCGCAGAGCAGCCTCCCGCAGCCAGGGAGAGGCGCCCCGGGCAGGCTTCCGGTGGGAGACGCTGCTTCGCTTCGCTGCCGGCAGCAGGTCACGCGCCCCAGGCAATGGCGACAGGCAGCGCCAGGTCGGACGGCACCCCCAGCCCAGCCCCTCCGGGATCACCTGCCCTCCCAGTGGGCAGACAAGTCCGCCCCTCCTTCCTGTTTTTGGAAGCAAAGAAAGGGAATTATCACTGCGCCGTAACCTTGCAGCGAGAAGCGACCAGAGGGAATGCAGGCCTCTGTCCAGGCTGACGTCCTGTTTATGTTCTAAACACTCCTGTGTTTGCTCTCCCAGCCGCCCCCCCCCAGCTGTTTATCCCTCTCCTGCCCCCCACCTCAGCATGTCCGGCTCAGACAGCCTGGAAATGCATTTTCTGTGGGGGAGGGAGAAGAGAAACAGGAGGGAGTGTGGGAAAGAGCTGAAATCGGTTCCTGTCGGGAAATCTCCCCCGCCCCCCCTACATTCTTTCGAAGAAGAATGAGGTAGGGAAGGAAAAGGAGACGGCGGTGAGGGGCACATTCTCCTTGCCCTGGAAAAAAATGTCCACAGAGGGGAAATGATGCCAGTGACTCACCAGGTTGGGATTGTGATAACCGGAGCAGCGAGGTTTGGACTGTACCACACGGCCACACAGAAATGCTGGGACTTGGAGAAGCGGGGCTTGGATTTCTGCTCTGGGGATGCCGAGCGGTTTATGGGCACCAGCGGCTGGGCCCACACGGTGCTGGACAGCCCTGTGCCGATTTCGCAGCTGGGGAAGCGAAACGAGGCGCCCTGCAGAGCTGCGGCCTGCTGCGCTCTCAGAGGCGCCTGGGCACCCGTGCGAGAGCGCCCGTGCTTGGGGCGGGCAAGGCTCCTGCCCTGCATGGGCACGGCCAGGGCTGAGGCCGGCTTCTCCAGCTGCGGGCAAGCAGGAGCGGGAGCACATGGCTCCACGGCAGCCACGTTTGGGGCCTGCTTGGTTTAGAGCCTTTTCAGTCCTGCGGGGCACACACTCTGCCAGACTGCCACCAACGGCTGCTTCTGGGTCCGGCCCGCTCTCTAGCAAAAGCCGACATCTGCAGGATGCTGAACTGCTACGCACTGCAGTGGCACAAGGAATCGCCTGCACTTTACATGCGGCACACGGCGGGCCCGGGGGCCAGACTCCCGCATGGATCTACTGCGCAGCGGTGCATTTTCTACCGCGGACTTTGGGGAGGACCTGCACACACGGTGCAAGATGCAGCCTGGGGCAGGAGACAGAGAGCACCTTGGGATCACGCCGTTCTTTTCCTTAGCAACGGTCGGTCCCCCCCACCCCCAATATACTCCAGCTGGATTTCTTTCCTGTTTACATCCGATGCTGGACTCAGGATGAAGATTAGTCCGAACTTGCCTGCACCAAGACGTTGGAGGGGAGGCAGGGCCTGGGTGCTGCCTCACTCCGAGCCGTGCTGGAACCCCTCGCTCGGGTCAGCCTTCGCTCCCTGGCCGAAGAGGAAGGTTCTTTCGCTTCCCCTCACACGAGTTCGGACAGCTCTTTGCGTCCCCACCTGCAGGGGAGCCGGGACTGACCGACACTGCAGCAGCCGGCACTAAAAAGACGACCATTTATTTTAGCGCTTGCCTCACATTAGTTTCCGTTCACCCCAACAGAGCAGCAGCACGGCCTGGAATCTGATGGGAACATGATAACAGGATGAGAGGAAGTGATCCAGAAGCGACTGGCCACGAGGCGAGGCCTGGCCTGGCCGCCCCCTCTCTGCTGAGGCAGGGGGAGGCAGGCCGCCTCGCTTGCCTAGAGGAGGGGCCGCAGGGGCAACGACAGTCTGCTCTGGAAGAGTCCTCGGGGAAGGGGCTCGGCGTCCCACACGGCTGGCCAGGCCTGGGAGGGGGACCGGGATGGGCCAGCCCTGGCAGTCTCCGATCAAACGTCCGTGCCCCTTGCGCCTGCCGCCTTTGCCGGGGGGTCTGAGGAGTCCACCTGGGGCGGCCCGGCTGTACTTGGAAGCGGCTCCATCACTGCTGCTTGGACCGAGGCCACAGCCGGCTCGCCAGGGAGCCCAGGAAGAGCTGCTGCTGCTTGTGCTGAGAGAGATCAGAGAGGCGCTGCTGCTCTTCCTGGAAAAGATGACACCGGGGGGCGGGGGGGAGGCAGTCAGCACCCAGAAGAGCGCAAAGACGCCCCCGCCCCCGTGGAATACCCGTCCTCGGGATGCTGATGTGTCAAGGGGTCTCATGCACCAAGTCTGTGCGGAAAGAAGGCATTCCAAGCATGCTCAGAAGCCCTCTCATCTCCTGCTCCCCTCACACAGGTGTGGGAGATCCTGATCCCAGGGCCTAAACGGGCTTCCGAAGGGCGTTTGGGGGCCACGATGCCAGCCAGCCCGAGCCTCTGATCAGGAGACGTGCTGTGCCCACGTGGGCAGCGATGCTCCTAGCTGGGGCTCAGGCAAGCAGGGAGGTGTTGGCTGCCCCCCCCCCCGAGCGGGGGGCCGTTTCAGCCTTTCATGCTCGTGCCAGGTGGATGCATCAACGCACCTCGGCGGCCTGACCCAACCTCCCCAGGCAGCCCTGGCCAGGGCTGGGGCCCCAGGGGCCGGCCCACACCTGCTGCAGCTGGGACTGTCTGCGCTTGAACGCCTCCAGCGGGTCTTCTTCCAAGGAGTAGTTCTCCAACACTGACCGGACGTCTTCGACTCCACTCAAGGCAACAGCTGCGGGACGCACGCAAGAACGGGGCACTGAGTCAGGCTGCCGCCCGCAGCCATGGCCCGAGTGGCCGCTGTGCATTCACACGCAGGGCCCCTCGCAGTGGGAATTCCTGGTGCCGGTGGGCTGGGCGGGGGGCTGGTGCCTGGGCTGCAGGGCGAGGGGGGTCCGCAGGGCAGCGGTGCTCGGCCTCCGAGGCCCCAACGGTGAGGCCGTCGCAGCCCCCTCCCAACTGTTCCCGTGGGACAAAGTAAGGGCCCTGCGTCCCCCGCCCCCGGACGACAGCCCTCCCCTTACTCTTCAGAAAGGCGGCGAGGTCAAAGAGGGCCCGGTCGTCCGAGTTCCCGTCCCACTTCTTCAGGGCCATGCCGTTGAAGGGCTGCAGGCGGAAGGCCTCCTTCTTGCAGTCCACCATGACCACCTTGGCTGGGTCTCTGTTCAGGCAGGAGATGTCCTGGAGAGGAAGAGGACACCAGGCAGGCAGGTAGGCAGGCAGCAGGGGCCGGGCCGGGCCGGCTCTTCCCGGCTCACGTGGCACTTCAGGACACATCTGCATGTTGGGAGAGGCGCAGGGGCTCCCGCGGCGGCAGCGAGCCTTCCTGAAGCGGAGAGCGCCGTGCCAAGGGCCCCGTGTGTGGAAGCCGAGCGCGGCCCCCTCATTTCCGGGCTGGGAAGCTCCCTGCACCTTTGCCTCGCCTCGGCTTGGCTGCCTGGTTCCTGTCGTGCTTTGCACGCAACCGCTCCTCTCCCGGTGGAAAGCTTCCTGTGACTGCGAGCTGGAGCACGCGTGGCTTCCTGCGGACAACTCCAGCTGCAGCCCGCAGGCCTGGCCTCGCTCTCGAACAAGCACGCCTGCAGGAGCGTTTTGCCAGCCGGACGGACTGCCTCCCCACAGGGAACCCCGGGAGGCCCAGCAGAAGGCACCACGTTGCTGGTTCCAGAGCGTCTCTTGTGCAGGGAGCACAGCCTCCTTATGGCACCTTGACTTCAAAGCACAAGCACCAGTGCGGGCGGAGAAAAGGCGCTCAGGTCCCAGCATGCCTCAGCTTGCACAGGCCTTCTCTTCGGGATAACCTTTCATCTTTTTAATGCGCATGAACTGGCTTAGGTGGATGCTACAGGGCCGATGGTCTCTTCCTTTAATGCGCTTTTCTGAGCCTGAATCGCCGCTGTGTTGCAACAAAAACCATTTCCTTTGAAGGAATTAAGCTCTCGGCAATGAAAACTAACTCCTTGCCCTCCTCCCGGAACCTTCTCTCCCACCGTCCCGAGAGCTTCACCTCCATCCCCAAGACCCGCTTAGCTCTCTTTCGCTAGGCCGCCGTCACGCAGCCATTTCGGGACGGGCCTCGCACAGGCCTGCCCGAGCGGCAGCGGGAGGGCTGCTCCACGCAGCAGGGGAGCGCACTCCTTGCCCCCTTCCTCCGCCTCCTGCGGCTCAGAAAAAAGGGGGAAAGGGGCCACAACAATCGGTGCGCGGAGATGACAAATGCATTCCACGGAGAGGAGGAGAGAGGGAGACACCCCACCGGCTCGGGGCAGCAGATGGGAGGTGGGGGGCGGGAGGGGAGGCAGACAGAAGGCAGGCTCGCAGCCAAGTCGAGCCCCGCAAGCCCGTCCCTGCCCTATTGTGCGGCACAGGCACCCAGAGTCGCGTTGCGGGACACGTGGAGCGCATCTGCCGCGTCCGCCTCGCGCTCGTCTGGGTCTGCTGAATGGGCAAGGTGCTCTGTACAGCTGTGGGCATTATCATGGCAGCGGGGGGGGGGGGAGGTGGTCTGAAGACGTGTCCCTCAGGATGCCAACAGCAGGTGTGCACGGGGGGTGGGGGGGTGGCTGCGTCCCTCCCACCAAGCCTGCTGGTGCAGAGGCCCAGCTCTTCCGCGATTCTGCGGCTAGAACAGAGAGCCAGGAGGCTCGGCGGGACATCGGCGACATGCCTGCGACGGATCGCGGCCTCCGTTTCTCATGGGCACAAATAAAATGCAGCCCCAGGGTGTAGAGTGGAGCACGTCGCGTCACCTGCATGCTGGCGATGGAGGAGGAGGGAGCTGGAGGGGAAGCATGGAGGGAGGAAGTGCCGGCGGGCATGTTCTGCCGGAGCCGGCACACAGCGCTGGCGGTCGAGCGAGGAGGCCGTCCCCCACCAGGGAGGCGCTCCTGACACAGGTGCGGCAGATGCTTGCACTCCAGCGTTTCCCCAGTGCAGGCAGTTTAAAGTGGCTTGTGGAACGAGCTCTTTATACACGAGGATTCGGACAGGGTTTAACCCTCCGTGGGAGCAGCGGAGAGAAAGGGGAGTTGCGAAGGAAAACCAAGGCACTCTCAGCTCTGGCTGGACTGAGGAGACCGAGACCGAGACCGGCAGGGGGCAGCCGCAGAAGAGCAGGAGCCGAGCCTTTTCCTGCCTCCGCGAACCGGCCTGCCCACGCCTGCCACTCGTGCGGCTTTCCTTGGGCGGAATCTCAGCACAAGAGGTTGCTCGGCAGCCCAGCGCTTTTCTCCAATGGCTCACCCAGAATAACACGGCGGCCTAAACACACTCAGATGCGTCTGGAGACGCTCTCCAGAACACGCACAGAGTCACTGCTGCATTACCAGAGTTATGAACCACTTTTCCGCCGAGGGGCTCACAGGATTCTCCATCACCAGGCCTTTTACTTTCACAACGACCCTGCAAGGCAGGCCAAACCGAGCAAGGGAGCCTGCTTCAACCCAGGGCTGCTCCTCCTGAGATCAGCCCCCTAACCGTGGGCCCCACGCTGGAAATACCGCGACGCAAAGCTGACGCCACCACCTGCCTGGCCCCCGGCCCTCACCTTGACATGGTGCCCGTCCATGTAGCGGGTGGCATCACGGAAGAGCCGGTAGGAGATGAAGCCGTGAGGGTCGACACTGTCGATGAGGGGGAAGGCGGTCTGGAAGAGAGAGGGAGGGAGGGAGGGAGGGGGTCACCCTGCGGGTGGAAGCGCTTCTGCTGCTGGTTTGCAAGTGTCACCTGAGGCTGAAGGGCAGTGGCGCTAAGGGGAGGGCACGGGGCCTCACAGCCGGCACGGGCACAGGTGGAAGGGGGCCTGCGGCATGTGCAGAACGCTCATTCTGCCCTCCCCTGCCCCCACCCCATATTTTGTGCCATCTGAACCAGCAAGTGTGTGGCCCTGGGATGGTTAACACACCACCCACAAGCTGCAGCTGCTGATGGGCTCTAGGCGGACTGCTGACTACACCAATCACACGCCCCAACCAGATTCAGATGGCCCAGCACGCACCGCAAGCGCCGGCTCAGAGGGGATCGCTTCCAAAAGAGGTCCAGGCCGGTCTCTGCGCAAGTATCTGGCAGAGGGAGCCCTGCCAACCTGGGAGTGTGGCCCCGGAGCACCGGCACACATGCTTGAACCCGGCGGGCTGTTAACGGGGCGCCCCCTCGGGAGCGCGCAGACTGTGCAGCGCGGCAGACTGGATCCGCCCGCGCGGGGCCTGGGGAGCGGCTGGCAGCTGGCTTAACCGAGGCGCACGTGCTGAACGAGAGCAAACAAGCCAGAGGGGCTCGGGCCCTTCCCAGAGCAGCTCTGCGGTCTTCTGCCCACACGTCTGCTGACCGCGCTGCTGCCTCCTTCCCCAGGACGGACCCGCTCAATTAGCACGGTAACAGCCCGGATTCGATCGGCTGACCGGCTCCTGGGGGACCCTCCACCCCCCTTCAAGCGTGAGAAAGGGGATGGGGAAGGAGGCAGCCGACCCGGAGGCACACAGCAGGCCAGCCAAAATGCCCCCTCCGCAGGCTGACACAGATTCCTCTAGCTCTGGCAGGGGTTCTGGGACCCTCGTGGCAGCTGTGGCTGCCCACCCGCCTTTGCGCCACACGGGTGCGGAATCTGCCCTCTGACCCGAAGCCCAAGATTGCGAGCGGCTTGGTTTCATTTGTATTAACTGGTCGCCGTTTACAGCCCCTGAGAAAAGCTTGGGGACAACGGAGCAGCTCCCCCGCTTGCAACAATCACAGCTGAGCAGCAAAGGCTGAAGGGGGGAGCAATTTCTGGGCACAGTGGAGCTTCATCTGCATAATGCATTCAATACTTAAGAATCTGGACCCCCCCCACCCCCACACACAGTGGCCCCAGCTTTGATCCTCCAACACTCCCAGCGATGAGGGTATAACAGCACACAAGCTGGGCCAGACCCCGGATCCACTCCAGGCTTCTGCCTGCCCCACGGCCGACCACGGGCTCCGGGGGGAAACCCGCGAGAACAGCTTGGGTGCTGGCACCCGCTCAGCCATGTTCCCCAGCAACTGGCATGCTGGGACCCAGCGCCTCAGATAGTGAAGGTAGCACAGCCACTGGAAGCTGCAGCTACTGGCAGCCCCCCCCCCCTGGAATCTGTCCAGTCCCCTCTGGCAGCACTCAGACAGGGGGTCAGCACTGCATCTTGGGAAGACGCCCTCGAACTCCCCTCCATCAGCTTCACGGGTTGATCACACTGGGCTCCAGGGCTGTGAGACTGAGAAGACTCCTCCTCCCACAGGAGGCACAGCTTTATAAGCCTCCATCATGCCTCCCCACTTCCTCCCCTTCTTTTCCGATGCGCCCACTGCTGTGCCAGCCCTGTGGCTGCTTGGGCGCCCCTCTGCTCTGCAATCTTGCCTTTCAGGGGCAGCGAGCAGGACTGGGCCTCCACTGGAGCCTCCTCAAACCTGGTTCGCCGACGCTGGGCAGCCTTGCGGGCTCAGCCTCAACTGGCCCCGGGCAGAGGCCCCACGCAGAGCTGCTGCCCGCCCGCCTTAATACAAACGTGCCAGGCGCGAGGGGCGAGAGGCCGTGGAGCACTCACAGGAATGTGCTGCTGGACAGCAACACCCACGCTTCGGACAGGGAACAGCACCCTCGCATCCTGGGTGGGCCATGGGGCCAAAGCAGCCTCCCCGCCTGTCTGACTTCCCCCGGACACACGAGGCACAGCTGGGCCAAGTTGTGACTGGCTGGAGGCCGAGCGAGGCACTCACCATGCCTGTCTCGGACGTGAAGATGACGATTTCGTAGAGGGGTGCCAGCTGCTGGAAGAGGTTGTCGATGCCTGGTCTCTTTTTGAAGCGCCAGCCGGTCACTAACTGAGGACGAAAACGGGCCAGAGGAGTGGGAGAGCAAAAGCAGAGCCAGGAGAGAAAGGCAGAATCAGCGGCACAGAACGGCTGCTTGCTCAGCTCAAAATCTGGCGCGTAAACTTGCACTCGATCCAGCTACTCCCTGCTCCCACAAGCTCAGCTGGCTTCATACAGCGGCCATGAGCACCATTACTGTGCACCAGGAGGGAAGTGGAGGGGGCGGAAGCCTCCTGGGCAAATAATGCCCCCAGTTTGAAGAGCTGCTGCCCTGCATGGGGAGGCAGGGCACATCCCAAGTGGCAGCTGGGGGAGGCTGCCAAGCCCTCCCAGTCTATGGCACACGGTGCGCTGCAGGAACCCCAGACCCAGGTCGGTCTCGACAGCCCACGCAGGGATGGCTCTCAGCTGGCTAAGCTCCTTCCCCAGGTGGAGAATGGCTGCCGGCAGCCATTCCAAGCAGCCGTGCAGGCCGGGAGGCAGCAAGGGACAGGCTGTGCGGCCACCTGGCTCAGCAGTGGCCCACCCGCCGCCTCTCCCCGCAGGCCTGGGGGGATACGCACCGACCACTCGGGGTGCAGCAGCACATCTGTGAGTTCGATGACGAGGGTGTAGGGGGGCTGGTAGTAGGGCTCTTTCAGGGGGTCCGGGAGCAGCTTCGGGCTGGTGGGCTCTATGATCATCTGCGAGAGAAATAAGCACGGCAGCATGAGGGTCCGAGCCGCTGGCTGCAGGACGGGTCCGTGCCACAGTGGGCTCGCCAGGCCTGGAGGCGAGGTTCGGGGGGGTGCTTCAGTCCCCCTCAAAACATGCTGCTTCCAGCGCTCCCCTGGTAATTGCAACATGCTAACAGCTGGCTGTAGTGTGTGTGCGAATTCGATTTCCTCAGGGCTGCGTGGAGGCGGCAACGGAAGCCAAACGCTTTGGTCCGCCCAGTTGCAGACGGGAGAGATTGCCGGGATCGTGCATTTTTTTAGCTCATGACACACACGGCCTTCTCCTTCGGCCTGGGATGCGGGGCAGGGCCTGGCCAAGGTTCCAGCTCGCCTTGCCAGCTCTTCTCGTAGGTAGGCAGAAGCGCAGAACCAAGGGGGCATCATTGCAGCCACTCGAGAGCGGTGGTCCCTCTGGGGTCGACTCCCCGCTCTGTGGGCGCCCAGCACTGAGGCGGGGAGTCCATGCTGCAGCGGCAGAGGCGGCGCACTCCAGCCTCGGGTGCCCCCACCATGTGCAAAACAGAGCGCGCACCCCCTACCGATGCGAAGTGAGGCCAAGCCAGGCTGCAAACATCTTGTGCTGCTGAGGGCAAAGTCTGGGCTCGCGAGCGGATCACCCTGACAGCTGGCAACATTCATGGTGTGGGGGACGGGGGCTTCGTGACAAAGCCAGCCACGGAGGCGGCGGCCCCACTTCAACAACGTGGGCACAAGTTATCCTCTAAAGGGGGGAAGAGGGAGCCCACGTCAGCTGCATGGCGCTCATCCTGCTATGGAGCGCTCGGTTTTCCTCTGGGGAGAACCGGGGGCAGATTCTGGTGCTGCGCGAGCCTGTGCAGGCCTCCCTTACCTGCCTGTAGTCCTTGAAGTACTTGTACGCCCTCCGGAGCTGCTGGATCACCACTGGGTCTGAAAGCCAATTGAGAGTTCGGCGAGTGTGCAAAGCCTCTCACGCTTTGCCGGTGGCGAAGAAGTCCGTGTGCGCACAGGCACCCCCACCCCGGCTCTGGGCGTGCTGGGACCAAGCGCCCAAGGGACGCTTTCGCCAAGGGGACGGGATGTGCTTCACGGGGCCGGGCCTTTCGTTTTGGCGCGTCACCACAATCTGCCACCCACTCGGTCCTGTTTCCCATGCCTGTCTCAGTCCCAGTGACCCCATGAAGCAGCCCTGGCACCCCCAAAATCAGGCGCTACAATTCCAGGAGTGGCTTTTCGGGGGGTGGGAAACCTGTTTTAGCAGAATCACTTTCCAGTGGCCCTTGTGCTCGTTTGCCATCGGAAGGAAAACCCTCTTTCCAGGCAAAAACTACGGCAAGACCACCGAAAGCAACATCTCAGTGCTGCTGCAGCGAGTAAGCAGAAGCCTGCTGGCTGTCCGGTCCAGACGAATGGCTATTGACGAGCGGCTGGCGGCTTCCGCACAGCTTCCCCCCCGCCCCCCCAAGCCATCTGAACATATGCACGGTCCCACAGCCCCTCCAAAAGAATACTAATGGATGCTTCAATTACCAGCTCGCTTAAGCAGAGGTCAGGCTGGAGGAGAGAGAGCGTGTGAGCGGAGCACAGTCCCCACCCCAGCCCTGCTAACTGTCCCTCTGAGATTACAGCTTTAGCATCTCGGGGACCAGGGTTATTCAAACAGAAACTGTAAGTTAATCAATCAAAGGCGGGCGCATTGAATGGGGCGTAATTTGGGAGCAATTGTTATGATAATCCAAGCAGAGCAGCTGGGGTGGATGACTGGCTGGGCCACAGCGGAGCCAAAGGGATTCCGGCGTCCACGGGCGAGTATGGCGGAATTTGGCTGCCTGAGTAGAAGGCTTTTTAAAACTCCACAAGAAGAAATGCGAGGCGGGTTCCGCAAGTGTGCTCCCCAGTCTGATGCGATGGGACACTGAGTTTGGACTCCCACTTTCCTATCTTTAGTGAGTCTGGATGGAGAAACCACTCCTAGCGTGAGGAAGTTTCCTATGGCACAGCGAGAGGCCCGGCTGGGTCAGAATAACAAAGCACCTGTCCTTGATGTATTTGAAAGCGACCCCGTTGGGAAAGTCCAGTTTGCTTATTTCTAGTGAGTTACAATTTATACTGGAGAAAATGAAGCCATGGCTTCTGTTCTGAAACCTGCTTCGGGTTTTTGGCTGGAATACTAGGGAGGAGGGGCCCTGCTTGAATGACCTGCTCTTTATGGCCGAAGGTGCTGAGCTGCTCCCCTTGCAATGCCGATAGAGCTAACCCACCTAAGAGGCTCGGGTGTTGGTTGGGCGGCTGATTCGGGCCACGTTGCACAATGCATTATGCTACTAGAGGCATCAACCCATGACAGCCAGGGAGAAGCCAGACCTGCAAATCCCAGCATGCCCCGCCAGGGAGGGAGCTGGGCGTGGTGGGCCAGGTTTCTGCTGACACCTGCTGTGCTTGATCCTGCCCCTCCCCAGTGAGCTCCCTCTGCTTGCTTCGGGAGCACTCCTTCCCGGGTGATCTCCCAGCCTTGATCTTCCTCCTCAAGCAGCAGGGCCTCCTCTGTGGCAGCTCCCAAACTCTCCCACAGAGGCACTGGCCCAGGATCTCCCTGATGGCATTTCTGAGACAGCAGAAGGTTCCCCCTTTCGTAACACTGCATGCCTGTGCTTGTTGCCCCGTGTCTATCAGTTTGAAATTGGCTTACCAATTCCAGAAACGATTGGCCCATTTTTTTGTATTCTGGTTTTGTTCCACTTGATAAACTGCAATGACATTTTATGAACCGCAGCAGGCAGAGTCTTTTAAAAAAGCGCATTTCAGGCAACTGACTCCCCAAAACCCGTTAAGTCTGAGCTGGGCAATGGAACCCGTACTTCTTCCCAGTGGAAGTGAGTGATTTCAACATCTCGGGTTAATATAAATGTAGAAGGTGGTTCTACGGCTTGATACTAACAGCCACAGTTCAACACGGGCACATAAAGAAACGGGAAGGGCCATTCTGGGGAGCCCCAGCGATTCAGCCACACACTTTGGCCGCAGTCTGTCCTCCTTTCCATCAAAGGGCAATAAACTTGTGAGTCTGCTGAAAATCTGGAGGGAAGGGAAAGCAGGGGGAGGGGGCGTGAAACACTGGGAGGGGGACAACCGAGCAAACCCATTGTGAGGAACAATGGGGCTGCGACTGGAGGATGCCTTTTAATCGGCTGAGAGCATATGCCGGGCCAGCTGAAAGGCCCTCGTGAAAGGTGCTTCCTATCCCAGGCGAAAGCCCCCCCAGCCCCCCCCGTGGGTTTCCTACATAATTTAGCAGAAACCCCCACTAACGGGGCAATCTGCCTTCTCAAGGCATCCCGCAAAGTTCCACCTGGCCCTCCGCTGCGGAAACAGACACCTGACCACCCCTCTGTATTTCTGAAAACTCTAAATATCATACAACGCATTTTAAATATTCACTCGTGGACAAGTCTCTTGGCAGGGGAAACCAAAGATGCTCTTGCGGAGCTCTTATTAAAGCAGTCCTGGAGTGCGCACTCTGTGCACGCCCGCGCACCATTTATGCAGCGCTGAGCACTAACCTGCATGCAGACGCTCTTCTAATGGGCCCCTGGGCCTGCCTAAAGCGAACCGCCGAAGAGCCGGGGCGGGGACAGAAGTGCGCTTGGAGCCCCGCGGGGCACAGCACGCCACCGCATCCGGCTAAACCTGGTGCAGAGGCACGTGGCACAAAACCAGAACGGTCCGGATGCCTTTGGGGCTGGACCCCAGTCGGCGTGCCTCGCCGCTCGCCAAGATTCAGTGTCCTGCCATCCGCCTCTCCGGGGCGAGGGATAGCTGAGGAGGGGGACAGCTGGCGTGCCTGCGGCTGGCCCTGCCACGGCACACACCACACGCAGCCCCTCCTCTGGGCTCCTCGCCCGTCATTCATTTCCATCACAACGCGCTGGCCCTGCTTCGCGCCTCCAGCGACGCTCAGGGACGGACCGGAGAGGGGTGCCTGCCCAGTGGAGCAGCATTGTTAACTCCCCATCACGACATAAGTTCCGGCTGACCTTCTGCTCCCGACAAGGGGTGTGCGCCTGGTTATGCACCAGTACATCTGCTCTCAAGGCAGCCGCTGAAGAAAGCCCCCCTCCACCCCCCACTCATCCGATTAGAGATGTAAAGCAATTCTGGTTATTCTGGGAAGTTTGTGCGCAGGGATTTTCATTTTTAAAAATGCTTGTGAAGAGAGGGGTGTGTAAGCAGGTCACGCCTGTTGCCATTCCCCCACTACCCTGTTTAAGGCAGAAGGGAATTAACATATTTATAGCTTAACTTCTGGTGCATTTCAGCTCTGCCTGCCTGGCTACCAGAATTAGCTGCTTTAATAATTGAGGTGTCGAAGGCATTTGGTTAGCTGGTGGCACAGATTAAAAAGCCACGGAATCTAGCAGGCCGTTCCTGAGCCACGAACCCATCCAAGCTCGCAGGGAACTCGCAGCCCTGACAAGCCAGCCTCCCCCTACTTGCACATCGGCCCGATCTCATTTTGAAAAAAGTAGGAGCATGACTACACTTTCTATTCTGCCACTCTACACTTTTAATCCTTTTTTTGATAGAGAAACCAGAGTTTATAATACAGCTTCTAGGCTACATTATGATATATGCTACCCGACATTTCAAGCTGTCCCAAGTATCCATGCATAAGGCCTTCTTCTATCAGCGTGCAGGCAACATTTCAAAATCAATCCTTCTGTCTGAAAAGTCCTCTTGAATGTTTACTTTGCTCTCAGTAAGTGTCATCGCATAATAATCCTATGCTAACACTACATAAACACTAGCATGCCTCACTGCGTTGAAAAAAGTAACACCATATAGACCTCGGTTCCTTGCTCAAAAACACGAATTTAGAGTATTTCTGCTATGGTCTACCAGGTCCTTACAAAAACCTCAGAAGAACTCTGAGAACAAAAATAAATATTTAAAAGCATTGATATACCCGCAACCCAACATTTGCCTTAAAAATGAGTTCAAAATCTTTGGTGAAGAATCAACTTTTTTCAGGGAGAAAAATCTGGATTTGAAACAAAAACTTTGGTGCAAGAAAGGCCAGGTACTTGCTCCGTCACCCTATGTCCATACTTCTCAGCTTTTCCAAACTTTATTGCCTCACTCCTATGCCTTGCTTCTCATTTCTCTCCATCAGATCAACTCCAGCGTATCAAAGCAATTAAAAAAAAGACCCCAACAGATCTGTCTACTCACCATTATCAAACTCATCAGGAATCTGCACAGAGAGAGAAAGCTTGTTATTTTTACTCTATTTCTTATTATCAACCATAAAACACATGTATGATTATTTTTATTCCTGCAGCCATTTGTTATAACAGCAAAATAATAAAATTAAAATACAGTAAATTTTAAAACAATGAAACACACTGCCAACAGCAGTGATAATCAGTCGATTACTCCCCAGAGTGTTAAAAATGGCACGATGTTTAGCTGCTGTAAGAGCAAAGTCTGCCGCTGCCAATGAAATGCCTTATTCTGCTACAACTTTTTCTCCAAACCTTGTAAGGATCTTTAAAAAAGTTTGAATTGTTGAAGAAATAGGACAGTTGAACATCAAAGGCATCTTCCATGGACAAGCACACACAGAGGTACAAAATACGCTTCTAAAACGGGGGTAGGAACAATAAAACTGAAAAAGGGAAAGCAATCTGGTTTTGGCAGTGTTAGTAGCTCTTGCTTCCTGGCACTGCGTAGCCGTATCTTCTGCCTGGCCAGAAGAGGCTGGATTAAGGAAATCTCCAACATTAATGATAATGCAAATACTGTGTGTTAAGGACAATAATGCTTTTTTGTCTTCAGGGTGCTAGACTGTCATCTTGACGGCTTGATCCAGGAAGTTAATTTTTAGATATTTATGCATGCTCGAGCTGTCCTCCCCAACCTCCAGATGCCGCCCAAGAAAGCTCCTGAAGGAGCGGTGTTGCAAAGCAGCCATTGTTGTCAGCTTGCTCCCTGAATGTTCACAAAGTGGGCATGGAGGGAGGCGGCGGCTGGGGACAGAGAGTTCAGACTGGCTGCCCAGCCAGAGCAAGAGGGTCAGCGGAAGACAGGCAGGGTCAAAATGGACAAAGGAAGGAAGAGTGGAACATGCAGAAAACATGGAATATTGTTGGTTTGGGGCTGTATTTATTCCCACAAGTCCTCAGTACCATTCCAGAAGTAGGAACCTATTTTTATAAAGGCCAGGATATGATAGAGACCCAGACACCAAACAAGGCTTCCAAGACAACACGCACAGGAATTAACATAGGTAGGGGGGGCTGTGTTTTTGTTTGCTCCTCAGAGCCGGGGGGAAGCAGTCGCATGCATTATATAGCTGTTTTTGGCTGGTTCACACAAAGAGGAAATGCGATTGTGAAGAAATGAGGTCTGGAGAGTTTGTTGATGGCATTGACCAAACTGCTCTGCAAGTCTGTTCTCCATCGAACAGGAGGAGGACCACCACCATTCCGCTTTTGGTTAAGAAGCAATGCAGCAAAAAGCCGAACCTTACCAAGATCAAGTAAATCGCCAATGAAACAAGAACCAGCAGTTAAGGGTCCAAGTAAAGGCCGTGCAAGAGGCGCTAAAAGGGCCAACAGCAGGGCTTCACGCCCAGGGCAGCTCCATCTGAAGAAAAGCTGCCGTAGCAACTTCAGAAGCACCTGAACCTGCATCAGAGAAGAGGCCTAGTCCCACTCTGCTTCCCACGGTGACTGGGAAGTGCCTCCCGAAAACCCAAAAGCTGGATACGAGGACCACGGGCCCTCTCTCACGGTCCCCCACCAGCCATGGGTGTCCAGAAACTTGCTGGCTCTAGCACTGTCCAACTGCGGTGCCCTGGCAGAACCTACCATGACCGGCCCTCAAGGGAGAACGTGAACAAGGCCATCTACAACAGGGCCAGATGCTGATCTGCAGACACTGCCAGGATCCCTGCATTTCCTTGCACACAAACAGCAAGCTCCCAGACAAACTCTTTCTGAGCACGTCCAGAGTGCTCTTCTAACTAGTCGCAGTCACTGCAGTGGTTAGAAGATCAGAGTGGGACTCTGGGTCCTAGTTCCCAGTCAGCCGTGCAGCTCACTGGGAGACTCTGAGCCAGCTGTTCACGCTCAGTGCAATCTACGTCACAGAGCTGTTGTGAGGATACGATGGAGAAGGGGACAAGGTAAGCTGCCTTGGTTCCTCACAAGGGGAAAAGTGCAGGACATATGACGCGATGCAAAAATAATAAGACCTGTGAGGGCTGCGGGGGAGGAAGCTTTAGAGCGGCGCGTCAGCTGCCAGGCTGGAGCACTTGCAAAAATAACCGCGCTTTGGAGCCGGCACCAAATGGCTCTCGCACCTTTGCACTTGGGGTTGCATCAACACGCCGCACTGGGCGCTGTGCTCAGCAGAGGGGCTGCGGCCACCTCAGCACAGCATGTTTCTATAAACACTTCTCATATTGTTCTGACCCTCGTATGCCCCATGTTTAAGGTACTGGAGGCTCCCAAACCCTGCTTTTAACTGCAGTTCTTAAGCTCACAGAGCCAAAACGATTTTCAAAGGTTAATTCTATAGCAGGGAGTCGTTTTAACAATCCTGATCAACACCGGCCCCAAAAAACAACTCTGGCAGCACCCAGCGCCTCCCAGCTGTTTTGATGGACAAACAGGAGGGACATAGGGAAAACTAACATAATTGTCAAAGGCAGATGCCGGCTAGTACTTTCCTCACTTCAGTGCTTGTTGCTGGAGAAAATCCCTCGATAAGGAGCTGGGGGACCTACGCTTCAAGGAACATGTGCCCACACCTCTAAGTCTTTCTCCACCTCTTCTCCAGAATCTCTCCACCCTCTCTGGACTCATCAAAATTCAAGCTGGCTGCTTATGGCCAGCATCCAAAGAAAAGAGAGCCAGTGTGGCGTAGTGGTGAAGAGCGTGGGACCGGGACTCAGGTGACCCGGGTTTGAGTCCCCACTCGGCCACGGAGCCAACTGGGCGACTTTGGGCCAGTCACAGACTCTCAGCCCAACCTACCTCACAGGGTTGCTGTGGTGGGGATAAGACGGAGGAGGAGAATGATGGAAGCTGCCTTGAGCCCTTTGAGGAAAAAGGCAGGATATAAATTGAAAAATAAATAAATAACTCTACATTCAAGGTGGTTTTCAGCTTACGCCCTTCAAACAACAGGTCCACCCCCACATGAGGAACAGCTTTTGAACCAGATGATACAGCTGGTGGGGTTGGGGGTGCTGTTCAGAGAGAAACAAATTTATACATTTCAAGCTCCTGGTTGCACTTCAAGCAGCTTTTTGGATCTGGGACTTCAGAGCCAGCCATGTATAGACGTCTAACTGTCCTCGATGCTTCCACGTATCTGCCCAATCCATACAACTGTTGCATTTCCAGAGAATGCCTGCCCGAGTCCAACTGGTGCTGCTTCAAAGAATGTGGAAAGCACTCTTTTGCTACAGTGGGGTTAAGGTCTTAGGAGGAGGGGGCAGAGAAAGAGGAAAAATAATCCGCTGTGCCTGGCTCCATAAACAATCAAAAACTGCATGAGTGCAGGCTGCCTGCGGCCGACTCATCAGCCTTGGCTTCGGCAGAAGAGGCTGCCCTGCGATGCCGAAATCCGGCTGCTTTAGTAACAGCTACGAGTTTGCATCGATACGCAGGGCAGAAAGAAATGCCTGGGAGAGGAGCCCCTTCAATTCTCCCCATGTTGAAAGACTCTGTAGCGACACACCAGCTGCTGGGGCACTGCAGAATCCGCCATACAAAGCAACAATAGCTCTTAATACGTCTAAAAAACAAGCACCCCAAACCCAATCTTGCACGCGCGTGTGCACACACACAGACACACCCGGCTGCAAGCAAATGCTTCATTGTTTGTAGACACAGGTGCAGGAGCAAAGCTGCTGTTGGCCCAAACGGCAAGGCTCTCCAGGGAAAATCCCGGTCCCCTGCACAGGCCTTCAGCCAACTCATCGCAGGACCTCAGATCGGTCTCACTCGGCCTCTGGCACTGGCATGTTTTGCTCAGAGGGTTTTACAGGGAAAAATACAGAACCGGTTGTCCTGGTAAAAGCAAAGGCAAAACCTGGTCTGGATAAACTTCTTTGGGAGAAACTAATCCAAACCATCAATCACTAAACAGGTTTATGAACTGCGGCTTTGTTTTATCTCTTCACTCAGAGTTTGGGATTATGTAAAACAGGCAGAAAGAGGCAGAACGAAAGACTTGAAGGCACACTGAGATTAATCCAATGGCTCATCCGCAAGGCCTTTGTTCCGAGCAGTGGAACGCTGGCTTGGCAGGGTAAAAAAACCAGGGCCGACAATTGGAGGCAGACGAGGAACTGCGGCACACGGGCAGCTGTCAGATGCCTCCCCACCCCACCAGCCACCCTCCCCACACTTAACCAAATACACCCAATGCTACCAAGTTGGCCCCACTGCATGAACATACTGAAGTACATCTTGGCACTTGTTAATCAAGCAAAGCCTCTGATTAAGGCAGATGCCATATTATTCCAAACTGTTTGGCGGGATCAGGATACTGTTTTTTTATATTTGCTTAAATATAGGCTGGGCCGTGCTGGGACCCACAAGCCACTTTTCTGCCTGAACGTGCTTGGTATTGCTCCTTCTGTCAGTCTGACAGGGTTCTGTGCTACATTCCTTCCTTTGTGGGAAGCAAAGATGTCTAGAGCAGAAAACAGGGCCGCTTTGCATCGTGAATCCTGAAGCTATTTCCTCCTAGAACAGAGGAATCCGTCATCCCTTCCTTGGTTTTAGGATAGCTTCGCAAGTAAGTGCTCAGCCAGTTGCTACAGACACTGGGAAACTGTACGCAGCCAGGGACACGCATGAGGTACACGTGCCGGGCCGTGTGACTGGGAACTCGCATCTGCCTCACTGGGCTTCAGAGGAATGCAAGGAAGAGTGCGCTGCACATGTATGCACAGACCTATGCTTTCTCACATCCAGACTAGAACTGACTGATAACGCTTGCTTTCTTTCTGACAGTGTGGCCTTCCAGTCCTTGCGCTCGATAGCAACGCAATTTAAATATCTTTATCTGGCCATTCTGTGGGCTCGGGGCAACCTCAGATTTTGGGCTAATGGGCAGTAGCCCTGAAGATCATTTCTGGAATCACTGACAGAGGCCACCTCAGCTCACACATGTTTGCCCGACAGGCCTGGGAAAAGAACTGATCGCAGCTCTAGGCCACCCCCAGTGCGAGCTCCCTTCACTGGCCGCCATCTGAGTGTGTCTGATTTGGAGGCCACCTGATGTGCCCCACAGAAAAGACACAACGCACCCTCTCAGCTCAGCCCAAGCTTAGCCCACTGGCTGGCAGAGAGGAAAAGGCCCTCTCAGGCCTTGGCAACCAACTGAACAGGTCAGTGACCCTCAAGTCTTCCCAAGGAAGACCAGACCAGACCAGCAACAGCACAGGGTCTGCAATGAAGAGCAGCCTCTTCTCCAGGCTGACTGGTGGAAAGAAGCGAGGGGACGGGCTGCCAGGCCAAGCAATTCACAACAAAGTGAGCACCAAGAACCTCTTCAAGCTGCTCAACAAAAGCAGTGGCCAGAAACATCGACACCTGCAACACACTGACTAGTGCATCAGCCAGGAAAAGCATGTTGATCTGTATTTTGAACCCGACGTCCATCCCTTTGGACATGCTGGGTAGTTGGGTTACTTTTAATGCCCGCTCTATGAGGGTGTCCTACAATGAAACCAGAAGTACAACAGTGCCACCTTGGGGAAAGCACCTCCAAAGGAACAAAACTTAAACACTAAGTTCAACTGCACATCAGGGAACCTACCAAGCTCCCTCTCCTACTCCAGATGTCCTAACATGGCTGGAGAAGACAGTCCGCCCCGTCATCACCAGGCCGTTAAAGTCCCAGCCCCAAGCAGCCTGAAATTATCGATTCAAGCTGCCAGGCACAAGCCCCTCGCTCCCGCATGGCTGCAAGAGCTGAAGAAACCTTCTGGCTCACCCGAGGAGGTGTGCCCACCCTTAAGCATCCTCACTGTGCAATTCCCATAGTGCCGTAAGTCTGGTCTGACCAGCTTCCAAGGTTTTTCCAAGTGTGTAACTTGGAGTCAAGACACAATATAAAACTGCAACTGAATTATCTGTCACATCTTCCTTTCTGCAGCTGAATCACACTGCAATCCCTGTTTTCTTTTTTGACACAAAACTCCTCCACTCCACCCTAGGTTTGTCTAGATTTAAAATGTCTTTTTATATTTCCTTAATGAAACCATCTTTTTTACACTTCCCCAAGTGGATCCAGTACTTGCTTTGATTTCAAAAACAGAAGCTTAAAGGTCAGTGAACACACAAAAGTTAAAGAATGACAAAGGAAACTTGTAATAAAAAAAGATCAAGAAACCTCCCTTCTGAAAATCCACACTTCCTAGGAGGAGGAGGCAAAGAACAGTGTGGGAAAGAGAGGGAGATCAAAGGCGGCCCCTTTTACAGTCACTCAGGCAGAGCCCGTCCAGCCAAGCCGGGTCTTGTGCTCAGGTGATGCCATGAGACTTGCAGGAAGCTGCGAAGTGTGCCCAGGCCTTTCCACCAGGCACATCTGCTCCAGGGCAGGCAGCCTCCCGGCTCATTGCAGCCATTCGCATGAATGCGACAGGCAGCCGAAAAAGGGCCATTAGCAAAACCAAAGGGGGTTTTATTGTGGCTCCAGAACAGCAGGTAAGGAGGCAGACAAAGCATACCTTTGAGGGCGGAGGGGTGCAGCCACTTCAAAGCATGGATCTCCTCCACTTGTGAGAATCTTCACCTCACCCTGCCAGTGCTCCCGAAATATGTTCCCACAAAGGGAACATACAACTGTTTGATACAAGCCCAGGTGTTTTTCGCTTAAGCCAGGAATGACCACCAAACAGCTGCGGGAAACCTCAAGGTCAGGAAGCAGTTCTAGAAGAACCGCTTATTTGGTGCTCAGAAGCATGGTGCCTCTGCTACTCGTATTATCAGCATTACCACAACCATTACTTGCGTAACGCTCAATGTAGCAACATCTCTAGGAAACTTTCTTTGCATGGGAGCCAGTTAGGTATCATGGCTGGTAGCCAACCCAGACTTAACCCATGAAGTCCCCGTGCCTTTTTAAAAGCAATGACAAAATCCTTTTAAAATGCCTAACCATCACTACAGTGTCGTGGGAAAACGAGAAATCCCTTCCAATACAACCCTCACTCCTTTCAACTGAGGAGGAAGAACCAAGCTGTAGAATAAACCATGGGCCTGTACTTTGAGACCTACCACCCAACAGCAGGAGAGAGCTCTGCAACAAGCACCCCCCCTCTGCAAGGGAGGCGGGCAGAGCCGGCTGGAGGGCACTTGCTAGCACAAGATCAAAAGCAGATGGCCTGTGCCGGCAATAAGCTGGCCTGTTGCTCATCGGCAGGACAGGCAATTCACATTCTCTGGGGGCATGGAGGGAGCGTGTGAGCACCAACTGAAGGAAGCAGGGAGGGAAGGCAGGCTCATTCACCTGGAGAAGGGCTCCTCCACCCAGGGATATTGCAGGAGACTTCCTCACCTCCCAAGACAATTCAGGTGCTGTTTACAGTGGGGTGAGGAATGACATCTTCGCTTCCAACTTCAAAAGCTGCCCAATACAGAAGGACAATCAGGAAGTCAGGAAAGGGGGGGGGGAAGAGGAGGGGGAAGCTTCTTGCCCTGTTTGAAACACCTTGGGGGATATGCAAGGCTAGTCCCAATTCACACTTTACTTCCTCAGGAGCGCTCAAGGCTTGTGCCGCATATCAAAAGAGACAGGGCAGAAGGGACAGCCCCAGTCATTGCTCCATGGACACGGAAGAGCACCAGGGTGCAAGGGAGGGCCCCCCTCCCCACCTCTAGCAATGCAGAAAGCCGTTCCCCAAATCCAAGGCCCAAAGAGGCCAGCCGGAAGATGCAGCTATGCAGTGGCAGGATGCAAGAAGCTACAAACACTGGAAATCCCAATCCAATTTCCCAGCCCTGCAATGTAATGCTTACCCCAAAAACTGAATCCAGGGGATCAGGGTGCAATATTTCTCCCACTTACTGAGGAATAAGTTAGGTACTGTCCAGTTGTCCCCCGCTTATGGTGGCCCTATGCATAAAAGCTCTGTGCTTACTCAGACTTATTTCCCAGCAAATGTGCAGAGGGTGAAACTCTTAATGCATCCAAACTTTAGAGAACGGCTTTATATCAAACACTTATATCTCACTTCACAAATAGTTCAGTGATTACAACAATCAGCCAACCTATCAGTTAAACTGAAGTGGGGTGAAGTGAGTACGTACTAAAGAACAAACCAGCGGGCCAAGAAGACTCTGTGGAACAGGCAGGTATGTTGTAACCCTAAATAAACCACACTCTACAGCAAGTAGAAGAGTAACGACTGAACTGCCAGTCTGAATCTGGTGCATGATCCAATCTTCATTCCAGGTGAATAATAACGTATCGCTACAGTGAGCAGAGTGTTTAACAAAGCAATGGACTTGAGCTACTGCTTTTCCCCCATCCAGAGATACTGACAGTTGATTACGGGCCGGGGCAAAGAAATGCTCACCAACAGCAAAATATCAAAGGAGAATGAGAATAAATCCACAGATGGAGGAAAGAGGAGCCAAATTTAAGCGGCTGTTCCCAAAGGAAAGAAGGAGAAAGGAGCCCAGATGAATATGCAGAGCCACTGGCAAAAACAGCCTGCGCCCTCCCCGCCCTTCAAAGGACAATAGGTAGGTCAAATTCTCATCAGCAGGGCCCATTCACACATCCATGGCAACATGTGCCTGCTGCAAGGGGGACCCCAAAATGTCTATGGGAACTTGGCTCAAGCCTTCTCCCCACAGGCTGAGTCATAGTGGGCACAGGAGAGATCAGTCCAGGCTGGTTTATATCCTGTGCTTGGAAAACACTCCAAGTTACATTTGCCTGTTCTGCAACCCTGTAGACTTTGTTTGGAAACAGAACTGAGGGACAGGAAGAGCTTTGGACAGAGGCATGATGAGAAGCAGCAGATAAATGCTTCAGCAGGGGGGTTTCACTCAGTGTTCTGTGCTGGGCAGGTGGCTGGCCTTGATGGCCTCATGAACCCCTTCCAGCTCTGCTATTCTATGGTTCTCAACACTGAAAATATTGCCTAAGATTATTGTTTTTTATTTATGATGTTACTAATTAAGGCAACTTAAAGAATCAAAAGAATGGCAAGGTATGATTAATAGGTTTTGTAATGGATGGATAAAAAATGGATAAAAAAGCAAGAATAAATTTAAAAAGATAGTATTAATCAGAAAAGATAGGAGGATGGGGTATCCCATGCAAAATTTGAAGCGAGGTGACAGAAAAGGAAAAACAAGTGAATACCATGTGCAACATGTATCCTAAGATCCCGGTGGTGGGGAGCATGGTGTGGTTAAGAACTATTTTAAGTGTATGCTTAATTTTATACATTCTTTATTTTAGATGTAGTATGTTTTGGTTGCATCTTAGATTGAAAATTAATAAAAATATTTTTAAAAGAATGGTTGGAACACTGACGGTACACAGAGGAGCCCCAGGCTCAGGACCCTGATAAAAAAAAGTTCTTTGCAGAAAATGCAAGAGGAACGGCTCCAGGATACCCTGCGTGCAGACGGCAAATTACTTTCCTCCTAAACAGAGTTGGCACGAGTCGTGATGCTAACCCCACACTGTATTCCATGGTTTGCCTGCCTACTTACCAGGGAAGACACTGGCCAAATTAAAACGCCGTTGCCTCTGCTGCAGGGAAGTCTGATCTCAGGTCATCACCTGCACAGCAACATCAAGCACAAAGCGGCCCCTAGTGGCAGGTAGCTAGTTAACAAGCTCAACACACTGGAAAGAAGCAACTTACCTTCACACCATGTTCATCCACTGAATTACTACCTGCCACCAAAAAAACAGACGAGAAAGAAAGGTCATTTTTGTTAACATTGTAAAACAAAGACCCCGAGAACTGCACAGCTGCTGGTACGGTCCTGTGCCACAAGGAGCCAATGTAATTCTATTTTTTAAAACTTACTGGCAAAGGGAAGCAAGGAGTTATCTCCTTCCTTACACACATGCCCAAACACTTACAACATTTTTAGAGGGCTTCTGCCAAGCATCAAATGAAGTGAGGCAGACAGCAGCCTCTTCAATAGTGGCACTCTTCAGGGAGGCCTGCCTGGGGTCTAAATTGTGATCTTTTCAGAAACAGGTCAAGTTCTTTGATTTGCCCCAGTCTTTTTAGTCCTTCAAGTTTTACAAAATATATTTATATTCAGATCTCAGCACTCCTGTTGCTTTCACTTTGGTATTATTTTGTCAGTGTTTACTAGTAAGGTCTTTATGCTACATTTTATCATGAACTGATGGTTTTAACCTCCATTTTGTGAACTGCCCAGAGAACTTTGACTATTGGATAGTACAAACATATAACACAACATAAAAATAAATGATTTGGCCCATTTCAACCAGAAGAGACACCATCTGAAAATGTGAATCAAAAGCGCAGAAACAGAGTAATTCAGCAGAGCTGCCACCACATGTCTCTGTAAAGCAAGGGGATACACACGCACATGCACATAAAGGCTGGGAATTCTAAACTAAGAGAAATGCCAGACATTTATCCAGAGACGCACATTTTGCACATCACAGGTTTTCTGCACAAAATGCCTAATATACAAGTGCCACCTGTGAAGGGTCCACCTTTGGCCCAGGAGACTTGTACTCCCCTGCAGAGGCCTTCCTCCTTCCCAGAGGCTGCCCTGGGGGCCACCCTGTCCCTAGGGAGGCAATGCAGAAAGAAATCCCTGTTGCTTGCTCCAAGCTGTGATTTTTCTGCATGCTGTTTCCCCTCCAGAGTGGAAGGAGGAACAGTGCACAACATGGTGCCCTCCAGATGTCTGGGTTCAATTCCCATCACTCCAGCCAGCATGACCAATGCTCAAGAATAGGGGGACTCTAGTTCAAAGCATCTGGCAGGCACTACAGTGAAAAAAGTTGCTAAAATACATAGATCGGCACAGGCCGCTTAACACACAAACCCTGGTGGATCTTCCAACAGTAACTAAAATAAATTCAAGCCACCTGCAGCAATAACAGCTAGAATCTACCTTCAGGGAGCCCTCCCAGTGATAAGAGCACATGGCCAGCCCGAGCAGCCACAAACATGGCCAGAGAAGACAAGGTGGGGCTAACCACTCTGTACAGCAAGGGCCTGTCCTGGCAGCAAGTTTATACACTGCCGCCAAGCTCACGCCATTCTTCAAGCCTCATGTACAGCCAGTGTGGCATGGCAGCTGGAGTGCTTTGTTCCCATTGGGCCACAAAGCTCACTGGGTCATCTGGGCTGAAGCTCAGCTTCACCTCTACCTCAAAGGGTGGGTGTGAGAATAAAATGGAGAGAAGGAATATTAAGTACACTGTCTTGGGTTCCTCGTGGGACAAACAGTAAATAAATTTGAAATTGCATCTGGAGAACAGTAACTTGTACCAGGAATTTCCACCATCCAGAGGCCTGGAGACAGCAATGCCTCAAGGAGTTGTTCTGAAAACACAGCCTCAACACAGTGAACAGACTTCATTTCCTAATGCTGAATGGGATGTGGGACCACCTTACAGCACAGAGCTTCTTCCCAGGGAATCAAAGAAAACTTACCAAAGATGTAGATAACCGCTATACCGCTGCCAGCTCCCATAAGCCCTGCTATCCTGAGCACCATCTTCTTTGCATATGCAGTGTTTTCCTTCTGTTTTTTCTTCTCTTGCTGCTCATCCGAGCCTTCCCCATCTCCACCTTCTGTTGACTAGAGAGGGAGAAAAGTTATGACAGTGGGAAAGGGAACAGTTTGCCAAAGCTAGAGCAGCCATTTCGGTACTTCAGTCATATTGACGCTGAATTACACAAGTGGCTTCTAATTATGGATATCTACTAAGTAAAGAATCTGACCACTTGATTCAATGTCAGCACTAAGGTCTGCCCATGCAGATAGTCATTCTGATTAGGACTACAACATACAATTGACTTGCTTATTAAATTAGTCAACTAGAGTTTAGAGAGGGGAAAAAACCCACAACATGGTCCAGTCAACCATGGGGCATGCTGGGAGTTGCAAGCCTTTCTCCTGTCTAAACATATATAGAGCTGTACTCTTAAGAATTTCTTAAAGAAAGGAAAAGCACCAATTAATCGGGACAGATTTCAAATATATATAGCTAATATCAGCATTTACAAAAGATGTGGCTGGTATGCACCATTTTTGAGAACACTCATGCCAAATCTGCAAGTCTTCAAATGCTTCACATTACACCCTCTCCCCTTCGTCCTTGGGCATGAGCTGTACCTGGGAACAAATGCACATGCTTCGCACAAGCTGAGCTGCAGCAATCCGCAAAGGAGGTCCCAGGTTCACTCTGCAGCACTTCTGGTTAATGGCCTCTCAAGGATGAAGTACGTGGTCCCTGGCAGCTTCCCTTAAAAGGGGCCGCGGCCAGCCAGACTAGGAAGCGGCGGGCCAAGGGGCGGGATGGGCAACTCCGGGGACTTTGGCCCGCAGTTCCCACCAGCCCCCGCCAACACAGGCAGCAGGGAGACTCTGGCAGGCCAAGAGTTCCCGCCCCGGCCGAGAACACCTTCCCCGCAGCCTAGGGCCTCCCACGGGCCGGCTGGGGCGGTAGCTGCTCGCCCTTAACCACCTTGAAAGGCCCCAGGCCAGACCGCAGGCGGCCTCCCGGGTCGTAATCTCCGCCGCCGCCACCGCCTCACCTGCTGCTGCTGCTGCCGCACGGCGTCCCTCAGGACGGCTCCCGTCAGGCTCGTCGCGGCCGCCGGAGAGGGGGCGTGAGGCGAGACCCCCGCGCTGCCCTCGCGCCGCAGCACGACCCAGGCTCCGCGCTGCTTCCACCGGCGGCAGCAGGAGCCGCCGGCGGGGGCGTGGAGCGCCCGCAGCCCGCCCGTCAGCGCCGCCACCGACCAGGCGCGCGCCGCCGCCGTGACAGCGGCCATCTTGCTTCGCGTTGCCGGGATGGCGCACGCGCCGGCCACAACCTATCAGGGGACGAGGCAGGGCGGCACGGGCGCCCGCCCATTCCTCCTTCCACGGCTCTCCCGAGCCAACCCGCCACGGCTGCTAGATCCTCCTTCCAATGGGAAGCCTGCTGCACGCCCCCTTAACCAACCCGCAAGCCTGGTTGGTCAGGCTTCCCCGCCCACCGGTCACCACTCAGCCAATCGCGACGAGCGAAAGGAAAGGAAGAGGGCGCCCACTGGGCTGACGGTTTAATTCCATCGGCGCGGGCTGCCCCAGAGGGAAGTTCGAGCGGAGGGGCCGCAACGGCCAATGGGGAGAATCGAAGCGCAAGTGGGAGACTCGGAGAGGAAGGAGCCCGCCCATTGGCTGGAGCTCGAAGAGGGGCGCGCCTGCCCGTGCCCTGATAGGGCGCTGCCAGGGGGAGGAGCCCCCACGGGGAGGGGGCGGCCGCCGAGGGTGAAGGGGCGGGACACGTGCTCCGCGGAGTCGCGCTTTTGCGGGCGTCGTTCGCCGACGCGGCCGCGCCTCCCTTCAGGGCACGGGCTCCCGCCTCGGCTAATCGCGACCGATCCCGCGGCAGGCGGGTGCACGGAGCAGCCTGGCCTCTGCCAAACCCGCTGCCGCGAAGCTGCTGCTTGAGCAGGGCCGAACCCCGAGAGGCAGCGGGTTTCACGCCCGGAAGACCGTGGCCCTCAGGCCACACTGCCATGGCACTCGAAGGCTCTCCCCCACAGAAAGAGTGTTCCACCGTCAAGGTTTTGCAAGGAGCAACAGCTCAGCGCTATTTAACCTCATCTCAGTGCATGGTTACTAAACACCTGGCTCCAGGGGCAAGGCAGACATCTTGATCAGGAAGGTTTCTCTCTGGAGAGCGAACACAGGACATATGGAGGGGGTATATGGAAAGGCTTTATTAAAACAAGCTACAGGCTGGACGTTCTGGTGCTGGGAGGGGGCATAAGGTGCTACAGAGCAGGAGAGAATGCATTCCATTCCCTGCGTGTCTTCTGCTGAAGTCAGTTTATGCTCAATGGCAAGATTGTCCTCCACCCTCGGAAGAGTAAAGGCCCCTGCCAGGCTGGGGAAGTGAGCAGACAGCACGCAGACACGCACACGCACACACACACACACACACACATCCTCAGGAGCAAATCTGTACAGAGATGTTCTGCAGCAGTCTGCAGGCAGCGTGCTACGAAAGCTACGCACACCACGCACAAATCACTCTCCGTCGCTCTCGGCCTCCAGCAGCTTGCCAAGGAAGCGCAAATTAAGGATCTTGAGTTGCTCTTCCAAGTCCATGCGGACAATGCCATCTTCCCCATCGATGCTCAACAGAACACCGGTGGCCTCCCTGTCTTCTCCCAGGATGACCTTCACCTGCAAGGAGGAGCCAGCTCAGGGTCCTGGATCCAGAAAGGTGGCGGGGGATCCAAATACCACAGGCCCAAGCATGGGTGGCCAGGCCCACTCAGCTCAAGTTATGCTCCCCATGGTAATTACTGGGTGGTTGTAGGGAGGCCAAAGAGAAGGAAGCAAGTCAACCGGTCAGCAGCAGTAAGGCAGTATTTCCCTGGCTGCCAGCTTCTGCATGGGGAGCATGCATGGAGAGAGCAGTGTAGGCCACTACACCAACCGCGAGCTAGCCACTTCTTGAAGCCCACCCCTATATGTAACACTGTCTGGAAAGCCAGGAGTAGTACCTCCCAGAACGGCTGAGGCATGCTGGGAGTTGTAGTCCAACACATCTAACCTTCTCCCAATAAAAGCAGTGTAGCTGGCAACTTCCTATTCCTTTTCACCTACCTTATTGCTCTTGGTTGGGGTAACAGGCTCCAGGTGTTCACTGGAAATACTGACCACCTTCTCACTGTCCTTAAGGTAGACTGAGCACATCCCACCCTGCCAGGTCAGAGGAGGAGGAAAGCAGTATAAGAGGAGGAGGAGGAGGAAATAACCAAGAGATAATACACAACAGATACAAATTTGCTCCACACCCTCCTTTCACAGCCTCCTGAGGCAAAGACAAATAGCCAGGAACGTTGGCAAAACCTGACCAGTAGGTGAAAAAGGTCCCCAACCCCATGCCAGGTGGCTTTGGGCAACTACCACCCCTCCCATCTGCACAGCTGTGGGGCTAGCTGAGATACGAGATCAGTTAGATGCCATATACACGGAAAAGACCACAGGGCCGGAAGGCTTGCCACGCACTGGCTGAGGCCACACGCTTTGTTCCAGTCTTCTTGACAGACGCGTCAAAGCAGCAGCTGCACGGTGGATGTGCAAGTCTTGGGGCTCAAGCAGAACCCGACTGTTCTGGCTGATGGGGCTTGCAGTCCTAGCAAATGCCTCCCTTTGGGACAAAAGGGGCTCACAATCTCGGGGGGGGGTTGAGGGGAGAAGTGGGAGGTACACCTGGGGAGCTCCCACCCTTCCAACAGAAACGGTGTGGGTGGGAAGGGTGCCCACCCACCACTGTCTGTCACACCTCAGTCAAAGAGCCCGCCTGGGTGGTTTCACCGGACTCATCTGGAGCCACTGGATTGGGAAACGGGTGCTCAGCCGATGCCGCCTTCCTTGGAGAGGGCCCTCGGCTGGACAAGACGCTGCCTCCGCTCTGGCTGGATCTGCACACTGGAGATCTTGGCCATGCACCCTCCCACCCTGTCCCGCCACTCCCCTCCGTTCCCCAGCCGGCTCAGGCGAACTGGTGTCTGCATCCGTCCACTTACAGTCACGCTACGGATGACTCCTGTCTGCCCCACGACCTGGCTGTCCAAGTAAGTGTCACGCACTTGCACCTGGATGTCGGTGGTGACCCAGTCGCTGGAGCTCTGCTCAATGCCCGAGCCCGGGGTGTGCGGGTTGTAGCCTCCCGGAGAAGGAGCGCCTGGGGTCATCGGACTGTAGCCCACTGGGCTGGGGCTGGGACTAGCCTGGCAGGCAAAGAGGGGAAGACGGGATCGAGTGGCCGCTCTCTGCGGCAGGACGTCAAACCGATTGCTGCTCGTTGCTGAGAAGTGCCAGAGACAAACCAGACTGTGCCCCCCCCGCCCCTTTGCAGCCTCCACTACTTCCCAGTGGATGCCTCAAGCACGGCCGGCCAGCAGTGGGACAGCTGCCCCGAGCAAAGCGCAGGCTCCTGCTGACCGACCATTTCTGGAACTCAGCCGTACGTAGGACTGCTATCCAAGCTGGACCCCGAGACGTCCTCCTGGCTTCTGGAAAACGCAGCACTCAGCTGCCCTCATCTGCAGCTAAATGCACCGTGAGCACACTCTGGCTCCACAATGCCACAGCTGGGGACGTGCCAACCCTGCATCCCATCATCCACATGCACCCTCATGGTTTCCCAGGTGTAATTCCAGGGACCACGTTCTCTCCATGGAGCCTGCAGAGCTTGGACCTTGCATGTCTCAAGGACTGTCTCCTCCTTTTCCTTGGCTGAAAGTGGGGATTTTCCTCTTGGCTCTGCGAGAGAACCCCCCCCCTTCCGTCCACACACGGAGGCAGCGTAAGCCTTGTGGCTACTCTGTAGGGGGGCCGAGAGGCGTCTCCTTTGAAAGTCCTTCCTCCCCAGAGTGTGGCCAGGCTGTGCTCATCTAGGGGGCGTTAGCCTCTTAGTCGTCTAGGTTGAAGCGGGTGCCTCAAACACCCGCAAGCTCGGTTTTCTTTCATGCTGACCAGACTACCAGGATCCGATTAGGTATAAGCCAAGTTTCCTGATATTTTGAAGCATGCCAGCCATGCGGTTGAAAAATGGTCTACTGGGGCTAAAAGAGATCCATGGGATCCATGGGGCTCTGGGGGTCTTACCAGTATTTTAAATGCAAACCTCTCAGAGCTTTTAGGATCCCCAGAGCCACAGAAGCTGCATGTCGGATGTGGACAAACTAAACGGCAGCAAGAGCCAAGCCCAGCTCTTCCCTCACAGTACCTGGTATGCCATTGGTGACGGTGTCGGGTGGTAGCTGGCCGGCGAGTGGGTGTTCTGGTAGCCCACCGGACTAGGTGCCACCTGATGGAAGCTCTGGGGACTCGGGCTCGGCTGGTAGGAGCCTTGGGGAGATGGGACTGCATACGGCGAAAACTGGTCTGTGTTGTACCTGCCACGGGGAGGGGGCTGTTGGTGAGGAACCGGAAGGGGCCCGTGCACACGCCTCCCTCCAGTCCCGACAGCGTCTCCGGAGCAGGGTCTGGGATCAGGCAGCCCCAGAGCAGCATGAGGAACTATTGGGGGAGCAGCCTCAAGAGACACCAAGCGACGCCAAGCGACGGCTGCAGTCAGGTAAGCTCCTGCCAAGGCCGGGTGCCGTCACCCTCCCACTGTCACTTGGAAGGAAAGTCGCGTGCTGATGCCAACCATCCCAACAGAGCGCTGCTCTGCCCCCTTCTCCGTGTGGACTGTGAGGCCCAGAGCAGCGGGCTGCCAGCAGGAAGCCATCACTCTGGCAGTGCCTCTGGGGGTCCCAGGGTGGATCCCGGCAGCGTCTCCAGCTGGGGCTGGAAGAATTCCTGCTCAAAGCCCCACAGGGCTGCCGCCAGTGCCAGCGGTCGGTATGGACGGGCCAATGCCCCCACGCGCCTCCAGCCCATCGCCGGCTTCAGGCCTGGTGCACTTACATCGCTGGGGTGCCGGGCGTCTGAGGGTTGTACGGTGGGTTGACCTGCGGGGAAGACGGGTCGGGATAGCCAGGGGTCTGTGGGTTGGGAGTTCCGCCATAGCCTTGTGGAGAAGGGGTGGGATCGTCGTCGAAGCCGTAGTCGAAGTCATCCTCCGCCCTGCAGACGAGGACCCACAAAGCGGTCAGGCTGGTGCTGGGGGCTTCGCACCCGCAGCCCCCCTTCGTTCACGGAGCAGCGCTGCCGACCTGGAGGGCGTGTTGGGGTTGCTGGGGTCCCAAGCTCCGCTCTGCGCAGGCGTCCGGCTGCCATCGTGCAGCGGTGTCTGGGAGCCGTAGTGAGGAGTCCGGTTGCCTGAAAGACAGGCAGGCAGGCAGGCATCGCATCTCTTCCCATTAACACGCACAACCAAGGCCAGGGAGGGCGTGTCGCTCACACCGCACTGCCCAAGTCCTGCGGATTCCAGGCAGCTGACAAGCGTTTCCCCTCCTGTTACCCTTGTGCTTAAAATCGTCCCTGTGCACAAACCAGGGCAAGAAATCTAACCAAGGAAAACTAGAGGGCTGCGAACGAAATGCAGACAGGCGCCTGTTTGCGTCAGTCAATTTTCCCACACTGAAGACATTTTAGCTTTAAAATATAATTAAAATGGTAACTATCAAGTAAGATGGTCAAGAGAAAGCATGAGGTCAATTCCTGCGGCTTCTCCTTGCTTGCACACGTGCATGTGATGCTGTGCTCTCTCCTGCTTGGGGGCTGGAAAGCAAGGAACCCCCCACAAGCTCCCTCTGCACTTAGACCCCGGGATCCCACCCCTCCTTCCACGGGGAAGAGAAGAGGGCGCCCGCTCTCCACCAGCCACTCACCATCATGCAGCGGTGTCTGGGAGCCGTACATGGGCGTGCGCGATCCTGAGCCGTACATGGGGGTCTGGGAGCCGTACATGGGGGTCCGCTCATAGGTGGTCATGCCGCCTGGTCTCCTTGAGCCACTAGCAAAGGAAGAAAAATGGTTGATTTGACAGGAGCAGAAACTGGCTCGTCCTCGTCGCTCGCCCTGCTCCCTCTGCCAGAGAGGATTCCATGCCAGCTCAACATCACCAGTGGAACCCCGCTGCTGAAAGCAAGCTGCTCCATAGGCACGCCCCGCTCAAGCGCGCCTGGAGCCCCCCACCCCACGAGGATGTCTGAGCCTGCCCTGCTCTTACACTGTGGTGAGGCGCTGCCGGTCCACCGAGATGGTCTGGCAGGTGGAGTGCAGCTCCACGCGGGCAGTGGATTCCGTGGCATCCTTCACCACTCCGATGTAACCTGGAAGAGGGGGGACGGCTGGCTGCTGACAAATACCCAGGGGAACAGGCAGTTCCGCCCCAGGCTGAAGAAGCCACTTCTTCATTCGTGTGGATTCTCAGTGCTCCGAACGAAGACGCCCAGGATACAAGACCACTAAACTGTAACTGTGTATTATCCTGCAGGTGGGGACTGGGGAAGCGGCACGTTTCATGCCAGGGGACTGCTAGCGTTTGGGCCCCACAGGGCGACCACTTCCAGGCTCCATGCCGGCGAAGCCAGGAACAGCCAGCCGGGCTGCAGGCAGCCTTGAACTCAGAGGGTGGGAGGGCGTGGCTACCTCATTGCCTCTCGGCCAATGTTCTGGAGAGCAAGAAGGCCCTGCGACTCCAGCCCTGCCACCAGTCTTGAGGCCCTGGCCCTTTGTGGTCACCAGCCTCCTTCCCGAAGCCAGGACCAGACCGCGGGACGTCCCGCTCGGGCTCCATCCTTTCCCAGCTAGCGTCAAAATCACCAAAGCGCCCGTAGAGCGCCTGGGAGCGCAACAAGGATTCCACACGATCCCGGCTTGCTGCACTCCACTGGAAGGGCAAAAGGGAAGAAGAGGACACCCGGGTAGCCTTTGTGCCATTAAGGAAGGGGGGGGGGCTCACCTTTGTAGGGCCCTTGCGAAATCCGCACGGTTTGCCCGATTAGGTCGTTGTCCCTGCGCCCACGACCATGGCTCATTCCGCCGCCACCGAAGCCGCCCATCTGGTCTGGAGAGGGGGAGCGCATCATGCAGGACGATCCCGCCAGGCACGCGCCTCCGTCACAGAAGGGCCCCGCTTCAATCCTTCGCCTCCCCAGCTAAGCAGCTCTCAGGCTGGGAAAGGCCCTTCTGGCAGGCCTGGGACAGCTGCTGGCCCGGCTGGGCCACGTGCCCTGGAGACGGCAGCTGCGCATGTTCCGTGGCAAGGAAAGGCACGGGACCCAGCAGGGGGCCGTGTGGGCCAGCAGGGAGGGGTCCCCCAGATGCCCTCTGCCACGGGAGTCCTCGGCGCTTTTTCCTGGCACTGCTGTGCCGTGGCCAGGGTGGAAAGTAGGCATGCCCGAGTCCGCTGGCTCACCTCCTGCACTGGGGTGCATGGGACTGTTGATGCGAGGGCTCATGGGTGGCGCGTCGCCAATGGTGAAGTCCTTGACATCCCGGGGCTGCAAGAAAGGAGCTCCCCAGTAAGCCGCCCCAACCAGCGCCCCCTGTGGCAGCCCAGGGGACACGCGCACGGTGGTTGCTCCCACTCAGGCCAGAGGCTGGATCCCACCCAGCTGTGAGGGCAGCAACACCCCCACCGACATTCCACAAGCCGAGAGAGAGCCCTCCATACCTTTGAGCCTCCAGCCAGAACCAAATGGCGAGTCTTGCACACAAACATGCCCCCGTTTTCTACCAGCTTCTTGCAATGTAGGAAAGCAGAGCCCCTGTACAGGTGACGGATCTCGCCCTCCCGGCCCTGGAAGAAGGGACAGGTGCAAGAGGTGTTCCGAGTCACCAAGGTGAAACAGAACGGCCAGGATTCCCCAGGCCCTTCTCCTCACAGTGTCTCCAACACAGCACACATCCCAAAATAAAGACACACTAAGAGAACCTCATCGGAGTGACCAGGGATGGTGAGGGGAGCAGCAGCAGCAGCGTTCTGAACCGGAAGGGAACTGGCCGCCAGGCAAGTCCGATCCCGCTTGCCTCGGGAATTACCTCCTCCACCGTTCAATGCTACATCAACATCAGTGCACCTGCACTCTCAGCAGCACGGACAGACCGGCCCTTCCTGGGGGGTGGCACGGCCAGAATGCGCTGGAACCACGCAAAAACAGTGCCACTGAGGCCACAGGCGCCTCCTGCATGGTTAGACCTGACACCGCAAGTGCTGCTGGCACTCTGACACACACAGTGCTAGCGATGGCACAGAGGCCCAGTAGCCCGGCTGGGTTCTGGCCAAAAAGCAGCCGGAATCAGTCCTGCAGTAAACAAAGCAGGATCCTTGCAGGCGTTCAACTGGCGGCAATGAGAGCCAAGGTGACAAATCGCACTGGAGGCCAGAGGCGCGGGCGCTGCGCTCCAGACCTGGCCCAGTCGTGCTCAAGAGGGTGGGCAGGAGGCTCGGTGGGGAGCTGAGCCCCTGCGACGGCCGGCCCTGCCTCCAAGGCTGCACCCTGGCCTGGCCTGGCCTGCTCCTCACCGAGTGCGGCCCGTCGATGACTTTCACGATGTCCTTCACGTGGATGTTGTTCTGCTCCGAGTCGAGGGCCACTGCGAACCGGTTGTCCTTCTTCCGGTTCACTGCCTGGTGCCTGACGGTCACCACTTTGCCATGCATGTTGAGGACCTGCGGGAAGCAAGAGGCTGCTCTCACGCAATTCTCCTTTCGGCCTTGTTCCCGCAACAACCCCCCTGTGAGGTGGGTTGGGCCGAGAGGCTGTGACTGGCTCAAAGACACCCAGGGGGCTCCATGGCTGAGTGGGGCCTCGACCCCAGATCTGCGGAGTCCAGTCCTGCATGCTTCGCCTCTACACCACTGCCGAGTGACCTCAAGCAGGCACTCTGGCTTCTGGCCTGAAGGACCCCTATTTTTAGACCTGGAAACATGGCGATCAAAGAAAGAGAGACAGACAACGGAAGATGCGAGCCAACCCACCACGGATGCATGTGGCAAACGGCATCGACAGCCACGGAGCAGAGGAGCAGGGCAGACTCACCTGGAAAGTCTCCCGCTCCAGGCGGACGATGACGCCGACCTTCTGGGGGTCCAGCTGCACCAACTCTCCCCACTCGTGCTGCCCGCCCACATCCACGCCAGAGGCCGTCTCCGAGCAGAGCTGGAGGTCCCGGGGGAGGACTTTGAGCTGTGGGGGTGGGGACGGGGGGAGAGGAGCTGTGACTTTCGGACGGTAAACTGGGAGCTCTACATAGGAAAGCCCCAAGTCGGAAGGTCGGGACAGCAAGTTGGCTCCGCTTCGAAGGGCAGCAGCTGCAGCACTGTCCGTGTCTTCATTTGCAAACATTAACATCCCAAAGTATGTAATCAACTCTTGCAAAGTTTATTGTAAGTTTATAGTTATTTATAAACCTGCCCTACTGGCAAGCGCTAGCTGTATTCATAAGGAATTCCCCACAACCCGACCCCTGAGAATTGCTGGATTTTTGACTTGAGAAAGAAAGGAGGATGTTAGGGAGGACGGGGGCTTGCAGGAAGGGGAGGCGCCCTGAGGCCTGGGATGGGCGGCATGAGGCAGAGCCACCAAGGAGCAACGGGCTGGAGAAGGCTGGGGTAGACCAAAGACCTTGATCAAAAGGAGTTCAGAGCAGCGGGGCTAAACACTGAATTACAGAAGGGATTTTAAAACCTCATACAAATCCGGACAATGTATACACAATGTAATTCCACAGGACTACAGAAAAGCTACATAATTGGGCATGGGAGACAAGATTCAACCGGGAATCTTTTATTGTTTCTAAAGTTTCTAGCCCTCATGGGTGTGAAAATATGCTTGAGAACATACTTCACCAGCATTGCCGGGTGGTGGCTCTGTAGGGTTTCCTGCTCCCGAGGGGCAGGCAAAGCACCGCTCTGAGCCCCAAGTGGCAAAAGACCAGAAGTGGGAGATAAATGAAAACTGCTGGAAGGGTGCCACAGCCTCGTCATTTATACCAGTCAGCTAACTGAGCAGTGCTCTGGTGCAGAGTTTTTAAGGCACATGGGACAAAACAAGAGTATGGACCAACCTAGAAAAAATCCTGACTTGGAACCAGAGATAAAAGAGGGACCACAGGCCTGCAGGAGGCACAGTGGCACATGGATCCTGGCAGCCTCACCACAGCCCTGGCTACTGGAAGCTTCTCAGCTCCCCAGGGGCTTAAGGAAGCAGCTCCCTCTCACTTCCTGAAACGGTCAGACCACCAAATGCTCCAGGTAACCGTGATTCAAACACGGGGCTTAATGTCACCGCAGGCTGCATGGACTGGTGGATACGCCTCCACCCGAGTTCTCCTCCACCGCTCCGCCACTCACCTCGTGCATCGTGAGGTCGGAGAAGAGGATGACGAAGTTCTCCTCCACGCGCACAATCAGGCCCGTGTCGCCCTCGAAGCGCCCGGCGATCACCTTCACGTGGTCCCCCATTTTGAAGTACTTGCGCAGCTCCTGGGCTGGGAACTCCAGCATGTCCTGGGTGGCCAAGGCAAACAGGGGAAGGTGACGGAGGGGCAGGTCGCAGCGGGCGGAGGCCGCTCGCCGAAGGGCACCGGCTGCTTTCGGAGAGGCTGCCTGCACTGCCCCTCACTGGCCCCCTGCAGCGGGCTGAGGGAGCTCTCTGAGATGCCAAGGAGGAAACAGGCAAGACTCAGGTTTACTCACAAGGAGGAAAGCTCTTGCTCGTGCACAAGGTAACAGTGAGCCAGCTTTCAAAGCGTGCAGCAGCTTGAGTGCGGCTTTGTGCACTTGATACCCCATCGCTTGAGGGAGGGAGGGAGGGCCGGAAGCCCGTACCTTGAGGTCTTCGTGCTTCGGCATGATGGTGATCTTGTTACCGTCCACGCTCAGGATCTTGCCCTGCAGGTTGATCAGCTCCCCTTCACACACCTCCACGTTGTCCCCAGGCTGGAAGTTGTGTTCACGTTCCTTCCCTGGAAGCCACAAGACGAGGGGTGAAGCGCGCAACCCCCCCAAAGTCCTTGCGTGGGCAAACGGGGCACGGCAACCAGCAGAAGGTGGCAGAACGTGGCAGGTCTCACTGGTCCTCCCGGAATGCAAGGCAGGCCCACCCGGGCCAGGAGCGCGTGGCTGGGAGGCCTGGCGTCAGCAGAGGGAGGGCAACCGGGAAGGCGGGGCAAGCCCAGGCCACCACCGTCGCCGCACCTGTGCTTTCGGTCACCACCTCCAGGTCGATGCCTTCCGGTTGGTCTTCAAACTTCTCCAGCTCAGAGAGAGTGGGCTTCACTCCTTCCGTGATCTGATGCCCAGGAACGGCAATCGGGGACGGAAAAGGGAAAGGACACAGGGCTGATCAAAGAAGGCAGGGGACGAGGGCGGGCCCCATCCACACCAAGCCTGAAGAGCACCAGCGGGAGACCCGCAGGGCCCTGCCAGGACCGGCACAGTCATGTGGCGCAGCTGGACTGCCCGCACCCCTCAGGTTCGCCTCTGCCATCCGGCCTTGTGGCGGCTGCTCTGCGCTCCCAGGCCTCCTTCCAGCCTCACCTCCTGCCTCTGCCACCCGCTGCCTGCTCTCCGGCCCGCGCCCGCTCCTGGCGCTGCCTTCCGCTTTGGCATGCCACGCCTTGTCAGTCCCTGGCCTGGCTTGTTCATGGGCCGGCCTCACCTCCACACCGGCCGGGTTGCCCACCAGAGGCCTGGACCCTGAACGCCACACCTCCTGTGGCTACAGGTAATTCTATGGCTTGGATGACTTTCTCCAAGAAAGGAGGCCACTCAAGGTGACCCACGATAGCCAGAGGCAGTGGGAGGGAGCTCCCTGCCTCGATGCCCTGGAGCACGCCGGCCAACCGCCCCTTCTTCCTCTAGACCAAGGACCTAAATAAAGCATCCTCCCAGAGTCCTGCTCCATATCCTGGCCCCACAAGGCCCCAATCCTCACCACAGCAGACATCGCAAAGCTCTTGAAGAGGAACCCTTTCCGGCTGTAGCGATTCCCTTCAAAGATGAGGAAATCCCCGTCGGAGGCCACGTCGCCACCCAAAGACCTGGAATTGAAGAGGGGCAACGGAGCGGCTGAGCCAGGTTCCTGGCAGGGAGCCGTGGCCTCGACAGGACTCAGAACGGGCTGTGCCTGCGGCAGCAGTGGACACAATCCCCAGGCCTCGACAGCAGCGTCACAAGAACCCGGTGCTGGAGAGGGTGGTCTTCCGCCAGTTCCCCAATCCTGCAACTTGCTCAGCTGGCCCACCCTGCGTCCCTCTTCAGCCCCAACCTCCAGGCGCCACCACCAGGGCCGAGGGCATCCACTGTCCCCACCCTTCCCAAGACCCTCACCTGATCTTCTCGGCATCGAAGAGACGCTGCGGGGGACGCTTGAACTTCTTCCGTTTTGCAAACCAGTCTTTCTGCCGGGGAAGAAGGGGCAGCGTTGCCACAGGAGCCGGGTGCCACACTGCATGGCCAGCGCAAACCCCACAAACCCCCCAGGAACTGCCATGTGAGGGAGGCCTTGGGATGCATCCTGGAACTTGGTCACGAAAAGGAGCCAGCAGAACAGCAGCTGCTCCGGCATTAAACGCACGACCGGGTTAAGGCGGAACCCTCCCTCCTTTCCCAGGAACTGCTATGGCTCCAGATGTGTTGTGCTATGACGTTTTTAAATGGAAGTTAAAGACCTTTTTATTTACAGACCCACTTGGAGCCTGGCTTGCTGGATTTGGTATTTTTAGGTTATGTACTTGTTGTACCGTTAATAATTCTATTGCCGTGGGTAGATTTCTTTGTTGATTTTATAAGCGCAGCTGCAATGCACTCCCTTGGGGAAAAGGCAGGATATCAACACTTTAAAGACAAAACCTCCCATCATCTCTAGCTAGCAAGGACACATGAACAGGAGATGATGGAAGTTGTAGTCCTGGAAGACAGCCCTAGCCAGGGGAATCTAGGAGGGGGCAATCAGCCAGTGAATGCGAAGCAGAGACCCTGGGACGTCTGAGAGGGGGTCCCTCTTTGCTCGCTGCAGGGCTGCTCCCGTGAGCTCGGCCAGCATACCAGGCTCATGCGGGCTTTGATGCGGTCAAAATCGATGCGTGGAATCATCTTGAGGGAGATCTGGTTCTGGCTTGGCTCCACGTAGTCCACCTGAAGAGAAGGGACGTGGTGGAGAACGGCCCTGAGGAGGGCGGACATGGCTGCTGGCGGGTCAGGCGAGAGGCAGGCTCACCCACAACCCGAACCCCGTGACCCCACGGCGCGGGAACCACCCAGCAGACTGGCCTTCCCCAGCCCGTGGGCCTCCGGCTCCCATTATCCCCAGTCAGCCCAGCCACCCAAAGGGCACCAAAATAGTGAACCAGAGCTGGGCAAGCGGCATGCTAGACACCGTTTCTCATTAAGAAGCTTGTCTGGTTGGGAAGAAGAGTTTTGCCCCCAAACCCCCCCCCCCCGGCAAAGGGCAGGGGAGGACCTGTCCAGCTTTGCTCGCTTAACTCTGCAATTTTTCCTACCCTGCACGGTCTGCAGAAAAGCCCCAGAGAAGAAACAAGGACAGACCCCAAAGGCTTCTTGCCGCTGTTGCTGCCTCAAAAGACCCCACCCCGTGAGGGTGTGTCCTGCTAAACTGGGCTCGGATGCTCGGCGGCACGGAGAGCTGGCCAGGCCGGCCTACCTGAGCGATGTCGTCCTTGTAAATCCCCCGCTTGAGCCGGACCCAAGACTTGGGCTTCAGGTTGGTCACCTCCTTCACCACCTTCAGCACGTCCGTCATCTCCTTGATGGGCACCATCTGCTGGTTCCAGTACCCCATCCGGAGGTTGCCCACCCCTTCGATGGCCTGCTTCACGTGGGTCTGCTTGTATGCCTCCACGTAGATGTAGCCTTTCACGTGCTCGGGGGCCACCACCGACTTGATCTGCAAGGGCTGCGGAATTCGACACGAGGAGGGGGGCAGGAGGAGGCGCGTGAGTTGAGGGCCCAAGGCACCCTGTGCACGAGCCAGAGCAGCGTGGCAGCCCCCGGGACACAGAAAAGGGCTCTGTGGCGACGCTTGGTGCGCTTACTGCTGCTTCAAGTGAGTAAGTGAGCCAAAGAATGCATGAGCCCAGCCAGCTCCACCGTGCTGCCCCCTCTGACCACGGGAGTGACGGACGGGGAAGTCTCCTGGCCTGCAAGGGAGGCAGTGGCACCTCGTGCAGGGGAATTCTCCTCTTAGCCACTGCCCTCTCTCCCCCCGGGGGGGGGGGGAACGATACACCCGTGCACATACAATTTTTTGCACCCAGGCTACTTTCAAAATCCCCCACAGTAGGGCTATGATGTCACAGGAGCGTAGGAAAGGTTTGTCCCGGGATACTGTATGCAGAAGGCAATGTTTGATACTCTCCATTTCGTTGTTTAAATAAAAGCGGCTTTGCACACATCATGAGTTCAGAAGATGGGCCCCAAAACCCCATGAAGTACCACTTGGCATGAGTGCAAATGCTAGAAAGATGGTCAAGTGTCTCACAGAAAAAATCAGGAATGGGACTGCAGAAGCACGGCTGAATATCCAAAGCAGTCACAAGGACAGAAGATACATAAACCCAGAAAGGCAGGCAAACAGATTTCAATGCAGGAGTCAGAAGTCAAGCCCTCTCAAGGCAGAATTTGTTATGTAATGGAGCCTAACTGCTTTACATAAATGCTACTTCTTAGCGAAGTAGCAAAACTGGCTTCCTGTATCTTTGGGACCTAATTTTGAGTTGAAGAAAAATGAAAACGTCAGAGTGTTCCCCACTTTCCACCCAACTCACCGTGTCAGTGAACTGATAGGCGATGAACTTCCTCATCAGGGCAATGGCCGTCGCGCGTTCCTCTCCAATCTGGAGGCCAGGATGGGGCAGAATACAAGAGGAGCGTCAGAAGGAGCGACGCTGCAGGATGGCAACTGACGCAGCCCAAGCGACTGTGCTGTCAAGGAGCCCAGTTAAGGTTCAGTTTTGCTGAAGCAGGGACTCACCTTGCATTTCACAGTCCACAGGTTGGGGTCCCTGGGTGGGGGGAGAACAAGCAGGACGACGTTAGTTCGCTGCAGCCGGGCTAGTGCTACGGCTTCTCTCACACTGGGACTGGGGCATCTTAGCCGAGCCCCGCGGCCGCCGTCCCGCTCCCAGACCCCACATTCCCCCGAGGTCCTTGCCCTGGCAGTCTCACAAGGGGGCTCCTGCTCAGACCAAAGTGCATGCTTAGAACACGTGGGGGTCTTACTTGACTCCCGGCAACAGCTGCTGCTGCGTGATGTCGTCAGAGAGCTCGTCGGAGCCACCGTACACCCTGAAAAGCAAGAGGGGAGAGCGGAGTTCTTGGGGCAGAAGCCAACCCAGCACGAAGCTGGCCAACAAGACACCGAAAAGGAGGCCCCATGAGCCACCTACCGGGGGGGGGGGGTCATACTTACGTCTCCCCCACTGAGGACTTGGCATACTTCTTCATATAATACTCGCCCAGTTCCTCTTCTCGTTGGTCCCTGGGTGGGGTATGGGGGAGGGGGTGAACAGGGAACCATTTGGTGATACTGCGCAATTTTGCCCAGTACGCTAAGAATTCCTGAGCAGAGGCTCCCAGCTTCTGATGCGCTCTGCACGTGTGGATGCGAGGCCTTGTGATCTGCCGCTAGGTAGCTGGTGATGGGCAGTTCACAGCGTTTGGGGACTGATCTTCGGCACCTGAGGACGGGCTACCGACCGATCACCTCGCTGGCTCCCCAGTGCTTCTGCTCTGCCCCTGGTCCTCTTGGATCACAGACGCAGGGCTAGGAAAGGCTGCCTTCGTCCTCCCTGTTGGGAGCATTGCCTCAGCGGGGTCACCGCGGCAGACGCACAACTGCCGCCACTGCAGCAGGAATGAGGCACAGCAGAAGTGCCGGCTGGACAAAAGGCCCGCTATCTCGTGGTGTGCTTGAGCTACCAGCGTGGGCGGAGGCTGCCCCCCGACAGGAGCGGGTGTTCTAAGCAAACCTAAGCTTGCTAGTTCATGTAACAGCAGGACCACCGTTCGGTGAGTTTCTGTCAGGCAGAATTTCATTTCCGGACGGGGGCCGGAGGAGACACAAAGACCACCGTGCGAGGTTCTAAACACTACTCCTCTCTCTCATACTGCCATCCAATCTACCGGGAAACGAGGCTCACAGAAGGGAGACATTACACAAGCGCATCCCATCCTGCAAGAGGCCTGTGACGTCCCCGCACCCCTCATATTACCTCCACAAGTTCTGCAGCCTCCGCGCCCCGGAATGATCCTCATCCAAAACCACGTTGTCGATGTTGGACGCTAGGAGAAGAGACAGGCGTTTGCGAGGGTGGGCGGCGGCAGGGAAGGGAAGGGAAGGGAAGGGAGCAGGCGGGAGACGCGGGCGAACAAGGGCTGGACTTGAGCGGGAGGCTCGGAGCTGGGAACCACTCTCTGGGCCTGACGTGAATGCCAGTCAGAACATCCTGCCGCTCCTTGAGATGTGAGCACACTTGCTGATCGAGACCACAGAAAAGGAAGCAACCCGGAAGGTTCCGGGGAGGGAGGCTTGCTGTCCCCCCAGCAGGCCAGCCTCTGCCATGTGCGAGGCACTCCTGGCATGGCGGCCTCTTCCACCTGGGCCCTCAACAGCCATCTCCTGAGAAAAGGGGCACCAGAGGGAGATAGTCTTGCGTGGAGGCGGGGAGCGTGTGCCACGGCTGTACACTTCAGCTGCGAGTGGACACTGAATGGCCCTCCGTATCCCGCCAGTTGCTGGAGCAGAGCAGGAGCGCCAGCCAAGGGGGGCAACATGGCCAAAACGTGTCTCCCTGACCGCTTCGTTTTCTACCCGCAGGCCAGGTTTTTATACGAAGCAGCAACCAGGCGCGTGAACCTCCGAGTGCGGCTGACAGTGATGCAGCTTTGCCACCTCCAGGAGGGCTGGCCTCGGACACGAAGGGGAGCCCCAGGAAGGACAAGGCCAGAAAACCGCGCCAACAACCACCTGAAAGCCTGAGCCAACCATTTGGAGCAGCTGAGAGAAACCTGAGGACTCACAAGGACCAAACAGATCACAGGAAAACGGAGAATTTAGTTACTGGAGGGACTGCTCCACCAGTGTAGTCACTACAAGAGGGAACCAGGCCATCTGGCCTCAGACCCCTGCCAGAAATGGAGCGGGGGCTTCAGGCAAGCCACGTGCTCTCAGCTCCCCTCCCTTCAGGAATAGCCCTCATAGGCGGCTTCTCAGGAAGGAGGCCAGGTTCTGTGGCACATGTGAAGTGCAACAGATGCACAAGGGAAGCATGGAGGGCTGTTTCGAATCTCTTCAGGGGGAGTGTCTACTAGGGCTGGCTGCAGAGAGGACCTGCACTTCTGCCCTGGTCAGGAAAGTGGCCTCAAACGGCGCAAGCCCTGATCCGCCACCGCAGATCCATCTCCAAAAGAATCTACCTCAGGAGAGCGCTCCACTGCCAGGCCCCAGAAAGCTCTGCATAGCTGAAGGAGGGGGACCCGGGCCAGGCAGCTCTGCTGCAGGTGACAGAACTTTTGTGTCGCGTGTACACCCCCACAAACCTGGAGCAACCGAGCAAAGTTTCCAGGGCACTACCAGCCCCCAGCCCCACTGACAGAGCCCCACTCAGCCAAGAAGAAGCAGAGAAGGCAGGCAGCCGGTGAAGAGGAAGGAGCTGGAATGAAGAGGATAAAAACAAAAACCGTTCTTACCTTCAAGTTCTTCTGCTCATGATGAGGTGGTGGTGGGAGGGCGGACAGTATGAGCCAAATAATACCATCAAAACCAACCAGAGGGTGGGGGTGAATGGGGAACAGAAAAGCGGAAGGAACAAAATTAAGATGTGGCACAACCAAGCAGAAGCGAATGAAATGCACGGATACGCAGGACAGAAGCCATGGGCCCAGGCAGGGAGCGCTGGCAGGGTCGGCCTCGGTGCAGCCAGCCTTACGGGGCACGTGCCTCTCTGCTCAACGGCTGGAGGAGGAAATGGATCCTAGTCCACCTCTCCGATCAGTGGATCTTTTGCAATGGCGGCATGTGGACACGGGCCAAAGCTCTCAGAAAAAGGTGTGACTGGTTTAAATGTTTGACAGCAACAGCGCACATTTCAATCAGGGGTTTTTTAACTGGGAAAAACGGTCCTGTTCTGAAGAGGAAAAAAGTTTTAAAAATGTAGTCGAATTTCAAAAGCCTTCCCATCTTAGGGGCTTGGCTTACAGCCAGGAACAAAAGAAATATCCTAAAGATACTTGTGTCCATGAAATACAGCATTGTTTGAAGGATGTATTTTCTTGGATCTCTAAGATGGCATAGGAGAATGCAAGTGTTTAAGAACTCAAACTCTAGTTGGGAATGGCCCATCTGAACAAGAGCTCTGCTGAAGACTTCTGTGGGAAGCTAAACCCTGCACGTCCTTGCTTTGAGCTGCTGAGGCATGCTGGGTTGCTCTGAGTCCCAGTTAGCTACATGGAAAGGGTTAGTCTTACCTTTCTCCAGGATGTCCTCTGCACCATCCTCCCACTGATCTTCATCTTCATACTCATCATCCACATCTGGAGGAAAGAGAAAAGGGAGGAACAAGGTCCACAGGGTAAGTAGGAGCCAAACCTGGAGCTAAAAGTGTTGTTTCTCTCCGCACACTTTGAAACGCCCGTCCAGAAGAAGAGTTGAGGTGGCAAGAGAAGGCTTTTTACCAGCTTCATCCAAAATAAAGCCTCCGTGTCTGGGTTTCTTGGCAGGACGATCGTCATCCTCCTCCTCCTCCTCCTCATCATATTCTTCCTCCTCTTCCTCCTCCTCCTCTTCTTCCACTTCTTCTTTCTCGCTGCCTACGACACTGACACGCTCTTCTGCCTACATGGTTATCAAGGGAGAACATTCATGTTTGACTCAGGTGTGGTCCTGCCTGGATAATTTGTGTGTTCAACCGACCAGCTATTCCAACTGAAACAGCACTCCCCCCGCTCTGTCGTCGCCCTCTTGAAACCATCTGGACCCATTAACCTCTGGGAGGGCCATGATCCTGTCAGTCTAAAATCTCAGCGGGTGCTGATCTGACCACCCCAAAGGGACTAATTCAAGGCCTTCCCCACACAGAGAGCATGGCATCAGCACAGCCAGGAAGACTGCTGTGCGGCATTCGTCACTCAGGGAACCTGCGTGGGTGGGGCAGCTGCTTTTATGTCCTGCTGCTTGGGGGCTTCTGGCTGGCCAGTGTGTGAACAGAGTGCCAGACAAGGCCATTTGGCTGATACAGCAGCGCTATTTTTGCCCCTGGGAGGTCAGATAGAACCAGAGTCGACCCATCAGGCACAGGGCGAGGTCAATGGACAGGACTGCAAGCCCTCTTGAAGAGGAACAATGGGAGCACGGGATACAAACCCACTACATATGTAAAAATCTCCCCACCCAAACTAGGTAGTCCTCAGTCCAGACACACACTGTGCCGAGGCAGGTAGGACACACGAGTCCATCAGGGGAGGCACGTCTCCGTTCCACAGCCTCACCTCATTCTCCTCGACTTCCTCCGCTTCACTGCTGCGCTCGCTTTCGTCTTCGGAGAAGTTGCTGTCCTCACTGTCGGACATTTTGGCAATGCTCCTTTATCCTGAAGAAAGAAACAGTTTGTTAAAATAATAAAAGCCACATGCTTGTTCATGGGGAGCCTGGGAGAAGAGAGTTATGTAGACCCCAAACAAAAAAGGGAGTGTGCAGATTTAGGGCTCTGAGCATGCAGAGTTCTTCACAGACAAGCTGGATCAATCAAAACTGTTGTTCCCATATCAGAAACATGCCCTGGAATGTGAGGGAGGACCCACCCAGGGATCTCGGGGCAGGGCTGGCTCTCTAAACTACGCTGGCCTTCACTTCTGAACATTTGCCAAAAAATGGTACCACCTCTATCAAAGGAGCATGCGCTTGTTTTTGTTCAGATTTCTCCAAATAAGGTATTTTCTTAAGAAATTTCATCTTTAGGCAGCACTGCAAATCCTGCAGCTATTACTCAGGAGTAATATAATCCTCCCTGCTCATGCTAAAACGCAGCACCCTACCTTTTAGCTTCCAAGCCTGAGGGCAGGGCCTGTGTTATGTCGAGTTTTTCCAGTAACGTCCAGTTCTTCTAGTAATTTTAGGCATTAAAATCATCACAACAGCAGCCCAGCCGGATCAGAGCAAAGGCTTGCATCCTGCTCCCCACAGTGGCCCATCAGATGCCAACAGGAAGCCCACAGCATAACAAGACTGTTTGACACATGCACACTGTCCAGCGACTTCTCAAACCTATCGTGACAAGTAGCCATCACTAAAGCGCCTAATCCCCTCTTGGAGCCCCCGAGGTTGGTGGGTGTCAGCACATGGCAGCCAGTCCTGTCACGACCAAGCCACAGACCTTTAGTTCTTCACAGCATACGGTTAGTTCAAAATGTCTCCCACACAGCCTGACATCAAACTACAGAAGTGGGCCAAAGCTGTCTGGGAAAAATGCAGGAAGCAGCAGCAGGGAAGGCGCAAGAAGCCCGACAAAATTGCCCTCCAGAGTGAGCCGCAAGGCTTTGCCGGGCTAGTGAAAGGCGGAAGGCCCCACTTCACACCACTGAGCGTTTGCTGCTGTCTCCTCCAACCTCGCACATTCCGTGTCCGTTGTCTGCTGTGAGCAGGGGGAGATTTTGTGTTTGAGGAGAAACTCTTTCCATATTGTACTATTTTATGTTTTGTTTTTTTAATTTGTACTGCTGTGCTGATTTTGTTTTCTATTTGGGTGGCCGTGTTTTTCTCCTGTTACATCTTGTCACGTGTACCATGGACTACAGGGTTGCATGTATGTGGGTCAATCCCTGTGGGATTTTTTTGTGGTGGGAAGCATCATCATCCAAGCCATGCATCAGCAACTGGCTTCCTCCAACCTGGTACATCCAAATGTTTTAGACAATGGTTCCAATCATCCCCAGGCACCATGGGCTCAAGACAGTTTGAAATCTAAAGTATCCAGAAGGTACCACACAAACAAGAAAAGCTGCCATGGATCAGACCCCAGCTCTATCTAGCTCAGCATTCTGGCCATGTGGTGGCCAATGCACTGCCCAGAGGAAATGCACAGGCAGAATAATAATACAGAAACGCCTTGCTGCCCATGTTCCCCAGCAACTGGCATATACAGGCATACTTCCTCTGATGCTGGAGGGTTCACATGGCCATCAGGATGAGTAGCCCTGGCAGCCTAATCCACCATGGCAGAGGTGGTCAGTCCAAAGGCAGGTCAGGGTGACCAACTCCCTGTACACAGGAAGGATATCAAACTGGTTCTTGAGGACCTTTCAAATGGTTCAGAATAGAGCAGCCAGGTGGCTAACAGGGACCAGCAGATACACACACATTAACACCAATGCTTTCGGGTGCTGGTGATGACTTATAATGCCCTAAACGGCCTAGGACCTGGATCTCTGAAGGAGCCCTCCTTCCGTACATACCTGCCTGGCCCCTAAGATCTGGAGGGGAGGTCCTTCTTCAAGAGCCTTCATGGAAGGCGATCAGAAGAGTGGCTACCTGGACAAAGGCCCTCTCTGCAGTGGTGCCTGGGCTATGGAATACACTCCCCAGAGAGGTGTACCTGGTGCTGACACTTTTTCATTTCAGCACCAGGCCAAACCTTTTTATTTTCCCATTATTTTAAATGTTAATAGCGTTTTAAGATTGGGTTTTATTTAATGTATATTTTGAAGCTGTACTTTATTGTATTTTATTGCATTGCCACCCTGAGACACAGTGAAAGATGGGATAGAAAAGCTTTAAATAAATACATTAATAAATTGAGCAAAAACATATTTTAAAATCTGAGCAGTAAGGCGATGGCCCAGGGAGGTTGCAGGCTCTCCCACACTGCGGGGAGCACAACAGAGAGAAAGGGAAGAATCTGGAGACACGATGAATGCGGGCGAATAATTCAGCGGGAGGGCTGCCCGGAGCTGGCGCCCGGCCCCGATGGCCTCCCGGGCCCTCCCCGTTCCACTGCTCGAGATCGGGCCAGGGCACATCCACCCCGGCCCCCGTTCGCTCCGCGGCCGGCCAGGCAGCGGGAGGCCCAGGAGCCGGCAGGCCCGCAGCGCGGCCGCCGCCGATCGCCGCCCTCACGCTCCGCCTCGCGCCTGGAGCAGGCAGAGCGCCCTCCGCGCCGAGGCTGCCCGTCCCCTCCGTCGGCCCGGCCCCACGCGCCCCAAGCAGGCCGCAGCCCTCGGGCCCAGCAGCCGCGCTGGCTGGGGCCGGCGGGAGCGCGGGGCCCGGAGCCCGCGGCGGGCCTCTCACCGTCGCGTGTCGCGTGGCGCGCCTCGGCCCGGCGGCGCCCCCGCCTCAGGCCTCGTCCTCCGGCGGCTCCGCGGGGAAGGCGAGGGGGGCGCGGGCGGCGGGGAAGCGAGGCCGACCGTCGCCCGCCGACAACTGTTTACCGCCCCGTCCGCTCCGGGTCTCGCGAGAACGCAGCTTCCGCGAGAGGACGGGGGGGAGGAGCGCGCGGTGATTCGCCAGGAGCCGGCCGCTGGTCACGTGCCGCAACGCGCCCCTCCCTCCCCCGCCGTCGCCCCTTAAGGGCCACTTCCGCTTTCTGGCCGGCTGCGAGCGTCCTGAGAGCGGATTGGCTGGAGTGTGATGGAGGCTCTAGCCAGTGGCGAGGCCAGGAGGAGGGTCAAAGATCAAAGAGCGAATGGGACGCGGCAGATCGCATCCGGGGATGTCTCACTGCCGGAAGGGGCGTGGCCTGCAGCGATGCGCCGCTCCTGATGTGCTACGTAGTTTTCGTGGCTTTGCCAACGGCTTTTGCGGTTTTAAATATTGTGAGAAGCGGGATTAGGGCCGCAGTTTCATTCTAAAGGGCCCGTTTAGATTGAACTAAGTCCTTCTACTCCCAGCATGCCCAGAGAGTCCTGTTGACCGGGGCATGTTGGGAGTTGTAGGAAATGTTCTGTCCAGCCAGCTCAGGAGTGCTCCCTTAGTTGTAGTATATGTTAATAAAAGAAAGTGGAATTGTTGTAAAAAAAGAAGAGAGGCAGAATTCCTATTAGTTCTCCCATTTTGTATTTATTTATCTCTTTTTTTCTTGCAAAGAGCTCAAAAAGCTTAGATCGTTCTCCTGCTCTCAGTCTTAGCCTCACAACAACAACCCTGCGAGGTAGGTTGGGCTGAGCATGTGTGACTGGCCCAAAGTCACCCAGTCGGCTCCATGGCTGAGTAGGAACTAGAAGCCGGATCACCTGAGTCCTGGTCCCATGCTCTTAACCACAGCAACAGAGGCGGCAGCACATTTACTACCAGTGAGTAAAAACAAGCTGGAGGTTCAGGACTCTCACCCCATCTGCCCCCTGCAGGCTCCCTGTGGCTGCATCCTGACCCCAGGCCCTGTAAATTCGTACAGCATTCGGCATACAGTCCTACGCCTAATGATCAAACAGGAAGCCCCTGTGGGGTTTTGTGCATGGAAAGAGGCGTGCTATTGTGCAGCTTGAACAGTACCTGCTTAGTTAAAACTACATTATATTACATCTCATGGGGCTAACTCCCTAGTAGGTGTCTTCAGCAGTCTTGTCTGGGTAGACGTGGCTGGCCAGGGCATGTGCAGAGAGGAAGGACCTTTGACAGCAACAGCCACATAAGTTCCCATCCAATGGAAAGAAAGAAGTGTTGTAAATGGTACTTTCAATCCCTTAAAAGCTGGAAATACCAAGTCATTACGGCTGAATGTTTAGCCCAGCCTTGGCTAAACTGGTGCCCTCTACAAGTTTTTGACTTCCTCTCCTGTCATCCCCAACCAGCAGGTTCTACGATCAGGAATTGCAACTTTCTGAAGGGCAGAAAGAGTTGGGTTGTTTAGCCACTCTGGCAGGTGGCAACATCTGTCTTAGGTACTATTCAGGGATTCAGTTGTTCTTTGAGGAGATTAACCTGTCAGGATTCACCAACACAGAAATTTAAGCTGTGGAGGGAATCCACAAGGAGGAGAAATAGAAGGAGGACCCCAGGAACAACAGTGCTGTTTGTAAGCATGGGTCATCTGTCTATGCTGTTTACTCCACAAGAAACAGGAATAGTGCAGCTCTCGTCTGATAAACCCTGCAGCAGTAAGACACATGAAACATTCAAAGTTCATGCAAGAGCACAGGAATTCAGTCCCCTGCAGAATCACCTTTGGGATGCAGGCTGCCTTCCGGAGCTGCACGAGCCCTACAAAAGCCTGCTTCCCATGATCAGAATTTGCTTTTTCTCTCCACCCACCCACCCTCCATTTAAAAGCACATCTCCATAGCTGAAAAGATACATGTATGGATAATTCCAGCTGAAATTTCAGAAGGATATCCAGATTCCAGTAATTGGCCAAGCTCTCTTTCGAGAAATCAATTGGGCAAAACAGTTTTTAAATGTGCGTAACAGTATATGCAAAGTAATCCCAAGACTCTCTTTATTGGCTGTATTTAGTCAGGTTGCAAAACTCCATTTTTCTCAGCACAAGGTTTCAGTTCTCTGAGCGCAGAGAGCGCGTAGTTCCCAGGTTCCAGCTGTGCAGTCTCTTCAAAACAACCCCCAAGGAGCCTTTCCTTGGCTCAGGCCCTTGGGGTAACTTGGCACCTGGGCATCTCTGGCTTATACGGTACAACTGCTGGACCAGCTCTCACAACTGTCTCCTTGAGGCTGTTCAACGATTGCATGACAAAGACATTCGGACGGGACCAGAACCCCGGGTGATAAACTCCTCTGGCAGAAAGAGGGAAAACGGGGAGAGAGTCACTCACTTTGGGGGCCGCCTAAGAGGAAGCTGTGTGCGTGAACGGGGGGGGGGAGTGGAGCCAGTTCGAGGGGCGGCTTTTGCCAGGAAACTGCCATGAGTGAGGGACAACTGTGCAGCCCTTGGCTGGGAGACTTCCCTGGAATCCCGTTCACCCTCCAAGGCTGCTCCCCATCTGAAATGCGTCTGAATTTAGTCTCTCCTGGAATCTGACGGGTTGCGGGGAGGTCTCCAGCCCTCAGATTGCTGTTCGGCTTGTCCCGCCCCCCTGCCCTTCCACCCCCCCACCACCCTTCCTTAAGCGTTTTGTCTTTTCAGCTTGCCAGCTTTAAGACCAGGCCTGTCTCATTACATTGGGCTGGTTCTGCTTTGGGAGACAATGTTTGTTTAAATGCAGCATGAAAATATAAGCAAATGTTTCGACTTTCTTTGCAAAGCCACCATGGAAGCTGAGTAAATTTTAGGGTTTCTGGGAATAGCATGGCGTCTATCAGGTCTCCCTCCCACCAGGCAGAAAGCAGGGCCTGCCTCCAGGGGACGAGGTCCAGCTTTGCCCCTGCCAGCACATCTGCAGCCCTCCCCTCTCCGGCACTGGAGCTTGGGTGGCGGAGGGGGGTGTCTTGGCAATGCGCGCTGGAGAACTGGGAGAGGCTGCAGATCTCCACGCTAGCCAGGCATCAGTCAAGGGACGGGATTAAAAGCGCCAAGGGTGCAGCGGAGCTGCGCATGGAGCGTCCCGAGGCGCTCCACTCTCAGAGCTCCCAGGTGGTACCGCTGAGCATGGCCCTGCTGCAGGCGGCTAACGATTATCCTCAATATCTTGCTATTACGCATGAGGCTGCTGCAGCTCCACTGCAGAGCCGGCGGGCTGGAGACCCCGGCCCGTTCCCCAGCAGCTCCGGCGGACACAGCCTGTCGCTGCAGCACCACTGCCCTTCAAAGCAGGCAGTGACGGAGAGAAAGCCTGACACAGGCTGGGCCAGCCTGAGAGCGCCCTGCCGCCTTGGCCTACAATCCTGTGGGTCCCATCCACTGGAGGGCCCCAGGCTGGGGGAGCTAGCGGGGAGTCACGCCCCAACCCCCTGGGGGCCCCAGGGTGGAGAGGACTGGCGGGGCGTTCGGCAGCTTCCTGCGTTCCTGTATCGACAACAGCATTACGATCGAGCGGGAGAAGGATACTTACAGACGGATGATTCCGGGGGGCCGAGAGCCACACTTGCGGGGGGGGCGCCTTGGTCAGCCTCCTGCTCCCCGATTCCTCCCTCTCACACACGGAGGCTGGCCAGGTCAGCGGCGTGCCCTTCCACGGCCCGTGGACCCGACCGTGCCGACCCCGCCGACTGCTGGTCCCCACCGCCCGCCCACCCACCCGGATAGCCCCCGCAGCCAGTCTGCCAGGGTCACTCACCCATTGCCCCTGCTGCAGGCACCCATCCCAAACGGGGTGGCCCAGCTCGGGGGGGGGGCAGATTCCCCAGGAGCGTTTCGTCTTCTGACGGGGCGTTTCAAGGCCGAGCAGGACAGGTTGGCCCACCTGTGGGAGGAGTGGAGGGAGGGCGGGCCCCTCCGGCCACCAGCGAGGGTCTCGGCCCATCAGGGGGCTGCGGGTGGGCAACGCGTCTTCGTCGGGGCGCCCGGGGTCCGGCAGTTCCGCTGGAGCAGCTGCAGCAGCCTGTGCAGGAAGACGCGCGCCGGCCGCTCGGGGTGGGCCTCGCAGGGCCGGCACGTGGTGCACAGCCTGCTCTGCAGCCGCCGCATCTGTTCCAGGCGGAGGACGAGCCGGGCGAGGGTCGCCGCGTGTTCCTCCCGCTCCTCCTGCATCACTTGCAGCTCCATGTGGAAGCAGTCCAGGTTGTCGGCATAGCAGACCTAAGAGACACCGGGAGGCAGAGGGCGGGCGTGAAGCCCGGTCAGGGCAGCTGGAGAGGGCCTGGCGGCGCCCGCGCCCCGGCACCAGACAAACCATCGCGCTCCGGCCCAGTTGGGGGCCATCGTTCTGTCCTGCCGCTGGCCCTCCCCGCTTCCGAGAAGCAAGAACGCCCAGCGAGAGGAAGGCCCTGCGTCGGCCGAGGCACCTCACGAGTGGGAGAAGATTCTCGGTGGAGCTTTCCGGGCAGCGGCTGGGTGGGGACCGGGCCGGGGCTGCGTAAGGCACCTCTTTGGGTCCGAGGGGAGGCGCCCTCAGGGGCCGTGAGGCCTCAGCCAGCAGCAGTGGATGGCCCCGGCCTCGCAGATTTAGCCGAAAGCCCTTGCTGCCTGCAGTCTTGCTTGGCGGAGGCAACCTGACCCTTGACCCTAACCCCAACCCTTTAGGATAGGGAGCAACCGCGCAGAAGCTGGAAAACCGCAGAGCCGCCCGTGGTGGGGCAAGGGGAGAACAGGCTGGACCACGTGGGCCAGGTTTGGGCCACGGTTCTGAGGTTCAAAACCCAGCTTAGGTAGTCTGTGCCTGGGAACAAACCCAGGAGGAGGCTGAGCAGCGCGTCCTGTCCAGCACCTCCTCGGGGTGAGCCCGACAACTGCTGGGGACAGAGCACCGGGCCAGACGGGCCCCCGGTCTGGCCCGGCAAAGCCACTCTGAGCGCCACGTGGGCCATCACAGCACCGGCTCCCTGGAGCTGAGGGCCACGTGGCAGATTCTTCAGAGGAATCCAGAGAAGGGGCTGAGCACACGGGAGGAGCGCTGACTACAACTTTACTCCTGCAGAACGACTTCCACGGAGACCTGCAAAAACCTTCCACGGCCCACTGGCCCCGTTGAGCACGCTCTGTTCTTAATGCCTGAGTCGGAACTACTCTAGAGTCCAGCATGCTGAAGTGGCTGGGGAGAGGAGGCTGGATTTCACAACTTTTCCAGCATGTTTGGGGTGTGCCAAAGAAGGACACATCAAGAAGTACCCCTGATTGAATAATATTGTTCCAAACTTTCTGATTGACTAAAGCTGAGATGCTGGCCACGTTCCTCTGGTTCCCGGCACCCTCCAGATGTGCTGGACTGCCTCGTCTACCATCTGCAGCTAGAATTCTGAAGGCACCAGGCTGAGGAAAGCTGCTCTGCTGGCCACGGACAATAACATCCTACATGAATAACAGGAATGATTCCCGTTGAGTTCAACAGGGCTTATTCCTGGGCAAGTGGGAGTCGGAGCAGAGCCAACGTCGGCAACGCAGCCTGAGCATGTATGGCCGGAAGAGTTGCAGACGCTTCTGCTGCCCCCAGAAGAGATGAAGGAGAATCCCTGTCTCCTCGCTGCTTCTAAGCCTCACCAGGCCCATTTATGGTCCTCGCCCTGGACCTCTTGGTGGCCACTGGCAGGGGTGGGATCCTGAGGCAAGTGAACGGGGGTGTGGGCCAGATCCAGACCAGGCTATTTCTACATCGCTCTGAAAAGAGAGCATCCCATTTGGCCCAGCGCTTCCGGTATCCCTTGGTGAGGGGTCTTACTTGCGTACTGATTTGAGCTGACTGCCCATCAGTATTTGGGGGAAAAGGACTGGGCCAGTTCAGCCCTGGGAAAAGAGGACCGTGCGGTGACAAGACAGACCTCTGCTGGCGCCTCTAAGGCTGCCGCAAGCAAGAAGGAAGAGACCCTCTCACTCGACCCCGATAGCGGGACACGGAGCGATCAGCTGAGATCGCAGCACACCGGTGGGGCCCAGGCACAAGGAAGGATTTCCTGGCTGCGAGAGCAGTGGGACCGGCTGCCTGGAGGGATGGTGGGCTCCTCCACGCGAGAGACTTCCAAGAAGAAGATAAACAGTCATCTGAGTGGGAAGGTGTAACTGGAGTGACGCACCGCCCGGGCGTTGGACTCCGTGGCTGCCTCGGCCCCTTCCGGCCCGACTATTCTATGAGTCTGTATTCTGTGACTCTCAGAACAAAAGGGCGGCAACAGAGACCACATGCTGCTACTTTATCTGCTGCTTCTGGAACCTTCCTTTGATTATGTTGCTGTGCGGGTTTGCTTCGTTTCTAAAAGGTACCCTGGAACGCTGCGCTGTGTGTTTCCTTCTGCTTGTTGGGTTCTTTGTTTTGGAAGGCTAGGACAGAAATGCTGGAATGGAGAAAGGGGGGGCTAGGTACGGGATGGGGACCCCAACACAAAATCCACGGGTGGTCGACTGAGCAGCAGCTTTGGCTGGCCACCCCTTGCTCCTTGTATGCAGCTTGCGGAGGTGATACGCACGGTAATATCTTCTGGGGTGTAAAGGGTCCCGTCACTGCTGGAGTTACCCTGGGGGAAGATATCAACGTGCCATTAGAGTGAGCAAGGTTCCATTTCAAAAGGTTCCTGAGAAGTTTGCCCCCAGATTTTGAAAGCAAGGCAGAGTCTAATCCAGGCTCTAATTTCGGGCCAAGTCTGGATTCTCCGCTGCCCAGGAGACGTTGCAGGAACTGAGCTCAGGCACCTTGGTGCACCAGAACGGTCAGCTCCACGCTTATCTTGCTCATGGCGTAATTATCATCTACGGCAGCCGCTGACTCTTCCCACGCCCAAACAGAAGCGTTCAAAGCTGCACAAGGGATGCCCCGGAAGAGATACTGGCTGACGCGGGCCAGTATCTGAAGGACGCAGAAGCGCATGGCGGAAGCGGGACCTCGCATAGCCTCGTCGCAACTGAGTGCCACGTCACGGCAGGAAGCTGATGCGGGGGCTAGAACAGGGCGAGATGGAGGAAAGGATTGGCCTGGCTAGAAAGGGAGAAAACGCAGAGCGAGCAAGGGGGGTTGTGGTGGGGGGGAGAGAGAGAATCAGCACATTGTCTGGAGAGGCCGTTTCCTGGATCTCACTGAACTGCTCACACACATCCAAGATTTTCTGGTAGCTGGGAGTGCACACCAGAGCATTCCCCCACAACACTCCCGGAGGTTCCCGCAAAGGCCTCCTGCTCCTTCTGAAACATTCATGTATGAAAAGCAGCTCTTCTGAACCTTGCTCATGCAAGTTCTGGAGCAAATGCGCATCCTCCATGTTCCAGGATGGAAAGGATGGGCGGCTGGGAGAGAGCAGCTTCCGGTAATCCTGCAGTGGAATGAATGCTTTCAGCGGGACAAGTCGCGCTGCCACGAAATGTCGCGTGACGGAGTGCTTCTCTCCCACGACCCTGCTCCGCTCCGCTCCGCCTCTGCCCCGTCTTGGCTCCCACCCACTCTCTGCCCGGGCTTACTTGCATTCCATTCCCACTATAGGACGGGGAAGGTTGGCTTTTGCCACAGCAAGGCGCAAGCGCCCCCGTGTGCCACAAGCCCAATGCTGCTTCTGCCGCAGCAGACGGCCCGGCCACCCGGCTGCCCCCTTGGGATCGGCCGCCCACGGGACGGCGCCTTCCTTCTGTGCTTTGCCTGCACTCACCATGTGCCGGATCATCCTGCTCAGGAGCCCAATGGGCTCGCGATGGCACAGGAACTGCCTGCTGGCGGGGAGGCCCAGCACCAGCGTGGCCAGGAGGACGTGGCGCAGGCTCTGCGAGGCTGAAGGCCGTGGCGTGTCTCCGAGGCGGGGCATCACGCGGACATCCACATGGCCAGGTGCTTCGGGGGGATCCTGAAACAAGCAGAAGCGTGCCAGGAGAGAAGGGCCTCGCTTGCCGCTAGGCAAGCCCAGCGCTGACCTCAAAGCCACCCTAAAAGTCCGCCCTCCCGTCCATCCACCCGCGTTTCCCCATCCAAGGGGCCTTCAGCCATCAGCGTCTCTGCACATCCACCAAACAAGCCAAAGGGCTGCGCAGAACGGATGATCACTCGAAGCACATGTGTGACTGGCAACGAAAGTGTGGCGCAGCAGCGAGGCGTGTGGATGGGGACTCAGGGGATCCGGGGTCTCGTTCCTCCAGGCCACAGGTCTCCCCAACATCCCAGTGCAATTTCTTCTGGTTGACTTTGCCTTCGTGCAAGCAACTTGGAAGCAGTCGCCGTGTCCAGCTCTGGCTGCAAGTGTCTGAACAAACTCATGGGGGGCCTGCTATAAATTCGACCACAGTATCCCTGAACAAGCGACATCGGAAGGTGACGCACCAGGGCTTCGGGGGTGTGGGCATTTTGCACGAGGGCCACTCCAGGGTGCCTGTCGTAGTGTCCCTTCCAGCTCAGCCGCGGGGATTCTTGGTCTCGCTAAATGCCTCGTGTCCTTGACCCTCCACTGCGAATTCAAACGTATGTCAGGCACTCAGCCAAGCAACGCCGGAAATCCTGGAGGCACAGAGCAGCTCAGCAGCTGTCCCAAAAAGCCCTTCGCACCCGTGCAGAGCGGCCGTTTCCACGGCCCTCGGTCAGAAGTGATGGCAGGCCACCAGCTTCAAGCTGGCTTAGACTAGGAGTGCAGATTCCAAGTTCAGGGCCTGTTTTTAATTTTTAGACAAATGCTGAGCCTGCGTCCAGCGGACTGTAATTCGGAGCCACCCCTGGTGGAAGGGGCAGAGTCCGCATCCGCCCTGCACGCCTGCGGACCTCCCAGTGCCACTGGGGGTCCTAGCCTGCCTTCGTTCCTGGGCTGCAGATATGCTGTCCCTTCTGCTCCATCCTTGAGGGCTTCGTTCTCCAAAGCCCGTCGTCTTTTGCCACGACGCTTCCCTCAGAACCGGCTCCAGGCTGATGATGTTCTTGGCGGGCGTCCAGGCAGGCGTCTGGCCACAGACCTGGACTTGCCGTCGGAGCTCTTCTGCTCCTGCTGGGAGGAGGAGCAGCCCGTGGCTTCCCTGGCCAAATGGACCCATTCCGGGCTTCTTCGCTTCGGACTCCAGAAACACCTTCCGAATGCAGCTTCTTTTGGGCTCGTTACGAATGTGCAAGAGCCCTGACAATGAACTGACATTCTAGCCCAAGGCTAGGCAGCTGCATGCATGTGGTTGTTATTAGCGTGTGTTTGTTGCTGACTCACTGTGTGTGTGTGTGTGTGTGTGTGTGTGTGTGTGTGTGTGAGGGGGAGAAGGAGGAACGTGGGGCTCGTGCCCACTTGCACATCATTACCAACAGAGGCGACTCATCGGGCCAAAGCAAAAACTAACCGATGGGCAGGGGGACTCTCAGAAAAGAACTGAGTGTCAGATCAGTCCGAAGACCACATCGAACGAGAGGCTCCCGCAACCGCCTCATCCCCTCCTTGATGCAGCTGGGTGCACATCTGGGAAAAAGCGAACGTCCTTCCTTCCCCACGGCAGCAGCGAACAGGGCAGGAGTGCGGCAGACCCACTCATCTCATGCACCGAGTGCTTCCCTGTGGGGAGGCATCCGTGGGGCCCAGGGAGAACAGCCTGCCCAAGGCACGGCTGGGGTCCCTGCGGGCTGAGCCCCCAGGCTGGGAGGCAGCCGGCTGGCCCCCGAAAGCAGGACGGGGCCGCAGCAAACAGACCGGCAAGCGCTCGGTGCCGCTCCTGCCGCAGCGCTCGTTGCAAGGAGTGGGGCTTCGCTCGGCTCAGCGGGTCTGTGCTAAGCAGGAGTAATGAGACGCGCCTTCTAATATTTCTCCAGACAGTAAATTACTAGAAAAGTGAAAATTCAGTCTGGGTTTTTCAGGCATTTGGCTGTTTAAAACAAACTGAGAGTAGCAACCATTTAGGTTAAAAAAATCTAATTTTTGTAATCGAAAGAACTCAAAAAGACACTGACGGAAGGTTTGTGAGACACAAATGAATTATGCTTTGCACAAGAATCCCAGGAAATCTTTGGAAAGCTTGCAAATATACGGATTACTGGAAGGGACATGAAGGGCCCGATATATAACAAGATGGCTGTATGGAAAACTTAAGTGTGAGAACTCTTCCAGTATCTTGAGAGCCAACGCAGGGCATGGTTTAAGCGCTGGATCAGCCCTCACTTGTTCCTGGGCCAGCCACTCACGCTCAGCCCAGCCTACCTCACAGGGTTGTTGTTGCAAGGATAAAATAGAGTGAAGGACTATCCAAGCTGCCTTGGGTTCCTCACAAGAGGAAGAGGGGTCAGATAAAAATGCAGTGTAAAAATAATCTTTCTTTAAGATAGCTAGAAAGAGAAATGTCTACATTAAAAAACACCTTTTAAATCAGTCCCTCATAACTTCTCTTTAAGAATAGATTTATTTTTAATTTCAGTGAGTTGATATAAAAATAAATAGGCACTGGACCCATTACGAAGGTAGACCACAGTACAATATCATTTGAATTTTACCATAACTTTACAAAAAAAAAAAAAAAAGATTAGCTTTGCAATGAACGAGTTTTGGAAACATGCGACGAGCAGCAGAGAAGAATTTCCACATGTCACTCCTCACCCTTTTTTCTGTTAAATATGAAAAAGTGTTTAAGCCTACTGGCAAACTTCAACCTTGTAAAATTGGGATGTGGGGCAACTTTCCAAATTATTAGTTGTATGGAGTCAGTTTTGTTCTGATGAAGACGAGCTGTTATTTTACCTGCGGGTCAGAAGCTGCCTGGATGGAAAGACGTCCAGAGGAAGCGTCTATTGCGCTGAGCACCCCCTGGTCCCCCCCCGAGCCCCCTCCCGCCTTCGGTCACATCCACAGCATGGACCTCCTGCATCGAATGCCGGCTTTTGGCGACAATGTGCGGTTGGCAGACTGGGGGCAGAGTGATCCTGCGCCCCCCCCCCAGCATCTGGAGGGCCAAAGGGCCATTCCAGGGCCCGGATTGGAGGCTGCAAGAGCGTGGACCCCCCTCCTGCCCCGGAGCCCACCCAGAAACACCCACGGCCGCCACTTCTCCGAGGTCGGAAGAGCAGCCTCAGCGAAGGGGAAAGGCGGCGTCCCGGGGGGCAGGCAGCAAGGCGAGCAGCCCCTCCAGTGCCTGGCGGAGGCCCTCCGAGCGGGCAGCTCAACCGCCAAAGGCGGCCTTGGGCTGACCTGCAGACAGGGAGGCCCACCGCCCTCGAGTCTAGAGCTTAAGACAGCCTGGCTGCCTTGCACCCCGAAAAATGCGCATTCAGCAAAAGAAATCCCCAGATTCTCCCGCAGGAACAAATTGCACATGGATAATCCCGCAATGCCAAAATTAGCCCATGCACGCGAGGCAGAAGCGGTGCTTGGTTCACAAAGCAGAAGACTGGACCCTTCGAGCAGTAAGGTTCATGCCGTCGATGTATTACAAAATTTGTACATTCTGGTTCCATAATTTGTCTGGACTATTAATTGGTATGACAAACCCGTTACTACTGAAGAGGAGCAAGAGTCAATAAACCAAATGTTCAGCTTGGTTTGTGAATGTGAATCGCACGCTCTCTCTAAAATATTTATTGTGTTATGCTCATCTGAAGCCAGCACTAAGTGGTCCCTAAGTGGCTAAAGGCACGGCAGACATTGGGGAGAGAAATGATTAACATCCCGGGCAGGGCTGCGTGAGATTTCATAGTTATCACAACATTGCACAATTTAATTTATAATTATTTGCTGTATTTTTGAAGGTATCTATTTTTTTCTGGCCATGGTCAACTGCCTTTAAATGAAACCACATTTAACTGAAGCAGCGGGTGCAGGGTTTGGGCTGTACCTTCTACCAGTATGTTTTCAATTGAAAGAAAATTAAGTATACAAAACTAATTTGCCTACTTGTTTTATATCGTTTTGATTTATCAACGGAAGAGGGCTGCACATTGCGGCAAAGGAAAGCTTGCTTTCGAGGGTCGTTTTAATGCTATTGGTCCTGTTTAAAAAGAAAAGGAGGCTTAGCTGTATGCTTGTGCTGCAGTGCAGCTTATACTCTTCTCCGAAGCGGCGGCTTTCCCTGAAGTTCCTTGTTAGTTTCCACGCACTTTTCAACAGCTTTTGTCCCTCCCTCACACTGCCTCATTCTCAGAATTTTGCCAGAGGTCCAGATTGTTCCTACTTGGAACCCTCCCATGTTGTCCTATAACTTTCTTACGGCAGAGAATCCGATAAGGAAGCGTGGTGGAACAGCAGCACAGTGCTCCGCCGGAGTAGCATCTGGCACGCGCCGCATGGAGTATCCCGAGACTGACCCACACAAATTGTTCCATGCAGATTGCTAAGCGCCTTCCCACTCCAAAAGCACATAATATTCTGTATCTCCTTGTGCGGAAGAACGCTGGACGGGCACGTTCAAGAGGGCTCCCCACATACCCGTATGTTGACAACTGCTCTCCATACACGGTTTCCTCGATGGGACAAGGAGCAGTCGATAGAGGATTTCGACTCCAGCACATGCCAGAGGGGACAAGTGAGCCCATCTCTCCCAGAGTCAAGCTCCAATCTAAATTGGGCGATCGACGCATCAGGGTGCAGGAGACGTGGCTGCAGAGCTCCCTCTAGGGCTGGTCGGAAAACAACTCCCTCTCCCTACCTGCGAAGTCCTCTTCCTGGGCCGCAGACTCTCCACACGTTCCAGGCCATGTTCCAGGAGCAGTGCGGGTGGCCTTCTCAGGCAGAGGACGGCGCACACGGTGCCTCTGCCCTCCTTCGAAGCCACCCCATGTTTCCTCCTCCAAGCAGGCAAGGATGCTCCCTGCAGTCCTCCGGTGTTCCCCACCACTCCTTTTGCAGATCGCACTGCTGAATCCCGTCCTCGTCAGCCCCGTCCGCCCTGCTGGCACGGCTGCGTCGCATTGCTTCTGCTTGTCCTCTTTTCCTCCGAAGCCAGATCCAAATCCCATGTCTGCTAATGAACTGTGCATCTTTTGAAGGCTTGACTGCTCGCCAGTGGCAGCAGCAACCTGTTGACATTCCCAGGCCCTGCTCAAACTGATTGCTCAACAGGGACTCTTGCCTAAAGAACCATGCCTGCGGTTCACGCACCAGAAGCCCAGCGGCAAGCAGGGTCCTGCAGCTGGCCGAGCCCCTTCGGTGGAGTCGAGGGGGTGACCACTGCGTGAGTCACTGAGTGTGAAGTGCCTCGTGTCGCTGGAAAGCCCCGGCACCCTCATACCCAAAGGCTTCCAGCCAAGGTCCTTTCCATTATCGCTTTTTTACTCTGCCTCCAAGAAGAATTGGACAAGAGGTACATCTGGGTGATACCATGTTCCGCTCAAGAGCATCTTTCCCCACTGCTTCCTCCATCTTTTTCCTTCCACAGACACAAAAACACATCCTTGAGGAGGGAAAGTTGGAATGCTTGCACCACGCTTCCTGTCTTCCGGGAGCAATCCGCCCCGAAGCACCAGAGGTGGAAATTCCTCGAGCCCTGGGACCTGCCATTGCGCTCTCTGCTCAAAAAGCAAGCATGTTGTTCGTGCATGAAGTCCCTCCCGCACTTACCTGCTTCCAGACAGGCCGTTGCTTCAGGAGGCGGATCCCGACCCCGAGTTCTCAGGGGAGAGAGAAGCCCGTCTTCCCTTCCACAGCGCTACTCACCAGGCCAAAGAGCTTCGGTGCTCTTTTCGACTCCCTCTGGCTCGCCCTGTGTTGTCCACGCTTCTGGCCAGAATGAAAAATTGCTCGCAAGTTTACATGCCCAGGGTGAGTGTCTGCTGCACCTTCTCTTGCTTGGGGATGACTGTTCACCATTAAAATGAGGCGACGGTTCCAAAATATGTGCTGGCCATCTCAGCGAGCTCGCGGCAGCTGCAAATACAGTGACCCTCCTTCCAGAAATTTGTTGTGTTTTGCAGCCATCCCTGTTTCAAAGAACACTGAGTCACAGCGGAACGAAAGGGAAGGTGTCCAAGTCCGGCATGGGAGCAGAGAGATGCTCGGATATGTTCCTGCAACGCTTGCTTGATGATGTATTTGCTATTTGATATGCGCATGCGCACAGGAGAGTTGGAGGGACCCCGTGGCCAAGATCAGCGCACCCCCTGGAGACACGGACCGAAGGGGCTTCTCTTCTCCGGACTGGTTCTTGAGGAAGCAGGGAAGGTGCGTCTACACAGTGCACGAGCTCAGCCACTGTGCCGTCTTTCCATGGGTACGATGCCTAATCAACCAGTCTGGGGGCTGCAGACAGCTGCTCTGAAGTGGGGCCAAAGCAGACTTTTTATTCTTATTTATCTTTACGAAGGAACGCACTGATGTCTGCAGAGATGTGCCAAAGCTTGCACAAATGACCAAAAGTCTGCATGCGATTCCTGGAGGGGACACCACTTGAGCAAGGCTTGCTCTGCCAACAACGGCCGTCTCTCCACCAGGGTGACTCGTGAGCGAGGCGGTGTGAGCAGCCCCCCTCCGTCCCCACAACCGTGCCCACAACGCTCCATCGGTTCCCGGGGAGCACTGCATCTTCCACTGAAGTGGCACTGAAAAGAGAAGAGCCCGGTCCACGCACAGTGGACGGATGCTCTCGGACGCCAGGGCAAGCTGTCTGCTCTCCGAAAACAGCTCGTTCTGCAGAAATTGGCAGGTGCTGATGAACAGCTTTCCGGGCTTTCTCCATCGCTCCAGAGGTAACAGCAGCTCAGCAGCCGCTCTCGTTCGGGCAGCGGTGTTCGAAGGCGGAGCGGCAGCCTTCTCCCGCTAATCAGGGGAAGAAGGGGCAGGCCAAGCCAGGACGGGTCCCGGGAGAGCAGCGGCACGACCCTGGAGGCAGGGCTGGAGGGATCTTCGGAGGGGGAGCGGAACCCGGCGGGTCTGCGGGGACACCAGGCCAAGCCCTGGGCTGCAGCTCGGCCGATGCGGCGATCCGTCCTGGGAACGAGGGCACGCTCCCGTTCCTCCAGCAGGTGAGGGGCAGGTGGATCGGGGCCAGTGGAGCAACCGCTTGCTGCTCTAGCCGGCCAACTCTGGGCAGGCAGAAACTGCCCCGCGCGGCTTCCCTCTTGGGGAAGGCCGCCTGTGTTAACTACCGGCTGGTTCTTGGGGCAGAACGCAGCCCTGCTGTAGGGTTCCTCCATCCCTTTGCCTTTTGGGGGCCTGGTCCGTGGGCCAAACCGTGCACGTTACAGGAGACGAGCGATTTTTCCCGAAGGGGTCAAAGCGGCGGCAGAGCAGGCCAGAGCAGAGGTGTGTCTGCACGCCACTTGCACGCTCTGTAGAGCAAGAGCTGCAGCTGGATGACCGAGACGGGGCTCGCCGGTCCTGGGGGGGGCTTCCGATGCCACGTGCTGCGCTGCATGAGCTGCGAGGCAGACAATGACCATCTCTCTTCCCTTCCTTGCCCCGTTCCACGCCTGGAGGCGGCCTGCACATTCCTGATCTTACAACACACGCCTGCCAGCACAGCCCAAGCACGTCTGTTTTGCACTTGCAAACGCGCATCAGGCCGCCAGTGGAAGCAGGCCCCGCGGCCCCCATGCACGCTGGCGCTCCTGGGGCCATGGGCTCCGTCCCAAGCTGCACCACTGGGCAGGAGCGGGGGCCCCCTCGGTGCAGGATGTGGCTCAAGGGCCCTGCACCTACTCTCGCGTAGGAATGCCGAGAGGCGCAGCAGCTTGCCACCTTTCAGCGCAATGTCTGTTGCGTCCCGGCCGGGGGGGGGGGCGCTGCATCTGCAGCACGAGGTTCCCCCCTTTATCGTGGCCACTTCCAGATGTGAGGCGTGATGGGGAGGGAGGGGAGCGTGTCCAGCACCGGGCCTCCTCTTTTGGGTGCACGCAATTGCGATCCTAGCCATGAGAGCGAGCGAGGAGCGGGGCCGCCATCCCCTCCTGCCCACCCGTGGCCCTGATCCAACGCATGGCACTGTGCTACGCAAGGGCAGACAAGGAAGTCCTGCAGCCTTCCCCAGCCGGCCACGTTCTCTCTCAAGATGCCCAGGGTGGCACCTTCCACAGGTGCTTCCGGACCTCACGCCGACTCTCAGAGCTCCTGCGCAAGCCGTCCTTCACGGCTCCTCGCGTCTTTCTTACCTTGGACGGACCCCAAACTGCACTGAGAGGCCGACACGTGGATGCTGTTATCTGGCTGCGTCTCCAGGGGACAAGTCCTTCTGTGGCCCCAGAGCAGGCGGTGTGGTGCCCAAGACCTGCTCCCCAGCTTGTTCTTCGCGCGCCTGAACAAGAGCCAGCCAGAAGGAGACGTGTCTATGCTTTTTTCTTCTCCTTTCTCTTTGAAAACTCTTTCCCATCTCCAGGGCGGCTGCCTCCTCCTCCCGCTTTGCAGAACTGGCTTCCCACCACCCCAAGGCTGGAACGAAGCCGCAGCTAATTGCTTGCTGCAATCTTTATTTTCATAACCTTTTTATTGCTCATGTTGTGCTCAGATGCTGGCCCAGCCCGGTTGTATTTGGCCCCAAGAGGCATCTTCCTGCAATCGTGGGCCAAACAGATAATGGGAATGCAAATAACGAGGCTTCTTTGATGGGGTGGGAAGCCCAGGCGAGCGGAGGCGCAACGAGCAACCCCGTCCACAGCAGCTGCCCCAAATGACACCGGGAAGCGAACATCGGGCGGGGGGGGACTTGGAGGTCTGTTAGGACAGGCCCAAACAGCATCAGACAAGCGACACTGGATCAGGCCCGGGCCCACCCAGCCCAGCATCCTGCTCACACTGCCTCAGGCGGGAGGAGTGCTGAGCACCTTGCTACCCATGTTCCCCTGCAGCTGGTGGGCACAGGTGCAGCGCCTCTGCTCCAGAGGTGCCCGCCACCGCCTCCTGCTGCATGACGTCCTGCCCCGCAGCCGTCCACGTTGGTGGCCCCGTTGCACACACGTGGGCGCATCCCACAATGCTGCAGCACGCGAAGGCAGCCTCCTTGTGACCCCCTGGCTCCGTGAACCCCCACCTGGGACCTGGGAGCAAGACGCCTCCCTGCCCGTTTTCTCCCCCCAGCGAACCAGGCCGCCCTCCCGTGCAAGCCCCAGGGCCTGGGCCAGGGGTGAAAGGGGATTGTGGGGCCGTCCGGCTACCAGCTTTTCCCTGGGACAGCCTCCAGGACAGCAGGGGTGAGCACGTGCGGGCCAGGGGGCCCAAGGCGGCCCTCCGAGGGCCCCGGGGCCGCACCCCTTTCTGCCTGCTGCTGCTGCTGGCTCCCCCCCCCCCGCCCTTCTCAAGGGCTGACACACCTCTCCTGACCTGACACTCAGGCCAGAAGCTGCAATATGCAAAGGCTGAGATGCAGCTGTTTTAAATCCAGCCCCCCACGTGTCTTTGATTGCTGTTGTTAGTCGTGAAGTCGTGTCCGACCCATCGCGACCCCATGGACAACAGTCCTCCAGGCTCTCCTGTCCTCCACCATCTCCAGAGTCCACTCACGCTCACACCAACTGCTTCAGTGACTCCATCCAGCCACCTCATCCTCTGCCGTCCCCTCCTTCTTTTGCCGTCAATTGTTCCAGCATCAGGCTCTTCTCCAGGGAGTCCTTCCTTCTCATTAGGTGGCCAAAGTATTTGAGTTCCATCTTCAGGATCTGGCCTTCTAAAGAGCAGTCAGGGTTGATCTCCTCTAGGACTGACTGCTTTGATCGCCTTGCAGTCCAAGGGACTCACAGGAGTCTCCTCCAGCACCACAATTCAAGGGCCTCAATCCTTCGGCGCTCAGCCTTCCTTATGGTCCAGCTTTGACAGCCATACATTGCAGCTGAGAAAACCATCGCCTTGACTATATGCACTTTTGTTGGCAGGGTGATGTCTCTGCTTTTTAATATGCTGTCTAGATTTGCCATAGCTTCCTCCCCAGAAGCAAGCGTCTTTTAATTTCTTGGCTGCAGTCCCCGTCTGCCCAGGGGACTTGGAGCCCAGGAAAATAAAATCTCACTACCTCCATTTCCATGTCTTTTATTACAGATGCTTTTCTTTTTTTACTGATAACTGTGAAATTAAAAAAAATTGGACTGGCCTCTTATGCTACTTGGCATGTACCTTTTGAGATGCTTTTTATGGTGTTGATTTTTACTAACCGCCTCATAGTTTCGCAGTGTTTTCAGCATCGCATAGGAGGCAGATGCGCGTGCCGATATTATTGTACGGGGAACCCAAGCAGAAACAAAAGCAAAAACGGAGAGCAAACAAAAAGCACCCCTTGTTCTTAAAGGAAGTACTTGCCTTCCACGGCAGCCTCGGAAAAGACGCTTTCCCGTCTCTCGGATTCAAGGAGAGGCGCCTCTTTTAAAATGGGCCTGCTTCAGCTGACCAGGATGCTTTTAATCTGGAGCAGTAGCCAACGACCTCCAGGTTGCAGCCCTAAATGCAGCATTAAAGAGAACGCTGAGAACGGGTCTGCGGATATTCTGCAGAGAAAGCATTCACGGGGGAGCAACACTGCAGCTAAATACAACCCAATTACCTAAACGGCAAGCAAATCCAAAACGAACAAGAAAAAGCTGACCAAAGGAACTGAATCGCTGAAAGCTTTACCCTGGAGACGGTCCCTGTTCCTCGCAGCATGAAGAAATGCCAATCTTTTAGCCAATTGGGACTGAGCCACCTGGGCGCTTTTGAACGGAAGACTGCTACCTGGCTGGTTTAAAAGCTGCTGCATGTTGTGGCAGGGTCGGTTCCCCAGCGTTCGAAGAGCGGCATGTCCTTTCCTGCTTTTCCGCCACTTGACCTCTAGGTGGCACTGTGGCACAGCCCCACAGCACAATCGGACAAGTGGCAATAGCATTTCCTTTCGCTTTCCCACATAGCGCAGCGTTTTCCTGCTCCACAAACTCACCAGAAGTGCTGATTAGTCACAGAAGCAAAACCGGACGGTCATGATGTCCTCCAAAGAACACTTAACGTCCACGAGAAGGGAATGAGGAGCATACGAAAGATCTCTCAGGCGGGAAAGCCCCGAGGGGGACCTCTGGGGTTCCCTCGCAGCCCTGGAGGGTGTGGAGAAGCTGGACGGGGGGCTGCGGCGAGCGGCCGGTGCTGCTTCGCTGACCAGAGCCCCCGCCCGGCCTCCTATTCATGCCAAGGCGAGCCAGTTCAGGAGCCCAGCCCCACCTGCACAGAGACAGCGCCTCGCGGCCTGCATTCCTCCCACCAGGGTGCCCTGCCCACCCCACCAGCCCTTCCCAGCAGCTGCCCTCAGATTCACGGTTGGGGGGCCTGTTGCCTCGAAGAGACGCCCCCGTTCAGGACCGGCGGGCTGGGAGTGGGACGACAGCTTTGTTGGATCCGCTGGAAAGAAGCGGGCACAGCCGAACGGGCCCCAGCCACACTGGAAGTCTTGCCGGGTGAGCGAAAGCGGCACCTGCCCGGCCGGGCACTGAACGGCATGTCCAGAGCCCCGCAGGGCTCTTGCGCACTGTGCCGCGTCCCCCCCATGTGTGGGGGTTCATGTAAAAAAGCTGGCATGAAGGATCTCACGGAAGAGCGGTGCCCATGGCAAGAATCCCGGGTCCCAAAGCCCCTGCCCCAAATTCTCCGCCAACTCCAGTCTTGGCAGCGATGAAGCTCCTGCGGACGACGTCGGAGGCACGCTGGGAGTCCCACGGCCCGGGGAGGCGCTCCGGCAGCCACGTCAGGGCTTGGGCTCACTGGCTAGGCCTTGCTCGGGGCGGACACGGCGCCGGCCTTCCGCGAGGAGAGGGACTGGCAGGCCTCCGTCGTCTTCTCTTCCTCGTAGAAGCCCCTTTGCATGGTAGCCACCAGGTACCTGAAGAGGCTCTTGTGGGGAGGAGGAAGGGGCGGCGAGAGAAGACAGACACGCGTCATTCCCGAGTTGCACGGACAGCCTGTCCTTTCTCCCCTGGCAAGGAACCCAAGGGCTCAGGCAGCCCTCTGCTCCGGGGGAGGCACACAACACCCCTGCGAGGGAGGTTTGGCGGGGTGCTTGTGGCTGGCCCAAAGGAGATCCAGGCCGGGGGGGCAGAACCCGGCTCTGCTGGCCGCCCAGTCCAGCTCCCCCCGCACTGAGCCACACTGGCGCTCTCTCACGTGCGCCCTGCTGCATGGACCGGAAGAGGGCCCGCCAGCCACGCACCCCACAGCGCAGCCTCGTGCCGGCATCCAGAGCTCGTGGCAGCCACGTGAGCAGGAGAAACGGCCTGCCCCCGCCTCGGCAACTCCAGTGCCCCCTGCGTGGGTTGGACTCCAACTCCCGTGCCCATGGCCAAACTGGCTGGGAATGCTGGGCGTTGCAGTGCACCGCAGCTGGAGGGCACTGGCTGGCGGAAGGCCGACACCACTGAAGGCCGCTTCCTATTAAAGAACACAAGGAATGCCTGTTTCGGGTCTTGGGGAGCAGGGCGAGGACCCCTCCTGACCAGGCCAGCCTCGGGCCCTGCACCCTGCTCCCCCCCTCGCTGGCTCCCTGCATCCGGCCTGGAAGCCCTTCCCAGGATTCCTGCCTGCCGGAGGCGCAGGGCGAGGGGAGCGCCCCCGATTCCACGCTCCACAGCCCCCCTCCAGGCCGCGCATCCTCTCCCAGCTCCCCGGAAGACGCAGACCAGCTCGAAGGCTGTGCAGCGAAGGCCAGCGGCACCCCATTCGCCCCCCCGCCCCCCCCAGCACTCGCCGCCTGAGGCCACGGCTCAGCTTGCCCCACGGCAGGGCCGGCCGGCCAGCCGATCAGCCCGCCTGGGGAGGCCAGCGGCAAAGGCTTGTGCAGCTGCTTGGTGTGTGTGCGTGTTTTCCAAATTTATCCTCTGACTGCAGCATGAATTGTGATCGGAGTCTAATCCCAGTTTATACTTAATAATGCGAGATGTTTCTGTGTGTGACTGTGCCGAGGAGCCCCTGTGGGTTCTATTCTGCTGGCCAGAACGGATACGGGGCGGCATCCATCTCCACTTGACTATGTGAACCTTGTTCTCCAGCAGAAAACATTCAGATCAATATTCGGAAATGTCGCGGTCTGACTCTGCCTTTTAAAAGCGTTGCCGAAAGCCACTTCGACACCAAAAGGCGACTTATGTATAACCCAAAGAGACTTTATGGGCGGCGGTGGGGGGGGTGGGGGGCGGGCTTAGCTTCCTCGCCTTCGGGGTGGCTCCCAGCCATGTTAATCCAGCGAAACGCCCTTACCTCCCAGGCCTTCTCGACCTGTGGGGTCCACTCCTCTTTCAGAATGGGCCGGACGGCCTGGATGAACTGAGCCCCAACGTACTGAAAGGAAAAATGAGGGGAGGAGGAAAAGCTGCCGTTTTAGAGGGGGAAGTACGGTGGGCAGGTGTCATCACATCCCACACCCATAAAACTAGTTCCCTGGGTCCCATACGACTCTTTTGAAACAGAGCGGCGATCCAACGAAAGCTGGTGACGCATTTAAAGACGCGGCGTTAGAAAAGTCGACACACGGACCCGCTTTGCACAGGATTCCAAGCTGGTCGATCGAACCCACGGGGGGCCGAGTTCTGGGTTGTCACAGCAGGCAAAGTCAGCCACACGGACGGCCCGTGGCTTGTTGGCCACGGACCACCCAGAAAGGGAACCCGGGCACCCAATCCGTACACCACAGAAGCAACTTCTGGAAGTTGTTTACTTAAAGTTTGTTTACTTAAAGTTTGTTTACTTAAAGTTTAATTAGGTTTACTTAATTTTTGATTGGGTTATTGTTTATGATTGTATTTTAGGTTGGCCGAGATGCACCGGAGAGGGGGGGGAGGTTAAATAGACAGGATTTTAATTGTTTTATATTGTTGTAAGCCGCCCCGAGGCTTTGTTGCGATGGGGCGGCATATAAATGTTTAAATAAATACATAAATAAGTAAGGTCCACTTGGGAGGGGCAGCGTGTGTGAGACTTGCCCATTCTGAGTGATCAGCCGGGGGATGAACTTCCTGGCTGTGGGAGCAGCACGACAGCGGGACCCACGCCCGAGGATGGCTGGGGGCACAGAAGATGCGGCTGCCGGCCCCCGGAGAGGGAGGGTGTAGCCTGGAGCCCGGCACGGAGCAGGGGGCCGTGCCCGGTGCCTCCTCGGCCCCCCCGTGCTGCGATGCTGCGATGCCCACGGCTCCTTTGTGCCTGCAAAACTGCCAGGGTTGACCTAACGGACACTCGGGAAGCGCTGCTGCGCCATGGGAGCTGAGCGAGGGCCGGCGGTGGGCTGTGGACTGTGCATGCTTGAACCCGGGGCCATGCACCGTGGCACAGGGGAGACGGCAAAGAGCAGCCCGCTGCCTGCCACGCTGTGCCTGGTCCTCCAGTGCCAGGAAGTCCTTCAGGGCAAAGGGAGGAACACACCAAGGCGGAGAGACGCAAGCAACCCAGGCACCCAGAAAAGGAGCCACGACTTGCTCACTGGTCTGCCAGACAAACTCTGACAGAGCAACAAACCGTGGCTTCACGATGGGTTGAATGAACCATGGGTTAGTGCTGTGAGAGAACCACGTGGATACGCTGCCCAGCCTGGGTTCCCAAGAGAGGAGAGAAGCCATCTTGCACGGAATCCGCCTGTCTTTCTGGGTCGTCCGGCTGCCCGGCACGGCCCTGGGCCCCTCTGCCCCGGTGGGGGTGAGCGTGTGTCCGCCCTCGCTCTTCTTACCTCGTAATACTTGGGGGGAGCCCTGTACCGGCAGTGGCTCCTGCCCAGCTCGAAGGCCAAGCGCTCCAGCTTGTCCTCCTCGTCCAGCCGTGCCACGCTCTTCTCCACGAACGACATCACCCTGCCGACGGAAGGACAGTGCAGGCGAGACCGAGGGGGAAGGTGGATCTGGGGACACGCGCGGACCGGGACGCAGGTCTCCGGAAATCCGGCTGCAGGACGGGCTTCCGGATTTGGGGAGGTCCTGGCTAGGGCTGGATGGGTCTTGTTAGCTCTGCTCAGCAGAGCGGCGCCACGTTAAATAAATTAATAAAGCTGGAATAAATGATCAATAGCAGCCAATGCAAATCAATGCCAATGCAAATTAACTAACTAATTAGCACAAGCGTGCAGCACCAGGAGTGGGAAGTAGCACAAATTCCCCCTGGGGCAAAGCAGCCCTTCGCACGGCTGGCACACCCACGTGGCTTGGGGAAATGCTGTCGTGGAACCGGCCGGTCACGGAAATCCAATCCCGTTCGGCTCCGTTGGGAATGGCCAAAGAGCCCTTGAGCCCCAAATGTTTGCCCAGCTCCAAGGCCATTCCCACCCAAGGGAAAAGGATTCTGGGAAAGGGGGAGAAGGCGGGCCCTGCAGCTCCCTCCAAAAGAGCATTGCTCAAGGCGGCAGAGCCTTGGCTTACATGAGTAATACGCAAGCATGCGCATTTGGAAATGACTGTGACAGCTCAACAGAAACGCAGCGCATCTCACCATCCTGGGGGCGGCCAGGCTGGGAGGCCTCTGTGCCCACCTGCCACCTCTACTCCAGGTGTGCCCTGGAGGTGGCCAAGTCTCAAGGGCCCCTCGGTGCTCTTCCTTCTAGGCTTCTGTATCTTTAAAATGAGCGGAACAGCTCTTCAAATAGAAGACAGCTTCACCAGAAAGGGCGGCCCTCTGGCCGCCTTCAAAGAGGACCGCTCTCCATGAAGTGGGACAACTGGCCACCCTACCAGTGGAGATGCTGCTCGGGCCTTCTAGGCAGCCTCGGCCATCAGGTGTCCGCCTGGGCAGGGGAGCTCAGCCACCCAGCTCCCCTCCCACCACTGGACTGTCCACACGCTCCCGAGCTTTTGCAGAGCCGGCCCGTGGGGTTCGGAGAAGCAGGAGGCGGTGGCGTCCAGAGGCTTCCCAGGGAGAAAGCTCCATTGTGGTGGGACTTACTCTGGAGCGAGCAAGTCAGAGCGCAGTCCTAGGCAAGGTTTGGCAGACAAAGGGCTCACGACGCCACCAGAACTGGATCAGGAATTGCTTTTGCCCGACTGAACGGATTTCAGAGAATTTTTATAGCACGTCTTCATGTACGTATAAAGCCCAGGGTGACGTGCAAGATAAAATGCAACCCGGTCGCGTTAAAATAACCGCAGGCCCAAGGGGATTGCCAGATCTCTTGGGGGCAGCATTCCGTCTGGCCGGTGCCACGACCAAGGAGGCCCTGCCCTGCTCCACGGCCAAATGCGCCTCGATGCGGCATCGGATGGGCAGAGAAGAGACCAGGGCAGTCTGTGCTGAGAGCCCCGTCCTGAGTCCATTAAGGGCCCCCCGAATAGCCGCGGCACCTCGAGCACGGCCCGCTCGACCGCTGCCACTGCCGCTGGTTTTCTGCACAGGAGAGACATATTGTACGTGTGGGAATGTGTTCTGCCAGCGAATTTCGCTACCGCGTTCCATGCAAGATGCAACTTCCGAACTAGTCTCAGGGGCAGCGCCATAAACAGAGCAGCTCTGGTGCAGAGATGGCGGCGGCCAAGTTATCCCTGGCTACGATAAATCTCTTTTATTAGTAGTTCTCTGGCTGAGCAGCCGTGTGAGTATTAAGGGGTTTGGTCTGGTCTACAGCGGAGTTCAGTCGAGCGATCAGGCGCGGGGAGGCCAGCGGCTGGCCTGGAGGTCCAGACCCATGTCGGAAGCCACGAAGAGGAGCTGAGCACCATTCTTCGAGAAGGGCATCAAGAAACTGGGACAGGCCCAGAGCGGGGGACCGCGCAGGCCTGGAGAGCATGTCCTGCGAGGAAAAGGCAGATGGAGCAGTGTGTGTTTAGGCTGGGGAAGACAACCACTTAGCGCTGGCCCGACAGCCATCCTCCCTATTTGCAGCAGCGCCGCAAAGATGGGCGAGCAAACCGGAGGCAGGATCAGGCCTGACGGGCTTGGATGGCAAGACAAACCGATTTCATTGAGCATTAAGAACTTCCCTGAGGGAGGAGCTGGCCGTCTTGGAGGGCCGTGGGGCCTCCTCCATCAGGTTTTCGAGCAGGGGACAGCTGTCCACCTGGCGGCAAAGGTGCCATGCCGGCTCTCCTGCATAGACAAGGGCCGGGCTAGGTGGCCTCTGGGATCAGCTTCACCTCCGCGATTCTGTCAGTCTATCAGAAATCTTCTGAAAACTAAGCAAGGATGAAATGCCCCTGAAAGAAGGGAGCCTCGTCCTAGGATGAAATGCCCCTGAAAGAAGGGAGCCTCGTCCTAGGACAGAGTGTAAAAAGAGAAAACAAAGACGACTGGACCGGCATAGACTGGCGAAGACACGGCAGAACTGGATTCTGATGGTTCTTACACGTCAGACAAGCCAAGTCCATCTGTTCCATTAGAGATGCACAGCTGCCTCCCACCCCTTTTGATTTATTGATACAATTTAGATTAATAGGAAGATGTTACATAAACATCTCTTTTCACTATGAAGAATTGTATACAAACCATTCCTTCCTGTAATTTTGTTTTTTTTGTGCTTTACTGTGATCTTGGCTGTTGAGGGAACCGATTTTCTTTCATAAAAACACAACCATGGCTATTTATTTTTGAAAGATGGCATCCAGGGGAGGTTTGCCAGGAAAAGTGGGGGCAGCTACCGATGGAGAAAAGACTAGCCGGCCAGAGATGCTGCGGCAAACAGCCTGTTTGCCTTCCAGCTCCTTGCAACTGTATAGCACCCCACGCCGAGGCATCTTGACCCCAGAATTGCTGGTCAGAGCAAACAGCTCCTTCCGATCTCCCGACTTAGGAACCTCTTTCTGCCTGTGGAAAGCACATGGAGGAACAGGAGAGAAAATGTGGAACCCCAATAATTTGGGGTCATTTGTAAGCAAAGGGGCAGCAATTCAGCCCTAAACATGGAGCAGCTCGGATTCTTTGCGGGGAGAGGGGCTTGGTGGAGTTGTGGGGGAAGTATTCGAACAGTCTGCCCCACTGCCTGCCTGCTCTTTGGGGAATATGAACAATCTTCCCGCAACCCCCACCAGCGATGGGGTCAACGCCAAATGTAGCCAGGAGAGCGATGTAAGTCCGGAGGGGGACGTTTATGTTCCACAAACGCTCAGCTGCGCAGCAGAGAAAAAAGTTGGATGTGCATTTTGAAATGAAATCCACCACATGGTCTGAGACCTAACCCTTGGCCCCAGTCTAAATTAGTCATAGCACTTTATTTATATATATTTATTTAGTCAACTTATATTCCACAATTAAAGTGGTTCCAAGGACTCTCTAAGTCCTGCTGGCTTCTTGGCCTTTCTCGGTAAAGTTCATTGGCGAGATTGTGTTGCAGCTGAGCCGCTTGCTCAGAGCAACGGTGGCTGAAGCTGTTCCCCTGGGCTGGGCGAGGCCAACGTGCGTCCCCACCAAAAGCAAGAGCCCTCTGGGCACCAGCCTAGGGTCTCCGGTTTGCAAACCTTTTCATTGTGTTTTGCTTTTTAAACTGTAGTCCCACGGGCACTACTGCTCAAGCTTGGGCTTGTGCAAGTGTGAAAACCCCTGTGGGGGGAGCCAGCCGTCCCGGTGCAGCCAACACCGACCCCGAAGACTCGCCCACAGAGCCTGCCAATGGGTTTTTCTTTGCTCAACAGCTGTTAAGAGGCGAGCCGTCAGTGGGAAACGAAGGCGCGGGTGATGTTTGTACATGGAAATGGGGCAGTGAGATTGCTGCCCTCTTCATGATACTCCTTTTTTTTCTCGTCTGTTTTTCCTGTCCTGTGACGACGGCTGCTTGGCTTGCATGTTTCCCTGAGCCTCTCAGGCCTGGGAAAGTGCAAATATGCATCCCACTCCGATTCTAAGGAAAAGGCGTTTCGACAGCTAGCTGCACGGACATAGGAAGACATCTGTCGGCCAGAAGCTGTCCACTGCCCCGGCAAAGCTCCCCTTGTAAAGTAGACCCTGCGTTTTGACAGCTCGCTTCCTGTTGCTGTTTCTTGGCAGCTGCGACAGCGCCTTTCTCCTTGCAAAGAGGCTGGGATGCAAAATTTGGGAAAGTCCTAAGGAAAAGTGTAAACTGTGCAGGATCACGGGAACCAAAGAAAGAGAAAAATGAGGGTCTTGCTTGGAGAGGGTGCAAAGCTCACCACCCCCTTTTCATGAGCAAAGGGCAGTCGCATCTTCAACAGCTAACAACTTGTTACTGGGTTGTTGCTGGGTTGTTGTGGGTGGTTTGTGGTAACGTCTGAATGGGGCAAGGTGACTCTGACATGGGTTGGACCAAAGGCTGCACAGTTGTCTGGCGAGGGTGGCAGGAAGCCTTCTGTGGCCAACTTGCCAAATATGGCCCCAATTCGGGACTGTGGAAATTTTGCAGAGGGGTTAAAAGAGGGGGGAAGCCTCAAAGAACAATGCACAAGTGCAGGGTGAGTATTTTCAGAAGGTTAACGTTTTGCAAATTCTTATGGCGCTCCGTTCTACCGCAAGTATCTTCGAAAAGGATAAGCAAGAGAGGATTTGAGCTTTCGTGGCTCCATCGGGTCCATTTGTTAACTTGTACTCAGCGTGGCCTTTTCCATTTTAACTGGAAAATTACTCTCCCTGGTCAGTTTCGGATTCTTCATTTTTGGGTCCTGTTTCCAGCTGCATCGTGCTGATCTCTTGCCATACCTCCAGCTGTGGAACTCGCTTCCATATCAAACTCAGTTTAACATATTTTCACATGCAAAATTAACTGATTCAGGGCAGGTAGGAAGAGTTTCACTTTGGATCAGTTTCTGGGTTGTGATGATCATTTTTGGCCATTGTCTGCTTTGCAGCAGCTGAATAAAAAAGGCAGGTTAAGCTGCGTGACCGTACATGAGACTGAAATTTTGTTAGAATCAAGGTTTTGTCTTGTTGATTTTGCAGCTTCAGAGCTACCTGTGAGGCCAAAAATCTACATCAACTTATAGCTTACGTTTGCAGATAATTAATATCAGTGAATAGCGATGACACCACCGGAAGAATAGAATTAACAACCGGAATGCAACAACGAAGTCTGAACTGGAACAGCCTGTATTTTCCAGCCAAAGAAATGCTTCACTATTATCTATTTCAAGGGATTATGGATCTCAGGCCACACTTAATTCAGCAAAAATTGATGTTTCAAGTAGGTTGGACGCTCTTTAGTATGGGTTTAATACGGGTTGGACATGCACATGGTAGGCATGTCATGAGCAGAGCAGGCTGGGGCCGGGGGTCAGACTAGATGGCCAGGGGAACTCGCTTTGTTTCTATGGTTCTAATTAAATCAGTCTGTTGTTGGAGATGCAAAACTGCTAATGTCTCTCTCTCTCATTTGTTTTCGCAATGCCCAATGGCAGCTCCCTTTTGAAGGAGGAATAATTTGGATAATTCCTGGGAAGGGAAGTTCTTTAACGTTTGAGGATACGCTATTTTTGCATGAGCTGCCCATGGATGGAATCTAACGCAAGGTCAACATCAATGGCTTTCCACGCCCTCTTGACAGCTAAAAGACTAATATTACAACATTGGAAGGATAAATGAGCCACCTGCAACAACACGCAGGATGGAAGATTAAATGAAGTTTTCTGTTTTTCAACAGGTGGCCTTTGGCATAACTTACGCGTGAGTAAATAGGAGGTGGTCTGCAGAGCCTTTGAAAAGGACATGCTGCACTGCTTTTTAATAAGAATAGTAATCAAGGGGACCCACAATGCCACCTAACTAGTGCTGTCGGCCGTTCTCTTGAATACTGTTCAAATACTGGTTTCCTTCTTTTTACGGTGCGCTTTGCTTGTTTTTCTATTGCATCATAAAAATAAGCCTTAATGAAAAGGCACCCATGGATGGGGAATGTCGTTGGATATGAGCTCCAGCCAGGGAGGCTGTTTAAAGGGCGGATGTGCAGCGGGAGCTTTTGTTAAGAAATCAGAGGAATCGCCCCGTGGCCGGAGCAGGAAGGTGCCGCGAAAGGCTTTAGAAGCACGTGCGTGCGGGATTCAAGTCCTATTCCTGAAAGCCTTTGCAGGTGGGCACCGGGCAGGGGGTGGCAAAGGTCCCCCTGGAGCCGGCAAAGGGAGGAAGCCCCGAGCCCAAAGCACCCCGGCCGCGGACACGCTGGGCTCCGGCCAGGCGCTGGGCGCAGGTGAAGGGCCACGAGGGAAAGATGCCTGGCGAGCGGCAGATGGCCGATCGTCCATCGGGGACTGCGGCTGAGCAACCGTGCACCAACCTTGGAGGAAGGACGGGTACAAATGCTTGCAAGAAATAAATACAGTGCATTAGCCCGCGGTGGCTTCTTTGGACACGGCCTCTGCCGGCAGGCAAACTGCCCCCGGCACCCTTGGGGCCGATTTCTTTGGGGCAAATAGATGAAGACCTTCCTTGTGGACGTGGAGCAGGTGGGAGGCTAAGAGGGAAAGACCCCACGGCTTGACTCTGGCAAGTCTGTGAGTCCCGGCGTCTTGTCAGCTCAAGAGAACTTCGTGGCTCTCATGCAGCAACTGCCCAAGAACTTGGCAAGGGGCTGCGGACACACGTGCAGAATCCAGGTCACCTGTGCGCTGGCTTACTCTGCTCCATAACATCTCAATGTTTCTGGGGCTCGTGGTTTAACAAGGAAGTGTTTGACCCCGACTCTGTCACGCAGTGGCGTGCGAAAGAACATGGAGCCATCTGGGGCAGGGCTGAGTTTCCAGAGCTGCACCCGGCAGCGAGCCACAACCCCTGGGAAGCGCAGCCCCATCCGGCACGGCCTGGATCCTTTCCCCCGCCCTGCCCCACGGGACGTGATCCGAATCGCCCTTTCTCTCCACTCTCAGGGCAAGGGCCAAAGCCAGGCTGGCCCGCCCTGGCCCAGGCGAGCAGCGATGCCATTCCCCGCTCCCGGCCTCTCTCCCTGACATGTTTGCATCCCCTCCAGTGAGCATCAATGAAGGCATGGGAGACCCTGTTGCCATGCCCTCCCTGAGCCTGACCGCACTCATAACTCGCCTCCCCTGCTGGCCCTGGCCCCCGGGATCGCTGCTCACCACCTCTGCTCTCCGCCCCGGCTCTCCCAAGCGACCACCTGTGGACCCGGCCCAACCGCCATGGGCGCGCCTGCAAAGCTCTTGCACAATGTGCTTTGCTGGGAGCACGAGCACTTGGCAGCCTTAAGCCTTTTCCTGCCTAAACCTGCACAGGTCACCCCAGACGTGCTCTGCAGGCGAAGGAGGCGCTTGCTTGTCTCCCGCCCCGCAAGGGGGAGCCCCGCTCGGCGACTGCAGCGGCTGACGGGGGCGCCCGAAGCCCCGCAAACCGCCCAAGGCACCCTGACGCGCCGGCAAGAAGGTGGGCGCGTGACCCCGACCCAGGGGACGTGGGCCTGCGGCCTACCTGAGTCCGTGAGCTTGCAGCTCCTTGTTCATCTGGAGTTGCTGCAAGTCCTCGATGTCTCGGAAGAGGAAGAAGGCGTCTTTGCACTCCGGGTGGGTCTCGAAGAGCCTGGAGAAGGAGCAGGAGGCTGCCAGGGCGCCGGACGCAGTGGCAACCCCGGGAGAACGCCGGCGGTCCAGCTGGGCCAGCGTTCCCAACCGGGGAGCCCGCAGACGCGTCATGCAGTGACGTTAGGAGCCGCAGTCCTAACCAGGTAACCCTTTGGGAAGGCTGCCTCCAGACATGCGTTTATCACCCCTTGCCCTCTCTGTCCCACATGCACAGTTCACACATAGCCCCGCTCAATCAGACATGCAAGAGCTCCACCGAGGCCGAGGAACGATGAAGCCACTCTTCAAACAGCGGAGTTTCAGCGCCGCACCTTTCCAGTATTTGAAATGCAACCCGATAAATGCCGGGAGAATACACACGCCTCGCAGGGTGCCTGAAACGGAAGGTGGCCCGTGCAGGCTGGCCGCTGTGAGGAGCGGGGCCCGGATAAGCCCGCCACCTGCTCGACCTGGGGCACTTCTGGCAGGCTCGGGGGGCACTGAGCAGGGACAAGGGCTGGGGCGGTTCACAGGGGAGGAGGTTCCCCGAGGAGCCCAGTGCTGAGCCGCAAGGACAAACGCCACCGCAGGGAACTGGGCTCGGAAGCAAACCCGTCCCCGGGGAGGCCCCTCAGCCGAGCCAAGACCCTCTCGCGCAGAGCACGGGGCACGGAAGAGCAGGGGAGCCCCAGAGGGGAGGAACGCGGCGAGGTGCCTCGTGCTGGAGCATTAGGGCCCCCGGTGACTGAGCCTTGGCGGGTTCTCCCCAACTCTGCTCCCCGCGCCCTGTTCAAAGGCAGCCTTTGGACTCCGGTGTTTTGCCCAACAAGCAGAACAAGCCTGTGGGCCCTGGGAGGACATCTCGGCAGCCGCGGGAATGTGGGGGCCCCACCGGGGCTGCGAACACTCCAGCTCAGCAGTGGGAATGTGGCATCGGCCGTCTCTCCAGGAGCCTCCGAGGCTGGGCGAGGCTCTGGGAGTCTTCGGGGAGAGGGGAAGGGAGGGGAGATCTAAAGTAGTTTTCCAGTGCAATGGGCGTCAAGTGAAAACACGCCGGCACTCCTGGTGCCTTCATCCTGATCACCCCTTTGCCTTCGGCCGCTGGGCCCGGCACACCCCGAGCCTGGCCCCGGCGCCCTCCTCTTCCGCAGTGCAAATCGTCTTCGGCAGGACCAGCAAAGCTCTTCTGCTCTTGCCGCAGGAGCTCCTCAACATCACAACTGCCGACAGATTGACTCTGTCACTGAAGGAGAAAGAAGATGCCGATTTCTATCAAACTTGGACTCTTTTTATCATTGGCAAGAGAAACGAGATTTCGTCTAGATTTAAATCTGTTTCTAAGTTATCACAAATGGAAAAACACGCTGGGGCCGACCGACAGGCCCGATATTTCTGATGATTGAAGTTGTTTTTAGTTTTTCTTTGTTGCAGCGTTATTTTGAATAAAACTTATTAAAAAAAACCCCATCACAACTGCCAAAGTCGAGCCAGATCTTGGATCAACTGTGGCCGGAGCTCCGCCAGCTGGATGTGCCCTTCGGCCTCCTTCTCAGTTATGTCACTCCGAGATTATCTGGTTCAGAATTGCCTCCACCCGCGTCCTGTTTATGCAGAATTCTATTATTTTTGACACTATTGATGTGGTGTTATGACTCTGTGTGGGCTTAATAAAAGTGGAATCCAAACTCAGCAAAGAATGCAAAGAAGAAAGCTGAAGAGCCAACGGCTACCTGCCCCCCCGCCCGGCAAGCGCCCCAAGGCACGTCCTGCCGCAGCTCACTGGTGCTCGGCGCTGGGGGGCCTGGGGCCATGCCAGTGCCGCAGTGGTTCCCGGCTGCTCCCCACTCCCACCTTTCAGGAATGTCTCTGGGACCTTGCAGGGCTTATGGGGGCATTTGGCAAAGAAGGCCGGTGCTGCTGCAGAAGGGCACGCTTTGTCTGGCAGCCTGCGGGCGGGGATGCCGGCGAAATCCAAAGGGGGGCCGGTCCAGCCGGAACCAATGTGGTCGCCTGCGAGCACCGCGGGGAGCGCCCCAGGCGACCGACACGCCGGCCTTACCCTGCGCCCGAATGGGCACGTTCTTCAGACTGATGCAAATGGGGAGGGTCCAGAGCGCTTCTGCGGCGTCACATCACGGCTCCTTCTGTTCCACTTTGGGATAAAGTCTTTCCAATGATTTAGAAAGCGCCAGGAACCAGCGAAGGAGTCAAGCGGCAGAAATCCCTTCCCGCCACCTGCTCCGATCCATCTGCTCCGCTGGTTGATTGACGCAGCTCTCCGGGCAGCCCGAACAATTATGAGAGGAGGGGGAGAGGCAGAAGAGACGGACCCCCACGGGAGGGGGTTCCAGCGGCCTCCGGGGGGGCCTAGGGGACGTCTGGGAGCAGCGTTCCCAAACCGCGCCTGCTCCGGATGCAGCGTGCGGAGGAAGCCTGCGGCCATCCAAAACGCTGCTGGACGGAGCGGTGTGGATGGCTAGGAAGCTGGCTGCGCAGCCACCGGCGGGAGCACCAGCAGGGGGCAGAAGCGAGTCGCGAAGGGGCTCTCCCAGCAGCGCTATCTGCAGCTGGAGGACCGATGTGTCACCCCGCTTCCTGGCCGGGCACGGGAACCATCCCGGCTGAGACCCAGAGGAGGGAGAGAGGGATGGAGGACGGCAAGGAAAGGAGGGGAAGAACAAGCGCAAGGCCGGGCCGATGCACAGATGCCCTGAAACCGTCCTGGTGGGTCTGCCTTCAAAGGGCCCAGTGTCCTAAGGACCCCCCGCCCCATTTGTAAAACGGGATGCAGACCCGTGGCGAGGAGGGCGGTCGAGTTGACGGAAAAAAGAAAGATTAGGGTGGAGAAGCACAAAAGGCACACGTGCAGCTTGGCGGGGCGAGGGGGGGAGATGGCGCCAAGCTCAACATGCAGGGGGGCTGGCCACCCCAACTCCGCCTCTGCTGCCTGGACTTTTCAGCCAGTGCCTTGCGCCCCGGGGGGCTGATCCGACTCGGGCTCTCACGGCTGGAGCCGGCGTCTGGCATCAGCAGGTCCCCGGGTTTAGTCTCCCTCCCATAAAAATCAAGCCTTTATTTTCCGTTTGACACGTTTTGCAATGCAGCCACAAAGGCCAAAGTTTCTGCAGGCCTTGGAGCAGCCCGGAGGGCACGCCCAGACTGCCTGAGCTCGTTTGTCCGAAAACCATTTTGCAGCCCTGCTTTCCCCCAGAGAATCCTGGGAATCCCAGCCTAGCCAGGGATGAGGGGAATTCAGGGATGGGGAGGCAGCAGACCACCCAGAGAAGGAGCACCACTTAACCCCAACCGGGACGGACCAAGCGCTTCCATCATTGTGCGATTCTCGGAGACGGAGGAGACAGTGCTTTTCCTGCACAAAGCGTCTATCATGCAGTTGTAGCTGCCTAGTTGTGCATGTTCGCAGGTACACAACCCGCCATGACCCTCCAGTTTTGCATCTATTTGTGAACAGCATGCTTTACCAGCCTTTTTAGCTAAAGGGGAGTGTTGTTTTTGATGGTGAAAGACGCCGCCGTCGCTCCTTGTGCTTTTGCGCTGCTCTGTGCGGCTATGGTGCTACCTAGGGGTTATGTAGTAGAAAAGCAGGGGCTGCTCTTGGTGTTTCGGTTGTTCCACACAAGTTGTTCACTGGCTGGGAATCCACTGTACCTGCTTTCATTTTGATTGCAGAACTGAGGTCTGACTGCTACTCAAAGAGCGTTTCCTTTCTTGCTTTTTTGATCCATAAGCTCTAGGTGTCATTGCGGTGAAGCGGAACAGCGCCGATGCAGAAGAAGAATTTCACAATTAAATGCCACGTTTTCCCCGATTTCAGGCGAACAAGCAACCTTGCAGAAATGCTGGCTTAGCTCAGGAGGAGAACTAGAAGGCCGTCCTGTCAGCCAAGGAAGGAGCACACAGCCGGCCGGCCAGACGAAGACATGGCAGGTGCACCATAAAAGCCCCGAGCAGAAACGCTGAAACAAGCAGCAGCAGCTTGCGGAGAAAGGCTCGCCATTCATTCGCCACTGCTGTGCGGCTCGGAAGGTCTCTCCCCTCTTTCGGTCCAGGCGAGCCCTCTAATGCTGCAGCCCGTCCAAGAGGTGGCTCAGCAGTCGTCCGACAGAAGCCCGCGTGATCCAAGAGCTCGCCTCCAGGAGAGCACGTCCTTGCTCGCACTCGAAGCCCCGTTCTGGAAGCAGCAGCTTGTCCCATAACAGAGGCGGTTGGCCTGCAGCTCCCCGCGATCTCATGCAGCCGCTGTCCAGCAACATCTGGAGGTCAGCGTATCCCACGCTCCTTCTGCATGATTCATTTCGGCCATCCAGCCCTGCCCTGCCCTGCCCTGCCCGGCCCAGCCATGGCCATGGCCACCCGGACTCTCTGGAGCTGGGAGCGCCTGTCCCACACTGCTGCCTGCCCCCGCCGGCCTCAGTGGCGCCCTCCTCACGCAAAGCACAGACACTTGCAGAAGCGGGCCCTGCCCGAGACACCCGCTCGGATCCTTCGCACTTCCGGCAAAACGTCTGGGGCAGCTTCGGGACGCTCGCTTCCGGGGCCGCCGGCCGCCCCGCTCAGAAAGGAGAGCCGCCCGCCATGAACGACAGCGGGGGCTCGCTTCCTGAGCAGGTCCTGCTCCAGAAAACTGGGGAGGGGGCACCCTCCAGCCCCTGCGTCTGAGGAAGATGTCCCTTCCTGTTATTCGCCTCCCTGGCCCAGGCTCGCTGCCTCCACACCACCTTGAGATAGCGAGACACAAACCAGACCCCGGAAAAATGCAGCGCAGCTCCAAAGCCGTCGCTTGTGCCAAGAGACTCCTCAGAGGGGGCGGAACGGACACTCTCGTTCGCTCAGGACGCCGGGGCTTATTTTGCCGATGGCATTTCTCAGAATCCAGAGGATTCCGGTTCCTGATCTAACAGGAACCTGAGGTTCTGTCTAAACTTGCTGCTACAGAAGAATACCTCTGAGCATGTGCAAACTGCACTCATCTTCCCAGCTGAATCAGGACAAACCACTGCCAACCTCCACTCACGTGTGTTTGGAAACCCTTCGCTGCTTCCTCCCTCCCTCCGGCTCTGCACTGCCCTTCTTTAGAAGTTTATCCAAATGCACTTCTAAAATCGGGGCGGGGGGGGGGGCTCCGAAGGGGGCGAGGTGGGGCCAGCACCCCGCACAGCACCTTGGGCAATGGTGCAAACCCTCCCATGCAAACCCCAACGGGCGACTTGGGGCCAGTCACAGGCTCGTGGCCCAGCCTACCTCACAGGGTTGTTGTTACAAGAATAAGATTGAGAGGAGCGGGGGATTCTATGAGTTTCTTGGAAGGAAAAACGGTGGGATGTAAACTTAACAAACAAATAAGGTGCTCCCTGAGCCTGTGACACTGTCTGGACTCGAATTCGGGGCCCTTGGTCCTTGCGAGACCAGAGCTATGAGGGAGGCACGGGAAGGCATGGGGTCAAATCTCGCCTCGGCCAACACGCCAGGGAGGCGGCGACCCCAGCAGCCACGCTGGCGGACCTGCCAGGTGTGGGTCGGGCAGATTTATATCTGTAATAAAATCAATTTACCGCCCTTCCTTACATGGTTCGAAGGACCCTGATCCGTATCTGAAGGGCGCTGAGCCCTTTGAGCGATGCACCGGGATGGCTATTCATGGTCAGGAAGGGAAGGTGGAGCACGGCAGAGTCAAGGCTCGACTTGCAGCTGGGCAGAACTCCCGGATGGCCCAGCCAACAGGCTGCTCCTGCCCGGGAGCATCCGCCCAGCTCAGGGGCGGCCGCCAGCCGGAGGGCCACCCACTGGGGACTCCCCAGGAGGCGCCCCACTTTCTCTCAGGCAGGGGCCGTGCTCTCCGAGCATCAGGATCTGGCAGGCAACAGCTCCTTTCGGCAGAGACGCAAGCCGAGCCCGAACCCCCACTCGCCCCCTTAATCCGGGTTTCTGCACTTGGATGCGTTGATCGCCTTCCTTCGAGGCGACATGGAGCGCCCTGCTGAGCTGCAGGAGACAAGTTCAGCCGTGGGGACTGGGCCCCTTCCCGTGGCCAGAGCTCAGGCAGCAGCGAAGGCTGCGCAGAGGGAGCAAGGAGATGCTCCATTAGAGGCGGCCAGAGGCGAAGCTGAGACCTGGCGGAAGGTCTTGAGTTGTGCCGAGGGAATAACAGCTGGCGGGGGCGGAACGCGGTCTCGGACCTCACACCGATTTGCACCCAAGCAACATGCCGGCCTGGCACCCAGCGCTCAGCTCTGGAATCTCCGGATGCATCCCTGAAGGTTACCTTTGTCAAATCAAACTGTCTCTTCCGAATGGCAAAACTGTTCACAGCAGCCAGAATGGAAAAGTAGGAGCTTGGGGGCAAAATAAGGATTTTAATACAACAGGGGGCAAATGAAGCAGTGCAGCCCTGTTGCCGTGGCAGGAAATGCCCCTTCCAGAGGAGGAAAGGGCCGAAATCTCGCTTCTCCGCCGAGAGCCGCACAGTATCTCCCAGGCCCCAGTGCTCCCACTGCGTCTCTGTTTGGCTCTAACAACGTGCCCACAAGCGGCAAGGAGCGTTTTCCGTCCTGTGACCTAACTCGGCTTCTCAATTTAGAGCGAGACACGATGCAGGTCTCCCTCGCCCCCCGGGAGCAGCACGAAAGAGCACAGACACTTCCAGTCCGCAACTTTGCCCTCTGCAGGCATTTTCTGTTGCTTCAAGAGGCGACCCTGGGGGCAAAATTAACGTGAGACACACAGCGCAGGAAGCCAGGCCTTTCCCGAACCTCAGCCAGCTCTCCGAAAAACAGCTGTCGCTCCGGTTTTCTAGAAGCACGAGACTTCGCTGCTTTGCCTCTGCAAGGCCCAATGTGGACGCGAGCTCATCCGTTTCGCACAGGCCGAGAAACACCCGGCAAAGTGACCTCCGTTCCCCAAAGGCTGCCCAGAGAAATCGCCCCCCGCGACTCAGCAGATCAAGCCCTTGGCCTGGGCAGGATGGCGCCTACAGTAACCTCCAGGGAACCACATGAGCTGAACCTGTGCAATTCCAACCCGCTGTGAGGCCACGCAGCTCTGGCTCCGGCGCCTGCCTTCAAATAAAACACGAAACCAGCCCTTACCTGATGAAGACGATGATCCCAACCCTCACAATGTCCTTGTGCAAGACCTGCCAGGACTCCCGTACCAGCGTCTTCTGGGCCTCCGAGAGCTGGAGGGGTTCTGGGGTCTCGCCATTGCCCAGGCACTGCGCTTCCTTGCTGGAACCCAAACCGCCCTCCAGCACCGAGCAGGGCCCCCCTTCGGCGACGGCCGGGTCCGACGTGACGCCCGGGCTGGACAAGGCGCAGCCCATCTTGCTCCGGCCCTTTCTGGGTCCCCGAGGATGCGGCTCGTGCAAATCTTCACCAGTACCTAAAACCCAAATTGACTTTAGGCCACGAAGTGATGGAGCGCTCATCACAGAGAACGTGGCAAGTCACACACCAAGAAAGCAAAGGCTCCAAACTCCCCCAAACTTAGTGCCATCCAGATGTGTTGAATTGGATTTCCCATCTTCCCCAGAGCCTTAGGCTATATTGACCGGGACTGATGGGAACTGCAGTCTCACGCATCCGGAAAGCATCAGAGGCTGAATTGTGTAGGTGTTGGGAGCAGAGCCAAGCTTTGGATTCAAGGACCTTTCTCGAGGGAGGCATTTCCTGTGAAAGTATGGCCCTCATAATTTGGGCATCAGGAGACCTTCCCCCCCCCCACACACCCCCCAGGCCTTTTGATCAGCTCCAACTCTGCTCTTTTAACCCCTGTGACTCACTTCTGTGCTGCTTTTACAAACCTGAGTTTTCCAAAACCTGTTGGCCTGTTTTATTGTACAAATGTTAACAGGCTCAGTGCTTATCACTTGCGAGGAAGCCTTTGAACGCCTGAAGCAAACGCAGGAGTGCAAAAGGATCGAGACCATTTGAGATTTTGCAGTGGGTGGCTGGGGAACCGTCGCTCTCGCGTTCCACCCACCACTCCACTGGTGCAGACGGACCGTCGAGAGACGCTTCCTGGCTGGCACCCGAAGCCCCCGTGCTGTCAGGAGGATCCGGATCCAACGCCGGCAGCGTGCGAGGTGGAAGCCATGCCAGCCTCTGCCCAAACGGCTTCCGGTAGCCGCTGCCCAGTGGGCCAAGACAAGGGCAGATGGAGAGACCAAAAGGCTCCTGGATTGGGCAACTGCGTGTGGAGCGTATGGGGGGCTGGGGGGCAGGCAGAAGGAGGTACAACCCAGAAGGCCGCAAGCGACAGGAGAGAAATTCTATAATGCAATAAATGAAAGGCCCGTCATGCCAGCAGAGCAACAAGCCTCGGCTCGCTTCTGGGCACAGACACAATGATTGCCACTGTCAGTCCCAGCTTTATTTATTTCAGGCTGGCTATCCTAGGAGCTCTGCGCAGCTTGCACGAAAAACAAACGTGCACCATTAAACAGTGTGTTATGTCACAGGGAGTTTTAACGGACAAAAGTCCTACAGGTGTAAGACTGCAGCCTAAACACTTCACCACAAGACCCACAAGGCGGGGCAGCGTCCCGGGCGATGACGTCCCGGGCAAATCTGAGAGACGAATGCCGAGGTCTGTGCCTCTCAAAGCGCGTGGGGTTGAGCATCCCCGGGGGTGAGGTCTCTAGCGGGAGGGTCCGTTTTACATGCTGTGACACCGGACACACTGCTGGTCATGGGGCATCCCGTGAGGCCCTTTTCTAGCACACCGACCGGATGCATAAGTTTTTGAACCGCGGCTCCTGCACATCGGCAGTTCAAATACTTATGAGTACACAAACTGTAGCAGGCGGGCAGCCAGAGTTGGAAACAACGGCAGAACCAGATGTGCTTAATGAATCCATCCTGTTTTTAAAAGTTCTCCGCCTGTGCTGTGGCTGCAGCTTTAAGAGCTTTTCCACACAGAGCAGTTAATCCGCTTTATCTACCTCCATTTTCCCTTTGCTGCCTTTCTGCTCCATACCTCTAGGTGGCACTGTGGAGAGGCAGAAAAGCACAATTCACAAGAGGAAACTGTGTTTTCCTTCACCATCAAAAATAATAACCCATTTCCCCTGCTCTTTAAAAAAGAAGAAAAGTTGTTTCGATGTTGTGACCCTCACCCCCAGGCCTCCTTCTATTTGTAAACAGCACTTTTGAAAATATTTTCCCTGCCTTTACAAAGCAAAACAAAACACCCAAAAAGCAATCTTGTTACATGTAGAAAATCCTCTTCACCTGACAGATCAGTCTATTGCATATTTAATTTATGATAATTAAGTGACTTGCTTTTTAAAAATAATGCTGCTGCTGAGCTTCCACGGTGTTCTCTGAGGGACCCCTAAATGCCATGGGTTGTTAACTAAAAAAGAACTGAGATGAGAGCCAGTGTGATGCGGGGGTCAGAGTGCTGGACTGGGGACCCAGGAGATCCGGGTTCAAGCCCCCTCTTCCATGAGAATCCCTGGGTGACTTTGGGCCAGTCGCTCACTCCCAGCCCCACCCGCCTCACAGGGATGGTACTCAAACAATGGACGCTCCTTTGGATTCCTCACAAGAGGAAGAAGGTGGCGGATAAATGCGATGCAGGAACAACGCACCCGAGACTCTGGGCATGGGCATTTTTCCCTTTAATCCACCAGTGGAACCCTAAATGAATGAATCAACCTAGAATTCCTTCATTTCCGGCCAGACGGGGCAGGCACGTTCTGCTACTGAACTAGCCCAAGGCATGAGCAAGGCTGAGCCCCCGGGAGCGCGCAGGACAAGGCCCATCTAGGGAGGGAGAGGGGGAACCGAAGCTGGGGGGCTCCGGGCGCCGGAGAGCGAGCGCGGATGGAGACGGCCAGCGGCCGGCCGGGCGAGGGCCGGCCTCGGGGAAGGGGTTTGGGAAGGCAGAGCCCGGAGGGGCAGGGAAGCCCACGTCCAGCTGGCCAAATCCCACTGAACTCAGCGGTATTTGCTTCCGGTAAACAGGCCCAGAATGCGTCCTACCCAGATCACAACGCGATCCTGAAATGGAAGGGAAAAAACCCAACCACAGGAACAAACCGCGCGCGGAAACCGCCGCCCTTCCCTTCTGCTTTACCGCCGTCCAGGCCCCTGGCACGGACCGCCATTAAAACGCCCAAGTCCAAATTACTGCCGTACCTATATTTGAGCCACCGAAAGAGCACCGAAAATGCGCAAGCTTTCCAAACCGACAGAGTTCGTCGAGGAAAGTGTTGCGAAAAGCAGGGGGTGGGGAAGGAGGAGGCGAGGGGGCCCCGCGCTCGACGGCGGAGTCGCCGGCAAGTTCCGCGCCCCAAGACAGGTCCGCACGGCGTAGCGCTTGGGAGCTCCTCGGGGCAGAGAGCTGCCCGCCCCGCTTCCTGCGCCCTGATGGGGCGCCGCCCCAGGCGAGGGGCGGCCGCACGGAAGCCCACTCGGGGGATGCGCGCCCCGCGGCGCAACGCGGGGCGAGGGGCTGCTTACCGCGCCAGCGCTCCTGCGCCAGGAGAGGGGAGCGGAGACGCGCAGCCGGGCGGTTCTGCCGGGGAAGCGCGGGGAGCCCCTCCGGCCGCTCGGCTCCCGCTCCGCGAACGCAGGTGCGTCCCAGGCGCGGCCCCGCGGTCCTAGCGGCTGCTCAGTTTCGTCCCGCCCGCCCCCGGCCCGCCCCGGCCCGCCCCCTTCCTCCAGCTGCGGGAGACCCGAGCCGCGCCCGCCGCGGGGCCGGTGAAACCCCCGGAAGGCACGTCCCGCGAACGGGCGGGCGCGGGGGGCTGCGCTTGCTCGGTGCGTCGCCGGTGCTGCGCGCGGCGAGCCCGGGAGCTCCTGGCGCGCGCTCCCGGAGAAGCGGCCGCTCCGGCTTCCCACGACCTGCGCCCACGCGGGCGAGCGCCGGGCGGCGCGGCCGCGCAGAGGGAAGTCGGCTTTCCGCGCCCCCGCCCCACACGCGCCTTCCCTGTGTTGCTCTTGCGCGTTGCCCGGGCAGAGCCGCCGAGGTCGCCGCGGATGGCCCGCGGGGCCCGGGCCCGGGCCGAGGGCGGGAGGGGCCCTCTTCCAGCCCCGCTGCCCCAGCCGGGGAGAAGCGGGGCGCGCGCGCGCCTGGCCCCGGGATTCCGGGAGCGATGCGCAAGGAGTTCGTCGCGCATTGAAGCGCTATCCAGGAAAAGCAGGGCGCAGACTTGGCCGCCCTCCCGCGCCCGGTGGGACAATGGTCAGGCGTGGAGGCGCGCCCTTGAAGGCGTGACGGGCGACCCACGAGCATGGCCGAGCTTTCCGCTAGCTTTCCATGGCTTCTCCCAAGGGATCCCAAGGAGAACTCGCCGGTCCTCTGCCCCGTTCCCAGGGCGGATCCCCCAGGAGGAGGCAATGGCTTTCAAAGGATTCTGTGGTGTGGATTCTCTCTTCGTCTCCCACTTGTCTGTTTGGCTGCCTTTTTGAAAACGCAACTGCACGTTATTTACCGGGAGTATTTCTCTCGTTCTGCATGTCCTACATTCCCGTAGCACTTTTCCACTGGGACCCCCTTCTACTCTGGTCCATTTTCTCGAACTCTGGCCCCAAATGCCAGGCCGGTTTGGAGCAGAGGAGCTTTGGCTGGAGAGTAAAACAGAGCCAGGGAAGTGGGTCAAGCCACATGCTCCTTGCTCAGGGTGAGTTCTCATATATACCGCAAGCTGCAGCGTTTCCAAAAGCACCGGAAATTCTGCATCTCTCTCAGTGGGCCCTGAATCAGCCCAGGAATGACTCTCTCCGTTTTGCTTATCCTCTCTCTGCGTTCATGGAAAACAATACTTTGCATGTCCCAGTGCTTGGCACCTGTCGGCTGCTCCTGCTGGCCGTGTTCCCGGCCTCTTCCCAAGCGCAACAGCCGAACGGTTGCTGTCCAGGAGGAAGCCACCACTCCCCTCTGGATGCTCGTGGCAACGCTGCCAGGGCCAGCCTCGCGTCTCGCACTGCTCGGTGGCATTTGCGGGGGCTGCGAGGCCGCCACCCCCTCCCAGCCTGGGCTCTGCCGGGCATCGCCGTTGCTTCAGAGACTGGCGAATGTGCTGTTCTCCCAAGCTGTGCAGAAGCTCGGGAGACGGTGCCCCAAGAGGCAGGCTTGCCCCAGAGCATGGCGTCCAGAGGGGTAGCCGGGCGAGTGGCAAGAGCCGTGTGGCCCCCTTGAAGGCGAATGATGTCTTAGTGCATCAGATCCATGGGCTACAGACGCTTAGGACTGCCTTTGCCAACCTTGTGTGCCGGACAGCAACCTCCACGTGGTTCTGTGTGCACTGGCCAGGCTTGCTGGGAATGATGGGAGTTGTAGTCCAGAACATCTGGAGGGCAGCAGGTTGGGGAAGGATGGCGTGGGTGAACCCTTCATTATCGGATGATCTGGACTCTGATCCGCCAAGACGAATGCAGGTAACCTCCTCCACTGGCTAGACTTTTCAGGGGATTGAGAGCGAGTTTCAGCTGCTTCAGCTTCACGGCCCCAACATGTGGCGGTGAGGGGACTCGGAAGGATCGGCCTGGGTGCTGCGCTCTCCAGGGGAGGTGAAGCAAGCAGCTGCTTTATTTTGGTTTGTGGACTTCTTTGCTCAGTACCAGTTCACGCTGTCCTTGTGTCTTCCCGACCTGGGTTTTTATATCGATGGCAAAGATTAAATCCTGCAAGGTCTCAAAACCTACAAAGGTCCCTCTTGTTAGCGCTCAGACACCGCTGCGAGGCATGCAGGACACACTGGCCCGAAAATCTTGCCGAGAAAGATCAAAGCTTGCATGTTTATTTGCCCTCATGACTCCCCTGCGCATCCCTTTCCAGAGACCTGTTTTCTTAAAAAGCGGCACATCGGACTAGAATGTCATTTTATGTACATCCCATGAGGGAAAAACAGTGAAAAGGAAGACACCGATACAAACTGGGAGGCTATTATCAAAGTTTATTTACAAGGGCAGAAAGGGGTTCTTATAAAGCCAACAAATAAAACCAGTACCCATTCTGAGGAGGGGGAGGCGATCCCCTGCACTTAAATTAAAACCGTGTCACTATAAATAGACATTAAAAAAACGATAAAACAGAAGCACACCACCTGTGAAGTGAGCCTGTTTACCTGGAAAAGGCGCATGTCCCATTAAGAAAGTGCACGTTAATTCCCCCCCTCCCCTGAAGGAAATCTTTCATCCAGAGGTGCAAAACCGCTTTCAGCCCAGGGCCAAATTCCATCCTGGAGACACTGTCCAGGGTGACATTCCAGGGAGGGTCAAGCCAGAGGTTGAGGGAGGAGGACCAAAATGCTGGACACATCTGCACTTGGGACAGGTGCTTCAACTTTTTAGGATGTGGGGAGACTGGACAAAAGCCAGGAAATGAATATACAATGAGTGGTTTGGGGGGAAAAGGTATGGGGGGGGACCCCAGGGGCTGGTTTGGGATCCCATCCTGAAGTTTGGCATGTCTTGCTTCAATCCAAGCAGCCCCTCAGCCTTCTGGACAAAAAGGCAGGCATTTCATAGCAGAATCTTAAAAGAGCAAATTCTTCTTCCAGAATTCTGATTCCTGAGCCGAACAACCCACAGATATGGCAGGAAATACAAACAACACCGTCCCACGCACACACCAAGAGGGCTTGTGCAGGGAAAGCTCCAGATGGATCGCATCCCAGTGGAGCAAATGTCTCATGCTTCCACTCTGCACGTGCTTCGTGCTCCCTTCATCTGCTGCCCGTGACTGCAGCATCTCCTTCAGCCGGCAACGCGCACCCAAATCCGCCCCAGCACATCACCTTCCGCTTGGCCTCCCTTGCACATTCTCTCCCTTTTGCTCACATTGGAAAGGTACCTACCCAGAACCTCCCCCCCCCCGCTCTGACTTGTGGCGCCTTTTGTTGGCGGATCTGGGGGTTCTCCGAAAAGCCACGCAGCCCGAAGTCTGCCCATCTGCGGGAGCCAGTCATGCGATGCAGGGCCGCATCTGCGGTGGCTTCCAAAGCAGGTGGAGACCTCGGCAGCTGTCGGCCCGTGTTCGCGTGGCTTGGGGGGATGGACGCAGGGCTGGCTTCCTCTTGCTCTGCTCATGAGTGACCCACAGGACCTGGGAAGAAGCTTCCGGGCTGTCCGTCCAGCAGCCAGCAATGGCGGACTCTGCCTGGACGGGTCAGGAGGAAGGCCCCTGCCGGGCTTGGAAACGCTGTTTCGTCAGCTCCATGGCGTTTTTCCTGGTCCTTCCTTCCCAGCACTTTGTCCTGGCTGGTGGCTCTCTTCCCTCATCTCCAAAGAGGAGATCCCACGACCTCCCTCTGTGGAAGGCAAGGAAAACGCAGTGGAGCGGGCGAGCAGCAGGGGCTTTTGCAACTGCCAGCCTGTGTCGGTCGCTTCCCCACTGCCGGCAGCACCCTGGAGTTTGGAATCTGGCTGTGGAGACGGAGACGGAGGCGATGGATGCCTGAAAGCACCCGTTCAAGAAGGAACTGGCAAGGGACCCTCCTGGCCAGGGCATTCCGCCTCGCGAGAGAAATAGGGCCAGCGGCTCGCTTTCCTCACAGCCCCACGTCCCACCTTAGGCACGGCTAACTTGAGCTGGATCGGAGCTGGAGCGAGCGACGTGAGGGTTGCAAGCGGCTTCTGGCGTTCGGCTTCCCTTTCGATATTGGAAGTGGCCTCACGGCAGTTTTCACAACTATGAACCAAGAAAGAATTCCGCTTGCAACTGAAGAGATTGGAATGTTTGCTTGGCTACCCTGCGTGACAGCTGAGCAGCCAGATAATACAGATCACAGCAAAAGCAAGGGATGTGGGGGAAACTGAGCTTAAACGGACCAGCAGCTATCAAAACTTCCACCGCCCCCTTTAAGGAAATGATTCCAAATGTGTCAAGCGGGGATTTCTCAAAAATCAGAAGACGTGGAAGGGGAGAGTCAAGAGGGCTGACTTGCTGCAGGATTCCTGGAGATTATTACAAGATAAATAGAAACTCTGGTGGAAAGTGCACTAGGAAAGATACCAAGAAGCTACAGAGGATGCCAAGGAGGGTGAGGAATCGAGGCAAAGAAGCTATAAAAGGGATGAAACGCAGCCCAAAGGCGAATCAACATGTCCACAAGCTCTGGCACAACAATGCGGCTTGAGGAGGAGGAAAGAGGAGCAGGAAGCAGAGGGAAGTATTAGAGGAGCAAGATGTGCCCGCCATGCAGTTCAAGGTCAAATGCCCCCAAAGGCAAAACTTCACATGTCTGCAGGCCCCCAAAAGTCTCGACTTGAAATGATTATCCAAAATCTGTGAATCTGGCCACTGAAAAAATACGGATAATCTTAACCTCCTGACAAAAGGCCTGGGAAGCAGGCAAGGTAATACTGATTTTGTAGAGGAGCAGCGAGGAAATGGAAGTCGGCCTAGTCGCTCGACCTCATTTCTGCCTCGCCGACCTTCGAGAGATCTTTGCAAGTATCGTGTCGTGAGAAAGGGAAGTGTTCTGGAAATCAACACATCGCCAGATCTAGATGCTATCCAGGGAATTTTAGACCGGTTCTGGATAATAGGCTGAACATTTCCCAACGGATGTTCTGTACAGAAGAAAAACTCTCATTAACCTTTCCAAGTCCCCCTGTCCACAAATATGAGCGATCCGACAGACGTGGTCTGAGAAGTTCTGGACAAAGACCCGTGCCAAGGCTGGTGGTGACAGTCAGGGGAGAAGAGGGGTCTTTGGGCTGAGGACTGAAGGGCAAGAAATCGCGGGAAGACACAACCGGCTCTCAGTCTGGAAGGAAGAGCGCAAGCCAGCCCCGCAAGCGTCTGCAGCAGGAGCGAGCCACGAGGCTGTGATGCTTGTGATGTTATCCAGACCTTTGGCCTGCTAAAAGCTGGGCAGCTCGCAGGAAAGCTTCAGCACTGCCTCTCCAAATGTTCCAAGAGCAGCTCTCCAGCCGGGCCACAAAATAGCAACTGTGCAATGAGGCGCCTTGGGAGCCACGTCCCTTCCCCGCATCCTTTGATGAGGCCTGAATTGGCTGTGATCGTGCAGAGAGCAGCTCCTGGGGGCCAGATCAGTGAAAACAGTGACTCAGTCCGCAGCAGCTGCAAAAACAGGGAAATTCATCTTGGGAATCGTCAGGGAAGCGATGGCAATAAAACAGCCGGCTTCATAATGCCCTTTTAGAAGCTGGCGATGCAGCTGAGCTCCAGCCCGAGAGCCGGATCTCAAAAGGAGGCATAAAAAGGACTAGCCAGCAGTGGGAAGGCAGAAGAGCTCGGGCGGATTTCGTTTAGAGAAATGATGATTAATGGGGGGGGGGGTTGTGAGCGAGATCTGAGAGGTGGGGATTTATAAAATTATGCAAGGTGCAGCGCAAGCACGTCAACGAAAATGGCTCTCTCCGGCTTTCAGAACTGTTGATCCATTAATGAAGAAAACCTTCAGGTTCCAGACGGACAAAGGAAAGAACCTGTAACACAACGCGGAATTAATGTCTGGAATTTGCTACAGCAGACGCTGGAAATTAGGCCCACGCGAAGAAGAGGAGGAGGAGGAGGAGCAGAGCTCTATTAATGGATGTTAGCTAGGGCAGCTTTCTCTGACCTGGCTCTTTCCAGATGCGATGGACTACCACTCTCACCATCCCCACTGGTCTGCTGGTTGGTTTATGGGAATTGTAGTCCAAGCAGTACACCCAGGGAGCGAAAGGTTGGGCAGATGAAACAGAACCCACAGCTCAGCAGCGATTCGTGAGAACTCAGACTTTTCTGACACCTCCTGACCGCAAAGACCACCGGCCAGCGCACATCAGGAACTGAAAAGGCTCATGCCGAAGGTCTTAAATGTTGTGTATTTAAAAAGGGAAAGGAGAAGTATTGGCATCTGTCGGTTCTTCCTGGTCCCTTTCAAGGCTTCCTCTTCCCTCAATAAAATTTTGGCTTGCTTCTAACGCTTTCTGCTCAGAGCAACTTCGCTTCCAGATCATGCAGGGAATCCCTGGGGTGCTTCAGGAGACTTTAGGAAGCGATGGAGGATTTCTCTGGATCAAGAGAGATCCGGGACCTCATATCCACACAGGTCTGGGACCTCTGTTGAGGTAGCTCCCTTTTCTGGCTTTGCCTTTTACCGCGTTTTACTTTTAAAATTCACCTTGTTGTTCCTAAAGCCAAATCCCAAACTCAGGCAGTGGTGAGTGGCCCAGGCGAGGTTACGAGGAATGTGCAGCCACGGGCAGGGTGGCCTGGCCTGGAAGGGCCTGAAGAGCATGTGGGGCCTGAAGAGCACGGGGGGTGCCTTCAGCCCACCTAGTTTCATGGGAAACGCATGGCTACTTTCAGTGCCTTCCACTGAAATCAGCAGAGCAAAGTGACTGCATGCCGGAGGACCAGCCTGCCGCAGAGGGTAGCAGGCTGCCCTTCCTAAGCCTCGCTCATCTGGCCTGCGTCCCTGCAGCGCCTGCTCCACCCACGGATTTATAACGAAAATGCACTGAGATGTGCGTCGACCTCGCGGTTCCCCCCCAGAAGAAATCCCAGCCTGCTTGAAAGGGGGCTCTAGGAGAGACACAACTTTTAAAACCCAGCGGTGCTCCTGAGTCTAGACTGGCTTTGCTTAATGTGCCCCGATCCTGCGCTGGACATGTCTTGCCCCGCGGCCACCGACGCGCCGGTCCAGGCTGGCCTCTCTGTTCTCTCTCGGCACAGTGAGGCGAAGATGGGGCACAGCTGTCCGCCCCCCGCCATCGGGGCTACCGCCGAGTTCTCTCCCCGCTCGCATCCGCCTTCACCCAGAGGGAACAGCCGGGCGCCGGCGGCCTCCCGTCCCGCCCCGCCACGTCGTCGTCTCGGCTGGAGCCTCCCGTGGTCTCTGCCCCTCCACTCCTCCGGGGGCAGCTCCGGGCTGAGCCCGGCTCGGACGTGTCCTGGAGGTGGGTCCCGTCGTGCCACGAAGCGCGGAGGCTGTGGGCTCACGTCTGGGGCGGCGTCTCCCAGGCGCTGCCGTGGACCTTCCGGGCGCCCACGTGCTCCGGGGAAGCCAGCAGCGGGTGGGTCAGGCTGACCTGGGCGTTGCTGAAGGAGGAGATCCGGCCGGTGCCGCCGATTTGGATGTTGACCGTCGTGGAGTAGCTGGCCCTCTGCTGGCCCCTGTCTGCAGACCGCGCGGGGCCCGGCGCCGTGGGGGGCTCCGGAGTGGGGCAGCCCTCCTGCTCCAGGGGCCTCGTGGGGGGGCTTGACCCGCCTCCTCCGTCCACACGCGTCACGCACGGGCTGGGCACCGTGGGCCGCTGGACGCCGCCCAGTGTGTGGGCGCCGGGGCAGCCCCTGGGGAGGGCGCAGGAGCTGTGGGGCGCCCCCAGGGCCCCTCCCCCGGCCGGCTGATCCCCATTGGCCACCCCGCTGCCCTGGGGCTGCCGATGCGCAGAGCGAGGTAACGAGCCCCCCCCTGGAGAGGGGGCCGGCGTCCGTGGCACGGGGGCCACGATGTGGGCCCGTGGCTGCCCAGGGGGCTGGGCGCACAGTGGGGTGAAGGTGTACGCGTGGGCTGCGGCGGGGGGAGGGGAGCAGAACCGCGGCCTCACAGGGCAGGGCGACTGTGCCCGAGAGCTGGGCTCCGAGGTGGAGGCGGTGGGGCCGGGGGGCCTGAAGAGCTGTGCTGGGGAGGGCATGGCTCCCTGGCGGAGGGGTGAGGGGGGCCCCGTGCTGAGGAGGCCACGGGAGGGGGGACTGGCTGTGGCCACCCCTCCGGGGAGTGCGGCCTGCGGCTTCCCCACCTCCCCACGCCCCCCAGGCGTGGCCTTGGACAGCGGAGCCACGGGGGTCCCCGGGAGGGCCTGGCTGGGGTGGGCCGGCAGCTCCTCGTTCGGGGCTGCGCCGCCCTTCCTGGCCAAGCTCTGGCTGATGCAGGAGGCCGCGATGTACCTCGAGATGGCAGCCGCGCTGGAGGAGAGGCACCGGCGGACCGGCGATGAGGGCAGCAGCTTGGGAAGGGCCACGGCCAGCTGAGGGCCCCGGGCGGGCATCGCAGGCCCCGCCTCTGCTGCCTGGAGGCCCAAGGGGCCTGCGGGGGGGCATTCCCGGGGGGGTGCCTGCTCAGTGGGGGGTGAGGGGGGTGCAATCCCCGGAGCGGCAAGCTTTGACGGGTCTGGAGTGGAGCTGGGATTCAGGGCTGCCCGGCTGCGAAGCCCGGCAGCTGCTCTGGGGTCTTCCAGGCCCCAGAGCCCCCCCTCTTGGCCCGTCGTGCCGTTCTCGGCCCTTTCTGGGTGAGGGGAGCCCCCCTTGCTCCTCGGGGTGCTCCTCACTGGCTGCCAGGGCCCGGTGCTTCTGCGGGCTGGCCCCTGCTCCTGCCCCGGTGGCGAAGTCCCCCGTGCTCCGTGCGGAGCTGCAGCGCTGCCCGGCAGGGGCCTCGGTCCCCCCCTGGCGCTTTTGCCCTCCGGGTCCCTGCAATTCTGCAGTGATTTGGGGGGAAGGCCAGGTATCCCCACGTCTGTGGGAATTTCTGGCCGGGCCTCCGGATCACAGGACGGGTCCGCGGCCTCCCCCGCCTCCTCGTGCACCCCGGAGGCATGTTCTCTCTCCTCCACTTTTGTGCTGGTGCATTTCGGCTCCAAGGCCATCGTGGTACCGGGGCCCATGCTGCACCGCGCTGGCGGGGAACCGTGGGTGCTTTGGTGGGTGGCGGTGCCTTCCTCCGGCCCGACGGGCAGCGAGGCCCCCGCTTCCACGCCCACGGGGTGGGCAGGGGGGCCCGGCAGCTCCCGCCGCAGCGGGCCCAGGAGGTCCGGAGAAAGGCGCAGGAGGGGCCTGTCCCCGCGCAGCTCGAGGGCCGTCCCCCGCGTGGCGGCCACGAGCGGCGTGTTCTCCTGCACCCCGACCACGTGCTGCAGCGCCTCGTGGATGAGCACATGCCCGTAGATCCGCGGCTCGCCTGTGGGGAGAGAAAGCGGGAGGCAGCGTGAAGAGACCCCTCCGCGGGGCGCGCCAGGCCCAGGCCGCCCCTTGCCCCGCTCGGGCGCATCAACCGGGAGCCGCGCTGTGGGCGCCCCAGTCTCTCCCGCGGGCCCTCGGATCGGAGGGGCCGCTGCCACAACGGAGCCGGAGCGCCAGCGAGCGGCTCTCCTCCCAGCACGTGGGGCTTCTAAGCCTCCAGCAGTAAGTGGTGTACCCCTCGATGGCGTGAAACAGTTCCTGAGGTTCCTGGAAGGCGGACACAGAGGAAGGACGGGGGGCTCCCGGCAAGCCAGCATCCAGCTGATGCCGCTGCTTTAAATAGAGCTGGGAGCCCCTCTGAACTTAATGGGCTTACTTCTGAGTAGGTATGTAGCAACACACACTGTTGGCGTGCCAGACACGGCTGGCCCCCTGGGGTCAAAGGGGCCATGCAGAACGTTCCCCGAGGGCCTCGCCCCCCCCCCATGCGCTCCCGCTCGTCCGGCCGCTGCTTCCTTGACTCGTGTGCCCTGGCAGCGGGTGGGGGTTGCTTCGTTGCAGGAGGCGGTTAACACACAGGTAATTTTTGTCCTGGAACAGTCTTTAATATTCCCCAGTGCACCCCCCCCCCTTTAAACGGATTGCCCTCTCCATGGAAGTTAACGGGTGGAAAATGCATCTTCATGAGGCCTAGAAGGCTGGCCAGACAAAATGGGGAAGGGGACGCCCTGCCCGCGCCTCACACCGTGGGCCGAGGACCTTAGCCCTTTGTGCAATGAAATGGGTCCCCGCAGAGATGCCCACTTCGAATGGACCCCGATCTGGATATTCTGCACGCTCTGCTGAAGCCCGTAACTGCTGGAAGGGCGGGTGCCTCCAGAACCAACCCGGGCAGGCGGATTTTAGAAATGGGAAAGACTCAAGGAGCAATTTGAAATGTGGGCGCCAGGCGCTTTCACCTTTGCCCAGACCGGTGCCGTGCGGCCGGCCCAGCGACTCCCAAACACGCCCGTCCGGCACCGGGCCAAGCCCCGCGGGGCTCCCGGCATGTGGCCGCCTCTAAGGCGGTGCCCTTCTCACGAACGGCTCCCGGGCTCTTTGTTGCTTGTGCAGAGTTGTTGACGCGTTTGCACGTGGACTGGGCCACGACGTGGCGTGTTTCTCCTCTGGATCTTTGCCACGTGTCCAGAGAGCCCTGCTCCCAGGCAGCACCGGCGCGCAGCATGTGCCACGGGACGTGATCGCCGCCCCCCCCAGCCCCGCGTGCCCGGAGTCCCCATGCAGGGCTGGCCAGGGGAGCCCCCACATGCAGGACAAGGCGGGGTTCACTCACAGTGGGGGACGCTGGCCGGCTGGCTCCCCTCCTGCACCGCGGCCAGGCTGTGCCCGGGGCTCCGGCGCTGGGGGGCCCGGGACCGCCCCCCCGGCCTCTCCCCGCCCCGCCGCTGCGCCTTCAGCCGGTCGATCTTCTCGCTGTACATCTTCGCCAGCGCTTGCACCTTGCTGCGGATGCGCTCCGAGTTCTCCAGGAGGCACGTGTCCCCGTTGCCGTCGTACAGCTCCAAGGCGGGGAGGAGGCCCGGAGGCGCCGCACCAACCTCCGGCCACCGCTCTTCCCGGGCCGGGCCGGGCCGGGCCCCCGGCTCTGGGTCTCTGTCCGGACCCGGGGGGGCGTCGTCCAGGTCCGAGTCCTCCACGATGCGCAACGGCTCGGCGAACACCGGCGCCTCCGGGGAGGGGGGCGGGCCCCGGCTCGGCCCTTTGCCCGCTCTCCGCAGTGTGTCCAGGCTGCTGCGCTCCTTCTCCTGCCAAGCCCTCCGGATCTCTGCACAGGATCGGAACTCGGGCTCGGCGGCCTCCTCCTCCTCCTCCTCCTCCGAGCCGAGCCCACCCGCACCCCGCCTCGGGTGGCCCTCCTCCCCGCCGGGGGTGCCATTCGCCGGGGCGTCCTCCAAGCCACGCGGCCCGCTGGGCGAGTCCCCCCGGCCGGCCGGGGCGGGGCAGGGCTCCTTGCCCCCGGGGGGTTCGGCGCCATCTGCCGACGGGCTGCCATCGGAATAGCTCCGCCCCCGAGGCGGCTGTTCGGGGCCTGTGGGCCGCTGGCCCCGCCCCTCCTTGGAGTCTTCCCGGCAGCCCGGCTGTTGCGTGTTGCAGGACTGGCTGCGGCCCCGGCCAGAGTCTTCGCGGCAGGGGGCGCTCTGCGGTGGGCGGGGCCTCCTGTGCCTGGCCCCTCCCACTGCCCGATCCCGAGCATCGTTCTGCCGCAGGATGCTGTTGAAGCGGAGGACGGACTCCCGCACCACGCCGGCCGGCACGGGGGGGACACAGTCCCGCCGGCCCAGCCCCGGCCCCTTGCTCAGGGCCTCCACCCCCTCGTAGTAGCTCTTGACCCGCTCGATCAGCAGCCAGTCGTCCCTGGTCAGCGCGGAGTCCCGCCTGGCCCTGCTCTCCGCCGCCTCCCTGCTCTCGCCCCTGCCCGGGCCGGCCCGGGGGTCCTGCAGGCGCGAGGCCGGTGGGCCGGGCCGCTCGGGGCTCCGGGTGCCCGCAGCCTCTCGCCCCTCCCCGGCCAGGTCGCTGGCCCCCCCTGGCGCCGGGCAGGCCTCCTCTGGGGCCAGGCCCTCCCGGGCGGGGAGAGGCGAAGGGCCGCCAGGCTGCTCCGGAGGCCGCGGCTCCTCTTCTTCCGAAGAGTCGCTGGTGAAGGGGCGGCGGAGGGGCGGCGGAGGCTGCTCTGGGGGGGCGTCTCTTGGGCATGGGGCGCGGGCGGCCCCCAAGGCAGTGTCCTCCTGGGACGGATGCTCCTCCTCCTCCTCCTCCGCTTTCTCCTCCAGTTCTCCCAAGAGACTGTTCTGCAAGGGCTGCTCCTGCAGGAGGACAAGGAGAGGCATGGCAGCCCGAGGAACTCACCGCTACCGCTCGGTTCTGGTCTTCGTAGGCGGCCTCTCGCGAGCCGAGACTCACCCATCCCTCCTCCTCCTCCTCGGCTCCCTGCGCCGGCGCGTCGCTCGCCTCCGGTTCCCCTGTGCTGGGCTGCGCCCTGCCCCTCCGGCCCTCCGTGTCCAGGCCCCGGCGGCTGAGCAGCTCCAGGATCTCCTCCGTGATGGAGAGGCCGGTCGGGACCGGCTCTTCGGGCAGGCAGAACTCCGCCTCCCCTTCCTCCCGGTCGGACTCTGCCAGCCCCGTCCTGCCGGCGCCGAAGGAGGGCTGGGGCAGCTCCGCGGCGGGGAGCAGCTCTCCCTCGCTGTCGGCGTGCTGCGGGGAGGAAGGCCAGCGTCACCGCGGGTCGCTCGGCGGCACTTGCCCACCGAAGCCTTCCCGGGCCACCCCCTGGGCGGAGACCCTGCAAAGCCGCTTGCCACAGACGTGCGCAAGCGGTGCCGGAAGAGGCAGTCGGGGCGGCCGCAGGCGTGTCTGCAGGGCCAGCGTGGATTTCCCCACCGGGCGTCCCTCGAAGGTGCCAACATGCCTCGCCAACACGCACTTGAGGAGCCGTTCACATGGCTGCTCACTCCTGTTTGCGTTTCTATACGCTTATCTTGTGTTTCTGGTTTGCTACCTAGTTTTCCTTTGTGCTCCCTAATCAATAGCGTGTTTGCACAGACTGCTGGATTGTTTGCTTCTCTGGAGAAAGCACAGGGACTAGAAGTTTAAAAGGGGAAGTCCACATGTTTCTCTAGACTCAGCCAAGTGCCCACAGATGCAGACCCCAGAGTGACTCACCTTTAATTTGGCCATGTCTGGAACGTCCCCAGCAGGGAAGAGAGGGGCGGGGGGAGAAGAAACCAAGGTCAGAGGCTTTCTCAGAACAGGGAAATCTACATTCCCACTGAAGTAACGGTTTAAGTCTGTCGCAGCAAACGTGCTCAAGAGACGATTCGTGGCAGAAGCTTTGACGAGCCGCAGCTCAGCTCCACGGGGTCAACATGAATTCCCACCCATCTCCTCCTAACACTTCCTGCAGCTGGAGGCGTGAGCGCCGGCCCAGTGAATCTGCTCATCTTACACGGCACCCAGCGAGCTTCTCATCTCAGCACCGTGGGAGGGCAATCAATAAAACCGACCCTTTCTAATGGGAACAAGTTGCTAGATCTGGAGGAGGCTAGAAGCCAGGAGGTGGGATTGGTGGTCCTGGGCAGGGCCCCCTCCCTTCCAGGGGGAGAGAGAACCACATTTTCAAGAGAGCGGGAAGCGCTTCTGCATCGATCCCACCCGGGAGAAACCTGCAAAACGTTTTCTGCAGTTGGATGCGTGGACCTTCGGCCTTCTGGAAAAGACCCTCCGGCCTTCGTCTCCGCTCCGTCGCCGGAGGACAGAATTTGGGCGAGGAAGAGGCCTGGTGCGTCACACGCTTTGGAACAGCTGGGTGGGGGGCGCATTTGGGGTAACGGGGTCGGGCATCGTGCCCCCTCCGCAGCATCGCTGCAAGGTAAAGCACTAAATACGCCCGATTGACAGGCTGGGATCGGCAGGGAATTAAAGGGCGGCTCAGGATGAACGGACCTGGCGAGGCCAGGAGCGGCAGGGACCTACTTGGCTGATGGAAGCGGCTCTGGGAGTCCTTGGCCGGCTCTGCAGGGAGGAGGGAGAAGCAGGCAAGTTAGTCCAGACTTCAGGTGAAACGGGGGAGAGCGGCAGGGGCGGAGGAGGGGGGCGCTCGCCACGAACCGCGGTCTCCCTTGCGCCGCGCAGGGCCTTGCTCCCCGATGGGGAGCAGCCTTGGAGGATAATCATCAGCGTGGATCCAGCAAAGCAGAGCGGGCCTTGCGGCACGTCTCTCGCACCCGCGGGCAGGAGGCAAAGCGCTCCCTTCCCGCCCTGGCATCCTGCCCCCGGGGCCCTGAGACGCTCCCTCCCGGCTCCCCAGCGCCTGCTCTCCAACGGCTTCCATGGAAGCTTCCCCAGAGGTCCGCCTGAGGCCGTTGCTATTTGTTTTTCGGCGCCAGGCTAAGACCTTTTTATTTCAACGATATTTGAATAACTCTTAACATCATCTACAGGTTTTAATCTGCAGCCAGGGTGGATCTGGATTGTATTTGTATTGTGTTTATTTATGTTATGTAAGCCATCCCGAGGCGATGCGATGGGATGGCATACAAAAATTCTAAATAAGTAAGTAAATAAATAAATAAATAACTAAAGCTTCTGGGGAAAAGAAAAGGCTAATGGGAAGCGTTCCCTTTAGAGAATCATGCACCCGGAACGCCCATCCCGGAGCAGATTATCCACAGAGGCTTCCCGGGTTACAATCTGTGCAGGGAGCCAACGATCCTCTCCAGGCTCATCCCTGAACACAGCACGGATCGGGCCCACTGCCATGCCCCGTTTCTGAGGGGCCCTTTCAGAGGACTTCCTACCGGCACCCTATAAAACCTGGGAAGCCCCGAGTCTTGCCGCAGGCCGCCCCCTGGTGGCAGAGACCCCCCTCCACACCCTTCCCCACCGATGGCACATTTCGGGGCTGCCCTCACCGGATTGCCTGCGGCCACGCCGGTAAGAGCCGCTCTTCTCCAGCTGCAAGATGGGGCAGCTTCGACGGGCCCTTTCAGGGCTGCGGATGTTCCCTGGAGGCTCTGCAGGAGGACACGGAAGTCCAATCAGGCCGAGGAGTAGCCTGGGTCCCGGTCCCAGGACTCTGTGGGGAGCACCCGGCGGCCTCCCCTTCCACCCAACCGATCAACGTTATCATTGATGGAGAAAGCCGATCTGATAAGGAAGGCGACCCGTGACACAGGTGCAGCCAGGTAAATCAAGGAGGTGTTCTGGTTCCTGGGTGCCCCGTTCCTCCCGTGAGAAGCAGGATGGGAACAGGGGCAGAGAATTAAAGGTTCGATTGCGAGAACTGCCACTGGTCTCCGCTTCTGCACCCAGAGCATCTGCCTGACTTTCAAAGATTGTTGCCGAGCGTTTTACTAGGTGTGGAACGGACTGCGGCTTCCATTCGCCAGACTTTCTGCCCTGGATCAGGCCGATGGGCTATGAACCCCGCGAGCTGCAGGGCATGGCCAACAATTGTCTTGCTCTTGGGCTTGTTTGCCCATCATCCGGGAACCAGAGACGGGCTGCCTTAAAGCGCGTTTCCACCTTTCTGCTTGAGAGCAGGCTGAGCTTCCCCCTCTGGGCTGTTGATGTGCTCTGACGACTTTGGTTTTGTCGCAGAATCGCGACCCAAGCTCTACGCGAAGGGCCTTCCCTTCCTCATTTTCTATTGCAGTGGAATAACACAGTCACACAAGCAGATCCGTTTTCCCCATTTTGAAAAGCACTCCAGTTCCTCTGCTCTAACAAGAACCAGCAAAGTGCACTGAAAAACCGGAAGCCACTTTGCGGTCTAAAGAGCCAGCCGTCAGCTGCGAGAAAGGCATGAGGAGTGCACAGCCAGGGGCTCACCTAGACTATCTCATGGTTTGCACAAGTCCCCCCACCTCAGCCATTACATTAAATTTATTAAATTATTAAATTTAGAAATGTTCTAAATAAATAAATAACTAAATTGTGTTTTTCTGGAGTGCAGCGCCACCTGGTGGTGAAAGAGTGGGAAAGCAGGACAGCCTGCACAGAGCTGGGATTTTAGTTCCACTAGGAAAATAATAAAATAAAATAAAATAAAATAAAATAAAATAAAATAAAATAAAATAAAATAAAATAAAATATATTTTAGGAAGTACAAAGTGAATCCAGTGGATTAACAGCCTCCGGTAGAAACGGCCCGAATGTGGCATGTGTCTTCGCAGAACCTGCCTGCGTTCATCCATTCCGGAAGCCATGCAAACCGGGGGCTTCCGGCGGCGGCGCATTTCTGACGGGGCAGAACCGGGGGGGGGGTGTGTCTGGCCTGCCGCTCTTCTCACCTGATTGCCGCCGGCTGCGAGCGCACGCCCTGGACTCGTCCGGCCGGGGGGAAGGCAGGGGCTTCTTGGGCGACTCTGGGCTGAGGAAGTCCTCGGGGGAACCTGCACGGAAGCAACAAGCGGCTCACTCGCCTGGGCTGCACCGCGGGCGGGAGACTCTGGCCGGCCGGGAAGCAGGCTCCCTCACTCACCCTGGAAGCTGTTCTCCAGCAGGACTTGCTTGGCCTGGAACGAGAAGCGGGAGGGCAAGCGGGTCAGAGGAGAGCGGGGCGGCCAGGCGGGGTGCAGGGCCCTGCCGAGAAGCCTCGCCTTTCCCAAAGACGGTGCCCGAGAACTGAGCAAGCAAAGCCAGCCGGTCAATACGAACGGGGCAGTGTGGCATAGCGGTGAGAGCTCTGCGCTGGGGCCTGGAAAACCCCGGTCCCAGTCCCCCCTTGGCCAAGACACTCCCGGGGTGACTTCGGGCCAGCCACAGACGCTCAGTCCAACCTACCTGGCAGGGCTGTTGATGTGAGGATAAAATGGAGCTACGCAAGCCACTTTCGACACCTCACAAGAGGCCGCAACAGAGAATATAAATGCAAGCAATGATCACAGTCACAATATTCCCCCTCTCTCGGTCCAGCCAGCCGCCTGGAGCCCTCTCCACCTGGCTGCCAAGACCTGAGGCCAACACGGCCCTCCTTTACCTTTTGAGGGATGGACGCCGGGTGATTCTCCACTATTAGCCGCTTCAGGTAATGGATCCAGAGCCGTTTCTCCTCCTGGTTCCTTACCTGCGGCAGAGGAAGTATCCCCCTGGTGGACGAGCCCCGCAAGGAACGCCAGGTGCCCTTGTGCGGGATTCCCCACCACAACATCCGCTTCCCGTGCTCCCAGGGGTTCTGCTTTTTGCCCGGCCAAGTTCCTTTTCGGAGAAGGCCTGGGGAGGGCGTTTCAGCCAGGGAGGGGGGCAGGCAGAAGGGGCAGGGCCAACCTATGGGGCAGGGAGACCCGCTTGCGTTAGGCAAGTGCTCCCCTTCCCCAACCCGCTTCGGGACTCTCGACTTCCACCGGGGCAAGGCGCTGTCCAGGGACCTGTGCGTTCCACCGGCGCCCTCTGACCCCACCAGAGGAGCCCGAGACTCACCTGGACCACATGCTGCTGCTTGGGGATGGAGCGGTCGGAGATCTTGAAGGTCATGGGGTCCTTCGTGCTCTCCTGCAAGGCCAGGTTGCAGCACTGTGAGCCGAGACAAAAGCGGCAACGGCTGAGCAGCGGGCCACGTCTCCTCCCGGCCCGCTGCAGTCCTCGGGGCAGAGACGGGCACCCTGCCCCCCGAGCAGTGCGGCTGCTCCGGAACCTTCCAGGCTGCCTTCGGTCTGGTTTTCGGGGCTCCGACTCACGTTTTTCAAGAAAGGGGATCTCCTGCATGACGCTCGTGGGCCAGCGCCTTCCCTTCCCGGGGCTGCCGTGACTCGGGGCACCCCGAAAATCTGGGGATCCCAGCCCCAGCCTGTCCCCCGCACCCGGACCCCACGTACAAAGATGTGGCTCTTGTAGACGAAGGCTTCGCCGCGCCGCTTGGCGATCAAGACCACCTTGCTGAGGAGGAAGAAGACTCTCTCCTTGCGCGCGCGCGGCACCCGGAACTGCCCCTCCAGGATCAGCTCCCCGAAGGCCCCCAGCTCGGGGCCGCTCCAGCCGACCAGCAGCCCCTGGATCTCCTGGAAGGGACAGAGAGGGTGGCCGGGCAGGGCAGGGCAGGACAGGGCAGGGGGCCGCTGCAGCCCCACAGCGGAGGGGAGAGGGTCATGCTCTGCCCCATCCTTATGACTATCGTTGTTTGTCCCAGGTGTCGCACAACCGCAGTTCAAAAAGAGAACAACCGCACAATAAAAACCCGAGGAGGAGCTTGGCAAACGCTACCCATGGCAGCCCCAAAGTCCGCACCATGCGGTGCAAACGCCGGGGCCATGGGGGTTACTCCTCCCAGGGGACCGAAGGAGTGAGAGGGGGATTCTCTGCCTGGCCCTGCAAGGACAGCACAGAGCACAGGCTCTCCCGGGCAGAGCATTCGGCAGCCGGGGCCCCACGGATCGGGCCCTGCGCACCCTTCCCTCAGGGGCCTGTTCTGCAATCAAGGAAGTCTGCAAACGGCGGCGGCACAGCGAGCGACGGAAGCGTCTGCGGGGGACCAGGTAGCGTTGGGACACGGGCTGGTAACCCATGTCTCCATGTGCCACGTCCAGTCCCCCATGGGGGCTCTAGCTGTAACCCCCCCCACCCAAATGGTGCGGCCATTTCCTCAGAATTGCTCTCGCCGGTCTTGGCTCTTGCCAGGAGGGGACGGAAAGGTGGGACACGAGTATTTCGAATGAAGGACAAAACGGGAGTCATTTCCCTCTTGTTGGTCCATTTCCCGGCTCTGAGCATCGGCCCGAACAAACACGCGAGCCCTTCGTCAGGCAGATGTCCGGCGGCCGAGTAACAGAGCTGTTTGCATCCCACCGTTTCGGGATCCACCGTGCAAGTGTGGCATCAGGTGCCAGAGTCGGCCCCCGACCCTCTGGATCTTCCACAGGAGAGGAGAAAGCCACCCCCTGCCTTCAAGGGGGCTCAGATGAGCGAGGAACGTGTGGGGCGGGCGGCAGCTCAGAAGCCAACCGAGTTCCGGCGCGCACCTCCTGGGGGCCAGGATCCGGAGCGCCTGCCCAGCACAGTGTTGTGCCTGACGGCGCGACAGAGACGTCTACTCGTGAGGAAGAGGCAGGAGCTAACAGGGGGAGTCAGGCGTATACAGCCCGGCTCTCAGACTGCTGAGCCAGGAACCTCTCCACCGCTTGATCCCTTAGCCCCTGAGCGATGACCCCCCGCCCCCGGTAGGCTGATGGACAGGCGTCCGCAAGAGCAGCTCCCCGATTCCAGCTCGGGGCTGCCTGCGCAAGGGCCCCCCGCGCCCCCCGGCTCCGAAACTGCTGAGCAGAGTTCAGGAGAACAAGACGACCCGCCGGGGAGCCTGGCACACGCCCAAACTGGGGGAGCTTTAACGCGACAGGCCCAATTACGACGGCAGGACAGGGGTCTGTCCCCCCCACGGACGGAAAGACGAGACGGGAGGGTCCGATGCCACGTGGCCTCCTAAGATAACTCGGAAAAGAACCGGCCCCTGGATTGCCAGGGAGCTCGTTAGCGGAGCTTATCCGTCGCATCGTAAATCTTGCGACGAATAGCAACAAAAGCCGTTAGCGTCCGCCGTGCGAGTTAATGGAAGGCGTGCGTCACGCCCTCACGGCACACGGGCAGGAGAAACGCAACCCCGCCATCACGCAAGGCGGGGAATCTGCACGGCCTCAGGGGGCGCCCGACTGCGCTCCCCGTACCTGCAGCCGCGCCGCATGCTCCTGCTTGCGCTTCATGTCGTTGATGTACCAAGCCACGGCCGTCATGGTGATGCTGGCCTCCTCCACAGCCTCGTAGCCCGGGCTGCTCTTGTCGTAGTGCTTGGCCAGCTCCTGGGGAGGAAAGGCAAGCGGGGGGCGGGGGGGGTTATGCACAGGCAGAAAGCTGCTGACCCGAAGGGCCTTGGCTATCGGGCGATGTAAGAATGGAATTAATGAATGCATACAGGCAGTGTCCTTCCTTCAAACCTGCGCTTTGTTTAAAATCAGGCGTGTGATTGATTAATTTGCTATGTTCATATCCTGCCCCTTTCCTGCAAGGCACCCAAGGAGTGTCATGGCTGAGTGACGATGAGAAGAACCCACTTTCTAGTCCTCATGGAGGCAGGGTGGAGTAAAAGGAAAGGAAGCTGGGTATGTTACAGGATGAAGCGTTTCAGGTGACTGTCTTAGGGCTTTGCTACCAGATACCACAATGCTTTGGTGCGATTTTATCGCTTGATGGCACTGAGCGGCTAAGCCCTTCAAACAAACAAACAAGCCAAGAGACGAACGCCGAGATAACGATGCGCAGCTCTGTGGGAGGGTCTTGCGCAGCTTCTGGTTCCGCCATCACGCGATGGCAAGTAGCACTGCCTTTTCCCAGGGCCGGGAAGCGGGGCCTGAACGCTGTGGGCCCCTTGGGGCCATTTTTGCTGATGGGAGAGAGCCCCTCCGCTGCCCCCCCCGAGTGCTCCTGGCTGCTTAAAGGACAAATAAAGCCTCAGATCGCTTGGTGCCACCCAGTCTGGCCCTCGGCCGCTTATTTGCACAACAGCCCTGCGAGGGTGGCTCATGTTCATTTTTAAAGGCAGCAGGCCAAGGCGGAGGGGCGCTGGGCCCCCCGAGGGCCTTGCGGGCAGATCTGTGGCAGAAAACAGAACCGTGCCACATCTGGTGGGCCTGAGCCGGACCCCCTCTGCCCACCCGCCTGGAGGAAAGATGGGAAAGGCCAGTGTCGCCGCGGCTTCCCCTTCTGTGCGCCTCGGCCTCACCCAGCGCCCTTGAGCCGTTCGGTGGGAAGCGGGGAGGTGGTCCTGCTGGCCCCTTCCTCCGTGTTGCCCCCCTTCCCGCCCCCCTCCCTTGCTCACCTGCAACAGCAAATGGTACTTCAGGATCCGCTGGACGGGCTTCAGCAGGTACGTCTCCAGGGGCAGCGAGTGGGACAGCAGGGCTTGTCTTTCCCGGAAGAACCTGGCCAGCGAGTCGTTCTCCATGCATTCCCGCAGCACCGAGACCGAGCTGGAGGGCGGCAGCGGGCTGGGGTTACTCCCCTTCCGTGGAAAAGGGGGACTCAACAGGGGAGGAGGGAGAGGGAGAAGGGGGAACATGCAAGGTGGAGGATTTCCCGACCCGGCAGGGGTCAAGTAGATTTTGAATTTGGGGAGCGCATGTTTCTAGTCCTCAGGGATGTGGTGAAGAAGAGGAAGCTACTCCCGGACATTTTGCAGGCATGAAGCTATGGCAAGCCTCTCCCCACTGCCGTGGGGCACGCGGTCAGTGCAAAAGGGTGAGGCAGCTGCTGTCAGGGGCTGCTGGGATTTGTAATCCAAAATGCTGGCTGCGTTGTGCCCCAGGGTCGGTCTCTGCCTCGCCCCCCCCCCCCACCAGCAGCAGGCCCCCCGATGACACCCTGGGGTGGGGCAGGCCGAGCCGTCCCTCATGCTTACTTGGGGTAGTTCATGCAGTACAAGGTGTAGATATCAAATTCTTCACTCTGTGAGATTTAAGGAGACAACAACCCTGGATCTGAGACCACACACCTCCAAGCGGCTCCGCTGAGCGACATCCGGGTCCCCGGACGAGCACCAGGGCCGTTTCTTGACGTTCGGGGGCAGACCGACGCCCCTCCGGCCGCCTGGAGCACCGAGCCCATCCTGCTGGACCCCGGTGCGTGTCCCGCGCCTTCACCGGGCAGGGGCTTGGCTGCAGGAGCAGCTGGGGCATCGCCGGGCCGTTCCCACTGCCGGGCCGCAGGCGTGCAGCCCAAGCAGCCCCTCCAATCCCGAGGCACCACAGAGGGTGCAATTACCCGCCCGCATCAGATGCAGCTCGGGCCTGGCCCGCCTCCAGCCGGACCTCAAAGTGCTGCGGCGGAGGAGCCCCGGGCCAGTCCTCCTCCGGCCAGGCCCCGGCGGGCAGCCACTCACCCGCTGGACGAAGCACTCGGCCACGGCGTGGGCGCTGGCGTCGCGCTCCAGGTCTTCCAGCAGCTCGCTGCTCGGGGAGAGAAACGGGGCAGGGGGCTCAGGCCGGGGGGCTCCTTGGACACCCGCCAGGCCCCCGCGGCCCCCGCCCCCCCGCGCCCAGGCCGGCGCACGTCAGGACGGCCGGCCACCCCTTCCGAGCGGCGCGGAGAGCGCACCAGGAGCTCTCGTCGCGAGCAAGCGCAGGTGGACGGCTGGCTCGTGGCAGCTGGGGAGGGGGCCGGGCGCGCTCTGTGGGGAGGAGCCCCTCCGTCAGCCGTGCCCCCCCAGCCTTCTTGGTGGATCCCATCCCATCCCCCCTCCCCGCAGGGCTTTTCTTAAGCTCTTAAACAGACCCAGATGGACACGCAGCAGCTCGGCTGAGCGAGATATTGGCAGCCGACCAGCCGTTAAAAAGCGAAAAAGCGACGGGGGGGGGGTGCGGCGGGGGGAGAAGACAGAAGGGGGCCGGTGTGAGAAGCTGTAAGGGGAAGGGGAAGCCTGGCCATTAGCCAAGGACCCCTGCTGGCGGACAATCCTTAATGGCCATCCTCGACTGGGGGGTCACGGAGGGAAAGTGCCCTTCCTGGACGGGGAATAAAGACCGGAACAAAAGAGCGACGGAAAATTAGAACTGTTCGAAGCACGCGCTGCAGAATTCTCCGGGAACCGCTGAGGGTTGTGCCCCCTTTCAACACACAGGAAAGCTGACTCACAGAAGCCCCCTCAGGCCAGAGCCACTCAGGGGCGCCCTGGTGCTCGCCTGCGGCGAGCAAGAAGCGCTTCCAGGCGACCAGGAGCTTCGCTTCTGTGTGTCAGAGGGGCTCCTCCCCTTTCTCCCTTTTTAGATGCCTCAGATTGTTCACAGCAGGACATGTGGACACCCAGGGCAGCCAAAGGATTTCAGGCTTGCACTGGGAGGACGGCAGGAATACATAACCCACGAGGCCCCTCCTATGTCGATGACTCTTAGAACGCCTGTGGATTTTTGGGCAACTCTGGAACAAAAGCGAGAGTTACCAGATTTTGACTTGCTCATATGGCAAACCTTCTCGAATCTGGAAAGATAAGGCGTATAGCAGACCTCCCCAACTCAGTGGCCTGCAGGTGTGGACCACAGTTCCCAGCATCCCCAGCCAGTATGGCTAACAGGGGATCTGTGGGTTGTAGTTCAACCCATCGCGGGGGGGGCACCAGGTTGTGAAAGACTGGCCTGGACACTCCACACCGGCAGCCGTGAGTGGCAGAAGGGCACAAACTCAGCACATGCCCAGAGGCGCTCTTCACATGTCCTAGGCCTGAATCTTGGCATTCCCAAGATTTTATGGGTCTGGCCCAAATTAAGGCCAGCCTGGAGTCCACGCACCTGAAGGTGCCCCATAAACCCAGAGGTGACAGAAACACTCGCCGGCTGTGCCTTTTCTTCCTTGCGAGCCAAGTCTGGGATTGGGAGGGCCAGAACAGAAGGATGAGCATCCCCCTTTGGAGAGGCCTGGGACCGATCCTGCCCCCCATTCAGAGGCCAGGCACCTTGGGGTCCGGTGTGAGCGCACCCCTTCTGCATAAGCAGCATTCCAGCCCCTCCTGAAGCTGCCTGCTCGTGCCCCTTTCCCAGACCCCCATCCCCTCCAAGACACGCATCCCCCTTCGAAGCCCCTCACCTTCCCCCAAGTCCCGCTCAAGTTACAGGCTCAGCAAATTCCAGGACGAAAAGCATTTCCTTTCTGGGAACGCCACCGTCTCCCCCTACCACGCTAATTGCCGCAAGAACAGACCCTGGATCGGACCGTGTCCAGGAAAAGGCGCTCCACGGCCAAAGACCCACGGGGGGGCTTCTCCTGGGCCCGTCTGAGATCTGGGCAGGGGGGAGCCCCCCCCCATGCAGTCTCGCCTTGCCCCCTCCGGCACATTTTCAGAGCTTGCCGCTGGACCGTTTAAAGTCTGGAATATATCGCGACGGACGGACAGGAGCGAGCGCAGGAGCGTCATGAGAACGGCACATTCGGGGCCCTGCCGCCGGGCTCCTCGTTGGCCAGCAGGGATTCCCCCATCCTCCCAAGAGAGACCAGAAAGGGGCTTTTCGTGACCTAGCAGCCTTCGGTGAAGCGGTTGGGGGGCCCCAGCCTCCTGGCCAGGGAGGGCCAAGCTTCCCTTCCGGGGACCCCCTTCTCCAGGAATTATTTCCGCAGAGCCGCCAGCGAGAGCGAGGAACGCTCAGCCCCGCAGAAATGCATCCACGTAGCCCAAGGCAGGGCTGACCTGGAGGCCGCCTGCGTCCCGCCCCGTGCGCTTGGTGTGGGGACCCCGGCCACACGGGGGAGAAAAGCGGCGTGTCCGAAAAGCAGGTATCCGGCCCCTTTGCAAAGGGCCTCGGGCCGCCTCTGGGGAATCGGGCCCTCTGGAGTGGGCTCGCGAGCCCCGCTCTGCTTGGCGCTGGAAGAGCCGGGCTTGGAGGATACAGCTCTGTAGATTTGGCAGATTTGGACAGAATTGCTAGGATTTCGTTGAAACAGCTCTGCAGGCAAAGCCAGTCAATCCGGTTCATCTCAAACGAAGGAACGGTCCGGTTAATTTGCATTCTGACTTACACCATCGGAAAGCAAAGGTTTCCCCTCCGTCATCCTTCCAGGGTCCCTCCGGCAGCCTTCTCTGCTGGCCACCAGCCCCCCTCCAAGCCCAGGCGCAAGGACGGGCTGCGGCTCACCTGTTGAACTCGTAAATGTCTTCGATGTTGCAGAACAAGGTGTTGACTTGCTCGGGTTTGAGCGGAAGCTGCCCAGAGTCAATGATGCTGCCCAGGTAATCCTGCGAGCGAGAAAACAGGAGGCTCAGAGATGGCCCCTTGATGTCCCGATCCAGAAGAACGGGGCCGCTGAACCTCTTGCAGGACAGTGGCCAAATTGATCTAGTTATTAGATTCCTTTTTCTTACAAAGAACTCAGAGTGGCTTGCACAAGTTTCCTCCTCGTGCTCTCAGTGTTATCCCCACAACAACAACCCTGTGCGGTAGGCTTGGCTGAGAGTCCGTGACTGGCCCAAAGTCCCCCAGGTGGCTCCATGGCTGAGCGGGGACCGGAGCCCCGATCGCCTGAGTCCCAGGCCCACGCCTTCACCACCGCACCACCCGGCTCTCCAATTCTCCAAATCCCATTTTGGAGAAGTTCTTCGGGGGCCTCACAGTGCGGGGGGAGGGGAGGCACATGGGGTGGATTGAAAGTGCAAAAGAGAAACAGAAACAGAAACAGGCCCACGTGTGTTAGCTTAAAGCTCTTCCTGCTCATAAGGATGCTGCAGGGGGGAGATTTCCCAAATGGGGGAGGAGGGATCCGCACAAAAGCTGGGGGGGCATCCCGGGGGGGCTGTGCCGAGCGGCATGCTTGGCTGAAGAGCATTTGCATGCGCTGCTTCTGCTTCCTGCACGGTTTCCCGTTTGCAAAGCCCCTGGCAGCCGGCTGCTCCTGCCTTGGCCTCCCTCAAGCGTCCCACCCCTCATTCCCTCATTCCGGGGAGCAGGAGCTTCCACCCCCAGGCGCTCAAAGCCTCGCCGTTTGCATGGTCAACCTGGGAGGCGCCGCCTCACGGCCGGCCAGCCCCTCACAGCGCTCTTGCACAGCCAGAAGGACGGATGGACAGACGGACGGGACTCGCATCTCCTCCACCCCGGAAAGACCGGTGAGATGGAAAACCGTGTGCAGCCGGGCGACGAGGTGCGAGGCACCCCTGGAGCGCTGCGGCAAACGGCCACGTGTGAGCGGACCGAGGCCACGGACACGCCGAGGCCGGCCTGGCCGGGCTACTTGAGACAAACAGGAGGAGGAGATGCCATCGCGCCCACCGACCGGTCAGCCCGCAGCCGGCCTTGCCCTTCCCCTCCCAAGCTCCCAGGAGTGACCAAGGAATTCCAGGAATGCCAGCAGCAGGGAAGGCTGGACTGGCAGAGGAAGCTGGGAGGGAGAAGGGTGGGTTTTCCCACTCACCCTCCAGAGATGCGCATTCCATGCGCTCTGGGGAGGAAAGCAGGGGCAGTGTGAGGCGTCCCCCTGGCCTTCCGCTGCCGAACACACGGCCCTGTCCTTGGCTGGCGAGTCCAGGGAGACCCTGCTGCCCCAGACCAGAGCCCCCTCTCGGCTGGCTTCCGGCTTCCAGCAGGGGACAGCCACACGCCACGGGAAGCCGACGGGGCCGGCTCATGCTCGACCCGCAGCCTGGCCGGCAGTTCCCAGGAGCTTTATTCCGAGGCGCCCGTGGCAGTCCGGCAGCCCTGCCGCCGGGAGGCTGCGGGAGCCTGACGAGCTGCTCCGAGAAGCGGAGACGTCCGTCCGCCCCTCCTTCCCCAGATCTCTGACCCGGGAGCTGCCCGGCCAGCCGAGAGGCTGCAAAGCCGGTGGGACTTCGAGCCCCCCGAGGCCCGAAGGGCGCGTCCCAAGGGTGAGCACAGGACAAATCCGCCTGCAGGAGTTGGGCCTGCTCTTCAGACCTGGAAAACGGCACCCGAGTGGGCAGGAAGCAAAATGGAAGCTGCGTTTCCCAGAGCCTGGATTCAAAGGAGAGGCAGCGGCGCTGACCGGCACACTGTCGCCACCTGCTGGGGGGGCGCGAGCGGCGCTCTCAAGGGGACGCGGGGGAACTGGACCGGGTTAAGCCCCTCCCAGCCGCGGGGCCGGACCTCCCCGTCCCTCAGCCTCGCCACCCTCGCAGGGGTGTTATGAGGGCAGCAGAGGGGGGCCCAGCGCTGCAGCGCACGAGCCGTCCGGCCGTCCGGCCGAGCGGCTTACCTCCACGATGCTGCGCAGGTCCCGCACGTAGGCCTGCTCCGTCTCCACGATCTCCAGCACCACACGGTCCAGGTGGGAGGGCTTCCGCCGGCGCTCCTTGGCCGACCAGCCGCGGCGCGCCTCGCCGTCCCCACCGTCCAGGAGGGCCACGGGCGTGAGGTCCAGGCTGATGTCGCTGCCGTTCTGGTGGGGGTAGGACGGCGGGCAGCCCCCCAGGCCGCCCCCACCGCTGCCGAAGGCGCTCTGGCTGTCCTGCAGGGACGCCGAGGAGGCCGAGGAGCTGAGGCTGACGGGGCGGTCGCTGTCCGAGCACACGGTGTTCACGGAGGTGCAGCTGCCCAGGATGGGGTCGGACGCCATGTTGGAGCCGATCCCCCCCAGCGAGGAGGCGGACGAGGGCCGGGATGCTGCTGGCGGGGCGGGGAGTTAGAGGCAGGCGCGGGGCCCCGGGGCGCGCAGGACGTTCACCCACTGGGAGCCCACCCCACACATCCCCTCCCACAGCGCTCGGCCTCGCGGCAGCAGCACGGGGGTGGCTGCGCCGATTCCTCCCCCCGCCTGCATTGGCCCTCGCGGCTCCTTCTGTTCTTCGCGCACTCGCGCCCCTCCCTTCTCCACATCCTTTGTGGCTTTTTCTCACCTTTTGAAGCTGTGGTGTCTCGCGCATGGCATTCTGGGAGCCGCAATGTGCAAAGAAAGGGCCGCGCACCTTCCCGGGGCCCCCTCCCCCCCCGGATCAAGCGCACATCTACAGCAGTGCAGCTCGCAGGAAGGGGGTGCGGAGGGAGGGGGCAGCGCGAGGCTGCAAGCCAGCCGGCCAGCAAACTTCAAACCGAAACCGGATTCGGGGCTCTCGCAGCCGAGGGCCTCCAGCTCGCAGGCGGGTGCATGAACATCTCCGCGCCCAAACGGCACGGGGGCCTTTCCCATCTCCGTCGTGCATGGGCAGCGGGCTGGGGGGGCACTCACCTGGCTTGCCTGTTCTCTTCGTGCTGCCCTTGCGGGCCCCCTCGGGCATGGTGAGGCAGTCTCTGGCGCCCGTCCTGCGAGGGATGGCATCGCCTGCATGATCGGTCCGTCCACAGCCGGCACCGATCGTCGGGGAGGCTTGCCGCGAGACAGCACAAGCAGGGCTCCCGAGCGAGACATTAACAGCACCAACATATAAACCCAGCCGCCGCTCCCAACCTGCTGCCCGCCAGATGTGTCGGCACGGCAGTTTCAGCGTCTCCAGCCGCCCGGCGGGCTCCGGGTTGGGGACGGCTGGAGCCGAGCACGGAAACGTCAGGCAGCGGAATGTAAACCGACGCGGTTGGTCCGTGCAGCCAAGCTGGCGCGTGGGCCCCAGAGGTCCAGGGCTCAGCGATCGCTTAGAGACCCCGAAAGAGCCTCCAAAAGGCTGAGCGGGCTTCCCAGCAGGCCCAAAAGAGCCCAGCAAGGGGTCGGGTGGGCAGCAGCCGCAGGTGGGGATGCAAAACCGGCACTTGCGGAATCGGTGGATGCTGCAGCGCCGGTGAGCTAAAGCCGACATTCTCCTCCTGCCTTTCTTCTCATGTCCCACCCCATGTGGGGCCATTACAATATTCCTAAAGCCGGTATGTGGAGCCGGAGGTCCCTGGTCAAGCGGCTCCCCCCGGAACACCTCCAGCCAGGCAGCCACACACCCCGTCCCCAGCTACAGATCGTTCACTGGCTTCCCTGCAGGGAGAGCATGAGAGCCAGTGTGGTGTAGTGGTTAAGAGCGTGGGACTGGGACTCAGACGACCTGGGTTCGAGTCCCCGTTCGGCCATGGAGCCAACTGGGTGACTTTGGGCCAGTCACAGACTCTCAGCCCAACCTACCTCACAGGGTTGTTGTTGTGGGGATAAGATGGAGGAGGAGAATGATGTAAGCTGCCTTGAGCCCTTTGAGGAAAAAGGCAGGATATAAATTGAAAAATAAATAAAAGCAGGAGGGTATTTGGGGCATTTTGGGCCCCCACCGTTGCCTCCCAGGGCTTTTCCCAAGTTCACTTCAGCAGCAGGTGAAAAGGTTCCACGGCGAAGGGGAAGAGGAAACGGCAGAGAGCCCGGGTCTTGGCACGACCCACGTGCCTCTCAGCCCCACCGGCCGAAGGCGGTGGGACCAATTGGGTTGCCAGGGGCTGGGGCACGTGGCAGAGAAGGCCAGGCTGCAGTCGCCACATCGGCGAAAATCCAGCAGGAGAGGCGGACGAGCTGCTTGGAGGAAAGTGGAGGGAGCCGCCTGAAGCGGCCCTCCGAGAATGATGTGCGGAACTCCCTGCCACGTGATGCGACGCGCCAGCTCTACGTTACGGCAGCGCTCTGGGGTGAAGGTTCTGGCAAGCGCCCGCACCTCTCAGCCGCCACCTCCTTGGCCACAATGGCCCAACTGGCCTTGGCGCAGCACGAGCGACCGGAAGCAGGGCCCCGAGGCAGACTGGCTCTTGGCCGGGCCCCCTGGAGGGCCTGGCGGCTGGACCCGGAGAAGCGCAAAGCCCGGCTGGGCTTTCTCGCCCGCTCTCCGCCGTGGTGCTCGGGGGCCGCCTCGCTCAGCGCCCCCACGCAAAGGCTTTTGCTTTGGCCCGTCCCCTGGCAGTCTTGTAAAAACCAAAGCGGCCGTTGCGTGAGCGAGTGAGTGCGAAGCGTCGCCCCCCATCCCGGGGAGGGCAGGGGCAAAAGGTTGCCGGGCCTGGGAAACAATGGATGCTTTCAAGAGCGGCGGCAGGTCAGGGAGGAGGGCGGCCCCCCACGCGAGGAGAACCTCGACTGGGCCAGGCGGCGGGGTGGGCAGCGCAGTGCGCCGCGGGACGGCAGGCGGGGCGTGGGGGGCGGGAAGCAGTGCGCTCGCTCTCCTCCCGGCGGCTGAGACCGAATCCTGCACGGTCCAGAGGCTCTATGGGCATCCCCTGCGCGCAACCGCCAGGGAGCCCTGGGGGGACGGGGCCTGGGACGGGGCTGCGTGTGCCTCCAGGATGTGGCTCCCAGGCACGGGCGCAGCGCTCCCTCCGAGCATGTGCAGACACCGGGAGTGAGTCACGCAGCCTCCCACACACCACTGGGATCGGGACGCGTCCCAGGCGGCCGGCGGATGCTTTTGGGGGCGAGCCAGAGGCCCGGCACGTCTTTTCCTAACCTTTTCCTATTTTAGAAACGATCGCTTTGCTCCTGGGAAGATTTCCCCACCGCTCCGGGTTCTGGATCCTGTTCTGGGGTGGCTTTCCGAAATCCGGTGCCCTCGAGACACGTTGGACCACAAACCCATGCACGCCTGGGGAAGCTGGGAGTGGTATTCCTGGGTGTGCACGGGCTTGGAGGACACCAGGCTGGGGAAGGAGACTGAGGTGAGAAGCGCGGCATCCCCGAAATCCCAAGCAAGAAAAGCTCCATGCCTCCCCGCATGCCCAGCCGGCCCCGCTGGCAACTGAACGACCCAGCCACCCTCCAGCAGCTTGCTCAGTCCCCTTTCCGGCTGCCCAGAGCTGGTGGCCCCCCGTTCCAGCCTCTCTCTGCAGCAGGAGGCTCCCCGGGCCTCACTCGGCCCGTCCCTCTCACGCTTTGTACCTCTGCTTCGCCCCTGGAGCGCGGCGGGACAGCTTGTGCTTTGCACCCACCTGGCCGCTCTTTGCCCTCGTGGCCACTGCAGAGAGCAGCCCCGGGGCTGGCTGGGGGGAGCGCCTGCCGCGAGGATGTGGAGACACCAGCGCCCCGTGCCGGAGTTCAGCAGGTCCATGCAGCAGAGGCAAAAGGGAGGGGGCGCTAGCAAGGGACGGGCATGGGACCACCAGTGCCCAGACTGGCAGCTGCAGCAGAATTCTGGGCGGCCCTTTTTATTTGTTTATTTTTTGATTTCTATCCTGCCTTTTTCCTACAAAGGGCTCAAGGCAGCTTCCATCCTCCTCCTCCATCCTATCCCCACCACAGCAACCCTGTGAGGTAGGCTGGGCTGAGAGTCTGTGACTGACCCAAAGTCCCCCAGTTGGCTCCATGGCCGTGCAAGGACTCGAACCCGGATCGCCTGAGTCCCAGTCCCGTGCTCTTCACCACCACACCGCACTGGCCATCCTGCCCACAATGACCCCCCGATGTTGCATCCGTGCGCCATGAATTGGTGCGCCCGGAGCCGTCGTTAAAGGCAGCCTTGCACTCGGTCCTCGGTGCTCCCGGCCAGCTGGCAACCCTGGAGTTGCAGCTGGCTAGCAGGAGGCTTAAACGGCGCTTTTTGCCCCAGATACAAGGAAGGGAGACACATAACGTCGGGTCTCGGACGCGCATGCTTCACACCCCAGTGCGAGAAGTGAAATCCCTTCTGCCAAGACCGGAGTGTGGGATCGAGGTCGGCGTGTGCCCCAGCCTGAGCTGCATTCCAGCGGCTGGGAAGAGGGCCCTGAGGATGGGTCTCACCAGGCTGCATTTCCCCCTTCCCGCCTTCCTGCTTCTTCCAGGGAACGCTTCCTGGCACCTTCCAGGGTCACCAACTCTCCATGTTACCCTTCAGCAACAACCCTGTGAGGTAGGCTAGGCCAAGAGGGAGTGGCTGGCCCAAGCTCAGCCAGGCAGCGTCACGGCTGACCAGAGACCGGAGCCGGATCTCCCAAGCCCCAGCTCGGCCCCCGGAGTACCATACCCGTGTTATGGCATCAAACCATCCCTCGATACCCGTAATGAATAGATGTCTTATTTATTTTCCTGGGTGTTTCCCCATGCTCAAGTGGATGTGCCTCAAGGTCAGGGACCCACGTCTGCAAAGCATTACACAGACAGCCAGTCCTGTACAGACAATAAATCAATCTTTGTGAAAGTCACAATCACAATCCACCATCGCTTGACTATTGTCCCAGTAGCACGGCCTGTTCTGGGATGGGGCGAGTTGTATGATGCCACTACTAATTAGGGTACGTGGTAGGGACAGGCCTTCGCGCTGCACCCCCACATTTAAATAGGATGTTCAGGCAGAATTCCCCCCACGGTGAGCCGTGGTCACCCCTTGCTAGTACCCATCAGTGCCCCGCGTCTGAAAAACCTAAAGGCACAAGCAGACTCCTTCTAATCCAAGGGGAACTCCGAAAATATGGCCGGAATGCAAAGCGTACTCCGAAACAGAAGGTCAGAGCAGCAACAGAGCGGCTCTTTGCGAAGGAAAGAAGCGCCGTGACATTGGAGGAATGGAGGCGGTCCAAGCGCCTCGATTCTCGCCGCGCTGCAAGGCGTACAACCCGATGCATAACCGGAGGAGCAGAATTCTGGCAAGGAGCTGCTGCAATCCAGCCTCCCGACAAGGAAGCTGCTCCCCAAGCGGCAGGGTCCGGGGACGCTCTTCCTTCTGCCTGAGCCAGAGCAGCAAATTCTGCTTCAATTCACAGGTTACGCTCGGAAAAGGATTGCAGGCTGCGTGGGCTCGGCGGCCCCTCTCCAAGTTGCGGGGCTCTGCAGTTCCCCAGCTCACATCCTGCAGCGTTTTTTACACACGAGTAGTCCTACAGACCCGCTCCCGAAGTGCCTCGCCTGAAAGTCGAGCAAATTTCAGCCTGGCCTTTTCCCATTTCTTTTGTAACGTGGGGAAAATTTCCCCGCACCGCAGAAAGCGAAATAAAAGGCCGCTTCCTTCTTGCGTAATTGTTGCGGCACAGCGCCTCCCGGAGGTCAGTTGCAGGAAAGCAGGAAGGAGTAGCGGGTACCTGTTTCCGCAGGGGGAGGGCAGAAAGGACTATCGGGGGGGGGGGGGCGCTTGGGTGGCCTGCGGGGACCCAAACAGAAGCACTTCTGTGACAAGGTGAGGCTGTACTGCGGCAGAAGCGGTTTGGCACCTCTTCCTTGAACGACCCTGAGGCTTTGTTGCAATGGGCGGCACAGGCATGTTTTAAATAAACAACTAAATAAAAATAAAATAAAACCCGGAGCTTCTCCTTCCTTGGATGGGGAGCTCTTTAGGACTGTTCAGATGGCAGCTCAGCCTTGCCATGAAGCGAATTCGGCTAACAATGGGCTCTGATGAGATGCAATTTTTGAACATCTCTCTTGGACGGCAGCTGGGAGCCGGAGGAGGCGGGATGCAGCGTGAAATGTGCCGTTCGGAATCCAGTCTGGCAAATGCGGGCCAAGCGCCGCACGCCGGAACTGAGGCAGCGCGAGGCAGCCGGTCCCCCAGAAGGCTGCCAATTCCACGTTTCAGAAATTCGGGGATGCGGTGGCGCGGCCATCTGGGGAATCGAAGGAGCAGCTCTTCCGCTTCGAGGGGAGAGGCTTGCCGCCCACTGCAAAAGCCGAGTCTCCTCAGGAGTTGCTCTGTGGCGGCAGAGTGGGAGGAAGGAAGGGAGTCCCCCAGCCTGACCCCGACGTCAGGTCCAGCCCACATTTTCACCAGCCTTGTGGGCTTCCTTCTCTCTCGGGAGACTTTTGGACCCCTGCAACGCGTTTCCAGCAAAGCTGACGAAAGATGCCCCCAAATTCTCGGGGGTTGGTGCTGGCTGGGGCCACCTCTGGGCTTGAGCAGGGCGGGATGCTCCGCTCGCTCGGCCGGCAGGGATTTCAAGCAGAGCAACTCAGCTTTTGAGGGGTCTGCTCCTTGTGCAGAGCCGCTGGGCACACGTCGAGCTGCCGGTTTGGCCCTCTGAGAGGCTCAGACGGCCCCGAGGTGATGGCATCCAGCGGAGCAAGGCCGGGCCCATGCTGGTCCAGAGCCGAGAGCATCACGGACTGGGCACCTCGCTCTGGGCAAAGCTCGTTCTGGCTCTGCAGAAGCCGCCACAGAACTGGCCTGCAACACCTTCTCCTGGGAGGCCCCTGAGCTTCCTTGCGCATTTCACCAGAAGACGGGCCGCGCGGGGCTTCTCCTGGGCCACTTGCCCGAGATTTGGCCTCCTGTCCGGGCTGCTCCAGCCCAAGAAGGTGCCACACGCAAACAGGTCTCCTTCGCTCTCCTGGGCTGCCTGGGTACGTGAACAGCCCATTTCCTGCACTGGGAACAACCCTGGGCCGAGGCACGGGGGAAGCATCGCTGCAGAGGCGATGTGGCCGCAGCCTCGGGGCTTTTACCCAGTGCCTCTTCTGCTTGCCCTCGCAACCTGCGGAGAGCGTGGGTGGCCCGCCTCTCAGGGCTGTTGTGGCAGTGGTTTTGGGGGGCTGGGCTGGATGGTCCGGCCGCCTCCTTCAGCACCGCGATTCTCCCATGGCCGAATGCGCTGCCCCTCCAGATGGGCACACGTGAGCTACGCCGGCCCTTTTCAACCTGCGGACTCCTGATCAGGCCAGTGAAAAGCCCCTCCAACTTCTGAGTTCCTAAAAGGCTGCTAACAGATGCAAGAAGATGGCTTATTCTTGCTTCCAAACCCAAACAAAGGAAGATCAGGGAATAACAACAATAGTTCTCAATATTCTTTCTGTTCCTGTTCCTGTTCCTGCAATTGGCCTTCATAGAGAGCACTTTGGTGCCACCAACATCCTTCAGGCAACCCTAAAAGACAGGCCATTATTGCCATCCACCTAGTTAAGCCTCCACTTTTCAAGCCCCCCCCCAAAGCCCCCTTCTTCTGAAGCGTTTGGTCTGTCCCATAATCCCCCTACTCCAGTCGCAAGCCTAAGCAGCCTAAGCAGTGAAATAAATGCATTTATGCCTCCCGTTTAACCTCACCCTCCCTCCATCCCTGCTGCTGAGCTGCACACTGTATGCCCTGCAGGGCAGAGACTGGCTGCCCCACACGTCAAGGGGGCTCCAAGAAAAGCAGGGGAAGCCTCTGCCTTTCCAGCGTGGGCCACGCTCCGGAGCCTCCGAGGCCGGAGGAGGGAGCGGCCAGGGCCGGCAGCTGGGCCGCATCCCCTCGATCCTGCTCCATAAACATCGACTCCGGCAGGGAGCTGCCTGTCCCGGCTTTTCCTTTGGCCCCCCAGCGGGACAGCGGCACGGGCGCCTGCGGCTTCGCTTCTCTAAACAGGAGCAGGAGGGGAGAGGGTGGGTGCTGGCGGACGCAGGCTCCGCTTTCATGCCCGAGGCGCTCGAGGCCCCGAGCAAGAGCAAGCTTAGCGGCGTTCCTGGAGAAGCGGAGCCCGACTCCGGGGGCGTCTGTGCCGCGGCACCAGAGGCACCTTCTCCGGTGGTCCGGGGAAGCACCGCCCTGGGACTGGCACCCCCATCCACCAGGCAGAGCTGGAGGGGCACTGCGGCCAACATTTACCCGGGGGGGGCAGGCAGACACTGCCTGCCACCGCAGCTGCCCCTGGATGGAGCGATTCTGGCTCCCGAGCGAGGGCAGCAGAGGAGGCGCAGGGGCTGGCAAAGGCGCGGACCCCCACCACTGGCCTGGGACTGACTCACACCTGGCGTGCCCGGAGCAGGCGACCGGGACTGGGGAATCCAGGTGCTGCCTCCCAACCGGGCCCCGAGGGTGACCCGGGACCAGTCCCTGGCTCTCAGGCCAACCTACCTCACAGGGCTGTTGTGAGGGGGAACGGAGAGGAGGGGGCACACGAGCCCTTTGGAGCTCCTTGCAAGGGGGAAAAGCGCGCTGGGAATGCGGTCGGAGCCAAACCAAGACAAGGGATGCCTGCAAAATACAGCGGCATGATGAGCCCCCCTCCCCTGACTGCAGGAGGAGACCAAGACTGTGAAGGACAGAGGCCGCTCATCGCGGAGGCCACGGCCATGAGATCGGGAGCAGGGACTTTCCAGTCCATACTCTCAGAAGGGAGGGAAGAACGGAGAGGAGGAAGTCGCGCTGGAAGACACGGCGGGCAGGGCCAGGGAGGAGGACACCTTCAGGGCGAGTCCCCCAGTGCCAGGCCACGTCCGATGTGGAAAGTCGGAAGGGTCAAAAGCTTCTGCGGGGAACCGCGGAGCTGCGCAGGCTCTGCACTAGTGGCCCAATGTCCATACCTTTCCATCCCAGCCTGGCCCCCCCAAGTCTCCCCTGCCCCCCCAGTCCCGGGGTTTCCACCGCTCTGGGGGGAGGAGGTGACAGGCGCGGCACAAGCCAGGGCTCGCTTCCCCTTCTGCGTCCCATGGGCCACTGCTGCAAAAGGCACACGACCTGGGATGCCTCCGGCTGATTCTGGAACCCACAGGAAACCCTCAGAGCCACGCGGGGACCGTGCCAGTCCCCGATCTCTGCTTGGTGCCGCCCTGGCTCCGGACTGGAGCTCAAGCTGGCCCAGCCCTCAGCTCCTGGGCCGGTTTCTAAATCCTGAGAAAGGGCACACGCAAGTCCGTTTGCTCTGCGATTCGGCAGCTATCGCTGGAATTTGGGACCAGGGAGTCGGGCTTCCGTGCCGGAAGGCGTGTCTCCGAGTCCTGGGGGCATTTCTGTGGTGGGGGAGGCTGGCGAGGCAGAGGGGCACTCGGGAAAGCATCGCTGTTTGGGGACGCAGAGCAGGGTGCTAAGCCAACCCGAGGCTTGGAACACGGCTCGCCGGCCGTGCATGGAGCGGGCAAAACGGCAGTCTGCCCCGCCGTGCCCACCGGTTGCTCTGCAGCCAGTCCTGTCGCCACAGCACACCGTTCCCGGCTGTGCGCCACAAGCCCACGAGGCAAGCCAGAAGCGGAGGCAGACAAGGCGGCCACAGTTAACGCTGAACGCGCCCAGGTGGACGCAGAGGTATGTGTGCCCAGGACACGTCCTGGCAAACCCCCGTTTTTACCCTGCGAGCCGAGAAATGGACAGGCCAAGGCTACCGGCTGCATCCGAGCCCCATGTGTGGCTTGGGAGGTATGTACTGGGTAAATCCTGACAGAAAGCAAACTGAAAAGCTCTCCTGTGCATCCCTGGGAGCAATCAAGGGAATATACTAATTTTGGGATTATTTCCTGGGCTGTGGCTTCTTTGTTCTTCTGCCTTGCTCACTGCAGGCCCAACTCATCCAGCTTCCCGTGTTTGCTGCCAGATGATGACAAAGCAAAGCCGAAAGGCGACAATCCTCCCTTGTTATTTGTCCACGGTGCCTGGTATTCAGAGGTAGACTGCCCCACTACCTGGAGGTTCTGCTCTTTGGTGCCTGTCAGCCCACCCACTGGACTCACTAGGGCTTACAGGCTTCTTCAAAGGACGGGACTTGGAGCTGAACCATCTGCTACAGATGTGTGAGTGCATCTCTGAGAATGTGCAGAGGGACTCTAACTTACCACGGGGGAAGTACAACCCGTCCCATCCCATCCCAGGAGGAGGTGAGGCATCCACATCAAAGTATCCAACTTGTGGCAGGTTGCAACTTGAGATGCTGCACTTTTGATCCTGGACATGTGCCTCTAGCCATGTGCAGAGCGCCACAGCTCATTCTGCACTAACTGGTGTTTGGAAAGCAATTCGGCAAGGCTTTCCCAACTGGTGTGAACTCCCGCAAACTCTTGCTGCATCTCAGGGCTTCACCCTCACCTCCGAGTGGGAGTTCGCGCAATCGGACTGCCCTGAACGTGGTTGGAAATGAGCAAGCTGGGGGGGGCTGGGGGGAGGGGGGCACCACCTGGGCTGGCACCCTCCCCGCTTTCTGCCCAGCACAAGCTGCAGATGCCCCCTCCGAACTCCAGGTTTTGCCACACCCTTCCTGGCCCGCTTCCTCTCCACTCCACACCCCTTCCGTCGCTCCGGAGAGAAGCCCCTTCCTTGCCTTTTGTTTCCAGACGCAGATCTCTTTCCACACACCTCTGCTCCTTGCGACGTGTCGCCTTTACGGCGCAGACCCCAGCCACGCCAGAGGGACCACCCACGCAGCCCCCGTTCCCAAATGCCCATTTCCGAAAGCACATTCTCCACCCTCTGGACACACAGAGCTCGGGGCTCTCCTCTCCCGCCACCGAAAATTCCCCGAAATGAGGAATGGCTTTCCACATTCTTTTCTCATTGTCACGATGGCCCTGGACTGGAGACCTCGCTCTCCTCCGTCCAGCCCTAGAAACAGGTCCAGACATCCTTTTAGGTGCCGGATCCCCCTCCTCGTCATTAAAGCAACAACAACAGTTCCGCAGCACCTAGCAACCACGCCAACAGACTGCCCCGAGCCTGGATTTCTTCGGGGACTTTCCTAGACGGATTCCTAGAAGTTGAGCCAAGCCAATGACCCGGCTCTCCTTCTGCCCAAAGGAGGTCCAGAAACTATGCCCTCACCCCGCCTCAGATCGTTATATTTCGGGTGCACCTAAACTCTGCCCATGCGCAAAGGCCAAACCCCCAGCCCAGGAGGCTCACACCGGCCCCTTCCACCTGGTCTTTCCGACGGATGCTGCCACAGGAAATGAAGCGAGAACATGGGTGTGTCGTGACCCTGGAATCGTCCCCAGTGGATTAGCCAGTCCAGGGAGAGTGAATGACCCTTTGGCTGTAGGTTCAGGAGCTTGAGGCACGGCTCAGGCACCCCCCCCCCCCGGCCTGCAGGCAGGGACATGGACACAAAACCTGCCGTGGCTGACGGCACAGACCCAAGAGGTAGCCCCACTGAGTCTGGCCGGCCTCCTTGCGGGTAAAACTACGCACAGGCTTGCGGACACAAAGTGGAACACAGAGCGGGGCCCTACCAGGAGTGGGGGAAGCGTGGTCTCACCGAAGGGGGGCTGCAGCTCGTAAATGGCCTCAAACGAGGAGAGCAACCGCCTCTCCAGACCCCTCCTTGGGACCACAGTTTGGGCTCGGCCCCAGAATCGATGCTCAGCGCCAACGCTCAGTTCCGCAACATGGGAAATGGCCGCAGAGGGTGCCTCTGATTACGCACAGAGCGCCTTTCCCCTCACCAGTTGGCTAGCAAGGACCAGACCTCAGGAATCTGTGGCAAAAGGTCAGGCGCATCGACAGAGCGGGACGGCGACGTCACGGCAGTCTGGCGTCCTGGCCAGGAAATGAAGCAATCCTGGGATTAAAGCCCCCGGCCCAGGAATCCAGGCCCAGGAGGGTCTCTTCCCACCTTCCTGCTCTTTCTGCAGAAAAGCCACGGGAAGGTATTAGTGGCACCGACTGCCCCTTGCTGTGCCAGGCCTTGCTCCCATTTGGGCCACAGCGGTGTGCTTCCTGGAGCATGTGCAGAGTGCCCTTGCCTTGCCAGGTCTGGCCTCCAAGCTACCCTGGAAATTCTCAGAGCTAAGTCAGGTCTAAAATAAGAAGACAAAGCTGCAATGCCCAGCCGCTTCAATGTCACTGGAAGCTCTTTTCTTGCAGCGACGCGCCAAGACGTGGGAGCGGGAGCAAGAGAAGCGCTCCGGGTGCCTCTTGAAAGTACTTCCCTGCTTCCCCAATCACACCTTTCCTGCTCCGCTCCTGGGCGCGCCTACTCGCGAGTCGGCTCTGCCGAACTCGGCGGACTTTCTCGCGAGGAGGGGGCGCCGCGGCCGCTGCGCACAGCCCGCCTCGGGCTCCCCGCGCCCCACGCGCCCGGCTCCGCTCAGGGCGACGCGCCACTCACCCGTCCAGGTCGTGCTGGGGAGGAAACCCGCGCGTCTCCTCGCGGTCCGCAGCAAGTCGCCGCGGATCGGGGCCGGGGCCGGGGCCGGGATCAGGCGCGCGGCGCGCCCCGAGCCGGCCTCATTGTCCTCCCCGGCGAGGCCCTCCAGCGCGGGGCGCGAGCAGCGGCCGGGGTCCGCGGCCCCGCGCGCGGCCGGTCCCGGAGCGTGGCGCGCCGTCCTCCGCCCGCCGCGCCGCGCCGCTTCCCAGCGAGGGCGGGCCGGCGGGACGGGGCTGCGCGAGGCCCCGCGCCGCGCCCGCGCCCGGACCTCGCCGACGAGCCCTGCGCGTCCCTTCGGGCCGGGGGCCGGGGCCGCGGGGGGCGGGCGGCGGCGCTGGAGAGGTGGGACCGCGCGGCGAGGCTCGCCAAGCCGCAGCTCGAGGAGCGACTCGCGGATGGAGTGGGGGGGAAGGGGCGGGCGCGGGCGGCGGGGGGAAGGGGAAATGTTGCGGGCGGGAGGCGGGGAGGGGAGGGGAGGGGAGGGGAGGAGGGGGGAATTCTCCCACACTCGCTGCTGCAGGAGAGTTTCCTGTTCGGGGGCAGACGCGCCTGCCGGGGGCCTTAACTCCTTGGGAGCCGCTCCGCGCTTCCTGATCAAAGGCGGCGTCGAATGGCCCGCCCCGCTTCCCGGGCCGCCGAGCGGGATTTAAAGCGCGCTCCCGCCCCGGCAGCCGGCGGCGCTGGGGCGCTCCCGAAGCGCGCCTGGGGGTCCCCCGAGCCTGGCGGGGCCAGCGGCCGCCCCCGCGCGCGCGCGAGCGAGCGCACCCCTGCCCTGCCCAACGCAGCCCCGGGACGCGTGGAGGAAGGGGGCAAGGCTTTCCCCGAGCATGTGCAGAGCACAGCGCCCAGTCAGCGGCTGCCCCTCCACCCTGGCGCCTCTGCCCCGGGACGGTCCAAGGGGAACTTCCCGAACGAGTTTGGCCCCCGCACTTCTTTGAAATCAAGCACTGCCTGGAAGGAATGCAAATCTCCGGAGCCCCAGTGTGCACATTATGAGGAGCAAAGTGCACTCTGCTCGTGGTCAGAAGCCCTGTTCTGTATTGCTATTTTCAGATCCTCCTGGGCTGGGGCTGCGGGCAGGGGACTCACACCGTGGCTCTTTCCTTCACTTCCACTCAGGTGTTAATCAGAGCCCCAACGTTCCTTCCAGGCCCAAGCCCCCGCCCTGAGCTGTGTCATAATAAAGGGCTCTCTGGCCACGTGCAGAGTGGTCAGTGCTCACCACTGACAGCCAGTGTCCATGTTGCCCTAATGCAGAAGCTGGGCTCTGCTCCCCGGACATGGTACTCAAGCGGCTCCTGTACTTTGGATTGTTCAGAAACAGCTGGGCAGTGCTTTGACCCCCCCCCCCCCGCGCCAAGCACAGGTCTTGTCTGAACTGGGTGCAACGAGGATCATTTACCCTCATCGACACCCTGGGTGCTTCGGGGCGGGGGGGGGGCTACCAAAACGGTCGCTCAGTTGGGTGGACAGAGATCTGGGCAGGAGGTGCCCCTCTCAGAGTTTCTCTATTGAGTTGGGGGCTGTGGAGGGGCGATTCCAGGTGACATCATCCCCATTCCTGAAGCAGCCTGGGGGGCTTCTCCTGCCCCCCTGAACCTGCTTTGTTCACTCTTGGTGCCCACCGGGATGCCCTTCCCCAGCCCTTCCCTGCTGGTGCAGCCTGCGCATGGCTGCTTGTTCAGCTGGCCCTGGGCCGGCTAGTGCCAGCTCTCAGGATAGCCAGCCAGGCCCCCCGCCCAGTTCCAGGAGGGAAGCTGCTCGTCATGGCCAGGGTCAGGGGGCCGAGGCAAAGGGAGGGCTCTGGGGTGGGAACAGGCTCAGGGGTCAGGGTGGGCCTGCTGAGGGAAGGGCCAGTGACTTCACTGGGCTAGCACAAGCCACTTGGCATGAGAACAAGCCGCTCTTTGGATCCAGGCCTTTGCCCTTTGGCACGGCAAAGCCGGAGTAAAGTTTGGCCAGCTCACTCCCTACCCCATGTTCTCGGGAAGGCGATGGCTCTTGCGGGCCTCTGCGGCAGAAGAAAAAATAAATACGTTCCAGATGGATCAGGGAATGCGTAGAGCTGGGCCCGTCTCTTTCGCTTGCGTGCGTGTGTGTGTGTGCGCGCGCGCCCACACTCACACACACACACACACACACACACAGAGGCGCATCGCGTGGGAGAAAAGAGTTCGCATGGAAATGAAGCCACAGCAAACAAAGCAGCAGCGAGCCAAGGCCCTGCCGGCCTTGGGGTTTCTTCTCCCCACCGCAGGACCTACCAGATCAAGCGCAGGAAAGGAAGCCCGGCGTTCTCAGCATGGGTGCTTACTTAGCATCTTCACGCCCATGTCGACATTGCTCTGCTGACGATAGAATTTCCCATCCCCTTCGTGACAGCTCTGATGACGTGGGCCCGACCCACGCCCCAGCCTTCACCTTCCCAGCACCCCACCCCTCCGGGAACGTTGCCGCTGGCTTGGAGCGACAGGGATCTTCGGTGGCCTGCTTTCTGGGATTTGGCTCCTGCCAAAACAAGTCTGTGGGGGGGGGCACCCTTGCAGGAAGCACATGGAAGCTCCCAGTTCATCCCAGTGCACATGCGCTTGACACAGGGGGAGACCACGAGGAGGGAGAGGAGCAGGGCTGGAGGGCTGCTGTCAGGATGCCAGGGATGCCGACTCCGACGTCGGACGTTTGTCCAAACTGGAGCACCGAAGAGGGTGGGCCGAACGCCTTTTCCTCATTCCTGAACGCGATTTCTGGCACACCGGTGTAACTGGGTGCCGCCCTCCAGTGCGCAATCTTGGGGTGAGCAGGCAGGGGAGAGAAGGCAGCGCAGGAAAGATGAGCGGTGGCGGATTTCGTCACGGAGAACCAGCGCTTCGGTGCGCTTTCATCCTCTGCCTGTCCAAGCCATGTGGCTTTGGTGCTGCGTCTTTTCAACTGTAACCCTCGGGCAGGGACTCTCCCCACGGATTCCTGCACGATGCTCCGCCGGCCTCGCCGACCCGCCCCGGCAAGCTTTGCTCCAAGCGGGGTCCTGTGGCGAGCCGAGGAAGACTTTGCCGCGGGTCCGGACTTCGATGCCGCGCACTGCAGCAGCCTTCCTCCGTTGCCTAGCAACGCTCAGTGCTTCCCGGCTGGCACTGCCGCTCCCTGCCGGAGCACAAAGGCCCGATTCATCGCTCCAAACCCGTTTTCCACCAGAGAGGAAGAGGAAGACAAACTTCTGCAACTGATGCTGGCTAACGCAGGGGCCGCCGCTGGCCACTTGGCGGAAAGATCGAGGGCGCAGCATGTCTGTTGTGGATCACCACCCCAGAACCCACCGGCCAGCGCCAGCTGCAAAAGACATCCACTGAGAATGCAAAATCGCCAGCCTAGGAATTTGTTCCGAGTAGCAGAAGGGAACAGAACGGAACGCGCAGTCCGTCTGCTCCTGGGTGCCACTCGCTTCCTGCTGCGCAGCAGCAGAATTTAGGGGTGATTCGTAAACCGTTGGCTGACTGAGGAGAAACCACACAGACCTCTGTTATTCAGCTTCTGGCTTTGGGAACCAGGGAGCCAGTGTTTGCTCCAGGGCTGCGGAGGGGAACACGGATCCTGGCAGGATGCTCCTGACTGGGCAACGTCACCAAAAGGGCAACCGAGGAAGCCTGGCGGTGGCAATGAAAGCTTTTGGTTTAGGGGAGAAGCCACGCTGAACGTCCCGACTGCCAGAGCAAATGGAACCTGTGACGGGGGGGGGGGTCTCCCACCCTGGAGGCATTCAGGAGGCAGCTGGGCAGCCCTCCGAGAGGGATGGGCTGACGGGGGGGGGGATCCTGCACTGAGCAGGGGGCTGGACCCGAGGGCCTGCTTGGCCCTCCTGGCTCGATTATTCTACGATTCTGTGACCCATGGGCAGAGGGGAGACACGATGCAGATGAGCCTGGGAATGGTGCTTGGGGAACACGGGGAGAACATCTTCCTCGCCCTCTTTCATGCTAGTTGAGCTTGGCTGGGGGCGGACCACAGGCTGCTCCTTCTGCACATCGCACCAAGTGACTGACAGAACTCCCCACCGCAGGCCCTTCTGACATCAGGCATGGACAGCTTTAAAAAATGGAGAAGAACGGGACAATTTCGCGGGAGACCTCGCTGATGCCCACGAGTTGTGATCGCGCGGTACAACTCTGATGTTTAGAAGGGCCAGTCTCTGAATAGCAAACCGGAGGAGGGCCACCCCACCCTCTCGGCCTGCTTGGGGGTTCTTCTGGGCCCCCGCCTTAGGGCAAAGGACCACCCATCTGAACCGGCAGGTGAGCCAAAACCAGCAGGCAAGTCCGGGGCGCGAGCAGGACTGGAGCCGGAGGAGCCCTGCCCAGTGGTGGACGCCTCCGCGGGGCCCACGCGTACGACCGCGTTGACGGAGGGTGTGCTACGCAGCGCGAGTGCCACACAAGGGGCACTTGTCCAGGGGGGCCGCAGCTGCAGGGGGAAGGGTGGCCTTCCAGCTGGAAGATCCCCCTGCACAACCATCACCCTGGGGAGAAATGTGTTTTGGTTGGCAAGGATCTGGAGAAGGGTGCTAACGAATGGAGATTGACTTGACGAGAAAGCCGGCTGCCTGGGCCTCCTGTGAAAACTGGAGCCAGCCCAGGAGGTAGGTCTGCACTCGTGTCAATAGATTTCAAGCGACATATCGAAGTATCGTGCAGATTTGCATCCAGGGGCCTCGAGCTCGGCCGAGCCCTGTGAGTGGGCTTAGGGTCCCAGGAGGCTCGGGAAGCGCTCCGTGTGTTACTGGAATTATTGTCCAGAACTTGCTGTCTAGTTTGCGTTTCTCTGCAGCGATCAGAAATGAGGACAGCAACAAAAGGCCAAGAACCGGGAAAACTTTCCTCTGTGGGAGGCATCGCATCCCAGGGCAGAGAGCGAAGGAAGGACTGAAGGAAGGACTGAGCTCGTGGCAAACGCAACACTGCAAAGCTATTTATAAACCATTTGGGAACAATTAGCAAATTGGCTGGAACAAGCCCTGGTTTCTCGCTTAAGGGCGTTGGAGAAGCCCAGATCCGGCTCCAAGGAGGGGCTCGGCAGACTACTGCTGCGCTGCTTTTCCGAGGAAAGCTGGTCTCCGGACAAGAAGCAGTGGCTGAGTGGGCGAGGAGGCCTGGTTGCTCTGCTCTGACTCCAGTGGCGTGTGGTGTGCAAACGTTAAGCATCGCGCAAAACTCTTCGTCATGCCGGGTGTGCGGGGCGCACGGGGGCAGCCAGCTGCTGCTGGGGTTGCCGCTTTTCCTGGGCGCTGGCCCTGGAATGAAGCCAGTGGCCAGACGAGGCAGCTAAGCGGGATGCACACATAAGCCCAAGAAGGACGCCCAGGGCTGGGGCCCCAGGTAGCCCCGCCCCTTTGCTGGCCCCGCCCACTTCCCCACCCACCCACCCAGGGACATGTGCAGCCCCGTCCCGCAGCCGAAAAGGCCGTGCTGCCACGGCTGTGGCCGTGGCCGTGGGGGAATGCCGGGAGGCGCAAGGCCTTCCCCTGTCCAGACCTGCACCGAACGGCCCCATGACCCAAACGAGGCCGTGGGTTTTGCCTCTGTGGCCCCACCCTTCCGTGCTCAGCCCCACACGCCGCCGCAGCACCGTCCCCAAGCGTGCTCTTGGTGCAGCGTGGCCTCGGGCTGACCGGGTGCAGCTCCCCGCCCGCACGGTGCCCGTCATGTCTGGTTTCTGCTTCCACGGGGTGCTGTGCGTTGTCCCAAGTTGTGTGCACATCATGGAAAAAGCCGGTGGGGCCCCGTCCTTTGCTGCAGCACGTCGCTGGCACTGCCTCGCGTTGCGTAAGCCAAAGGACAGGCACGCGGGAGGCCTTGGTGCGCCTTTTCCTTAATGCGCTTATGCGCTATATTCATCTCCTGCCCCTTCTCCTGTCAAGGAACTCAAGGCAGCATAATTCTCAGTCACATCCTCACAACAGCCCTGCGAGGTAGGTTGGGCTAAGAGTTTCGGACTGGCCCAAGTCGCCCAGGGAGCTCCACGGGCGACTGGATCCCCAGGCCAAGACTGACCACCCAGCCGCTCTCAGCAGCTCCGGTTCTTTTTCCACTCCTCGGCAAAAGATCCCTGCGGTCGATTCTTTCAGTGCCATCATGTCTTTGCCGAAATTCTGGGTTCCACGGTTGGCCTCTTGTTGAAATCCTCGCTCCTTAAAGTGTTCCCACACCACACGAAACTACACTGCACTGCACCATGGGTCTTGTGGTGCTAAAGGCTTGCAAAGAGACCTGCAGAGATGTCTTGCGTAAAAGGGTCAAAACCGCACGAGAGCGGAGTATGTTTGAAGGGTCCGAGTGTCCTTAGAGCCAACCGGGAAAAGCCGAAACGATCTCAAGAACTGTGTGGCGCAAGCGTGTCCGGAAGGCACTGGCAGCGAAGCCCATGGCTCCCACCGTTTTCCGGCAGGGCTGGTGCAGGACAGAGATCCTGGGTGCACCCTTGTTGACCTCAGCTAACTGCTGCCCGCCGTCCTGCAGGCCCTGCTCCCCGCCTCCGAGACAGCGGGGCTTAGTCAGGGAGCGTGCCAGCCCACACCTCTGCTCCAGCGATGCGTCACGAGCAAAGCTTTCCACAGGCAAGTCTACTCAGCTTCAGGGTTTGGGAACGAAGAGCAGAACAAGACAGATCCTCGCCGGTCGGCGACCTCAAAAACCGGCTCCCGCTGTCTCTCCTAGGCTTCTCTGGCGCTTCATTGTGAAGTCAGCGCTCAGGAATGCGCTGGGGCCAGTTTTTAAAGTAATTACTCTCTTGAAAGAAAACACGTGTTGGGTAAGTCCTTGGGAGCCAGAGGGGAGGGGAAGCAGAGTGGTGGGGAGAGGAGGGGGCGCACGGCTCCATTTCTGCCACGCACGGAGGTCCCCGTCCCGCAAGGCCCCAGGTGCACCCTGCGCATGACGAGGCCCATTCAGTGCAGCGGCAGGAGCGGAGCGGAGCATGCCCTGAAGTCGGTGGGGAACCTTGGGCCCTGCCATGCCTGGAGAGAAGCCGTAGCTCGGAGAGAAAGCCCTCCCGCCTTTGGACCGTGCGCGACGGGGCAAAGCGTATTTCTCAAGCCCTGGCGCCGACGGCACCTCTAGAAGCTCCAGGGAGGCAGGACACTCACCATCCCTTGCAATTCCTTCCCAGCATCTGGTAGAGATAGGCTGCCTCTGAACATGGAGGTTCTCCTAAGCCACCATGACTAAGAGCCACGGGCTGGGCCAGTGTCCCACCTGTGGCAGCAAAACGGAGGCCAGCATAAGGAGCCAATTCTCCACGTATTCACATTATTCCACATTATTAGCAAATTATCAGTGAGCAGGTTCCGGCTTTGGGTGAGCGTTTGGGGTGTGTCTACCTGCTTGGAATCCCCCCTGAAGCCTTTGTATTCAGTGAGACACTGAATACAATGTCTCACTGAATAAAACAGTTTTTATTTTTACTTTTTTTAAGGGCAAATTTGATACAACGTGAATGATAAGCACCAGCTCAGAAGATGCGTCCTGCCTTCTTGGGACAGAATGCTAAGTCGGACGGGCTGCGCCTGCTAGAAACACCTTCCCCAACCTCCCCCCTCCGCCTGCAGATATTCTGGAACACAACTCCCATCAACCACAACGAGAGCGGCTGTCTAGCACATGTGGATGTGTCCTAGAATGAGTCGCGTACCGGTGCCATCCACGGCCTACTTTCCAAAATCCGTAAGGTGCCCCCTTTAAAACGGAGCGGCCCGCTTTGCATTTATGGGAATTCCGTGAGCGTCACCTCCACATCTGCTGAAAAAGGAATTGAGGGTTTTCGTGTCTGTTTCAGCTTCCGCCCTCCGTCCTCTTGTCTTTGCGCGTTTTCATCATCGGACCACCACCAAAAGCCAGAAATCGGCCTGGCCCATTTTTAGCCCAAGACAGAAAAACCAGCGGAGGCCACAGTGCGGCCCCCACACGTTTCCATGCGCCTCCAACATGTCACAAAAGGGTCAAGATTTGTTCATGCTTCCTGAATGCAAGATCTGAAAACTTCACAGCCCGACTTCTCCCTCGCTCTCCGCCTCACCACACCACACCAGCTTCCCCATTTTAGCTCGTTCTTTGCCCAAAATTAGAAAAATAAATTCCCCTGGGCTCCCCCACTGCTAGCGCTGAAATAATTTTCCAGCCACCAGGATTCTACTAAATCTCCCCTTTTCCTTTTGGGGACAAAAGGACATTTTGCCTTTAAAGGCTCAGCTCTGACAGGCGACCCGCGGTCAGATTACTCGCAGCACGATGTCATGGGAACGCGCGAAATGCGCGGCGACGGCCCCCTCCCCAGCTTGTCCGTTGGAGGGTTCACCCGAGCGCAGACCCAGCCCGGACAAAGCCTCAACTCTCAGAGGGAAAACTTCCATTATACTGAAAGATGCAGCCCATGACGTAAAACAGTGCCTCTGAGTGTATGCAGAGAGCTTTGCCTGCAGTGAAGGAAGTGAAGCACTGTAACTCAATGAGGGGTATCTGCTTTGCATTTGGAAGCCCCTGGGGCCAAACAAGCAGGAGTTTCTGTCCCTCGAAACCCAACGAGCACCGTCCAGATGTATTGGAGTGCAACTCCCATCATCCCCAGCCAGCAGGATGGTCCAAATCCACCAGTTAAAGAACAGTGGAATGATTCTTTATTCTTAATTCTTTATTCTAATCAGTGGATAATGATGTATCTTTTTATCGGTAATTTGAGGAGCTACATCTCTCTGGAAAAACCAGGCCCCTGGCAACTTATGACTAAAATGGCTAATGAGCGTTATTAATTTATAATAACGATCATTATTATTTATTTAAGCGTGTCCTAAGACCCTCTGATGAGCTTGGGGGGATGTACTGGAGTTCCCCCGCTGCCTTTATCTACATGAAAGACGCTTGCGGTGGAAATTCGGCCGTGACTGATCGGGTGGAGACGAGTCCCTGGGTTTGGTCGTGGACTCAGAAGTCATTTTAGACTCTGGGTCCAGAGCTCGGACTGCAGGGGGTTCTTTAAATGGGGATGCACAAGCCACTCCTAACAGCAAAAGGTTGCATCGGGGGCCCGCGGCCTCTGCTCCGGGGCCCCCCCTAGGGGGGCGCCCCCCACCTCCCCACCCCTGCCCAGACTCAGCCTTCTAGCTGCTGCACCACACAGAAGGTGCCCAGAGAAGACTTCTTCCCGGCCTCCTTTAGAGGCCTGCTCCACTCAGTGGCCACCCAGCACTGCTGCAATGGACACACACTGCGGTGTGTCCTCTGGGGGGAAGAGAGCCATGCCAGAGGGGCCCCGGAGCCACGGGGAGCCCTCCGCCTGTTGGCCGCGACATGGTGCCGGGGCCCACCTGCAGCATGGTGCGTCGTGTCCTGAGGACCAGCGGCTTTGCAGTTTCGCCAGCCTCCAGGAGGCTGCAATCCAACAGGTGCATCACAGGCGCTGCAGCCGGTTTCGGGGGCCCTGCCCAGCTGCTTGCTCCCTGCCTGGGTGCCAGCAAATTACATGGAACGCGGCAAGCTTTGCTCCGATCCAGCCAAGTACGTCTTGCGAGAGCAGAGCCACCGGTATCTCGCTCGGGCGGCTGAAGTACGGGGCCTTTTGCACCCGACGCCGGCGGTGGGCGGGGCCAGGCCAAAAGGGGTGGAGCAAAACACACCTGCAAGGCCCCTGCATTCACTCGGAAGCACTTCCTACCTGCAATGGGGTTGCTAGGAGTGGCATTTTGACTTCTTAGAAGGGGAAGGAAGCTGTGCACCAGCCACGGGCAGAGCAAGAGGGGGCGGCCCTAGGAGGCCAGACGGGATGCCAAGAGGGGTGGCGTGAGTCCCCACGGCTGGTGTCCAGCACCGCTGCTGCACGCGGGCATCTGAAACACGATGGAGCCGCTACTCCTTGCTCAGCGAGCCTGCCATGAGCCGGGAGGCCAGCGTTGCAGAGAGAGAAAGAACAGCGGCCCATGTGAAAGGGCCATCATCCCACCTCCCCAAAGGCTCGAGTTGCCGCCCTGGAGCCAAGCGCACGGTCCCCCTCCAACTCCAGGTGGCCTGTTGCGGGTTCTGGGAATCCCCACGCCGGCCTTTGCACCACCGGCACGATCGTGTGAGAAGGGGGCCTCTGGGAGGTGGAGGCACCCCCTTCTCCTTCCTCCTGGGCCCCGAGAACCTCTAGAAAGACCTCACTGCCTCCTTTCCGCCTCCTCTGGCACAGGCCGGCTGGGAAAACCTCCAGGAAAACTCCCCGGGGCATCACGGAAGCATGTGGCTCAGGCAGCCTTGCCGAAAGCAGAAAACCGCCACCGGGAGTCGAACTCAAAGGGGCCGCCCAAGCCCCCCTGCCGTGGCGCAGCGAGGGCGCTCCAGGTGGGACGCGGGGCAGGCCACGAGTCACGACCCCAAATCCATCGGGCACCGGTGGGAGGGCCGGCTCTGCGGGGGCCAGGGACGAAGAGGCAGCTAAAGGCCAAGCAGGATGGGGCCCAGGGAAAAATGACTAAGCCCCCCCTGGCCAGGCGTCAGCCCGAAGCGAGTGCCACGCAGGGCAGTGACCGGTGCTCAGGAGACCCGGTTCTGGTCCCTGCTGGGCCAGGCAGCGCTCCGGACGACTTTGGGCCGCTCGCTGGCTCTCAGCCTACCTGTGGGGACACCATGCCTGCTTTGGGCCCTGTGCCCAAGAAAAGACAGGCTCGAGAGCCCCTAAGCACACGGAAAATCCAGGTGCCAGGCCCAATCCTTTTCTCCGCTGCCATTAGCACCGGTCTCCCACTGTTCTCCCAGAGAAGGCTGGGCAGTGTACACAGAGGCCTGCAATATGCCCCTCACAACATCCCTGCGAGGTAGGCTGGACTCCGAAGACGCGAAGCTGGCACAGTCCGGCTCAGGCTGGTTTACCGCGGGGCTGTTGGACCGCTCCCCACGGGCCGCATGCAGGCTGCCGGGGCCCCAGCCCGGCCCTCTGGGTCTTCCCCGGAGGGGCACTCCCTCCCCCTTTCCCCTGGCCACCCAGTGCGCGGCCCCCTTTCCCCCATTCTTAGATGTGTAAGTGCTTCTCATGCATCGTTTTCCTTCCTGCGTTGGGTTCTGTACTGCCCCACAGCCAAAGCTCTCTGGGTCATTAAGAAGACTGAACACTGTGGAAATACACCGTCTAACAACCGTTTCCATGCAAACATATAAACAGACGGCACACCACAGCTAAACAATTTCCAATCATGAGCAATAAACAAAATCTTGCACCTCTTCATCTGCCTGTGAGATGGGGAAGTCCTGAGCGCTGTGCTGGAAGGGTGACAAGGCCGGCAGAAGGTGGGCCTCACCAGGCAGCTCACTCCCCAATTGCGGAGCCACCGCTAGGAAGGCTCTGCTAGGGCCGCTCGCCCAGCTTCCTCCCATGGAGGAGGAGGAGGCACCTGGGGGGCCCAGGGAGACTGCAGCTGAGAGAGAGGCGCCCACCAGGTGCTGGGGGCCTGGAGCCCCGCGAGGCTTTGTGGGCTAAAAGTGGCGGCCTGAACTGGGCTCAGAAACACGCGGGCAGCCAGCACAAGCTGGGCAGGATTGGTGTGGCATGTCCCGTCCTTGAAGCTGCGGGTCCACGCGGAGCGCGTGGCAGGAGGCTACCACCGCAAGGCCGACGGAGGCCCGGTGGCCTCCGTACTGCCGGGCCACCAGCTTGAGGTGCGGGGAGGCCAGCCGTGCCACCGAAGCTCCCCGAGTCTCCGGTGGGCCACGGGGCCGGCGTCACAGCCTCCCAGCCAACAAGCACGGGCCTGGCAAGTCTTTTGCCCAACACCTTTGGCTTCTGTGCAGCTGCCGCCAGAAAGCAGTCATGGGAGCGCTTCCAGAACTGGATTTGGCCCTCGGGCGGAGGGAGGCGCAGTCCCGGCCCTCTCCGCCTTGCAGCCCTCCTGCAGAATCTCGAGGAAGGGCGGCTTTCCTGCTCAGCTCTTGCGGGATCCTTTGAAGAGGACACGCCAAGGACTGAACCGGAGCCCTCGGCAGGCGTGCCCCTAAATGTCAGCACCCACAAGTAAATCTGAGGAAGTCGGCAGCCCCTCCGGGAGGGGACTGAGGCAGCACTGCCGCCTCCCGGCATGCAAGAGACCCGCCCTGCCCCGTCCATTGGCCAGGGAAGGAGCGGACACGGGTCCAACCTCGCTCTCCCCTGACAGAAGGCACGCCTAGAAGGGCCGCGTGGCCAAGAACCAGCGGCCGGCCGAGCTTGCCGCTTTCCTCCTCCCCCCGCATCCCCTTTCCTTTTGTGCCACTGCACATGTGGACTGGAAGCCCAGGGCAAGGGCTGAACTCCGCAGCCGGCCCTGGGAGATGACAAGCAAGCCTGAAGGAAATTAAGACGTGCGATGACGAACTAGGCCGTGCGCCGAAGCGAACTGTGCGGCACAACACACCCTCGAACAGGTGAGATGATGAAATGCTGCAGGGCATATTGCAGGAAAAGGGGGCGGGACGGCCGTCTGCCAAGCCGGCGCAGCCGGCTGTTTTCTTGCTCTGGCATTGCTGGCGCGTTACCTGTTCGTTACCCGGTACCTGTTTGTTCCGGTGGCGTTTCTTGGAGGAGGCCAAGGCGACTGGCCCGAGAAAAGCCGGGAAGGGGGCAGAGCCAGCGGCATCCTGCGTGAGGCCCACTCGCCATGTCCAATTTTGGTATGGAAAAAAAAAACCCAACAACAGTTTACAAGCTGAGCAACTGAAGAGCTCAAAGAAACATATAAATAAAAGAATTATTTTGGTCCCAGACTTGGCTCAGACGGAGCGACATGCTGCACTCGCTAGAATAGCCGAGGCCCATGGGAAAGGGCCGGCTGCTTCCGGAGCGTCTCATGCGGGAGCTGGCATCCCCCCCTGGGTTAGCCAGAGCTGGAAGGGGCCCAGAGGCCGGTTGGCTTGACCACTGTCCGCCGTCCACAGAGCGCCAAAAGAGGCCTCCCAGGCCAGGCCCGCAGCCGGCCCAAAGTCTTGCCGAGCGCGGGCAGAACCTGGCTCTGCGGAGCCCCGGTCAGACCCTCCGAGGCGGCGTCTGGCGGCACCACGCACGACCGCAAGCCGCCAGCTCTCCTGCCAGGTCAGAGCTCAGGAACCCCCAGGCGGCGGCACCACCTTTGCGCGAGGACCTGCCGCCTGCAGCCCGCTTGTGGCCCGTGGGCCACGCCTTCCGCACCCCTGCTGCACGGCGGCAACATGTGGCGTGGCGGGTTGGGGCTTGTGCGTGCAGTGGGGATGGGAGGCCGCCGGAACGGGAGAAACCTGCAGGCGGCCACCTCTGTGGGTTTTCCCCTTGATCCCGATGGGGAGGCCTGGAGGAGGACGAGGCGGGCTGAGGAAGGGGCGTTGGTGGGGGCCAAATGCGCTCCCCTCTCCTGTCCTGGAGATGGCCATGCTCACACGGCCTCAGAACGGGTGGGCAGCTGCCCGGCCCAAACATATACCCGTGTTTCCTTGCGAGCAAGCGAGCACAAAACTCCGGCTGTTTATTGCCCCTCCCCTCCAGACGATGCCCTCACCTGCCCCTCAGGAGAGCGCCAGCCACGGTGTGTGGCCACCGGGCCGACGGCTGTGGCCAGCAAGGGATCCTCCGCGGCTGTGCTGCTACCTAGTGGAGAGAGTGGGGACTGATGCCGGATCACACGGATGCCAGATCCCTCGCTGGCTGCAGGACGGCCTCCCACGCAGCGGGGCTTCCTCCTCCCCCCGCGGAGCCGTGGCTCTCCGGACAGGGCTGGGGACCACACAGGGTCATGCTCAGTGCCCGCACCAATCCACACATCCCGGGATCCCCGGGGAAGCCCACACAGGAGGCTGGCCAGGTGCCCTTATTTACCGAGGAGAGTCCTCTCTTTCAGAGGACAGGTTCCGGCCCCAGTCCTGCCGAGCGTGCAAGGACCCTCGGGAGGGAGAAGGTAACGAGCCCCGGCAGGCGGGAGCTCAGCCGGCAGAGTCGGACCAAGGAGGGGATCCGGAGGTCGCGGGGGGCAGCCCCGTGCGTGGCTGCCACAAAGAAGGCCAACTGCATGCTAGGCGTCGTTAGCAAAGAACCACAGTGCTTTTTTTGTAAGAAAAAAGGTGCCGGAACTCATGAAATTGTTTACCTTTCGCACATAGTCAATCACTGTACACACACCCACACACGTCAGTTGTGTAACGAAACATAATGGTCGCCGCCCGCAGTAAGCACTCGGCATACAACCACACAACCAATCACAAGCAGAGCAGCGCCACCAGCCGAGCAGCGCCATCACAACCAGCGTGGACGAGGCACACGCGCACCGGACTCAACACACAAGCGGCCCGCATGCACCGTTTTAATGATCTTGCCGCCGACCTGCTACGCCCGACAGGGCGATCCAAATCCACATGGACCAAACATCAAATTTGCAAAAGTTACTTTTAAACCTTGGAAAATCTGTTGAAAAAAGGTGCCGGAACTCCGTTCCAGTGTGTTCTAACAAAAAAGGCACTGAAGAACCGAGAATAAATTGGCTAAGATCGCCACCCCGTATACTAATCTGCGGTGTGGCTCCGGCCCCGGCAGCTAAACAAGAAGGCAGTCCGAGCTCGGAGGCTGGAGCAGTGAGGAAAGGGGACAATGTCAGCGGCCGCCGAGCTTAGAAAAAGGGCGCGTCGGGGGGACAGGACGGAGGCGCACAGAATCCCGCCTGGCGTGGGGAACGTGGAACGTGCCCCATGAAATCCCAATCAGCAAACGAGCTGAAGGACGGCTACGTTAAGCAACTGTCGGGTGGATCCACAGCGGAGCTGGGCTCCAAGAGCGCAGGATGGGGCTCAAAGAGCGCTTCTCACTTTCGCAAACCGGGGGGCGGGAACGAACGGGGCACTGTCACTACATTTAAACCCCGCTTTCCTGCTTCTTGCAAGCAGCCCAAGGTGGCTCACAAAGGTCCGGCTTCTTCTGCAGGGTTCAGTTCCGAGTCCGATCTCCAGCCCCTGGGTCCTCCTCAGAGTTAACCTCACGTTGGAAGATTTGTACGCACAAGCTTCAGAGGGTGGGTGGTGGAGACCGTAAACTTGGGGTCCGAGGGAGCTGAAACGCAGAAAATTGTCCGGCTTGCAAGGGCTGCTCACAAGGGAGTCGTTAATAGCATGGGCACCGTCGTACCAGCGGGCTGATCAGCGCATGGGGGGGCTTGTCCTCACGTGGCCGAGACGAGCCATCGATCACCTAACCGGGATCTTCCATCAGCCTTTCCGACTGCCGTAGGTTCAGGGCCTCTTCGCATTTAACATGCGAGTTTCGTTTTGCTTTGTTTTGAGAGATGCAAAGAGGATGAGCTGGTTGCAGGATCACGGGACTTGTAGCCAGTGCATCTGGAAGGTTGGCGAAGGCCACTTTAAAATGCCACAGGACTTGTTTATTTGCACAACATCAGCAATCTGACTCAGTCCCAATTAACGTTGATGTAGGCAGCTTGTCAGGTGAATATCAGTCAGCCGGAAAGAGGCCTGGGAATAGCACCTATGGGTGGCTGGCATGAGCTGCATGGATCCTTACAGACACCCATTGTGTGTTGTTTGTTTTAATAGATGGAATCAAGTTACTGGACCTCATTGTTCTAGGAGAAACAGTGAAAAATAGGTGAGTATTTCCTTGAAAGGCTGAGCAGACAAGAAGAGCTTCTGCATCCAGGCAGTGGTCCAGCACCAAGCGGAAGTGGGCCAGTGTGGGAAAGCTCAGCATGCCCCTTTGTTTCAGGGATGAGAGCCGTACCATGTTTGCACGGAGGATTCCTGAAAGCAGAGGGGCCTTCAGCATCGCGTGGCTCACTTCTTGATCTCCGTGTGCCTCGGGGAGGGCTGGGCGCCCGCGTCACGAGCCTTGAGTGGCCGCCTGGCTCCTCTGCGAGCAAACACTCCAGCCTCCTTGTCCAAAAGCGACGCTCCTTAATATTGAAATGTTCCGCCTGTCGGGCCTGATCAAATAGCCCTTCAGCCCGCCACCTGCGGCCAAGAACGGCATGCGATGCTGAGTGAGGACAGGCTCCGGAGGGAAGGACACGGAAGCGGAGGCTCTGGCCCGCTGGCTGGGCCTCTGCAGGGGGTGGGGAGGCCACGCCGTTGGCGCTGGAGCTTCGAGCAGGTCCAAAAAGCCACGAGGACCACCCCTAAGAGACCGGGCACCTCCACCCCACTCCCGGATGTTTGGCAGTGCCTTAGAGTTGGGCAGTCTGCACATGCCCAGAAGCAAGGTTCCCATAGCCTTCTCTCCATTCAGGCTTCATTTCCACTAGCAGCGTTATGAGACAAACATTCGGCACGTCTTTTGCCCAGCGTGGAGATGCCGTGAAGGAAGAGAGCTTCACCTGCTGAATTCCTGCCTGTTGAGCCAGCCCTCGAAGCGCAGAGCCATTTTCACAGCAAGAGTAACAGGGCCTCTGGCCAAGGGTTCCTCCTTTCCCGTTCCAGAGTGGAGCCTGAGCAGCGAAAGCCTGGCATGAGGCGATGTGACGGACTGCCAGCACCTGTATGGGCTGCCCAGGCATCGCGATCAGGGTTGGGAGTCCTGCTCTCTGACTTCCCCATCAGAGCCGTTCGCCTGCTGGTAACAGAAACAGGGATTTCCCACATCTTTGGAACTCCCTGCTAGCTTTTCGAGCAATCTTGAACGCACCTTTACTCCAGTCTCCAGCTCCGCAGCTGCTCCTGGGGAGAAAACCATTCTGACTGTGTGTTCACACCGGTGGCCGCCTGAAGCGACGGAAGGCCTCACTGGGAACGAGCGAAGGCCAAGGAGACGGGGCGGCAGAGGGCGAGGTGGCCGACAGCGCCACGGATGCCGCCCACGTGAATTTGGGTGAGCTCCGGGAAGCAGTAGAGGACCGGGGGTGGGGGGCAGAGTGCTGTGGTCCGTGGGGTCACAAGGAGTCGGGCACGACGGTGCGACTGAACGACGACGGGGCTTGGAAGTGGCGTGTGAGCAGCGCTCAGAAGTGCCCTGAAAGGCAACAAAGGGGGTGGGTTTGCGGGCTCGGGGCAGGCGTGGCTCGCTCTCGAAGCAACCAGACCCTGCCAGCGCCCGGCTCTGCGTGCAGTTAATGCCGCTCCCTAAAGGAGTCGACGGGCGGAAATTAAGGGAGCAGGAGCTTGGGAGAGGAAAGAGTGGCATACGCCCCCCAAAAGGGGCTTCTTTGCCCTCCGGGGGTTGGCGGTGGCGATGCCCCGGGGGTGCTGCGGGGGGGAGCGGGCACCCCCTTCCCCCAGGAGTGATGCACATCTGGATCGATTCCTCCCTCCATCGTTTCGGCCGCAGGGAGTCGTGCAAGGGATGGCTGCCATTTCCACAGGCTGCAAGGAGAGTGGCGGAAGCCCCTTTGCTGCAAGAAAGCGAAGCGAGGGGAAGGCAGGAGACTAGACTCCTCTAACCGGAAGCCAGGCAACTGGCAAAAAAACCAAAGGAATAATACATAAAATATAATCAATTTCTAGTGGAAATGTAAGTTTAAACTTGGCCTGCCATGCGCCGTGCCACGAATAAGCCCACGCGTCGCACACCAGTTCACCATGTGCACACCTGTCGGTTGCGATCTATTGTTATTCAAATTTTGTGTTCTCTCCCAACCTCAAGTATGCCAAAACAGGTCCTGAGTAGGCATAACTTGAAGTCAAAAATATCTATAATAGAGAAGTTTAGTAAGTTGAAAAGTTTATTGGCTGCCACTTAAATTGCACACGGCAATTCTCAAAGCTGTTTTTATAATAAAACTGTCATGTTAAGTTTGTCTTCGTTTGTCTTCATTTGCTTTTAATTACTGTATTTTGAGATCAATATTGAGGCAATACAGAGTTCATGGGGTGGTATAGTGTGGGGTACCGTCTCAGTTCGGCCTTTTTTTAATAGTAGCTCTCAAGCCACCAGAAGCTGTTTCTCCAGCAGCTGCCACTCCCCGGGCACCGGTCAGCTGAGAGTCGCCTGCCTTAAGACGGGCAAACCCTTCCAAGGGGCACCCTGTTTTGCATTCGCTCATGACTCTCACCGCGTCTTTCCAAAGATGCTGCCAGGCCAGGAAACTGGGTGCACACGTGCCAGAGCATCACGAAGCAGGAAGGGCGTTCCTTGGCCGGCGGGAGGACTCTGCGGGCAGCCAGAGCGGGAAGGAGCTCCCACCTGAGCCAGGCAGGCGGCTGCACAAGGCGCAGGTAGGGAGGCTGCGCCAGAGGGCAGGGAACCGATGCCGAAGCCGGGCGCCGGTGGCATCTGCTCCGTGCACAGCGCGTGCAAAAGATGCAGTCGCAAGCGCCAGGAAAAGACGCACAGATGGCCTCCCGCGGGCCCATCTCGTCCTTGACCATGGCCTGCCGGGATCGCTACTCTCGGTGGCCTCGTGGCCCCAAACAGAGCCTAGGATCGCAAGGAAAGCTGGAAGGCAAGGCTGGCAAAAGCCTTGTGCTGCAACCCCAGGACCCTGCAAGCTCTGCTGGAGCTCCGTGGCGATCGAGGGGCCAGGCAGGCTGGGCAGCCGCTCCCCCGGCCCCATCGCCTGCTCCGGCGGCCGGGCAGCAGCAGCGCCTCGCCCAAGCCCGGGCCCTTGGCTCTCTGCCGGGGCGGCGGCGCTGGTGGGGCAGGCGCTGCTCCCTCCTGCGGCCTCCTTGCAAACCGGCTCCCGGGGCAGCCTCAGGCTTCCCTCTGGGGCCCGGTCCGGTGCGCGGCTCTCTCCCAGGGGCACGACACAGGCCCCCTAGCGATCGCGCAGCCCGCGAGCCGTGGCCATTTGTAGCTTCACACTCCCCCGTGCCAGCATGATCCACCAGCAGGTGTGACGGGTGGCCTGCAGCCCTTCGCCGGCACCCTTCCACACTCGGGATGGAAAGACCGAGGAAAAGCGTGGCCCTGAGCAGAAAGGCTGGAAGCCTGTCCTGACAGCGGGCGAGAGGTTCTTCCCGGCACGCACAGAAAATGGCACGTGTAAACCGGCCTGTCGCTTGGGCCCCGTGGGCTGACTCCCCAGAGGTGGGGCGCCTCGTGCCTCCCTTCCCCGTCCTCCCTGCTGCAGGGGCCGGGGAGGGTGCTGCCACGGCGGTTCTGGGCCCGGCAGGGCACAGAGAGATCCGTCCCACGCCCTCGACTGTCAAGTGCGGCAGGCGGGCCTGAATAAAGCAAGTGCTTCCCAAATGAGGCCTCCCAGTTCACGGCCGCCAGCACCACCCGCCTGGCAGCGCTCCCCCCAGAGGAAGCCAGCAGCTCGCGGAGGCAGCAGGTGAGCCGGGAGTGCTCCCCGGTTTGGGACCGGTGGGAGGATGGGGGGGACGGGGGGCAGAGCTCGCCTCCATGGTGGCGGCTGTCCAGGAGGCGGGGAAGGCAGACCGCGCGATGCCAACTCTCGGCTGCTCTCGGGACACCTGGGTCCAGGAGCCCTCGCAGAGGGCGGGTTCCAGGTGCCGCCCCATCTCCGATTCTCGGCCCGATGAGCACAGGACAATGTGCGACCCTTCTAGCTCGGGGGGGGGGGCACGGGGAGCTCCCAGTCGGTCTCTGCGTGACTTGGGGGAGATCGGCAACGGCTGGGCTGCCCAGTTGTTCTACTGCCCCAACGGGTTAGGCTGCTGATGTGGAGGACACTGGGGCTGCGCTGGGAGACGTCAGTGTGCCAGACCTTTGTGAGCGCAGGCGGTTTCTGGTACTGGGAGAGGACCTTTTTCTTCTCCGTCTGTGCCTTTTGCATCGGTGGATCTCGGGGATTCAGCGAAACCCCGAGCAGAATTGGCTGGCCCCAGTGCCGAGGGAGCGGACCCCGATGCGTTCGCAGGCTCGGGGAGGAGGGGAGGCGGGGTCCACCCATGGGGTCCAACGGAGGGTGTCTTCCCAGCCGAGGGTCCCGGCTGCCCCGTGCCTGGCACTGGAGAGAGGCCACAGCCCCTGTGCTCGGATCCTGAGGGGCCCAGGCGCGGCTGAGCTGCGGGAGGCGCCTGTCCAAGCCCCTGGAGAGCCGTGCGGAAGACCGGGTGACGCTCTGGTCCGAGGGCACGAGTCCGGTGAGGGGCTCTCGCCACGTCGCACAAGGGGTGCCCGCGGGAGATCCGCCAGGCCGGCGAGGGCTGGAACTCGAATCCTAGGAGAACCGGCTGAAAGCGCTGGGGACGCTTCGCCAGGCAAGAGGAAATGGAGGGTCGGGGGCGCAAGACGCTTCCCAGTGCAGCCGCCCCGTCCTGCAGGCGCTTCTGGACTGAGGACGCGGCCGCTGCGGCAGCAACACGCTTGCCTGGAAAGGCGAGTCGCTGTGCTGACCTCCAAGGTCGGCTTCCGTCCCAAAATTGCTACCAGCTCTTTGACTCGAGGAGCTCATGGGCCCGAGCCTCGCCAGGAAACCTCGCAGGACGAAACTTCCCATATGCTGCACACGTCATTTCCTGACTCCCTCGGTCATTTCCGACCGTGGGTGCAGCCTCGGACCTCTCCAGTCCGCCGATTTTGCAGGAACACGGGCAGCAGCCCTGCCATCCTCGACCGGAGGCTGTGGGAACTCCTCTCTCCGGAAGGCACGGTTTGGAGGGCATCACCTGCGGATTGGGCCCCAGAGAGAGTCCGATTAGGCCCAGTGGCCTGATTCCCGTCGTGCTTCCTCCAGGGCTCGCAGCGCTTCACGCCCATGAGCCTTACAACAGCACTGTAGGGTCGCCCAGCGTTGGACGGGGACACACAGTGCCGCTCGACCCAGGCTGAGCCCTTGCGACACACGCTTGCCGGTTGCCACATTCCGGCTGATGTGTCACTTCACCCATGCGAGAAGCATGCTTTAATTGGCCGGCGTGTGGCATTTCCTGAGGAACATGTGGGGATGGCTCCATGACTAACCAACGGATAATCGGGCACCTGATTCTTTGGCCTTGCTGGCCGAGGGCGCCCTCCGAGCAAGCTCCCTGGGAATGCTGGCCTTCCTTTACAGCAAACGAGAGCCCATGGCAAATTCCCTCTCCCAGAACACCAATCTCCAACCTTTGAAACAGATGTGGGCGAGCAGCTGGCATTCGAGGGCTCTGTTTGTTTTTCCCACATACGTCAGCTTTTGAAGATGATGACGGTGATATAAAACGGCACTGCAACGATCTTACCAAGGCGGGATGGCCTCATCGGTGCTGCTAGTCCTCAGGAAAAACTCTTCGACTGCCATCCGGGTCTCAGTCGATCCTCTGTCATCGCAGCTCCTCCCCTATGGGAATATTCGCCTTCCGTGGAAGCTCTGCATGTTTGCGTTCTTCCATGGACTTTATAACATTCATTCTTACAACTGCCCCATAAGGGAAGCTAGTGAGATCTGAGGCAGGGGCTCTGGCCGAGAGATCGTCACTAAGGAGGCCTTTATGTCAGGGGTCCTGCCCCCGCTCCGCCACGGCATTTTCCCCCGTGGGCGAGATTCTTGGAAATAAAATCGACTTCAGCCAATTGCAGTCACATTTCTAACCGCAGAAACTGTGTTTTCTTTCTCTCCGAGCCGAGCCGTGCTTTCCCTTCCCTTGAGCAAGGAAAGGAAGCAGAAAACCTGCCGTGGCCATCAAGGTGGTCCACACGCAGCCCCTGTTCTCACAGCAGGCCAGCTGGGTGCCCGTTGCTGCCCTTGGCCAGTGGGAGCTTGATCCGCTGGCCAGGCCGGGATCCGATCAGCCGAACAGCAGAGCCAAGCGGGGGGCGGGGGGGGCGGCACCCCCAGGGCTGCTGGGCTGCTGCTGAAGAGCGGAAGTGAGGCAGCTCAGCCGCCAAGGGATGAGCTGGGAAGAGGTGCTGGTCACGGGCTTCCTGGGAACCCTGCCTGCTGACTTATCGGGGCGCTCGGTTTGTCAAACGTTCATCAGGCCGTAATAAAGAGCAGAACGGAAATGGTTCTCCTTCTGATGGCATGTAATTGTTTAATTACGGCCGTCTGCAAAGGGAGAATGCCTCAAGGGGTTGGAGAAGCCGGGCAAGGAGTGACTCACCTGCAAAGCAGGGAGCCCAACCTGCTTTTTCGGCACACACGGTGCCCACTGAGGGATGCTCCTCCCCCGGAGCTGGAAACTTCAGGGAATTAAATCATGCCACTCCAACCACTAGGCAGCAGTTCCTTCCAGAGGCAGGAAGGCATTCCAGGTGTTCTGCCCTGTCTCCGCTTTATTCTGCCTCCTCTGTCGTTTGTCTCTCTGCACAGGTGAGCAAAAGGTGCTTCGAGGAAGAAAACTGGAGAGGTAGTTCAGCAGTAAGTACCCCGCTTTTGTACGGTTTCAGGGGGAATAACCCAGGAAGAGCGTCTTTTCCCCTATGTTCTTCCTCAGCTGCTTCAGAGAGCATCTTCTGGGTGCCACGATCCACAATCGCCTGAGGGGCAAGGGGAAGGGCCTTCCTCGCGGTGGTCTCCTCCGCCTGGAACGCTCTGCCCCGCGTCCACATGCATTTGCCAGGCTAAGACCACCTGCTCTTCCTCCTCCGTCCTGCAGACGCTCGATTTCTAATCACGCTCTGGCCATTAAGCTGGCCTGCTCTGGCTTTGCAATTCCAACCTTTTCACCGTTGTGTTTCTTGCTTCGGTTTTCCTTCATGGTTATTTGTTTTGTGGGGAAGCTGGTCAAGTGCCCCTTGCTCCCGCTCCTCGGGCCGGCCAGCTGCAAAAAGGCTCCAGAGTTCTTTAAGTATGTATTTTTCATGGCGCAATACAAAAGCAACCAAACGGCACCATTACAGAAGGGGAAAAGGCAGAGGACGAATAACGCAACCTTGTAATTTTTGAGTAAAAATGTTAAAAACCAATTATACCAGTTACATATATATGATAGCTGTTTGCATAGGTATATAACAGAACATACTGCTGTTGGGAAGAGTAATTATGCATAGAATTCAACAAGGGCACCCCGTGTATCCACATATTTATCCACCTACGGATTACGCCTGAAGGCCACCTGTTTGGAAATCCAATTTTTCATTAAATTCCCCACCCGTTGTGTTACTGCAGGATGGCCACTTATCTTTACAACGCCGTAAGATTACAAAAACGGCTGCCACGCCACTCCTGGCCTTGCTGCAGAGACGCCTGCACCGTCCTCTTGCTTTGGCCGCTGGAAGCCCACTTTCAGCCCCTTGGGCAACGCGGCTCATCCCCAGCAGTGAACCCTGCCGTGGCGGATGGGCCGTTGGGCCGAGACTGCAGACTGCTGCCTCCAAGTTCTCACTTGGCTCCGGAGCACACGGGGCCCGGGGCCCTCCTGCGCGCGAGCCTGTCTCGCGGGAGAGCTGTGAGATGAGAGGGGGGCGGGAAGGAGACCCCTCGCGGGGGGGCCAGAGCAACGCTCTATAAGCGGCATTTCCCAATCTCGCTTCCAGCCCGAAGGAGGCGCGTCCCTCACAGGGTCCACCGCCGGCCGTCCTCCTGCGCACAGGTCACCGGATGGGGCGCACCGGGGAGCCCCTGAGTCCGCTGTACCGGTGGTACATCTACGCCATCCACGGCTACCTCTGCGAGGTGCTCTTCACGGCCCTCTGCGCCTTCCTCGCGCACCGGGACTGGCGGTTCCAGGGCGTCTCCAGCGTCTGGGCGCTCTTCATCTACGGCACCTGCAGCCTGGCCCTGGAGCGGCTCTACGTCTGGCTGGGAGCCGCCTGCGGTCTCCTGACCCGCGGCGTCCTCTACACCCTCTGCATCTACCTCTGGGAGTTCTCCACGGGCTTCGTGCTTCGCCACTTCGGCGCCTGCCCCTGGGACTACAGCCACTTCCCCTACAACTTCATGGGGCTCGTCACCCTGGAGTACTGCCTCTTCTGGTTCTTCGGCTCCCTCCTCCTGGAGAAGGTGGTCATCAGCAACGCCCTCCGGCTCAGGCTGGATGCGACCTGGAAGGCACCCAAAGTGCGCCCCGGGCCCAGCGCCAAGCGGAAGCAGAACTGACCCCGCTCGTCCGGGGAGGGAGAAGAGGCTGGGGGGCAGGTTCCATCCAACGCAGCCCCGTCCCTTCGCAGCTGGGGAAGGAGGCCGCCGGTCTGGCCCGGGCTCCTCTCTTGCTGAACCACAGTGGACGGTCTGGCGCTTAATCCAGGAGGCCAGGGGCTCAAATCCCCGACTGCCGGCCAGCTCCATGGACAAGCGACAGTCGAGCACCTCCCTCGCCAGGTTGTCACAAGGCTGAAGGCAGGGGCAGGCGGGAGGCGGTCAAAGATACAACCCAACGCTCCAGGGGGTGTTAAGGAATCAAAGAAGCAGCCCTTGAAGGGCTCTTCCGGGGTGGTCTTGGGCTGCCTTTGGCCCAGGCTCCTTCCAGCTGTTGGATCAGTCCAGGCCTCCTTCCTCTCAGATTGATAATGTCACCAAAGATCCATGCATGGGATGAAACACAGGAACAGCGCGAGTCAGAAGGGGCCTCCCGGGCCATCTAGTCTGACCCCTGGCTCCAGCCGGCTCCGCTCACGACATGCCCACCATGTGCAGGTCCAGTCTATCTTTGAACACCCTCCCCGATGGGGCCTCACCCCCCTCCCGTGGAAGCCCATTCCGTGCTGTTGGGGTCCCAACCGTCAGGAAGTGCTTCCTGGCATCCACCTTGAATCTTGGCCCCAAGACCGAGTTTGCGGGCCTGGCTGACTCACGCCAGTTTGGGAAGCTCAAGCGTCTCCTGAGGGAATATTCTGGAGAGCTGGGCTGCGCGACGCCTCAGCCGATGGAGGCAGCGGGTGAAAAGGATCCGGGTGCCAAGGAAAGCCCCTTCCGAGCCGTCTCAGCTGCCCTTCCAGCCGCGTCCGCAGGCGCCCAAGCCTTCCCTGGGAAGGAGCAGAGAAGCCCTGGCTCTGGAAAGCCTTCCCACGCTGGGGCCTTCCAGGCGCGTCTGGCTGCACCTCCCATCGCTCCCGGCCAGCACGGCCAGAGCGGACTCCACCACCTGGCGGATCGTGAGGCTGCCGGTGCTAATAGCCAAGGGCCGGAAGCCGGGAGGAAGGCCGACGGGCACCTGGGGACGGGGGTGTGTGTGTGTGTGTGTGTGTGTGTGAAGTGGCACATTTATTGCTCGTGTCTAGACAGTGGGAGGGGCGCAGGACACACACGTGCGGCATCCTGGAAGGTTCTCCGGCAGGGCCGTGCGCTGGAGATCTGGGGCCGGCCTGAATTACGACCGGCTGCTGCACTGAACTTCTCTCCAAGAGGGGGACTCACCGCTGTGGCGATCGCTCAGGCAGCCCCTGCCCAAACAGGTGCGTTACCCACCTGCCAGGCAGTTGGGCCACGGGACCTCCGATATTGGCTGTGCTGGCCGCGGAAGATAGAAGTGGTTGTCCATCGCCTGGAGGCCACTGGGATGGTGGAACCGTCCCTAACAACCAAGCCGCTCCAGGACACCCCAGTCCCTCCTGCAGCAGCTTCCTCTCCCACGTTCTTCTGCGTTGCTGCGGCCCTTGCCCTGCCGACCCCCGAAACCCACCACTTGGGCAAAATCTCCCGGGAGAACAATGGCTTCCACGCCTCGTCCTTCAGTGGGGGGGGAGCGCCTCCTCGCCGCGAAAGAGGAGGGCCTGCGGATCCAGGCGTCCCAGATGCATGCCGATCGTTTCTGCATAAAGCTGCTAATCGCTCTATCTATTTTTAATATCATCACCCAGCTGGGCTCTTGGGCACCCCCGATGGGGCTGTGCTGGAACGGAGAGCCGCAGGAACACACGAAGGGAAATGCCTTTTATTTCACGCTCAGAAACGATGCTCCTGTTTGATGCTCTAAAACTGTCCCAGAACCTGCTGATGCGCAAGTGGAAACAGAGGCGCACCGCATCGCCTCGAGGCCCGTAAACGAGCACGAGGGGAGAGCTGCAAGCACCCCGCCAGTCCCTCTGCTTCAGAGTTCACGTGCCTGCAACACCTGCCTTGCTGAACCGCTGATGCATGAAGAACTGTTGATGAATACTTTGTGGGACAGAATCTGTACTCTGCACATGCTCCAAAGCATGCTACCGGGGCACTGGCCCTGCAGGGGGGAGCGGCCTGGGGCGGGGTGCTCAGGAGGAAGGGGCTCCCGTCCGCTGCCCAGCATCTGTCCCAGAGACCACGCAGGGAAGCCCCCTTGCCTGGTCGGCGGCTCCTCGGAGCGGACTTGCAAGATCCCCGCTGGCCACCAGAGGGCGCTGCGGCTGCAGCTGGAGCGCAAAGGCGGCCCGAGGCGCAGATCCAGGCGAGCGCTTGAAGGCCGAGGCCGCCGGCCCAGCCTTCCCCAGCCGGTGCCGCGCAGAGCTGCTGGCTGGGAATGATGGGAGTTGCACGCCACACCTCTGGGGAAGGCGGGCGAGTCGTGCCGCCTGGTCCCGCAGGGAGGGGCTCTCCTGCTCAGCCGACAGGGAGGGCGTGCAGTCCAGCTCCCGTGGGTAGCGCTGCAGACTGGACCCACGAAGGCGAAGGCGGCCGCGAGCGAACCCCTTTCCGCCAGCGCCCCAGCTTGCTCTCCATCCTCCCCTGCGCCGCTTACGGGAAGGGTGCGCATCACGCCAGAGCTTCCGCAGCAGGAGCCAAGCGGCAGCACACACGCTCCGCAGTGCGCGGACCCCTCGGGGTGCAAGAAGGCACACGCCGCAGGGAGGGCAGGTTGCTTGAGGCAGAGCGGGATCCGGGCCGCCCCCGTCCCAGGTCCTGGAAGGACTTTGGGTTGGGGCCGCCCTGCAACATGCTCCCAAGGTCCCGTGTGCCCTGAAGGACACCCCGTTTGGGCACGGAGGAGGAGGCCGCTGAGTTCAGGAAAAAAGGCCCAAGGCGGAAGCGTCCCGAAGCGGAGCTGCAGGAGGCGAAGTGCATGGAGGCCGCAGGGATCATGTGGCGCAGCGAGCCCCAGACCTCTGGGCCTTTGTGCCAGCCCATGCCCCTGGCTGCAGAGCGGCTGGCAGGCCTCCGGGGCTGCAAAGGGAACCCCCCCCCACTCCGCATGCGCCTGCTGACCTCTGAGCTCTTGCAAGCCACCTCTTTCAGTGCCTGGATGTCAGCATTATAAAAGCATCGCCAGAATATTCCTATGGCATACGAAGGCCCGTGTGCTGAGTTGGGGGAGCCTGGGACTTTGGACCAGTCTTGGACTCTCAGCCTGAGGAGCATGTGGGGATGGGGGTTATGTGGGCCCCTTCGGGATCTTTGCAAAATGAACAGAGAGATGGAAATATAACCAATGGGAAAGAAAAGGATGCGTGTCTGTTCTGTTCTTAGGGCCTGCACCGTGAAATGGAGACCTGACAAGGGTGGCCCTCGGGGCTTTCCTGGGGTTCTTTGTTTTTCAAAGTGCACTGATGGAGCTGCATTATCATAAATGCCCCTGGGGCAGAAGCCTGCAGCCTGGGACCACCAGGGCCAGCCTTCCCCACAGCCTTCCCAACCCGAACCCACGAGCGGGCGGGCGCAGGTTTGGCTCACCCATCCAGTGGCGAAAGGGTTTTGCTCCGATTGGGAAACAATAGCAAACTGCAGGGCAGCAACAAGAGGGAGGGTCTCGCCGGTGGCAGCCCCCCAGTGCGAGGAGGGTGTCCCCATGAGGTCCGCCTGGCACCGTCGTTATTTGTTTTTCGGCGCCAGGCTAAGCCCTTTTTATTTAAAACTTATTTTAATTGTTAACTTATTATGTATTTATCGGATTTTAAATGTTTAGCCGAGATGTTCCCGGGCTTTTTAATCCTGAATTGGATTATTTGTTATTCATTTGTTTTAACGACGCTGTGAGCCGCCCCGAGGCTTCGTTGCGATGGGGGCGGCATAGAAATGCTTGAAATGAATAGGTAGATAGTCGCCCTCGTGGCAACGCCCGGCCGGACAGACCGACCGACCGACCGACAGACCGACCGGCGGCCGCTCCGCAGAGGCGCCTCCGCCGCGGCTTCCCTGGCGGCTCCACCTGCGCGCAGGAAATACCTGCCGGGGTTGCGCAACGCCCCGGGCCGGCGACCTCCTCCCCGCGCAGCCGAGCCAGCGAAGCCCCCGCGCGGCGCATCGTCGTCTCAAATCAGGTCGACGGAGGCGGAGGAAGCGAAACCCAAGACGAGGCGCTGCCGCTCCGCCCCTGCAAGGCCGCCTCGGAGCACGTGCAGAGGCAGCCCGTTGCCAGCCGCGGGGGGGGGGGACCAAGGGCCGGCCAGTCCGCCCCCCGCCCCGCCCCAGGAGACCAGCCGCGGGACGGGGGCGCAACGGCCCCTCCCGCCCAGGTGCCCTGCAGCTGGTGCGCCCAGGCATCCTGCCTCGGCAGCATGGCGCCATGAGGACTAGCACCACCGATAGCCTTCTCCTCCGGTGCCCTGTGGGAGCTGCCCTGCTCGCGCCAGTGCACACAAACAGTGAAGAAGCCCTTCCTCTGATCTGGGCTGTGCTTCCTGAGATTCCCCCCCAGGCAGCTTCAGGGGCTGCCCGCTGGTGGCTCCCGGTTTTGGGAGGAGGGAGAAAACTCCTGCTGAAGACCGGGAGGGGCAGTGCAGAAAAGCGCCCCTCCCCCGGCCCGAGTGAACGGCCCGAAGGGGGGATGTGCCAGCTTCAGTAGCCCCCTTGGATGGATGGCCCACGGGGCTGCAGCCCAGCCCTCCTCTTACAACACAGGGATCTGCCCTGGAATTTCCGAATTGCACAGGAGAGCGTGCCTGCCTCTGAGCACGTGCAGCCAGCCTTTGCCGAAAGGTGGCACCGGCTTGAGGCTTTCGAGAGGCCCGGCCTCTTTCCACTGGGACCTGCTTTCCAAGGCGAGGGCTCACAGAACCTGGGGGTTTCGTGGGGGTCGGCTTGTTTGTTTGGGATATCGCTGCGGCAAGCCCAGAGGTGCGCAGGCGACGGCGCCCGATTGCCTCAGCCGCCGCCAGAGGCAGGCGCTCGCCATAATTAACCTGCCTTGGAATGATGGGAAGGGAGGACTCCCCGAGGAAGTGACTCACGCCAAACAGGGAGTGTGCCCCATGAAGCCCGACCACTAGGCACCACTCCCTTCCAGACCTGGGAAGCAGCCGCCAGGGCTGGCAGCCTCCCGGCCTGCCCGGCTTTAGGCCCCGGCTTCCTCCTTGCAGCTGCGCTCCGTACGGATGAGCCGGAGGCAGGCGGGGGGAGAGCCCGCAAGTCCCCCCAGGGTAAGTTCCGCGCCCCGATTCTGTTCTGTGGGTGGGCAGCCCGAGGGCCGGCCGGGATGCTTCCCCAGAGGGGCGAACCTGCAGCGCAGCACCTCTGGGGCCTGTCGCCCAGGGCCGGCGTGTGCCTGCACCTAACCGACGCTCGAAACGAAGAGGGGCCCTTGCATCCCCGGAGCACACGCCCTGGCAGCTCCCCGGCTCTGCTTCTTTGCGAAAGGCTCATGCACGGAGGCTTGTCAGCAGCCGTGAGGGCTGAATGGATCCTCCATATCCCAGAGCAGCCTACCTCTGCATTCTGCTTTCAGGAGGCTGGAAAGCAGGGAGGGCCGCTCTTTTCTTGCTCTGCCTGTGACCGTCGCTGGCTAGCAGGACGCGGGGTCAGGGCCACGCTCCGCGTGATTCAGCGGAGCCCTTCTTGTCGTCTTGTGGGTTACAGCCGGAGGGCAGCGCAGACTCAGACTGGTCAAACCAACCTCGTTTCCAGTTCAACAGCTCTGCAATCACAACTCACCCGGCACACGGGCTGCTCCTGCAGCGTGGGAAATTCCACAGGTGTTGCTCTTGATGGCACAGAGCTCCATTTCTAGCCGTACGGGTTTCGAAAATAAGCCCGAAACTGTGCAGGTGACACCAAGCGAGGGGCGGGGGGAGACGTGTGCAGCTTTTTGCTTCCCTCCTGGTGCCCCAAGCAAGACAAAGCGACAGCAGCACAGCGACACTCGTGTTGTGTATCCCAGCACGCAGACTCTGGCCAGTGCCGTCTGGGGGTGAGGGTGCTGGATCGGGGGGGGGGGTCCTAAGCCCCACTTGGGCCCCATGATACTTGCTGGGCGGCCTTGGCCAGTCACTCGCTCTCAGCCCAACCTGCCTCACAGGGTTGTTGTGGGGGTAACATTGAGTCGAAGAGGACTAGGAAGCTGCGCTGGGTTCCTCGCGAGGGGAAAGGGCAGCTTCGTCGGTGTAAATGCGGCGGGACGACCATGTGGCAGCTTCGTCGGTGAAGCAGCGTGTCCCCGGCTGGCCCGCTCGGATCTGGGCAGCCCCAGTGGGCTCAGCTGGTGTGTGGGGCACCGGCGTGACCCCAAAAAGGTTCCTCAGGCAGGCCTAGTATGCCAGGCCCCCCAGGGCCGCCCCAGGCCTTTCCTGCTCCGAAAAGAATCAGAAGGCCTAAACCAGCACGAGGGTCACGGTGCCTGGCAGACGGGTAAACATGCCGGAGCCCACAGCCCATGCTGTTTGTGCTACAGCCCTCTGCACATGCTCATCTGTCCTGTCGGCTTCTGCAGCTCCATTCCAGAGATGGCATCCCTGGAAGAAATTGAGCTCCTCGGAAAAGGAAAGAGGTGAGCTTCCTCACAGAGGGGAGGGTGAAAGGAAGGGCCGGGAAGCGTGTGGGCTGGATCCCCAAAAAGCCGGAGCATCCCGAACTCAGGCGGATTCCGGCTCGGTGCCACGCCAGCTGGTGGGTGGACTGGCAGCGCCTGGCGGGGCAGCACTGACGCTCCCTGGGGCTGGCGCATCCCCGACCATGTTCAGACAAACCACACTCACCCTCGCGTACGGGTTTTCGTGACTGCTGCCGAAACGCAACTCAGCATGTCTGAACTCTGCTCCGCTGGTGAGGCACGGCTTGTGATCGGTGGGCTGCTCTGCATGGTGGGCTACCTCTTTTGGCAACATGCCCCAATTCTCGGGCCGGCTGTAATCCAGTGTCTCGGGAGGCAGGAGGTTGGGGAGGGCCATCACGGCACAACCTGGGCCCCCCAGCTCTTGACCCCGGGGTCCCCAAGCCGAGCCCCTGCCTGCCCTCTCCGCTGGATGCTCGGTCGGGATATTCTCAGGGGCAGCAGGCGCCGACTCCATGCGAGCCGCGACCCTTTCTTCCCGCACGCAGGTCCCCGGCTGCGGGAAGCCCCGGTGAGCCCCTGCCCCTCCTGTGCCGGGCCTACATCTACGCCATCCACGGCTTTCTCTCGGAGATCCTGTTCGTGGCAGTCATCCTGGGCGAGGACTGGACCTTCCGGGGGGCCGCCAGCGCCTGCGCACTCCCCGTCTACGGCGCCTGCGGCCTGGCCCTGGAGCGCCTCCACCTCGGCCTGCGGGGCGACTGCTGCCTGCTGACCCGCTGCACCCTGTACGTGGGCTGCATCTTCCTTTGGCAGCTCAGCGCCGGCTGCGTCCTCAGCCTCCTGGGCGGCTGCCCCTGGGACTACAGCGAGTATCGCTTCAGCCTGCGCGGCCTCATCGCCCTGGAGCACAGCCTGCTCTGGTTCGTGGGCTCGCTGCTGCTGGAGAAGCTGCTCATCTGCACGCTGCTGAGGCTCAGGCTGCAGCCGGCCTGGAGGAAGCCCCGGGGGGCCCCCATGCCCCGGTTCGCGCTCAAGGACGACTGAGCCGGCCCTGTGGGGACGGGCAGCGGCCCCCTCTTGAGGCCGCCTGCCCCGGCTGCTCCTCCGCTCCCTGCAGAATCCCCGGGGGGCCTCCACGCCCTCTGTGCCGGCGCAACCCGCAGCATGCGCCTTGGGCAAGCGGGGATGGCGGGTCGGCGAGAGGGTCGGACGAACGCCTGGGGGACCCAGATCAAGCCCCGCAAGCCTGGGCGGCCCGCTTCTCCGCCTCACCTACCTCGCTGGGTTGCTGTGCGGGTGCCTTGGAAGGGCCACATAAGCCAGCACCCTGAGCTGCAGCAAGCAAGAGCAGGACAGGAGGACACAGTAATTAGTGCTAATGGTGCTCTGCTAGCACGGAGGCAACGGTTTGCCGGCCTGCCCTGCCCTGCCCTGGCCTGCTCCCATCCTGACGGTTCTTTTCCCCAAAGAAAGCTGCTTTGGCGTGCAAATTACAGAGGAACAGGGAGATCGGCAGCTGGCGCCCCCTCGGCCACCCAGAAGGGAACTGGAGCCGAGACTGGGCATGAGCAATCCATCCCTGGGGAGAACTGCTGGGTGCCTTGGATCATTAAAAAAATACTCACTTTATCGCATCCCAGTAGCCTCTGGACCTTAGGGGCTAGAACTCTCAGCATCCCTGAGGAGTGGCCTGGAGTGCTGGGGCTGATGGGAACTGATGGCACAGGCCGGGGAAGGCTACCTGAATCCCGACAGACCCCAGCCGGGCGCCCAAGATGGATCAGCAGCTTCCTTGGAGCATCAACAGATGCTCCGGGTGCAGTCGGTCGGTCGGCTCTGTTCCCGCCCATCCATCTCAGAGCCTCCCGCTTCCTTTTGCAGCAACAAAAGGGCTTTTTCCCTAAGAGAGAAGGGGGGGGAGGCGCCCCCTGTCCTGTAAGGCTGCTGGGAACTTCTCCATCCACAGGGGGCCCTTTCTTCCCCACCCCCTCCCCCAGTGCATTCCTAACTTCATGGGAACACACAAAGCTTCCCCAAGGGTGTGGGAGAGGAGGGGTTAAACCGCTCCTGCCCCCTCCGCCACCCAGGCAATTTATCCCCTTAAGCAGGGCTGCATTGCCCTGACTTCACAAGCACCAACAAGGGAAGCAAAAGGGCCACAGGAAGTAGAACGGGTCACCTGGAGATCATCCAGTCTGACTCCTGCTGCGATGGCAGCCCACAATCCCACCGGACTCACCCGTTCCTCCAAGACCGATTTTTTTGCCCGCATTCAAGGTTCAAGTCCGTCCTCATTCTGCTCCAGAGGGTGTCAAAACTTAAAAAAAAGTCACCACCAGAATAGAGAACGTCGAACCGCCACAGCAGCCTTTCCAAGCTGGCGCCTTTCAAGTGTGCCCAGCTGCAGTTCCCATCATTCCCAGCCAGTGTGGCACAGTGGCTCCCACGGCTTTTTCCTTTCCGTCAAAACGCTGCAGACTTGAGCCTTGTCTCAGGCCTGGAGCTGCAGGGGAGATGTTGGCACTGGCCTGCCTGTTGGGGGCAAGCCAGCTGCTCCACGCTTGCCCCCGAAAGAGGGCAAATCTTCGTCAGTTACGCACCCAGGAAATGGGTGTAAGCCTGGCCTGGCCGCTTCTGCAGTATTTGCCACAAAAATGCAAAGAGAAAGGTTCATGGTTTAAAATTAGACAGAGGCAGAAAAAGAAAAGAAACGAACTTTATTACACTCAGACCAAGTTGAAATACAGACAAATCCGTTTAAAATAACACTGACTCGCTTCGAGACACGTATAAATAAAGACAAAACTGGCAATAACTTAATACAGAATACCCCACCCAACAAATTAAGGCAGATGTTGGCTTTTTAATTTTAAAGTAAGCTAAGAAACTGAGAACTCTTTATATACTATTAAAAGAAACAAAACTGGTTCCAGTGATCAGAAATAAAGCTGTTCTTTTTAAAGTCACAATAAATAGCTTAAAATATATTAAGAATTCAGGCTGGAATGTGTAGAGCTGCTCTTACATAATTCTTCAGCCAGAAGATCCTGCTTTTGCCACATTTCAGGACTCCATTGCATTGCATGGATTTTGTGTAAAGGCATCCATAGTAGAGTAATTGTCGTCATATGAACTCAGGTCACTTCTCAAGTTACTGTCCTGGGAAAGGACTTTCTGAAGACACAGTAAAGAGGGAGAACGGGGAGGATGGGGGGCGGGGGGAGTCTTAAATCTGCAGCATCAGCAAAACAGCACCTAAGCTCTGGATCGAATCTGGATGCAAATCTATCCCAAGTTGGTTGGCTGGTTATAAAACAGATGGACAACACGGCAATTTCAAAATATATTTAGTGCTAAACATGCTGGCTCCCACTCTCATGGCTAGCCCTGGCCTTAAATGGATACCAAGAGATCTTCCAGCTGGGAATTCTTAAATTCCAAGGAATAAAATTCAAAATTCTCAAGAGGGGAGTGAACAAGATCAAACTGTGAGAGGCCAAAGTCTTATGAATTGTTCCAACAGTTGAGGAGGAGGCCGTCCTTGACGGGAGAGAAAATGTCTCGTCCTGCAGACTCAGGACTCTTTGGACGGTCTCTTGGTATGCTCAGAAAACCCTTGCTGGCTGGGCATGCTGAGAGCTGGGACCTGTTTCTGTCCAGTGAGGCACAGAATTGCACCTGTATCCCACCTGCGCCGAACCTAAAGAGGAGCTTTCCACACTCTCACCTTGGGGAATATTATTTCCCAGCGCTCCAAACTGCCTCTCTTGCGCTGGCTTCCCACAAGCCGCACAGACGGCCGGCCGGCCGGCCAGCAACGGTGTTTCACCTCCTGTCTGAACCCAGCTGTGGCCGTTTCCCATTGAGCGTTGTGCTCAAAACAACAGGACAGCGGAATTTACTTTACGAAAACAAACGCCCTCCCCGCCACAGGCACAAAATCCCGCGTGGTAATTCTGTCCTAACCAGGACAGGGAAGAATGCGATTATCCCCCGGGAGGCGGTTCGGTTTGGGGGCACAGGTGGTGGGCTGTTTATCAAGGAGAAGGGATTAACACGGGCGGTAGGGGGGGCAGTGGCAGTGGGGGGGGGCAGTCCTTTCTGCCTGGCTGTTTCCTTCACGTAGAGTTGAGGGCCACCTGCAAGGGGGGCCCGTGTGTGCCACACACCCCCGGCCCCTCCTTTGCCACTAGCAAGCCAGTTGTGTGGGGCTCTGCTCACCTGCAGGCCGTGGGAAACAAGGCAGAGGTGCCAAGGATGTGGGAAGGGTCCTCCTCCCTCAAGCCCCCCTTGGGCTCTCTGCCAGCGCTGGCAGTGCCCGCCTTTCCGCTCGGGTCAGAGCCGCACAACAGGCAAAGGAAGGGCTCCGCACCGCAGGACAGGCTGCGAAAGCGGCCAAAGGCCCCCGGCGCATCCCGCCTGGTCCCCCCCCGCCACAAAGCGCAAGGTGCACAAGGTGCTTGGCCTCGGACGATGCGCACCATGCGCAGTCTCCTCTGCTGCTCGGTCAGGATGGAAGCCGCCCCCAACGAGGGCGTGCAGGCACTTGGAAGCTCCCCTGCGCAAGGGAAGATCCGCAGCCCGATGCCGTCCTCACCTGGAGAGAGGTCTCATCTTGGAACCATGCTGTGCCGGCACACAGAGCTCAGAATAATTTAAAAAAGCGCCTTTCTATTTGCCAAGCCCCCCTGACCTGCATCTGAAACCCTATGATATTCACAGAGGGAAGCATTTGGATGTGCTGGAATACAACTCCCAGCATCCCCTGCCTCTTCCCTCCAATGGATGTAACAGCAATGGCTTACAGGCTGTTCATCTTACTGAGTCACCTGGGAAATGCAGGTGGGTTTTGCTTCTAAATGCAGTAAACAAATAAATGAATCCCAGAAAAACAAACATTCATTCTCATGGTAGAAACTTGGGTTCCAATAGGCCGGAGAAAGGCAACTGTTTTCAAGACTTCGAAGTGGCCTACGGAAGGTTTTACTCCCCCCAGTGTGCCCACTCCCCCTGCCCCACTGTTGCCTCTGGTCAAATAGGATGTGCAGGTTTTATAGTAACAGGAAGAAAACCTACACACCCTATTTAGCAGAGACAAAAGTGGGGTGAACCTACCCGCCATTGACAACCGTTGCCCTTCCAAACCGCCTTCCCTCCCTCTGCAGAAGCATTCTTCTTGCTTCAGCTGCCCCCCCTGCCGCAACCTCGGGGACCCCCTCTAGTCATCCGAGATGGACAGCTGGCTGAAGATCGGGAGCCTGCGGGCCGCGGGCCCCAGGCCTGGCGACTCAGAGCCGCTGCTGCCTCCCGAGCTCCCAGAGTCTTCCTGGTCCGAAAGCGAGTCGGCAGAGACGCTCTTCTGGAGCACAAAGAGGCTCGGGAAGCCGAAGGCGGAGCCGAGGAGGCAGCCGTGCGGGGGCAGGCCCAGGAGCTCCGGCAGGAGGGCCCCCGTGGGTACGGGGAGGCTGCCGGGGGCTGCCCGCCGGGGCCGCGGAGAAGGCGGGGCTTCGAAGTTGGGGGGCAGCGGCTGGGGGTTCCGGGGGGGCGGGGGGCGGCGCTCCTCGGGGTTGTGGATGAAGTGGCAGCGAGCTCCGTAGGGGCAGATCCCGGCGGTGTGGAAGGTGCGGCAGGGCTCCGTCTTGTACCGGGGGTGGCGGCTGAGCTCCCGCAGCTCCGACGCGCCGTGCGCGTACTGGCACTTGGCTCCATACTTGCACGCGCCGCTCTCCTCGAAGGCGCGGCACAGCTCCGTCTTGTAGCGCGACGAGGCTCCCCCGGCCTCTGCCCGGCTGCCCACAGTGGCGCTCCCAGAGCGATCCATGTGGAAGGGGGGGTGGGGGGGCAGCTCGGCCCCCCGGCTCCACAGGGCCTGGGCTGGCCATGCCGGGTCACTCTGGTCCGGAACGGCGCCGGGAACAAAGGCCTCGTCGCAGGGCTTGTAGCTGCTCCCCCGGGAAGCGAGGACGGAAGCGGGGCGAGCCCAAGGCGGAAAGCAGGCGGCGGAAAGGATCCGGGCTCCCCCGTCGTCCTCTTTATGTACAGTCAGGCCCTGGAAAGACTGCAGAAAAGGGGGAAAGACACGGCATTGGTGCCTGCAAAGGGACCAGACACAGAGTGCAGTCAAAGTGCCGCCGTCCACAAGGTTAGACCAAGAAAAGGCCGGCAGGTCCCGTTTTTTCGGCCCAAACCTTAATTAGTGAAAACGAGCAAAGTAACATTTAGTCAGTGCTGTTTCAAAGAGTCTTGCTTCAAGCCCGATCAAGATCCACCAAAGTTTTTGGGTCTTTACCAATGGCAACTTTCCACAAGCGCAAAACCAGAACACGAGCACATCCGGAACTTTTATGACGACAGCACAGAATTTCGGCAGTGATAGATGAAATTCGGCGTCCATAGCGTCCCTGATGTCCGAGAGGAGGGGGCCGGTGGAGGAGCGTCCAGGCTGCGGCTGGCCACCCTGAGAGGGGCCTGGGGAAGAGGGGGCTCAGACCCACAGGCAGCAAAGGGTTGGGGCGGCTCATGTTTTCAAGGCATTTTTATCGTGAATTTTTGAGGAAAGCAAGGGAAAAAGAATACTGAGCGCTTTGGTGCAGGTGAAAGGGATGGCGACACTGGCAGCAACCAGGGACGAGGGAAGCCATGAGAAAATTCTACAAGAATCGTGGAAGCTATTTCTCAGTTTGCATCTATATATTGTAACTGAGCTGAGCATCCCAACTCTATGGCAAGCGGTAAGCAGAATCCCTCCAGACATCAGAAATGCCGTTTGTCATTTTGGTGTTGCAAGCCCGTGATTTCAACAGAAGGATCTCAGTACAATTAACAGGGGTCTCGGCTTCAAAATGGATCTTGTCCATTTGGGAAGGAACCGCTGTCTGACCTATAAGCCCCAAACCGCTTGGCACAAAAGCCGGGCCTGGGTTCCATTTGGGCTTCTCCGCTTGGAGGGATCAACCTGCCACTTTAATTGGACTTTTTCAACGGTTTTCATGGCATCCTTTAATGTGCCATGCCCCCCCCCCGCCAAAAAAGCTGGCCTTCTCTGCCTTCGTATATATCCCATTCAGCAATCACGAGGTGGAAAAACAGCCGGACAGCAGGTTTTTCTTTTCCCGAGGCCTTTACTCCAATTTGCTCCTGTTTAAAATTTAATGCTGAACTTTCCTCGCTATCAAATGGATTTATTTTCCTAAAATACCCTGCAAAAATGGCTAGAAAGCAGGAGAGAAGCTTGAGAACAACATCCTGAAAACCCCCATGAATGAGAGATCGCAGGAGCTTAATAAGCACGAGAGAACCTTGATTTAACCTTAGTAGTTAGTTCAACAATATTTGGGGGGGGGTGCCAATGCCTAGTCACCAGGGGGCGCAGGATGGACCCCAGGAAGGGTTCCTGTCACCTGGAGAATACAATTGCCAGACTGGCTCCCAGGCTCTGCACCCTGTGATGCTGCTTGTGCTTGCGGGGTGGGAAGCTTACGCCAGAGCAGGACCCCTGCTGGCTGATCCTAAAGTCCCACTTGTGCAAAGTCCCACAAGCACCGACTGGGCCCCACAGGACCCCCAGCGTCCCTGCCTTTGGTGTGCTTTCTAGTTCTCCAGGTTCGGCCTGCTGGGGCCAGCAAGCCCCTCTTGCCACGTGACCCAGAGGGGTGGCTTGTGGACCCACCAGCCCTGCCCGTGGCTTGCCCAGCGTATGGGAGTCACACAGGGCCCCGGTGAAGGAATAATGAATTGCTTGTAGCTGCTGGGGGCGGGGGGGGGGGTTAGCGGGCCCTGAGAAAAGCGTCTTGGGGGGGGGGTGAGTTTCATCCCTTCCTCTAAGAGCACAATGCTGCTTCCTCCTCTTCACGACCAGAGCGGAGGAAGAAAAACCCGCGTGGGCACCGCGTGCGATGCTCGTCTTTGCCCGCTTGGAGAGCGCGGAAAAACACCCCGATGCGACGCAGGGGCAAATCCTGCAGGGCCAGGAACAGCTCGACCCGTCAGAGGGGGGCACGCGCTGCAGGTCAATACTCTGGTCACCAAGGAGACAGACAAGGCAGAGGAACAAAGCGGCGGCAGCCCCCCCCCCTTCCGCCCCGCTTTCCCTCCAGCCATCAGCAGTTCGGATGGAAATTTCCACCCTCGACTTGGCTGCCGGCACGTGCAGAATTCTGCAACCCACACCTGAGCTGTGGCACCTATAAGGACTTCCTTCCTGTGTCGCCTTCGCTTCCTGTGCAGCAAGCGCGCCTCTGCCCTGAGTTGCGAGGCAAGTTTTCCGCTTGGTTTTGTTGCTAAACAAGCCCTTGGGCTGTGCTGCCAAGCTTGGCCCCGATTTCGCGCCTGGCCTGGCAGCAGCGGGCAGCATCCTGCCCGGGTGGCACCTCCAAGCAGCCGCCCGCGTGCTGCAGGCCACGCCGCCCCTGCCCTGCGCTCGCCACATGCGCCACGACGCAGCAAGGCTGGGATGTCCTGCCGCGCCTCGGTCCAGACACCTGGAGATCCCGAAGCAGGAGGGGAGGCGGACATAAGAGGCGCACGTCCTACGGGCCTGGGATGCCTCTGCAGGCGCAAAGCCGCGCAACTGCCAGCTGTCCCCAGTCAGCCATGATGGGAGCCTAGGATCGCTCTCCCAGGCTGCCCAGGATGGCGCCTCAACCGTCCCCGCTTTGAGCCTTCGTGTAAGCAGCATATAAGCACTTTTGTTTCCGGGGTGACCAGTGCCTCCCCATCCGTGGACTTCCACTCCCATAATCCCCTGCCATGGGCTACCCCGGCTGTGGAGGATGGGAGGTGTGCTCAAGCGCCTATCAAGAGCGCCTGCTTAAGGGAAGCTGACGCGTCCATCCGCACCCTCCCCCGTAAACACGCGGATTAAGTTCAGAGTCGGGACATCCCCACGGCCCGGATCCGCGCAACAACGCTCAGGAACGCGGCTCTGCTCGGAGGCCAGAGGGGGCGGTGTGCGGGAATGCAAAGTGCCCGTGGGGGCGCGCCTTTGGGGTCAAGCAGCGGGAATAAGAACCCCGAGCATCGTATCCCCAGGCTGGCCCTCGCCCCACCCCAAAGGGTGCGTGTGCTTTCGCAACACGAGACCCCCTCGGGGGGCTGGTCCCCCAGACCTACCCCGCAGCCTCCCCTCCCCAAGGAGTTCGGACCCCCCCCCCCGCAGCCTCCAAAGAGGCATCCGAGGCGTGGGCATCTCCCAAGCCACTCCGGGAACCGGCAGCCAGAAAGAGCCAAGGACGCTCCGAGCCCCCGTGCGCAGGGCGGCCTCCCCCGCGCCCCGGGGAGCTTCTCCCCCCCCCCGACAGCACCATCGGATGGAGCAGAGCGCTGAGCGCGCGCGCGGTGGGGGGCGCGTCGTGCAAATCGGGAGCGCCCCCGAAGCGGCCTGCGAAACTCCGGGAAAGTTTCGGGCGCACGCGGGCGAGTGCCTGCCGGCCCTACCTGGCAGCGCTCCTTTCCCGGGGGGGCGCGCGGGCTCCGGAAAACGGGGGGCATCGCCTCGCGGTCCTCAGCCTTCCCCGCGGAGGGCCACCGAGGAGACCCGGGAGGCCTCCGCGCCGCGCCTTAAGTACCACCAGCGCCGCGCCGCATCCTTCGAGGCGCCCGGAGGCCCCGCCTCCTGGTCCGAAGTCTTCCCATGGGCAGGGGGCGCCGGGCTCCTGGGGGTGGGGGCGCTCCTCCTGGATGTATTTGCATGCGTCCCATGCTTCGCCTGGCCCTCTCTCCCCCCCTTGCAAGGAGCCCGCGCTCTCACGCGCCCCCTCCCCCCTCTTCTTTGCAAAAGACCCCCGTGTGAGCCAGCGCGGGCGCCGTGGCCCAGCGGGGACGCGCAGCCGGATCCCGCCCGCTGTGCAGACGCCACAGATCCGGCTGGGCCGCTGTCTGCTCCCGGTGCGTGTCCCGCAGCTGCGGCTCGCAAGGGCAGTTGGTGGCTCGTTCAGAGTCAAGGCTCGTCGGATGCTTGCGGGGAGCAGGGCCTTGATGGTGAACGCTGGCTTTGCCCTGCGCGGGGAGGGGTGGGATCTGCAGAGTTGGGGGCATACCCAGCGCAGCCGAGGACCAAAACATGACATCACACTAGCACAAGCAACTTTGGGCCCAGTTCTTCTGTGGTAGCAACCTGCACAGCACTTAAACCATGCGCAGTTAGGTTAATTCTGGCTTGTACAGGCTAAGGAATGCCCAGACTTTGCTCGTGTCAGTCAGAGTCTCCTTGCCAACGGTGTGGATGGATACTCAGACCTGCAGGGAAGACTCAGTCGCCTTGAACCCCGGGTCTTCGTTGCTGAGCTCACCCAGGCCCCCTGTCATTACTTACAACACTCTACCAGGTAATGGTCTCACCGCCAAGTACAAAATCACAGCCCATGTACACACATTTTCATAACCTTCCAGTCAAATGCAGAATATTAGGTTTCCAGATAATGTAAACTCACACAAAATACTCTCAAATGAGCAGAAAGGCCCATGACAATCGGATGGCAAATTTCCCTGATGGAGCATGTGGACAAGTCAATTCATTGAATTCCTGACCGGTTGGATCAGCCTCTGCAGCTGCTTAAGCATGCAAATGTGTCTGATTGAGGGCCCAGTGGGGATGAGTGGCTGGATGGGCCCATTCCAAAACAAAGGGACACTTTCCTTTCAATTGCAGCTGATGAGAACACCTGGATTTCCCCAGGGATCCTGTTGCCTCCAGCAGCTCAGAATTCCACCTTCTTAAAGGAACAGCAATGCTAAACAGTGATCTGGCTTGGAATTCTGCTGTTCTCTGAGAAAGGGGCACAGGTCTGATCGTACAACACCAAGGCACATACAAGCAACCTTTTTCCACCAGGATTTAGAAACATAGAAACAGAGCGAGTCAGAAGGGGCCTCCTGGGCCATCTAGTCTGACCTCCGGCACCAGCCGGCTCCGCTCATGACATGCCCACCATGTACATGTCCAGCCTATCTTTGAACACCCTCACCGATGGGGCCTCAACGACCTCCCGTGGAAGCCCATTCCACGCCCTCGGGGTCCTAACTGTCAGGAAGTGCTTCCTGGCATCCAAATTGAACCTTGGCTCCCTGAGCTTTGCTCCATTGGAGCGCGTCCTGCCTTCCTCTGCAGGGGAGAACAGGCCTCTCCCCATCTCCATGTGACACCCCCTCACATACCTGTATGTTGCCAACATTTCCCCTCTGAGTCTCCTCTTCTCCAGGCTGAAGAGACCCAGTTCCCTCAGTCTCGCCTCATACCCCATCCCCTGCAAACCAGCCACCATCCTTGTGGCCCTACGCTGCACTGACTCCAACCTGGCTATATCCTTTCTGTAATGAGGGGCCCAAAACTGAACACAATACTCCAGTTGCGGGCGCACCAGAGTCATGTAGAGTGGCAGTAATACCTCTCTTGATCTAGAAGCCATGCTTCTGGCTATGCAACCAAGGGTGGCATTCGCCCTCTTGACCACCGCATCACACTGCTGACTCATGTTTAGCCTGCGGTCAACCAGTACCCCGAGGTCCCTTTCACAAGTGCTGCTCTCCAGCCACTTGTCCCCTAACCTGTACTTATGACAGCTATTCCTATGCCCCAAGTGCAAGACCTTGCACTTCTCCACATTGAACGCCATCCTGTTGTCTCCTGCCCACTTCCATAGTCTGTCCAGATCCTTTTGGATCTGGTGTATCTGCTCCTCAGTTGTGGCCACTGCTCCAGTTTTAGTGTCGTCTGCGAATTTGATCAGCAGACTGTTCACCCCTTCTTCCATGTCGTTAATGAAAAGATTAAACAGGATTGGCCCCAGGACAGAGCCCTGGGGGACCCCGCTTGTCACTGGCTGCCATCCCGACGATTCCCCGCTAATTGTTACCTTCTGCTTTCGGTCAGTCAACCATGCCCTAATCCACCGGACAGTGCTTTGGTGTATCCCAAAACTCCTCAGTTTCTCCACCAGGATATCATGGGGCACTTTGTCAAAGGCCTTGCTGAAATCCAGGTATACCACATCCACCGCATCCCCTCCATCTAGCCATCTTGAAACCTTGTCATAGAATTCCACAAGGTTTGTCTGGCAGGACCTGTTTCTGCGGAAGCCATGTTGTGTGGCTGTCAGCCTCCCTTCCCTATCTAGCATCACTAGATCTCTCTCTATTATGAGCCTTTCCATTGTTTTTCCTACAATGGACGTAAGGCTAATCAGTCTATAATTCCCCATGTCCTTCCTACTACCCTTTTTGAAAATTGGGACCACCGATGCCACCCTCCAGTCCTCTGGAACTTCACCCGTTCTCCACGAGGCCTCAAAAATGGAGGCCAGCGGGCGTGAGAGAACCCCTGCCAACTCTCTAACTACTCTCGGGTGTAACCCGTCAGGGCCTGGCGCCTTTGTAATGTCCAATGGCCTGAGAAGCCCCTCGACTTCAAGGGGGGTGACTCTAATCTCTGCCCCTAAGTCCCCAGCCTCATCCAACCTCCTATACGGATATCCCCCGTCCTGCTTTGGGGAGAACACAGAGGCAAAATAGTCATTTAGCATCTGTGCCTGTTCCCTCATGTCAGTCACTGGATCTCCTTCCTCCTTATTTAGTGGTCCCACCACTTGTCTCCCCTTCCTTTTCCTATTTACATGCTGGAAGAAGCCCTTTTTGTTGCTCTTGATATTCTTGGCAAGTCTCAGCTCATAATCAGCCTTAGCCTTGCGAAGAATCCTTCTGCAACGGGCCTCCTCCTCCTGGTATACCCTTTGGTCTGTTTGCCCCAGTACCCATTTCCTATGGAGGCTCCTCTTTCGTCTAATCCCCCTAACCACCTCCTTTCGCATCCATGGCGGCACTCTCCTCCGCCTCCCCACCTTACTGACTAGAGGTATTGTCAGGGCTTGCGCCTGCAAAACCTCCCTTTTGAGTGCCATCCACCCCTCCTCTACTCGCTTACCTTCCAGTAACCTATCCCAGGAGACTTTCCCCAGCCTGGCCTTCAGTTGGCCCTCTTGAAGTCCCAGCTTTTAGTGCTCGCCCTGCTGCACGGTCCCAGTCCTCTGATCTCAAAGCAAAGGATGGAGTGATCACTCGCATCCAGAGCTCCCCTAATCTATACTTCATCTATCAGCTCCTCCCTATTGGTCAAGACCAAGTCCAGGATGTTTCCCCCCCTCGTCGCCTCTCGGACCCTCTGTGTGAAAAACCCACCCTCTAGAGCTTCTAGGAAGTGACGTGACCTGGCTGTCACCGCCGAGTGAGTCTCCCAAGTAATATCTGGGAGATTGAAATCCCCCATAATTACTGTGTCTCTCCCCCGAGATATCCTTAGAATCTGGCCTGTCAGGACATCATCCAGGATCTCAAGTTGACCTGGAGGGCGATAACATACCCCCACTGTCGGGTCTCTTTCTCTGTCAAAACCCCTAAGTTTCACCCAGACTGCCTCTACCGAATCCCCATCTGTGCTGCACTCTATCTCACTGCATCCTATCCCTTCCCTGACATATAAAGCCACACCCCCACCTCTCTTTCCCTTCCTGTCCTTTCTAAAAAGGTGATACCTTTCTATGTTCACATTCCAGACTTGCCTTTCATCCCACCAAGTTTCTGTGATTCCCACCAGATCATATCCTCCTATTCCCAGGAGAGCTTCAAGCTCTTCCTGCTTATTACCCATGCTCCTAGCATTGGTGTACATGCACCAGCATTGGTGTACATGCACCATTTATCTGAATTTTCCCACCAGTGGCCTCACAGCTGCCGATATGTTAGGAATGCGCAAGCCATTCCTGGGTTAAGTGCGCCCGGAATGGCCGTTGTGCAACCCAGCTCATTGTGTTAGCTGGAGCAATGCTTTTCCCTGGAAAACCGGGGCTCGCTTCCCCTCATGCAGCCTGTGTTGCGTTAGCTGGTGGCTACTCTCTCGGATCCCTCTGCATCCATTGTGCAGTCCTGGTGCAGAGCCAGAGCAGGAGCCTGCTTCCCTTGCAGATCTATCCTGCCCGGGGCTCTGGGGCCAGGTGGCAGCCCCTTTCAGCCACAAGCTCCCCCGGTCTCCCATTGCTGCTTCTGTCTTTTTTCTTCCTAGGGAAAAAAACTCTTAAGGAAGAAAAGGTGGAACAGCTGCTTGGTTGCTGCTAGGAGCCCTCTGGGAGTCCAGCCTAGTGGTTAGAGCAAGTAACAGTTGCGCATTAAGGTTCCTGAGTCGTTTCTCAGCTAACCGTTTGTGGAGATGGGGTGAGAGTCAGAGCCTTTCGCCGTGTTTCTGAGAGCGGCCACTTTTATTTTCCCACTGGACTTCTTTTGTGCTGCAAGCAGCAGCACCTTACAGGCAGAAATTCACCCGGTGCAGCTTGTCCCAACACTGTTCTTCAGGCCAGGCAAATCTTCGCCCTTAAGAGTGCAGCAGGAAGACTCGCAAAACCTCCAGTTGTGTGCATGCATGTGCATGGCTCTGCTCAGATTCCCAGTGGTCTAAGCAGGGAGGCCTGGGAGCCGACGAGGTCATGACAGACCGTTCCAGGGGCTTCCATCACCAGGTTGGAAAGAACAGTTCAGGAAGAGGGCGAGAAAGGTTTCCGTCAGCGCAGAGCTGCGTGAAGGGCGATGGCACCCACTGGTTGGCACAGGGACACCTCAAGGGACCGCGAGCGCTATCTGCAGCTCGGCAGAGGAGGGGACCCCACCGCAGCGCCACCTGCACCGCCAGCCTCGCTCCCACATTCTCCTCCTGCGGCTTGCACGGCCAGGCCTCCTCGCCCCACAGTGAGGCAGCTCCAGCAGCCAAGTCACAGAACGCCCCGAACCAGCTGCAGCCCTTCCTGCCGACCGTGCTCGGCACTCTCGCTAGCGAAGGCGGGCTTCCGGTGCCATGCATGCGCTGCTCTTACAGCCTCCCCCCCGCACAGCCGTTTACCCCACATGCACAATCCACCCCCTTCTGTCCCAGGGTACTTAATCTGGAATAATTCCTATCTCCCGGGCTCAGGCTTGAGCAGAGACATTTGGAACCTCTGAGCAGTGCCAAAGTTACAGCACAGTTGCCCAGCGTTTCGAAAGCTGCCTTCAGCAGCTGCCGGCAAGTAACCAAGCACAGGGATTTAATACGGAGATGCAAACACAGACGCTCCTGCACAAGAGGGAACCCATGGGCAAAATGCAGAGGGAAACATTCCCACCTATACATTCAAATGAGCATAAGTTGCCCTCATCTGCGCCCTAATCACCCTTGCAAGATTAGAAAGCCAAACATTCCCTACTTGCGCCAGCACAATTCCTCACAAGCCTCCCTGTATCTTCTCCGGAAGGTGCGCATAATCCACATCCGGGCCTCTTCTCCAAGTCAACCTGCCGCACTTCTCAGCCAGGTGTGGTCAGGGCGAAGGGAGGTGCTTTCTGTCCTCCTGATGAAGCACCTTGAGTCTTTTCCCGAGAAAGCTGCTGAGAAGAGTCCTGAAGAATCAACACACCCACCGGCGAAGCCCACTTGCCCAGACATAACTGGCCACACACGTGGAGGACGGCGGCACTAGCCCACTCCTGTGGCCCCGGAAAACAGCTGCTACGGGCCTGGCGCCCTCTGCCCCACCCCGCTAGTTCCAGCACTAAGCCCAGGAGGCAGAGCACCTGCAGGAGGTCAGGGGCTGAGCTCCTAGCACTTCCACACAAGCCCTGCAAGTAGCCGCTGACAGGAAAGCACATTCTCTGCTTGGGACCTGGAGGGGACCCTCTGGGAGCAGGTGGCGCTGGGCCAGGATGACCCGAGAACCATGCTCCAGAGACCTGCGTGTTGCATGTCTGCAACCCGGAAGCTCTGGATGTGTCCCCATGTCCTTCATTACTCGTGGAGTTGGGTTAACCCTACGCACACTGGACAGCTAGTCTGGGGGGATAAAGCAAGGCGTTTCGGGCCTACAGGTGCCACTGCTGTGTGTGTGTGTGTGTGTGTGTGTGTGTGTGCGCGCGCGAGAGAGAGAGAGAGAGAGAGAGAGAGAGAGAGAGAGAGAGAGAGAGAGAGAGAGAGAGAGAGAGTGCAAGAGGACTTGCCAGCAGGCTCATGTGTGATGGACTGATACAACCACAAACCTCATCCTGCTCCCACCCACAGCTTGTTCCATGGCTGCTGTTCTTTCAAAAGCAAACAACCCATGAGACTGTATGGTGGACAGAAGTTAGTTTCCTATTTTGTAGGAACATCTCAAACCTGACATGTGATCCTGGAGCAAGCCAGGCCAGTGTTGTTGACACTGACTGGCAGCCGTCACCCAGCAGAACTCAGGCAGGGCCCTTCCCGCTCCCCCTGGGGATGGTGGGTCCGGGGTGCCAAATGCCGTGGCTCCTCCTCCTCGTAATCTCCAGGCGGATTTTTGGGCCTGCCAGGAATATCTGAGATATTCCACAGAAGTCCTGCTTCCTAAAAGAAGGAAGGAAGGAAGGTAGGAAGGAAACATCTTAGTAGCCATTGTCTTTGCTTGTCTCCTTTTGACCCCGTCATTTGGGATGCAAACATTTCCCCCTAGAAATTGGCACTCTGAGATCAAGCGTCCACCTTTCGTGGCAGGTCAGGGCTGCATGGAAGACAAGCCTCAACAGGAAGCTTGGCCAGGACCCAACCTAAGGGAGACGCTTTTCAGTTGTGGGCTGCATTCTGCGTGGGAAGAGGGGTTTTCTCCGCTCTCCAGGCCTGGATGATTTTAGGATGTTTGACCAACATGCTGGGATTCAGTGAATGACCCAAGGTCTTTTATATCACTTTCACAGGACATCTTGTCTTTACAGACCAAAAAAGGGAGCACAGAGATTCCAGCAATGATGCTTCCTGGCATATGCAAAAATGTAAGGCTGCAGTTTTATACACACCTAGGACCACGCCTTCCCGGAGTGCCCTACTACAGTTTCCATCATTCCCAAGCAGCACGGCCATGCTGGCTGGGGAAAGGGAGCCTTTTACATGGTGGCCTTGAGAGAACCGTAGGCCAGAGAAGGCGCTCGATTCGCTCGGCTCTCAAGCGGCCTCTGTCGCTGGCGAAGCGCATTTTGCCACCCGGGATGTGGCTCGCGAGGCAGGGAGGCGCACGTGCCTGCCTGCTCCAAGCCAGGGCCTGCCTGCGGAGGTCCGGAGCATGGCCGAGCCCGTGCACCTTGCCTGGCGGGAAGGCTGGTCTCCGTCTCCAGGAAGCACCAGCAGGCGGGAGGAGGGGCCGAGGTGGAGCGAGGGGAGGGGGCGGCCCTGGGCACAAGGGGAGGGGGGCCACGCTCCAGGTGCCTCCTGCGAGCGCAGCCACGAAGCAGCCGTTGGGCTGTGGGTTCGGCAGGAACCACCGAGGGGCCGTTTGGCTCTGCCGTCGGACCCCGGCAAGCCCCCCTTGCCCTCATCCGGAAAGGCAGGGCCGCCAGGGCAGGGCTGCCAACTCTGGCTCCCCGTGGCAGGTTCGCCGGCTCAGAGTGGGGTGGGGGGGAGGCCAGAGCGCCCAGCCGTGGGGCCTCGCAGCATCTCCAGCCTGGGCCTGAAGCCCGTGGAGACATGGCAGGGCCAGAGAAGCCGACTATCTGGCTCAGCACAGGAGATTCCTAGCTGGGGGGCAGGGGGGGTCGGCCCCTGGAGTGCAGTGGCTTGAAAGGAGACTGGTGGCAACCACGCCGGCCCCTGTAAATTGGGGGGAGCCTTACGTTGCGTGTCCTCAGGTGCCCCTGTTCAGTGCTGGGGTCAGCGTGTGGGGCACCTCAGGGCCCCGGTCGCTTACCTGTTCTATCAGGCAGCTGTTCCCCGGAAAGGGGCTGCCCCGTAGAGGCGGGCAGTCCCTTGCAGCGGTGAACTCCGGTGCCGGCTGGACACAGCGTGTGGCAGCTGCTGCCTGAGCTTTGGAGGAGCCACGCGTGGCCCCGAGCCTGGTTCGTGGCTTGGGGCTCTTCAGCCATTCAGAGCCGGCCTGGGCTGGAGGTGGTGCCGTCACGGCCCCGATCTCCCCTGGCAGTCCTAAAATTTAGGGACCCTACAGGATGCCGCATGGTGACAGAAACAGGCTTGTGTGGCGGATATTTGGCGATCTTTCCTACAATGCACGTGCCTTGAGCTTTAAGAGGACACGCCAGAAGGGTTTGCTTAGCCACCTTTCGGGACAGGACAGTCGGGCGTCCGATGATGGAAAGAACCCCCGAAAGCTGTGACTACTCAGGGTAGACCGGGGCCCTTCAGGGGTTTGGGATGTCGACTCCCTCTTCCCAGCCAGCAGGGCAGCGCTGTCTGCGTGCGCCCTCCCCAGATGGGTGAGCTGCAACGCCCGTCCGCCCCAGCCTGGGACGATGGGTGCTGGCCGGTTCCCGCGCTGCCGGCAAGCAGGGCAGTGTGGCCAGGAGGGGGCAGGCACCGCGAGTGCGGCAGGACCGGCTTTGCAGCGCTCTGGAGCGAGCCTCGAGGCCTTTGCTTTGACTGCTGCACTCCGGGGTTTTTTTTCCAATTTTTATTTTTAATCCTCGCAGGTCAGAACAGTTTGTTCCACCGGCTGCTGAGTTCATCGTGAGATGCGAGGTTAGTGTGACGATGAATCATAATGGCCCGCAGAGGAGAGGTTTCTATTGATTGCTGTCAGTGATTTCTTGGAAACGAGAATCAAAGGTTAGCCGGCTTCAAGCATGTCAACACCAAGGCCTGACAGGCGAAAACGCGCTGGAGGCGGACGGGGAGCAGCTGAGCAAGGGCTTTACGCTGTCAACAGACAGTCATCCAGTGGGTGAAGCTCGTTGCTGTCAGCTCTACCTGTTGATTTCGGCTTGCGGTGCAGCTCTAAAAAAAACAATTTCGAACTATTTTTCAAAAATTGCCAACGCCTGGGAGGCAGTGACGGAAAAACACGGGGATGTGGTTTGACGAATTATGGATTGTTTACACTTCTGGCTTTGTCGGTAGTTCTGTTCACAGGCGTTGTCTTGTTGTTGAATGAGCTCTGTTTTTAGGCAGAAAGGCAACTGGTGCTAATTTGCCGGCTGAGGACGGCCGCAAGACCTTTTTCTAATGAAACAGGCACGGAGTAAGCTAATCTGTAAAATACAAGGCCGCTGAGAAGTGCCTGCTTGCCCTCCCCTTTTGCAGGTCTAAGTGCTGCTCTTCGCCACAAGCCGAGATGTGTTCACGGCAGAGACCAGCAGCACCCCAGTGTAACACTGGCACAAACACCAGTTTGAGAGTGGACGGGGGTGCGCTTGATCCAAACGCTCCCGTCCCGAGCAAGCCTAGACTAAGGTTGCCGCTCTTCCTTGCAGCGCAGCTCTTGTGGCTTTCACAACCACACACACCCCGAAATACGAGAGGCAAAGCTTTCGCTGTCGCTTCACCTGCGGCCTGAGAAGCTCTGCTTACGGGATTTCTCCATATTACAGCCGCCTCTGAGGAGGAAAAGTTAGGCAACGCCAAAGTGGTTCCCTTTGTCTCTTGAACAAGCGAAGCAATCCAGGAAACAGCGGGGCAGGACCAGCATGTTGAGCAAGTGCAGATCCTGGGGAATTTTGTTCTTCAAATAAACGTGATATCCGAGTTTCAAAGATTACTCAAGCATTGTTAGCCAAATCGGAGCGTTCCATTGGCAAGACCCACCCTAACAATTGCGCATAGGCCCAGCATTTCCAATATACACATCTGAATTTCAAACAAGGAACGGTTTATGTTCAGCAGACACTTCTAGCATCATCTTCATCTTCTAGAAACATCTTACAGCTCAAGCATCCAGAATTAAGAGGAGTGGCCTGAAGCAGCCCCAAATGAGACCTTTTGGGGTGGGGGGAGTGGATACGCCTAACCTCAGTAAAATTGAGCAGGTGACATTGGGAGCAGGGGGTTTGGACAAACCTGAAAGCTGTTCTCCTCCGGCTGTTATGAGAGGTGCAGGGACCGGACTGGAAGGATGCACCGTTACAAGCCAGGGAATACTTGGCTCAACGGGAACGCAAGTGAGAAGGTTCTTGGAATTGTCATAGAGCGCAAGCGGAATATGAGTCAACGGTGTGATGTGGCTGCTTTTGGCTGCACTGACAGGAGCAGCACCTCCAACTCACCTGAAGTCCTGGGCCCCCTTTACTCAGCACTGGCCAGGCCTCATCCTGGGCACCCCAGTCGAAGGGAGATACAGGCAAGCTGGCAGGGCTCAGAGGAGGGCAGCCGGGAGGATCCGGGGACTGGGAACGAGCCCCGTGAGCAGACGGAAAGGACTGGGCATGTCTCGCCTCGAGGAGACTTGAGGGAGAGGGGATCCTGCTTTGCAAGTGCTTCAAAGGCAGTCGGGCCAAAAGCTGGGCTCTCCTCCATCATCCCGGAGTGCAGGGCATGGAATCACGGCACAGGCTCAAGTTACAGGAAGTCAGATTTTGGCTGGGTATCAGGGAAAATTACCTTCCAGACCAGTGGACCCCATGACCTGGGGAGGGGTGGGCTCTCCCACACAAGAGGCATTCAGGATGCGACTGGCCAGCCACCTGAGCAGGATGGTTCAGCCTGGAGCCCTGCACTGAGCGGGGGTTGGACCCGAGGGCCCTCCGGCCCCGTCCCGCTCTGCTCTTCTAGGACCCTATGGAAGACGTTGGCAGCCCGAGAGTCACTCCAGGCTTCCGCCGAGGGACCCAGCCCTGGGAAGTGCAGACGGAGCATGCACACAGGGTCCGGGCCGGGACGCGGGGCAGGAGCCAGCAGGCCGCCGGGACGCGGGGCAGGAGCCAGCAGGCCGCCGACCCGCCCGGCGGCCGCTGCTGGGACCTCTCCAACCGCCACGGCTGCTGCGTCAGCGCCCCAGCTGTTTGCTCTGGAGGAACGGCCCCTCTCCCGGCTCTTGACCCACATCGGCATCCCGCGAGCGGCCGGGAGGCTGCAGCGCTGACGCAAGACGCGCTCGGCCGGCTCCGGTCCCCCTCGAGTCCCGGCCGGGCCGGGCCGGCAGCCAGCGCTGGCCCCGCCGCTTTCCGCCAGGAGAGCTCGGAACGCTCGTGCTCCACCTCCATGTCCTCCGGCCGCTTGGCCTGGAATTCCGGGCGGGGGGACCCCAGCCCCACATCTGCCACGCCGGCCCGCAAGACCGCTCTGGCTACGCCAGCAGGCAGGTGCCTCTGTGCAGAGCAGGCGGCTGTGAAGCGGGCCCGGGAGGGGGCCCCCTCCGCTCAGGCGCCCAGCGCACCGCTCGGCCGGGGAGGTGTGAGCGCTGCCCTCGCTGGCTCTGAGGCCCTGCCCAGGCCCCCTCCCCGAGTGGGCCACTGCCTCAGTGCCAGCGTCCCCGCTGCCCCTGCTACTTCGCCGCCTCCTCCTCCTCCTCGCTCGCTCGCCCACCCGACCGGCCGACCGACACAGAGCAGGGGCACACGGGGGCCAGCCGCCCCTCGCCCCTTCTTCTCGCCACCACTGTGCTGAGCCAAAGCAAGAGGCCTCACCAAGCGGGGCCCCCAGGCTGGGGGAGAGACACCTCCTGGGGCTGTTGCCAGGATGGGCCCCCAGCACAACCCGGCTCTGCCAGCCGGGCCATCGCTGGGCGCTCCCAGACGCTCGGCTGCACTGCAGGCTGCGGCCAGACTCAGGCCTACGGTTAGGGCCCGGCCCGGCCCGGCCCGTGTTACCATGTGCTGTGGCTCCGGGGCCCCGGAACGAGGCCTCTGCCTCCGCCCAGCCGCACGGCTGCTGCGAGGCTCGCGGGCCAGATTCGGGGTGCGGCCGCCGCCTGCAAAGGCCCGAGCGGCTGGGGGCCCTGGCCCACACAGGCCGGCCCATGAAGCCAGGCTCGCTCCGGGGGCCAACTCGGCGTGGCCCTTCTGCCGCCGCCCGGGGCGTTCTGCCAGGCCTCGACCGTGCCGCCAGGACTGAAGACTGCGAGTGAACCATGCGCAGACCTGAGGCCCGTTCGCCCCGAAACGGGGGTGCCGGCCGGCAGCCACCGCCGCCCCGCTTTCTGGGGGGTCTTTCCGGGCCGCGGGGGCGCCGCGGGCGGAAAGGGGCAGGTGCGCTCCCGGGCGCCGCGGCCGCTGCCTCCCTCTGCACAAATAAACAGCGCACGAGACGGAAATTTCCCGGCAGGAAAGGCTCGGCTCGGCTCGGCCAGGGAATTTCCCGCGGGCGAGGGGCGCGCGCCTCCCGCACCCGGCGCCGCTCGGCAGCTGGCAAGCGGCGTGGCAAGGCCGGTCGGGCGGGCGAGGGGCGGCGGGCGGCGGGGCCCGGGCCCGGGGGCCACGCGTGGCGCGCTCGCCCCGGCGGGGCACGTCGCCTTTTCGGGCAGGCCTCCGCCCGGCGGCGGCGGGGCTTGGCGGAGCGCGGCGGGCGCCCGCGGTTTGCCCCCGGCCCCTCGCTCGGCTCTGGGTGGAGAGCTGCACGGGGGGGGGCGCGCTCCGCCTGCCCGCCGAGGCCGGGGGTCTCCGGCCGGGCAGCAGGCGGGGCGCGGGGCTGCGCGCCGCCGGTGCCTCGGAGGCCGAGTCGCGGGGCGGGCTGCACGGATCCCGCGGCCGGCAGAGCGCGCGCCCGCCGGCCTGGAAGGGGCCCCGCGCGCGCCCGCGAGCCCCGCGCCCCCCCGGCCCCGGCGGCATCTCCTCCCCGGGCCGCCCGCTTGCGCCCCGCGCCCCCGCGCTCACCGGCCTCCGCGCGCCGCGCCGGCACGTGCTCCGGGGCGCGCAGGGGGCGGCGCCCGTGCGGGAGGGGCCGGCCCTGAACCGGGGCCCCGGCGTCCCGCTTGCACGCCTTTGGCCGCGGGGCGCCTCTCTGTCCTCACAGAGGACTAGCCGCACAGGACCGCTCTGCCGGCGTCGGGACAAAGACACAGCTGGGCCGGCCGCTTAAAAGGCCGGCAGCCTTTCTGCCCGGTTAGCCCCCGTTCCCCTTTCCTCCCGGGCCCACCCCGAAGGGGAGCCGGGACCTCTGGAGCCCCGCAAGAAGGCCCGGGCCGCCGCTGCCGGGCCTCCCCACGCGCCCTGGGCCGCCCCGGTTTCCGAGCCCTGATGCAACGGGCTGCGCGGCCTGCGCTTCCTCTGCAGCAAGACGAGGTTCCACGTGCAGCCCCTCCACCGCCAGCCCCCCAACCTGTCGCTTCCCCTCTGCCCAGAGGCAGCCTGTGCTGGGGGGGCGAGGGGACCCTTCCCAAGAAGGCCCGGCCTGCTCTCTGGGCCTGCGTCGTGCTGCCAGCAGGAAGGCTCTGCTGAAGAGCCAGGGTAGCACAGCAAGGGTGAGGCTGGCGCCCGGGAGGCCCGGCCCAGCTGCCCCGAAGCCCCCCTTGGCCAGGAAGCTCCCTGGGAGGCCTGGCGCAGGCATGAGGGTGCAGGCCTTGCAGGGTTGTTGTGAGGATGACATGGAGGGAGAGGGACCGCGTGCTCCACCTCGGTTGCTGCAAGAGAGCAGACGTGGCAAGTGAAGCATGAAGAGCGGGCTCTGTGCCTGGAGGAGCACACTGGCTCCCAGGCAGGTGTGGGCCTTGGATGGTCTGCCCCCAAACCAGCCAAGCATGGCTCGCACTTGCTGATGCTTCACAGAAATGCAGAACTGCCCGGAAGGAATGAGGAACCCCTGAGCACTTCCTGTTCCTGGAAGCCACAGCGGGGAGGGTCTTGCTCAGCAGGCCTGGCGTGGGGGCAGGAGGTGTGACTGGATTGCTCGGAGTCAAGCCCTGCACAGCCCGTCGTCCTGGAATAACTTCTTGCGCAATTCCACGCGGAGCAGAGCGTGTGGGGCGATGCAGCTGGGGGACTTCCGTGGCTCGGCCTTGGGGCTGCGGCACGGACCGCGTGCTCTTGGGCCTGTCCTGACTCTCCCGACATCGTCTCCGTGGGATGACCCCTTTGGGCTCTCGTTTGCGGGAGAGGGAGGGAGGGCTCCCCCACCTCCGGCACACCACACACAAGTGGGTACCCGCCTCCTTGCACAGGCCTTTCCCCCAGAGAAGCGCTGAGCAGGGCCGTCCTGGGCAGGTCCTTGCGGGCGCTTTCATTCCGAGGGTTGCCACAAGCAGGCCTGGCTGGCCCTGCCCGCATCTGACCCCCGACACGGAGAGGAGCAGGAGGAGAAGGAAGGCAGGAGGGGCTGCGTGGGGAGCCGGGCAGGGCTGAAGGTCAGCCAGCATGAAGAGGGCAGAAACAGATCCGTGCCTGGCCCGTCTCCCTGCCCCGGACTTTGCTCGCACACCAGAGCTGCCCACGCAGGCACTGGACGGGTTCGGCTCTTTGCCAGGAAGGCAGCCGAGAGCAGATGGGACACCCTTGGGAGCAGGTCGCCTTCCATGGGAGGCCGTGACCCTCTCAGCCCAGCAGATGACCATGCGTTTCCCTGGAGAGCAGAGTCTCCGTGGGCATAAGTGACGCGCCCAGGTCTGGCTTCGGCGTTGTTCACGCTGGTGGCGTAGCTGAGAATTCATCGGCCGAGGTGACGCTGCAGCCCAGGCCTGATCCGTCCTAGAGCGCAGCTGCCTGCTCTGCAAGCGTGTTGAGCGGGCCCAGACGTGCGGTCATCACAACGGCTTCCACCAGAGGTGTTTCGGGCTGTGGGGAGACGCCCCTGCTGCCTTCCAAGGGTCTCCGAGGCAAGCGGTGGCCGCATGGCCTGTGGGCATCCCTGAAGAGCATCACTTCAGCCACTTCTGGGGGAACACTTCCCCCCGCCAGGAAGCAAGCGTGTGCTGTACTAGGCCGGCTGGTTTTGGCCAGAAAGGACAAGCCAGCAGGGCCAGGCGGCTCCGAAGCAGGGCTGTGCCAGGCCCTGCTTTCTGAGCGTGGAGGGAGAGGGCAGCACAGCCCATTCCGGCCGCTCCTTCCGCTGCCCTTGCAGGCGTCGCTCTTCTCTCCGCGTCTCCCGCCCGGCCACGCTGTGCTCGGGCCCAGGGCGATCCGGCCGGCCGGCGGGTTCTTCCAGTCTGGGTGGAGCTGGGTGATAAAGAGGCTCGGCTGGCGCGCCCCGGCTGCTGGAATGTTCTCGGCCGCACCCTGCGCAGGATCAGCCGTGACGCAGCTCCCCGGCTCGGGTGGGACGGGGTGCTCCGCTCGGGCAGGCGCCGCGCAAGGCCGGCCGGGGCTTTCCAGCACTCGACCCCCGGCCAGCTGCTGCGCGCACACCCTGAACTGCCTTTCCTTGCCCTTCGCTGTAGCTCGGCCTCCCAGACGTGTTGGGACTACATCTCCCATCACTCCCAGCCAGCGAGGGCCATGCTGGGAGCTGTGGTCCGGTGCATCGAGCGGCTTCCAGGCTGGGGAAGGCTGGATTACGTGGCTTTGCAAGGGGCCTGGGGAGAAGCCTTAGCAATGGCCGCCACTTGTGACAGGTGACACACCTGACCAGGGTCAGGGGAGCCATTTTTTAAGGTTGTCTAGCCAGGTGGCTACTCCCTGCATGGCACCTGCTCATGGAAGTGGGCCAGCCCCTTGGGAAGCAAGCCCTTCGGTCCTCCCCGAGCCGCTCGTGGGCCTTCCTTGCGCATTGCTCAGGCTGGGCACCAACTCCCTGGATCTGGAGCGCCCGTTTCCCAGCGACTCGCCAGAATCCCAGTCTCAGCCTGCTTGCAGAGGGGTCCTGAATGTTGTGTGAATGTGAGCTGGTTTGGGGGAGCCACGGTTCAAGCTGGTCCTTTGGCTGCTCTGACTGGCAAGTGTTGCAGATACGGGATGACAATAGGGCCAGAATTTGCACGATTGGACTGGAAGAAGAACACACACACATGCAACGGAATCGTCTAATCACTGAATTCTTTATTCTCATTATAGTCTGAGCCATTTTATCTGAAATTTTAGGTTTCAGAAAAGAAATATTAAGCTTTTTTCTTCTAGCAGAGAAAGACGAACTTTTTACCAGTAGCAATTTAGATTGTCACTTTTTCATGTTTCATACAGAAAAGAAAATATATATATATTATTCCCGAATATTAAAAAAGATAAATATTATATAAAACTCTGAATAAATAAGAGTGTATAAATAGTTGGTATTTTGGTTCTCTTATCATCTCATACAAGGTAAACATTGGTTTTATTTTTTAAAATTAAATAATTTTATACAATAATTATACGCAGGTGGTTAGCATTGGTTTATAAAAGAAAGAGGTTCCCCCGGCCAGTCTTGCCCCTTTTCCAGTCTCTGCTGGTTTGTGCCATTTCTAGCTGACGTTGATCAGTGCAAAATTAGTGCAAAATGGCAAAGCACAAGTTAGTCTTGATTTGGAGCGGACGGCCCGATTCAGGAAAGCAAGCCTGGCTGTACACACAGCCAGGGATCTGGAAGAATACTCGCTCACGGAGGTCTCCGTGGATCAAAGCCCTGCGCTGCCTTTTGGATCCAGGCAGGGAATCCCTCTTGCACGATCCTGGGTGAATCCGGCAAGATCCACGTTTAGGGCTTTGTTTTGCCGAGGCCAGCAACAGCCAGATGCGACGGCTTCGGAAGCCCCTAATCATCCGACCCCTGGCCCCGTTTGTCTCACTCCCTTAAAGATCCCTTAAACTCCATAAACACAGCGGAGACTGGAGCCGGGGCACTCTAGTAGGGACAACAGATGGTGTCAAGTACATCCCGGGATCAGTAAGGCGCTGTAGCCCCCGGCAGATGCAGATCCAGCCGCCCCCTGGAATGAGCAGGACCCCACGGCACGGTAATCGCCATCTGACCTAGCTCGCGGGCAATCCTTCGCTTAGCCGGGCCAAGCCAGGGCCAGGCTGGGGTGGGGTGGCCGCACTCCCGGCGGATTTCATCCCACGCGGCAATCTGTCTTGGACTAAGGCCTTAAAGAGGAGGTGGTGTTGCGCTCCCTCCATCTGGCCAGGTCCACAAGAGGCCTCAGGCCCGGCATCCCCCCGCCCGAGACCTCGCTGGCAAAGGGGTGGGACGGAGCACCCCGCCACGGTTTTGCGGGGAGAGAGACTGCAACGGGCTGCTTGCAAGTCCAGCTGAAGCAGAGGGAGAAGTCAGCTGCCCCCTTCTCAAGTTCTCCACCCCTTGTTATTTGGGTGATTAAATAGGGGAGGGGATATTCACAGTATGTTATAACAAGGCGTTTTAAAATGAGAACCGTGAAAGAAAGGCATTCAGACGGCGAGTCTGGGAACGTTCCTAGCTGCTGGGCCGCCCCTTCTCCTGCGTTCCCTCGACTGTCTTGTAATCCCCCCCCCGCCCCGGCCCCACATGAGAAAAGAAGAATCTCGACATAAGGAAACAAATGACCCAGTTTCCCCACAGAGCTGCCAGCAGCTGAGCCGAGAGGTCATTTGTGCAACTCTGAGGGCCAGAGCCAAGAAGCCCTGGCTGAATGCTTTGGTAGGCTGGGGGGGGCACGGGAAGAGGAGGGGAGCAGAGAAGGGGGGCTCGGCCCTCCCCACGCCCCCAGAGTGAATTTCACAAGATGAGAGAGAGAGAGGCGATCGGGAGCCCAAGCCGGGGGCCGCTTTGCTTCTCTCTCTCCTCCTCTCCCGCGTCGGATGTGCAGCTTGGATGCAAGGCACCTGTGTGTGTAAAGACCCGATGATCCGAGAGCTGGTCGCGCAGGCTGGCGACCAGGTGGGAGGGCAACCGGCATGTCTGGGTTGAAGGCACGGAGAGCAGTCCGAGAGAGGGAGAGGGAGAGAGAGAATGAGTGTCGGAGCACAGTCCGGGGTCAGTTTGCTGCAGCCATTGCTGCGAGGGTTGTGGCAGGCTGGAGCAAGGCAGGGCCTACTCGGGGAAAAGGCAGGAAGAGCAGAAAGGGGCTGGAGCAAGGCGGAAGAGACTGGACCAAGGCAGGCACGGACCGGAGCAGGGCTCGACAGGGCAGGACACGGGCCAGAGCGCAGGGAGCCACCGGGACGACCTGCGTGGTGGCCGTGGCCAGGAGCAGCGAGCAGGGAAGCTTTTGTGCTGGGCTTCAGGGGCAGCGGCTCCTGCTTTTGGGAGGCTGAATACTGACACACGCGAGGGGGAAGAGGCCGGGTGGGGCAGCACCATGTGAGGCAGTGGGGGGAAATGGCCCCCGTCCCCACGGACAGGCAGTTTTGGTCCCACCTGGGCGACCAGCTTGCTAACCGCACCTGCACAAGGTGTCTTCTCCTCAGCAGGAGGCCCTTCTGTGTGAGTCTAAGGCACTGGAGCGTGGGCGGCCGGACATGACCCGGGGGAACCAGCCTGCATGTGTGGAAAGGTGACAGGTCTCTCAGGCACAGGCCAGCGCTCCGAGGCAAGAGGAAGGCAGAACATCCCCTCTGTCGCCGGAGGGGACGGAGGAGGCGGCCAGACGTGCCCTGTACCACTTCACCTCTTGGCTTTTGGACAGCGGCAACAGCTCTGCAGAAGCTACTGGGGCTCCGTGCTCCCTAGGGCACGTGGAGCTCCCATCCCTGGCAGGGAAGATCCTATGTACACCAGAACTCGTCCACCGGCCCCCAGGAATCGCAATCCAGAGCCTCACTGAGGAAAACAACTGCCTGCCAGCAGCTCACTCTGAGACGGAGAGTCGGTTGAAGATGGGCAGCCGATGGGGCGCCCCCACCAGCCCCAGCTGCAGATCAAAGACGGGGGAGTCTGATCGGCTCAGGCTGCCAGAGCTGCTGTAGCTCTCCGGGTCGGAGAGGGAATTGGAGGAGGGGGTTCTGGGCAGGTTGGGGGCCGCGGAGGTCGGCGTTCCAGGGGCGGCGGAGAAGGCGTCCCGCACGGTCTGGAATGGGCCGGCCGGGCCGGCAGACCTTCCGCACTGGCACAGGCAGCAGCCCCGGCTGGCAGAGGGCGAGTCACCCAGAGTGGAGAGGAAGGAGCTGGAGGCCGAGCTCAGCAGGCCGAAGGGCGGCGAGAGCAGGTCGGCGGAGGCGGGCGGTGGCGAGACCGACGGGGCACGGGTGAAGGAGGCCGGATCGGGCACGCCGGGCAGGGTGGGCGACTGCAGGTGGGCCGGCACCCCGGAGAAGCTGACGCTCTGGCGCAGGGCCTGCGGCGCGACGGAGGCGGCCTCGCCCGGGTAGTGGATGAAGTGGCAGCGGGAGCCATACGGACACTCGCCGTTGCGGTAGAACTTCTGGCACAGCTCCGTCTTGTACTTGGGATGGCGGCTGACCGTGCGCAGCTCACTGGCCCCGTGGGCGAACTGGCACTTGGCGCCGTAGCGGCACTTGCCCGACTCGCTGAAGGAGTGGCACAGCTCCGTCTTGTAGCGGGAGGACGGGGACGGGGCCTGCGGGGCGTGCCGGAGGGGCGGGAAGCCCGGCGGGGGCGCCGGCAGGGCCCTGCCTTCGATGAGGCTGATGGACCGATCGGGCCGCAGTGTGGGGCGCCGGCCGGGCTCCCCGATGGGTTGCAGCTGCTCGCCGCCGGGGCTCCAGTGGCTGCGGCAGGGCCACACGGGGGACAGGCTGCCCCCGTAGGGGGTGTCCACGGAGCAGGCCGAGTGGCAGCGGGAGAGCAGCGGCCCCGACGTGTCCTGCTCTTCCTTCAGCAGGTTCTGCAAGGGGGAAGAAGAGGGAGACAGTCAGGCACAACCTGGGCAGCTTCCCCAGAAATCTTTGCCGTGTGGCGTTGGCTTCCTTCCCACAAGAAGTGAGCAGAACGAGGCGGCCGTCTTGGGGGCAAAACAAGTGCCGGGCCCGGTGTGCTCGCAGGCCCCAGGGTTGCTCGCTCGCTCGCTCGCAGGTGCAGGGGCAAAGGCCCAAGCCAGCTGTGCGCCCGCCCGCCCCCCAGGATGGCTGCCAGCCACGGCCCTCCTCCCAGGCCCGAGCCGCCCGGGCGTGCCGCGACGGGGTGCCAACGGCGTCCGTCTTGAAATGCCGGCTCCTCGCCGCGGGTCCCCCTTGAGACCCGACCCGTGCTGCAGAGCCCTGTTGATCCCGGAAGAGGCGCCCGGGGTGCTGGGAGGGAGGGAGACGCCCGGGGGAGGGAGGGCTCGGCGGGAGGCGCTGGGCTGCTCGGAGCACAGGGCTGACGTCAGGCTGGGGAAATAGCTCGGGAGGGCTGGGCCGCAGCTATTTTTGAAGGAGCTGAGGCCAGACCGCAGCTGCAGAGAGCAGCAGCTGTTCCACAGCGACGGCAGGCCAGAGGCCAGGGGCCAGGGGCGGGGTAGGATGGGGCGGCGCTGGGGGCATCGGACCCCCACCTACAGCAGATCCGATTTTGAGAAAAACATCTCACGGCTTTTTTTTGCTGTCGATCGTTCTCCTAGGGGGCAAACAAAACACCTCTCTCCTCCTCCTAAGCAGCCAGTGGCCTCCGGATGGGTTGGACCGCAATTCCCATCAGCCTCGGCCAGTCGTGGTCCAAGCCAGCAAGAGGGCACTGGGCTGGGGAAGGCTGTGCTCAGACCCAGTCCAGGGGGAGATTCTCCCGCAGGAGCCCATGGAAAGGGGCTGGCGGCCCCCTTGCACTGCCCCACCCCCGTCCATGGGGGTTCGCCCTGGGGAGGGGGCCCATCCACCTGCTCTGAGCTGAACTAGCCCCCAAATATATGGGGCAATATCCACTCATTGGTCTGAGTTCCTGCGTGTCTTAAACCCAAGGGCTGGCAAACGCTCTAATGTAACTTGAGGGCAAGTGCGGGAAAAACGTTCCACCAGAGAAGCCACATCCAGCTGGGATTCCTGCCTGGCGTCTGACGCTGGACGAGCTGCTCTCTAGGGCCTCAAATTCAGCACCGTCCCCCTTTTTGAGTGGAAAGGTGTTTGCCTTCTGAGACCCACAGATGTGCTAGTGCGGAGAACCCTGCCCCAGAGAGCATACAATCTGAGCTAGGTAGAGATGAGTGTGGGGGGAAAGAGAGGGGGGGAGGCGAGGAGGGAGGTGGGTGGACAAGCCACCTGGCTGTGCAGGTGCCAGGAAGTGGAGGGGAGCTCAGAACAGGGCTTGCAAAAGAGGAAGGGCTAGGTAGACGCCGGGCGATGGCTGCAAACAGGGAGGAGGCGATTCATTCCAGGAAGCAGCAGGTGAGGAGGAAAGGGGCAGCTGAGTGGCAGCCCGTGAACTTGTCCGGGACAAAAAGCTGGGAGATCCACGGTCGGGGCAGGCATTCCAGGGGCCATGGGGCCTCGGAGCCTGAAATGCAGGCGAAGCGACCAAGAGCCAGGATGAAGGGCTTCAGAGCATGTGGAAGGGCTGTGCTGTTCACCTCCCACAAGCAGGTTTCCAAATCCAGGTGTGTTTTGCTTTAAAGAGCAGGCCCTGCGATTCAGCAAGGGAAGGAAGGGAGGAGGAGGAAAGCAAGCCTGCCCAAGCCTCTCCAGGGTTGGCCTCGTCCTGCCAGAGGCTGCACACCCCCCAGCGACCTACTCGCCTTGTACAAACACCCTGCTGTTCAGAGAAGGTGCGAAGGGAGCGAAGGAATGCAAAGGTCACTTGGCTCGCGAAAACAGAAACACCTCCTTCCTGGCTGGCTGCACAGAAACCCTCTGCCGCTCCGGGTCTATCGGAGACGAACAAGAGCCGCCGGAAGAGCTTCACACCAACACGAGGAGCCCAACTCAACTTCTCCCTGCTCCTCGCGATAAAAGTGGGCCCCACCTGATCAAGCCCCCCGCCCCCTCAACAAACCACAACAAAATGTCAGCCACCACGGCGTGGCTAGTCGGCTCCTCTGCAAGGTTCGGTGGCCAACCCTGCACTGAAGCCCCCAAACCCCATGGTGCTGCTCAGGCAGAGAAGCAGGGGCCTGCTGTTTTGGCCAAGCGGCTTCAATGACAGCCAGTCCATGTGCCTGAGCAGAGCTCTGGAGAGCCGTCATCAGCTCATGGAGACCAGGGCCACCTCTAGAGGAGCTATCTGCAGCATTTGTTGGGCAGAATACGGGGCAAGGCTAGTCTAAGCCCGGGGTGGCTACCTGGCCCTGGCCCTGGCCAGCTTTGCCTGCTGTCTGAACTCCACACAAGTTTCTCAGGGCGGCTTATATCTGTTGGATAAGCCACGGCCACGAGCTTGGCCTTTGGCGACTGGTTCGGTTGGTCTTTCGGGGCTGGCAGGGAAGCGCTTCCCCCGTCCCCTGGTGTCGCTGAACGGGGCTGCCTTGGGGAGGGCTGGAGGGGACAGCACATCTCCGAAGCCCCTGCCTCTTTGCTCTGGGGCGAACAAGCCACATGGCAGGGCTTGTGCGCCTGTGCGCCTTGCGGGATTGTGTGAACCTGCCTATTGTCGTACCCCTTGGCGGATTCTTGCCAGAACATTTGAAATGTTAGATCTATTTTGGGCAAGGCAAATATAGCCTTTGATTTCCTGGGCCTTTCAATGCACTGAAATCCACGAACATAGTCCGGGTGCTTGCACTGGTTTAAGGAAGGGGCTCTGGAAAAATAGTAGTTGCAAAATCTATCCACTCACAAAGGCGGCTTGTTTCTTAGCCGTTTAAGGAAGCCAAAAGGAAAGGGGAAAAAAATCAATGCTTGACCGAGAAAAAGCTGCTGTTCCCTCCAGGAAATGAAGAGAAACAAAGTTCCTAGGAGGTTTTATTCCAGGTCTGAACTAGCCAATTTGGAGAGACGACAGGAAGAGAAACGCTTCTAGAAACAAAAGGAAATGCAGAGAAGGAAAGCAGCGCTGAGGAATCTTGAAACCTTGTTTCTTACCAGCCCCAAAATTGGATCTTTTAAAAATGCCCTCACATTTTTGAACATACGTGTAAGATCTGCTGATTCTGAAGTTGGGTCCCTTTTCTTTTTCCAGAAAAGAGAACTTTCACAAAATGTGGGGCTTTAAAGCTTTTGAGCAGGAACAAACAGTTGAATACCATCCGCCTTGTGAACTAAATAGTCCCAGAACTGTCCTTCCCCAACTTGGCCCCCTGCAGATAGGCTGGATTGCAACCTCTATCATCCATAGCCAACACTTGAGTCTTAGGACATTCTGTGTATTTCAAGAAGCGAAGGGAACAAATGCTGTAGGTTGCGTCTCCGTACTTCGATCATTGAAAGCCCCCGGAATCCACCCGACCCCCACCTGTCAACTCTCCTGCCTGTTGTTGGACACGCAGCGCTGTGTTACTCACAACCCTGCACTTTAACACAGCAGAAACGGAAAGCTGGTCTGTTCAGAGCTGTCATTCTGAGAAACAAACACACGACCCTTCCTACGGGGTGAGCTTCCACGGCTGTTTCGCCCCGAACGGGGAGGGCCTCAACAAGACTCTGCCTTGGGAACACAACGCCCCAGAGAAATGTCAAGCATCCTTTTCCCGCGACCTTGAACCGGGGCCCCTTTTTCGATTCTTCAGCGACAGCCAAAAGCGGAATCCAGAAAAGGGTCGCCCGTTCCAACCTGCTCCGCGATGGAGCCACTGGCGTAAGAAGCGTTTGGTGGGAGCGGGAAGCTCGCGACTTTCCCCCGCGGCACCCAAGACGCAGGGAGAGCCCTGAGGCTGGATCGGGCCCGCGAGCCATCTAGTTCCGCATCCGATTCACACGGCCACCCGCCGCGGCGGGGCGGCGTCCTCGGAACCCAGGCGGGCGGGCAACGCGCCTCCGGTCCGGCTGCCAAGGCCGAGGGCCGATCGGTTCCGACCGGAACGGGGGTCTCCCGCCCCGCGAGCGAGCGAGCGAGCGAGGCGACGGCCGCCCGCGCAGCGCAGGGGCTGGACCCTCCTCGGCGCCTCCGACCTCGGCTCGCCGGGCGGCTGGGCGCCGCGCGGACTCGCGCCCGTCGCTGCGCCCGAGCCGAGCCGAGCCGAGCCGAGCCCGCCGAGCCGAGCCGAGCCGAGCCGAGCCAGCCGAGCCAGCCGAGCCCGGGCGGCGCGCATCTGGGCGAGGCGCACGGGAGCGCCGCCCTTCTGGCGGGCGGCGGGAGAGCGGCGCGGGCGCCCCGCCTTACCTCGTACAAGGCCTTCAGGTCCACCATGGAGCTCATGGCCGGGCGGCGGCGGCGGCGGCGCGCTGGGCTGGCTGCGCTGGGCTGGGCTGGGCTGGGCGAGCGGCGGAGAGGCTGTCGGAGCCGGAGTGGCGCGTCTCGTCCCGTCCCGTCCCGGTAGCCGCGTCCGCGTCTCGCTCGCCCCGAAGCTGCGCGGCTCCGCGCCGCGCGCGCTTTTATGGAGCAGCCTCCGCCCAGGCGCTCCCGGGCCGCCTCCGAGGGGAGGGGAGGGGAGGGCGAGGGGGGAGCGAGGCGCCCGCCCCCCGCCCGGAGCCAGCGCCGGAAGCGCCGCAGCGCCGCCCCGGCCGGCCCGTTTTGCTTTCCTTTTCTCCGGCGAGCGGCGTGACTCAGCAGCGCCCCGGGGGGTTCCCGTAAGGCCCGGCAGGTGAGGCGAGGCCGGCCGTGGAGGCGGCAGCGGGAGCCCGCGCGAGTTCCTGCAAGCGCGCCGCGCATTTCCAAGACACGCACGAGCGAAAAACAAACGTTGGCTCATTGTTTGCTGTGGAAAGGGTGACTCTGCACAGTTTCTATAACCTCGGAGCTCCTCTCGGGGTATATTTATTCATTTAGTTTCGATTTACAGCCTGCCTTTTTCCTACACGGGGCTCAAGGCAGCTGACATCCTCCTCCGTCTTATCCCCACCACAACGACCCTGTGAGGTAGGCCGGGCTGGGAGTCTGTGACTGGCCCAGAGTCACCCAGGTGGCTCCGTGGCCGAGCGGGGACTCGAACCCGGATCGCCTGAGTCCCGGTCCCGGGCTCTTCACCACCACACCACCCTGGCAATCCCCCTATCTACTCCCGCTGGAGAAAGAACCGCCCTTGGCCTAGACTTGTGGGTGATCTTCGTTCAGCGCATTCAGGAGGTTGCGGGAAGGGAAGCGTTGTCCTGCCTCAGGGTCAACAGTGGCCGAATTAGGGGCGGAGAGGCAAATTCAGCTTTGAACAAACCTTAGGGCAGATCAAGCGCAAGGACGAGCGGGGCACCAGGCCGTGGCCGGCACCCCCAGCGAAATAAACTCCCGGAAAGAAAGCGAGCCCGCGGTAGGCAGGCTGTGACCCACATCTTCCTCCTCCTGCTCCTCCTCCGGGGGGCTTTTCTCCAAAGCTCAATGGCACAAAGGGGCCCCTTGGCAAGAGTGACACAAAGACGGTCCTGCCAGCCCCTCCCCCAGCAGCCTCCCACTGACCCCGGAGAACTGGCCACGCTGCCTCCAGTGTGGGACAGCCCGGGCCACTGGCCCCCTCGCCTTGCTGTGGGGAGCCATGCGAGCGGGAGGAGAGGCGCTTCCCCCAGTCCGCCCCACGAGAAAGCACCTCGGCCCTTCCCTTGCTGGCAAGTAAGAGCCCCCCCCCCTGCCCCGCAGCAGCGGCAGTCACCCGGGGCCAGTAGTGCTTCGGAGCCCCTTGGATGCTGGAGGAGGAAGCGGGCAGACCGGGCCCCGAGCGGTGCCTGCGTGGCCCCGAGCCTGCCCAGCCCCTGCTGTCAGAGGGACCCTGGCGGAATGGCCCAAAATCGGGGGAAGAGCTAAAGGCTGGAGTTGTCAGGAGATGGTCGGGGGTAGGGGGAGAACTGGTCGGGGGTGTCACGGAGAAGTGCACAGGGGGCTTCTCTCCCTCGCTCGTGTACGGGATGCAGCGGGGTCACCCCGTGAAGCTGGGCGGTGAGCAATTCAAGAGGAGGAGCCAGATTAGTTTGGCAGCTGCGGTTATGACAAAAAGGGCTTCTGCCGTGGTCAAGAGGAGCCCCTCCAGACTGGAGGAGGCGCACCCAGGTGGCCAGTGCCATTCCGTGCCAGCAAGTGCAAAATGGCGCACGTTGGGGCAACCCCCCAGCCTGCGGGCATCTGTACTCGTGGAGACGGGCCGAGAAAGGGCTTCCATCAGAGACCGCTGGAAATGCCAGCCTGGCGTGTGGGTGGCTGTGCAAAGTCAAAGCCCACGTTAGGCATAGTAAGGAAAGGAAAGGAAAGGAACTGAAAGTTAAACAGCAGGATTGTACTCCCCCCAGAGAAATCTACGGGGTGAGCACACGGTCTGGTTGCTGCTCCTGGAAAGGGATGCTGGAGGGTTGGAGAGAGTGCAGAAAGGGCCCGAAAGCGTCAAGGCGCTGGAGCAAATTGCTCGTGAGGAAGACGGCGCCTGTACAGAGAAAGGGGGCAGGGAGAGAACAGACTCCAGGGCCCGATCCAGCAGGGCTTTTCTGATGCTCGCCCTGGTCTGTTCCCATCTCCCTCATCTGGCCTGGACAAAGCTCATGGATGATGGGAACTGTAGCCTGGCAACATCTGGCGGGCAGCAGGCTTCCCTCCCATCCCCGAAATGGGGCTCCAGGAAAAGGTCTCTCCGTGTGCTGGAGTCCGTCTGCTCGCTTCTCCTGAGAAATGCTTGGAATGCCAGCACGTGCTCCGGTGGGGCTCTCTCGCATCCCTCGGCGTCATCCCAGATTCCTGACCCCCGGCAGCCATAAATGGGCTGGCGTGATGCGTCCCCATAGGAGAAGAATGTCAGGAACGAACCAGGCAGGGCTTTGGCCCAGCGGGACGGCCTGACGCAAGCCAGATGTGCAACAGGTAAAGCACCCAAGGAGAAGAGGACTTGCGCCCAGGGAAGAACTGTGAGGGCAGCCCGGGCAGGGGAAGGGCAGCAGTCGGGATTCGGGGCGGTGTTTGGAGGCGGTGGCGGCAATGGGCCCGCGTGCCCCGTGTGTCGGCACCAGGCCCGGAGGGGGCTGTTGGTGGCAGGAATGGTGGGCCGGCTCCAGAGCAGCCTGCAAGGACTGGGATGAGCTCAGGAGGGCTGCGATGGCCACAGGGTGGGTGGCCTTGGAAGGGGAGCGGCGGTCAGCGGCTGCTCCTGAAGGCCCCGGGACCGGGGGCTGCATTGCCTGCCCCCACCAGTTGCGGGGGGCGGTGCGCTGAGGCCCGGCTTGTGGGTGGCCAAAGTGGGAGCAGAACGCTGGGCCTTGGGCTGATCCAGCAGGGCCCTTGCTGTGGCTCGTGGGTGGCTGGGCGAGAGACAGCACACGGGGCCGGGTGACGCCAGGAGGCAGGCCCTGCCGGATCACGCCGAAGCGTCCTCGGATCCAGGGTCCGTTCCGAGGAGCAGCTGGCAGAGCTGCTCCTGAGAAGCTCGGCAGGAGGGCATCAGCCTGCCTCTGCCTCAGCGTGGCCCAGCAGGCGGGACCCATCCAGCCAATGCCCTGTGCTGGCCCTGTGTTTGCTGGGGAGCAGGTGGAGCGATCAGCTGCGGAGAAATCCACAGCACGTCAGGCCCGCTCCAGCCCCGGAGGGGAGGCAGGCCGCACGGAGATGCCCCAGATGTCCCGTTGCAGGCTGCATCCTCTTCCTCCATGGAGGGGAACCGCTCGCGCGGAGCTTCTGACTAATCCTGAGTCAGCAGGGCCTTGTTTGGGCTGAACGGGTGACTCACCGCAACAGTTCCGAGGAAACAGAACAAGATCCAAACTGCTCCAGCGTGGAAAAATCCCTGCTGAATCACAAGCCCTTAGACGGGATTATATTGGAGCTGGAGAACAATAGCCGTCTCTTCGCCCTGCGAGGGGCTGACGTCTCTCTGGCCCGGTGCGCGAGGGCATGCGCCAGGATCTCCCGGCAAGCCGGGCAGCTCCTTCCGCATTCCAGTGCGGCACACTGCCACAGCTTGCAGGAAGCAGCGAGAGGGAATCTTGGCCTTCCGCAAACTGGTGCTCTGCAGATATTCCCAGCCGTATGGCCAGCGGCTGGAATGATGGGAGTGGTGATCCAACAGATCTTGTCCTCCTCCTTTTGCTTTCTGTGCCGTACACACCTGGGCGTGCAGGTAAGGAAGAGGCTTCGCCTATTTTGCCTTCCTGGGGCCATCTGACCTCCCACAGAAACAGATCACCTGCGCCTATCAATAATCTTTTGCCAGGTCTTAAGAGATGTCGCCTCAGCCGATCTCTCCGCTCAGGGGAATTCTGAAGTCTAGAATCACAGGTCAAAAGCGCTTCTCGGAAGACATTCAGGCGAGCTCCGCACCTTCAGCACAACGCTCCCTTCGGAAAAGGGACGGCCTCGCAGCCTCTATACCAATGCAGCCGCAAACCAGCACCTGCTCCTGGAAAATGCATATCGTGACCTGCGAGAACATGCTGGCTTGAGAAGCAGGTTCCTGCTTTACAAAGAACATCCCTCTTTCGAGGGCTGCCCAGCCCAGGTCTGGACGTGCGCATGGCGGGCACGTCGTGAGCGGAGCCGGCTGGTGCCGGAGGTCAGACTAGATGGCCCGGGAGGCCCCTTCTGCCTCGCGCTGTTTCTGTGTTTCTATGATGTAACGATGATGAATCTGACGAAGGGAGTTCTGCAGGGGCCTTGAGGTTGCCCTGCAACAGGTGAGATGTGTGAATACCTCTGGGGCTTGAAAGAATCGTGCAGCACCTGAAAGATTAAAAGCACAATCCCATGTGTATTTGGACAAATCCATTATCATGACTGCTAGTATTTTTTTCTTCCTCCCCCACCCCTGGAAGCCCCCCCCAGCAGGCCTGGGGACAAAGGGTCCTGTTGTGGCAGGGGGATGCACGCATGTGGGGGCGGGGGCCGCGGTGGGGGCAGGCCACTGGTTCCCTCCCTTTGCCAAAAGCAGCCCAGCTTCTCCCCTCCTTTGTGTCACCAGCAGCTCTGTGCGGAGGCACAGGAACGCCTGTGATGAGCTAAAGAACATGGGATGTGACCCCAAGAGGACGGTGCTGGCTTCCCGTGTCCCAAATAAGAACGGTGCGGCGGTGGGGGGGGTCTCCTGGCTCGGGCTGCAGGTCCATCTACTGGGTCCACACCACACCACATGGCCAGCCTTAACCCTCGCATAAGCCCCTCAGCCGGGCCCACGGGGCAGGACAGTCGACCCGCTGGAGGGCCCCCCCCCCCGCGAGCTGCAGCCCAGGTGCTGTGGCCCTGGCCAGCCTCGGGGCAATTTCCTCTGGCACAACCTGCCATGGTTTTCCAGGGCGGGCGGCTCCACGAGCCCACCAAGCCCTCTTTGCAGCCACGCCGTCGAGCGGACCTGCTGCGCGTGCGACGCAGAAACTGTGGAGAAGCACGAGCCACCTGGCCAGCCTCGCATCCACCCGGCCGTTACGTTGAGGGAGAAAATGAAATACTGCTGGTTTTGGAGGAAAGCTGACCTAATTCCGCACACTGGCCTGGCAGGTGGACTTCAGCCAGGCCCGCTTGGTCTTGGAGGAGTGCCTGTTACGTTCCCATGGACGCTTCCGTGGCACGGGGTTAGTCACTGGAGCAGCCGGGGTCGGGATGCGGCCCTTGGCCGATAACGCCTCCGTTGCTAAGGCAAAGCTCTCCCGAGGGCCCAGATCCCGGTGAGTCAGCAGCTCTCCGACCCTGAACGGAGAGGGGCGGAAGGGGAGGGAGGCGAGGCACCGAGGAGCCTCGAGGAACCGGGAAGTCCCGTTGAGTGAGCTCCAAGGTCTTGCTCCCCATACCAAGAAAGGGATCCGGGGGGGGGGGGGCAGCAGTGGGGCGGAAGAGGTGCAAAGCTGGTGCCGGAGGCTCCGCTGCTGAGCAAGAAGCGGCCTGAGACTCCCAGGACGCAACACCACACGACCTGGCCGGGAGCTGGACTCAAGCTGCTTTGCACGTGGCGGCTTCCTGTTCTTCTCGCTCTCACGATGGGAGAAAGCCAAGAGGGCCCCCCCAGGAGTGTCCCTGTGGTGGGGGCTACATCTTCCTGCCCCCGGGGCTGACCACGCCCCACTCAGCAATCCCCAGGGGTCTATGAGCGCTTATTAGCCATGCAAAACCCAGGCAGAGAACCGGTGCTTTGCTCCTGTGGGTGCCTCGCCGTGGTTTGTCATCGCCGCTGGATCCAGACATTATCAACCCAAACCCCAATCCTGGAGCGCAGGGCGACCAGTTTGCGAGGGGTTTCGCTTGCTTCCCGGGTGGGCGCCCCCCCGCCCCCCTCGCCGCACTGGGGGGGCCAGGCTCCCCCGCAGGTGTGCTTTCCCCAAAATTTTTCACGGGCAATTGTCCCACATCAGGAACTTTCTGAGCTGCGTCATGTTTGTGTGATGACATGCGCAAGCGGCTGAGGGCTCCAGCTGGTCTTGGTGTGAAGCCAAGGGCTGGGACGGGGCAGGGGAACTCCCGCGAAAATCGCCAGCGCCTCGGGGCCCGAGGCAAAATCCGCCTCATGCGCTGCCCCCCACCCCTGTCCAGCGTGCAGAAGGCAGCGCCGCGCACACCGCGTGGACACGTGGCTTGCCGGGCTCGCCCACCGCCCTGCAGGGCTCCTTGCTGCGTGTGGGCGCTGTGGCCGGGCCCTCCCCAGCCTCGGACAGCCTGGCCCGTGGCGTGGCTTCCCCGAGGGCCCCCAGCCCAGGAAAGGGCAGCGGAGGGACTGAAGGCCAGGAACGGGGGGGGGCAGCCGAGCCGGCCAGCTGCTTCTCCTGCCCGTCCACGGGGCGGTCACCGGGGCCTGGCTCAGATTGCACCTGCGCAGGCGGTCGGAGAGCCTTTCCCAGCCAGGTCTCCCTAGGTGTGTTGGAGCGGCCACTCTGGCTGGGCAGGGAGGGAGTCGTAGCCCAGCGCGGCTGGAGGGCACCGGGCTGAGGAAGGGTCCCCAACTCAAGAGGGAGGCGCGCCCGCCTCCCTCCATCCCTGCCTCTGCCCGGCCGCAGCAGCCTAGGAAGGGGCGCCCAGGTGGGGCAGAGCCAGGGGCTCTCCAGGAGCTCAGAGACAAGGCCACCTGGATGCGGCATCCCAGAGGAATTCCGTTCTCAGAGGATGCTTGGGGGGCAGGGTAGCCATGACAACCGAATTCCAGAACAATTCTTGCTCATTTGCAGCAGGAGTAAGCCAAGGAATCCGAACCAATCCTGGACAAACCTTCTACGGCAGCGGCGAGGAGCGCTTTCCTACAGCTTCGGCTGGTACATCAGCTGTGTCCCTTCCTGGACCAGGACTGCCTGGCGACAGTGACCCACGAGTTGGTGACTTCTCGTCTAGATTTCTGCAATGCCCTCTACGTGGGGCTGCCCTTGAAGACGGATACTTCAGTTGGTGCAGAATAGAGCTGCCAGGCTGCTGACGGGGGCTGGGCGTTATTCTCATATAACCCCAGTTCTCCGTCAGCTCCACTGGCTCCCGATTGAAGTCTGGGCCCAATTCAAGGTGTTGGTTATGACCTATAAAGCCCTAAACGGCTTGGGACCTGGATACCTAACGGACCGCTTACGCCCTTACATGCCCTCCTGCCCTCTGAGATCTGCAACAGCGGCCCTCCTCCGGGAGCCCTCGGTGAGGGAGGTGAAGTGGGTGAGCACCCGGAGGGAGAAGGGCTTTTTCGGCGGTGGCGTCCCAATTATGGGATGTGCTCCCCGGAGAGGTCTGCCTGGCGCCGTCGTTATTTGCTTTTCGGCACCAGGCAAAGACCTTTTTATTCAAGTCGTATTTTAATTGTTAGTTTGTCTTTGGTTTTATAGTTTATTATTATGTATTTATGTTTTTGTGTATTGTTTACTTATGGTTGTATTTGTTTAGGGAAATTGTGATGATTTATTTAAATTGTGTGGTTTATGTTTTTGTATTTAAGTTGGGTATCTATTTAATTTGCCGAGATGCACGGGGGTGGGGGGGATAAATAGTGAGGGTTAACGATTTTACTGTTATTTTAATACGTTGTAAGCCGCCCTGAGGCTTTGTTGCGATGGGGTGGCATATCAATGTTTTAATAAATAAACAAATAAACAAAATAAATACCTGCAGAGAGTTTAGGCCGCCCGTTGAGCAAGGCCAAGGCCTGGCCAGCGGAGGGGCAGGAGGGGCACAGGGCTGCCGTGGCTGTTTTGGAGGGGGGGAGAAGGGGCGATTCTGCCACTGGCTGGGCTGGGGTTATTCCCCTGCTGCACTTCTAGAAAAGGAGATCAGGATATATAAACATCTGAGAGAAGCCATCTGGTGGCTTTCTTCCCTGGATAGTTTTCAGATGAATCAGACGATTTCATGGAAACGGCAAAAGGCCAAGGAAGGGAAGAGGAAAAAGAGAGTAGGCGGACCGAGGGAATGCGGGTGAAAAACCTTGCACTGCAGAAGTCAAATATATCCTGGTGACTAGGAAGGCGCTATGTTTTCCCCCCGTTCACGTGATGTGCCTGGAAGGGTACATTTTGTGGGGAAAGTTTTGTTTGTCGAGGTTGCTTTGGAAGTGGGAAACGGACGCACGTTGTCTGTGCCATGGGCCGCTGAAGGGTATCCCGCTGCATCCTCCTTGTTACAGAATTGCACCAGTATTGGGACAGGGGCTTGAGAAATGCTCGGCAGAAAATAGGAGCCTCCCAAACATTCCATACATTCTTTTAGGAAAGAAAGCTGCTCAGGGCGAGAAGCCAGGGGGAATTGGGGAGGGGGCTGGTGAGGGGAGAGGAGGCTCTCGGGGGACCAGCTTGCCTGGTAGCTCCTCTCTCTGTCCTGCCCCCTTGCTGACGCAGGGGGACTGTTGGTGGCTGCTCCCCGATGAGGGAGCCTTCTGCGCACGCTCAGGAGTGCTCTCCTCTGTAAGCATGATGGGACCGCCTGGCACATGATGGAACATCCAGAGCGGAGCCTGCTTCCGGGCTGCTCTGAGCCGTGCATCCTGGTTTGTTCAGGCGATGCCTCCTCACATTGCAGACTCCGGCCTATTGATCCATGGGCACGCACGCCATCTCCCACCGGAATATCGTTTCCAAGTGCGTTTCTCGGACAACGGCAGGGGCAGCCTCATTCCTGCTGTTTCTTTTGAAATCGTCCCTCTGAAACTCTGGGTGACTCACACTACCTTTCTCATCAGGGAATGCTGCTTGTCATTTTTTTATTTTCTCTATTCTTAGAACATTATTTCAGCTCTGCCCAAGTTTCTCAGTTCTGCTTGGTTGCATCATGCCGGCCATACGGACCATCTGAGGCTTGCCTTGTCGGCCAACGTGCAGGTCTTCGGTCTAGGAGAAGACTTTACCTGTGCCGCTTTAGGGGCTAGGATGGCTGAGGTGGGACAAGCGGGTGCCCCGCAACAGCAGCGGGTTGGGCCGGGTGGCCTTCTTGGCCCCTTGCCAGGGGCCTGTGATGGCCTTGTGGTTTTCTGCAGCCCAGTGCATGGGCCCCGCGTCTTCCCAGCCAGGCCGGCACCTCATCTGGAGGGAACGGGGCTGGGAAAGACTGCAGCATGCCATGCCTTAACACGCGGCTGGGGAGCTCCCCAGGAGCAGCTGGCTGTGCACCGTTGGAAACAGGGTACAGGGCTGGGTGGACCAGAGCGCCCAGAGCCGTGCCAAGCCCATCTCATCCTCTTCCTTTTATAGTTCTAGCTTTAGCTGAGCTGGAGCTGAGCCAAGCCGAGGTGCAGTCCCAGAAAGCTTCAGCTGCGTGTCTACGGTGTAGACGCGTAGTAAACAAAACCAGAATTTCATCTCAGAGGCCCGGCTCAGTGCAGGGAAGCTGCCCCTGAGCGCACTAGGAGTGCCTCCGGGGAGCAGCCACTCCGCGGGCTGGCTCCTGGCACGAGGGAAGGACTCGCGAGCGGCAATTTCCAGACGTGAGCCCAGGGCGTGGGGGAGAATGCACGGAGCTTAGCACCGTTTTTACCGGGCTGGCTGGGGATGCTGGGAGTTACAGTCCAGCACCTCTCTCCCCCCTCTCCCCTCCCCCTCTGCAATGTGTGCTCTGGCTTTGCACTTGCGCGTGCATCGCCTCGCACAGTGTGGTGCGTGGCCTGCAGGAGCCGAGCGCTGGCGCTCTGGCCGGCCGGGGTGGCTGTTGGCTTCCTGGCCTTCCCGGCCCCTCGAAGTGGCAGGAAACCAGCAGCCGTGGCGGCTCAGGGCCAGGCGGGCGAAGAGGAACGTGTGTGCAGGCTCTGGCCGGGTCTGTTTGCCTTCCCAGGCGGGGAGGCGAGCGAGGCGGGTGACAGTGAGGTCACCGTCACGAGGGAAGCCTCAGGTTGATCATCCCTGCGCTTATGCAAGGCGGCTCGCCCGGCCCTTTCCAGGAAGAGACCCACCCGGCCCCCCTCGAGCCCCCTGGGGCCTCCACCGCTGCTCACCTGCCCCTCGCCCCAGAGGGAGCATCTCCAAGGTGCTGGGAGCAAGCCCTGAGCAGCAGGGCTGGGCTGGCTGGGCTGGGCTGGGCTGGGGGGTGATATTTTTCTGGGGAAAAGGCAGAAGCCGTGGTGGGGATACACGGGAAGGCGGCTGCTGCAGGGAGGCGTCCTGCAGCCCCGTAAAGCCCCACGGACGAGGCGGGGAGGGCACGACGGACGGGCGCCTGGCGAAGGCAGGAGGTTGCCCGCGACCACGGCGGCCTCCCCGGCCTCAGGAAAGGCGCTTTGCTCCCGGCGGAGCTGCCACACCGGGGGGCGGGGGCTGCGCTGGGGCCCCTCTGCAAGCCAAGCCCAGGCTCTGCCCCCGAGCTCCCCGGCCCACGCTCCACCTTTTCCCGGAGGCTCCGGCTCTTGCACCCGGGCCCCGGCTCCCCACCTGCATGGCGAGCAGTGTGGGCCCCCGCAAGGCCGCCTGCTCCCCCACCGGCCAGACGCTTCTCTTAAGGCGCAGGCAAACGGCGCTTGGCACAAAAAGGAAGCTGGGGCATGGGCCGGCCCGCGTGAGTCAGCCCTTCCCGTCATCCCGGGCGCAGGGTGGGAAGGGAGCTGCCGCGTTCCTCCCACGGGGCTTGCTCGTGTCCGGCCTGACCGTGCCCCAGGGGCAGGGGGCGACGCGATCCGAAGTGCCCCCCGCAGCTCAGCTGCCGGCCCCCCGAAACCGAGGGGCACCCGCAGGGTCTGTGCCCGATGGTTCGGCAGTCAGCTCGGGGGTCTTGAGGGGCCGCCAGCTGGAGCGGAGGAGGCGGGGGGGCAGGTGGGGGCAGGAGGGGGCCGTTGCGGGACACGCAAGCCCCCCACCCACCCCCGGGCCTGCCTTGCTCTCGCTCCCCCTCGACTGTCCAGCTGGAGCGGCGACTGGGCAAGCTGCACGAGTCTGTTCGGAGCAGACGGCATCCGGGGTGGAAGTGCGTTTCCCAGGGGAACGGGGGGGGGCTGCGGCCTTCCGTGGCACGAGCGAGGGGCTCCTGCGGGCTGTGGATTCTCCTCGTCCGTATTACGGCGGGAGCTGCGAGGGTCGGGGAGGCAAAGAGCCGTCTCGCTGAGGCGCGCCGTGTGCGGTGGCCTGGTGGGAACTGGGAGCCGTGCCCAGGGACCTGCCGCATCAAGGCCGAAGGGTGAGATCATCGCATTTGGGGCCCAGGTGAGCTGTTTACCTGCCAGGGTGGCTCTGCGGAGCTGCACTGGGGGGAGGGAATGAGTCAGGGGGGAGAGGAGGCTGTGTCTCCTCTTAGGGCTTTGTGACAGAGAACCCAGGAGAGCAGGCGAGGGTGGGCAACCATGCCCCTTTTGCTGGCTCCAGAGACTCGCCTTGGGCTTCCCAGGACTCCTCTGTTCTCCATTCACTGATGCAGAGCCCTGTGGGACTCCAAGGCTTGCCCGCTTAGGCAGCGCTGAGCAGCAGCAGCGCTGGGGGGAGCACAGCAGCCGCGGAGGCGGCAACATCACAGCCCCTCCGGAGCCCCAGCGTGCGGCTGATCAAATCGAAACCGACCCACGGCTGCTCACGCCTTGTGGCATGATCTCTCGGGCGCATTTCTGCTTTGAGTGACGCATGGGCAGAGGTCACATTCTTCACGACGGAGTCTGTTTCGCCACAACAAGCGCATTAGAGACACTTGTTTGTGCGGCGCAGGGGGAGGGACCCCGCCATGTCGGCCAGCGACCCGTGTGTTTCCAGGGTCTCGCTGAAAGCCCCTTAGACACAGGAAGTCGCTGCTCCTTGCAGGGCAGCGGGGCAAACCGTGCGCAGGCTGCAGGAGAGCCGTCAGCAGCCAGCGCCTCTGGAGGGATGGCCGGGCCGTGTGAGTCTGTCACAGCAAAAGTGGCGACAGCCCTAGCAACAGATTGGAAGACGGACACGTAGCTTCTGGCAGAAGCCCTTGCGGTCTGGCTCGCCTCGCCGGCTACGGCCATGGAAACTCGTGTCAGAATAAACTGTTTGGTCTTTAAGGTAGCACAGGACATGTCACTGTTTTAGAAGAGCCAAAGCCTCCAGCGATCCACAGGGGAGCCCGCTGCAACTCTGTCTGAGTCACTGTTCGGCCCTGTCACGCCATCTCCCACTGCCCTCCTCTCCACAGGGTGGGACCTGAGCTTTGCGTCGTGCTGGATGCAGAAAAGCGGGAGCGACGCAGCGAGGAGGCTGCTGTTGCAACTCTGCGTGGCTAACCGCTCTGGCAGGGCCTCCTTCCAGGCATCCTTGCAGGGGGCTGGTCAGCCTGTGGCTTCCCTGCAACAGACAAGACCGCATCACAGAATCGGCCCTGATGCAGAGAAGCGACGGGAGGAGCCCCTCTGGAGAGGGGGAGCCAGATCAGTGGGGCGTGTGCTTCCCCGTGGCTGCAGCGAACGGCTGACCTTCACACACAGGGGCAGCTTTCTACGCGGGAGACCAAACGGTGCCTGTGATTCCAACATGGAAAGACGTGGGGCTTTGGCTACCGGGCATGTGGGGCTGGCCTCAGCCACTCCCCCGAATGTGCCAAGGGTAACACAAACCCCACCGGAATACGGGGTCCCCCCCCCCCCTCCTCGGGAAAGAGAGGCGGCTGCTTGTGCTCCTGCACGGCCAGCCGGAGAGCACGAGGCCGCGGGGGGTGACACTGAGCCAGCCCAGGCCCACGCGCTCCCACCCCCCTCCGGCGTAGCAGCCTTGGGCGGATCATGGGGCGAACGATGCACGGGAACGCTTGCGTTCTCGGGAAACGTCCGCTCAGGTCTGCCTTAAGGTCGCGCCCTCTTTTGCCTGTGCGCAAGAGCAGCAGTGGGCGCTCCCGGGGCAGGGCCGGTGCGCCACACACGCCCGGGCACACATGTTGTTATTGTTACATCACATGCCCGGGCACACATGTTGTTATTGTTACATCACATGCTTTCCAGGATCAGGCCGGGGCTGACAGGAATAAACGAGCCTCGAGAAATCAGAACATGCCTACGGGTTGCCAAGGGAGCAGCCTGGGAGCGAGATAATTGTTCTGCCACACGGGGAGACGGCCGCAGAATGGGCATCGCTGCGGTGCAGACTGAGTGTTCGGGGCTCGTTTTTCATAACGGAAGGCAGACGTGGAAGGAGAGCGCCGGTTCGGCTTGAAACGCCGCACGTGTGTCTGGCGGGGACCTCCAAAGGGCAAGCCTCTTGCTGCCCCAGCCCACGTTGCAAGCAGACGGGGAGACAGGGACTCCCGGCCCTCCACATCAGGCCCCTTGCCCAAGGCCCGTCCTGCCAGCAGAGGGGCTCCCACCTGGATGCCGTGGGGCAGCTCGGACACCCCGGCACGGCTCCTCGCGGCCTGCTCCCCTCTGCCAGGCCACTGCAAGCTCGCAGATGGACTTACCCGCCGAGGAAGCAATGCAGCCGCGGCTCTGGCTGGTTTTCAAGAATGATAAATATTCCTGAGCCAGAGCTGGCACTGGTCGCAAGTGGGGGGGGGGGAGGGGGGAACCCTCCCGCAATTCAGCAGGAGGATGTTTCGTAGACAGACACAGACACGCAGGCCGCCCTGATGGGCCCAGGCGAGCTTTTGCAAGGCTGGGAATTTTTCACGGGAATGTCCCAGCCCAAAGATGTGTCCCGGGGACAGCATCCCATGACAGGGGGTCCCAAACGCTGCCGGGCATTTGGGGTTCTGCACGTATCCAGCTTGGCGAGGTAAGATCGTCCCTTCCCCTTTTAAATTTCAAGATGCCCCCCTTTCAGCAATGGGTGTAGCTTCTTGCAGGGTTGGAAGGCAGGGAGAAGTTGGCCGCTGCGCCTTCTCCAGCGCTCACGTTTGCTTCCCAGCGGCCAGATCGCCCTTGGTGTTGACGCTTGCTCTGGAATCCGGGTGGGCCAGCCCCTTTCCAGCCCAACGGATGCCTGCATTCCCACAAGGAATGTTGGGGTAGCCGTGGTGCCCGCCAGAAGGGGAAAGCGCGGCAGCTCGGCTGGGACAGTCCCCTGCTCTGCATGCAGGATTCCCGTGCCGCCCTGGCAGCTTTGTTCTCCCGGTGGGGCTGGGAAGGAGCCCTGCCGGACCCTGGAGCGATGCTGCCAGCCCACGTTCGCAGCACTGGCCTGGATGGAGCCCTGGGGCAGGCCGCCCCTGCGAGGAGGGGAGCTGCTTGGTGGACGGTCCTCCTCCAGAATTCGGAGACAGGCAGGCGCATCGCATCGCCAGCTGTGTCTGCAGGGGTGGCTCTGATGGCGACGGGGATCCCATCATCCCTGTTTCATGCCAGGTGCAAGGACCAGGCGAGAGGACAAGTCCTGTTGGAAGCAGTTTCCTGTCCTGGGACTTGTCCCTGAACCATGTGAAACACGTAATGCAGCTCCCAGCGTTCCCAACCTCCAGCCATGTTGGCTGGGGCTGATGGGAGCTGAGGTCCCAAATACCCGGAGGGCCACAGAGGTTGGAGAAAGCTGCCTCTGCTCACCTGCAGAGCATCCTTCACCCCCATAAGCACAGCCACGCAGCCGGCTTCCCATCCCTGGGAGGGGCACCGCACTGCTGGAAAGCTCCCGGCTTATAAAACAGGATCCGGGAACGGATGGAATTTCTGGGAAGGAAGGAGAGGGGGCCCGGAGGCAAGGCGAGGACCGTGGGCAGGGCGCCTCCCACTCCTGCGGAGCCCGCCCCACGGTTGCGTTGCCAGGCTAGAGCCTGCACCCAGCCGCCTCGGCGATGGACGGACCTCCCAGGCCGGCCGGCTCTGGCCAAGAGGAGGAGCCCGGCAGCCGTGTGCAGAGGGCCGGGCGCTTCTCGGGGCTGGGGAAGCCCCTGGCTACGAGGCAGCCTGCCGGCTGGAAATACCCTGCTGGGGCGGCCTCGGAGGAGGCGCGCTCCAGGGTCGCGGCAGCGGGATCTTTGCGAGGGGATTGCCTGCCCTGTCGCAACACGGCATCTGCGCAACACACCTCGGGGGGGGAGGGCAGAAAACCCCCACTGCGGGGGGCTCCTGGCCGCGACGGGTCGGTCCCCGAGGATGGAGGGCAGCGCGCCGAGGAGGAACGTCAGGCAAACAGGGAGGCGTGTTTGCAGCCACGCTCTGGAGATGTCGGAGGAAGTGTCCGCAGCGCTGCCACAAGCCACGTCTGTTAAGCAAAGCTGGTCTGGAAAAGCTTGAGTTGGATCGTCGTCTGGCCTGGAATCGATTAATTAAAAAGGAAATCAGCTTGCGCTTACTTCAAGAGCAGGGCCTTTTGGGATGGTGGGAGGAAGGCCTGGTTTGATGTAAAGGTTACGCCAGTGCTTCTGCTGGGGGACAAAAGAGGCCATGTGGCCTAGTGGGTGTGCCTGTGTAGGGGTGTGTGCGTGGAGGGGGGGCAGGTGTGTGCTGGTGCTGCACGAGCTGACCGTTGGCTCGCCCCGCGGGGCTCTGCTTTCATCCTTTCATCCTACGGGAGTCAAGGGTTTTAGGCTTGGCTTTCTGAATCTGGGATTCTAAGCAAACAGTGAGAAGCACAATCGAAGGCGTGTTTGGACAGAAAAGGCCCTGCGACGCTCGCCAGGCCCCAGCCAGCCGCAGCAACACGTACGATGAACAAGCAATAGTCACGTGTTCTGTTCCAAGCCTCTTAACAGTTAACAGCATTATTTCAGCGGGAACCCAAGTTGCGGCATCCATCCTTTCTTTAAAAGCTTGCCCGGAAACTCCAGAATGGAGGATGTGCATGCCACGGGCCCCTGCTCGAGCCATGCGCCAGGGCGGCTGCGCACCTGGAGTGGGGGGGCTGGGGGCTGGTAGGGCTTCCCCTCCGAGGGCGTTCAGGGTTCCGGACACACATCGCAAACGCTGCGGAGCAGCTGCGTCCCGTTGGGGCTTTAACCGAGCCACTGCCCTGCCTGGCTTGCGGCGTCCCAGTGCTGGCACACCACTGCCGCTGCCCGTTTCCGTGCCACGGACAGCGGTCCAGGCGGGAAGGTGGAACAGCCCCACAGGCCCAGCCGGCTTGCGGCGCTCGAGGCTGTCCGGCCGGACGCACGGGGCTGCCTCCAAGGGCCCGCCGGGGCGCAGGCAGGCCAGCTCTGAGCGCACGTGCGCATGTGCCGCACGGGCAGGCGAAGGAGCTTGACCCGAGGCCCCGGTGAAGCCCTGCGCTTGCTGCTGCTCTAAAGAGAGGCCGGCGTGTGTGCGCAGAGTTTACAGATTGATGAAACTCCAGGCGTGGAGTGCAAGCAGCTGCAAGTGTGAGTAAGAGCTCTTGCCGACAGTTACGAGCAGCCCGGCTGTTCACGGCCCGCTCCCACGGATTCCCTGTGCCACCGACTTGGGCCACTGTGCGTTTGTGCCTTTGGCCACGTTTCGACCTCGAATCAGGTTTTGGGGCCGAGGAACGTTCCTAAGCGGGACGTGAGAGTTTTGACCACGGGGACGCCAGATTAACGTGCCATCTCTGCCGGAGGATCGGGATTGGCTGCCTGCTGAAGCAGACAAATCGGGCAAACCAGAAGTTAACCCGGCTGTCTTGCCCAGCGGTGATTTCTGAGACGGGAACCCCTGGAGGGGTTGGGGAAAAGCAGTCGATTTGAAGATGCCCGCAAGCGGGGTTCTGGGAAGGGAAAAGGCCCGGCGGCTGCATGAGAACTGGCCCTCTCGGTTCCCCTGCCAGCCTCGGCTCACTTCTCCTTTTGGGTGCTTGTGCCAGGGACCTCAGGAGGCAGCAGGGGGGCCGGGCGGCGGGAGGGAATGTCCCACAGAACGGCTGCCGGCTTCCTCTCCCAGCCAGTAAGGAAGTTGCTCATGCGCACAGGAAATTGCGTTCGCCAGCCAGAGCACGCATGCATGCATCTATCGCTTCCGAACTCTGGCCGGGCCCCAGCGACGTACCCTGTGATGCATCCCTCGTCAACAAAGCAAAACAAAGCAAAGCAAAACAAGGCAAAACAAAGCAAAACAAAACACGACACACGGCTCGTCAAATGATGACACCCCATTCCAGGAATGCCCCCGTCTCCATGCTCCCCAGCAGGAGGGGCAAAGATGAGGCAGCGGAGGAGAAGCGAGAGCAGCCGGTGGCCAAGGCTGTGAGGAGGCTGCGTGCAGCTGGAGGGAGGGTCCCGGGGGGCACCGAGCTCCAGGGCTGAGCCCTCGTGCCTGCTGCTCCCTTGCTGAATGGCTCGAAGCCGCGGGCTCATCTCACAGGCTTTTCTGCAAGGAAATCGGGGGTTAATGTTGTCTGAACCCAGTCAAGGTCACAGTCTGTGGGGAACAACCCTAATTTCACAAGCCAACAACAAACCATGGCATCTCTTCATGGGTTGGTTAACAAGCCATGGCTTGTTCCCATGGCTGGATTCAGAGAAAACGACAGCCCCCATTTCAGCAAGAACCTGTGTTAACCCACAACCCACACTCAGCCCTGGAGAGTGTGTTATGTTGTCTGAACCAAGCCGGCCCCACTTCCCAGTGGGACATACTGCCTGGGGGCAGGGGGAGGGCAGGGCCCCGATTGCTCAGAATTTCCTTGCAAGAAATATCGTTTGCGATTTCATTACCAATTGTGGTTTTCACTTCCACCTGCCTGGGAGCTTCTGTATCCCAGAAAGGCAGCTATAAACAACCGAAACGGTTCATCAAGAAAGAACGGCCAGGGCTCTGTTCAGGCCGACCCACGGCGGTTTCTCGTGCTGCTGTGCTGTTAATGATTATTGCAGGGGCAAAACCAGCAGGCAGCGTCTGGCAAAGGTCTGGAGACCGGCCAGAGCTACCCCGGGGGGAGCTGCAGAGAAGGGTGGGCAGACCGGGGCCGGGGCTCCGTGGGGTCCCCAAAGCAGGGCGATGCTGCCCGGACAGGCTCTCCCGTTTTTCTGTCAACTTCCTGCCTGCCTGCCGTTCTCCCTGAAATTGGGTGAAGCCGTTTCTCACACCCACGGCTCACCAGGCTGGGAAAGCACCCGGCAGTGCAGATGGCGACGTCGAGGCCTCGGCGACGCCACTGACTCATCCCGTCTCAGCTGGGCCGTGGTCACCGGGGGACAGGACGGCAGCCTGGGAACTGGCCCTGCGGCTATTTTGGGGTGCGTGTTTTGAGAGAGAGAGAAGGGGGCGGCGGGAGGCAAGGCGGCCACCGAGGGAGGCCCGTTGCTTGAGATTCAAGGGCCCTGCAGAGAGATTCTCTGCTTGCCTGATCCTCCACTTGGGCACTCGAAGGGGCAAGGCCGAGAAGCCCCCATGCTGCCAGGTGCTGGCTGACAGCGCCTGCTTGTGGCACGAGAGGGGAAGCGGGGGCCCCCTGAGGTCGGCCCCTGAGCAAGGCCCACTCCAGGGCTCAGCCTGTGCATGGCACGGCTGGGGGCTGATCTCGAGTTGAACCAGGATGGAGGAGGGCAGGAGGGTGGGGGGTCCGTGTGGACATGAGCTGAAGTTATGCGGCAGGCAGAGTGCTCCGCAGTGACATGGGGTGAAGAGATGCCCCTGCCTGCCTGTCTCGAGCCGCCGCGCCCTCCGACTTTGGGCAGAGCCATCGAGGACGTAGCTTCCTTCACTCGTGCGCCGTCGAGGCCAAGATGGCGGGTGCCAGCTTTTCGGAAGCGAACGCTGCCCGCTTCACCCCACGCGTGGGTCCCGCTTGTCCTAGAACTGCAGGGTGGCAGAACCGTGCTTTGGGCCAGGGCGCATGTTCGCGGCCAGGGCGCACATGCAAAACTGTGCATGTTGAGCATCAACAAGCGATGTTCCCGCAGACAGTGGCTGCTTGTGCCACCGTGTGGGGCAGGGGGAGGTGTTGACTCAGTCTGACCATTCCCACGAACCAAGCGAAGCAAAACACACATGTGGGAAATGTGCCGGGGGGGGGGGGCTCACGTGCGCGCGCATGTGTGACTCATAACAGTAGATCCCATCAGTCACAACAGCCGTGTTGGGAGGGTGTGGGGTGTGAACCATTAGATTTTTCAGATCAGGGTTTGCAAACTGTGCAGTTTTGCTTTCCTCTCTCTGTTTCTGACAGAAGCAGTCACTACTTTCCAAAACAAGGTGCCGGAAACTCTGCACCTTCCCGCAAGTCACACCCTTTGCCGGCTGCTGCTGCAGGCCGGCCGGTCGGCTGCAAGGGCTCATGAGTGGCAACCGGAAGGCCACGGCCCGGGCCTGGAGGCGCCATTCCCGGGCTTTGTTTGCTCCGTTCGCGAGCTGAGCCGTGGCCACGAACTTCAGGGAATGGGCCCAGGAGAAGGCAGCGGCTCTGGATGCGAGGACTGTGCGGAGGTCGAGTCTTGCTGCTCAGAGTGACCCTCTGGGGGAATGAACCATGTTGGCTGATTTAGCGCTGCGCCCGGCCGGCACAGGGGAGGCCACTCCGAAGGGGAAGCCAGCTGGCGGCAGCTTGTGCACGCAGTCGAGGGTCGCAGTGGGTCTTCTTTGCTCCAGGCTCCGACACAGAGGCACAAGCAGATCTGCGGATCCACACGGAGCTCCCAGAGCCAAGGGACTGCGAGCCCCAGCTTCACACACCAGGAGGGCCTTCCCAAGGTGTCCTGAGAACAGCAGCTGCGCCCCCGGAGAACCACCACAGGTGAACTCCGCACCACCGCCCTCTTCCTCGCACGAGGGGCCCAAGGCCCCTGTGGCCCCAGGCCTCGCTCGAGCACGGCCCCCGCCTCTGCCAGCCAGGTACCAGCTCTCCCTGCCGGCTTTCCCGCCGGCCTTCATGGTGCCCCACCAAGTGCCAGCCGAGTCGGGCTCTCCTTGCATCTGCATGGTCCCTGCCTCTGGATTAGCTCATGCCGCCAGTGGGGCAACCGCAGGGGGGCGAGATGTTGCCCAGATGTGGAGTCCCACACCCTGCGTCTTCCTGCTGGGAACGAACGGCCTTGGAGAGCTACCTGGGCCTGCCTACCCACTCCTGGCAAGCTGAGATCCTGGCGGGGCGGGCATCGCTCCCGTATGCCCCCCACAGGATGCAGCAGGCCGGCTTGCTCCCGGCTACCAGTGGCTGCGCAAGCTGCTCCCTTGGGCTGCTCAAAGACGCTCTACCTGCACGGGCTGAAAGCTCCGCAGCCGAGTGGCGGCGAACGGATGGAGCGCCTCCCGGGAGGGCAAGGCAGCAGCCGGCTGGGAGGGCAGGGGAGCCCCACAGAGGGCGGCGGACTCCGCCTGCCCCCGCCCCAGACGCACCACCCGAGCCCCCCTCAGCATGCGCCCTGCCAGGAGGTGGGCAGGCCGCGATCCATCCATGGACTCCTCCCTCCCCCAGGCAGGAGCAACGGCGTGGCAGCTTTTCTACGACTTGGGGGCCAAATGACTCCCCCCGCCGCCGCTCTTCCAGATCGTGGGTGGCCGGCAACACCGCGGCCAGGGCTCGGCGGCCGGCTCCTGCTTTTCCACTGGGTGTGGCCGCATCTTGCCGGGAAAGTCGGCTTGCGTTACAAGGTCACACTGCCCTGGGAACCCTCTTGTGCTCAGCTCAAGGGTGGCACATGCAGTGCTCCGAACACAGGGGTGGCTGTGCGGGCGCACGGCAAAGGAGCCGCAGGGGGCGGGGAGGCTGCGGGCTGAGGAGGCAGCCGAGCCGGACACCCGCAGGTCTCCGGCCATGTGGCCTCCCTGGGCGGCCCCCTCCCGCTGCGCCCGACCACAGCGCCCACTCTTCCCAGTCGGTGGCTCAGGCTGGGGAGGCCGAGCAGCTTCCTGGGCTGCGGGATACAAAGGCGGGGAGGGCAGCCGCTCGGTCTTTGCCTCCTTGCCGGTCGTGCCGCTGTGGGATCCCTTCTTCCTGAGGAGAGACGATAGCTCTGCTCGGAGGAGGTGGCTACGGATCCCAGTGGCTCCCTGCTGCCCCGTTTCGGAAGCAGGGTGCCTGTGTGCACCGGTCACTGGGGAACATGGGTGGAGGGTGCTGCCGTGCTCAGGTCCTGCCGGCCGGCCGCTCGGCGGTGTGATCGCGCGCACCTCCAAGCTGTGGGCGAGACGGTGGCGCTTCTGTCGCCTCTCAAAGCCTTCCTGGGCAGGCCTCAGTCGGGAGCGCTCGCTCCCCTTCCTGAAGTTAGATGCCCAGGGCAGCCCCGGCCGCCTCTTGCATGGGCATCGCTGCGATCGGCGTTCCGAGGCTGTGTCAGGCGAGGCAAGAGTGCTCCTGCCCATGCCTCCTGCATTCCAGGACAAAGGGGGCAGCCCAATCCAGTCAGAAGGCTCCCTTTCGAAATCCGTCAGCCGATTTACGTGCATTGGGGATGGACCGCAAGCCTGGTGTGCACCGCCTCCTCTGAACTCCCCGGCTCGTTTATTTGTTATTGTTATTTCAGAAAATCACTAATTACCGCTGACACGGTTTGCTGCGGTTACATAATGAGGGCACTGGGTTTATATCAACAGCGCTCTGTGCTCTGCTTCTCCCGTGCGGACACATCATGCAATCACATCGCTGTGATTCATCAGTGTTTCTTCCCTTGGCTAATCAGGAAACACAAAAGGAAAGAACCTGGTGCCCTTTGCATGCTGAACACGTCCTCTTTGCTTACCGGAACCAGGCGTGGCAACACACCGGGGCCTGGAAAACAAGCAGGCCCCTAACTATGTGCAGAGTGCCACCAACCTGTCCTCGTGGCAGTTCCAGCACTTTCCCCTTTACTTTGTTTCAGCTGGAGCAGGTACTGGCAGGAAACAGCTGGGGGGGAAAGGACGAGAGGGTCAGGAAGCAATTCCTCACTGAGGGCTAGAAGCATGACTTAGACAAGTTGAAAGCAGTGTTGGAATTTTTTGCATGGAGGGGTGACATTGCTCCTATCGGGGCGACTGCTCTGTCGGTTGCTGCAAAGCGGGCAGAAACCCCACAGGCGAAGGGCTCCCCCACTTTGCAGGCCCATGCTGAGAATGTGCACATCCTCGATGCGTTTTCTCTCTGCCCTTCTTCCATCAGAGTAGAGCATGAGCCCCCCGCAGCGCCATGTTACCCTCACAACAACCCTGCCGGGTAGGCCAGGCCGGGAGAGCACGGCTGGCTCCCTCTGCTAAACTGCCCCATGAAGAACCGTCTTTGTGGAGCAGGAGATGCTGCGCAGGGAACGGAGGCCCGTGAGACGGCTCGTCCCCGAGCGGAGTCGCTCTGCACGTTGGGCGGCTGGCGGTGGTGTCGGGGGGCGGCTGCAGGCCCACCTCCCCAGCCGCAACCCCTCGTGGGGGTGCTTCGTCTCGGCACGACACATTCGAGGGCCCTGGGAAAGGGGCTTGGGCCCAGGGATCCCAGTGCCCCTGGGCTCGCCGGGAGCCTGCCCACCAAGCCCTCTTCCCGGGCCCCCGGCTCGGAGTCGGGGGCCCTGCAGAGAGGCGGCTGCGAGAGGCCGTGCCTCTTGGGGGAGCGATTGCATCCCTGGCGCTAGTCCCTGGCGAGGGACTCCCGAGTGATGAAAGGCACCTTCCCCCTGCCCTGCAGCACCACAGGCTGCCCCGTGTGGAGCTGCCGCAGCCAGCCTGCCCCCTCCGCTCGCTGCCTGGACACACGCCCCACACCGGCGGTGTCCGACCCTACGCAGTCCCCGGGACCCTCTCGCGGCTGCGCCCTGAAGTTTGTGCGGGGGGTAGCAGCCAAGGCAAGAGTGTCTCTGAGCATGTCTGTTGAGGATTCCTCCCAGCTGGCTGCCTTTTCCAGGGGAGGGGGGGCCAAGGGTCCCATCCATGCGCAGGAAGCGAACCCCAGGCCCGGCCTCAGCCCACCCCCTTAGGGCTCCAGAGGGGAATCACCACTTGGAGCGGGAAAATGTGCCGGCCAGGCCCCACAGCCAGGGGTCACGGGGCTTGGCTGGTTCTTCCGCCCCCTGGATTGCGCAGTTGCAGGGCCGTTACCTGTCCGAGCGAGTGGGGAGGGGGCTCGCCGGCCTTGCAGGAAAGGCCCCCTGGAGCAGCGGCCCGGAGGGCTTCCGTCCCGCAGAGGAGGGCCGGAGCAAAGCCCTTTCCCGTCCCGGCACTCTCCAGGTGTGCCGGACAGGGACCCCCTCGGCCCAGCCAGCCTGACCGGGGGCACTGGAAGGCCCCTCCCCGCCCGTGAATGAAGGCCTACCTGTGCCCCACCTGGCGCCTGGCCGCTGAACCGCTGCGGCAACTCTTCCCTCCACCCGGGGCTCCCGAGGCCCTTTAAGCCCACGTGTCGCCTCGACTTGCCTTTTCCGCGCAACGGGTGGCTGCCCTGGCGCCCCCTAGCGGCGTCCCTGTGCTCCCACCGGGCGCCTCAGAGGCAGGTTGCTGGAAGGCGCATGGGCGTTTGGGAAGCCCTTCGCGTGCGCTCCGCCCGGGGAATTCTCCCTTCCAGCGGTTAAACAGGAATGCCGATATATTCGGTTTGGGGCAATTTCCCCGTAAAGCCTGTGAGGCAGCGCGCCCGCTTGGCTAGGGCCGAGCGCTGCGGGGCAGGGCGAGCCGGGTGGCGGGACGCGGGGTGGCCTTCGCTCGGGGCCCCACGGGCTGAGGCTGCAGCCGGCCGAGGCCGAGTGGTGCTGGGGACCCGGGCTCGGCGCACCGTCGGGGACGAGCCGGTTCCGCTGCCGCTGACACAGCTTTCGGCCTGTGGCTTGGCACGCGCCCGTTTCCACGATCTCACCGGTTCCTTTTGGCTCAGGAAGCCGATGCTTTCCAGAAGGAGGGAGGGAGGGAGGGAGGGAGGGAGATGCAGCCAAGAGAGCTGGGGACAAACTGTTCCTTCGCCGCCGGGAGCGCTTCCGCCCACCCCACACCCCCCAGCAAGACAAGGGCGGGGAAGAGCCGTTACTGCGGGGGGGGGGGGGCGGGCGGCGGACAGAGAGGCCTTTCCAGGGGGCTGCAGAACTTTTTGGTTCGCAAAATGCCCCGGCCTGGTATGATGCAACGGTGCTTTTCCGGCCACAGATCCGGGCGGGAACGGAACGTCCTCTTCTCTCCTCGCCTGGAAAAAACCCGCGCCTTCGGCTCGTTTTAGTGGGCGAGAGCGAGTCCCATCAGCAGGAGCCCCACTGGGCACAGACAGCGTCTGGGCAGATCTGCCTGCAGCGCGAGGTTGCCGCTGAGCCGCGGGAGACAAGGCAAGGACCGGATCTCACCCACCGCCCCGCAACTCTCCATGTCACAGGCCTGGCAAGGAGCGCAAAGCGGATCGCATGACACAAACGGGCACACCGGTCCCACTTTATGGAAATGAAGTCATGGGAAACGCTCTGGAGGGGAAGCGGGTCAGAAGCGAGCCCCCCTTCCGCCCCCCACCCCCACCCCCCTGCCACGACAGGGGCCGACTGCAGTCTCGTAAGGCTGGTTGCAGGCCCGTCTTGCTTCGGCAGGATAAGAGCAACCAGGAGCCAGTAAGGATGAACTCTGGAGCCTCTCAGAACTGGGGGTTTTGTGCCAGCAGGCCCTGGCTGCAGCGGGCTTCTCCTATTATGGGATGGCCCTGAAGCAGCTTTCTTCAGAGAAAGAGATATATGGGGGAAATGGGAAGTGAGACTCATGAGTCAGCAGCGCCCCTCCACAGTTCCGTCACCGCAGGCCTGCATTGCTGCAAAGGCCCCTGGGATGCAGTCCAAAAGAGGCAGGGAATTCCTTGGAGGGAGGAATTCACAGGGAAAACGCGGAGCAGGCCGGGCGCCTGGAGGGAAGGCAGGCAGGCAGGCCCCTTCGCTCAAGGCCTCAGTCAGCGGGGCTGCCCCCTTCTGGCCAAGCGGCACGAGCCGGCACGTCCTCCAGCGCCCCGTCAGGAGTGCCTGGCCCGCCGGCCGGCTACAGCATGCCCTGGGAAGGCACTTTGCCCGTTATCTTGTTCGAGCACTCCAGGAGGGCGTTGTGGATGTCCTTGGTGCAGGAGATCTGGGATTTGATCATGCTGAGGTACTGGGTGTAGGGCAGGCTCTCCGTCTGAACCGCGTCCGGCTTGGTGGCCGTGGGCACGAGCGTCGGGGAATGCTTGGCGCTGTCGAAGCTCTGCGAGAGGCACTCGTAGGCCAGGCGCTGGGGAGGGAAGAGGAGGAGGAGGAGGAGGAGGGCTGCGTGAGAGCAGGCCGGCTGGACTGAAGGGTCGCGGGTCCAGCAGTGGCCTACCACAAATCCCCAGGGAAGCTCCACAGACAACGTGAAGGTGCAGGCCTTTCCTTTCCTTTCCGCTTGCCCCCTGCTGGCACAGGTAGACTGCTTCTGTACAGGGAGGCTCTACTCGGCCTAGTTGCCACTGGTGGGCCACCTTCTCCCACGAAGCTTACAGCAGGGGACCCACATAAATAAGGCGATGTGTTACGGAGGGAGAATATGGATAGCAGGCCCAGCTCCTCTGCCAGGTCAGGGACTAGGCTGTCTCCCTAGGGCAGCCTCTCACAACTGGGTGCCTTCCAGGTGCGTTGTACTACAGCCCCCATCATTCTCCGCCAGTGCTGGACCGAAACGCCCGAAGTTGCAAGTCAGCACATCTGGAGAGGACCAGCTGAGTAACTGATTTCTCACGCGCACATCCTCCCCTCAAACGTGGAACCTGCTCGGGGGCAACAGGAGAGGCTGCATGCCGGATCTCCCCAGCAGTCTGTTTGCACAGGGGCAGACCTGCTAGCCTGGGGGGGGGGCACTTGAGCCGGATGAGGCGTGACAGCCCCCCCCCACTCATGTCCCAAGCGAGAAGGCCGCTCCAGGGCCACTCACCAGGCACAGCTCCAGCTGATCACACAAAGCATAGAACTCCTCGAGGCTCTTGTCCACGCGATGCACGGGGCCGTCGTTGCTCTTCCTGGAAGGGGACAGAAGCCAGCTTTTAATTTCCTGGGGGGGGGGAGCAGGAGAGCCCAAAGGTGGTGTGGGAGGGGAAGCACCGGCGGGGGGCGAACACTCACTGTCCGCTGTCGATGTTCGTGTTCTGGACGAAGTTCTGAGCAGCCACTTTCATGAGGTTCTGGAGGCACAAGAGGAAAAGGTCCTGCATTATTTATTTATTTATTATTAAAAATGTGTACGCCGTTCATCACTTCCGTCTCTGGACAGCTTAGAACATTAATCAGAATAAAATGAATTAACTATTCCATGCTGGCTGAAATCCAATAAAATACAAACAATAAAATCCAATTAATACATATTAAAAGGTCTTGACCTGGTGCCAAAAAACATAATGACGGCGCCAGGCGGACCTCTCTGGGGAGCGCATTCCATAGTTGGGGCGCCACCGCAGAGAAGGCCCTGCTCCGGGTACTCCGTCTCCTAACGTCTTTCCCGGAGGAGGGCTTCTGCTGCTGATCTCAGGGGGTGGGAGGGCATGTAGGGAAAAAGGCGTTCCTTTAGGTATCCTGGTCCCAAGCTGTTGAGGGAAGCGGACCCTGCAGCCCCGTGCTGGCTGGGGGTGCCCGCCCAGCACACCGAGGAAGGCGGGCGACCTGGGGGGGCCTCGCTCCCGGTCCCACAAGCATGATTTGGGGTGTGTGGGATCGCCGCCCCTTTGAAGAGATCCGGGCCACCCGCACCCTCAGGGGCCCTGCTCTGGAGGCAAAGCAAGCCTCCGGTTCTAAGGGCCGCAGGCGTGAGGCGTGGCGGTCAGAGCGGGGCCTGGGCCTTGCACAAGGAAAACCCAGCCCTCCCCCATTTCACAGAAAGGAAGGAAGGAAGGAAGGAAGGCGACCTGAGCAGCCAGGGTCACCACCCCGAGGCCGTGGCAACACGATGTGCTAACAGATTGTGCTCACTGATTCCAAGAGCTCCAGGATCATTTCCAGGACTCCGGAAACACGACGGGAAATCTCATGTTAACAAAACAAACACCAGTCCTGGAAAACTGGCTGCCGAACCCTCCAGGATCTGCGCAGCATAAAGGCAAACAGAAAGGGAAAAGCCCATTCTGGTGCAGCTCAATGGCGTTGAAGATACCGATTTGGGAATGAAGCGGCTCCTTGCCCCATGTGGGTCATTTCCCTGAAGCTCTGGGCATGCGCCAGGGTACCCCCTACCATGGGATCTTGGTTTTGTCCTGCTGCTCTGCTCCCCCAGTTAAAAAAAAAGGCTCAGCACTGGATACACTCAGCCAAAGTAAGATCCGTCATTCCTTCAGGAGGAACCCACAGCGTGGGGCTTTTCCTCCCTCTTATCTTTTTAACATAAAGCAGCTCTGGCATTTTTTTCAAGGGCCACCTGCTTGTAAAGCTGCAAGAAAGGGAAGCGATGACTGCGCTGCGAGGGGAGGAAGGGCCGGTGATCCGGGTCCCTGGGGCGTCTGTCCCAGGTGCAGGAAGCCAACAAAGGCAACAAGTGAGAGCTGCCGTTCCTCAAGGCTTGGCCACGACCTACTCCAAAGCGGAGCCAAAGCGATGAGCAGGCACAGAGCATGTGGCCCCGGGAAGGCTGGTTTAAGGCCCTTCTCGGCTGCTAGCTGGCTTCTGTTAAACGGCCTTCGCAGAAAGGTCCGTGCATGCCGTAGCACTGCTCTTCCGGCATGGGCACGCCAAAGCGTTTCAGCCACTTTACCAAGGACCAGCCGAACACGGCTTTCAGTCTTGCCCTGCCTTCTCCCCCTTCCCCAGGGGGGCCTGTGGGAACGGGAGAGCAGCAGACGCTGCTCCTTCCAGCCCGCCTTAAAGGGTTCCTGCCGCTTGCCTGCTGTCGCGCATTTGGTGTGCGCTCATCGCCCCAGCCCTGAACACTCCCGCGGAACAACCCGAAGGACACTGGAGCCGGAGAGATGCCCCTGAAAGGGCGCGCAGGGCGCATCCTCGGTGCCGGAGGCGGCGCTCGCTCGAGTGGAGACGCTGCCCAGGTGTGTCCAGGACGAGGCCGAGCGCCCCGAGCGCCCCACGGCAGCCCCAGAGGCACACCCGGCCCCGGGGCGGCGGCGGGGGCAGCGGGCGCTGCCGACCCCCTGCCCTGCCCGCCCGGGGCTGCCCTGCCCGGGGCTGCCGGCTGGCCGCTGCGGGAAAGGGCCCCCGCGGCAGGCTCCGAAAGCCCGTTGGGCACATGCGCCGCCCCGCCTCGCCTCCGCCCGCCGGCCCCGGGCGCCTCACCTGCAGGCTCTCCTTGAGCTGCGGCAGCAGGAGGCGGAACCGCTGCACCGGGTCGAAGTCCTGCGCCTGCGCAGCGCCCTGCATCCCGCCCGCGGCCTGCCCGCCGGCCGAGGGCGCCGCGCCGGCCGCGGGCTGGGCCGGCGCGGGCGGCGCGGCGGCGGAGGCGGCGGCGGCGGGCGGCCCCACCTGGGCCTGCAGCAGCGTGAGCTGCGCCTGCTGCGGCGGCGGCGGCGCCTGCTGCTGCTGCGGCGGGAGCGGCTGGGGCGGCGGCGGCGGCGCCGCCATCTTCCCTGGCGCCCGGCCGGCCTCGCCTGCGTCGCGGGGAGGCGGGACTACCGCTCCCGGCATGCCGCGCGCGCCCCGAGCGGAAGCCGGCGCGCGGGGACCACGACTCCCGGCGCGCCCCGGGGCCGGCGAGCGGGGGCGGGCCCTCCCGGCGTGCCCCGCGAGGGCCCCGGGCGCCCGCGCGGAAATGGGACGCCCCGGAAGCGGCCCGCCGCCCCGCCCGCCAGAGCCGCGCCGCCGGGACCGCCATGGCGCCCACGATCCAGACGCAGGCGCAGCGCGAGGAGCCCGGGCACAGGTGCGCCGCGCCGCGCGGCGGGGGTTGCGCGGGGAGCCGCGGCCCGGAGCGCCCTGCCCTCGTCGCGGGTCCCGGGGGGCGCCGCCGCCGCCGCGCAGGCCCCCCGCGCTCCTCCCCGCGGCAGCCGCGCCCGCTGTGCCTTTGGCGCCCGGTCCTCGACTAACCTCTGGCCGTTCCTCCCCAGGCCCAATTCCCACCGGACGCTTCCTGAGAGGTGAGGCTGCTCCGCCGCCCCCCGGCCCCGGCCCCGGCCCCGTCTTCCGCCCTTGGCCCGGCGTGGGTGACTCTCCCGCTCTCTCTCTGCAGGTCGGGGGTGGTGTGTCGCGTCAAGTACTGCAACAGCCTCCCCGACATCCCGTTCGACCCCAAGTTCATCACGTACCCCTTCGACCAGAACAGGTGAGCAGGGGCGGGGCGGGGCGGGCGGGGGCTGCCCGTGTCCTGTATGTGCAGCGGAGCCTCCTGCGCACGGAAGAGGCGAAGCTGATCTCGGAGCAGCGGGGCGCCCGCGCTTCGTGTGGGGTGGCAGCGGGTGTCCGAGAATCGCAGAGCTGGGGGGGCCCAGAGGGCCACAGCTCCAGCCCCCTGCTCAGTGCCGGACGCCGGGTTGACCCATCGCCCCCCGCTTGCCCCGTTCCAGGAACAGTAGTTCATCTTCTTGCTTTAACGTTCACCCTGTGAATGGGCTGCAGGCAGAGCGTCTAATCACGTTACCTTGAATTCCGTATGTAAAAGTAAAGGTGCCGTTGTCATACAGAAATTTCACCACAAAAACGGAGAATAGACCACACATCTGGAGCTTCTATTGATTCCAAGAGAAAAAATCCCAAAGCGATACGGAAGCTGAGGCAAAAGGCGAAGGGGTGGCTGCTGTTTGGGCCACAACAGCTGTGCTCACAGTGGAACGTGGGAGGAGGCCGCAGGCACTGAGAGTTCGATCTCCCAGGTTTTCAAAAATGGTCCCTTTTTGCTTTGCTAGCTAACTTGCCTGAAAGGAAAGTCCTAAAGAATTTACAAGCGTGCAATAGAGATTGTTGACACTTTATTTTGGCTTTTTGGCTACATTATCTCTCTCATTGCATTTGTGGCAGGGGGAATTCTTTGTGCTAAAAGGCAGGCGAGGACATGCTGTTGTCCTGCTTCTTAAGAAACTTCTGTCTATATAATTAGAAATGTTTTTGTTTAGTTCAGATGTATTTTTGAAGGTCAGGTGTGCGTTTATGGGAAATACATCAGCTGTGAATATGCAATGGACCGATTAGAACGTGCGAGATTAATCGCCTTCAGTTTCTTTAACTGGGTGAGGGTATGAGGGTAGCTGCTTCCACACCTGGGCATGATGTGAAATACTCATTCTGTGGGTCTCCAGAGGGGCTTGAACCGTGGCTCAGGCATTGCCTGCAGCTGGATGTAGGTTTGGCTGCTGCTTCCTGCCAGGTTTGTCCAGTACAAAGCCACCTCCCTGGAGAAGCAGCACAAGCATGACTTGCTGACGGAGCCAGACTTGGGGGTCACCATCGATCTGATCAACCCAGACACGTACCGCATCGACCCCAATGGTGAGGGGCTGGGCGACCTGGCGGGGCTGGTATGTGTGGTGATAGCTGCGTGCGTGGGGGGGACATGTGGCTGGCTGCCGTGTGGGAAGAATGCAGGCAATGCGGCCCCCTCCCCGGGTGGCTGGGAATGGTGCATGCCCTGAAGGGAGCTCCCATCCAGCAATGGGTGGCGGGTGGCGATGCAGGAGTGTGTTGTGCCCGGAGTTGCTCTCGCTCAGGTCGAGGCCATCGCTCTGCCTGGCCCCGTCTCGCTGGGCCCGGGGGAACGTCGGGGCTGCCCTTGACACCTGTTCGCTCAGGGAAGCGGGCACTGCTGCAGCCCTCGGCCAAGTCGGTCCCCCTGAGCCCAGCACGGCTGGGCCTGACTGGGAGCAGCTCTCCGGGGTCTGAACGTGGTTTTCCCAGCCCTGCCAGGGAATGAGCCTGAGCCCGGTCTGGGAGCAGGGCTGCCTCGCAGCAGCGGCTCCTGCCCACATGCAGCTGTGCTCAGACACTGCCGGGATCCAGGATCCCTCACGCCTCGCCTGGCCCGTTGCCCAGGGGCGTTGAGGTCAACAAGTCTTTCAGGCTGCTGAGGGCAGGCCTTCTCTGAGGCAGGGGCAAAGGGGGCCTAGTGGCTTTCTGGGGGCGGGCGGGTGCATCGACACCCCCTGACGCCGGCCGCTCCCCCTTTGGCCTCCTGCAGTTCTTCTGGACCCAGCTGACGAGAAGTTGCTGGAGGAGGAGATCCAGGCGCCGACCAGTTCCAAGAGGTATCACCTGGCCCTGGGATCCCGACCCCCCAGCACTCCCCGGGCTGCAGGTCCCCCAAGCAAGCCCTTTCCCAGTCTCTGCTGTGTTTGAGACCCCGGCCCCTTGCTCTGGGGTGGGGGGGAGCAAATGTGCTGCCTCCCCACGGATGAGACCCTTCCAATAGACTCCCGGGTGTTTCTCTTGCCGAATACCTCGCATTTTCCATTTGGGAAGCGCTGCCTTTTAAGCTGCTCCCCTCGTCGTGGGGCGGCGCAGAAAAAGGCTGGGGAAGGCTGGCCTGCCATGCGTTCGCGCTGTCTCTCCAGATCCCAGCAGCACGCCAAGGTCGTGCCATGGATGAGGAAGACGGAATACATCTCGACGGAGTTCAACCGTTACGGCGTGTCCAACGAGAAGCCGGAGGTCAAGTGAGTAGGGGCACGCGCACCTGGGCCACGTGCCCGGCTGCAGCTGTAGTCCCTTTGCGCTGCCTGTGGCGCCTGCAGTACCAGGCCACGTGGCCAGTGTCTGGGTGGGCCACCGAGCCGTCTGAAGATGCCCGAAAACACCGGTTCCCCGGGCCCCTTGCCGAGTCCCCCCCTCCCCTGGGCAAGGTGCCTTGTTTGGACGGTCCCCCGTCTCGCCCAGGATCGGCGTGTCCGTCAAGCAGCAGTTCACGGAGGAGGAGATCTACAAGGACCGGGACAGCCAGATCGCGGCCATTGAAAAGACCTTTGAGGACGCGCAGAAGTCGGTGAGCCGGCCTGTCGCGTGTTCCTGAGAGGCCGCGGGGTGGGGGGGCGTACAGCTGCCCGGTCGCGGGTGACCAGGGTTCTGCTTGTGCCTGTGGCTTAGCGCCACCAGCTTTTCAGGGAAAGGGGGACCTGAGCCAGTCTTTCCGGGATGCAGAAAGCCAGCTGTCTCCTGTGGGCTGCACGGTGCAGCCTTTGTTGGGGGAGGGCGGCTCTGCCTCCTCCCCACAGCTCATTCGCAGCCCATTCTGCCTCTAGATTTCGCAGCACTACAGCAAGCCTCGGGTGACGCCGGTGGAGGTCATGCCCGTTTTCCCCGACTTCAAGGTGAGATGTGCTGACCGAGAAATGGGATACAGCACAGAGCGGGCTTCCCTGGCCCCCAGGGCCAGGCACGGGCTGGGGGCTGCCCTGGGGAAAGGCCTTCCTTGTGCCAGCCCAGACATGGCTCCGACGGCGGGGGCCCAGGGTCCTTCCCAGCTGCTGCAGCACAAGCAGGGAGGTGGTCACTGGTCTGCTGGGGGGTGGTCACTGCGCATCCCCTGAGGGGCACAGGCCCTGTGGCAAGCAGCTCTCCTCGTCTCTCCCCCGCAGATGTGGATCAACCCCTGCGCGCAGGTCATCTTCGACTCCGACCCCGCGCCCAAGGACACCAGCGGCTCCGCTGCCCTCGAGATGATGTCTCAGGCCATGATCCGGTGCGGCACCTGAAGGGCGACCCGTGAGCGGGAGAGGGAAAGGCACAGGCTGCCGGCCTGGGCTTGTCAACCGGGCAGGGCTTTTGTCTTGCCGCCAGCCAGCCCAGCTCTCCCACCCTGTTGGGCTGTTTGGTGCCCAGCAGCGGCTCGCGAGGGCCTGGGGCAGAGAGAAGGGCTGCTCTCGCGCTCGGCCCCTGCTGCTGCGCTTCCTCGGCCGGGGAGGGCAGGGATGGCCCTTGGGCCCTCTGCTCCCTGACCGGTGGGCTCGCAGCCGATGGGGTGCAAGTGCTGACGTGACTCCTCTCCTCTCCTCTCCTCTCCTCTCCTCTCCTCTCCTCTCCTCTCCTCTCCTCTCCTCTCCTCTCCTCTCCTCCCACCGCGACCACAGGGGCATGATGGACGAGGAGGGGAACCAGTTTGTGGCCTACTTCCTTCCCGTGGACGACACGATGCGGAAACGCAAGCGCGACCAAGACGAGGAGATGGATTACGCCCCCGAGGACATGTGCGTGGGGAAGGGGGCTTTCTGGCTGCAGAAGCTGGACCGGGTGGGAGGCCGGGGATAAAGCGCGGAATCCCCCTCCCAGCAAAGCGCCTCGTTGGGAGGGGAGGCTCCAGCCTGGCCTCCTCCGTGCACTAGCTTGCTTTCTGCAGGCTTAGGCCTATGTCATCATGCAAATCCTGACCTGCAATCCAAAGTTAGAAGTTGGGCTCCCTTTTTGGAACTCCCTCAAGCGTTTAAGGAAGTGTGGCTGCATTTGGCACGTCTCTCTTGCTGTTTGTTTAAAGCCCACAACTGTACCAGGCCGCCTAGCATCTGAACGTTGCATAAGTGACAGAAGCTGTAGCTGTTCCGGACCGTGTGTGCCGCTTTGGCTGGCTGCGAGTGGGGAAGGCGCTGCGCTGAGCGCGGCCTGTGGGCATTTCCTCCCGAACGGTTTGCACACTGCTTCCCTCAGGCGCGAGAGCTGGAAATGGATCAGGGAAGCCAGACTTGCGTTGCTCGATTCTCCACTCGCAGCAGAGTCCGTGTGTCCTTTCCCAGGCCATCGTCGCCTCGGAAGGAGTTGGCCTTTGGAGCTGCCGACGGGAATTCTCTATTTTGCCCACTGAAGGGGAGATGGGAATGGGGGGTGCAGCTGCGTCTTCTCTGGGAGCCTGCAGCATCAACGGGCGGCCCTTTCCCTCTTCCCCAACCCCAGTTACGAGTACAAGATCGCCCGGGAGTACAACTGGAACGTGAAGAACAAGGCCAGCAAGGGCTACGAGGAGAACTACTTCTTCATCTTCCGGGAGGGCGATGGCGTCTATTACAACGAGCTGGAGACCAGGTGGGGGGGGAGTGGGGGCTGCCCTCCTGCCTCAGTGGCCTTCGGGCCCAGAACGGTCCGGGGAGCCGTGTGGCAGGCGCTGCTGGGGATCCTTCTGCCTGGCACCCGGTGCTCGTGGGGCAGTGCCCAGTTTGCAGTCAGGGCAGCGGGGGGCTTCCTCATGCCTGACTCCTTGCTCCCCCCCACCACAGGGTGCGTCTGAGCAAGCGGCGAGCCAAGGCTGGGGTGCAGTCGGGCACCAACGCCGTGCTGGTGGTGAAGCACCGGGACATGAACGAGAAGGAGCTGGAGGCCCAGGTAGGGCTGCCGGGAGAAGGGGGCCCAGAGCGCCCCCCCGAACCAGGTCCTTCCCTGCTTTTGCTGGCTGCCCCGGAAAGGGGCGTGGGCTGGTGTGGCGTCCTGCCCACGGTGGGGCTGCAGGACCTCCGTGTCCCGAGGCCGTCTTACCTTGGCCTGCCGGAGCCCACGGGAAAGCAGTCTCCCTCGTGCTGCTCGGGAGCGTCCCGGGGCGGCCGTTGAGCTGCCGGAGGACCAGCTCGGGCGGTGCGTGTGGGCCGGGATGGGCGCGAGGCATCCTGGGAAGGCCGGGGTTCATCTTTCCCTGCACGCTGCTCGATGCTGGCTCGGCTCCTCTTCCCTGCAGGAAGCCCGCAAGGCCCAGCTGGAGAACCACGAGCCGGAGGAGGAGGAGGAGGAGGAGATGGACTTGGGCAGAGAGCCACAAGGCTCAGGTGGGTGTCGGGGGGGCAGGGTCCGTCCTGGGTGTCCTGGCTTGTCCCCCTTTCGGAACAGTCCAGAGCTGCTCCCCTGCGCTTGTAGCCGCAGTGCCAGTCTTCCCTCGTTCGAGGGGTGGCCTCGGCGGGCACTCGCAGCTTCCCTTCCCCGCACACTGGCTCCGTCTCACTCGGTCTCTCCTGCCCGTGTAGACGAAGAGCCGGAGAAAGGCAGCGAGAGCGAAAAGGAGGCCAGCGAAGCAGAGGAGGATGAGGGGGAGGAGGAAGGCCGCTCGGCCAGCGAGAGCGAGCCGGAGGCCAGCGAAGGGGAAGGCGCTGGCGGGGAGGAGAGTGAGGAGGACGAGCGGGCCGCCCGGGACAAGGAGGAGATCTTCGGGAGCGACGATGACGAGGACGACTCGGAGCCGGAGGGCGGCCGGCACGACGGGGAGGAGGAGGAGGAGGAGAGCGGCAGCGAGGACGACGACGAGGACGGGGCGAGTCGGCGGCAGCAGCGCCACGGCAGCCGCAGCCCCTTCCTCAGCGGCAGTGATCACTCCAACCACGAGGAGGAGGACGACGACGAGGAGGAGGAGGAGGAGGAGGAGGAGGGCGAGGCCAGCGCCAGCGAGGCCCCCTCCGAGTCGAGCGAGGAGGGCAGCGACAGCGACTGAGCCGCCGGGGCCCTGTGCCCCTTGCCCGGCGACCGGCTTCCCAGACGCCAGTGCCTCCGGCGGCTGCTTCCCCCGCCCCTTCCATGCAGAGGAGCACTTCCCCCCACGGACGGCCAGTCCGGCCGGCTGGTGGGCACGCGGCCTGTGTGGAGAGACTGGTCCCGGGGCTGGGCAGTTGCCGCGTGTGCCGCCTGTGCGGCTTTCTTTTGTACATAGGTCACTGCATTGCAGTCCCACCCCAATAAAATGTTCCCCCTTCCGGAATCTCTGGGTCTCGGCAGTGCTTTCCCTCGCTTGGGTTGAAGGGAAGCTGGAGGAAGCGATTGGGGTTGGCACTGAAGGAGATTGCCCCCCCCCCCCCGAAGCTTCGGGAGTCTCCCGGAACTCGGCTTGGGCTGGAAACGAGCAGCCAACTCGGTGAGCTGCAGCTGGTTCGAAGGCGACCGGAAATAAGGTGCCTGGGGGTAAAGGGTTCGAGGCCCGAGCGTCGCCTGGCGCAAAGAGGCCTCTCCGAGTGCTTGGGGCAGCTGGATGCCCAGGCTGGCCCATGCGATGGTGGCCTTCGCGAGGTTGCCATCCCACGGGGCCTTCCCAGGTCAGGCCACGACTCTTTCAAATGTGTCTCGGGATAGCCGCGTTTCGGCGCGCGGACTCTGAACGCGAAAGGATGCCACGCGCCCGAGTCCATGCGCCGGGAGTGACTTGCCAGGATCCCCGCGGCTCCGACTTTGGCCCCAGCAAACATGCCTGGGCAACGGCGAGCAGCGCCGGCTTCTGGCACCAGCCCGGCCCCTTTCGGGGGGCCGCGGGAGGGGAGGGCCGGGCCGGGCCGGGCCGCCCGCCCGCCTCTGGCCGGCGGCAGGTGCGGCGCTGCGCCGAGAGCAGCGGCGAGGGCGGGGGCGGGCGAGGGGCGGGCGGAGGGGCGGCTCTTCCTCGCGTCGCCGCGCGGCCGCCACCCAGGAAGCGGCCTCTCGCCGCGCCGCTCCCTTTCCGGGCGCGCAGCCGGCGGTGCGTTTCTCGGGGCGGGCGGCGGGCGACCCGGGACCCGGGGCCCGGGCGGGCGGGCGCGGGCGGGAGCTCCCCGCCGCCTGCGGGCCGCGGAGGGCGGCGGGGCCGGGCGGGGCGAAGGGCCGCGGGGCCCGGGCCGAGGCGGCCCGCAGGCCGGGGCCGGCGGGGCCGCCGCGGAAGGGGAGGCGCGGCGGCGTGCGGGGCGGGAGCGCGCCGGCCCCCGCGCTCCGCGTGGGGCGCGGAGTGCAGCCCGACGGCCAGCAGCCGCCCGTGCGGCCCGCTCCGTGCCCCTGCTCTTCACCGCCTCACCCATGCTCCCCGCCTGTGCTGCCGTGCAGGTACCTGCTCCCGACGTGGCCGATGGGAGGATTGCAGACCGCCGAGCCTCTTCCAGCGCCTGGCTGACAGATGAGCCAAGAGGGCCAAGGAGTAAGTCCTCAGTGAGGAGAGGCCCACCGGCCTGCACGGAGCAGGCCGGTGGGAAGCAGCCTGGGCTCGTGGGGCTGGAGAGCAGCAGCCGGAGGGGCGGCTTGTGGGGCGGTCCAGCCGGGGGTGAGCCCGGAGGGCACGGCTCCGGGGCGGGCTGCGGGACTCCAGGGGCCCGCAGTGGGTCTGCAAGGCACAAGCCAGCCCCCCGCCCCGGCTCCCTTCCACCCCCTGGGACATGCCACGTGGGCACTGGGGAAGGCGTGTGGCCTAGCGGACTCCACTAGCAGGGGGGCGTCCAGGAGGAGCCCCGCAGAGTCCGGGGCCTCCTGACTTCCAGTCCGCAGGATCGGTCTGGCCAGGCTGGGAGATCCCGGCGTGCTTGCTTGGTTGACATCGGGGGTGAGGAGCCCCACCCCGAGGGCCCCCTGCCTCTCTGGGGCCCCCGGAAGCCCACCTCTCCTCTCCCCCAACCATCAGGCCAGGGGAGCGCTCGGCTTTCCTGCCTTGAAATGCCGCTCCTGAAGCGCCTTGCTGCCAGTGTGGGCTGGAACTGAGCGCACACTGGCATTTGCTACAGCTTAGGCTGCGCCCACCATGCCCCCCCCCCCCAATTCCTCTGGGGTGAAATTCAGCCCTCTGGCCGAAAAGAGGCCCAACAGCCCTGGCTGTTTTCAGTGCAGGCTCAGTGACCGGCCTTGGCTGGGGATTCGGGGAAGCGGCGTTGCCCCTCCTCTTCTGTGCCTTCGCTCACCGGTGCCCTGGGGCCCGGCAGAAGCGCGGCGGGATGCGGCCTAGCCCAGGGTCGGGACAGGCTGCTAACGCTGTGCTCTCTGCTCTTGTCTCGCCTAGGACCCCCCCGTGTCGCCGCCGCCATGCGCTGCACCTGGCGCGCCCACCCCCCTCTCTCTGTGTGCCTGCGGTGGGCCCCGTCCCTCTAGCGCCCTCCCTGGCGGGACCATGTCGCAGGACGGCGGGGCTCGGCCTAAGGTGAAGCCAGATGGGGGCGCCGGGGGGCGGCACGGCGGCCGCTGGAGGGCCAGAGCGAGCCAGTCCGCGGAGAAGCCGGCCGGCCCGTCGGCGGAGGCGGAGCCAGCGGCGGGGGGCCGAGCTCAGGCCGGGCCGGAGCCCAGCAAGGGCGTGGGGCGCTCCCTGCGGCAGAAGCTGCAGGCCGCGGTGGGCCAGTGCTTCCCCATCAAGAGCGCGGCCCGCTCGCCCAACCTCTCGGCGCAGCGCAAGATCCACCTGCGCGAGCTGATGCTGGACACGTGCCCGTTCCCGCCGGGCTCCGAGCTGGCGCGCACCTGGACCCTCATCAAGCAGCACACGGCGCCCGTCTCGGACGACGAGGCCCTGGTGCCGCCGCCCGCCGAGGACGAGGACGACCGCCTGCGGGAGTGCCGGCGCATCAGCATCGAGCAGGGCGTGGAGCCGCCCCCGAACGCGCTGATCCACACCTTCGAGGTGACCGCCCAGATCAACCCCCTCTACAAGCTGGGCCCGAAGCTCACGCACGGGATGCGGGAGCTGGCCGGGGCGAGCCGGGCCGTGCTGGCCGCCGCAGACGAGGGGGAGGAGGACGAGGACGAGGAGGAGGTGGCCGCCGCCGCCTCTGCCCTGCTGCCCGGCGCGAGGGACGGGCTGCGCGTGCACACGCAGATCGACTACATCCACTGCCTGGTGCCCGACCTGCTCCCGCTGACCCAGCTGCCCTGCTACTGGGGCGTGATGGATCGCTACGAGGCGGAGGCGCTGCTGGACGGCAAGCCGGAGGGGACGTTCCTGCTGCGGGACTCGGCCCAGGAGGACTACCTCTTCTCGGTGAGCTTCCGGCGCTACGGCCGCTCCCTCCACGCCCGCATCGAGCAGTGGAACCACAACTTCAGCTTCGACGTGCACGACCCCAGCGTCTTCCACGCGCCCACCGTGACCGGCCTGCTGGAGCACTACAAGGACCCCAGCGTCTGCATGTTCTTTGAGCCGCTGCTCTCCATCCCCGTCAACCGCACCTTTCCCTTCGGCCTGCAGCACCTCTGCCGGGCCGTGGTGACCGGCTGCACCACGTACGACGGGATAGGGCAGCTGCCCATTCCCAGCGCCCTGAAGGAGTATCTCAAGGAGTACCACTACAAGCAGCGTGTGCGCGTGCGGCGCCTGGACACGTGGTGGACCTGACGGGGCTCCCGTGGCCTTCCCGTCTCCCAGACAGTACAGTCCTCACGCCCCTGCGCTAACTCTTCCCCCCGCTGGGCCACTGCTGCCCTCCACAGACTTCTTCCTCCGTTCGTGCCGTTTTAGGATTGAGACCGGGGGCTGCTCCCCATGCGACAGCTCGCTGCTGCCTGGCGGGCGGGCAGGCCGGGCAGCTGTGGAGACGGGCTCTGCGGAGCTGCATTCAGACCTGGGGGCAGAAGCCGCCCGGGCCTCCCGGCTGCCTGGGAAAGAGGCCCGGGGGAGCTGCAGCCCCCACAGGGCAAGAGGCAAGACCCCGCCGGACAGAGCCCAAGGCCCCCTCGGGTCCTGAGGGGAGTGGGCTGGGGGCCCGAGGTCTTGGCCACGTCTCGCCGCACCAGTGGCGATTGTTCCCAGGGAAGCTCAGCTGAGCTCAGTCTGCGGGAGTGGCTGCTTGGAAAAGGAGGTCAGTGGCACAGCGGTGCCTTATCCCTACGAGGCAGCAGGCCTACGCACACAGCCCCAGCCTCGCCGCGCTGGCTGGGCCGCCCGGCGCAGGTGTTGGGCATGAGGAGAAAAGCACAACGTTTGGGAGGGCTCTTTCCAGGCCAGGCTGCCAAATGCAAGCGTCAGGCTGGGCTTAACTCGCAACGACTCTGGCACAATCTGTTCTGGTTTCGATCCCGGTCTCACTAGCCGGCTCCCACTCTGATGGCTGCCCTGCAGAACGGAGCCTGCGGTGCAAGTCCAAGGACCAGCTTAGGAGGGGCAGCAAGTGCCCCTTGTGCACTGGCCCTGGGCAGGGGCTGCGCAGATCTGCCCCCGAAGGTCCAGGCGCTCTGGGTAGCGGGGAGGGGAGGCGCGAGCGGGCTGGACGGACCGAGCACGCCCATCCTCTCCGCAAGCTTCTGCTTCAAGGAGGCGCTCAAATCTCGCAGCTCCGTGGTGTGTGTGTGTGTCATTAAAGAGTTGTTTTTTTGTCTGGTTGCTTTTAGGTTTTTTTGCCCCATGCCTCCCCCTTTCACAGTTGGAGCGGCAGCTGCTGCAGTGTGGGGCCGGAGCTGCGTCTTCCCCAGAGGGAAGGCCTGCGCTGCACAGGCAGAAGGGCCCTGTAGCCCTCCAAGGCCAGCGGCAGCGGCACCACCTGGGAGCTGCTGCCCGCATTTGTGTCCGGGGCCCAACGAGGCTCAGGGAAGCGGCTGCCAGGTACGGCGGGCAGGTGGCCGTGGGCAGGTGGCCGATTTAACGTGCCCGCCTCAGAGGCTGGCAAACGGCAGGGCCGCTCTGGAGCAACAGCCAAGTTCTGAGGTGGGGAAGGCGGCAGTCCGAAGGAGGGGCGTCCCGGCATCCCACCTCCTGCAGCAATTCGCGCTGGTGCGCAGAACTCTTCCGAACACGAGCACAGGCCTCATGCCGGCTCCTGGCTCCCCCACCTCACGTCTACTGTAAAAGACAATGCATCCCTTCCTCAGCCCCCCATTCTTGCGTGGGAGATTGTGCCGTGGGTGCTTCCGTGCGCCAGAGAAGAGCCCGAGGGGGAGAGCCCCGCCCTGCACCAGCCTCCGCAGCTGGGACAGGTCCCTGCAGACATGCACTCATCCCGTGGGCCTGAAAGGCAACCTCTGAGCCCCAGCGCTGGCGTGCGGGCTCCCACCCGTCCCGAGGGCAGCCACCCGGTGGGCCAGGCCCATGTGCCACACAGTGCCCTCATCATGCCCCCACTTCATGCAGCAGGCGCTCAGCTGCAGCGCGCCTGGTCCCAGTGAGGCCAGGTGGAGACCGCCCTCCGGAGCACCACTGCCAGCGGCTGCCTGTGGCAGAGGCAGCCCTGTGGGACGGCCAGTGGGGTGCCTGCCAGAGGGCTTAGCCCGTGAGCAGGTACCAAAAATTACAGGACGTCCCTAGATGGGGAGCAGATGCCCTTTCTCGGAACCCTGCGTGGCACCCCCCGTGGCGGGCTGGCTGCTCTTGGAGCGGCTCACTTCCCACAGCTGATCCCCAAACGCCTGAGCACTCCCCACCTTGGGAAACTCTGGAGTGCCACCAAAATGGGGGGCGGGGGGGGGACATCTTTCGGAGTGGGCTGAACAGCTCGTGGCCTCCAGGTGGCTTGGGCCGACCTTCCATCGTGTCGTTGCTGCATCGGCCGCACTCCCCAAGAGCAGCTCATGTCCACGGAGGGCTGGGGCAGACCAAAAGACCAAGGTGTGTAATGGAAGGGGAAGGGGGCAGGGAAGAGGAGGAGGAGGAGGAAGAGGGAGGCCCGTTTCTCGGGGACGGAATGAGGTGAGGAGCTACAAGTGGGCCGGGCCAGACTCCGGCCTTCCCTCGACTGCGCAGCCCCTTGCCTGAAGGAAGCCCAGCCGAGCGCAAGGTGCAGGGTCCGGACGGTCCACCTGCCCTTCTCCCCTCCCATCCTGGCATTCGCCCACTCACACACCCCTGCAAGCAAGCGCAGGGGCACGTGGGGCCAGCCCTCCACCCTCGGGCACCGCAGCGTCGGTTGCCAGGTGCTGGGGCCTGCCGTCGAAGCGGCGCAACGCGGTTCAGCATGGCTCCGTGAACCAACACGTTTGCTTCCATCAGCAACACGGACTCGTCTTCGATATCCCATGAGCAGCAAGTCCGTCTGTGTCAAGCCCAACTCAAAACGAAAACAAAAAGCCAAGCATTTAAAAAAAGAAATTAATACAAAATAAGCACAGCTTTATCATAGAGGTTAATAAAAAAGGGCTAATACTTAAATTCTGTATGCCTTTTACAAAGCAAAAACTGGAAGGAAAAAAGCAGCAAAGGAGTCCAACAAAGCAATCTAAAGTCAGAATCTGGAATTTTTTTTGTAAAATGTTTTGTGGTTTTTTTTTTTAAATAACGTATTCATGGTTACCAGCCATAGTCATAACAAAAGTTATTCATAATAAAATGTATCTAAAATAACATTTCTATCTGAAACAGGAACCTTGTCTCTCTACTTTTTAGAAATAGTTCTCTCAGGTCTGTTTTTGTGGCGGGCTGTACGCTATTGTTCCATATACACTTTGGAAAAAGGCCTTTACATTTAAGACAGTTCTTGACGGTGGGGGAGAGGGGGGAGGACGCGAGGTCCCTCCGTACCGAGGAGCTTGCCCAGGTCGGCTGGGGCGTGAAGGCCGTGGCCGGCGAGGGGGCGCAGGGCGGCCTCGATTCAGAGGCGTGAGACCCTCCTTCCCACCTGCCCCCCCACCACACACAATGTGATGAGCGGACATGCTTTCGCTTTGGTGCCCCGTTCGCCCCGCCATGAACTTCACAGAGGCCCACCCACACCGGCGTGGCTGCTAGATCCGGATGCTTCGGCGTCTTGCCGCCTGCATCGCCCTGGGGGAGAAAGGCATGGCCAGCCCCCCCATCCCCGCGCACCTCCTGGGACTGCCTCGTTTCTACGTCTGGAGGGTCGGCGGTGGGGGTTGGCCGCCACGGCCCCCTCCCTCCTACCCAGCGAGAAAGTTGCGCAAAGCCCGGGAGGTGCACAGCACGCATCCAGATGCCAGCCCCAGGCCCGCGCGTGAGGCGAGCTGCCCAGATCCCCATCCCGACGGGCCCCCACCGGCCACCGGCGTGCTCACGGAGGCCCAGGCACCCGGGGCCGGGGCGGCTCCTGCCCAGGAACCTCTCGCCCGTGCTGTCCCACCCCCAAGCGCAGGCGGTGGTGGCAGCTCCCAGGCCCCACTGTCTCTCCTGCCACCCACTCCAATCCCTCACGCCCACTAGGCCAACCTGCTCCTGAAAATTCATTCGTGCCAGGAGCCCCCACCCGCAAAGATGCTGCCCCTCAGCCCCGAGTGAGAGTGGAGGGAGCCCCCCCGCGCCGGGAAGCAGGGCTTTGATACGGCCGGCCGGCCCGCCCACCCTGCAGTTCAGCCCAGACACCTTGAGAAGAGACAACCGTGCTCCCAAATCACAGAAGGACCGCAGGAAGTCGACGGCCGGGCTTGCGAGACCCACCAGGGACGCGTCCCGGCCGGACTCCTGCGGCCCATCCCAGAATTCATTAGCCAGGAATGAATCGTGTCCCTGCCTGTACAATTAACCCGAACCTGCTCAACTGAGAACTTTGCTCCCGAACTGCAGAACTGCCGACGGATCCCCCAAACCCCCCTGAACTGCTTCAACAAAACTTGGCGGACTCCCACCCCAAACCGCCCCTCCTAGGAGCTGAACATCCCACGTGGGCATTACCAATGTTGCTCCTGGGGGAAGGGGAAGGGGAGCGAAGGGCGGCCAGGGGTCCCTCTCCGATCCCCACTGCCACCCCGTCCGGTCCCCCGCACCCATGGGGCAGCACGTGGGGGCGGCTTCATTTTCTTAAAACGTGGAATGGACAAGCCTGCCAGTGCCAGCGCCCCGCATCCCTCGCCAACTGCTTTTGGTCGGAGGAAGTATTAGAGGCACTTTTGAAAACGCGTCGGCCACCTGAAGCGAGCCGGGCTGCCGCTCCCCCTTCTCCTCCCAGGCCGGGCGCAGAGAGTGAGCAGCCGAGTCAGCTCAGACGGAACCAGCTCGCCCGTCAACCCCGCAAGGCCTCCTGGGCCCTGGTGCCGCTGCCTCTTTCATGCCAGCCCCACGCCTCCTGGGGGCGGGGGAGACCCTTCCGCCTGCGCCCTCGGTCACACTTCCCCCTGCCTTTGCACGTTTCCAGAAAAGGGGGAGGAAAGGGAGAGGCCGTTGGCATACAAACGGTGGGAGGGGGCGGAGGAAGGAAAAACAAACAAGAAAGGGAAGAACGTGGCCCAACCTCAGCCTCCTTCTGCCTCTGCGAGTTAAACTTCTGGGAGACTCTGCCAACTCCCACATACATCAAAGTATTAAACCAATAGCTGAAGTTATAATAATAATAAAAGATAGAAAAATATTAGAACACAATAAGATGGTAAGATTGTAGTGACAGCTTTTTCTCCCCCATCCCTCCGGCTGCTAGGGAATGCTGGAGGAGGTCGGGGGGTGGGACAAGAAGGGTTCGCCCACCCCCACCGCAACACACCCCGGGAGGAAAGGAGGTTATAACAAAAAAGGGGAAAAAATAAACAGCCACCCGAAAGCTTCACAGGAACACCAGCAGGTCCAGCTTCGTTCAGATGGTGGAAGTTTTGTCGGTGCCATCTGCAGGGAGAGAGAGAGAGGCAGAAGCAGGTCGTGAATACGAGCGGACGGGCAGGAGCACGCGTGGCCGTTGTCTGAACGGAGGGACAAGCAAGCCAGCGAGCCTCGGCCGTAGGCGAGGGCGGCTAAATGGCAGGCTGCAATGCGCAGGGGCGCCGGCTTCCACTGGCAGGGCAGGAAGGGTTGGCCAGGAGACGCCGGCGGGCCTCGCGGGCAGAAAAGCCACGGGATCCAGGCCGAGCAGGGCAAGCGCGAGGTCAGCCCTGCCTCGGGGGTCCTCCCTACGGGCAGCGAGCGCTGGGCAACGATGGGATGGAGAAAGGCTCGATTCCCGCCCAGCCACGGAGCTCGCTGGGCCACCCTGGAGGAGCTGCCGGCCCCTCAGTCGAACGCCTCCCAGGGACGACAGCGTCTTCGCCACCTTGAGCTCCTTGAAGGAAAGGCGGTGCTCACAAGCAAGGAAGAGAACGAGGGCAGCCAGCTCACGCTCGCTCGAGACGCAGGGCTGCCGAGCTGTGAGCCAAGATGAAGCAGGCGGGGCAGAGGCGGCACTCGGCCGCCTTCCCCTTGCTCTGGCACCACGGGGAGAGGGGGGGCATGCAGGGCAGAAGAGATGGGGCCTTCCTTCTGGCAATCCCGCTGGCTCGTCCTCCTGGCTGGCCCCCTTTCAGTCCCTCGGCTGGTGCTTCTGCATTTCAAGATCTTTGCGTGACCCAGCCTGGGCAATGCAATGCAAGGCGGGAAGCCCTTTATTCAGCATAAGCCCACACTGGATCCTCACCGCCCAGCGCGTGCTCCGTCATGCTGAGGCACAGGGACTCCAGCGTAGGGTTGATCTCCAGATCCGTTCCGGGGAGCTGGCAATCTGAGGGGGAGAAGGGCCGGGTGAACACTCGCTCGGGCTCTCCCAGAGCTCCGCTTCAGCCAGGAGCGACCGGGGAAGAGGGCGGACTCCTCTGGGTGCCACGAGATGCTGCAGCCCACACGCGCCCAAGTGCGCCTGCTCTCGAAGGCCCACCGCCCTCTCTGAATGGAGCGGGGGAGGCGGAGACGCGGCCAGTGGGGGTTACGCCAAGACGGAAAAGGAGGCCCTGCTGGCAAGGACGCCCCCCGTGTGAGGAAGCCGGCACACTCACCCTGCGGGAACATGAGGATGGCCTGCGGGGAGGTGTGGACGGGTAGCGAGTGGGTCCGCTGGACTGAGCTGCGGCTCTGGCCAGGCATACTGTTGCTGCCCCCAGGGTTGGCAAACCACAGGTTCTGGGGAGAAAGAGGAAGAGGAAGGGTGTCCGCAGGGGGCCACTCGCGCAGCAAACTGCCCCCCCCATCTTCTGCGGTTCCCTCAGTGAGACAGCACTTCTGAGCGCACACACTGGAGCTGCCCCTGGCAAAAGCCCAGCGACTCGTCCGGCGCAGCAACACGAGGGCCAAGTTCTCTTCTGGAGACGCTTCTGGTGGCAGCTGCGAGCAGGGCCAGAATGCCAGCAGGCGGAAGCGCTGGAGCCTCACTGCTGCCACGGGGGCCTAGGAGAGGCGCTTCGGCTGCGCAGGGTGGGCACAAAAGCCGGGAGGCCATCAAGACCCCCACAGCCAGGCCGCCTGGGTGCCTGCAAGGGGCCAGAGGCGGATCCCCAGCTCTAGGAGGAGGCCCCCGCTTGCCCCAGCCCAGCACTTTCCAGCTGTCAGCACTCAGGGCCCCCCCAAACTGCTGAGGAAACACAAACCATCTTCGCGGAAGGTTCTCCGCCATCACTGGCCTCTGCGTGAAGAACCCTGGTCTGAGGAGCAGCAGCCTGACGGCACACGCCCAGAGATATCTGCACGTGGCCCAACTTGCCGTGCCCAGACCACGTTCAGGTCCCAAAATACCGTCTCTTCTGACGCATCCCACCTGTGCTCCCAGCGTCCTACCTGCCGTCCTTGGCCCCCCAGGTTCGGGCTGGCAAGAGCATGTCGAGGGGAGACGCCACCAATCCCGGCAGGGCTCAGAATCCCAAGGCGGCTTGGCGGGATGGCACGGGGGGGCATCTGGAACTGCCGCTGACCTCTGCGTGCCACCCCAACCCCCATAGATCCAGCTATGGGGAGAGAGTTGGAACCAAAGGCCCACCTGGGAAATAAGCGGAGGGTGGACGAGTCAAACACAGCTTCCTCGATTCCTGAAATGCTGGAAGAGCCATGCGATAGGAATCTTGTCGCCTAAACCCACAACACGGCTTGAGCCTGCTATGCCTTGATGCCAAGTGGCGGAGCTCTTTGCAGGCGGAGGAACCGCCCACCTGCTCGAAGGCGCTCACCCTGCAGTCGACTCCTCCCTTCCGGAAGGCCCGCCCACCCACCCTCCCCACGTTCCACGGCTGATCCCCGGCCCCACCGTCCGCGGAGGCTCACCCCTTCTGTGGCCTGTAGCCTTGCATGTCCAGCATGGCCTTCCTCGGAAAGGTCCGGAGCAGCTTCAGCACCTGCTGCTTCCAGGACAGGAGCCTCTTCTTCTGGGTCTCCGTGAACGCCTGCAGAAACAGCCCAGGACAGCCATGTCTGGGGGAAGAACGGCCGGCGCCCTCGGGGTGCTTACCACCAGGCACGCGCAAGCACACCCACCTCGTGCATCAGGCACTTCTCTATCAGCTGGAGGTAACTAGTGATGTTCTCCTCGTCGGGCCGGGACACCAGCAACTGCGTGCACACTGCAGGTGGAACAAGGGGAAGGGAGAGCATGCGCACACCTGTCAGTCCGTGTCGCTGCAAACAAACGGGCCTCACGATTCAGTGATTATGTAACTGCGCCCGGAGCATGCAGGAAGTTAGATCCCCGCAGTGTTGGACAGCCCGGCATTCCTCAGGCGGGCGGCCTGTACCCATGGCAGCAAGAGGAGAAGCACCCAACTGCGTCCCACAAGCTCCTGCAGCCCAGGCTGTCCCACAGGAAGGGCATGTGTGTTCTGTGTTAACCTGCCAGAGCTCTCCTGGCGCACAGGCAACAGCCTCTGGGCCCTGCTTCCAGATCCCCACCACCGGCACCTTGCAAAGGAGAGCCAGCACGGCTGGGGCAGGGATGGGAATTGCAGTCCATCACACCTGCACAAGGGCCATTCCAGCACCATGGCAGGACTGGCACTTGAGCCTGCCTCCACCACAGCCCAGCTCTGCCACACTTGGTCTGCCATCCCCAGCATCCCCTCTGGCTCCAGAGCCCCTGCCGCCACCAGCAGTGAAAGGAAACGAGGGGGATCCTCAGGCTACACGGCAACACCGCCCCTGGCCAGCGCACCTTTGCCCATCACGCGGGTGAACTGTCCGGCGATGTCCCCTTCCGCGATGGGCGCGGCCCCGGACTCCCCGTCGCAGGGCGAGCCACTCGGGGGCGGGAAGGTGTCTGCGGCCGTCTCCTTTTCCTCGGCACTGCCGCCGCCGCCACCACCCTTCTCCAGGCCCAGCTTGGGAGCACCGCGCTGCTCTGCTGCCAACTGCTGGCCCTCCTTGGAGGCCGCCGTGGCCTGCAGGGTGTGGAATGCCTTGATGGGAGTGATGATGATCTGCTGCAGTTCCTGGAGAGCATTCCACAAGTTCCCACCTTCCAGGATATCCTGCCGGGAGGAGGAGGGGAAGCGAAAGCAGAGCATGACGAGAGCAAACCGAGCAGACTTTCAAACGGGGTCCTTGTGTTTGTCCTTCCTGCGCAGCGGCGGGTTTGGTGCAAGCTGAGAGGCCCTCCTTTGGAAACATAGCAAGTCAGCGGGGGCCGCCCAGGCCATCTAGTCTGACCCCCGGCTCCAGCCGGCTCCACTCGTGACACGCCAACAAGAAGCACGTATGCCCGCAAGAACCATTTTGCATCGCCCCAGCCTCACACCTCTTTGCCACGACAAGCCATTCCACTCCATGGAAAAGCCAGGCATAAAATGTAATGAGGAAATGAAGCAGCAAGTCTCAACCCAAACTACAGGACCCGGTACCACAGGATGGGCGGGGGCTTCTGAATCGGGGGCCTTCAAAAGGGTAAGTGAACGAACGACGTTATGGCGGAAAAGGGCACCCAAGGGGACTCGCCCTGCTCTGCCTCCAGAGTTGAGGCGCCTAAATACCAGTTGCCCGGAGAGGAGCAGGAGTGGGCGACCTGCTTGTGGGCTTCCCGCAGGCATCTGGCTGGCCCCAGGGGGAACCAAGGTGCTGGACTCGTTGGGCCTATGATCCAATCTGGCAGGGCTCCTTGCACATTCCATCACAAGGTAAGAGCCCTGCCCTTCGCAGATGTACCTGCACGAACCCAGGGTGGCGCTCCAGAAGTTGGAGCAAGTAGCACGTGCAGAGCTGGGGCTTCCACAGTTTGAAATGAACAAAGGGCTTCTCCTGAAATCATGAGCTATGCCACCATTGACAGGCAAAGGCCGTCTCATGTATAATCCAAGTGGGTATTCTTCGCCTCTCGTGCCCTCCTTGTGCTTTGCCTCAGAGCAGTGGTGGGGCTCAAACAGCCCTCCACCTCCTGTTGGACTGCAACTCCCATCAGCCCAGGGCAGCAGACACAACCATGAGGGATGGCAGGAGCAATAGCCCAACTGTCTCTGGAGGAGCACATGTTCTGTATCCCGTAGAGAAAATTTTCCAGCACGTTCGCTTCCGTAGGGGAAAAAAAATCCTTCTCAGAAGTCCATGAGGGGCAATTTTCCCCTTCCGGTATTTCAGGGCAAATACTTGCACTGCTGAACAGGAGGTTTCCCTTACCTTCTCCAGAGACTTCAGGACACTCTGCCTCTCCCGCAGCTTCTGGATGCTTAAGGCAATTTTGTGCCTTGCTCCTTTGGTTACATTCTGGTTCAGGGAAGGTTGGAAAAAGAGGGGTGAGCAACCCGCCAGCGAGTGCACCCACTCCTCAGCCTGCAGGGAGACAGCCCCATCCCAGAAAGGCATGTCACGCACGCATGCCCCTCTCTGCCACGAAACAGCCACAGGTGTTCAAAATATGCACAGGCCCGGCTGCATTCTGGACCAAGGCACCAGCCCGCTGGCTTCCTGGACATGGGGAGTGCTCCTGCAGGAGGGCTTATCAGAGAATATTCCCGGGACGCGTCCCACCCAAGGGGAGGGTCATGCATGCAAAGGGCAGCAGCTGCGACAAGAGCTGCGTGCTTAACCTCGCAAGCGCCTTGTGCGTTACCTGCGACTCCAGGTGCTGCTCTGTGAGGGTCATCATCTCCTCGTAAGTCATTTGGGAGAAGAGGGCTGCATATTTGTGGAGGCGAAGGCTCTTCAGCCAGGTAGGGACATCTGTGAAGAAGGGCCAAGAGGTCTTTCGGGAGAGCCTTGCCATGAGCTAATTGCCCAGAGAGAGCGAGCGCTAGCCCAGTTGCTGGCCCAGAAGTTATTACACAAAGCTACGGTGCAAACTGCACTCTAACGCACACGCAAAGGTGTCGAAGTTTATGTCCGGCAGGAAATTTTATTTAGTATCTTTGAAGCTGATTGGGAGCCAAAAAAGGGCGGGTTAGGGCTGAGGGAACGTGCCTGCCAAAGGCCTACGAGACTGTGCACGTCTCCATGAGTCTCATTCTCGAATTTCTAACAGGCACCATGCAGTCTTCCGCTCTTCAGAACACTGCTTGACACTTCAACAAGTGGAAGAGGCACCACTAGGCAGCAGAACTGGATTGAATCCCCAGCACTTCTACTTTGACCTTAAGCAGCAGAGGCAAGACGAGTCCCCTGCCTAGTTTTAGGAGCCCAGGTAACAGCATTTGAACTTGGTGCCTGTTTCGGCTGTCCACACTGAATGAGGAAGACTGTCTAATGTGCCCTTGTAAAAGGCGGCTCTTGCCAAAAATGTAGGCCAGCAAAGAGAGTCCTGGCACTGAGGTCTGTTGGGATGGAAAGTTTTTCCAGTTGTAGCTCAGGCTCACTGGACCAAGTCTATCAAAACCAACCAAGAGTCTTCCGGCAGCTTGGAAACTAACAAATGTATCCGGGCATAAACTTTAGTGAACCGCGTCCACTTCATCAGGCATCTTGTCAGCCTTCAAGAACCTCTGTTGTTTTTGCTATAACAGACTATCATGGCTACTCTTCTGGAAATTGCCGCAAGGCTACCTCAGCGCTCTTTCTCCAGGAAGAGAGGACCCCTTGTTTTGTATGGCTTCTGTACGAGGACGTGTCCACGACCCTCTCTTGAACCATCATGTCTCATGCCAGGGCAAAACTGGCAAACCGATGTGTGTACATTGCAGGCAGATAAAACACACACAGAGTAAACGAAGGACAAGAAGAATAAAGGTGCAGGCAAGACGGGTATGACTGAGTGAGGTGTGATTTTAAGAAGCGTGAGAAGCCCCAACAGAGTCAAGATGCAGCAGCACGTGATCTGAGAGGCCCCTTCGCGAAAACCCCCAGGCCCAGTACGGGACTGCCATCAGCCAGGCGCAACGCGGCCTCATACCACCTGCCAATCGGCGCCCACTCCCCCGGCCTCTCCGTTACCTTTCATGCCGCTGCCATCCTCCTGGAAGGTGTTGCGGCTGCCGGGCTGCTCTTCCGTCTGCTCGCTGCCTGAGGAGGCCACGCTGCTCTGGGGCGAGAGGGGTGCATGTTCTCCACTGGAGATGAAGGCTGGCCGGGCACCCAGCTCCTCCACACTCAGCCACTCACTGGGGACCTGCTGGCTGGTCGGGATGAGGGACATGGAGCGCTTCAGCGGGCTGGGGTGGATCTGGCAGGGGAGGGCTGCAACCAGAGTGGAAGTATCAGGACCTGAGCCATGAAATCATCGGAGGAGTGCACAGTCTTCTTTAGAAAGGGAAATTTAAGGACTGCTGGGGGCAGTCCTAGCTCCAAAGAGCAGACCTTGGGGTAAAGGACTAAACGACAGGCTCTGAAGTTATGAACATCTCACCACCGAAAAGAAAAGAAAAGAAAAGAAAAGAAAAGAAAAGAAAAGAAAAAAAAAGAAAAAAGAAAAGAAAAGAAAAGCATAATGTGGGTCCAGTCAGTGAAACTGACTGCTATGACCATTTGGAGGAACATTCTGAGAACTCCTCCAGGCAGGCCTGGGGCAACCTCAGCCTCACCGGCTGCTTAGGCATCATGAAAACTCAGTGCCAAGCATTTTATACAGGACTATGCAGGATCAGTGCCTAAAAATATGACAGCAACTCTGCCAAAGTGAGTTGAGTGTAGTAATGAGTTTCCCAGTGAGAAGAAGAAGAAAGAATAGCCTGACATTTCACAGGCAATGGAATACTTCTACCCAGAGATGGGAAAACTCTCTCCAGCTTGCTCAGCTCAGCTCATTTCCGAGTTTTTTCCTCATAAACCAGGAAATATTTGGGTTCATTTTCAAACCAACTAGAATTTCCCTAACTTTCTTGAGGGAGGCCTTCAAAGCAAATACTGGGGCTCAATCCATCAGAATGCTTTTCCTCACCAGGGAATTATTTAGTACTTGTTCCATTCAATCTGGTTTGACTTGCACAGGAAAACGTCTCACTGGATTGTGCCCTTGGGTTGTGTGGAAAACTGGTGGGGGCTCTCCTTGGGAGGGACATTCCGAGGAATAGTGTACCGAGATGCCCCCCCACCCCGATTCTGCTCAGCAGCCCTGCTCCCCACACCTGTGTTTGCATTGCTCCCAATACTGTTGATGGCCGATGGCACCGAGCCCGAGGAGTGGAAGGACATGTGCCCATTTTCCCGAGGCGGCTTCTCCTGCCAGCCGTGTCCCAGGTCTCCCAGGCCTGTGTCCACCGGACCTTGCCACTCGTCCGAGCCCTGGCGCGAGTGGTACGCTGTGTCAGGTCGGCCCCTGCTCTGGCCGGAGTAGCCGCTGGACAGGCGCTCCTCGAGGTGGCTGAGCCAAAGGGCCAGGGAGTTGCGGTCATCCAGCGTGGTGGCCGGGTGGATGAGGGCGTAGGAGAGGAGCTGCCTGCTCTCCTCGATGAAGAGGTTGCTCTCGATGGAGTAAGCCAGCACCTTCTGCAAGAGCGTCATGTACTCCGACTTGGCATCTGCGTTGCCGGGCTGGAGAAGCGGCAGGTGGGAGAGGAGCAGCGAGACCACTTTGTCCTTTGGCTCTTGATGCCACTGACTGATGACGGCTGCCGGAGAAGGAGACAGGGTGCAGGGAGAGGGGGGACAAGTTACAAGCAGTGGCTCATGCAATGGGGGTCCAGGAATCACTTCCAGGTGCTCCCGTCTCAGCCCCTCTACACAGAGGCAGAATCCAGCACGCCCAGACACTGACAACAGCTTTCGGTGGTATGTACATGGCAGAGTGGTACCTGGGCCCCACCTGCTGCAGCAGAAGCAGCCTCGCGATGCCTCAAAGGCTAACCAATTCATTATCGCCCTAAGAAGCCCGTCGGTCTTGAAGGGGCCACAGGACACGTGGCTGCTTCTACTATACGTGGCATTTTCACAGAGTCGTGTCAGCAACAACGCAGTAAGAGCCTTGCTGGATCAGACCAAGCGTCCCTCTAGAGCAGCCTTCTGCTTGCACCGCAGCTCTCGCGGTGGCCACCCAGCCGCCCCGGGGACCCCACAGGCAGGACGTGAGTGCGACAGGACCTTCCCACCCAGCCTCCCGCTGCGAACGCTCCAGGGAGCTTCGGTCACCAGGCAAGACAGAAGCACATTTGCCCCTTCTTGGTGTCCGCTGCTAGAGGGCCGCACTGGCTGCTTCGTCCCCCAGCCCCACTGTTCCATAACTGGGAGAGGCCCAGATCTGTGAGCTCTGAAGGCAGGGGTGGCAGCTGCCTTGATCAAATGGCCCTTGTGGGGATGGAACGGCGTTCACACGGATTGGAAAGATCGGATTAAACTTGTGAAGACTTTTGGCCCTAATTATCTGCTCGTTGAAAAGGCAAGTGCCACAGGATAGTCACCCCAACATGCATCTGTTCTACAATCTTAACCTGAAAGGAGCTGTAGATTAGCTACAGTGCAATCACTTTCTTTTGCCTTCAGTTAGGAATGGACCACGGACTGCTTCTCTACACACTGTTTTTAAGTGTGTGTGTGTATGTGTGTGTGTGTGTGCAAAGCATGAATTGTGGAAAGTGAATGCCTATGAACTCACAAAAATGGAATTAGCTGCATGGGCCCTTCACGGCCAACCCTGAGGTTCTGTGAGGGAGGGGAAGCACGGTGCTCCATGACATTATGAATGGGGAGAAGCGAGTTATGGATGGGGAAGGAGAGGATAAAGAATTCTCTCTTCTGTCATAATACCAGCACTCACTCAGTTACTGGCAGTAGGTTAAGGACAAACAGAGGAACAATACAAATTAATGTATGTAAATGGCCACCACAAGATGGCAATGAGCTGGGGCGGCTTTCAAAGAAGAGGCACTAATTCATGGAGGTCCAGCAACAGCTATCAGTCACAACCACTCAACCAACTCTCCACGTTCAGGGAAAGCGGCGCATACCTCTGAATGGCAGGTTCTAAGGGGCAAAGAGGTGGGCGGGCACGGGCGAGTGCTTTCATATCCTGCTTGTGGGCTGCTAGAAGGCGTGTCATGGCCACTGTTAGGGACAGGCTGCTGGACTAGAGTCACCCTTGATGTGATCTTCCATGGCTCATCTTTTATGAAATGGCCCACAGCCTGGAGGACAAAATCAAACTGCATCCATGGAGTCCTAAAAGGCCACAGGAAGAAGTTGCTAACTGGTCTCTGTCATGGGCGACCACAATGTTATACCTGCCTGTTATTTTCGGAGTCCATATATATCCGGAGGGATTTGCCAGCATGGCCATCGGCGTCTATCACAGACGTCCTGCCCAAGTCAATGAGGGGTTCACGACCTCGGGCTGGCCTTGGTAGCCAAGTAGAAAGTGCTGGCTGCTTGGTCACCCCCCTTCCCATGCTGTGCCTCCAGCTTCAGGTTTTGAGCTTGAATCTTGCATGCTAGCTCCACACCTGAAGCTAGCAAGTGGGGAAACGTGTCCCCGCAGGATTAGCAGTGTGCTCAGAGAACCTCGGCAGCCCATGACAGAACACAAATTTCCATTTCTCTCCTCTGCCTTGGGGTGAGGTACTGGACATCTCCCCCCGGCACCTGTGCGGTGCCTTTAAGCAGGACGCAACAGCAGCCATGATGGCCAACCCATCCCGTCACGGGCGCATGCCCCACAACGACTGCCACGTGAGCGGCTCCTCTGGATCCAGTCCTCCAGGCCACCGAGTGGCCAGGCACCAGTTCGAGAAGGCGAGCAGACGACGTACCTGCGCTGTTGGCCTCGGATTCCAGGACGTGGATCTCAGAGCAGTCTGCCAGCGAGTGCTCCAGGCACAGCTGCAGGAAGCGGGCTTGGGTGCGGGAGATGCGCTTGAGCAGGGAGAGCAGGGCCACGGTCTGCTCACATTCATTCCAGCCTTTGAACCAGCCCGTGAGGATGCCCACCTGGTCCCGGAACATCATGGTGGCTCACGCCTCGGGCTTAGCAGCAACCTGCCCACTGTGGGGTCAAGGGGAGCTCCAGGGTGGGGGAACCCCTCACATGGTTCCGACTTCCAGTCTTGGCGTTCAGGACCAGGGTGCAAACTGAGACTCCAATTCTCCCGTCACCAGAGAAGCAGGATGGCATGGAAAGGGAAGCTTTGCTGTTGCCGAGGTTAGTCTACAGACAGTCTATCATCAAGATCCTCCCTCTTTCTCAGGCAGACTCGGATCCCCCTGCAAGAGAGAAAGCCAGCCAAGTGTAAGGACCTTCGTTTCCCTCTCTGCGAGTCTACACCCCACAGAAATATGCTGAAAACATACAACTCCAGGCGCAGACGGAAAACAGTCGGAGGAATCTACTGCCCAGAAGTGCTGCTTTGTGCAGCACAGCGACAAGGAAGAATCCGAGCCTAGCAACTTGCCACCCACACTGGATCGTCCTTGTTGTGCGAGCTCCCCAGAGACGATGTATGCGGAGCATTAAGAAAGGAATCTTTGAAGGAAGTATCAGCTCCTTCAGTGGGGATGCGAGACAGGTTTGGAGCAGCGGTGTTCAAAGACAAGGTCAGGGCAGTCTCAGGAGAAAGCCTGCAAGGACGACCGTTGTGCACAACTCGCCTCGGTACTTTCAGCAGCAAGATGCGGGGCGGGAGAGTTAAACCCACCGGTGGAGACGGGTTTGCCATCACTTCAAGCACGGCGCTCACCCAGAAATGCCAGCCTAGGCCACGATCGAAAACAATTACCTCAATCTGATAAACACATTTTCCGCCCCTTCACTGCGCTTACAGAGGGAAGAGCTTCCAGCAGTCTGTGCAGGGCTGACACCTAAGCTGACTCGCAATAATTTGAAACTGGCACCTACCAACACCATTTTTCTAGCTTACATAGTCTTTTCTAAACACAGACAAAGAGTCCCTGGCCTAAACAACAACAGCCCGTGTCCCCAGCTAAGTACATGTCAGCAGCGCATATTCATCTCACATTACTGTTACCTCCCCACTTTTGGTTTTTCTGCCCTGTGAAAATTTAAACCTTTAAGTCTCTCGGGCCAAAGAGCTGCACTGTCCTTGCTTATGTCAACTGCTGTATAAGTAACAGAAATGAAGACTCTGCCCCAGAGGCAACATCTGAAAAGGGTGCAGATGACTTGCTCGAGGTCAGAAGCCATCACCGCCCGCCACCTTCTTCTACTCCTCAGCACCCAGGATGCGACCGACCGTCTAGGAAGTTGAGGGGGGTCCTTCTGGATAAGGGCTCCCTTACCCAAGCCCCTGCTGCTCATCGGGACAGGTGAAAGAATCGAGAAACGGAAACGCCGCATCGATAAATGTAGCACGAGCACTGCGGCTCCCTGGATGTTGTCATGGCCTTTAACAGCAGAGAAATCTTTCACTTAAGGGGAAGGGAAGCAGCCCCTAAAACCATGCTTCTATTAAAGCTCTTATATAAAAAGAGAGCATCTGTCCTTTTAAAAAAAGAGAAAGAACATACAGAGGAAATGGCTGTCTGGGTCCCTCTATTCTCTGGACACTATAATTAGAGCTAACCAAGGCAAGCACGATCCCCAAAGAAAACAGCAAGGAGAAGCCTGGAGGACTAGCAAGGCAGCTGGCCCTAATTATACCTTCAAAAGAGAAGGAAGACACACCAAATGTCATCCACAGCCACATGTGTGGAGGAGGGAGATACTGTGCTGTATAGGTAGGGCTCACAAGCACGACAGAGAAGGGCCCCAGCGGCTAAGTGAAAGAACACAAAGCCGAAGACTGACAACACTTTGCACTGCTCAGCCACAAAATGCAGATGGGACAAGACAGGAAGGGCTAGAAAAACCCCAGTTTCTATAAATATGATAGCTATACACCCAGTTTTTAGTATTTTCACAATTTTCTAAGGTAATGGCACCTTACAGTTTGATAGTCGTTTCTCAAAGTTTGCCCAAGGGCAGGAAAAGTATTTCCATTATGTAAACAAGCGAGGGCTAAAACCCTGGACATTACAGACATGTTCCAGTGACTCAGCTAAACAGCTGCAGTGTATTTCACAAAGAATCGAAACGGGCAGAGCTGATCAATTTTCTCTTGCGTTGTAAAAGAGCAAGGCTAAAACCAAAACAGGTTGCCTTCCTAGCAAACTGACAGGGCATTTAACTGGAGAAAAAGGATGAAGAACATAAACTTCCGTATAGCCGGAAGTGCCTGATCCTGCCAAATCTTGAAAGTTAAGCAGGGGTGAAATCTGTATAATGACTTAATGTTGTGAACCGCCCAGAGAGCTTCAGCTACAGGCGGTGCAGAGATGTGATTAATAATAATGAGGAGGAGGAGGAGCAGGTGGTCTGTGGCTCCCTACCATCTTGTAAGAATAGCATCTTCCCCAAGCTGGTGTCCTCCAGTTTCAGTCATTCCCAGTCAGCATGCCCAATGGCCATGCTGGCCAGAGATGAAGGAGGCAGCAGTACAACAGATAGGGAGGGCTCCTACTTGCAACAGCTGGCAAAGCAAACTTCTGTTCCTCACAGCTGAGAATCAAAATTTGGAAAACACGGCGGCTAAATCTGTAAATCAGGCAGCAAAAAGGCCGCTCAGTCGATCTCCAGGTTTCCCAACTCAGAACTCCCTTTCAGGACTCCAAGGGCTCCGTCACACTACCTGGAGCGAGTGACACCAGCACCTCTGGCCCTATTGCAGCCGCACAACTGCATTTCCTTAGAACAGCAATGGGGAACTTGCAGTCCAACAACATCTGGAGGGCGCAACGCCTGCCTGCCCTTGCCAAGCCAAGGGGAAACTGCAGCTCAGCCTCTCCCAGAGGGCTGCGGGCTGCCCACTGCCACCTCAGAATAAAGCAGTCACACTGCAGGGCCAAGAGCAACATGCTGGGGAAGAATACAGTTGACCTCAGAAGGGAGATGCTCCGAAGCCTTGCTTCATTTTATTTAATTTTATTTTAATTTTATTTTATTTCTATACAGCCCAGTAGACAAAGAACGCTAAGTAGTGAATAACAGGTAATAAATATAATAAAACACAATATAAAACAGTAAAACATCTTAACCTCACATCAAGAAGTTAAAGCCACATTTTAATGACATTTAACACTTATTCATACTGCTAAGCCTGCTAGCAACGGCTGGCAATTCCACTTCCATCTGTACTTGGAGTTAGCAAACATCTCAGGACAAAGACAGAGGTTTTTAACCTGGCGCTGAAAAGACAGCAATCTGGTGCCACGCGGGCCTTGGAGGGGCCACCCTGCATCATCTGGAGACACCCTTCCTGCTTGTCGCCACCAGCCAAGCCTCCCTTGGGAGTGGCCCTCGGAGGAAGGCCTGGGATGCGGCGCATGGTGTCAGGATACCTTGTGGGCAGATGGGGTGGTTCTGTTAGGCATTATGGGCACGAGCCACGCAGGGCTTTACACATAAAAAGCAGCAGCATTTGGAGTTGAGCTTGGAGGCACATGGGTAGCGAGCGCAAACTGGCAAATCTGGAGTTAGTGGTTCAGACCGTCTGGTCCCAGCTATTAGTCTGTCACGTCTTGCACAAGCTGCAGCTCCCGAACTATCTATAAGGGCAGCCCTACACAGAGTGCACTCCAACAATCTATGTCAGGTCACACACACGCACAAAACAGGAGAAACACAGTGTATTCTTTGGTGCTGCGAAACAGATTCTCTCTGGACTGTCTGCTCACAAGAGCCTTACAGGAACATGCAGGGCCTAATCTTGCCCCTTCCCAAATAGTCGGTCTTACTTGTGCTGCAAAGATGCCCAGCAAAGCCCGGCAGTATCTTTCTCCCCTGCCCCAGCTTCACAGAAGGGGGTACTCCTGAGAGTGGTCACCATTTATTCCAGTCTTTAAAAGATGTGCGGACGACACAAGCCAGGCAGAGCCTCCTGAATGATCCCTAACACTGTTTACTCATGTTCCTGTAAACAGTCTAACACTAAAGCCAAGGACTGAATACTGGCTGCGGCACAATGATCCTCTGCCCAAGTTGTTTGAGAAAACTGAGTCACAGCTTGCTTTACTTGAGTTGTCCTCTCAGTGGAGACTCTTTGCACAAGCCTAGCCCAGGACATCTATACACACACGCACACAAGCCAATTTCTCTCTATGGAAGCACATGCAAACGGGTTCACAACTGAACAGGCGGCCCAGAAGATAAACAGCAGGCCAGCCCTAGCCCATCGCCCTTGCTACCGTTCATACACCACCACATGCAAAGCGGCCCATGGCATGCCAAGCTGACACTCCGTGCTCAAGTTCTCCTTGAATGCACTCCTTCCACTAAAAAAGAGGGTGCAATCCTATGCACATCCAGAAAGAAAAAAACAGGGCTACAACTCCCAGCACACCCCAGATCAATATGCTGGCTAAAGCATACTGGGAATTGTAGGCCCCCTTTACCTGTCCATGTTGAGAAGGGTAAAACAACCACCATGAGGTTATGTTCTATACCTTTGAACTAGCTGGGCCTTCTTGCAGGTGAAGAGATACACGACACGGTGCAGAGCATTTCTCTACAGGGACTTCGGGATTAAGACCAATATGTGAAAAATAGGTGGATATTACGGGAACATGGCATTTGGTTATCGAGTGTTTGTGAGGCGAAAGACATGAATTAAATGCTGTCACATCCAAACACATAAAACAGTGCTTATGTGTACTACACTTCATTTCTGCAAACAAAAAGCTAACACAGTTAGCCCATAATATAGTCTGTGCCTTTTCATTGTTAGGACTCCAATCAATAACATTATAAAAGTTTACAGAACAAACCTTTCATTGAAACATGAAATTTTGACAAGCCCTCACCCGTCAATGACACAGAATATGGCCCCTCGTGATTCCTGGCCCAGTGGCAACCAAAACCCCCTCTCGAGTTTCCTAACCTGCTGCAGCTTTCTGGTTCCAGTTTCTAGGCAGACATAAGGATGATAGACTCTCACAGTCCTGTTTTCTCTGCCTTGATTAATCTAGTTATGCAATATTAGTATATGCTAGGAAATCTGAGGGGGAAACTAATAAAAGAGGGCCCTAAGGATATAGCTAAAATAAAGCAAAAAACCTTCCACAGTGACTTTGCCAGTCTAGAACAAAGTCAACTTTTAGTGAAAACTGACTGCATTGTCTAGACTAGTAACTTCTATAGTTTGCATGGAGGTCTTGCAATGGAGAATGGTTCTTACACACCAGAGATGTGTAAAGTGTGTAACAGTCTAACAACCTGAGGTTCCCAAGGCAGATGTCAGCATTACCAAGAGCATGCTATCCATTAGTCCTTTCCTGCCCAGGTCCCAAGACATGCAAGGAAACACTAAATGTTGGTGGGAAGGGAAGCAATTATTTCAGGAGTTAATATATTTTACACCTTGGGTGTCGCCATCAATTCATCTCCTTAGGGCAGGACAAAACGGTCCATTCCAGAGGGAGATCAGAACCTGCTGGGACTCCATGGTCCATGTCCACCAGAGCATTGTCATTGGAAAGGAAAGCACGCATGTCATTCCACACGTGGCAGCATCAGCTGGACACGAGAACAAGCTGCACAGAAGAAATGATGGATTTGTGGAATTGATGCGGGGTGGGGGGAACAATTCAGACAATCGGCTGCACAGAAGATGGAGCAGATGTTCGGTATAAATTGCCTTTTAATCCAGAACCCACTGGACAGAGGCCTTCACAATTTACACAGCACTAGCGGCGTATCCTGCTCTCCTCTGTCCCGACAAGAAGAACAGCAGCATATGCACCCGCCAGCACCCCAGCAGAGAACAGCAATATGCTTCCCACATGAGAGGCTCCGCAACTACCTACCCTATACCTTCACCATGACTTCAGCTTTTCTGTTCTTGAACAAGTAGCATGCTTCTTTCAGCCCTGGTTGCTCCCAGACCCAAAAGCGGCGGCAGCAAAAGGGAACTCTCCCACTCCTTATTTGCCAGGCTAAGCATATGATAACAAAAAGCACTAATAAATTCCTAAAGAAGAGCTGCAATAACAAAAACAAGGCATTTCAGTTCGTTACGTAGCAATTTGATAGCAACAGCTATGCAGAACTAGGTGCTGGTACATTCCAGAAAGAAAATAAAGCTATAGAACAGAAAGAACCCAAGAAGTCGTAACAGAATCTACAATATAAAGCAGCAATGAGGTCCCAGTATGAAATGTGCGAGAAGCAAAGTGACGATGGGGCTTCCCTAGCAAGTTGCAGGAGGCACATTCAATGAACTAGCATGAAGTGGGAAAAGGCGTCACACACAGCCAAGAAAGGAGGTTCCCATGTTGGAAAGCAGGCCCTAGTTCCACACTGAGAAGCAGAAATGTGCCAAGTCCCCTTCAGGTCTCACAAGGATCACAATCCAGCCCAAGATAGCACTTCACCTTTCCTGACTTCCAGTTTTTTAATGACAGTTGCCTATTTATTTTCTATATGTTGTGATTATTCCACCCCAGTTTACAAGTGCCGCAAAAGGAACTGGGGGCGGGGGGGTTCTAATGGAGAAAATAACAAATTGCTGGACTGTGATCATCTTAGATCAATCTGATTATACACTGTTGAATAGCCATGGTTTGTGGCTAAACCCAAGAACATTTCCAAAGTCACATAATAACCCGAGAAAAAAAATCTTTCCAACAGGATTCTTAAATAAACAGTGACACAAGAAGCATCAGCATGAAGCACATTTGGTGTCCGAGGATCTTAACATTCTTAAAGTTGTGTTCCAGCAGAAAGACAAGTGAAGTTGTCTGGGGAGACTCAGTAGTCATGGAAAGTTTCCGAATCAGTGTAGAGGTAAGAGCATAGATAAAAGTATCATAGCTAGAATAGCTGGTTAATAGTTAATGCTCCAAACATAGGAAAATGAGAAGAAGGGATTTGGGTGCAGGGTGAAAGCAAGCCTCTGCTAATAATGACAAGACAACTTTTAGCTGGAAAACCCTGGGTTTGGGGCATGAGGAGAGGGGAAAGCGACAGCCCCTATCCAAAGGAGAGGAGATGCTAACTTTTGGTCAAAGGACACCACTGGAAATGGGATAAGGGAGTGAAAAAGACAAATCCATCTAGGGTTAAGAAGCAGAGGGGTCCTGAACCTCCACATTAAGCGTATTATGCGTTTTTCGCAGCAGAGGCAGAGGGGGTGAAGAGAAAGTGCCATCTATCAGAGCTGGAAACACCACGCCGAGCTCACGGGCGCAAAAGCCACGGACCTCTGCCGGGGATGCTAGAGCTCCGGCCTATCCGCCTGGCGCTACCAGCCCCCCCCCCGAATCAATCACTGAGAACCCCTCCTTGTTCTGGCCAGGCAGGCGAGCGGGGGAGGCGGCTCGACGAGAGGCCTGCCGGATCGGCCCAGGGGCTCTCGGGGCTCGCCGTCGCTCGCCCCCCGCATCACCGACGCCGAGGGGCAGCGCCCCCGGACCGCCTCCCGGGGTCTGCAGCGCCCTGCAAGCCCGCTCGAAGCAAGCAGGCGGCGGGCGAGGGGGGCGGCGGGGCGCGACGAGGGGCGCAGCCCCGTCCGGCCTCCAGCGGCGGGGCGGGGCGGGCGAGGGGTCCGGGGAGGGGCGTGTCCGTCTCCAAAGCGGCCCCCGCGGGCGGGGCCTCCCTCGCCCCCTGAGGGCGCGGGGGAGGGGGCGGCGGGGGCCGAGGGGGCAAGAGGCCCGCGCCCCGCCGCCGCTCCCCCGCCCGCGCCCGCACTCACCGTCGCCGCGGCCCACGGGGAGCGGGACACGCACCGCACTCGCGCACACGCGCACACGCACTCACACACACACACGGAGCGCCAACCACCACCAGCACCACACACTCCAGAGGGCGGCGCGCGACGTCACAACGCACGCCAACGCAAGCACGCACCCCGGCCGCACGCACGCACGCACGGACGCACGGCGCGCGTCCCGGCCTACGTCATTCGGCTCGCGTCTCCAGTGGCTGGCGCTGCGCGGGCCCAACCTGGAGGGAAGGCCTTCGACCAATGAGCGGCAGCTGCTTCTTTCGCTCCCCTCCGACGAGCGAGGAGCGAGCGGAGAGCAACTTCCCTGCCCAGTCAAAACCCCCGAGCGGAATGCTGCGCCTAGTCCCGCCTCCCGCCGCCGCCGCTGTGGCTCCTCTTCCTCCAATCCCCTCCGCTCGTTCTGCTCGGGGGTGTTCCTGGCCAATCCGCCAATGAGCTGATTGTGGGAAGGCTGTTCCCGAGTTGCCAATGAGAGGATGCGAAACCGTGGAGCGAGGCGGGGGGCGGGGGGGAGTGAGGAGGCGTGGCCTCAGCGCGTCGCTCGCCGCGCCCCCGGCCCTGTTTTCCCGCCCAAAGCGTCCCCTCCCACTACAACATCCGCTACGGGCGCCGGCCCAGGCTGACCCGAAGGGCCTACAACTCCCAGCATGCCTCAGCCAGCATCGCTTCCTGGGGCATGCTGGGAGTTGTAGGCGGGTTTTCTGACTAAACTTTCATAGGCCTGCGCTTCAAGAGTATGTCAACAACGCCTCATAACACTCAGAAACGTTTTCTGCCAAACGCGCGCGGAAGGCAAAGCAGCAAGAAAACAACTCCAGTAGACTAGTTATGACACACACACACACTAAATAGAAGTATGAATCTTGGCCACTGCCTGAGGGACTGCTGCTGTTATGTGGTTGCTTTTTGTTGTTTCCGTTTCTCCTATTGAAGAGGCAAAAGAGGCTTCGAGTGGCTAACTGAAAAAACGCCCCTGAGGCTTGCGGGCAGGAAGAGTTGCAAACGCAAAACCGCTGGATTTGGGGCAGGAGCTGAACAAGGCCGGGCAGCGCGAGGCTTCCACGAAAATCCTGAGGAAATGCTGGTGCTTCCGCCGCTATTTGTGTCCATTTTATGGGCCGGAGAAACTGAGGAGAAGCGAGTGGCTTATGTATTATCTCTTGCCCTCGCATGGGTCCTGCTGGGCTCTGCTTTACCCGCACAACAACCCTGTGAGGGAGGCCGCACGCGGGGCACGAAGGCAAGGTCCTTCTGCTTCCTGCCGCCGTGACTGAGAAGACCTCTGATGCCCAGAGAAGGCCTCCTCTTCGGGAAAATTCCCGTTCCTGTTCCAGGGCGTCCGAGACGATGGCGGCCATCACCTCCATGCCCTGCCTGAGAGTTTCTCGAAGGCATCTAGCTGGGAAGCCCCCCTTTTCTGATCCAGCAAAGCAAACTCGTTCAAAATGGCCGGCTTTCGAGGTTCAAGCACCCCCTCCTCGAAAGAGGCACTCCTGGATGGTCCGTGGGCCAGGTCTGGCTGTCCCGGTGCCCCTGCCTGGGCCTGGGCCGCTTTCAGCCTTGCTTGGGTTGATTTCGAAGCGCGGTCCCGAATCGGCCCGACCGCAGGGGCCCCGGGCGCCTGCTGGAAGGCACAGCCGTCGCGGCGACTCCTGCACGCCGAGGGAAGGGTGCCATCTTGGTGCTTCCTGGCAGCACTTCTCTTTTTGCAGCTGAACATGCAAACGGCTTGCACCTCTCTATGCTCCACCCCATCATTGGCAATGACTTCCTCCCAACGGCCTTTCCTCCGCAGCGTACGGAGCGTGTGCCGAGCAAAGGATCGGCGGGCTGCGCACCTGGTCGCGAGGGAGAGCACGGAGTCGGGAGCTGCCGGACATCGGCCCGCGGAGGCAGGATGGTCAGCGCAAACAGTTCCCGGCTGGGCTCAGGAACGGGGCTGGGGGGGGAGGCCACAGGTTGACAGTCGGCGGACACGAGCGAGCCTCCTTGCGGCCTGTGAGCTGCATTCGGAGATCAGCAGTTCAGAAGGAAGAAACCGTTTGGCGCTGCAGTAGAAGCAGGAGGCTCAAAAGCACAGGGAAGGTTTTTGCTCAGGGTGAGGAAAATGCTGCTGGTCCTGACGCAGCCTCTTTAACCCCGGAGCGAGCTGCCATCGGAGCCTACCGAATCTCCGCTTCTCGAGACACTGTCGAAGAGACTGGGCAGGTTTCTTTTGGGGGTGGCTGGCAGGTGCACGATAGATTCCCTGGCTGAGGCCAGGAGCTGGCACAGTCGGTCCGCTGGGCCCCTGCCAGTCTTGTGACTGAATGACAGGTCAGCAGTCGCTTGGGGCAGAGAGTGAGACATGTGGGTCAGAGGGCTGCAGGGCCGCCGGAGGCAGTCCAGCAGCAGCTCCTCCACCTTGTATTCACTCCAGGGCAGCTCCAGACCTGCACGTCTACGTGCTGCGTTTGATTCTCTCTGTAGTGTGTCATCGGTGTAACAAGCGCTTTAAAGTTGCATAGGCCGTTTCCCACTGCAAAGGAGCCTGCAATCAAGAACAGACACAGTGAAACAGGAAGAGATAAGGAGGGGAGGGGAGGCCATGGCCAGTGAACGTTGCATAATAATTATGCTTTGTTGCTATAGCTGGAAATAAGTGCTGAGATGATAAAGCAACATCCATATAGAAAAAGGTTTTGTGAGGAACCTGAATAATCACCAGGCTTAGAAGATGGGCTTAGAAGAACCATTGTCATGAGCTGCATAGCAATTTAGGATGTTAAGATTTAGTATATTGTTGTTGCGATGATTATTCCAGCTTCATTAGTGCAAGCAACCCAAAGCGGTTGCGTAACCCTCCTCCCCGCATTTTATCGCCACAACAGCCCTAAGAAGTAGGTGATCCTGAGAGTCACTGATTGGCCCAGCGGCATCCAATGAGCTGCTTGGGCAAGTGGGGACTCCGAGCGGGATTTGCTGGTTCCCAATCCAACATCCTAACCGCTGCACCATGTTGGCTCTATGCAGTTGCTATTAAAAATGAATAAGATGAAACGCAGGAGCGCGCCTAGAGAACAATGGCCTGGTTTGGATGTAACATTAGATAGCACAATGCAGAAGCTATAGCGCAGGCTCTAGTGCCCTCTCCTTTGGTGCAGCCAACCGGAGAGTGGGAGCTTTCCCTTTCCCTTTCTATTAGCTTCAGTTTATTGTTATGTCTGAACTCTAAACTGTGTTTAATCTTAGCTATAGTTTAGGGTAACAAGGTAGCTTCATAAACTAGGTTGGTTTGTTTCGTAAACCTTAGCTGAGAATAATTGCTGTTTGTCCTGACTAACAAACAGTGGTTAGTTAAATATAAAATCCAAGTTTTTCACTCTATTCTTACTATGCAGATGGAGGAGAGGGGAAAGGGGGTCTGAGCTTTGTTCATATCATCTGAGTCAGGTGTATAGAAAGCCTTTTCATTTGGACAAAGCTTTTGCAGCGAGATTTGAACCCCGCTGTTTGAGCGCAAGGCAAGCTGAACAATCCAAACAAAACTAGACAGTTTATGTTCCAGAGGAGATAAGACTATACAGTAGTGGTCTTCAAGAATAGGAAATCATAACGAGGAATCAAATGCACAAGAATGGAGGCGGAAATCCAGATTGCTCTTTCCTTTGCAGTCAGATTCTCTAGTTGTCTGTGACGTGGATCCGGAGCTGACAGAGAAGCTGAAGAAGTTCCGGTTCCGGAAGGAGACGAACAATGCAGCCATTATTAGTGAGTTGCCATCTTGTGTGCTGTCTGCAGTTTTCCTTCGATGGGGCCACATTGTCATAGTTTAACACGCTTATCAATGCAAAGCAGCTGGGCACACTCACTATCAAAAGTGACACTAACCAGTTATCCAAAGCAGTTGAGTTCAAGGTGGCTCTCGATGCATTTCAGGCACTTCAAGTATTTCATCAGGAGTGTTTTAGAAAGAAAAGAAGAAAAGAGCCTTCTCTAGCAGAGTGGTGTTCATGTTTTCTTACCTGAGAAGCCTGTGGCATGCCAGCCTGCAATGCGCTGCAGATACGGGTGCATGGCATTAAAGCAATCTTCATGCTTATTAAACGTCTGTTGTTACCTGTATAGGAAATCCTTTGCTTCAGTTAATCTGTCATCATTCTGATGAAAATTAAGAGGAACAGAGCCCTTCACCATGAGCTTGCTCACTGGGTACTTTGGTGGCAGCGAAGTCCGGATTAGTATCGTTTATTTATTTATTTATTTGGACAACTTGTATGCCGCCCCATTTGCATAAGCCTCGGGGTGGCTTCCAATACATAAATAAATATATTTCTAAACAAAATACATAAAATACTGGAGACATCCTGGTAGCAGATTTAAAATCAGTAAATAAAATCAACAGTTAAAATAGTGTTTAAATAAAAAGGTCTTGGCCTGGTGCCAAAAAACAAATAATGACAGCACCAGGCAGACCTCTCTGGGGAGCGCGTTCCATAGGTGGGGTGCCACCACAGAGAAGGCCCTCCTCCGGGTGCTCACCCTCCTAATATCCTTCACAGAGGGCTCCTGGAGAAGGGCCTCTGCTGCCAATCTCAAGGGGCGGGCGGGCAGATATGGACGCATTTTCACACCACCCTTTTCCATCAGAGGGGTATAGGAAGAGTTGAGAAGGACAAGCAGTGTTGGGATGCTGGGATAGCCAGATCTTTGTAGAAATGGAAGTGAAAAAACATTAATAGATTTATGTCTCCTCTGCCTTTAGTGAAGATTGACAAAGACAGGCAACTGGTGGTGTTGGAGGAAGAATTCCAGGTAGGCCAAAATGGTTATTTTGTTTTTAAAAATTAGGAGGGAAGAGAATTTTCCCATTTTAAACTTCCAAATTCCACCAAGGTTTAAAAAAAAAATCACAATTTAAATCTGCAGGCCTTTAGTCAGATTAGCTTTGCATTGGAGTAGCGCAGGGCCATTCCATTCACGTGCTCGAGGCTGTATATCCTATGCTGTGCAGACTGGAGCAACCAGCAGTGCAGACCAGGGGGAATGGCTCCAGATGACTCATTGCTAGTCACACAATACAGAGAAGGGCAAGTCCCCCCCCCCCCCGCCGAGGCCACAAGCCAACAAGACCTGGGGGACGGTCTTCCTGAGAGAGCCTGACATTTACTAGTACATTTGAACAATAGATTTTTGTACTAGTTTTTTATTCTGAGATCTCTAAGCAGTTCACAAGATAAACATATATAAGTCATAGTACAATACCAATATGCAGAGAGTAAAAGAACAAGAAAAACAATAACTACATAAACCAATATGTTTTCTGTTGCGGGTAGTTACAACCATGAAGAATTCTAGAGGAAAGCTAGAGGGGAATTGAGCCGACCTTAAGTACCATTTTCTTAGTGGAAAGGCAAGCTATAAATAAAAAATCGTAAACCACATACTTTGTCGTGAATATAAAGTGAGAACTTTTCTAAAGTATTTTTGGAAGAAAAAAATAGTCATCTGTATTATGAACAAATATGAAGAGGAACAAGTGCCTCAACATATCTTCTAGTAATGTGGGGATAGTGGTGAACCTAAATTTCAAATATCTGTCATTTTGGAAGGGGAAACAAACTGTAATTAGCTTGTTTCCTGATTCCGTTTCTTCTCTGTTTCATTCTCCCCCATGCTTGCACGCTCTCTCTCTTACACACACACACACACACACACACACACACACAGAGGTTCCACTTCCCTTCCATTAAGTACATGCCAAGGACTGAACTCCCAGTGCTTCAAGCAACTGCCTAGATCTGACACAAAGCGACATCGCTTTCTCCCGAAAGAAATTGCGTCAACTCTTCCACTTCACATTCATGCATACTTGACATAAATTTTGCCAGTACGTTAGAAATTACGAGGCTGGGCTCAAGGCAAATTGAATTTCAGATCAAATTTAATATCTCAGGGGAGCAATGCGCTGATGGCGTCATTTGCTTTCATATTTAATTCAATACGTTATACAGCTCTCACACACATTAGTGAAATGTTAATCAAATGACAGTGTGGAATCTCCAGTCTGTTGTGCTTAGCAAAACAGAGACTGGAGGGATTCTGTGGAAAACCTCCCCTTCCATTTCTCAAAATAGGAAGTGACTGGCAAGTTTTGCTGAAACATGGGAGATTAGGATGAGGCAGGAAAGTGCAGCTTCTAAACGGTCCCCTAGTTAGGTCCTAAGGCCATCGGTGGCTAAGAACAATTCATTTTGTAGTGTGGGGTTCAAATGTTAATTGTGTGTTTCAAAGCACACTTTTGAGCTATTTACACTGCTGAACTATTTTACTGTAAGCTTGCCCGGCCCAGCAGGCCCTTTCCACATCCAAATAGCCTTCCCTCTCCCTGCTCCAGAAAACCTAGGAAGCATCATTTGCAGGGCTGGTATCTGCTGGAGCTCAGTCCAGGCAGAAAGGCCAGGAGTAACGGAAAATGTGCTCCTAGGTGTTCAGCAGAAGACTTCCAGCTGCCTCCTTATTTTACCTGCTTGGTTTAGTTCTGTGGTGAACGGTGTCAACAGTGCAGCCGTTTCAGAAGGGAACACAGGGTGCTGCCTTGCCCGGTACTGCTGATCCCTCCCAGCTACCTTGCCGATCTTAAGCGATGGAAAATTCTGTGCTTGTGCCAGTTCATTAGAGGGTTCCTGGTGCCTACTTGGCTACATCAGGGGATTAGATAATGGGCTAATTCAGAGGAAATGAACTTGTGAGCCTTTCCTTGAGCAAAGCAGAAGCCAGACCACAAGGCAGCGCAAAGCGACACTCTTTAATGCAAATGAGAGAGAGAGAGAGAGCCTTTCTCCCATATTGATGCCCAATTTCACATCTGCTGAAGGCACTGAGAGGGCCTCCCCCCCACCCCCCACGCTTGCAGAGAAGGCAAAAACCTGTCAGGGGGAAGCAGAGGTCGTGCAGCTTCCCTTATAACCACTGTCAGGAGTGACAAGCAAGCGTCAGCATTTGTGAATCAATCTGGTTGCAGCTTCCAGAGTGTCAGAAACAAGACCTGAGCAGAGGACCAGCCCTAAGAGAGTTTGTCACCTCCTGTGAGAGATCTGTCACCTGCATCCAGCTGATGGCACCCACTTCCGAGCAGCTGGGCCCCGTGCTTGACAAGAGACTGCCAGGGCGATGGAGTCAGTGGAGTGCTGGAACAGCAACTCCTGGGTTCAAATCCTGACTCTGCTGCCACATTCACTGAAGAGTCCCAGCAGCTCTGGGCCGCTTCACACGATTACCCCAGCCCAGGGTCATCAATTTAAGCTGCGGTGTGTTGCAGTGTAGGCCAGCAGCCATTTTCAATATTCAGCCCCAGCTGCGGGGTGGGTATCACAGCTTGCCATATTGTCTGATTCTAGGCACCAGGGGTTGTCTAGCAACCCTTAGAATAATGCTATAGCAGACCCAGAGTTTTAAACAAGGTGTTTGGTTTTCTTATGTTTGCCTGCTCAAAATGCTGTTCTTTCTCCATATATCACTCTCCCCATTTCTTACTGTACGAGTCAGTGGCCTTTGTCCTTTTCCTATTTTTGGTTCAGTTTTTACAAAGTCATGTGCAGTTTGTGTATGTGTATGAGAGGAGGAACAAATCTTATGTCTTTCTTCCCGCTGTTCTTGGTTAGATATTCTTAAAATAATGCACCTTTTTGTGACCTCCTTCAACAGGACATCTCTCCAGAGGAGCTGAAGAGTGAACTTCCAGAACGCCAGCCCCGATATCCTAGTCCAGGCTGAAAGGGAACCAAATTCATTCCATGTGTAATCACACCCACCTGGCCTGTTTTCAGGACAGGCAAAGCATAGACCTTGCTCACACAGCTCGTAGTTCATGGAATTTTCTGCCACAAGATGCAGTGATTCTTAGAAGCTTAGATGACTTTAAAGAGGGATTAGATAAATTCTGTTAATGGCTATTTGCTCTAATGGTTAAATAGAACCTCTGTGCTCAGAGGCAGGCTTGTAGCACTGAGTGCTGGGTTCCAACCAGGGAGGGGGCCCAGGGTCTTCAAACCCTGTGTTTTGAGTGACCTAGAGGCCTCCAGCCGGCCGGCCTCTCTGGGAAGTACAATGCTGGGCATTTGGTTTCATCCAGTAGGGCTCTCCTTATGTTCTCAGGCCCTGGGTTTGCCGATCCCGGGCCATATTTTGGACCCAACAACGGTCAGCCATCAGCATTAGCACCTCCACTGGCTCACTGGCAAAGGAGTCTTGAGCCTCCTCCTCCCTCTGGCAACCGCAATAGAGACTGGAGAATTCTTCTTTGATGCACCTCTCAGCCATTCCTTCCAGCTGCTATTTAAGAGAGAGGCATACAGGAATGAACAGCATTGCCAAAGCCTTTGATGCTGTTCACACAGTAGGGAGGGGATTAACACAGTGGCAACATGTAAAAGGTTCAAGGGAAAAATCGATTCCTTGTCTCTGATTTCCCAAGCAAGTGAAGTAACAGAATTTTTATATATATATATGGGATCCAAATGTGTTTTTGGCCTAGGAAGCTCAGTCCTGGGGGACCCGTGGCCTTTGACACGCAACATGGCGGGAAGTGGGTTTGCAGCTGATCATACACTTCACACGAAGCAAGCCAAATGCTTCTGAGAAGGGGGAGGGCGGGCCAGGCCCCCCTAGACAGCCAGCATGGAGCCGTGCCCCATATCTCCATCCATGGAGACAAGCAAAGCAGGCTCCTTCTGCCCAGTTGCTTCCTTGACTGCATGTTTGTTTACGTTTATAGCCTACAGCTATAAATACGTCCATGCGGATGGTCGGATCTCTTACCCACTCTGCTTCATCTTCTGCAGCCCGCTTGGTAAGAACTCGTGACTCCCTCCAGTGGGTTGGAGAAGGGGCTGGATGCCTGGGTTCTGTCCAACCTGATGATGGGTTTGGTGCCCGAGGAGAACAATTGCACAGGTTCTGAGTGGATCTGTGAACACCAGTCCGTGGATGCTGGTGCTTATTCTTAGGCCCTGCCAGGCTACCGGTCTATAGTCCAGTCAACTACTTTCCGGATGTCCTTGAACAATGGAAGTGCTATAGATTAAAATGATTTTAAATACCACTCACATTTTTTCTGTTATGAAGTAGTTTTGTTGTGGGGAGATCATGCCGGGCTCCCAGCCCTGGGGCGATTTGGGTTCGCGTCCCACCTCTGTTGCACAGACTGGTTGCATGGACTTAGTAGGGTTTGTCCCCACCTCTGAGTGGCTGTGAATTGCCCAACTTGCTATAGGGGGCTTTGAGCAAGATAAGGAAAAATACTCAGAAATATGGAAGCAGCTCCCCTCTTTTCTCCCAGGGTGCAAGCCAGAGCAGCAGATGATGTATGCTGGGAGCAAGAACAGGCTGGTGCAGGCAGCAGAGTTCACCAAGGTATTCCAACTCCTATCTTCCCCCTAATCCTCTTGGGATTGCTTTCGCCCTCTCACTTGGGCAGAGCTCCCCTCATGGAATTGTTTTACAACGTCATTTCAGTCTTTTCTTCCAGAAAGTCAATTTGCAGCCTGTAGAACATGCATGTACCTTTAAGTTCCTGGTGGTACGGGAGATGAGGCTGCGGTTTCTTTTCACCACCTTCTTTCTCCATGCCCATGCCTGGCTGGTTGATGTGGGACCCCTGGTTTGGGTGCTGTGACCCCTGCGCTCGGTTCCAAGACGAACCCCCAAAAAGCTGGGGTCACAACTTTCCAAGGCAGTCACAGGAAAGGGCCATATGTGGGAAAGCAGTCCTTTGCTAGCGGAACGGTCCTCGTTTGATCCCCAGCAACTCCTGGAAAAATGTCACCTGAATCCTTGGCTTGTCACTGCTGGCCATGAGCAACCAAGAGTCTGACCCTGGCAAGGCCACTTCCATGCTCTTACGCAGCCATCTTGTTTCAGGCTCTGTTGGCACGCTTCAAGGTGCATGCGCACTGTCTGGGTTGTGAGTAGACAGTCCTCTAGCCAAGTCCCCAGCTGTGCCCAGGGGCCACCCACCTCTCAGGTTCTTCAATACCCTCCTTGCACAGCCATATTTGCTTGTACACCCCAGGGGTTTTTTAGAAGGGCTATCGGATTATTATAATTTTTGAGGAACATCCTTTATTCCAGAAAATGTTTTAGCCACTCGTTGGCAGTTGAGATCATGGGACAGACACCAGTATTCAGATCACGTCTTTGCCTCTGCCATCGAAACTGGCAGCTCCACCACCCGTCCTACCTTTATGCTCACCACACCAGGAGTACAGCTGTATGTGGGCTGCTCTAGCCTCTCACTTTGTGGTTTGCAGCCTTCCACCCCAGTCGGCAGCCCCCGGTTGCCTCCGTCAGCAGAAGTGCCTCCTTTTTCCTTGGAGTTTCTAGCTTGCGTGATGCTTACCGAAAAGCTAGGTGGTAGCGGTAGAGTGAATGCAGGCAGAGATCCGACAACACTGGATGTCTGCAGCTGTACCCATCTCCTTCAAATGATGGCTCTGCCCGATTCCGCTTGCTCAGAGAAGGCATGGAAGGATCATTGAAGGCATTCGGGTCAGTCTCTCCCGCCTGACTCTTGTTCTCTGCCTTGTCAGGTCTTTGAGATCCGGTCCACAGAGGATCTGACAGAGCAATGGCTGAAAGAGCGCCTGGCCTTTTTCCGCTAATTGGCAGGATCATCTGGAGGGGCCTGCTGGAACGCCGCTTCTGCTCCCACCCACAGCAGCGCCTGCAATCTTACCCTCGTCCCTGCTTCAGAGACACCATCACATGGTGGGTGTACCTGGAAGACAGGGAAATGGAGCACTCATTCAACCTCCACCATCACCCCTTTCCTTCCCCTGGTTCAGACAGCCTCTGGACATGAAATAAAGTAATTGATCGGGGTTTCTTTTCCAACTGCCTTGTTTGTGCTGGGATTGTGTCTTCACGTGGGACTCGTGAGCGTCCAGGGAGGGCGCCTGGCTAGCCCCTCCTGGAGGCAAAACAGAGCCCAGGAAAGGCGGCTCTTGGGCCGGTTTTCCGCTTGCGCAGCCTGTCACCACCTGGTGGCGCCTTCTGCCCATTGGAAGGGTGCTGGCAAGGTGACAGGACAGCCAGATGTTCTCCATCAAGTTCTATTATGGGCTGGCCAGGCTTTCAAGGTGAGGCCTCATACATCTTGAATAGTTGGGCAGCTGGGTGAATTTCAGCAGGTGCAGCTTTTCAAACTGCTGCAAGACTGTTACCCAAGTAACGGCACACCTGCTGAAATTCTCACAGCAAGCTTGTAGGGCTGCTATGCATGGCCCAGAAATGGTAGCACCCAGGCGACTCTCACACTGCTAAAGCCCTGGGGGTGTGTGTGTGTGTGTGTGGTCGGTCGGTCGGTCGGTCGGTCGGTCGGTCCTGAGGTGGTTTGTGTTAAGGTTCCTTTTGGCACAACAGTGGTGGGAGAGGATGCCCGTTAGCAACAGCAGAGCAAAGGGACTTCATTCCTATTATTTTCCATGTAATTATTTGGTCTTGTCAGTCCTTGCACCAGCTCAGTAAAACTCCCTTTTTACAGAGGGCAAACTGAGCCTGAAAATGTAATTTGCCCAGGAATGCATAACCAAAGCGGCTCCTGAAGGTCAAGAAAAGGCAAATGAAAGGGCAGCTGGAAAACAGTATCTTTCTGGCAGCTTAATAAGCTGGGCTTTATTTAAAAATACAATGAAGATTGGACTTCTGTACTCACTTTTCTAGGAAAAAGCCTCGTTGCACTTGATCGGGCTTCCCCCGGGTAGAAGCATATAGGATTGCACTGTAAAGATGAGAGACAGCTTGAAGTTTTGTAAGCCCATGGGTGGTGAGGAAGGGAATTGCTTTTCCTGTTACACACACGATTATGCGCACACTTACATTCGCCTTGCTGTGCAGGCAGAGCGAAAAGAGTAGGCAGGGCAATGAATGGAAGCAGTGACCCAACGAGCGAGTGGGGCTGTGCTCCTTCCCTGCCCCAGGTTCTCCATACAGGGATGTTTATACCTCCACCTCCCTCCTCTGTCTTGCTGCCTGGGAAAGGCAGAGCCAGCGTGTCCCGATCAGCACAGGGGGCCTTTGGCTCTATTCTTCATGACTGTCTGCATTAGCTACTTAAAATTTCAGGCCAGAAAGCTCCCTATGTTATCACACCTATTTAGGGCTAAATTGCACATTAATTTAAGCAGCATTTTAAAAGTGAGCTTAGAACTGCCCACCATCTTTTTTCAGAAAGAGCTACTGCCCGTGTCCCCTGATTTGAAGCAGGGCGGAGAGGTGTCCTTCCCTTATCTCCCTGCATGGCTGCTCCAACAGGGTTAATTCCTCTGCAGCTCTTACTTGCTCCTGAAGGTGCTAATCCCAGTAAAGGGTCAGACTGGGCCTTTGGACGAGCACCAGCCCACTTTAACTGTGTCTTCCCGGCCGAGCTCTGTGCCTGGGAGAGCCCTCTCTGCTTGCCTTCCTCTTCCTCAAGCTACCCAGCACATGCTGGGTCCCGCCCCAGCTCCAGGCCTTGGGACTCATCAGGCCTCCTGCTTCTTGTGCTGACACATCGGCAGTTGGGCAAAACCAGGGAGCCAGATCGCTGATAGGACGAATGCAAAGGAAACGCTTCCCATCACACGCACAACCAACCTGGACTCCACCTTTCTTCTCATGTGCAATTAACAGAGGCTGTTCTTGTGGCAATTAATTCCTGGACGGCACAGCGAACCCGTCACCATGAGGGTGCCATGGCAAAGAGCCACGCAGCTGGCAGAAGGCCTGCCAATTCCAGGAGGAGGTGAGTCCTCTCCCTGACTAAAAACTGTGATGGCTAAATTTATGCGCGGGGGATGCCTTTGATGGAGATGGACCAGGGCCACCTCCACCGTGTGCTTCCCAGAGACAACTACTTGCCTATAATGGAGAACAATTGATAGCATCACCAGATTAGAGCAATCCTTATGGAGAAAGGAGGAGTCGGAAAAAGTGGGGAGAGAAAGAAAGATGAGTTGAAGGAAAAAAGACTTTAGAGAGAAATATTAGACTGGCGAGAGTTATTAAACCGCTGCGGTGCTGTTACTGCCCAAAAAGACGGGAGATGGATTGTCCCTGGCAGGAAAGTGCCGTACTTTGGAGATCTATCATCCCTTGGAGACCTTGCGGGGGGAGAGCGATGGCACCCGGAGGGATTTCTGTCCTCCAGAGATGGGCTCTAATTATTGCTTCGTTTATATAGATGGAGAGAGCATCCCTCCATCTACTAGCCAGATTGATCTGAAATGCGATTAAAGCAACCTGCCTCACCTTTTGCTGAGCGCTTTGCTCGTGAAAGGACAGAAGTGCAGACGGGGAGCTGGTGGGGAAGTGGACTACTAAGTGACGTTACTTGATGTTGGTTTCTGGTCTGGGTGGAATCTGGGAAGATGACCTGTTGTAGGAAGTTGGGTCTATGATTGGCACATGATCCAATTCTCTTGTGCAATCTGGGAACACCTTTGCTTCCGGGAAACCATGTTTCCAGATCACATGAGCATGAAGGAAATGGTGGGAAAATACCATGTTGCTGCCAATGGATGATATTGCCAGAAAGACTTGGGCGGCTCCGTGTTGCTCACCCCGTCCATCCCTTATCATATTATGTTCTGCCAGCCACTGGTTCCCAGCCGGTGCAGATCTACGTGGTGGGGGAACTGACCAGATACACCCGTTCATTTAATTCATGCAAAGCGTTTTCACCCTGTGCTTCAACCGAAAAGCCTCCCAGAGCAGCTTCTGTGAGATCGATAGCAAAACTGAGACCACTCCTGCAGGCAGGTTAGCAAGATAAAAGAAAACGCGATGGAGGAAAGTGTTGAGGGGAGTGATCGGGGTCCCGGTTCTTAAAGCCGAACGGTATCTCATGTAATGAATGTCTGGGAACGTTTAGGGAAAGGAAGCGCTTGCTGACGCGGTGGCCTTGCTTCTCGTCTCGCGAGATTTGAGGGGGTAGCATGCCAGCGCCAATCTTTCGTGGCAAAACGTGAGGAAGACCTTGGCTATCCTCACCCAGAGAGCAGGGGGGGGATCAGACTTCGTGCGGATAGCAGAGACCCGGGGCAAATCTGTCCCCCCCCTTTGGTGGCTTTCCTCAAGGCCCCTCATTTGGCACATTACTGCCGAGAGAAGGCGTGCAGCACCGGAATTCTCCATCTTAGGGAGTTCCATGTCGGTGAAGTCTAAAATCACGCAGGACTGCACAAGATATGCTTTATCTAAGCTGTGTGGAAGTGTTTGGAATTTAAAAATCCCCCTCGGATCAGAGTGCTACCCTGCAGGACAAGACGCTTGCTTATTCAACCTCTTTCTCCAGGGGCTCCCCACAGCCCGCAGTATGGATTTTTAGCTTACCGTGTGGGGTTCTCACAGAAGAAATATGGTTTATATGCTAAAAAGACAACATGCCCACACAGGAAGTTCTTGAATATCATACCACCTAAGGGACGGGTTGTCTTCACCTGACTTATAACGGTGCTTTCAGACCAGGGAGACCCTTTCTGCTGTCTGCACAATTTGGTTTTTCACTGGGTAGATGAAAATGTTATTTTTGCCTACTGAGAAGACCCGTCCTCATTTATCCTTGGGCTCCTGTCAGCTGACTTCACTGTGGGCCCTGATGAGCAGCCCGTGAGCTGAGCTCTAAGGCACATTGAGGCAGCTGGATGACTGACGTGCTCATCACTGAGAGTTGTGGTGGTCTGGGCGGTTGCCAAAGGTGCACGGTTGCATTGCCCGTACAACAGGCTACCTGGCTAGTTCGATGCTGCCCTCTCCACACGCATCCTGCACACGTCTCCTGCGGAGCTAGAAATGGCAGCATCCCATAGAGCGGAGGAAAAAAATCCCACAGCATTTGGGCTCTTTGGAAGAAAGTTGCGTCCAGAGGAGGGCATGACTGAGGGGGTAGGAGCAACGTCCCCGTCCCGCCGCTCATAATACTAGGGCTTCGTGTCATCCAGGAAGGCAAAGTAGCTGCTGATTCAAGACAGACAAAGGATTTTTCAAAGCAAGCCTGTAATGGGGGACCAGGTGTCACCTCCAGTATCCGCTGGATGGGAAGGGAGCCAGGCGGGTACTCGGCGCCAAAAGGTGCAGTTCCGTGCAGGGAAGGTGCTGCAGGGCCTCATGCAGCTGAGGTGCGGACGGGAGTCCTCCTCAAAGCATCTGAGCTGAGCACCCCTCCCGGCCAGGCCCCTGCACTTCCCCAGCGCACACGCGTGCTCGTGCCGGCCCTCTCCTCGGGTGTGCACACGCGTGAACTGCAGCCAGAACGTGTGTTTGAGTGCAGCCGCGTTTTCACAGGTCCTGCTGGCTCCCGACGGTGTTGACGGCCATGGGGGGCACGGAAGCGGTGTGGCTGAGGAAGCACAGCGCTGCAGGGTTTGTGCCGCTGCACGCAGGGCCAGGGGGGAAATGGGGTGCAGTGGGGTGAGGCCCGGAGGGCTGGGCTGGGCTCCAGGTTCTCTGCTTTGGGACGAGACCCTTGGACACTTTCTGCCTTCTGTAAAGTCTGGGATCCCACAACGCCTCTTCCCTCTCCCCTGGCAGTCAGCATGTCCCCCAAAGTCTCCGGGGGTCTATTTCCACGTGAACGACTGCACGGAGAAAATGCTTTGCGGGACGGGGAAAATTCCCGGGGAACAAGAAGGCCCCCTGTCCCGTCCTCGGCTCCAAAGAATGCCCCCCCCCACAAGCCTGGCATCCCCCGTCCACCCCCAAATCTATGTCCAGCCTTCAGAACCTACGTATGTTTCCCTCCTCGCTTGTTCTTGTCTCCCCCCCGCCCAACACCCTGCTTAAAAAATAACTCACAAAAAACTCACAACGGCAATGGATGGTGCGTCTCCATGGAAACAGGTTCACTCAGGATGGTGGCTAAAGTCATCATAAATGTCTCCTGTCCTTTCCGGGAGCCAGACTGCCTGTCCCGCTTTGCACCTTTATTCCCGGTCCATCTGCTACGGATTTGGGAGTGGGCGGGGGAGGCCGGGGCAAAGAGCAAGATCGAACTTTGCTGCCCAAGCCGAAGGCTCAGCTGGGCATTTCACACCCAGGCCTCCCAAGCAACAGTGATAATCGTACTCAAGAGAGCCGGCTGCAGCATCCTGTCTTTAGGGAAAAGAACTCTGTGCATGCTCAGAGGGGCCACTCTTATTCCTTCACAGGGCTCTGCAGCACGAGGATGCTTTGCAGGCTGCTCCCAAGCCCTCAGCGCTAAACTCCAGGTCATTAAGCCTGAATGCTGGTGACACACGTCTGCCGCACTCACCAGCATCGGTGGGCAAAGAGAGAGGGCTGCCTGGAGGACCCCTCGCCATGTGGCACCCGCAGCGGGTCTTTCGCGATCGCGCCCGCTATCCCTCCGGTGCACGGGGGCTGGCCCGCCGGGGCGGAGAGGCTGGAGAAGTGGGATCCCTGAGGAATCCCGCACCCACCCTCCCCATGTGGCTCAGTGGCGCAGGGAGGGTGCCACCTGTCTCCCCCCCCCAGCTGCACCCCAGGAGCAAGCGACCCCCTCCCACAGAGCCCCTCGCATTTGTTTCCCCTTTAAATAGAACAATGCCACCGCCGCCGGTTGCCATGGCAATCCGATGACAGTCCTGCCTACTTAAAAACCACTGTCCATCCGCTCTTCCCGTTCGGCGCTCTGTGCCCACTGCCCGCTCCGGAAAAGACGTGGCTGACCCACAAGGGCGCTTGGCAGGGGCTGAGAGCGCCAGGCTCCGGATGCCAGGCGCCGCGGCCGTTGCTTCGCCACGGGGCAGGCCTGCCACCCCTCCGATCCCACCACCTGTGCCCAGTTCCTACCTGGGGAAGAGATGAGTGCGTAGCCTGGGGAGGCTGGGTGGCTAATCCTGCCTGGAACCTCGTGTCCGCCCCAGTGGCGTCCCCCGTTAGCTGCTGTCCCGTCTCTCCGCCCGTTGAGCGAAGAGGGACGGGGCTAGCAACTCATCCCGAATCCAAGTGCTGGCCTCGATCCCTGAGCTGGAATCCTCCCCGCTGCTCACAACTGGTTTTGTGCAGGGCGGCCCCTTGGGCACAAAAGGGGAAATGCACGGCCCAAAAGGGGGCGCGAGGGAAAACACTCTGCACGCGCCTGCTGCCTCAGAGGCGGCTTTGGAAGGGACGCCGTGCAGGGCACCCCGGCTCACCGCGGCGCCCCTCACCCGTCGGCCTGCGAGCTGCCGGGCCGGCCAGCCACTCGGGGGCTGGAGGGGAGGTCTTTCTGCAGGAACTGGGCCAGGCCCTCAAGCAGGGCCCCCGGCACATTCATGGGGGGGGGCATCTGTGGTGGGGGGTGGAGTCTTCCATGCGCATTTGCTGAGAGGAACCCGTGGCCCCTCCGCGCACAGAGGCTGAGCTGAAGGCCCGTTCCGGGGGCCAAGAGAGGAGGAGGACCACCCCAGTCTTGAGCCCCTGAAGCATGAGGCTGGCACTGTGTGGAACCGGGCCAAGCGATCCAGGACTGCCCAGCTCACGCAGACTCTTCCGGTAGCAGTTCTCACAGCGAAAGCTCGGGATTCACACCCTTCAGGAATCCCCAATAATTGTGCAGCCAGCAGACAACTCAGCTCCCCTGCGGCAACACCCTCTGTGGCTCGATCGCGAGGCCAGGCCGTGAGCCCTTCCTGGGATGAGCCGTCCTTGGCGGCCAGGGACGATGGCTCTGGACAAAGCCCTTGGCGACGGGACGAGGCAGGCCGTGGCCTGGATCCCATGGAGCACTCGCGTCGCTCACACGGTGCCAGCTGAGTGACACAGAGGTCTTTTGCAACTTGTCTACGTCTGAGAAAGTGGCCGACTTTAATAAGATGGAACGTTTTCTTGGGATTGGACGTTGGGAGCCAGATGTGAAGAATGAGGAGAGAACTGAAGTGGGTTTCCAGGCTGTCACTTCCCTTTCCCTTAATGCTGAAGATGAAGCGGGAGGCGCGCTTGGGTGATGGAGCCATTCATAACCCGCTTCTTCGACCTTTTTGCGGCATGAGACAGGCTTCCAACGAAAAGGTGTCATTCCATCGTCGTCCGCATCCGTCAGAGAAATAACAGCGTCGAGCCAGCTTGCTTTGAGGCTTGCTCCTCCGGCTGCAGGGCTCCCCGCAGACTAATTGGCGAGTTTGCTCGTCATGACTCCAGCGACAGTGAGCCTCCCTCCTCCGATGGATTTTGGGGAGAGCTGGTGCAGCACCCACAGTTCTGGAGCAGCGGTCCATGGCCTCGCTCCCCCCGGGCAGAAAGAGTTGCCAGAGCCCCCTTCCCAAGGGCGGGCGCTGCCGTCCCGCTTCCCTCGGGCCCAGACTAGCAGCCTGCTTCACGGTGTGCCTCGAACGGGCCACGCCTCGCCGGAGCCAAGCCTCCCTGCCTCCTGCCCCGTCCCCAGCCAGAACTGTAGCACAGTGGGAAGGATAATCCTTTCCCTCCCTCCGTCTTCCGGCTCAACATCGCCTCTCCAAGCTGTCATTTCTCTCTCAAAGCGCTGTTTGCTGCTTGGAGGAATGTGATAGCCCCGTGATGAAGAAAACGGAGGCACAGCAGCCGTTTCGGCTTAAGCCCCACTGAATCAGCCCACCAGATCACACTGGAGCGGTACGGAAGCTGGCGGGGAGCAAAGGATGGGTTTGGGAAAGTGGAGCCAGTGCCTCGCGGTGCCCGGCTTTCCTTCTGTTAGGGGAAAGGGCCGCCCCATGGGGAGGGAGGTGCTGCCGCGTGGAGGCGACGGCAGGTGTGCGTGGAGCAAAGTTGTGTCGGCAGAGCCCTCCAGCATCTGTCTGGGCTGTCCAGGGCCGGAGGGCTGTGTGGGGAGTTTAACCGGCTGTCGTTTTGCCTTAAACAAGGCCAGGGCTTGAGGTGTGAAGACGGCTGCGCTCAGAGGCAGCCATCGGAGCGGGGGTGTGAAAAGCACCCCGGCCAGCTTGCAGGGCCTGCTATGGAGCCCTTCTGGGGGGGTTAGGGTTAGGGTCAAGGTCAGGGCTAGGCCTTCCATGAGGGTGAGTCAAAAGTGGGACTCTGCGAGGCTGGTCTGTTCTCAGGTGGCCAGGAATCCTGGCCGAAGCCCTGTGGAGCGGCTGGCCGGCCCCCAGTCCTGTCAGGCAGGCCGCCTCCGTGGTTCCAGGCAGGAGGGTGGGCGCCGTTTGCGGGAGACACACAAGGAAAGGTACTTTTCGTTCACTCTGTGGCGTGACGCGCTTCGAAAGCAGGCCAGAAGCCGGGACCAAAGCGTGATCAAGGGGTTCACTCCACTGGTGCGGAAAGCCCTCCTCTACTTTTTCCACCCCAGGGGGGTCCAGCAGATGGATTGAGTGAGCAGGATCAGTCCAGGGTGGAGGATACTCCGCTGCCCAGGTCTGCAGCTCGGTGGCTCACTCACAGGCCAAAGAGGGCCACGCTGAGCCCAGGCCACCGTGCTTGTGGCCCACAGACCACTACATCTCCACGGCCCGTGGCTGGCATGCTGGCTACCCCACCTCCCTGCCCCTTCTTGAAGAGCCGTACTTGATATCAAGCAGCATCGGCACCGATAAGTGCGCTTCCTCTACAACAGCACTCCACACGCACTCGAAGGGCTGAGGCAAAGAGGGCGGACAGGATCTCTTCTCGGTCACCCCAGCGCGCAGGACGCGGAATCACGGGCTCGAGTTACACCGAGCCAGATTCCAGCTAGATATCCGGAAAAATCTGCTGACCGTTGGAGCAGCACAACCGTGCAGCCAATGCCTGGGCGAGCGGTGGGCTCCCCGCTCCCAGAGGCATCAGAGGGGGCTGCTTTACCCTGGAGGCCAGCCCTGAGCAGGGGTGGGACCTGAGGGCCTTCTGGCCCCTTCCCGCCGCTCTTCCAGGAGGCTGGGATTCCAGCGTTCCCCCCGCAGCATCGGCCGGCCGGGGAAGCCTGCCACTGAGTCCCCCGCTTCTCCCCCTCCCGCCCAGGGGTGTGGCTGTGACAGGCTGCTGCAAAAGCCAGCGGGCCCTTCAGTGCTTGGCATGCCGAAAAAGGTCAGCAGTCAGCCGTGATGCATGGGCCTCGCTTGGCACGAGCTGACACTAGCAAAACAGCGGCGAGGGGAGGGAGCGGCGGAAGCCCACATGGCACTGGGGGCGGGGGGGGGAGGGGCTGGCACGCAGGTGCTGGGAGAAACCGGCCCTGGGACGACTGGCTGCAGCAGGGGAGGCCGGAGAATGCAGTGGCACCAGGCCGCGCATGCAGGCCAGCGCAAGGCTGCGCACCACTCAGGGGACTGTCCGTGGTGCTGAAGCCAGGCCAGGCCCAGGTTCAGTCACAAGCAGCTGCTTCAAGATGGATGCTAAAGCCCCGAGTGGACACACCGCCGGCCGGCACTGGAGCCACGAGCCTCGGCTACAGACAGGGCAGTCCCAGTGCGGTGGCTGAATTCGGTGACCCATCTCTCGCGGTGCTTTGGGGGAGACCCGAGAGAACCTGGAGGGGAGGGTGAGCAATCCATCTAGGGCCTTTGGGGTTGGCAGTTTGGCCACCCACCACTTGCACGCAGCTCCGAAGGTTCCTCTGAGGTGGAATCCGGCCCTTGACTGAAGCGGCTCAAATTCCCTTCTCCCTGCAGTGCCTCCCAGCTTTTATTCCGCAGAAACAAGGGCTGGCAGAACAGCTGCCTTTACGTCTGGCAGCTTCCCTCTGCAGCCATGACCGGCGGTCTGGATGGACGCCTCCCCCCTTTTCCAGCCGCCCAAACCAGTCGTCATCGCCGGCCTCTGAGCCGTGGCTTAAGCCCTGCGCGCATGCATGCCTCTCCTCCAGGGACGGGGATCCCCAGGGTGCGTGAGCCAGGAGCCACAGGCAGTCCTGGCTGGCTAGGCAGCCTTTCCCGGCCATCCACTCGACTGGGGACCACGGCTGCCATCTTGGGAATTGCGGCCTGTGGGCCTTTTCGTGGCGAAGGCACGTCCTTCTTGCAGCTACTCTGGGCTCCTTGTGTCCTCTGGCAGGTGCCACGCTAGGCCTTGTGGTGAACGAAGGCAGCAGGCTGGGAGCCAGGTCCAGGTGCCCACACATCCAGCTTATGCAACCCGGTGCCCTCCAGATGTTCTGGACTGCCTGCCGGCCATGCTGGCTTGCGGCTGAAATCCAAAACCTCTGGAGAGCAGAAGGCTGGAGAAAGCTGCTATAGATGCAAATGCGAAGGCCATCCAGAAGGAGCCTGGACATCCTGAGATTCAGTGGCCGCACGCTGGGCTACTGGAGAGGACTCGGAGCAGAGTCATAAAGATGCTCAGGGTGTCTGGAAGACAAACTGAAAGGGCCAGCAGCACAGATCTGCTGTGTTTAGCTTAGAAGGGAGAAAGAAGATTAAGGGCTGAATGTGTGAACAGTCTTCAAATATTTAGAGCCATGTCAGTCAGAAGCAGAGGAAGCATCTCCCCTCATCCAGCCAAGACCGGGAAGGCTGCAATGGGCTTTGAATCCTGTGAAGCACATTTTTCAAAAGAAGGTATTGCTGTGGGAAGGCTTGTTTTAAAGGGGTTAAAAGGGAGTGGATGGATCTGAGAGCATCTGCAAAAGCTACAGGGCAGGCAGGATGCTCAGCAACCTTCTTCCCTGTTTCCAGACACAGCAAGTTAGTCTCAGCAAAGAAAGGTGAGCAGTGAGGAAATGAAATGTAAAAAGTGCCAATCACATGATTAAGCACGGTTATTAACTCCACTGCAGAGCGCTTCTCCTTCTTCTCTTTCTTCTTATGCCTTTTTCTGCACAATGAAAACCACTGTTAACAATGCGATTATCACGTTTAGGGTTTAATTTCCTCCCCTCCTCGCGGTTTGCAGCTCTTCTCCCTGCCCGCCTCTCCAAACATGCTTACGGTGAACAAACCTGGGCCTCTCCATAATACTGCAGTCCCGAAAAAGGGACTGGGCAAATTCGTGGAGGACCAAGGCCATCCGTGGCTTCTTCCTGTCGGCCTTATGCAGGGATCGTAAACCTGGGTATCCCAGGCGCTGGGGACCATGGGCAGCAGGGTAGTGTAGCGCTCAGGGCAACTTGTGAGCTTCCTACAGGTAAATTCTTCGTCTCTGAGGCAACAGAATGCTGGACAAGGAGGTCTCTTATCTGATCCAACATGGCTGCTCTAGTGCTGTTCTCTGAGGCTTACCTGAAAGGTTGCATGGTTGCATGATGGGCCCGTGAAAGGTTACATCAGAATCAATCTGTTGGTCTTTCAGGTGTTGTCTCTGCTGCCTGCAATGGCCAACCACAAGCTCCTGAGAAATCCACAAACTGGGCAATGTCTTTCCCACTGAGGGTTCCTAGGAAACAAACGTCAGCATCTCCTAGTGAGTTCTGTAAATCGGGACAAAGGCAAGTCTTCCTCATTTCCCTTCTGTGGTGCGCGCAACCAGCCCCCAACATGGTGCCTTCCAGATGTGCTGAGTGACCAGCTCCCAGCATTGCCCAGGCAGCAGGAGATGGGGATCGGCATCGAATACACCTGGAGGGCCCCCAGCTGGGGACCCTTGCCCTAAACTGCTGATGCTCAGAGCAGGGCCACTCCGCCCGGATCATCCGTCCGGATGGAATGCGCTTGGCTCTGCAGAGCCACCTCTAACTTTGTGCATCACATTGCGCAGGATCTTACATACACAAACTAGCATGTTCAATGTACAGGAATAAGTGAGGACTTATGTAACCTGGTTACTTAGGGATGTATTACGCTGAATTAGTGAGGCGTCATGTTGTACACGGCTTCCACGTCCCCCTGGTGTGGGTAATACAGATGACTTCATTAAACGCAGCACCGGAGACTTGATCCAAGGAGACACCCCTCTTCTGACTGAGCAGAACGCCCAGGCTGGAGTGCTCAGCCGTCTTTCTCCTTCTCCAAGCAGAAATATCAAGGAGCCCGCTCGGGTCACGCGTGGTCCTCGCCTCCGTTCTCCGTCCCCGGCCTGCATGGCTCCCGTGCTGCACAGGGACTTGCGAGACGGGCCGCCTGGGATGATTAATGCACACCGATGGGGCCCGGCAGAAGGCCCTAAGCATGATTGATGAGTCCGCACCGCAGGGCCGCAGGCAGGGCTGCAGAGAGGCTGCCGTGCCCGGGGAGACTGGCACACCGCGGGACTCCCCGGGCCGTGTGCTGGAGCAGGGACTCCCCCGGTTTGTGTGGCAGGAAAGCCTGCCTGCTCCCAGAGCGCCTTGCCCAGACACTGGGGCCATCCTTCAGCAGGAGTATGGGGATGCCGGATCTTCAAGAGCCCATGATTCAATGGCAACCCGACTTAGCTCATCCTTTAGGTGTTGCTACACGCGAAACGGGCCACTGCCTCGCTGCCAGATGACTCAGTGAGCCAAGGTTGGGCCAGTGGCTAAAAGAGAGAGAGAGACAGGCAGTGTATTCTTGCAGTGGGCTCCATTTGTGGAATTCCCTCCCATTGGGAGCCCATTGGGAGCTGGGGTTGTCATTCTTTTCAGAACAGGCAAAGGCATTTTAAAAATCCCAGATGTTTAAATGCTTTTAAAACACACTGTTATTTCTTCCTTTCCCCCCATTTGATCTTGTTTTCATAAACCACGCTTGGAATTTTCCTGAAGGATGACAAAGACACGTTTAAATAGATCAGCAAGCCAGTGAGGAAGGTCGTGCACCTCGCACGGAGCAAAAACACTCGTTCTCTTCACAGCCGGCCTGAGGACAGCCGACGGCACGCGGTCCCAGCACCGGCTGTTTCCCCTCAAGCATGAGCATGACTTAAGCGATGCATCCAGCTGCTGTTCTGGAGACGCCTCCCTTGAGCCCAGGGATCGAGGGCTTTTTCCCAAAAGGAAACAGCGTGGCAGATAACGGGGTTGTCAGGGGAGCAGAATGGCGAAATTCATTAGCGTCTCATAATAGGCATGTTTCCAGGTGACCTTTCGGAAGACAAGGGGAAGGGACTGCAATGGAGAATGAGCGTGTTCTTTCCTCCCATCGGAGCCTGACTCACCCCCCTCTTGAGTCGAGGTCTGTTTCCCCCTCTGCTGTATTTGAAGTGCATTCAAAAAATGTGCAAAGCTCTGGAGCGAACTCAGCCGAATCCCCGCTCTTTGGTTGCTGCGATGCCCGTCTCCCGGGTGGGGCGGCGTGAAAGCCCTCTGCCCAGGGCCCCGAAACACCTGAGCTCCGTTGTCCTCCACCTCAGCACCCAGGCGTATGGAGGGCAGCGCTCCTGGCTCCTCCTCTTGAAGGATGGACCAAAGGCAGCAGCCGCGATTCCCGGGCCGGGCAGGGCCTGGAGCGGCGTGATGGCGTGCTGCCAGGCAGCTGCCCGTCCTTTGGGCCAGGGCTGGGCAGGTCGTGGGCTCACCTGGACTCCATATCCGGCCCTGTGGATTTTGTGCAGTGCAACGGACAACCCCTGCCTTCCCCGTGGGGAATCGCGCAGCGGCTGCCCCCTCCCCGTCCTCCCTGTAAGTCTGCTTGCTTGTTGCTTACATTCACAGGCTGCCTTTGCTCCTCTTGCAAGGAACCAAGGGCAGCTTGCATTGTCCTCCTCCACTCCTTTTATCCCCACAACAACAGCCCTGCGAGGTAGGCCAGGCTGAGTGTTAGGCACTGGTCCAAGTCACCCGCTGAGCTTCTGGGCCACACGGGCACTAGGACCTGGATCTCCCCAGCCCCAGGCCAAGCCCCAAACCGCTTGTCACACAGCTCCCACATTTAGCTCATCTGTGACTGCTGGGGGGACCTCCTTCGTGCTCGCCCCCCCCGGCTCCCTTCCACTCGAACACGCCGCCGCATCCAAGGCCCGACGAGTGTGAACGCCCCCAACAAAGACGCCTCGTGCCCACTGAGGCCGACAGCCTGTAATTACAGCGATAACAAGGGAGCAGTTATTGCTGGAGCACAAGTACCTTTCTCTTAATAGAGGCTGTCTTTTTTACTCCCCCCCGCCCCCCCCACCCCGCCCAGCAACGGCAGGGAATGTAGTTGGTATAGGAGAGTGGGAGAGAGAGAGAAACAGCAGGCAACCTCCTTTGCCAACCTGGCGCTCTCCAGATGTGCCGGCCTGGAAGGCGTTTTCTGATGGTTGGCGATGCCGGGAATCGGAGTCCAGCGCTGCTTTCTCGGGCAGGCAGCAAGCGGAGGGCTTGCCGCTCGAGGTGGCCGCGGAGACGGCTCAAGCCAGCCTCCCAGCTCCTGGTATGCAGCCCGAGCTGAGAGGGGGGTTGAAAGAGCCCGGAACTGCTGCTCCCAGGCAGCCCTCTCCCTGGTTCTGGGAAGACCGCCTGGCAGGTGGCACTCTGAGCCCCACTAATCCAGAGGTGCCATCCCTGGGAGCCCTGGCTCCACGCCCCCAGTTGTGGCGTTCGCGACAGTTTCCAAAACTCAGTGCTAGCGAACAAATTGGTGCGCATGGAGTGAGGGCAAGGCAGGGTTTGGCAGAGGTTTAACGGGGCACTGGAGTGGCACAAGGCAGAAAGGACACTCCGTCCACCGGGATCTCTGGAAACCGGGCATCTCCGCGGGGCGGCGCCTCTCTCCTCCTGCACTCGGGCACTTCCTTTCCAAGTGGGAGCGGCTGCTGTGCAACACCTTGCCAGCCTCTGCGTGTCACCGTGACCACCCCGTCCGGTTTTAGCGGCACGCTGCAAGGGCCTGTAAGATGGACGTTTCTTTCTCTGAGACATGGACGAGATGGGATGAGGATGGTCTGGCTGAGTGGGCCACTCCGGGCCAACACCAACACCACGTGCTCTTTAGGGCTTTGATGGAGAGGAACGGGAGTAGAGCGAGCGTCCCACAGTTGGGGGCTGCCGCAGAGAAGGCCCTCCCTCTCGTTGCATCAACAGGGCCTCCCTTGGAGTCAGAAAACGACAGTTTTCCAGAACAACAAAACTAAGGAAAACCCTGCAGGATTATGCCGGCCCTGATCTGTCGGGCATTTGCTGCCAGCAACGGAGATGTGGCCGCATCTGCCTCGGATCGTGCCTTCCGCCATCGATGAGCCTGCTTCCTCCTGCAAGAGCGTATCTTTAAAGCCCTTCAGATCGGCCAAATGCTGCTCACCCCCGCCCCCTTTCTTTATCGATATTTGTGCACTGCACAGCTTTTCCCCAACGAGAGATGCCAAAAACAGATGGGGAGAAGGGCCCGGCGCCCTTTTCCAGCAGCGGGTCCGAGATGCCAAGTGCCGTCAGCGGGACGGTGCTGCTTTTTCTCCCGCCTCCTCCGAAGGAGGTGCTGGGGAGGCCAAGGTCCTTCAGAGTCGCCCTCCCCAATCCACGAGGAAGTCTATAAACTTGTAATTGAGTGGACAAGGACTTTCCGCCTCTTCCCTACTGTATGCACGGCCAGCCGATTTCTCCGGCTGGAACCCTGAGGCATCTTGGGTTAACCAGAGTGTTTCAATTTCCCGAGCGTGCGCCTGAGCATTAGCGAGAGAGGAGCCCTTGACTGTCAGCCCTGCCTGCGCATACATTAGGGAGATGAGCTGTGATGTGCATTCCATGTCCTTCCCAGATGCCGCTTGTTGAATTCTGGGCTCCCTGGGCTCCCTGGGCTCTGGACAGGGCTCGTGTGGCAGGAATGGCCCATTTCTTCCTCATCCGTCCTGGTCTGATGCCCCGCCGGGAACACACAATGGGGATGTGTGGAATCTGTCACGGAGTTGTCAGCCAGGGCAAGTGTCATCAAGATGGCAAAGGCCCTTACAAATTAAAAATGCTAGGGAAACAATGCCGTTAATAATGAGGGCTCCTCGCTGATTCAAGAGTTTTTTTCCTTGATTAATAACCTGCCATTTGACTGAGTAATTAATCTATTAAATTTAAATACACTTGCATATTAGCACAGCTTCAATCCAGAGGCTTTTTCAGAGATACCGAAGCATGTCGGATCATTTACAAATTAATAAACAAAAGCCTAACTACTCCTAGGTAGAAGGAAAGGCCGTCTTTAAGATTTGGTTTCATTCCTTCCAAAAGCGCTAGTCCAGAACCTGAGCAGCCGCTGAACAAGAATCCCTTTAAATTAGAATTGGCCCCAGCTGATTAATCAACACAAGCCTTAATGCATTAATCTATGGATTAAAACAATTAAAACTCACAGCCTTTCCAATAACAGCTATTAATGTGAGTCTTTAATTGAGTGGAGGGGCATTTGAATTCTGTGAGGCTTTTGTTCCTCAAAGCAGGCATAGTCAGGCTTTGTCCGACTGTGGTCCTTTGAAGCTTGCAAGGGGCAGGCAGCAGCGTCTGAGGGTGGTCACAGCAAGGCAAGAAGGAAGCAGGAGCTTGGACAGCTCCAGTAGGCCCTGCCGGCTGGAGCTGCAGCAATAGGGCGATGTTCTCTTAGCAGGGAGCTGAAGCCAGTAGGCCCTGCTGGCTGGAGCTGCAGCAATAGGGCGATGTTGTCTTAGCAGGGAGCTGAAGCCAAGCCTTACGTATGCTGCTGAGGTCTGTCATATGGTCAGCTCTGCTCCTCCTGGTGGAGGTGGCTGTATTGATTTTGCAGCCTGAGACTTCTATGAGGCTGGAGAGTCACCCTCTGAGGCAGAGGATAAGGCAGGGATGGGCCTGTCTGCTGGGGGGCGGGTCTGACCAAAGCCGTGTCCAAATCCTTGGCTGCATACTGGAAGTTTTGAGGTCTGTGGGGGATATTCGGCCATTGCTACTGTTAAATGATTAGAAATCAGAGATCCCTCCTGATCCATTCCAATCGCTCTGGATCAACCAGGCAAGTGCCAACTTCGTGCTCTGCTCCACACAAGCACTTCTTGCTGGCCCAACCTGCCAGTCACGCTCCCCTCTGTTTCGGGGGCCGGGAGCCTGGTCTCAGCCGAGGCCTGGCTGGACGGCACTGCCGGAGCTGCCAGGGTGGCCTCCGCCTGCACCCGGCCCTCTAGCTCTGCAGGCTTCAGTGGCATTGCCAGACAAATGCTTCCACTCGATTAACCCGTGGCTGAAGCTCGTATGCTGGGGACTTCATACCAGAGAAATTATCCACAGACACCTGTCAGTCTCCCTTGCAGAGGGTAATTTAGAGCAACGCAGCAGGATATCTGGGTCCATTGTCTGGCTGACCTGTGATTGAAGCCGGTCTGCAGCAGACTCTGGCTGGCTGCAGACATCAGCCCGGTCTTCGTGCCCCCAGAGGCCCACTCATCACCCCACCTGAGCTCAAGCCTAACCCGGAAGCATCAGTCTAGCTTGGCTGAGGAACAGGGCGAAGGCAGAAAGGTCGGAGCAGGTTTTCGCTGGAGGTCCTGCCTTGCACTCAAGAGTTCCAGAACGTCTCTGGCACGGCCTTGTTTCGCACAAGGTGGTGCCACCCCGGAGCATGCAGTCCGGGAGCTGCACACACGTTCAGGGCAGCCTTGCGGTGCTCAGCGTGCTGCCCTTGGGCTGCGGCTGGATCCCTCCCCCATCTGAGGTTGGAAGGAGAATCATTTGCACTGGCTTCAGGTTCTGCATTTCAGTTTCCACACTCTGCTTTCAGAGCAGCAAGACGTAAATTTCACCTCTTCGATCCCATTTTAGCAGGAGACTCCCATTCCAGAATTCTAAATCTGCAGCTTTAGTACTTGAATTCCAAATCTGTGGTGGGTAATGCATCGCCGGGAGTTAAATTCTTACAGGAAAGGTGGCCAGTCAAGCTCAACCCTTTCCTGGCGACCCCAGCCACTTGTGGGGGGATCCTTCCTATGGGGTGAAGTCAGAAATGGCTGCCCAGTCCTCCTCCAGGTGTAGTGGGGGGGCAGGCCTCTCACGTTCCAGCCTCCCCAGAGGGATTTGTCTCATTCTGGGGACGCGGCCGAGGGGCAGCGGTGGCCGCTGAAGCCGCCACTGCAGGGTGAAGCTTCTCAGACAGAGCGTGGGCGTCAGCCTGCCTTGGAAGAGGAGGAGGGAAGCCGGGGGAGCTTGCTCCTGCTAGCTCCAGCTCTTCACATGGGCAGAGGCTTCTCCCACCTCTCCAGGAGAACACCGCTTTGATTCACCCTGCTCTGCGATCTGTTAAGTGCTAATAAAAGGACTGAGCTTCTACAGTGTCATCTGAATCTGCTGGTGGGGAAAAGGGGGAGAGGCGAGGCGCCGAAATGGTGCCATCCAAGGAACGGCAAAGGTGTCAGCAATGCGAGCGAGGTGGCACCGGTCGGTCGAGAGGTTCGCGCACCGATTCACAGGCCACAAACCTGAGGGAGCAGAGGAGTCTGCACAGCGCTCTGCCCTCTGCCCATGGTCTGAGGAGATTCACCACCGGTCTAGAATCCGCAGGCGCTTAGCATTGGAGTAGTCAGGTGTCCTGCCTTCCAAGGAATAGTTCTTTCTCCGAAGGCTTGCTAAAGAACAGTCCCATATCTTTTGACTGATTTAGCATATCTGTATAGCACTCCGTATCTCGACAGATCCTGGAGTGGCAAACTATAGAAGAGATAAAAGAACCAAAAGAGTGTATTAAAAACAGGATTCTGTCAGAACGGTGGCTGGTCAGCAGGGAAGCCTTCCCAGACAAAAGCTGCTTCAGCTGGCGCTGGGAAGAAGCTGCACCCAAGCTGCCCCCCGATACGGTTCTCCACAAATGCACACCAGGCACCCCTGAACACCCGGAGCTTGAAAAAGAGAGAGACCCAACGACTTCAAGGACACCCATCAATACCTCCCTTCTGCTGGGAGGCCATACGCAGGCAGGCGGAGAGGCGGTGGGGCGCAAGGCCCAGGGGACGATGCTCAGGCCATCGGGGGCGGCTTTGCGTGTGTGCGCACAAGAGGCAAAATGTCACCAAAGGTTTAACTTCAAGGGAGGGAGCGGAGCTGTGCCAGATCACAAAACAAGCTGTTCTGGTGCTGCTTTAACAGGGCTGCTTCCCCGAGGCATAAAAGGGCCGGGGGGGGGGATTTAATGGGGAGAGGGCCCAGAAAACAGGAACCAGGCCTGGCGGACTGGGACCACAGAGGAAATGTGCTTAGCCAGCCTGTTTATCTCCTGTGCCAGGCAGCTCCTTCTGGCAAGAGGCGCTTGAAGCCGCAAGGTCACCCTGGAGCAGCGCCCGTCCCCATGGCCAAATGAAAGGGAAGCAGCCTGGAGGGGAGGGCGGTGGGGGGGGGGTCCCAGCTGCCGCACTGGCCGTAGATCTGATTGTGAAAGTGAAGCAGCACCTCGCAGCCTCTCCACGACACGCTGGGGTGCTGCTTGGGGTGGGGCGCATTCGGCTGCTCCGCCAAGGGCCCCGAAGAACCTTCTGCACATCGGCTTCTAGCCGGAGATGGAGATCGGCCCAGAGAGAGGGAGGGGAGGAGGAGACCACGGCAAGCTGCAGCCGGCGCATTATTATTTTATCATTGTTTTCATTGTATGCTCCTGTATTGTGCTTAAAATGTATCTCGGATAGGATTTTATTGTGATTTCAACATTTTTATGGAAACCACTTAGTGATTTCTCTTTATATTTAGCTGTATAGAAGTAGTGTAAATAAATAAATGCATAAACAGAGAGATGGAAAAAGCAAAGCTTTTATGCGACAGGGAAGGGGACCCCAGGCCTGGCCCACTTACCGATTCGCCAAGCATACCGGAGCGGGAAGGGGCCACGGCGGCCCTCGGGTCCAGCCGCTGCTGGTGCAGGACACCGGTTTGCACCATCCCACTCAAGGCTGCCCAGTTTCCCCTTGGATGCCTGTGGTGCGGGAGAGCCCACGGCCTCCCTGGGCAGCTGGTTCCACTGCCGTGTGGCGGTGGGGAAGCTTTTCCCGGCATCTTGCCTGAACCTGGGTCATCTCAGCTTGAACTGATTATCCCGTGATTGTTGATTATTGATTATTTTGTGCGTAGGCAGGAGAATGGCACGGTGGCTGGCCACGGGGGGAGGCACCCGGCTGTGCCGTCTCAATGGGGCCCAAGGCCTGGCTGGGCAGCAGAGGGGCTGGCAGTGGGGGCGCGGGCGTCGTGGCGGCAGCAACGGGTGGGGGCACGGCTCCCTGTGGCTCGACGGAAGGCTGGTCCGGGCCTGGTACCTCCACCATCCCCGCGCCCGGTCCGGGGCCCGGCTCAGGGGGCGCCTGGCTGCGGGTCCTCCAAGGCGGGGCTGCTTTCCATCGGCCCTTGCGAAGTCCAGTTGAGGGAGGCGGGAAGGTGCCGGGCGAGCGCTCAGGTGAGGAGGGGGCACGGCTCTTCTCTTTTCAGGGACCCCCCCCATTCTGGGGAGGAAGCAGCTCGTGCGCCCGCAGGGGCGGAATGGAGAGGGTTGTGCTGGTGGGGAGGGAGGCGGAGGAGGATGGAGGAGATGATGGGGTGGGGGCGGTGAATGGGAAATCAGAGCCGGGGCGGGGGGGGGGGAGGGACCAGGCGCCCCCTGCGCGGAGCCGGAGCCCCCGGCTGGAAGTGAACTTCGGCTGAGCCTGCGGAGAGCTTTCTTCTCTTCCTTGGCACCGATCCCGCTGCCTGATTGCCGCCCCGCACTCGGTAACAATCTGCTGTTGTTGTTTTAAAAACATCAGGAATTTGTAAAAGATTTTAATAAGAATCTCATTTCGAGCACGTCTCGCCGGACGAGGTCTGCCTGGTCCGCAGTGCCCCATCTTTGCGAGTTTAATTAATTGCTGTGAGCTGCGTGGGCTACCATGGAGGCGAACGGATTTAAAGTGGAATTAGACAAATGCAGAGGAAGAGAGGACCAGTGTGCGGGACGGGGCGTGCAGGACCAAGTTTCTAGTCCCCAGTGGGCCTCTCAGCCTAGCCTGCCTCGTACTGGGGAGGGGCATCAGGTTGGAGGAGAGGCAGGGCAGAAATGGGGCCACGCTGCCTGGACCGGCTTCTGCAGCCCCCAGATGGTTTCAGGCCCCCACCCAGAGAAATCGCGACGCCAACAGCCCCCCAAAACGCAGCTTTCCGCTGGGCCTTTCTGCAGAACCCAACAGGCCGAGAGTCTCCTTTCCGGAGGCGGCGGCGGCGGCAGGGGCCACGCTGCCCTTTCTGAGAGCGCTGGCGAGGCCCCCCCAGCTTGCCGTGAAGTTACGCTGGCTGAGAAATAGCACCAACCCCGTTTTGCCTCCTCCAGAAACTTAAAGCACTCTGATTATTGAAGGTTTGGAACCACGAGAGCTCCCGTGGATTTCAATTTATAGTGCAAATAGATTTAATGAGCACCTTCAGCTCCTGTAAGCATAAATATATGCCAGACCCGCACCTTCTTCCACGCGCCTTGTTCGCTGAAATGAATTAACCCCACAGATAATAGGGGAAAGCAGGGAGGCTCCTCCTCTAGGCCTTCTAATTAAGAAAACCATTCTGCTTTTCCATGTGTGTGTTTTCTGGGTGTGTGTGAGTAGGTGGAGGGGTTTCTTTTGGGGGGGAGCCGGTTCTTTTAATTAAAAGTTCACCTAGCTGAGTAAAGAGCACTGAAGTGGCCCAGCGCTGAGGCTGGATTGTACAACGCTGAGCCATCGGAGAATTGAGAGCCATTATGCAGACTGCAAACATGCTTGCTTTGCATAAGCTCTTCCAAGCACATTCCCCCCCCACCGCCCGTCCCAAGAAACAAGCAGCCAGGGACCTGCTGCCAAAGATCCGGCTGGCCAGGCCGGCCCTAGCTCCCTTCCTCCTCCATACTTCCTCTGGACCAGCCCCTCTGCTTCCCGCTTCCTCCAGTCGGCTCCGACGGCAGGCACAGCCCAGGACCTTGCACGAGCATCTCCTCTGTCGCGAGGCGCCCGGGACCCCTCGTTGGACCCCAGAGCCCGACAGGATGAAGCGGGGCCTGGCCTCCCCTCCCTCACATGCGAGACCCTGCACGCAAGGCTTCCACGATCAGAGCCCCGGGAACCATGGACGGGGCAGCTTTGCAACGGGGATGCTTGGCCACTGCCGGGCCGATGCCTCTCTTGCCCAGCTCCTGAGCCTTGCGGGCAGCTCCCGGGCTGTCCCACGACCGGGTCCTGAGCCCACGTCCCGAGTCTGGCGCACACACGCCCTGGCACCCTCCGGCTGCGTCCGCCTTTGCCCCTCCGCCTTCTTCGCCGTGGTCCCTGCTGGCTGGGATGGACAGGAGCTGAAGCCCAAAGCAGCTGGAGGGGCACCAAGGCGGGGCTGAGGCTGCCCTTCCGCCTCCGCTGGAAGACCCCCCCATCCTGCTTTTGAGCCTGGATTTCAGGCCTGGCAGCGCATGCGGGTGGGACAGGACATCCCAGCGAAGGCCCTTCCAGCCCGCCCGCCTTTCTCCGGGAGCAGAAATGCCAGGGGGGCCCTGCCCGCTTGCGGCAGCTCAGCCCGGCACTGCTGGCCCCCGTCTCCTCTGCCATCGCTAAATCCTCGGGCACATTGCAATATGATGAGTGTATTTGTATTTGGAATCCTTTAATTTCGGTAGTTGCTTCCACAGTTTGTCAGTCTTTCATTAATGTCGGGCTTAAATCTGCAGTGACGCGCTTCGCGGTTCACGTAGACGATCCACCTGGCTTTGCTGCAGAGCTTTGAATCAACCAGCTTTTATTCCTTATGATCATTATCTAATTTCCAGGGATAAAGGAGAGAAGGACGGCGACTCTTTCTTGCATGGAAATTGCACCTATACACCTGGGAAGCTGGAAGTCTCACCATGGGTGCTTGTGGCCACTCTCTGTGGCACTTTGCACATGCTCAGTGGCTCTCACAATCTCACCAGGGAAGCCAGCCTTGATGGAAGTGAACAACGCCGTGTTGGGGATGTCTACTCAGAAGTAAGTCCCATTGCGTTAAGTACCCCATTCCTCTTGCAGCCGATGTCAAAAGGGAACCGCGATGAGTCCTGACTGTTCCTGTCTCCATAACTGGGGTCCCAGTCTGTCCCACTTGGGCTCCAGAAGGCCGCTCTCCGTTTCTCTGCCCTGTCCCCATTTCCCCAACCAGCAGCGCTTTCATGTTTTCCCAGCATGAAAAACGCCTAAATTCCTGTGATTCAGCTTGGGGCAACTGGAATCCCAAGCCAAAAAGAGAGCTAGTGTCGCTTTTGTAATGTTGGCTCCAGTCCCTCGATCTCATCTATCGCTGGAATAACAAAACCCCCCTCTCTTCCGGGGTTGAATTTGGCCCTTGAGGGGAGAGCCTCGGCGCCCCCGCCTGGTATCCTTGGGTGTCGCATGTTTCTGGGGCTTGGATCCCAGTCTGGCCTAGGCCTCCGGCCGGCTGCTGGAGCCAGAAAGCTCTTCGTAGTCCAAGCCATGTGGCCACCAGATGCTTGAGGGGGACTCCTGGGCACGCTCTGGACTCTCAGCTGCCAGTCCGCGTGGTTCTCCTTCCATCTTCGAAAATGCCGGCCAGCCGGCCAGCCAACCCACCCGCCCATCTTCCTTAAGAGGAGGAAGGGTTTATATCCATTCAGTCAGGCTGACAGTTTTCACACATCATTAGCTGGACGACCATGATGGCTCTGTAGCAGAAGCCCAGACTGTGGAACAGTTAAGAGCATGAGAAAGCAGGCCTTTGGAAGGAGCGAGCGAGCGAGCCGAGTCCCGGTCTCGGTCCCGGTCCCGGTGTGCGTGTGCACAGGCACCTCCTGGGACACCTGGCGCATACTTAAATCAACCCAGACAACCACTGGACGCGGAGAGGAGCGGGGCGCCTCACCAGCGGCACAATCCTCTGCGTGTCTGGAGCGAGGAAGGCCCACCAGCTGCCCGGGTGGCCCTGGATGTGGGTGTGACCGGGTGGCCCTTCAGAGAGAGGTCTCCTTCAAACAGAGGACTGCCTTCTAACAGCCCTTCAGCTAGAGGATGCCTCTGCGTGCAGGGGGGTGCGGCCACCCGCAGGCTGCCTGGCTGGCCGCTGGGAAGACCGCTGGCCCGGCTCGCGCATCTCGCCCGTCTGGCTCCCCAGCTTCTGCTTGCGTCTCTCACCGGCTGCCCCTTCGTCCTGCCTCTGGGGCAGCCCCTATTATCCTGGGACCTCCAGGTCAGCTCCCCGACGGCTGGGGATGGTGGGAGCTGCGGTCCAGCCCACCTGGAGGGCCCTGGACTGAGGGCTGTAACTTGGCGGGTGCCCCAGCCTTGAGTGTGGCCAGCGGGCAGCAGGCGGGGGCCCCGATGGGCAGCGGTCGCCAATCCCACCGGTGTGCCAGCCGCCCTGAGCTAGCCGAGGACGGCAGGGCGTGCTTTCTGTGGCTGGAAGGCTGCGCACCGCTCTCTTCTCAGCCATTCTTCTCCTGCTTTTAAAATCTCTTTAATTATGTTTTGAGATGTTTAATCCCAAAAGACAGCGGAGGAGGCATTACTGTAGTGGCAGGTGTTCTCCCGCTCCCCGCGCCCCCCCTCCCGCAGCTGGAACTGAGTCACCGGCGAAGCACGTGCTCTGCCTAGGCGCAGGCCGCCGCGCGACGACGGTGCGGGCTCGTCTGAGGCGGCTTGCCCCGGCTGGTGGCCTCCCGCAGGGCTGGACGGCGGCCCCAGTCGTTGCTGGCCCCCATGGCCACTGGGGGTGACGAGGGCTCACTTCCACCCCTCTGGAGGGGCCGGGCAGGAAGGCTGGCCTTGGGGGAAGCAGGGGCTTTGCGGGGCTCAGCCCAAACCGGCTTCGGCGCTGCGGCTCCTTCCCGTTCCCCACTCCCCTCTGGGCTGCGTTCTGATCTCTGCTCGTGAGCCACCCCACGCGCCGTCTTCCTCCTTTGCTCCATCCCTCATTCCCTCTGCAAAATATGTAAAGCCACACGGAAGGCATGTGTTCCTCTGATTGCGTGCAGTGGCTTTCTCCGCACCCCGCGAGGCATCAGATGCACTTCACGGCGAGCCCCTCCACATCCCCAAGGTCAGAGAGAAGAAAGGCCTGTCATTCAGAAGAGCACACGTTCCACCGGCCCTAAGCCCCGAGCTGCTCTCCGTTTAGAGCCCAAATTAAATACTGCGGTTTTCTCCTGGTGGTGGAAATGGCCTCGCGTTTACCCCGAGCAACAATTTGCCCCACTCAAGTCTAAGCTTCCGTTAGGTTTGCAAATGGGATTTTGATGCAGGGAAGTTTCTTCCTTTAATGAAACTAGGAAAATTGTGCGCTTCACAATAATGTTTGTGTGGGGAACGAAGCCTCGTTAATTAGTAAAAAAGGGTTGAGCTGCAGAACAAGCTGCTCAGCCCCCGTGTCTTTCCCAGCCAGCTGGGGCTGCTGTCATGCTCCGTGCCCCCTCCCCTGTGTGTGGTGCAGCCGTAGCGATTTTATGGGAAGGGAACTATAGGTTGGCCTTCGAACCTCCTAGCGGGCTGGCCCTGCTTGCAGGACCCGTCTGGGGTTGCAGGATGCGTCTCGGCAGCCCGGCGGGTCCCGGGCCTGAGCTCCAGTAGTTGCCCTGTTTTCTCTGCAGAGACCCTCCCTGGAAGTTATTTAGCTCTGTATTTAGTGTGCATTTTCAGCCGCGGGGGCTTAGTTCTGGAGCAGGTGCCTGGGCTAACACAGACCTCCAAACCTGTGTGGGAGGCCCAGGCCGAGCGGCACGCCGGCTCCTGCGGGCTGCAGTGGGGGCCGGCGGGGCCTGCCGGGGCTCAGGGGAGCGGACAGGCCTGTTGGTGGTCTGCCCCACAGACGCCCCCCGCCCTGCTTGCTCTCCCAACGCAAGTCCCCACACGGACTGACGGAGGGGCCTACGGTCTCCAATTTTCACGGGCAATTAAGGCCCGGGAGGGGGGTGGCTGCAGTCAAGACCTCTAGGCAGGATGGATCCCTCCCCTCCCCCTCCTCCACGGTACAGAGCCCCCCACCGCCGGCTCTCGCTCTTCCCCCGCGCCCCCTCTGTCCCGCGGCACACCTGCCCCCTCCGGCGCACCTGCGCTGGGCGCATAGCGGGGCTGGGAAGGCGGGCGGCAGGCTCCCCTTTTCTGGGAAAGCCTCCGCGCTGGATGGGGCGAACCCTCCAGGCGCTTTGTCCCCAGCCGGGGGCTGCATGAACGGGGGGCCGCGCACACGGGGCCCCCTCTCGGCCCGCCTCCCTCCGGCCTCTCCCTCCCTCGCCGGCTCCGCCCGCGAGCTCCGTCCGGACTTCATTCATCACGTGCGTGGGAAGGGGCGAGACCCGCGCCTTCCGCCCGGGGGCTGCGGGGCTGCAGCAGGGGGCGGCGGCGCGCCGGGCCCAGTCGCCCGGGCCGGCTCTGCGCGGGCAGCCCGCGCCACGCGCAACGGCGCGCATGCACACGTGCACAGGCTGGGGCGGCGCGGGGCCCTTCCCAGCCCGGGGTCACACCGGGGAGGCTCGCCCGCGGCGGGGACGTGTCGCGCGTCGCTTGGAGCGGAGCGTCGCTTTCTTTCGAGGGAAATGGGGGCCATTGCGCGAGTGCTTAACAAAAATAGTTCCGACGGCACGAGAAGTTACACGTGTGTAACTAAACGGCTGAAGTGTTAACTGGTGAGTCACGCAAGTGCACGAGGTCGTTAATTGCACAGACGCGTGTAACTGCCACGTTGGGGGAGTGGGGGCAAAGCGAGGCGAAGCAGAACCGGAAACAAGCCCTGTGGCATCTTGCCAACGGCGCAGGGGGGCTGCTGGCTGTGGGATCCGGCTTAGGCCAGGAGGCTGGACCCTCCGCCTCACCCCCCCCCCCGCAGCAGTCTGATGGCGCCTTCCGGCAGGGCAGGTGGGGATGCTGGATGGCAGGTCCACCCACCTGCGGGGGTGGGGGGCGGCCTGCCCGCTTCCAGTCTCACCTCAGCTTTGACTGGTGCAGCTGTTGCACTCTGAGCCTCCCTCCCTCCCACCCGCCCGCGTCCAGGGCTTGATAGTCCTGCTCCACCCTCCTGGATTACTGGGCGACGCTATGCACTCTGCGCTCGGAAGGACACTCGAAAAATTATTTGCACATGCAAAATGCCATTATTGGAAGCGGAACGACGTGGCGCTCAGCCACAAGATGGACCTGGCCAGCTCCTGCAGTCAGGTGTGGATGCCCACGACGCCACTGAGCTAACCTGATGCGCAGAATGAATGCGAGCCGGCTGGTCACCGCACCCCCATTGCGGTCATTTGTATTCCCTTGGCCAGTTCCCATTAGCTACTTTCCCTCTGCTCACAGGCTCTCCTCGCAGGGTTTCCTGCCGGCGCTGCTTTCCCTTTCAAATACGCTTCCGAGAGATCCACACAGCCCGTCCTCCCTGCCTGCCTTCAGTGTTTAAACAGTGCGAGGACCCTAATGAAATTTGCCAGGAGACCGCAGACTGATGGCACCCGCAATTCCTTGCCCCGCTCGAGGTGGAGGGGCCTGGCTAATTTGAATAGACTTGAAATTGTGGATGGGGAATATTGACACAGAGCGTGTTGCTCTCTTCCCTCTCTCCTTCCAAAATCGCAGCCCTTTAAGCTCTCCTGGGGAGAGCCAACAACCAGGCACGTCTTCTCTTCCAGGGCTGCTCAGACGCCAGAGGCGAGCCCTCCTCCGCCTCCCGGGAGCTCACACGCTCTTCCCGAGCGGGTTGGCAGGAGAACAGCAAGCCTGAAGCAGGCCAGGGCCCCCAGCAGAGACAAGCGTGGTCACGGATTTGGGGCACCTCGTGGTCCCTCCCTGCACAGAGGCCTTGCCAGGTGATCAAGAGCTGCCCAGCAGGTCTGGGGGCAGAGCCGTGGGAGGGTGTGCCAAAGCACGGGGGGCGGGCAGGGATGACGGGGTGGGGGACATCGGATGGGTTTTCTCAGCTCAGCCCTGCAGCCCTGGGCTCACGCTTACTGAATCTGATGTGCGCTGAGTCAGTGCGTGGACTCCTGGGTTTGAGGCGGGCTGCCATGCACTCGCAGCCTCTCTAATGCCAGGGAAACATGCACAAAATTCAGGGCCTGTTCTCCAACGGGTTTGGCTTTACCCGGGTTGCAAAGTGAGGGCCCAAATTCCGCACAAAGCCGAACTTAACTGTCAGAAAAGGCAAGGTGGGCCGGGACAGGTGGGCACACCCAGGGTGAGGCGGGGACCTCCCTGCTGGCCCCACGGGATGTTATGACAAGCGCACCTCTGGCCTTGGCTCCCATTCACGCAGGTGGCACGAATTGTGCTGGAGGCACAACGTTCCTAGTTCCTGAACTGCATAAAAGGAGCATCAGCAGATGCGGCCTTGGGGAAGGCGGAAGGTGCCCCGGTGTTCCCGCAGCCGCGGCAGGGCCCCGATCCCAGCATGCCCAGGGTCTTGCTGCCTCTCCCAGTGGGGGCCAGAGGGGGGCTGCACCTCGTGAGCTGGGCTCCGACCCGGGTCCATCCGCTCCTGGGCGAAGCCCGGAACTGGGTGGGGGGCTGGGGGCAAGTGTGGGATCGGCTTTGGGGGCTCGCCAGGGAGGGCAGCCTCAGAGTGCCCGCGTGGACCCAGCAGGTGCCAGGGCCGCCGGGGTCCTTTCAGGGCTCGTCCAGAAGGCGGAGCAGAGGGGAGATGCTGCTCCTCCCCTTCCTGCCCCCTGCCTTTTCCCCGGGGGTCCACTCTGCTGCCACCGTCCATCCGGCAGAGACGGACGGCGTGTTTGCAAGCTGCCCTGGGATGCAGCTGGCCATCTCCATTTCCCTGCTCAGGGCCACCTGCGAAGGGAAGGTGTCCTGGAATGAGCCCTGCCAGGTCCCAGAGGGGGTGCAAGCGCGACCCATCCATCTCCAGAGGCGCGGAGCCCCCAGGCAGCTCATTTCCCTCCCGGGGCCCAGCTGCATAGCACGTGGGGCGGCCCAGGCCCACCTCCAGGCGGGCTGGCGCAGGCCGCCCTCCTGCAGCGGTGAGAGCAGCTTGCCTGCGCGGTTCCCGAGCACACGGAGCTGAGCGCGTCTTTCCTCCTGGGATAAACGGCACCAGGGTGGTAGACGCGAGACCCTTCTCCCTCCTGCTGGAGCTACGCCTGCTGTGTATCCACAATCTAATAAATCAGGGAAATAAATGTGATTGATGTAGTGGATCAAATAAGCCAATAACACTTGCATAATTGCGGAGAAATTTGCATCAATTATTCTGCTGGAGGTGAGGTTGACTTTCTGAGTGGAACACGTGGCGTGTGGAGACAAAGCCAGCCACTGTTCCCGGCCTGGATTTCGTTTGGTGAGTCCTTGGCTCCCCTTCCCCTCCACACCCCACCTTTCCACCGGCCTTCTGCATAATCCCCTGCTTGGGCCGCTGCCTGTCAGCTCTGTTCCTCCTTAAATGTGGAGGCGGCCTTCCGAGAAGACAACCTCTATAATGAAGTGTGGATAATCTTATTAAAGCAATGAACTCTCCCCCTTTTGCTGGAGAAGAAGGGAATGGAAAGCCAAGCCATCTCATACCCCAGGCAAAGTTTTGTGATATTAATTTTAGCGCAGGGACCTGTGGCTTCCGGGTGCCAGCGAGAGGCAGACCTCTGATCCGCCACGAGCGAGCTGGCGCGCCTTCCCGACAGCTTTCTCACCCAGCAGCTCCCATCCAACGGGGCCCCGCGGCGTCTGCACGCTCACAGAGGCAGGCGAGGGGGCTGGATGGGGGGAGGAACGCGCCTGCGATGGGGCACTGGGAGGAGTCGTGTGCGACTTGTTTCTGGCACAGGAAACCCGATGCAAGGGCAGGCGCGTGGAACGGAGGCCTTCCCCCTGCCGGGAGGTCTGAGCCGGCCCGGGGTCTGGGTGAGCGGAAGCCTGGAGCAGAACATCTGGACGCCCGAGGGAGAAAGGCGAGGGGGCCCCTCCACAGCACGCCTGGAAGAATTCGCTGAAGCCAGAGGCCTTGGACTGGCCTCGCAGAGAGCCGCTCACCTCCTCCCGCCGGATGCGGGCGAGCGCTGCATGTGGGGCCCGGCATGCCCTGCTGCGCTAGCGGACTGTCCGGACCCGGCGATCCCCAGCGGAAGCACCAGGCCACGCATGTTGGAAGGAAACGGTTCAATGAGGTCCTGCTTGTCCTTAACTTTATCTCCTGCCCACAGATGGATGGGACCCTCCTCCGCCTGCGTTTCATCCTCCCGACGGTCCTGTGAGGTGGGCTGGCCGGGGAGTCAGTGGCTGCCACGGTGTGGCCCCCGGGCTTCCTGGCCCAGTGACGATGCGGGCCCGGTCTCCCCATCGACCTGGCACTGGCCCGTGGACCACAGCAGCTGGGAAGTGGCACGTACGGCCAGTGAGCTTCGCCGAGGGGCGGCTTTGGCCTTGGCTCTCCAAGGAGCCGCTGGTGCACGCCGGAAAGGCAGCGGGGGCCACACGGCAGCCCAGCACCAACTGCCTGGAGGCCTGACTTGGCTTTGCTCGGCCCGCCTGCTTCTGAAGAAAGCTGCGCAGCGACAGCCTGGTGCACCCCCCGCTCCCAGGGAAAGGGACCCCAAAATACCTCAAAACACAGGGAGGGGGGGCTGCCTCGGAGCGAGTCGAACCACCGGTCCATTTAGCCCGGTTTCAGTCCGATGGGAAACGTGTGCGCAGCGGAGCCTCAAGTGCCCAAAATTGGAGACGCTCGCAAGGCTTGCGGATGCGATTTCCACGCTCCTCACAAGAGCCCTGAGAAGTGGGGCCGGCGGGGCCGTCTCTCCCCCGCCTGCCCAGCCCTGAAGGATCCAGGAGATGGCAGAGCTGCAAGTGGGGGCCCCCCCCCCCCCGAGGATCCAACAGTTGGCTCCATTTGTGTGCTTGGCACCTGCGATTTTATGAATGGAGCCTGTTCTGGAGATCACCATGGCAACATGCCTGATTTTCTCTCCCTAGTTCTTAAGGAGAAGCCACTGGCAAGAACCTGGGACACCCCCCCAGCCCCAGCCCCCCCAGCCCCGTCCTTCCGCAGAGGGTTGCCATGGATCCCTCCCTCCCCTCGGAGCAGCCTCTCCAGTTGTTTCCCTCCCGACTCGCAGTGTGAGCAGGGAGGAGAGAGGCCTTGAGATGCCACGGACTGGCAACGGATGGGGCCGGAAGTCCCGCCTTTGCCACCCGCCGGCCTCCTGCCGCCCTGCACTTGCCGAAGGGGCCACAGAGGCCCGCGGACCCCGTGGCCTCGTGCAGAGGGCGAAGGGCCAAGAGGGCTGTGTAGTTTGGGGCAAGGAGGGGCGGGCCGTGACAGTTGGGCAGGGGCGCCAAGGGGGTGGGGGGGCAGAGGGCGTTCCTCAGCTGGGGGACCATTGGATGGCCTGGGAGTCCAGAAAGGGAGGCTCACCAGGAAACAGCCACAAAGCGCCAAATGGTTCCAGACGCCGTTGCCGGTTCACTCGCTGGCGCCCAATCCAGCCAGTAGCAGCGGCTTGGCAGGCGGAGACAAGCCCAGCCCAGGGCCCACGGAAGCGCGAGTGGCAGAGCCGCCTCCAAGGTGCCCGGAGGGGAGGATCCTCTCCCACACCCCCTCACTGGGGCAGCTTTGCCCGCCCTGCACTGGCTGCGCTCGGGGCGTGTTGTGGGGTCCCTTCTCGTTGGCTCCAGTGAGCTGGTGCCCCTGTTAGGCCTCCTGGGGGAATTGCGGCTGTTATCACCAGTCCTTGCATGGAGATAACGGGGTGCTCCCCCCACCCCCCTGCATCTTCAAGCGGGTGGGAGCTTGAGGATGGAGCCGGGCCGCCGGGGGACACCTGAGGGTAAGAAAATGGGATCTTAAAGGAGGAAGTGGGAAGGGCCGGGCAGCTGGGTGGGTGTTGGGGGCTGGTCCCCCCACCCAGCTTCTCCACTCAAGCAGCTCATGGTGGGGGCTCTTTGTCGGCAGGCCAGCTGGGCTGCCTTCGTGGCCGAGTGTCGCAGGGGAATTGTAAAGGGAGGACGCCCGAGGGCTGCAAAGAAGGCGGCATCCGCGGCACCCGAGTGCATAATGCCGCAACTGAGGCTGGGTGATGACCTGTGAAGGGCTCCATCTGGAAGCCGGCATGGGTTCAACGTCAGCCGGGCCCTGCCTCTCTCCTCCACACCAGGCCGCTGACGGAGGGTGCCGGGGAAGGCGGGGACGCGCTCACTACTCCGAGGCCGCCGGGTGGGCTTCATCCGATCAGGGCGCGCGAAGCTGAGCCCGTCCCTCGGTCCATCGAGCCCATATTGTCAACGCTGGGGCGGGGGAGCGAAGGACAGATGGACAACTGCGTTCCGGGCCTTGGTCAAGGTTTCTTCGCCTGTCCTACCTGGGAAAGCCGGGACTGACGCCAAGAGCCAAGCCGGGAGCACTGGCTGGTGCGGCAGGAGCCTTCGCTGAGCCACAACCTCCCTGGCAGGGATTTTGGAGCATTCCCCAGAGAAACCCTCTCCTCACATCCCGGCAACGGCTTCGTTTCCTCTCTCCACAGTGGCTTCTCTCTCGCCTGTTGCTGTGCTTATTTAAAGCTTTTATCCACAGTTCTTAGCAAAAGCTCTCGGAATGGTGTCCAATCAATAAGATCATTTAAAACAGAGCAGCACATAAAACTTTGATATCGATAACACATCCGCAAAACCATAAAAGTTTGAATATAATAAACAACAATTAAACGGATAAATACTAAGCATGCTACATCACACAATATAATAACTCCTCCACAGCAAGCCAAAGATCATATGAGTAAAAAGCAGCATAAAACCCAGATCGTCCAATTATGCCTTAATATGATTCTCACGACTGAGGTTCACATATCAGCTATTTATATTACGTACATATCTAAAATGTTAATATGTGTACTCAGTAAATGCTAAGCTGCTCTGATCTAGTCCTGTCTTCTTTGCTGAGCCGACATTATTAAGATGCAAGTTCAGATATGTTTTCCTGGTTTTCTTCTTTGGGAGAATGATTTTGTTATAAGTCTGCTTTGAGAGCTTTGACCAAGAATGGAGATTATAAATCTAAGTAAATAAGTGAGCTGAATGGATAAAATAATTCTCTCGCTGAGCGCGTGCGTGCAGGTGAGCACCGAGATGCTGGTATTAAGAATCAAACAAAAACTTGCCCACAAGAATATAAATCAAATGACAAGGCCGTTTCGGTGCGGGGTGGGGTGGGGGGGCTCTGAGACCAGTGTCCAAATCTGGGGGTGACAGGAGGAAAAGGGAGGGGGCGTCTTTGCTCAGGAAACTGTCGGCTGCCCCACTGTGAATGATCAAGAACTAACCACCCATTAAACGACTCCGGGACCCCCCAGGAGCCCCTCCGCCAATTGCGTTCCTCTCCACAGGCTCCCATTTGCATAGTCAAAAAGTTCTCATTAATATTACACAGTGGAGCGGCTTGTGGTTAATTATGGAACACGATTCCCAGCGTAACTTACACGCTATTAATCAGATGTCTTCTCAGCTAAGCCAGCACATGGCGGGTGTAATTAAGTGCTGGCTAATTAAGCCGGTTGTGAGGGTGCTGCTGGAAAGGGGAGGGGGCAAGAGGGCAAGAAGGAGGGGGCGGGGCAGGAGGGATGGTTTAAAGTCTGGGAAGAGGAGGAGCAAAAGCTGGCGGGGGCACGGGGGGCCTTCCTGCCTCCCCCCAATTCCCCTCCACCCAAAAGCAGGGGCTCGGAGGGCAGTGGTGAGGAGAAGGCTGGAGCCCCTGGGGCCACCTGGGCCCAGACCCCGCTGGCTCAGGCACCACCGGAGCTGTGGGCAAGGGTGGGGTGACCGGGCTTCAGCCTGCACGACACGCCCCCGGCTTCGCTAGAGCTATGATTTCTCACTTTGCAGGCACCTGCGGTCGACTGAGCCCCGTCCTTCGAGGCACCAGGCAGGACCGTCCCTGCCCGGAGGGTGCCATCGGATGGGCGCAGTGGCGGATGGGCGCAGTGGCGGGAGAGAAGGGGAGTCAGCCCACCCACGTGCCGAGTTGCATCCGCTGGTCCCCAGCTTTGCGGGACGCGCCCCACGGCGGCCGCAGCCCCACCTGCCCACCTGGATGGCGGGAACACGAGCACGCTCTGTTTTGGAAGCAGCTTTCTGGCAGGCAGCCCACGTCTCTGGCTTGTGCACGAGATTCTCGTTACTGGCCCATAGTTGTAGATTTGTCTGTAATTAGTTTCATTTCTGTGCCACCCAATGGCTGAAGCCCCCCGGGAGTGTGTAGACCACTCAGAAGGCCACAAATACACAGAATGTTGCAGTGCAGGAAACGTGAAAGCAATTGGACAGCGAACGGCCCCGGCTGGCAGGCGTGGCCGATGTCTGGGTCAGCCTTCCCCAACCTGGTGCCCTCCAGATGGTTGGAATACAGCTCCCAGCATTCCGGGGCATTGGCCTTGCTGGCTGGGTTGGGTAAACTGGTGGAACGCCGTCTCCCTCCGCATGCGCTCAGGGCTCGGCCAGACGCTAAGGACGTGACTGTAACGGCGATGCTTGCTTTGATATGGGAAGGAGATCAAATCCAAAGCCCGTCAGCCCAGCCCGGCACCCCGGGGTCCCAATCCGGCCCTGCGGGGTTGCTTGGCTGGCCCCACCCCTTTGGCAGCGCCCTCCTCGAACCCGTGCCAGTCACATGCGGGCTTCCAGCTTCGGCAGGTTTGCCCATCTCAGTCTGAACGTTGGACACACGTCTTCCGAGGCTTCGTGGCCTGAGCAGTGCTGGCTTAAAGGGAAGCTCAAAGAAGTTGGTATTTTTGCCCCCCCCCAATCACTGCTAAGCCCCCCCCCAATCTCCAAAATAGCATTTGACCCGTGCGCTGAAAGAGCACAACGGATCTGCTTTGGACAGAAGGCAGAGACAGTCCTGGGTCTGAGGGGAATTTTTTGGACCAGGGCTATGGAAACGTGTTTTGGATGCAAGGCTAGTGATGCACCGCCATCACATAAAAACCAAATGATATTTGATTCGTTGTTAGAGATTCACCCCATTGTAAACTTCTGCTTTTCATCGCTCTTTTTCGGTGATTCCATACACAATTTATTTGCTTCCCACCCGCAGTATTGATGACAGACGCGCCAAGGAAGGAGGTGCGGGAGAAGAGCACCAACGGCACAAAGACTTCAGCAAGGGGGGGGCTTCATCTGCCAGCACGGGGGGACACACGGCCCAGCTGACCCCATCCTCGGGGCTGCTGAGCGCATCGCTGGAGGAGAACATCTGTAGCCTTAAAATCAGCAACCTGCCTGGGCTCTGGGGGTGGCGGCGGAGCGTGGCCCCTTCCCACACTGCTGCTGCGGTGCTCCCGGCTGAACTAGCACAGCTAAATGGAGAGTCGTGACTTTCGGGTGCCGAGGCAGGCGAAGGCTTGTGCCATCCGTCCTGCCTTGGGGAAAACGTGGCACACACAGCGTTCAGCTGGGGAAACAGCCCTAAACTGGTCGCCTGCATTGGACAGCTCCTCTTTTTAAAGACATTCCTGGCATCCGGAGGAAGGTGTTGTGTGTGTGTGACGGCAAGCAGAAATACAACAGGAGAGGCCTTCCTACTCCCACTGCTGCCCTTAAGGGAAGGAAAGATTCCTCTGCTGGATTTCTGCTCACTGAAAGACCCAGGAGTCCTGGCCGGGATGGGAGGGGTGGTAAGCGACGAGCAGCAAGGCCTGATGCTGGCGGACACGCTCCGCACATCTGGTTTCCTTAGGAGGAGGCAGAGTGTGAGAGCTTTCCCAATTTACCCAAGTGGAGCATATGGACAGGGTGGGGTGAGGTGTGGGGGTGATCCTCTGGCCAGAGTCACACAGAATGACAAGCCACGACATGGTTTGATGCGTTGTCTGAACTCTGTCATGGACTTCACAAGCTGTGCTTTTGGTTTCCATGGGGCCACAGAGAGGAACAATGGTCTGTGGAATGGTTTCCATGCTTCATCACAGCTTATTCATCAGACGAATCCAGAAACATGGTGTCCACAGGACTAGAGTTGGGTCTATGTCGAAAGGAAAGAGCAGCAATTGCAGGAGCCACTCTAGCCATCCAGCCTCTATATGCAGACCAGTGAGGAAGAGGCAGAAGATGGAGAAAGGCGTGGTGCACCCGAGGATTGAATTTCCGCCTCAGAGCCTGATGGGATACATGCCACATCGGAGGATGTGGTGGGAGGGTGGAAACAGTGCACTGGTCTGACAGGGTTAGCCGGTAAGAAACCGCACCATGCGGAAACCGCATGGCATGGTTGCACAGGACACGTGAACCCCACTGCCGCCTCACTTTGGCCGGTCCGGAGATGCACTCTGCGCACCTTTTAATCTGCACATACATCAGGGATGGTGGATCCGCAACAAATTCAAATGCGTTCGGATTCCCGTGAATGCAACCTGCGGCTTCTGCAGTAGATTGACTTCGTCCATGACGGATGGGGATTTCACTGACTTGCAAGCTGGTTTTGCAAAACTTCAGGCAGGGGTTTGTGCAATTTGGTTTGCTTGAATGAACGCCCACTTGTGCTAATGCACACTTGCAAACAAATTAAATTCTCATGCAAAAAACCCGGTTCCGCAACAGAATGAAAAGCACGTGAGACTCTGCAAAACACAGATGGACCAGATAGAACAAACTCTGTGCCTGCGCTCCCAAGCTCCTCCAGCCGCTCTAAGCACTTTGCCTCTTCCCCAAGCCTCCAGCTGCTTGTTCTTTGCACATAGGGGGCGGGGGGGGGGGCTCTGCCATGCCTCTTCTGGGCAGTCCCCTAGGAGGAACGGCTGCTTGGCCATCCTTACCATCCGAGAGAAATTGCACCGGGCTGGGCAGGACTACTGGTCTCGTGTTAATTGGTAGCCAGGGCGGTGCTCTTTGGATTTTCCCCTGCGGAGGTTGAATTAGGGAAGGGGTGTGCTTCTTGCCCCAGCTCTGGAACACCCCCTAGGAAGCTGGAAGCTGCTGGCCCAGTTTTTTAAAGAGGGGTGGGGAAAACAAGCTTTTTGTTCCGTTTTTGTGTGCTGAGACTAATCGGCACTGCAGGCCTTGCTCCGAGTGAGAGGTGTGATGCAGCGGAGGAATTAATGCTGATTCAACCTGCGGGAGCGATCCTGTGCCTTCCCAGAAGGGTCAGAGAACAGCATCGGCTCCCGCCATCGGCTTTGCACGGGTTTCTTTCGCCAGCTCCTCCTCTCCGCTTGCTGAGAGAGGCAGCCGTCTGCCCATGCACCGGGGCACGGTTTCTACCGCGTGGGGCTGGCCCACCATGCTAAGCATGCCAAGCAGCAGAGTGGGCGGCTGCCGTCCGAGAGGCGTGTGCTTAGGACGAGGGATGTGACGCTTTTGTTCCAGGTGACGTTTAAGAACCTTACGACGTGTGACTCAGACATCCTTCGACCCACTTGTTCCCTTCACTCGAACAGGTGTGTCTGGGACTCCCCTTTCCAAGGGAGAAAAGTGCAGCGGGACATTCGGGCTTCCAGAATTAATTCATGGTAGCAGTTCCTGAAGCGTCTCGCAAGCTGGATAACGCAAAGTGGTCCGCAAAGTGGTCCCCCAAATCTCCATGTATCTCCATCTGTCTTGAGCCATGCTAGAGAACGACGAGGCAGACTGCCTCCTGGCGTTCAGGCCGGTGCTCCGACTTTTAACTCCTTTTACCTGCTGCTTCACTGAGGTTTCTGCTTCTGGATTCTTTGTGGGATCAGCATCGACTCCTTTATGCATTTCCGCCCAGGATTTTCTTTCTCGGCCTTGCTAGCTGTTCCACTGCAAAACCACAGGGCGGCGCTGCAGCACAGCGGAATTGCCCAAACGGGGTCCGATTCACCCGGTTTTGTCATGCTTGGTCCTTTAAAGCTCACGATCACCATTCCTATAATAAAAAAGGCTACGGCCGGAAGAGGAGGGTGTCGTGTGAAGCGCCCACAAGCTGCTGCGGGTGAGAAATTGCCAGAGCATGATGAAAACCTCGTGCAAAGAAGCCCAGTTCGGATGATTCGGCGCAGAACAGAGTCATGACTCACGTGTGCCCCGTTAAAATACAGTTGGGTTTCCCTCAAACGACTGAGCGGCCCACACTGAGGCCTCCTGCTTACCTACCTGGCAGGTGCAGCTGGCGGTGCTCAGGGAACCTGGCAGGAGGCTTCTCCTTCCCCAGGGCCCCTCTGGCCCCTCTCATTCAGCCCTTACCCTGCCTTTCCCCCTCTTGTGCACAAGGCAGCTTACACGATCCTCCTCCTCTGCAGTTATCCTCACAACAACCCTGTGAGGTGGGCCAGGCAGAGAGGGAGTGACCAGCCCGAGTCACCCAGTGAACTTCATGGCAAGCGGGGACTGGAACGCCGGACTCGGCTCCTCCGCAGGCGCTCGAGAGGAATGTGCAGCGAACCTTCCACATCCTTGCTGGAGGCCTTTTCCTGGCAAGGGGGAGAGAGTTGCGCTCCCAGGCCCCATCCCGCTGTGCCCGGCAGCTTCAGCCCAGCTCCGAGAAGCCAGCCTTGCAACCGTACACGGAAGGAACCCGCCAGTTTGCACTCTGCGCATGCGCAAACGGTGACAGATAAGCCTCACCAGAAGCACGATGCGCTTTTGTCCTGACCGCATTCCTTGAGGCAGCCTGGCACACGGGGGGCTGCTGGGGGGCTTTCCTGGCATGGAAAGGGCTGATGGGTCACTTTGCCTGCCTAGTTTCCAGGAGCAGCAGCAGCACCAGGGGGAAAACATGGCAAGCTGCCCAGACCCGTCTCTCAGCAGTGGAGGCCGCTCTCCCTCCCTCCCTCGTGCTAAGCTGGCTTTTTGGGGCGGTTCTAAGGCATGTTCCCCATGCACCCCGAGGCCTCAGCCCCCAGCTGGGGATTTTTGTGCCCCCTTTGTGTTTCGGGGCACGGATGGGAGCTACCTGGCCGTGACCTCCCTCATCTCCCTCTGCTCCCGATTCACAAGGCTTCCCTTCAGCAACAGGACAATGGGCCGGATGCACGTCTTGCTAGAGTAATTGCATTATTCACCCAGACAAACAGCTCCATCAATAAAAGCAGCCTCCCCTGCCATCTCCCCCCCCCCCCGACCTTGCCAGCCGTGGCATCTCCCCGCCCGGCTTCCCTGGGCCCCGGGAGTTCTGCGAAAACACTCGGCAAAGCGGCTGACGCTTCATCTCGCCATTCATAACCATGAGCAGCATCTCCGCCGCCGTGTCACTGTTTTCCTCCGGCTCATGCATATGCATGGCTTCCCGAAAGGTCTTTTATTCTCCACAACCTGTGCTTCCCATTAGCTCTCGCCAGAAGACACCCACAGGAAGGCCCGTGCAGCTTGTCTTACACGGAAATCTCGGCCGGCTTGGAAAAGACCGTTCTTGTACGGAGGACGGAAGAGGCGGCTGCCTGTAGGAACCCGGAGCAGGTAGAAGCCGGTGGACCGCGCAGCAGGGTGGGCGCTGCCGGGACTCCCATCCAGAGAGGATCCGGGCTCAGCGCTGCCTCTCCAGACCAGAAGCCTTCTCAGCGAGCTGGAGCAGGAGAGACTGCCAGGAAGAAGGCCCTGCAGGCCGGGGGCCTCAGATGACCTTCGGGGGATTGGTGGATGATGGGCTTGAGGCAAACAGTCCCTCCACGCCCACCAGGGCTGTGCTGCTCACCCCAGCATCCCCCCTTCGTATCTGCATAGACTTTAGAGTGGGTATGTACATGATTACAAAAGCACATTTTACGATCCCCCCCCCCCACACACACACTGAAACGACGAGCTTCTCTCCCCAAGTTTCACAGCACGGCAGCGGAAGCAAATCGCATGTGATTCGTTTCGTTATGGCAGTGCTGTGATTTATGTGACCCCGAAGCACAAAACTGCAAGTGATCCGGCAATTATTCCCCTTTTTGCAAGCCAGGATTGGGGCACGGGGCTGTTCCCGTTCAGCTGCGAGGGGGCTGGCGCCCGCTTATCAGCAGTGCCGAACCGGCCGTGACGCGGGGGGGGGGGGGCAGAAACGCCACCTGTGCGCTTTGCGACTGACGCAACACACACGGACAGTGGGGTGCCCTCCCAGGGTCGCCGGCCAAGCCCCCGCTGGCCGGCTGCACCACCAGGCCGGACGGCACCGCAGGCGCAGCGAGCGGGCAGTCCTGCCGGGCCTGGTTCGGCGCCGACCCATCTGCTCCCGGATCTCACGCAAGCGCTTGCCCTCACCGCCTCCTGCCACCGCTCCACGTTTGCATCCCAGAGCTCAGCACGCGGCCCCCCGGGCTGCCGCTGGCCCCGCCGTGCCCTCCGTGACAGGGCCCCGGGGACCACCTGCCGCAGCCGTGCCCCCCGCCCCACCCTGTGCCCTGCCTGGATTCCTCTGGAGCTGACCTGCAGAACCCCCGTGCACCGACTTTCTCCCGAGTCACGCAGACGTGTGCACGTTCTTGTGGATGTGTGCAAATTCACGCGTGCAGCCGTGCAGATGAGTGGCGACGCGCATGTGCAAGGGTGCGCTTGTGCCAGTGGAATACAATCCTCAAGCGCTGCTAAATAATTTCATCCTCCAGTGAGGCGGTGACACATTGGAAGCTGCCCGGCACTGTGAGTCAGAGGGATGGCGTGGACGCGGGGGAATGCTCCGCGTCCGTTCCTCCGCGATCCCCTCATGCATCCCAGGCCAAACCGTGGCACTTGAGCACAGAAGCGGCTTCCAGGTCATGCGCCCCTCCTGCCTCCTGCCGGGGTTCTCTGCCCGGGCACCGTTTCCCGGCTCCATCAGTGCAGGGAGCAAGGAAAGGGCAGGCCTGCGATTCGGGAAGCTGTGGCGGTGGCCTGAATGTTGTGCCGAGGGCTGCGGGGCCCGAGCGGCCGGGGCAGGAGCTGCCCTCGAGCTCGTGGCTCCCCAGAGGCATTTCGCTTGGCCAGTGTGGCCAGTGGGATGCTGGGCTGGCTGCCCCCTCTGGCTCCATCCCGTGGGGCCCTTTGGGGGCTCTCTTGACTTCTGACCCCTGGGGCGGCTGTTCCCACGCAGGTGCTCCAGGTGGGTTAGCCAAGCCGCCTTCTTCCCAGCCAGGGAGCCCCAGCTGCCTGTGCTGGCCACCGGCCACCGGCCAGGGCCTCCCACAGCAGGAGGCTGCTGTGCAGCTCGACTTGAGATGAAGGCAATCGCCTCCAGTCCGTAACTCTCTTGCCGCTTCCTGGAGCTCCCTCTGCGACCTGGGCCACAAAAGGGCTGTTAACTCGAGAGCTCTGGGGGGCCTCCAGCCCAGCACCTCCTAATTGGGCCTCGCCACTCCTGGGCCACGTGAGACAGGAGGCTGGACCAGCAGGGGGCTGCCCAGGCGGCCGGTGGGGCTTCCCTTTCAACAAAGGCTGCGGGACCCCAGAGCTCTTCTGGCTCAGCGCAGCATCTACACGGAAATAAATACATGAATCATGTTGAAAACAACCCTTCCGCCTCCTCCAGAGAGGCCTGCGAAGCACTGAGCAAGTTTATTGCCAGAATCTAGGTCGGGCGCCTGCCTCCCGTTCGCCAGCACATGTTTGGGAAGCCGCGTTTTCCTTCCATGGGAATTCTTGCGCTGGGCTCCTCCCAGGATGAGAGGCACAGGCAGCAAGCAGGGAAGACGAGGCAAGCGGCTGCTGCCCAGCCCTGCAGCCAGGCACGCAGCTACGGCAAAGGATGCATCTGAGCATGTGCAGAGCGGCTCACCGCCGGAGACAGAGCGAAGCTGCTATGCCTAGAACAAAGAGCAGGTCTTTCAAGTGGGAAGGTGGGCCTGGCACCAGGGACATCTTGCCCATCTCAGGGCCAGTCTGCATATGATAAAGAGCCACATGGCTCCCCAGTAGGAATCTCCCAGCGAGCGGCATGCTTAGAAGCCCCCTAATGCCTAATCTTCTCCTGGTGCACCAGGTTAGATTGCTGCAGCGGCCTCTCCATGGGGCTGCCCTTGAAGACTGTACGGAAACGGCCGCGAGTGCCAACGGGCCAGCCGGATGCATCCCGGGGACCACTGAGCACTCGTCCCGGCCCGCTGGCCTCGGCTCCAGGCCCGATTCGAGGCGCTGGTCTTAAGCTATGAAGCAGGTCGGTACATAAAGCAGTCCAAATAATCATGGCGGCCGTGACCATGACGTCACCTGAACAGGTGCTGGATCATTTTTAAGGACATAAAAGGGCCAGGGAAACCGAGTCCCGGGATGGATGGAGAGGCGCCGCCACAGGCTTGGGCAACTCAGACTCGTCAGGTTCCCTGTTCCGGCATCTTCCCTTTTAAATCCTGGGCATCCATTAGACCGACTCCTATTTTATGGAAGCCATTTGCATCTTGCGCTACTAATCCTCTTTATGGCTCTGTTTTCCCACTCATCTCTGAGCGCCTGCGAGTGCGAGAGAAGAAAGAGACTGGGGGGAATCGCCCCACGAAATGTCAATTTCAGTCAAGGGTCCTCCGAGATGCCGAGTAGATCAGATTCCGCCCTCCACCTGAGCATCTGTGGGGCTCTTCCTTGTTTGGCGTTTGCTCTTTTACATTAATTACATCTCTGTCTTGCGCCGTATGTAGAGGTGAACAGCAGACATGCAGCTGCCACATCTCCTTAGCTTTCTTGTGTGTCAGCTGGGAGCCGAGCGAGTGCCGCATTCGTTCCCCTCGGCCGTCGCTCGGTGTTTGGGGAGCCGCTGCCCATGCCGGGCACCCCCCCCCATGAGCCTCGCCCTTCGCGGGCACCCCGGCCGGCTCCTGCCGGGGCCGATCCATCTCAGCCAACGGCGCCTGCCGTGGGAGATTTGCAGGGGTGTCCTGCAGGGAACGGCTGCCGCAGCATGCAAGGAGCTCCCCGCGGCCGTGCCCAACCGGGGGTCCCCGCAGAGCCGTGCTGCACCTCCGCCCCCCGCCCAGCATGCACCGTGGAAAGCAGAAGTCCCGGGCTGGCATGCTGGGGGGGCCCCGGCCCGGTGGAGGAGCCAACCTCTGGTGTGGCAGGAGACTGGGCCCTGCTGGGGTGGGCCCCTCACCCCAGCCAGTCGGCAGGCCAGGGCCGAGGGCTCAGCATGTGGGGCTCAGAGCAGAGCGGGGCTCGGGATGCCCGGCTGGACCTCAGCGCCAAGTCGCCCCATCCTGCAGCAAGCTGAGCTACGGAACAACCCCCCCACCCCCATGCCGGCTTGCAGCCACTGGCCCTTGATGCGGCCTGGGCAGGGGGGTCCTCCGGGAACCCCCACTGGGGTGTGGCCCCTGCCCGGAAGGCTCTCCACCCCTCCTTCTGCTCCCCGAGCAGCTGGGAAGAGAGGCGGAGAGCGAGCAGGGTCTGGCTGGGGTGCAGCCCTCGGGGCCTTCCCCCTCCGGAGGAGCCAGATTCCCACTCCTGGGAGGGGGGAGCAGAACTTCTCAGGATTCTCGGTTGAGCCGTTTGGGAGCCTGCCAATGAAACCCCCCGAGAGCACTTCCTGCTGGCGCCAGCTTTTCCCGCGGAGGAACGCGGACGACCGAGACTGTCCGTTCTGCTCTGCGAAACCCGGCCAGTGCGGCGCTGGCCCCGTGCCAAGTCCCGCCAGGCACGTGCTCGGAGCAGGGCCCCCCTGGCCCAAGCTGGGCACGCTGTCCACCTGGCCAGGATGGTTCGCTGCAGCAGGAAGGGCTGCGAGTGGGGACCCCGAGCGAGAGCCGCGAAGTCGTGTTACACTGAACGGCAGTGGCAGGTACAGGAGCGAGCCGAGGAAGGCAGGTGGAGACGAGACAACTTCCAGGAATGCCTGGGAGGCCGCCCAACCCAGATCAAGGGAGGGCAGGATCGGGCCGGCCACGGGGTGTGGAAGGACCCCCTCCCTCCCTGGTGGGGAGACCCCCTTGGCCCAGTGCCTCGACAGCTCCGCCTTGACCCCCAACCTGCCGGACAAGCAGCACGGCGGCACGGCACGACCCCCCTTCCCCGCTCGCCAGGGAGCTGCCCACCACGCCAGAGGCCCTCATTTCGGCTGGTCCTCCCTTCCTTCGCGGAGAGACGGGCCTCGGAGCCTCTTGGCTGGCCCTTCCCTCAGACCGCAGCTGCCTTTGCTCCTGCTGGGGAGCCCCTTGTGCCGGTGGCACCAAGTCGGGAGTGCTTTCCACAGAGTGCAGTGGGGTCTTGTGTGCGGGCCCCCTTCCTGGGTGGGGGTCTGAGAAGGGTGTTGGTCCTCTCTGAGTCCCCCCAGTGCAAGGCATGACGGCTGGACCTTCCTCTTCCTTCGGGGTCTCTTCCCTTGTGGGGCCCACTGGAGAGGAAAGTGTCCCATTCCATCCGTCCAGTCCCGCCGGCAGCAGCGTGGGGACGCTGGCCATCTCTGGCTCGGCCTGGACGCGAGGCGCCGGCATTGCCTCCTGTGCAGGCAGGCTGGGGCGAAGAGCACCGCGTGTGGGGTGGGGGGCGTCCCCTTGAAAGCCCCTCTGGCCCTGATCACGAGGACTCCGTCCTGTGTGAAGGATGCGGAGCTGGGCCCAAAGCGCACGCAAGCGCGCTCGCTGCTCTGCTTGGGACTACGCTCCGACTCCAGGGGCCGTCCTGCGCGCGTCGAAGCAGAAGACGGCCTACAACTCCCAGCTTCCCCCAGCCAGTCGTGTGACCTTTTCCTGTGCAAATATGTGTAGAATTTCCTTGCAACAGGATCACCCTGGACCGGTTTCTCTTTATCGCCTCTTTTACATGCTGTCAAAGGAACAAAGTGCCGAGATTATTAGCATCAATGTCATTTTGAGAAATCAAATTATATAAGGGTAAAGATTATGCAAACATTTGCAGGCTGTTCAATCCAACATGAAAGAGGTCTGTGTCAGGGAGAGGAGTGGGGGAGAAACCCCCCCTCCGGGTTCCTATAGTCTCCTGGAAAGAAAAGTGAAGTGAAGCGAAGCGAAGCAAAGTGCTCTGATAGTCCCACTTCCTCTGGAATTTGGATTCCTTTAAATTGGTGTCAAATAAATGCTCATAACTGTCAGATGAGATTATCTGCTAAATATTGTTGCCATTGCTCACACTGTTGAATATCCAAGTCAAATATTGACATTCCATATAGTTGGGCACCAAATATAGATATGGAATATTCAGACAACATCCGGTGGCTGTTTGGTGAATCTTCCAGGGCAGGCTTTGGGGGGGGGGGGGGTGGAAACGGCTCTCTGCTCTGCTTTGGACTGCCCAGAAGGCCTGCGTCTAGATGCTCGCAATCTCTCTTTGGTCCAAACAGCCCTGAGGTCCTTCCTGGGGCTCCGACTGGCGCAGGAGAAAATGGAAGTGGGCTTTCCATGCAGCCCCCCCGCCCGTTGATTGGAGCCAACTCGTTAGCAAGCGGGGGGGGGGGGGCTGTGAGCAAGGACCTTGGCTTGCAGTAGGTCTGCTTTGACTAATTCACTCCACTCCCCCCCCAACTGCTCCTGGTGAGCAATTGGAATGTTCACAAGTATTCCAACTTTACGGGGAAGAGGATTCTCAGAACGTTCCCAATTCCGCTTCTTCGAGGGGAGGGAAAATTATCGTTTTGGCTGGGATTTGGGCAGGCAAATAATTTTTGGAGGGCCAGGAGGAGGGATTGCTTGGGCCGTTTGGACCTTGCTGTTCCTTTACAAATATATAAAGGGGGATTTTGCCGGCTCCAGAGACTATTCCCGCTGTGGCATTATGACCCAAAGAGGGTGATGGCGATCCAGGTGTTGGGGGGGGGGGACTGAATTATACACGTGGGGTTTGAAGTAGGCTGCCAATTTCCGGGCCGCAGGCCTCTAATCCGAAATTATATGAGCATTGTAAACAGCGTGCGACGGGCCACCCCCGCCGTTTTGAATGGCCTTTCCAGCTGAGAGGAGTGTTCGCGAGCACAAGCGGAAGGGCCTTTTCTGGTAAGCCCTCCCAAGCGAACCCACCCGGCCCCACTTCAAGCTCGCTGCACCGGCCCGTCGAGATGGAGACTCCCAGGGAGGCCTCTGGGGCAGCCAGACGGCTCTGCTCCGCAGCCGCTGTTCTGCGCGATGCTCCCCGTTTTCCGCTGACTCCTCCGCTGCCGCAGCTTCCTCGCGTTTTGGGGCCGCTGCCACGTCTCACTTACAGCTTCACTGATCTCTCTCCGGTGCTTTGATCTTCGTGTGCCTGTTCATTTGTTTCGAAAGGCAAGTGGGATACCAGGTCTTTACAAGAGTGATGGAGGGGCTCAGTCGCTGCAGCTCTTGCTGCAGGGGCTCTTGAATCCCTCCTCAAGTCTGGACCCTGGGAGGCGGCCGCTGCGGCACCTCCCCTTCGCAAGGTTGGCCTCCGCTCGGCGCCCTGGCGGGCCGTCTCTGGTCAGCAAGCCTGGTGGACCATCGGGGCGGCAGCCCGGCAAGTGCGGCTTGCACACCTCCCTCCGGGTGCAGCCAGGAAGAGACCCCCCCCCCGCATCCGCCAGCACAGAGCTTTCGCCAGCCCCTGCTGGTGCAGAGCGGGGGAAACCGTCCAGCAGGCAGGGCCGAGGGCGCGCAATCCCTCCTCTAGTGCTCTTCCAGGAAACCAGCGGTGCTCGTGCTCCTCGGAGGAAGGAAATAGCCAGCACACAGCGACGGCGGAGGGGCAGGGGCAGCCTCCCTCCCCGGGGAGCTGGGGGAGGGAGGCGTGTGCGAGCGAGGCGGCCGCTGGCACCCTCTGCCTGGCATCCGCGCCGCCGCCGCCCCCTCCCTCCGCCCGAGCGAGCCGGCTTGCCAGGCACCACCCAGCTCTTACCTTTTTCCCCAGAACAACACGAAAATACAATATGTCATGAAAGATGACCTGGATTGCTAATTACAGCCCAGAGGCTAGGATTCAGCGCTAATTGGCTGTGCTGCCAACAGAGCTCCCAGCGAACAAAGGCATCCTTCTCTGGCACTGCTGTTGCCTGCCCCCCCCCCAGCCGAACTGCCGCCCGCCCGCCCAGACGCACACCGCCCCGAACATGTCTGTGCCCGCCGCTGCCTCGGCTGGGGCGCGTGGGGAGTGGGGCCCTTTTGCTGGGCCCGGCGGCAAGGGAGGGATGTCACGGCATGGGAGCCCTTCCCTCCGCCCTGGAAGGAAGCCCACACCCCACTTCAGCAGAAGGAGGAACTCTGTACATGCTCAAAGGAACCCTTGACCAGCTGGCTTGCTTCCTTTGTTGAAAGGGGACCCTAGCCACAGAGGGGCGGAAGTGCGGTTCAATGGGTGCAGCTAGCAGAGGACGAGTGGGGCAGGACACGTCTGGGGGCTGGCTTGGTCTGTCCATCGCCTGCCTGGGGGCACAGGAGAAACAGACCTTTCCTGGGGAGGGGGCGAGTAGGGAAAGAGCAGGCCAGCAGAGGACGCCGGCCCGCCGGGGGCAGAACAGCCCCCGCTCCAGCACCAGCTGCCTCCCCTACCCCGCCACACAGACAAGCCAGCGGCCCCCCTCCCGCAGCGGCTGCGTGTCTGGCAGGAACAGGGAGCCGAGGGGGGGACCAGTTGCGCGGCAGCCCCTGCCACAGATGGCGCGGCCCCCCGGGGGGATCAGCACCAGCTGGCTGGGCCTGAGCCCAGCCGATCCGAGCCCCCTGGGCCGCCACGCTGAGGGCCAAGCCGCCTGCGCGCTTTTCTGGGCGCGGCCGAGCGACTCAGCCGCGCAGCCCGGATCGCAGAGCAGCCGCGGCGGGTGCCTTGCGCGGGGCGGAGGGGCGGCGGAGGGCGGACCCCCCTTGCGCGGGGCGGAGGGGGGTCGCGCAGCCATGACATGCCCTGACGACCTGACTTAGCGTGCGGGAGCCCCCTTCGACTCGCAGGAGGGTGCGGGGGCTACCCACGAGTGGCGGCCATAGCTCCCGGGCCAGCTCGGGCCCCCGGGCGCATGGCCCGGGCTGGGCTGGGACCCCCGAGAGCAGAGCAGAGCAGAGCGGCCGGCGCTGGGCCCCGCAAGGAACCGCCCCCTGCACCCCCCTCGTTGCTTCTCTGGCCACCGGAGGTAGCAAAGCACCTGCGCGCTGCAGGGCTTCCGCCCCTTTCCTTTGGAGGGGGAAAAATGGCCGCGGGCGGGGAGCTGAGTCCCTCTGGCCGGCCCCGGCCCCGGCCCCGGGCGTCCCAGCAGCGGCTGAGCCCGCCGAGCGCCGCATCTCCGATCCGGGGAGGCGCCTTCCGTCGCTGAGCGGCGCGCAACGGCTCCCCCGCCGGGACGCGCAAGTGCGCGCGCGTTCCCCACCCGCGGGAGCGGAGAGCGGGCCTCGCGGATCTCCCGAAGGCATCCTCGGGCAAGACGCGACAGAGTCCGGGTTGCGGGTGGGGGAAGGGGTCCCCCTGCGTGCTCAGCCGCTCTCTGCTGTTGTCGTATTCCCAGGCGGGCAGGGCGTCCTGCAGCTCGCCTTTAGCAGAGCCTTGTCGGAATGCCTGCCGCAGGCACGGGAGGGTCAGGCTGGGATCCGGCTCCTCGCCCTCGCCACGTTTCTTGCCCATGCTCGGCCCTGGCCAGAAAGCGGGCGGAGCCCCGATCGCGTCTGCAAACGCCTGGAGAGCGAGAGCTTATTTGGCCAAGGGCAGGAACTCCGCTTGCACGTGGCCGGGAGGGTGGCGGTGTGCCTCGGGCCTCAGGGCCTTGCCTGGACGTGCCCGGCTGGATGCCCACATGGGCCCTCGGGCGAGGAGGACTGAGGTGGGGGGAAGGCGGGCAGGGGCTGAGCAGCCGAGCCGAGCCGAGGAAGCCCGACAGTTTTGCACCCCTAAATTGGATCCCTCGCACATGGTTACCTGCAAACACACCTCCGTGTCACCTGGAGAGTCAGACTCCGCACACCAGTTGATTAAAACATCCAATCAGCTTCTTCCCCACTCCAAGGTCATCCCCCCCACGCACCCCCCCCCAGACATGCCCGCCATCCCCTGACCTCTCAGGATGCTCGCCCATTTCTGTGCTCTGAGACGCTGCCTGATTGAGCGGCTTGGGGATCCACGCGTCCGTCTCCTTTCTCCCTGTGCAGGCACTGGGCTTCCCCGTGCTTTGCCATCCCTCTGGCAGCCCAGCCTCCCACTTCTACCTCAGCAGCTCTTCCTTTCCGATGGCACAAGGGTGCCCGCCGCCCGCCTGTTTGCTCTTTGTATTGGAGCTGCGGCGTCTGCTGTTATAACCTATGATACTGCAGGGAGCTGCGTTTATTGACTGTGCTAATACCTGATATTGGGGGGGGGGGGAGCCTGCTTAATAAAACAGGCGTGTTCTCATTTGCTTGTTTTCGTTCCCTGAGTTGGTACATAAATCTGGAGCTCTTCAGGCCACACGAACAGAGCCAGCCGTTTATCTGGAGGAGTTAATTTGAAACATTCAGGGGATCGATCATCGATTGATAGACTGGGAGGCTGTGCCAGCGGAGAGCGATGGGCAGGCGCGATCTGCCCGCCGTCGCAGAGGGCTCCGTGGGGTATCAGCCGAGTGGAATCCGAGCTAAACCTTAGGAGTTGCTATTATCATTAATGACGACGACGATAATGATAACATAATCGCGGCTTCTTATACAGTTGTGGAAGAAAAGAGCTGTGCAGCTTACAATTAGTGCCCTGTGTAATGACGAGCACGTGCCCGGCCCTCCTGCTCACCGTTTCTGGCACCTGGCAGAACTCGCCCATCGGCGGGAGGAACTTAAAACAGCCGGAGCAGCGCATGCCGGTGGCGGAAGTTCAGAGTATCCGCAGTGGCGCCAAAGGAACGACCTCAACTCTGTAGGGCTTGCGGATCCTGCGGCGGCCCCTGCACTTTTGCAGTTGTGTGTATTCCATTGCCTTTCATGGGGGGGGGGGGCTGTTAATTCACCAAGTAATTCATGAATGCACGTTACTGGTTTGCGCAAGTGCGCATTGGTGGTCACATGCGCCGGCACGCATTCGAACGCAGCCTGGCAATCCATGAAGCACAAACGGAACGGATCCAACGAAAACAGCGAGCCTTCATGCGGAATCGGTCCGGCTGATTTCCTGGAAGTGGCTGGAAAAGTGAACGCTGCCCCCTCCTCACCTGCTGAAATGCGGGAGGACGCGGGGGCTCTGGGAACGCCTCTTCGTGTGTGGGCCACACGCCGCCCAGTCCTCTTCCTTGGCCTCATAGCGTCAGAGACTGTCCGAGGTCTGAATGGCGAGGGTGGCGCTGGGGGTCGGACCCTGAGAGCTGGCCCACCAGGCAATGTGGAGGAGGGCTGCCTTTTCTCGTTCTGCATAGCCCCCCCGGGGGCCCCCAGCAGGGACGCACCTCCCAGGGGCTCCCCTGCCCGGTGTGCCTCCCGGGGGGCTGTTTGGCTGCTGCTGCTGCTGCTGCTGCAGGCGGCCCCCAGCACGTCCTACCTGGCAGGACTGGAGGTTGCATGAGACCTCTCGCCTGCGGTGCGACCCTAGCAGGGTGTGTGTGGGGGGCAGGCTGAGCTGAGCCCACCAGCCCCCCCAGTAGGAGGACATGGCAAGAGACCCCTGGGCTTGCCCCTCCTCCTGCCATGGTGCCCCCCCGGCTTGCCGCCCGCCTCATCCAGGCACTCGGCTGCTACGCCTGGGGTGGGACGGAGGGTTGAGGGCAACTGCAGCTGGGGGATGGCAGGGCTGCTGGGGAGGGGCCTGCCCAGGGCCCTCCAAAACCAGGAGCTGGCACGTGAGCGTGTGCCCCCAGGTGGGGCACAGCCCCACTCCCCCGCCCCCCCACTGGCTTTTGCTCCCCCCTGCACAGCCTGCTTCCCCCTCCTTTCGCGCTTCCGCTCTGGCAGAGCCTCAGCTGGGGCCGAGTGCCTGACAATGGAGCAGATGGGGGCTGTGCAGCGCAGAGCAGAGCCGAGTGCCGGGAAGGAGACGCCATTCAGCAGGCAGCTGCTCCCCTGCCAGCCACCCGCTAGCGGGGCCGCCGAGCCTCCCTCTGCGGATGCCCCTTGTGTTGACCTGCTGCTGTGCAATGCAGGCCGGGCTGGGAAGGTGGGCAGCACAGTCCAGGGCTCCCAGCGGGCGCCGGGTTGGGGAAGGCTGGTGTAGGCCTGCAGCTTCCCGTTCGAGGGGCTCGGGGGCATCTGCCCTTGGAGGGCTTCCCGGGGCATCTTCCTGGGGTGGTCACTCTGGGAAGCTGGGAGGCGGACGGGAGGCCCCGTGGGCTGATCCAGCAGTGCTCTGGGACGCGACGGTGCTGGGCTTGAGTGCCGTCAGAGGAAGGGCGATAACCTGCAACTGATCCTTCGTCCGTTTGTACGTCAGCTTGCAAATTGGCGTTTTAAAAGCCGGCAACAGATCATTACTTGCACGGACTCTTTGGGGCTGGAACGGCAAAAAAACACCGCGATAAATGTTATCATTTGGGATGAGGGTACGAAAGGGCAGCCCATCTGGTCTCACGTCTTGAAGAGCCTGCCTGATTATCCAGAACGCTTCTCGCCGCCTCCTCCGAAAGACGCCAAACTCCGGCTCTTGAGCCATAAAGCTGATTTTCATGGGTACCTGAGGGGCTGAAGGAACAGCCTTTAAAACAGAAGCGCCAGCCGCGTGGCCTCACAAATCAGGCGCTAATGGGGTGGGGGGGCTCCATTCCCGCACCACCGCGAGGACTTGCATCATTCATAAATCCGTCGCATTAATGAGGCAGCCAGAGGTCTGCACTAGCCTCTCCCAGCAGAAGGGAGGAGCCGTTGCAGGCGGTGGATCTGGGCAGCGGAGGCGGGGGGGCCGATCCTGGCTCTGGGGTATTGAGCCCCATTCCGGTGAGCGGCGGCTGCCCCATACCGGCTCGGCCACGTCTCTGGGCTCTCTGTGGGCTCATGCCAGATCGGGTGCAACAAGCCGGCGGTGCGGTGCTGGAATTGGTGCATCGGGTTGATGCGTGAGAAGCCTCTTGATCTGCTGCCTTGGGCCAGGCCTGGATCTCTGGCCCGCATTGTCTGGGAAGGATGGGGCCCAAAAGTGCTCCTCTGGGAGATGCGGCGAGAGAGGCTGTGCCGGAGAGCACGTGTCTGGGCAGAGGGAGGTTTGGCTTTTAACAGGGCCCGCTGGGCGTTTGATAGACCATCACATGGGCGCTTTGGAGAAGATTTCGGGGGCACATCCCAGGGACGGGTGGCTCCGAAGGCAAAACGAGGAAGGGCATCGCGCTGGGAGGAGGTGGCCTGCTGCACTGTGGGACTGCAGCTCCCATCTGCCCTGGCCAGCATTGCCGGCGGTGGGCGACATCCGGAGGGCCACTTGGTCCCTCCCAGGTGTTCCCGCAGAAGCAGAATCTTTGTTTATTCTTCCGCACATCAGGGAAGATTGTGAGCAGACAGGTGTGTGCAACAGGAACGCGGGGGCAGCGTGAGCGCCTGCAGGGCGGGCCAGGGAGAGACGCGAGGAGGGGGCCGATTGATCGGCGATGGCAAGATGGATGGATCGATGGCGTGTTGACCTTGCGGGAGACAGGGAAAGCCCAGGCACCGGGAGCAGGGTGCCCGTGCCAGTCGGCCCGGCTGGGATACGGCAGTGGCTCCCTTGTGGCCGGTGCTTTGCGGGACCCCTCCGTGTGGGTCTCGGGCTGCTGCCACCGCCAGGCCTTTCCAGTACCGCTCCGAGTGCGGCCTGAGAGAAAGCAGGCGAGGCCCGGAGGATGGGCTGCAAGCCGATAGAGGACGAGGAGCAGGCCGTGCAACAGTGCGGCACTCGGGGGACCTCCGGGTTGGAGGGGGTGGGCAGCGGTGGCCCTGCAGGAGGAGGCAGGCAGCATCGATGGCTGTCCAGGCCTTCCCCTCAGGAGTTAAACGAGAGAATTCAGACTGGGGCAGAGCGCTGGACTGGAAGCACCACGCCGCGGGGCCTGCCATAGATGATTCACGAGCCAGCTGGGACAGGGCAAGGGCTCCAGCCCGCACAGGATTTTGCGTTCCCTGTAACTCTCCTCCAGGCTGCTGGGTAAGGAGCACGTGGGAAGCCCTGCAGTCAGCACATGGCGAGACGAGAGGGTTGTGCAGATGGAAGCAGGTTCTGCAGGGAGGGAGGGAGGGAGGGGCCGGTTCTCTTCGGAGCAGGCAGGGCAGCGGCAGAGGAGGGATGGGGCGCCCCCGGCTTCCTTTGCCCAATAACCTTTGGCGCAACAACAGATCTCTTTTTGCACCTGGCCCAACTCGGAGCCTAATTGAATCTGTATATCATCCCCTGCCTTCCGTCTGACAAACTGCAGGCGGTGGAGTTTTTCCAGCCTGCTCCAAAAGAGCTTCACCTCTTCCTCCCCCCTCGTGCTCCTTAACATCCAGGCTAATAAACAGTTCCGTGAAGCTCCAAAGTTTGCTCATCTCCTTGTGACATTTTAGCTGGTCCTAATAAAACCTCAGCCTTCCCATCACTTCCAGACGCTCCACTCTGAGAGACCCGCTCAGCTTTTGCAAATCGTTAAACGCTCTTGCACCTCGGCCCTTGCTCACCCCTGTCTCCACACCTGACCCCCACTGCCGTTACAATCCAGTGGCCGTGCCCAGGTAGGGGTGAGTTTTGGGTGGCCAGCAAAGCGGTGGAGCAAGTGGGCACATCCCAGGGGGCTAAAGAGGACCCAGGCAATGGTGCAGCGGGCTAGCCGGCCAAAGGGCCATGTAGCCACGAGGGACGGGGCCCAGAGGCACCTGGGGGAGGGGCTCCATGTGGATGAGGGGAGGAGGGCTGCCGGCTGGAAGGTCTGCTTGTCAGCCTGGAGTGAGCTGCTGCAACACGGCCACCTCCAGGTGTAGCTCCACAGGAAGGACAGGGAAGGATGTCCTGGACAGGGAAGGAGGACTGTGCCCAGCAAAAGTTCAGAGACTGGCAACAAGAACGATCCCTCCGAGGGGGGGGGCTACAGCGGGGGCTGCTCAGCTTCGAAAAAGGGCGAGGAAGGGGAGACACGACAGAGGCATTAAAAATAATGCATGGTGTGAAGAAAGTGAAGAGGGGCCATTTCCTCCCCCTCCCACAACGCTCGAACGTGGGGTCACCCCATGTGGCTGATGGGTGGGAGGTTTCGGGCAGAGGAAGGGAAGGGCTTCTGCACACAACGGGCAGTTGGACCGTGGGATTCCCCGCATGGGAAGCGGGGACGGCCGCCTGTCTGGATGGCTCTCGGAGGGACTGGGAGTGGCCACTAGCCCTGCTGGCCATGTGCCCCCTCCCTGGCCGGAGGGGCCTGCCTGCATGCAGCAGCCACCAAGGAGCTGGGTGGGCGGAGGTCCCGTGCCCATCCTGCTGGGGGCAGCTGCTTGCCCCCGTGTGAGCAGGACGCTGGACCGGGTGGGCCTCGGCTCGGATCCTGCGGGGCTTGTCTCGTGTTCTTAAAGCCGAAAAGGGGCAGGGCGTCCCAGGAGCTCCGTGGGCGAGAGTACGAGGCTCCGCACTAATGCAGTCCTAGCAACGCGCCTCAGCCTGCAGACCAGAATACTCAGGGCCATCTTGAGAGGGAAAGCGGCGCCAGGGCGGCCTCCAAACGAAGCGTCGTGCTACGAGGAGGCCCCAGTCACCCCCGTGTTGGCTGGATAAATGCGTCCCCTCTCGACAAAGAGATTATGCCTCTCCCTGCTCCAGAAAGGTTGGCCATGGGACCGACCAGAGGGAGGAGGCCCCGCATTCAGCCCTAGCTGGTGTCACCCAGACAAGCCGCAAGCTGCTGACCGCGGCGCTGGAAAGGGGATCGGGCAAATACCTGGAGGAGGCGGCGGCTACCACGGCTCCTAGTCCTCCTGGATTTACGCAGCCTTCAGTAACACGGGCGGTATGGCCGACCTTCGCCGGTTGCTGGGCACTGGGCGGGTGGGGGAGGGGCATGGCACTCCTGCTTGTGGGACCCCGTGGGGAGCTGGCGAGCCGCGCTGTGCCCAGGACTCTGGGCTGAGTGGACCGTGGCCTGGTCCAGCGTCAGGGCTCTGCTCATGTGCCGAGGGCTGGCGTGTCTTGGCCGCCTCACGCGGATGAAATACGGGCAGGTTATGATTCCGGACCGCTGCACTCATTACCTGTTTTCAAGGCGAAGCACCTGGGAAATGGATATGCCTGCAGGCCACGCGGAGCGAGGGCCCGGCATCCCCCCCATGCCTCCGCCAAGACCCCCCCCTTGAAGGACAGCGTGAACTACCGGCCAGGCCACGCTCCTGGCCCAGCGCTCGGTCTCCAGCAGGGGTCAGCCAAGTGCTGCTGGGAAGCTCCGAATCGGGGCCGAGGACCCCCGCCTCCTTTCGGTCGCTGGTGCCGAGCATCAGGTGCTTGGCGCCAGGCAGCCTGTGTGGGAAGGGGCTCCCTTCAGCCGCGGCCGTGAAATGGACTCCGGGCGCTGGCTTAAGCAGAGGGACCCGTATTGTGTGTGTGTGTGTGTGGGGGGGGGTGCATCCGCGGCAGTGGTGCCCTTCGGGCGATGTGGGACTACAAACCCCATCACCATAGGAACTCACGGAGCTGCCTTCCACGTGGGCCCATCTCGCGGTCTCCGCCATCCTCTCTCCCTCTGTGTCGGAGGCGCTGAGAGGGAGGCCGGTGCCGCCGCCAGACCTGCCGCAGGGCCTGGAGGCTGCGCTGGGGGCCTCGCCTCCCGGGGGGGGGGGCGGGGGCGGCAGGCCACCTTGGGAAGAGGACCTGAGAAAAGGGCCGTGCTGACGAACGAACTCCGCTCCCTAATCTCTCGCAAGTGCTTTATTATCCCATTGCATTATTAATCCCAATTACTCATTTGCCTGATTGCTATTCTTCTATTTTAGTGGGTTTATGAATTGCATTGTGCGGTGCTCTCCCCAGGCACCCAGCGCACAATGGCACTCCAAATAGCCTGGAGTTACTTCTGGAGATGGTTATCGCCCGTTCTCACCCCATTTTCTCCGGGTGGGAAGGAACGCGGTGTGGCCACAGCAGCAAGCTTCTGCTTCCCACAGAATTCTTCCTCAGAGGAAAAGCCTCCGCCTCTCGAGCCGCACAGGGGTCGTGCTTGAGCCCAGGTAGTTGGACCAGCCAGAGCCGCCCTCTGTGCCACACCGAGCGCTTCCTCGGACGGCCTCCCTCAGTTTGCACCGGAAGACTCCCGCACTATCCCAAAGCTTGCCTCCCTGTACTCACAGCCCCCTTTCAGCCCCTCTCCCCCTCCGGAAGTGAAATGGCAGAGCAGGCGAGGCGCCTCGCTCCAGGTGGAAGGTTCGGGGACACCTTCCCCCCCCGTGCATGAAAAGGGGGCAACATTTCACGAAGAACCTGTCCTTTTCACTAACAATGCTCCACGGAGCTGATCCAGTAGCAGCATCCAAAATAAGGACAGAAGCGCAGTGCTGGATCGGACCAAAGGCCGTCTAGCCCAGGATTCTGGCCACATAGTGATTCCCATGTTCCCCGTCAATTGGCAGACTGCCCCAATGCCGGACAGCACGGGGAGCCGTGGCGAGTCGCCGTGGCCCGCGTTCTCCTCCGAGCTCTCCTTTCATCGTTCTTTAAAGCCACCCAGAGGTGCCGCCTTGCGTTTCTGCTGTCTGGCTCTTTCCCCCCACTGTTTGCTGCTCAACTTTCTTTCAGAGAAGCGATTCCAGGCTCACGCATCTGGCAAGGAATTCCCATGAACTGGAAAGGCTTCTGCGGAGCATCCTGGGCACAGAGTGGGGGGGGGGGGGCGCTGAACCTCACCGGTAGCCCGCTGGAGCCAAGGGCGAGCCCCGGAACATACAGGAACCTCTCCGGCAGCTGTGGAGTCTCAGGGCTCGAGTAGCCGTGGGCAAGCGCTCTTCTGGGGACGCGCCTCTGCTGGTCTCATCAAGGGCCCGAAAGCCTTCCGAGGACCTGGGGCTCCTGAGGCACAGCGAGGAAGGCGGCTTTATTGGCGAGGATCTGCTCTTACCTGGGAATTTGCAGCTTTGGCGTCCGGATCTGAACTGCTCTGTGGCCCCATCTGCTTGCCCAAAGCGGGGTAGTCGCCGCCGTGGGTGCAGCGTTGGGTCCCAGCTCTGTCGGCGCTCTCTGGCCCCAAGCACCAGCCGGGAGACGGGGAAGCGCTAGGGAAGAACAGGCTCGGCCTAGGCAAGGAAGGCCTTCCCGGGTGGCGGTGGCTCCGCCTGGTCGCCGCTTGGCCTCTCACTGTTTGTGGGCCCTGCCTGCCCCTCGGACCTGTGCCTGCCCCCCCCAGCTTTGCCTCACTTCCCGACCTCCCCTGCCACACCTGGCTACTCCTGCCCCCCCCCATTAAGCTGCTCCCCGGTGCCAGTCCCCCCGTCATGTGTTCCAGTTCCTGGCCTCTGGCCAGCTCTCACAACGCCCCCGTCCAGCCGACTGCTCCTTGCTCCACGAGCCACCCCGGTTTGACTTCAGCCTGCTTGGAAGTGCAACCGGGACTTTTATTGGACTGGTGATCGGACTCCAGACTTCTTAATTAATTCATTCATTCATTAAAACGTTTCGATACCGTTCAGTCAGCCACAGGCTCTCTGAATGGCACTCAGCAAAAGACCACATAAAAGCACGACATAATATACATAGGTTTAGTATCAAGCGGGGCACCCAGTGTTCCCCCGACTGAAGACATAACAAACAACAATTGACACATAAATAATAATGATAAGCATAATCAAAATAATAATCCAGAATAGCACCAATGGCAATATGAATAAAACCCCGTTTAAATTAGTGTAACCATATTTCACAGTCAAAATACTGGGAAAATAAAAAGAGGCGTTTGACCTGCCGCTGGAGCGCAGGAAGAGCCCATGCTGGCTGCGCCTCTGCGAGGCTGATTCCAGACTGCGGGGCCATGACTGGGAAAGCCCCTCCCCTCTTGGGGGGCTCCGGGGGAGGCGTGCCTGGTCCAGGTGGGCTTATGGGGCCTCGCACCATCTTGCCTGAGCCGCCTGCGTCCTGCGGCCTGGGCTGAGCATCCTGCCACCCGAGGCTCAGGCTTGGCCATTTGGCCCTCCGAGCTCCTCCTGCCCAACCGCCCCGAAAATGGATGCTGCCTGCCCTGTAGGACACAGCCTCTTCGGTTGCAGGCCCCAGCAGGGAGCAGGACGACGGAAGGGGGGCTCCGCGGAGCGCGTGAGATCCGTTCCGTCTGCGGAGCGTGGCCTGCCCCGCACTTTTCACGGACAGAATCCGAGTTGTGCAGGAGACCTTCACGCATGAGCTGTTGTGGAGCAGCGTTGCCCCCCCCCCCTGGTGAGCACCCTTCTGCGCGCAGAAGGGCTCCCCAAATGAATGCAGGCCAAGGAACTGATGCAGGGTGGGGGAGCCTCCCTGGGTGGCCCGGACCCCCCCCCCCGTGGGCCGGTTGCAGAAAGGGTCCTGCTGTGGGAATGGGGGCCACACGGAGCCGGGTTCCTGCTGCAGAGGCTGCTGGGACACGTGCCGGAGCCCGAGGGCTGCAGTGGCTCCGTCTCAGCCCAGTGTCCCTGGGGTGCCACCGACGCTGGCCTGCCGGGGGGGGCGGGGGCGGGGCTGGCATGAAAGCAGAACCAGCGGGGCCTCTTGACTTTGGAGAAGGCCCAGGTGAATCCAGGGCCACTTCATCCTCGGTGAGCAGGCGCAGGATCGTGCCCAGTAACATTCAAAACAGGCAGCGGGGTCTCATGGTCGGGAGGAGAGTCCAGCTTGGCCACGAACCTCATTGGGTGATTTGGGGCCAGTTCCCCACTATCCTACCTCACAGGGTTGTTGTGAGGCTAAAACGGAGAGGAAGGTTGGGGGCGGGGCTGCCTGGGACTTCTTGCGGGGAAAGAGCAAATGAAGGCGGAGGAACCTCTTGCCTGGTCGCGCTGGGCCAGGCGCCGGGCTGCGTCCCTCACCCCGAGCCGGGGCTACAGAGGTCGGGGCCGCCGGCCGAGCGCGCCCAGTTCGCCCCTTCGGGCGGCGGGCTGTGCTCCCGCCCGCCGGCCGCGCAAGGCCCAAGGCTGCGGGCCGCGGCCGGCGCCCCTCCGCCCGGCTCGCCTCGCACCCTGGGCCCCGGCAGGAGCCGGAGCGCAGCCCGCGCGTGGCTTCGCCCGCCAGGCCGGTCCCCAGGGACGTCGTCCCAGCCCCTCCGCGGGTCTGCCGCTCCGCCGGCGTCAGGCCCCCATGAGCTCGCCCCCCTCGCCCGGCCGGGGTGTCCCTGGGCCCCCCGCCCCGCGTGGTGCGCCCCTCCCCTCCCCTCCCCTCCCTCGCCCCCCGCTCCCCCTCCCTCCGCCCGCTCGGTGCAGCAGCTGCAACGCTAAAGATTTTCGAGGCGCGCTCTTGTCTCCGCCTCCCGCCTGTGCCCCCTCCCTCTCCATCTGCAGAAAAGGGGCCGGCCCTTCCCACCCTGCCCCGCTCCCGGCAACACCCAGCCCGGCCCGCGCCTCCCCATCCCTCCCCTCCCCTCCCGGCCGGCCCTCCTCCCGCCTCCCCCGCACGGGCTCCGGGGGGAGGAGAAGCCCCAAGGCGCCGCGCTCGCCGTGCGCCCGAGCCGGGGCGCCCTGGCCGCTCCAGCCCACCTCTCGGCGGGGAGGCGCTTCCGTCGGGGCCCCGCCTCCCCCCTCCCCCCGCCACCCCCAGCCCAGCCCCGGCTCTGCGGGGCTGGAAGAGCCGAGGAAGGAGCGAGCATCGCCCCCACCCCACCTGGATCTGGATCTCCGGGAGAAGCCTCCGGGCACGTCTCGCCCCCCTTGCCGGCGCCCTCGCCGCCAGCCGCGCGGCCATGGCGGAGCCCAGCTAAGACGCACTCGGGGGCCACAGCCCTCCGCCCCCACCCGCCCCCCTTCCCCTTGCGGATCTCGTCGCCAGACTTGCCTTTGTGCGTGGATTCCGCCGATGGAGCCTGCAGGGAGCTGCCTCGGAGGGGTCCCGTAAGGGCCCCTCCCCCCAAGCCCCCCTCGCCGGGCTCCTTGGTGCAAGGCGGGCAGAGCCCGCTGGTTGCGGCCAGCCGCCCGCGGGCGCCACGCTGAAAGGATGACCCCTCCCATCGGGTGAGACGGAGCTGCACCCAAAGGTAAGGGGCCCGGCCCGGCCCGGCCCGGCCCGGCCCCCCTCGCGCCGGGGGGAGTGGCGGGGAGGCGAAGGGCTGCCTTTGCGCGCGGCGGGCCGAGCCGGTCATGGCCGGGGCTGGCGGGGGGGCCGTGAAGGGCGACGCGTTCCCCAGACGGGCACCCAGAGGCTTCGCCGCGATGCGGGGGGAAGGCGAGAGGGGCGGCCCGGCCGGGGCTCGGGGACGGAGTGGCCTGGCCCGGGCGGAGGACGCCCACCCGGCGGAGCGCGGGCCGGGGCCGCGCCGCCCGGCACCTTGGGCTGCCTGGCGCCGGCGGCTCGGGGGGCCGCGGGGGTGGGTGGCGGCTCGCCGGCTGCAGGCGCCGAGCGCGCTGGCTTCGTGTCGGCGGGACGGGCGCGGGGCAAGGCGGGCGGCTCCGGCCCAGAGGCGGGGCCTCCTCGCGTGAGCGGGGGCGGCAGCTTGGCCCGCGATGCCCCTGGGAGGGGCGCTGGTGGCCGGGGGTCTGGCGCCGCTTCGGGAGGGGCGGCCCGGCGGCCCGTTTGCCGAGCCGGGCAGCCTCTGCGGCGCGAGGCGGGGCCCCGGGCCGGCGGCCGGGCCGGGTTTGGGCAGCCCTGCGGGGCTTGGCCGCCGGGCGTGCGGAGGGCGGCGCGCCGTGCGCCGGGGACGCGGAGCGGGGCGAAGGGCAGGCGCTGGGGGCTGGGGAACAATGGGCATCTTTCGCGGGCGCTGCCTGCTCCCCCGCCCGCCCGCCGGTTCTGCCCCGGGGGCTTCCCGGCGCCCGGCCTCGTTCGCCGGACTCGCGGTGGCGGAGCTTCGCCGGGCGACGGAGGCGCCGCGCTCTGCCCGCGGCTCCGCCTTGAGGCCGCTGTCCCCGGTGCTGAAGCGCGAAGCCACGCCGCTGGCTCGGGAAGGGGCGCGGGAGAGGCATCGCCGGACCCCCCCCCCCACACGCACACACGCACACACGCGCGCACACACTGAGGGAAGTCTCTTGAGCAACGCCGGCGAGAGCAGCTCTTTGAGCCCCCCCCCCCCCCGATGAGGATCTACTCCAGCTGCTGCATGGCTCAGGCTGCCGAATGAGGCGAGGGCCTCTGCGTTTGGGCTGAGCGGTGCGGCTCTGTTGAGTAATTGCACTCACCTTGGGGGTAAGTGATCGGTGAAATGATCCATCTGTATGGGGGGCGTCCTCCCCACCCCCCTCTCCTGTGTGCATGCGTACGCTTTGCAACCCCCCTCCCCATTTCTGCTCGCCTTCTCTGGGGTCCCCCGGCCTCTTCCCTCCCCCCGTCGGTCTGTCTCCTGCCCTCAAGGTTGATGCATGATGCTTTTTTGAAACTCGGCTGAAGGATGGATGCTAAGCTCCGAGAGAGCATCAAATGGGGCTCCGCTCGTTTCCTCGAACGCCTGACGGCCTCGTCGCTTCTGTGTGAAGCTCCTGGACACAGGGGTGCTTATTCACTCGGTGACATTCACACTGGCACACACCATGCACACATCGCCACATGAGCTGCCGCCTTCCTCACACTCCGCCAGGGAAAAGTGTGCATATCTAATTGCTTGATGCGCAGCCAAGGATGGCCACACACTTAAGTTCGCACATGCTAAAATATGCATGCTTAATGAAACACCTGTTTGCATTTGTCATGTGTCCAGAAACATGCTCTGCAAAGAGGCTGTTACTTCTGTAGCGCCGTCCGTGTGCTCGATTTTCTGCAAAGGGACACGAGCAAAGAGAGCAAGAAGGAACAAGCAACCCGCCCAGGAAGGTCTCTGCCCCAAGGTGCTTGGCAACCTAGGTGTTGGCCGAGGGGAAGGAAGAGCCAGGGTAACACATGAGTAACGCCGCTCGCGCGACGCGTATCCAGAAGTGTTTGCACTGACACCGACAGACACGTCTGTGGCTCTGGTGTGGCTGCTATCAGGTGACGCTTCCTAAAATAACCCTTCGCTACAGAAAAGCAGCCTTTTGTCTGCCCAGCCGGATGACACCTATCAGCCCAAGACTTGCTCTCGCCTCCTGATCGCGCGGCCGAGCCCCCTGGCTGTGCGTGGCAGGGCCCCTCCGGCATGGCTTTCTGCAGCCATGCTGAGGGCGATGGATGTGGAGGACTGCAATACCCATGGTTGCGGCCTTTGGCTGGGAATTGTGGGAGGAGCCGTCTGAAACATCTGGAAAGCATCTGGCTGGGAAGAGGACCTACCCGGCTGCATCCTCTCAGCTCAGTCCTCAGAGGTGCGTTGGCTGGACCGGTGGGGGATGGGCTCCCACTGAAGCATAGCTGTAGGTGCGCGCATGCACTGTGGCTACAGGATCATGCTCGTGCAGCGACCCGACCGGTGCATGTTCAGGCTTTAGCTCAGGGATTCTCACAACCTTCTGTGGTAGACCATGGTTATTCTTCTCTTGCAGAGCAGTTGTGGTTGAGATGGAAAGGAGAGGGCGGCCGCGGGATCCGGGACGGAGGTCATTTCCCGCTCACGGTTCACCGCTGAGCCATGTTGGCGCTTGTGTATCTCAGGGACATGTCAATGTGTGTCCATGGCAGTGTTGTGGAGGATGTGAGGTGTTCATGTTGCTTCTAAGCGTGTGCATATTTCCAGGGGCCGGGTCGGCGATGCTGTAGGCACTGTGCACATCACAACCTGTCAGGAGTACTGAGCTTGGGATGCACTTTTGGGTGTTGGAAGCAGCGCTTTATGGCTAGTGATGTGACTACCAGGCGCCCCACCAGCCACACGGGGAGCAGTCCTCGGCGTGTGCTTTCTAAGGGCACCAGGGCTGTATGCTTGGCACGCTTATCTCGGGGTCCCGGCAATGGTGGCCGATGTGTGGCAGGTCACGCCAGTGGCCTCGTTCTCTGACTGCTCTCTGGCTGCATGCAGGGAGGCTGAGAATGAGCAGCCAGAGAGGGGGAAGGGGCTCCTGCAGGGGAGGGGGGAAGTGGGGAGAAGCCCCCTGGCTTTCAGGAAGGGCATGTGCACCTGCCTTGGGGCAGGGAGTGGCTTCAGAGCGGTCCTCTCCAAACTGGAGCCCTCCAGGAGCTTTGGACTGCAGCTCCCATCTCCATTATGGGAACTGTAGTCCAACACAGGCTGAGGAGGGCTGTGCTTGTGTGGGTGCAGGTCATGTGAGTGTGTGTGTGGGGCGGGGGGTGGTGGGAGACATCCCAGTGTGAGCATCACAATTCATTTGTGTTCTCAGCTCAGGAAGCAAAAGTCCTGCAGGAAGAGGGAGAAGGGGAGGAGGCAGCTGTTGGACACCAAACCTTGTCTGTCGCCCCCTCCAGTGGGCCAGGCAAGTCCGGTGAGTCCAGGCTGCCCCTCAGCAGTGGGGGGGGCACCTGGCTGCTGGAACTGGGGCTGCGGGTGGGGTGGGGTGGGGGAGGGCCGGGATGGCAGCCTCCGGCGTCCCCTTTCCCTTCTTCCACCCCACTGGCAGGATGGAGGAGCTCCGGATGGTGCTACAGGGATTCCGCTACCTGTGTCCCCCCCTTGCCCCCCCCAAGCAGGCAGCCTCTGGTCTTAGCCCAGATTGGGTGCAAGATTTGGGCAAGCAGCTGCCCGTCTTTTCCCGTGCCAACGGACCTGCTGGGCGCGGTTAGGGGCCCATCCTGCCCAGCACCCTGTTTTCGCAAGGGGCCACCCAGATGCCGCTTAGAAAAGCCGGGGGGGGGGAATCAACATGGCTTTGGGGGGGCTGCAAATGGTTCCAAGGCAGAAGATCCCAGCTTTGCTTGGCTGGGGGAGCGAGGGGGTCGTGGTGCAATGCCCTGGAGGTACTGGTGGAACTGGGGGGATCGTCCCGCCCAGCAAGCTGCTGCCAGTCAGAGAAGCCAACCTTGGTTTATCCTGGGGGTGGGCAACATGTGCCCCCCGTATGATCTTGGACCACAGTGCTCCCCAGCCTGAGGCCACTCAATGAAAGGTGGGGGATGATGGCTTTTGCATTCCCCCAACAACTGGAGGCCCTGAATTGGACTCCCTTGAACTAGATGGATTTGTGGCGAGACTCAGATATGTTTTCTATGTATGTAGGTATGCATGTTTTCCCCATTTAGAATAATAAAATTTATTTATTTTTTATCTATCTCCCATTCTGAAGCCCTGTGGCTCTCCCAGGATGGGATGTACTGAAGGATCTTGGGGGTTTTATTTAAATATTTAGTTTAGTTTCACAGTGCCTTTCAGCACGAGGCCGCCGTGAGCTGGTTTGCCGTGCGTGCAAGCACAAGATCACCTCTTTAAGTGTTTGCCACTTAAAACTACCAATTAAGGAGAGCAGCAACGTTGTGACAACGAACGCTGAAAAGGCCTCACCAGCAGTAGCTGCTCAGAACCACCGGAAGTGAGGCCCAGGCCTGGCTGGAGAGCAGGCTCTCCCAGACTCTCCTGACATGTCCCCTGTGCCTTGCAGAAGGCACAGCAGGGTCCATGTGCCACAGAACTCATGAGAAGGTAGATGGCTGTTGGTGCAGCTGTGAGTACCACTTTAGGCATCACTCCCAGAAGTCCTTCTGGCTCGATTCGGGTTCTCCTGAGGGAAAGCGGTTCCACAGAGTTCTGTGCTCGGATGCAGGTGTGGCAGGTGGAAGGAGTGCCCCCTCCCAGTCCGAGATCCTTCCGGAGAGCAGCTGCTGCTCAGAAGAGGCCCACTGGGGAAGAGGGACCCCGGGATGATTCTGCATAGCGCTCGGGTCGAACCCTTTTCAGCTCAGGGTCCAAACTCCACTTCAGAGAAGCTCCTGGGGCCTCGTTCTGGTGGCGGGTGGAACTGAAGGCAAAGGGGGAGGGACCAAAATGCTAAAACACTGCTCTGAAATCTGTCTGCCGTGAGCGAAGCTGAGCTTTTAGACTGGGGAGCGGACTGCACCAAGCCAGGGAATGAGCAGCCATCCACGGGTACAGGGCCACGGGGAGCAGGTGTGGTCTCCTGGGGAGCCAAGCTGTGGGCTGCAAGACTGGGAACGCCTCTTGCAGAAGGCGGCTTCGCATGTTCCAGGGATCCCAGTGAACTTCTTCAGAACCGTGGCTTTCTGTAGTTTGAAAACCATTCCAGGAGGGCTCGTCCTGGTCCTTGTTCATAGGCCTGTACAGACAGCTGCACAACTGGGATGCAAGGAGCAGCATGGATGATGGGAAGGGAGAGATGTGCATGGGGGAAGGCTTCTCCTCTGGGCAGCCTGTCCGGCTTGGACACTCTGCCGTCCACTGATTTGCGGATCTGGAATTTGTGTAGATGTATTTGTGCATATTTGCACAATTAGGACCTCCAAGGCTGTCACAAAGAGGAAGGTCCAGATCTCTTCTAGCTGATACCAGAGCGTAGGATGTGGGATATTCAAGTCAAGCTGCAACAACCCAGAGTCAGGCTGGACACCAGGAGAGGCTTCCTCACTGTCAGAGCGAGGCGGCAGTGGGGCCGGCTGCCCGGAGGGGTGGGGGCTCTCCCACCCTGGAGGTATTCAAGGCGAAACTGGGCGGCCATCTGAGTGGGATGGTGTGACGTGGTGTCCTGCAACAGCGGCGGGTGGACTGGATGGCCTTCATGGCCCCTTCCAACTCTTCTATTCTATGATTCTATACACAGGAATTTGCATTTGTGCAAATTCACACTCCCCATCCATATTTGTGCACATTCACGCAACTTTTGTGGCTAAATTTGCGCAAACATGCGCAAAATAAAAGCGGGATGGTTCTGTAAGCCCAGCGGACGCCACGTGACCTGGGCAAGATGGCGTGTTGGGGGATTCATCATGCTGACACAGAGAAATCCGGGCTCTTTAATTCATTATAGATTTTTCCAAAGGTGATCTCCAACAGCTGTAAGGCAGCCCATAAAAGCAAATGGAGAATATTCCCATGCTGGTCTGGGCTTTCATAATCCCAGAAAATTCATTCGGTGGCAGAATTCGGAGCACAGAATTCAACAGCCAAAGAATTTCAGCTGTTGGGGAAATGCCAGCTTTCTACTCCTTAAGACAATTAAATCTAGCTTTAAAATGAGTGAAAGCTCAGAATCCCAGCAGGTGGGCTGAAAAAGATCCCCCCCCCCCCGTGATGAAAGAGAGAAGAGAACTCCTGTAGGAAAACCGTTCCCCCACATCTCAGCCCTTCATGACTCAGACAGGGGTCAGAAGGGTGCCCCTTCTGCAGCGCCTCACATGCAGCAGAGCTATTGTGACTGCAGCGGTGGGAGTCCACCAGTCTCCGTCTGGCCACCCTGAACGTTCCTCTTTTGCCAACTTGGAACGGGTTCAGCAAGCGGGTTCAGGGCTGGGCAGTCTCCCCACTTTCCACCATCAGGATGAGTGGAGGCAGATGGCGATGAATCCACGAGCAAACTAGCTATTTAACAGTGCTGAAATGGCTCGAGGAACTGGGGTGAAAGAGCATGTGGAGCCATCGCCGCCTGCGGATGGACAACCCCACCTGCAGCCCTCCGCGTGCTGCTCCCCATCCGGCTCGTGCCGTGTGGGCTTCCTCTTCTCTGCCTCTACTCCTACTCCTGCAACCCTTGCCTTGTGCTGGCTCCAGGTTTGGGGGCCAGGCAGCCTCCTGGGGTCCTTCCCACCAGGAGCTGAGCTCCCCACCGCTGCCGCCTGCTGATCCTGCTCCTCCTCTGCTCGCTCAGGCTCGCTTGCTGGGCAGGCGGAGAAGCGGAGAGCCAGCAGCCCAGCGCATCCGGGGGCCGAGCGAGAGCCAGGTGAGCACACAGGTGGCCCCAGGGAAGAGGAGGCGGGGCCCCGGGGCCCCTGCTGGGGCCCCTGCCGCCCTTCCGCCTGCCCTGAACCAGTTCCCTTCCGCTCTGCTCTCTTGCTATTCCGGACCTGACTCACTTTACACAGCTCACATCGTAAGCCCTTAAGGGGCTGGTATTATGCATGCAAATTAGCAAATTAGCAAGCAGGGGAATCAGACTGATTTCCTGAATCACCTCTGAGGCTCTCTCCTGGCAGCACAGCCCCCCCCTGCCCCGCCGTCTTCGGCCCTATGACAGCCTTTTTCCCAGCCTGATGGATCCTTTGTAGCCAGCCACTCGGGAAATGGTCCGAAGTCGCATGCTGACAAGTTGCAGCACCCGGAAAAATCGACGGGAAGGCTCCAGCGCACTGCTGCCCGGCCATCCCTGGTGCGTGGCAAAGCCAGCCGCATGGGGGCAGGCGCCAGATCAAAGCGTTGCTGAGCCTGGGCAACACGGCGCCCCCCGCTCGGGCCAGGAAGGCTGCGCTGGCACAAAAGGGATGTGGGCAGATCGCATCAACGCCCCGCACCTCCCCAGGGCTGTGCGGGTGCGGCTTGGGCAGCTGGAAAGTGTGTGGACGTTCCTTATGGCTTAGCCAGAGGCCGGCAGATGGGTGTGGGGAGGGCTGCTGGAGGCATCGGGCCTGGCCGCCTTTCCACCTTCTCTCCTGCACCCGCACAGCCAAGTGGTCAGCAAGAGCCCAGCTCCTCTGCCAGCAGCCACCCCTATTTGGGCACGGCTGGGCAGTGGGTCACGGGCCCGGATACCTGTGGGGGGAGAGCGAGAGCAGGTGGGGCAGGACTGCGCGGGCAGATGCCACTGGCTCCTCCATCTAGGGGGCCTTTCCGGGGGGCCTGAGCAGCGGATGGTCCTGGTTTTGAAAGGCTCTCTCGGGCAGCCTGCTGCAAACAGAGGGCCCCTAGATGTGCCGGACTGCACCTCCCATCATTCCCAGCCAGCAAGCCCAAAGGCACCAGGATGCAGCTTTAGTTAAGCCGTCTCTCGGAATGCAAGAACCGGCCAAACCTGAGCTCCCGGAGGTTCTCCAAGGCTTGGGCCAACGCATGTCCATACCAGGTTGCGAGCGTTGCTTTTTTCCCTTTGCCTAAAAACGGGCGTGTGTCCCTGCATATTTGCCTACCTTCACACGTCAGTGAAGCCCTGCTTTGGCGTGTATGCAGTCTCCTTCCGCTGACTGAGGTGTGTTTGTGCCCATTTTCAAAAGCACACATTTTAATATGCATCTTTCAAGGAAGCACACGCTGTCTCGCATGTCGGTTCCAGACTTTGACCACAGGTTACTGTGAACGAGGCAAATCCTGATTTTTCTTTTGACGAACTGAAGCTAATTCCCCGTACATCTCTGCTCTCGTATCCCATAACGTGTCCCACGCGAGTGGCCACGCAAACGGGCCGTAGGTGCCGGGTTGCCTCCCGCAGGCCGCAAAGCCCTCCATGCGCTCTGGGCAGGGTGTCAGGCTCTCTGCCTGCCTGGAAGGGCATGTTCCTGTACGAGCAGCGGCAAGCTCCCCTGCCTCTCCTTGGCGAGCCGTCAAGGCGCCTTGGCTGAGCAGCCCGGGTGGAATGTGGTTACCATGTGACGGGAGGAGCAACCCAGCGCGACTCCGCAGCTCCGCTCCGTTCGAGGCCCTTGTCAAGACGCAGCCAATAAATATTAAAACAAGCCAGCAAGAGAGCCAGTGAAAACTACTTGAGCAGCGCATTTCCTTGCATGAGGGCTCTCCACTCTGCAGTCATTATTCCATGCTTAATGTTTCTTGTTTTAAGCAGGTGATAATGCTGCAGCTGGGATCGTTCTCTCCCCGCACCGTCTCTGCGTGAGTCCCAGCTCTTAATTGAGTCAACCTGCCGACGGGTGTGCCGTGCGGAGCGTCGCAGGCAGAGCTCTGGCCATCCCAGTAAGACTGGGAAGGGGCCGGGGGTCACCTAGCTGGACCCCGCAGCTGACGGCCTGGCGTCCCTTTCCCCACGTCCCCATCTCCAGGGACAACAGCCCCTGTTTTTACCACATATTATTTTAAAAGGCCTTTTCTCTGTGCCAGGTGCTCGCTTTGTGTGTTTTTGTTATCTTCGTGCTGCCTTTTAAAGCAAGGTGGCTTCCAAAAGAGAGCTGAGAAAAGTAGCCATGCAGTTTAAAGCCGAGCCGAACATCCGAGCAGAGACATTAAAAAGCCAGCAGTAAGTTCACCCCAAGTCTTGACGGAATGAGCGTGTTTTCAAAGAGCCTGCCTGAAGTCCCTTGGAGAGGGAGGCAGACAGTTTTCACGCAAGGGAGCTGCACAGAAGCCGGCTGCAGCCTGTGGGTAGAACCCGTCCCTTTCTGAACTTCAGAGGACTCGTTCCTGCGAACTCGCGCCTTCTCCAAGGAGCTCAGGGGAACCGGCGCGGTGGCCCTGCCGTCCCACCTCATCTCCAGGCAGATTCAGGGAGCCCCAAGCAGGAGCCCGCACCCCGGTCCTGATCTGAAAGTGTTCTCAGCCCTCCAGACCGCGGGGTGCAGGCAGGGCTGCGCTGCAGAGGGGGCCGGGGCAGGCGAGGGGGCCTGGGACTGATTGTGGGCGAAATAATTCCAAACGAGGCAAAACAAGCCCCCAAGGAGAGGAGCCTAGGGAAGGGACCTGGAGAAGAGAGGAATGTGGCTGCGGGTGCAGAAGAGAAGCTATAGGAGGGACAGGTGTTGGGTGTGCAAGAAGGAGGCCATAGGGACTAGAACCTTGTGTGGTGAGGGTTTTAAGGCAGCTTCCCAAACACATCAGTAAGAAAAAAACCACTCCACAGAAAGCATCTTCGCACAGCGTTTCAGCTTCGAGTGTTGACTGCGGGTGTCTGGGACTCTGCTGGCGGTTTCGTCCTCTGCCCCCTCCTCCTTACTCCCCTCCCGGGTTGGCCATTTGAAATGCCACGTCCTGATTCGGTGGCCAGTCGAGGCTTCCAAAAACAGCACAGGGCTTTGGGATCACCAGTGCAGGAGCGTTAAATGGAGCCACCCACGGAGCCAGGGCAGGGGGTGCCATTCCGGCCTCGAGGAAACTCACCGAGGAGGCGCAGCTCCGCTCGGGGCTCTCCCCAGAGCCCTCGGCTGTCATCTCGCAAGGCCGTTTGGCCCCCCGGGGGCGCGCCATCTTGGCGAAGAGGGCTGTGGAAGGCCGTGTGTCTTGCAGCCCCGCCAGCCTCGGAGCCCAGACTCCGGGCCCAGGTATGCAGTCGAACGACGCGAGGGAAGGATGACGAGGAGGTCTGTGCCGGCCGCCTCTCGTCATCCAGTCCTGCATCTGGAGTGTCCTGCACTTGGAAAACCGACGTTGGTGTGAGAAGGGCCATTTTGGCAGCCCCGTTCTGGGCAAGCGTCTTGAACGCTACTCGTGAAGACTGGCATTCCGTGTGCCTTTCCTTTAACTGGCATTCAAGCGCACGTGTCGGATAACCGGGACCCAGCTCGGACATGGGAGGTGGCCAAGCTTGCATTCGAATGTGAGCCTGACCGATTCCCCCCTGGCCTCTTCACTGGGGGGCTCTGAGAGGCGGTTGGAGGTGGAATGGACCGTGCGGTGAGACTTGAGTGTTTCCTGCATCCTTGAGAGAGCTTGCAGATAAGAAAATATCGGGGGGGGGGGGCAGGGGGCCGGAGCCTTGTCCCAGAGGTGCAAGGCCGGCAGGGTTGCTATAGGATGCTATTGCCACCTGGGAAAGCTGTGCAGGATCGAGTTTGTGCCGGAGGTCTGGCCTGATGCAGCGCACGCGGGCGCTCTGCCCAGTGACGCAGGAGGATGCGAGCGAGGCAGGCGCGGGGAGCGGGTGCGGTGCAGCAGCAGGGCGTGGGCAGGGGCCTGTGGCCCCGCAGGCATGCTCGGACCCTGGTGGCCTTAATTCCTGAGCAGGGGCCATGCTGGCTAGAGGGAACTGGAGTCCAAGAGCAAGCGAGCATCCCAGGCTCCCCGGGCGGGTCCTCCCGGCTCTTTTGGCAACAGATCCTGCCTCCTCAGTCGCCTGGCCAGAGGCCAGAGATTCTAGGAACAGCCCTTCAGAGTTCCCGGGGGCTCAGCCGGCCCTCAGGCCTGCCTGTGTGAGGGAGACCGGGGCAGGCCAGCCACTCTCCCGCACTCCCTGGGAACCTCAGGCCAGCCGCTCCCCGCTCTCTCCTCTCGTCCTCACTTTTAGCCCAGCCTACCCCGCAGGGTTGTTACACGCATCAATCGGGGCAGCCAGGTGAATGGGGATGATCGGTGGGAGTTGTGATCCAAGGCGTCTGGAGAGCAGGCGAAGGAATCGCTGAGCTGCCAGGAGGAAAGATGGGATGCGGCTCGTGACGAAGCGGCTCCTGGAAATGCTGCCGGGAAGTTGCTGCTCCTGCTTTGGCAGGCTTGGATCTGAGGGAGTCAGGAGGGCCTGCAGCAAAGAGCAGCAGCCGAGGGAGACGTCAAGGAGGAGGAGGAGGAGGGCTAATTTTGGCACTGGTGCTGGGAGGCCACGGCTGCTGTGTGGGCAGAGATCTCGCCTTGGCGAGAGGAGTGGCGTGTCCTGGCCAGGAGAAGCAGGGAGGGACGGAGGCTTCTGTGTGGAACGGGGGATCCGTGGCCTTCGAAGAACACTTCGAGAAATCGCGTTCACAGCTGTTTGCTGGGAGGGGATTGCTTTGCAGTGTTTAATGAACGATTTCTGGCAAGATGCACATTCTCAAACAGGGGGCGTGCGAGGAGGGGCACACCCCCGCCCCAAACCCTAATCTAAAATAATGTGATGCCATTACACCACTATTGCGACTGTCTGCGTATGGGGGAAATGGGGCGGAAGGTTTCTCGTCGCGGTGCCAATCCCGAGCTATAGCCAGGGTCATGCATATTCTGTGTCAATTATGCACACCGAGTAGATTTGCGTGTTTGTCAGGCTGCATGTTTAGAAGGGGATCTGTAACAGAGGCGACTCGCCGCCTTCGCTCCTGGTATTCTCTGGATGAAGCCCATGACAGATAACCTAGTATGAAAGGGATGTAAATTTGAAGTATACAACAAGCAAAATTCCGCATGTTTAAATGCTCCTTTTGCATGGTTTATCCTGGCATTGCCAATCGCAGGGGTGGCCAAGGAAGGGGGCAGGACTTGGAACCTCTGTCCCGATTTTGGGAAGAAGCCTTCTTCTGCCGTCCTCTGCCCCCCAGGATTTCATTGGAAACTTCCCACAGGCCTTCCGTCGTGTCTTCACCATCATGAGGACTAGAAACCACCTTCTCGCCAATTTTGCACCACTTTTAGTGATGTGCCCTGGAGTTGCAGGTGCGACAGAATCACAGAAGCATTAAAGAGCAGAGCTGGAAGGGGCCCCAGGGCCATGGGGTCCAACAGCTAGTCAGAGCAGGACCCCAGGTTAAGCCGTCTCTCTGTCCAGCCGTGGCTTGAATGCCTCCAGGGCAGGAAGCCCGCAACCTGTGCTGCTTGTGCTAACCTGGGCGGGAACAGCAGCCCAAGGATCCCCGGTTCTGGCTCGAACCTCCCTGTTTTTGAGGTCCTCTGCAGAGGCCGCCTCGTGTGCCCGGCAGGAAACTGCCCGAGGGTGGGAGCTGAGGATCAGGCCCTCGCTCCAGGCTCTGGGCTGAGGATCGGGCCCTCACGGTGTTGCTCTGGGGGGACCGGCTTCGTTCCTCCCGAGCTTTCAGGGCCGGCGACGGTGCCACCACCTCTGAGGCCGCTCCCTTTGCGGCTGCCGACTGCCTCATTATTTCGTGTGTGTGAGAAGGGCCGGGCGAGCATCGCTAGGCTTCTCCCAAACACCCACTCCCGTTTTCAGAGCCTTCCTTTGTATGCAGGATTTCTAGAAGCCAGGAAGGGGGGGCGGGGGACTTCTCTGCTACGGATGAGGTTTGATTTCACCGGATTTTGCACGTGGCCGTTCTGTGCTACGGCGCTGCGACCCACACCGGGGGTGCAGGCGACAAGTCCAGCCCGATTAGCCAGCTGCTCTCATCCACGCCGTTGGCGCTCAGTCCCCGCACGTCTTCTCTCTGGGATCTGGCGAACTGCACGGCGGGGCGACCTGGGGGCTCCGTGGGGAGCCGTCCTGAAGCGCAGCTCAGTGCAAGTTTAGAGCAAGTTTAGAGCAAAAAGGCCTGGGGCATGCTGGGACTTCTCAGCCTCCCTTCGCTGTGGCTCTGTCCGTCCTTCCCTCAAGAATTTTGTCTTCGCTTCCCGTTAGAGGATAACTTCGGGCATCAAAAATGAACGAGCTCCTAATGAGTAAACTGAATACATTTTAACGGGGTTTTGGTGAGCCGCACTGTGCACTTGCTATGGGAAAGGGGACAGCGAAATGCAGCTGTATAAGGAATGAATTTACAATTCTGTATTAGCAGCACCGAATCCAATCAGGCCGCAGTCCGGGGGAGCAGATCCGCACTACCTGCGCGCGACCTTCCTTGTGGCTTGCACTTCCTTCCACTTCCCTTTTTGTTTTCCCGTCACCTTGAAGCTTCTTGTGAAGCCCCGTTGGCTCCCGCGGCTGTCTCCTTCCTTTTTCTTGTTGGACTTGTTTGTCAACGTGCCTCTAGAAAGTTCCTTTTGAAAAAAACTCCCACCCATCTTGGACTGGCTTGGAGTTTTCCACATTAGAGTCCTTCTCCATGGGATCTTACTTTCCATTGCTCCAAATTTATTAATTGGAGAGCCGGGTGGTACGGTGGTGAAGAGCCCGGGACTGGGACTCAGGCGATCCGGGTTCGAGTCCCCGCTTGGCCATGGAGCCAACTGGGTGACTCTGGGCCAGTCACAGACCGTCAGCCCAACCTACCTCACAGGGTTGTTGTTGTGGGGAGAAGATGGAGGAGGAGAATGATGTCAGCTGCCTTGAGCCCTTTGCAGGAAAAAGGCAGGATATAAATCCAAAAATAAATAAATAAATAAAAAATTAAAACTGGATTTCCTAAAATCTGAGCTACATGCTTGGCCACGCAAGTCCTGTGCCTCCTTTGGGGGCAAGAATGCGAGTCTGGCAGGGGCCCTCCCCCTCCGGCCGCCCCCGCTGCCGCCTCGCCTGGCCCCGCGCTTCCCACCCGGACAGCTGTTTTGGCCATCTGGGGAAAGCGCCAGGGAGGCCGGACGCTGATAGGAAGTGGCGTATCCAGGCGGCCCCTGCCGCCGCCTCTTTCCGCTCCCTTCTGGTGGGCCGCTTTTGTCAGAGTCTACGTCGCAGAAGCCGGGGGTCAAGGAGAGGCAGCGGTTTGTTCGAGCGGCTCCGCAGAAGCACACGCGTGTGCCCGGCCCGCACGAGCGGAAGTCTCACGGTTCTGCACCAGCAGCCACTTGACTGCCTGCCAGAAATGCACCGCTGTCACTAGACATCGGGCAGGAGCATCCTCAACACGCCGTTCTCCCCAGCGCTCCTCGTCCTGCCGCCCTCCCGTTTCCTCTTAGAAATGCACCTTGCCGCTGAGAGCAAGCCAGGCTAATCTCAAGGGCGGAGTTGCCGCGTCCAGTCGCTCGGTTCCCTTCTCTGCTGGACGGTTCTGATGTGCAGCCGCCCCATCCCAAGCCAAGCCTTCCCTGCCACGGAGTCCTGGCGGTTTCCTCCTCTTAGTCCTGGGCCCCTGAGGGAAATAGCGAGGTTGGGATCGGTGCAGCCACAGGGATGGCGACTGGTTTGGAGGGGAAGCCACATGGGGAGAGACAGGGGGAACTGGGTCTCTTCAGCCTGGAGAAGAGGAGACTCAGAGGGGATCTGTGGGCAACATACAGGCATGTGAGGGGGTGCCACACGGAGGTGGGCAGAGACCTGTTCTCCCCTGCAGAGGAAGGCAGGATGCGCTCCAACGGAGCCAACCTCAAGGAACCATTTAGATATCAGGAAGCACTTCCTGACAGTTAGGACCCCGAGGGCGTGGAATGGGCTTCCACGGAGGTGGTTGAGGCCCCAAGCCAAGGTGTTTAAGGACAGGCTGGACATGCCCATGGTGGACATGGCTTGAGCGGAGCAGCTGGAGCTCGGGGTCAGACTAGATGGCCCAGGAGGTCCCCTCTGACTTGCTCTGTTTCTATGTTTCTTCTGCCCTGGCTGGGGGGGGGGGGGCGGGCACTGGGCCATCACAGTCCCTATGGTGGGCGCCACGAGCTCAGTGATGCAACTCCATAGAATCCCCCGCCCCCTCCCCTGGCAAATTTGGGAGTCTTTGCGATTGAGCCCCGTCATGTGTGAGACTTCATGCTGCCGCAAGATTCTTGTTAACTCCAATATTTTATTTGTAGGTGTCAGGCAACAATTTAGCTTTATTTTAAAATGCTATTTGCACAGCAACAAATGCACAAAGAACACAGAAACTGGGGCTGAGATTTCATAGATAGTCCAATATGGCCATTATTTATACATGAAGAAGTTTTGCCCCTGCAGCAAAAGGTTGGTGATTCTTCAGAAAATTACTGCTTCCTCTCCTGTTCTGGGTATAGTGTACTAATTTGGCAATAATTAAACATGAATGCAATTTATTCTTGTGCTTGTTTTTGCTAGTTACACTTGCTGTTTTCCTGTGGCTGGAAGACAAAATTCTAGCAGTGCCGATCACGTAGGAAATCATACATGCCTGCTCGGGAGGAGGTTAATCGGACGGGGCAGGAATTCAGCTCTGCCGTAAACGCATTGGGCGACCTTAGGCAACCTTGCCTCACAGCCCTCCATCTGTGATATCGGGACAGTGCTGGCCTACCTCGCTGGGTTGTTGTCAGGATTGCAAAGCTGCGCCTTGAATGCTCAGGAAACCTGACGGTCGCCCTTAGTGGTGCATCCAGTACTTGCGATCTCTTCTCCCGCCTTGGAGCGTTGCCCCGTGAATGCAACCTTGTGGGAATTCTCCCTTCTGCTCCCTCCGTGGCTCTTTTCGATCTTGCTCACGCTGGCTCACTTCCCTGGTGCCCTGCCCCCCGCCCCTCCCTTCCTGGCTGGCCCAGCTCTGCGTGGGGCTCGAGCGCGATCCCTGCTGTCCGAGGAGCCCTGGCCGGAGGGGTGCGGCGAGGGGCACGGATTTCACTTGCAGGAGGGGTTTGCGGGACGTTGCTGCCCTCAAGCCCCCGCAAGTCCCGCTGGTGCCCGTGGGCTGAGAAGCGAGGCAGGCCGGCTCGGAGAAGAGAGAGCCCTGTGCCGCGCCCCTGCGTGGCCACCGTGGCTCCGGACTGGCTTGCCCACCGGTCACGCAACGGCTCTCCTCAGCAGGCCAAGTGCTCATCTGGGCTGCGTGTTGTTGTTGGAAGCGGCGGCTGGTTGGATTGGTCCGAGCTGCTTCTAATTAGCCGGCTGTGGCGAGCGCCAGCGACGGAGCGGGGCCAAGGCAAGCTCTGGCCCAGCAGCTGAGAGGCAGCTGGGCAGGCGACGAGGCGGTCGCTCGTGGCAAGGCGAGGAGGACCGCAGCGGCCGGGCTCGGCCTTTCCGCTGCTCTTCCTGCCCGCTTTTAGAGCAAAAGCCCTTGGCAAGCAGATTCCAGCATGGTTGAAAATACAAAATCAATAATCGAGCCATAAGAACAATGCCTATTCCAAACGGAAATCAGTCATGAATGCGGCTGCCCGTAAGCCCCTCCGCCCAAGGGGCACGGGCACCCACCGTGGAATGGAGGGATCGGGGCATCTTCGCCCCCCATGCTCGCCCGGCTGTGACCGGCTGCTTTGCCTGCCTGGCCGGAGTGTCTCTCGAGCCGAAGCCGCTGCAGCCTCCCTCGGGCTCGGCCTCTCCCTTTCCCTCCCGGTCCCATCTCTGGGGAGCAGCTTGTGGCTTGTTTCCGTGCCGCTGCAGGGCGTGGGGCGTGGGGTAGCACCCCGAGGGTCTTCGAGTGCCGTCTGCGACCTTGAAGCTGGGAGCCCAAACGGTCCTTCAGTCCCTGGGATGCAAGTGCAAACAAGAAGGATTGTTTCTACCAATAGCAGAGAAGTTGGCAAATAAGATCTCGGCAGCAGGTAAAATCGGCGTTAACGAGCGCCGAGCATGAGAATTCACGGAGTGCAGGCCGGGAGAAAGGAGTCTCTGAGACCCTCTTCAGGTCCGGCAAAGGAGGGGACCTTCTGAGCATCAGGTGGCTGCCCAGGTACCTGCTCAGGCTTTGCCAGGTGGGACTTCCCATTCTCTGAAGCAGCCCATGAGAGGTGGGCTTGTAGGGGTGCGTGTGGCCCTCCTGTAGGTCCGAAGCCGGTGCGAGGCCAATTCCAGCGCCTTAAACTGGGCCCGGACACTGAATGGTGTCGTATTACATGGATGCAGGAATTCCATGCAGGAATTCTAGCCGCTGCATCCTCGTGAAAGCCTGGCTATGGCAGGGGGCACTGAGGTCGCCACGGCCATCTAGGGCAGCCCCGCATAAAGAGTGCCGCAGTGAAGAAGCGTTCAGCTCCGTGAGCCCACCCACAGCTCGGGGTCTGCCCTGCGTGTGAGCAGCGTGGGCCCTCGGGTCCGGCTGGATGGCCTCGGAGGTGGCCGCGGCCTGCAAGGCGCTGAAAGCCTCGCACTGCCTTAAGAGAGGCTAGTGTCTCTTCCTCGGGCTGCTGCCCTGCAAGACAGCTGGCATACTGGCCGAGGATGATGGGCATTGCGACCCCGCAGTCCTCGGTGCCCCCCCCCCCCCCCGGGAAGGCTGCACTGAACCAGTGTTGCTTCTGTAGCTTCAGGAGAGATGATTAAGAGCAGAGATGATGGAGGGACATTAGCGTGGTGTGTGGAGCAGAAAGCGGAAGGCACGGGAGGGAGATGTTTTTCTCCTTGTCTCATCCTATTAGGACCCGGCGACCAGATGAGGAAACCGATCGGCAGGCGAGAGAGAAGAGAAAGTCCTTCAGATAATGCGGGATTCGCTGGATGTTTAGTGCCGCAACAAAGCCCTTACCGCCATCGGTGCAGGATTAGGGAATCTGCAGCGCGGGAGGAGGGGCCTGCGCACCCCGCCAGCCGTGGGGGGTGTGGGGAGCCTGGGGAGGGGGAGGCCGTCCTTTGGCAGCCTGGACCGTGTGCTCACCCAGCCCAGCCTCGGTGCCCACGCTGGACTACCGCAAATCCTTCCTGTGGGGCTGCCCCACAGACTGCAGCTCACGTGGAACGCGGCCACTTGGCTGCTTTCAGGAGCTGCCCCCGTCCTGCACCAGCCGCCTGCTTGCTGCCAGGCCTCTGCGGCAGTGTGGTGCAGTGGTTAGGGTGTTGGACTAGAACGCAGGAGAGAGGGCGTTCCAGGCTCCACTTGGCCATTGAAGCTCACTGGGTGACGTTGAGCCGGTCTCTGGCGTACCGCCCAGCCTGCCTCATAGGGCTGTTGGGAGGACAACATGGGGTGAGGAGGAAGGGCATGGAAGCATGTGCAGGGAACGAGGACTGGCCTGCATGGAGCCACTCGGACCCCGATCAGGCAGAGGGGACCGATCGCCTCGGCTCAGCCTTCAGTGCGACCTGAGCCAGCTCTGTGCAGGTGGGTCAATAGGCCCCAAGTAACCGGGCCATCGCTGGACATGTGCACAGCCCCAAGGTTTGATGGGCGTCCGCAATCAGAACAAGGCACGTGCAAACGCTTACAGTCGTGAAAACGTTCCAAGCTTGATGGCAGTAGGAAAACCGCTTGCCAAAAATGCATAAATTGGCCACAGTTGTGTACGAAACGCATGTGCCAGGAGAAGGTGTGTTTGCATGCGACTCTAAAGCAAATTCAACATTTGGGACATACTGAACTGAAGACTGGAAGATTGTCAGCGTTGGGGGAAAAAGGCAAAAAAGATCGGTAGAATCAGAAACTGAAATTGACAATCCCGTGTATCACAGGGTCCGATCCAGAAGGGCCGCCCTTGCGCTCTCAGCACATGCCCTGAGCTGCTCTTGGGGGCCAAAGAGGTAAAGCGAAATGGCGGCAGAACAACGGGCTAAACTTCAGTCATTCCGAGCGGCGCTTCCACTTCCACCGTATACAATAGTTTCAGCTGTGAAATGTTACTCTGGATTGTGTGTGTGTGTGTGTGTGAAAATTATAGCAGACTCCCCAGAGAGCTCCAGCTACTGGGAAGTATTGAAAGGAGACAGAGGATGGATGGATGGATGGACGGACCAGTGGGTGGGTTGGTGGGCTCAGCACGGCTGGCAGTGTGTGTATGGGGGGGCGCTTACCCCTTGCAGGTATGGCTCGTCCCAGAGCAGCTACATTCTTGCTGACATGTGGAATTGCCAAGATAAGAAGGATCCCCGTGCCCAAGCCATGAAGGCAGGCGCGTGGTCTGGTGTGTGTTTTCCTAAAACATCCTTTTCCGTCCTAGGGCGCCTGCATGCATGGATCATCCCTCCCAGCAAGTCTAGCAAAAGGTTCCCCTGCTTAACTCACCTAACTGAAGGCCACTGGAGCTCGGGGCCACGGGGGCTGATTAAGCCATGCCCCAAGCTGGTGGGGTGGGCGATCCAGCGCTTCCCCTTCGTGCTCTGGTCTCCCGCCTGGTGGGAAGGGGAGGCGGGTGGAGAAGGAGAAGGCGAAGCCCCTTGTGGACCACAGATGCCTGCCTGGTCTTTGGGGTAGGCAGGGGGGAAGTGGGGGAGCGGGGAGAGGCTGCCTGTCTTTCTAGGAAGCTGCCTCGGAGAATCAGGCCTCCGAGCTTTCGCGCAATTAATCAGCCACTCCATCAATTAATTCAGTAATCACAGATGTAAAGATGCGGTTTTAAAACCGGGAGTTTCAACTTGGCTGCCTCCTCGCTGGGCAAGTGTCTGTGTTGCGTTTGGGTGGCTGTCAATAATTAGCGTACTCTCGATATCGTTAAAGATGATCACCCCAGTAATATATGATGGATGGTGCTCGCGAGGGCGCCGCAGCTCTCCCGGAGACTCTGGATGGCGCGGCTCCTGCAGGACGTTTCTGCACGAAGCAGCCCGGGTCGCCAGTGCGGTCCTCCTGGGCCGGAAAGCTGCGTGTGGCCCGAGCTCGGCTGCGGACATGGCTGAGGGTGCGGCATGGCGGCCGCGGCCCCGGCGGGCCAGACCAGCGCCTGAGGGCCTGCGCACTCTGCCTGGGCTGCACTGCAGGGACCAAGCCCGCATCCCAGCCTCTCTGGTGCCACAGCCGCGGGCGCAGGGCTGTGCACAGTGTGCCTGGGGCATGGTGGCCTCCAGGCTTCCTGCCTGCAGGGGCCCAACTCCTGGAGGGGGACACAGTGTGGCATCTGCCGCCTCGCCTGAGCGCTTTCTCAAGACCGGTGCTTTCGGCCCTCTAGACAGGGGGAAAGCCGGTGCTCTGGGAGGAGCCGGCAGAAGGCCCCCTCCCCTCCCCGCCTGCCCTGCCCTCTCCCACCCCTGCGTGACCCACTTTCTCCCCTCCAAGGCTGAGACGCAGCTTGCGGGGGGGGGGGTTCTTTCCATGCCAACTGCAAAGATGTGTGTGCGGGGGTCAGCCCTTAGACTCCCTGCTCCAAGATTGTAGGATTTTGGAACTGGGACTCTGCGGGATCCTGTGCCCAGCCAGACAAAATTTCGAGGGATGCGACTGAGCCCTAAGGCTCTCTAATCCCGAAAGAGCAGGCGTGAAGTTGGCAAGCACTGAGCTGCCCCGTCTGAGGGGGCGTCTTGCAGGGGCTCCTCTGCAGATCAGTTGGCAACACAAACTTGCCATGAGCACGGCGAACGATGCATGAGAGAATGAGGGCTTTTGCTGGACTCTCTCTCCACGGGACTGTTTTGGCTGTTGCGCTTGGGAGAACGGGATGCGACCATTGTCCATAATGCACCAACGCTGGAAAAGACGCAAGGGAGGGATGCGTTGTACCGTCATCAGAGCCCTCTGCTGCTCCTCTGCCCTCCGTCTTCTCCCGCGGCCCCGTCTTCCCTACCTTCTTAATCAGACAAAAGCCTCGGAGGGCAAGCGTGGAAGGCGGGGAGATCCGTGGGAAGGCAGCCCCGCAATTACTCTAACAGGAAAATAGCTGGTCTGGTAGCTTAATATCACCTCTCTGCCGACTGTAAGCGAAGGTTGCCAGAACGGATCATTCGTGAGCTGCGAGGGCAGGAGGGTGGCTCGGCTTTAGCGGCGCTGGCTTCGGCCAAAAGGTGAGCGCTAATGGCCACAGGCATGCCAGCCGTTTCAGGCGCTTCAGCGCGGACTCTCCCGGATCAAGGCCTGCGCCCAGTCACTCAAGACAGTGCCTGAGCCGTGGCAGGCGACCTCCGGCCTCCGTGGCAGCAGCGGGCGACCCCGGGCTTGGCAGCAGCGCGAATCCATCGCTTTCCCCTGGTTTTTTAAGGAGGCATATTTAACCAATTGGCAAACAGAGCTTTTCGTTTTCTTTTCCGTTTTCCTCCACTGAGTTTTGGCTTTTCTGCATTGCGTGCGAATGATATTTCCCCCCGCACTTTTCATCAAGGCAGATGGGCACTCTGGGATTTGCCCAACGCCATGCAAAATCTGTGCCTCAGTTCTCCACCTGTAAAACGTGAGCCCCGTGTCCTTCCCCAGCCCCCCATGCGCTCAGGTTCCTCAGCCCCACATAAGTGGATAAACATGTCTGAGACTTCAGTTCGTTTCCAAAAGTGCAGACAGATTGTCTGTGCTGTATTATGTATACTGATAATGACTTCGGTATCTAAGTTCTGGGCTCAGTTCCATTAAGCATAACTTAATATCTTCAGGGGTCTGTTTTAATGCTTGGGCCTTTGCCCGAGAATTCATGAGTCAGGAATAAAGAAGACAAAGTAATTAAACATGTGCAGAGTGCCACCCCTTCAGCACTGGCCAATGGAAGAGTGCCTTCGGGTGCCTGCTGCATTCCTTGGCGCAAAAGGTCAGCGGCTTGGGTTTCGGACTGGCAGAGTTTGCAAGCCTGACCTACTCGCAGGGCTGTTGTGTGCAGAATATGCTCAGACGTGTGTTTCCCCCGCCTGTCTTGGAGGGAGATGGGGGCACACAGGTGGTCCCCAGAGAGCCGGAGGAGGGCCCCCCCGGGGGGCGTGGGAGCCCAGCCACCGGCGGTGCGCCTGTTTTAGCCCCCCCCCCGGCACGCCGTGTCTCCGGCTGGCTCGCGGCCTCCCGCTCTGCCGGGCCACCTGGGCGGCTGCTGCGGCCGTGGGCGAGGCATTAGCAGGCAGCGCACAAGCTCCGCGAGAGGATTTCTCCGGCAGCTGGCAGCTCTGTTTGTTGACAACCAATCTCACTTTTATCAGACGCTGATTTCGAGTCAAAGCATGTCAGGCCTCGCTGAGGTGCGGCTCTGCCGTTCCAGAGCATCACGAGGCTGCGAGGAATGCAGAGGCGGCGGTGCGGGGGGGCGGGGGGGGCACTGCCTGGCGCACGGGCCCATGGGGGTGGAGGCATGTGTGGGGGGCGTGGGAGCAGCTCTCCGCAGGGGCCGAGCCGGCTCCCACGGCACAGGGGCTGCCTGCCTCCTGGCCGGGACGCAGCGCCTCTGCGCATGCGCCAAACGCTCCTCCCGTGCCGCGAAAACAAGCCTGTGGGGAGAAGGGGGCCTGCAGGGCAACCCAGGGATGTGTGGCCAGAACTGAGGGCGGCCGCTCCCCGCAGCCCAGCCTGCGTCGCCACCCGGCTTGATTTTCGCCTCTCTTGGGCTCACGGTGAATTGCCCGTGCTTGGACCGTCCGGTTCAGCGCCGTCCCCGGGAGGGCTCCCCCGCTGCCACGGGCTGGGCGGTTTCTGGAGGTCAGCCGTGCCCCCCGGTGCGTGTTCCCACCACGGCTCAGGGCTCGTTGGAAAGAAACGGAAAGCTGCTCGCCCGGCGAGAACGCGGGCCAGATCCGTGAGCGCCTGCGCTCCGTCTTTCCCGCTTTTCGCCAGTGAGCGAAGTCACTGCCAGGACGGGCATGTTGGGGACCATGGAGACATTTTTGAAGGGCACGGTGATGATGGATTTCCCGGTTTATTTGAATCCTTTCTTCTCGGCTTTTCCTGGTGGATTCTGTGGGATCGCTGCCCATGGAAAACCATGGCAAAATGCAGAATTTTAGCATCGCTGCAATGAGTAAGCTGCTCCCTTTTGTCACAGAAAAGGGGTTCCTGCAGGCAGCAGGCTGGCCACAGCGTGCGCCTTGGGCCTCATCCAGCACAGCTCTTTTGATGCTTGCAAACGAATTCCGCGTTCTTGGCTGCGGGATGAGGGGCTGCCATGCGGAGCAGGTGGGCTGCTTAGCCCCGTTTGCTGAGCTCCAGGAGGGACAGAGGATCTCCAAAAAGGAGAGATGGCAGAGCAGCCCAGAAGAGGCAGGGCATTCCCGAATGCAGGAACGGTTTGCAGTGCCGGGGCTCGTGCCTCCAAGAGGGGAAGCCGCAACAAGAGTGCCTCTGGGCATGTGCAAGCTGCTTGAACTCTGCCAGACAGCTGCTGGCCCCCCATCGGAAGCACGGTGGGGGGCGCCCACGGAGGGCTGCGAACCGCTGCGGAAATGCCTTCGTTGGCTCTTCCCGTGGACAGTGGCTGGTTGGAGGGAAAGTGCTAGTCCACACTTCCATCCCCGCGCAAGACGATTTGGCAGTGGAGGCCGGTGGGAAGAACGGGGAGGCAGAGAGGCCTTCTCCGCACCCAACCGTCCCTGTCTCCCGCCTTGCAGCTTTACCGCTGAAATGGATTAAAAGGTGCATTAGGCTGAGGTTTGGAGAATGCACTCTCCCGGAGAAGGCAGGAGCGGAGATGCTGAGAAGGATTAGGGCTATTAGACCCCTCTTGCTTTCCTTGGCAGGTAACGGCCTGAGCTCATCTCTGTGCATTGGCCCTGCCATGTGTGCTGGGTTTAGTGGGATCTCAGCAGCCGCAGAACCTTAAGATGCCAGGAACCAGCTTGGCAGCATCTGGAGTAATCGATAACCGTGCAGCTAAGCATGTGCAGAGTTCTCTCCCAGTCACATCGCCGTGGGATTAGGAGGCCTGGTTTGCAAAGCAGAGGCCGTAGGTTTTGGCCCAGCGTCAGCTGTGCAGTGGGGATGACCAGAGCTGCTAGTCCCGGTTTCTTCTTTTGCAATCTTCAGTTGATTCACGTGACAATTGTTGGCCGATCTTAAATTCGGTTCCTCCCAACCTTTGCAGGGGGCTGGACCTGATGGCCTTCATGGCCCCTTCCAACTCCGCTATTTATTTATTTATTTATTATTTATTTATTTATTTATTATACACATTTGTGTGCCGCACCCTTGCAAAAAGCCTCGGGGCGGCTAACAACAATGAAAAATACAATTAAAAACACAATACACTATTTAAAAAATATTTAAATACACTATTCAGCCTCTTCAGAAGTTAAAGGGGAGATGCTGAAGGCCCCCCGGGCGGCGTCTGCTTGCAACACCAGATCCGTTTCCTGGCCACAGATACACCTTTTCAATGTTAAATGGTTTTGGTGGAACGTCTGGAGACAGCACACAAAGCACACTAAACTATCCCCCCCCCCCTCCAAAAAAGGGCTTCCAAACCTTTCCCAGTTGCCACTTCTGCGACCGAAACAGCAGCTTGACCTGGGGGTCATTTTTGTCTTCGTGCTGCTGCGTTCGGCACACCCAGCAACTCTTTAAAGGCACAAGAACATCTGGGAAAATCTTCGTTGCCACAGTATATTAACGGGCAACATCTCATGAAAGAAATCAGGTTACAGGAAAAAACGTTTTAGATTGATGAATCGAGACAATAATAATTATTGGAGTGCAGGGAAAGAGAAGCGTTTTAACAGCTGTTAAAAATGATTATACCACATGCTTGATTGGAAAAAAGTAAGAGACAAGTTGACTTGAGGAAAAATGGTTATTCTTTTATTGTATTATGTTTCGCCACGATTTGAATCGCTTTTGCTCCTTTGTGTTAAATGATATTGGCAAGAAAATACTTTTAAGATTGAAAAGAAAAGGCAGGCCTGGAGTCGCTGTTGGCCTAGTGAATTGGCAGCCCCTTGAAGCTCCGCGGTGACTCTACCACTGGATGGTGCGTCATTGCGCCCTGTTTCCTTCCCCTGCTTAACCCCCCCCCCCCAGACAGAGAGGAGGGTAAGGACCTCAACGTCCATCTTCCCCAGGAACCGGGACTTACCCCTGTGAACCCTGCCCAGCAGCTCCAGGGCATGCAAATTAAGACCAGTGCTGTTGAGCATATGCCGGGTGCATTTCTCCTGAAGGAGGACCAAGGAGCGCCCCCACCCCCCTGCTGGTTCTTGTCCTAGCCGTGAAGCTGATGGCGCAGGCTTGGTTCCTGGGATGGGGCCCCGTGTCCTGACCCGCTTCCTGACCGCAGGTTCCTTTCCCAGACTGAAAGGCAAAGAAACACAGAAACAGCGCGAGTCAGAAGGGCCATCTAGTCTGACCCCAGCTCCAGCCGGCTCCGCGCACAACATGCCCACCATGTGCACGTCCAGCCTATCTTTGAACACCCTCACTGATGGGGCCTCAACGACCTCCCGTGGAAGCCCATTCCACACCCTCCGGGTCCCAACTGTCAGGAAGGGCTTCCTGGCATCCAAATTGAACCTTGGCTCCTTGAGCTTTGCTCCTTTGGAGCGCGTCCTGCCTTCCTCTGCAGGGGAGAACAGTCTCACCCCACCTCCGTGTGAGACCCCCTCACACACCTGCATGTCGCCAACATATTGCTCTCCCAAGTCAGCACGGTTCCCACTCCGCCCAGAACAGGTGAGGGGCTCTTTCAGAAGCCCCCATCCCAGTCTGGAAGGCTTAGCATCTTCCCTCCCCGGACAGAGAGGGGGTGGCAGCTGACATAGCCGGGGGGGGGGGGGTCGGTGGGACTCGGGTGGCAACTCCTCTGTTACCCCACCTCTCCGACAAGCTGTTTTCCCCACTGCTTCAAACAGGCAGGCATGGCCAGCTTTCTCGCAGCAGGCAAGTTGCAGCATCAGTGGGATAACCTTTGCCAGAGGTCACTTGCAAGCGCAACAGCCACATGCGCAAGTTCAGGCCATCCTTTTAAATGGTCCCCCTTTCAATGCCACAGATTTGCTTTAGATAGAAGCTTGGAGAGAGGAAAACAGAGAGGCAGAGGTGGTGTTTTCTTGGGCCTGTCCATACAGATGGGGGGCGGCTGTCTGGGGATGCTGGGCCAAGAAGAGAACCCCCTCCTTTCCCCCCAGGGTTGCAGATGTGGAAAGGTGGGGCTGCAGGCAGGAGCCAGGCTGGTGCATAATGCTTTGTGAAGGTCCTGCTGCCCGTTCCCTGACAGGTTTCGTACCTGAACTGTGGGCTGTGTTTGCCTGGGGCCCCGATCCTGCCTGAGACGTGCAGAGCAGGCGCGAGGAGCAGCAGCACCCTGCGGGAAAGGCAAGCATCCTCCGCGGGGAGTCTTCAAAGGCACGCAGAACCAGGGCAAAGGGAGGGGGAGCCGCTCTCCCGAGGCGGGGAAAATGCTCCACGGTTTGCTCTCCGTCCCTCGGCAAAGGAAAGCAAGCGGCCGGCTAAACCTGGAGAAGCAGAGCAGGCAGCCTACTGGGGGCTTCCACGCCCAGTGACGAAGGGCCCTTGTTTCAACTCTCCGCGGGAAGTGGTGTCTAGTGGTTAGAGCAGCCGTTCCCTCAGTGGCTTGCCCGCCCTTCCCAGGCTTGGGCCTGTGTGGGCCCGTGGGCTGGTCCGGGTACTTGCCTTTCTGCCAAGCCCTAGCAAGCGGTCCCTCCCGCTCTGTGCTCCCAGCTTCCCCTCCTCTCCTGCCCGCTTCCCTGCCTCTAATCCCCCTTAATCTCCCTAATGCCCCTAATGAGATGGGGGGCACTGGCGTTGCCTCCCACTGGGCTAATCCCCATCTTCCCCTTGGAGGCGGCAGCTGGATTGGAGGCGATGGGCTGTGGAATTGGTGGGGGGGGGCAGCTCAGCGGAGGGAGGTGCCAGGGGTTGGAGGGGTCTGGCCTCATGTTTCCCAACCTGGGCCCCCCTGCTCTTCTGGGGTGTGCAGGCAACCCGTGAGATGGTGCAGAAAGAAGGCAGGCATGCAGCCAGAGTGCCTCTGAGCATGTGCAAAGGAGTAGCTGGCGGTAGCCTGGTTTCTACACAGGTGAGATCGGGTCGGGGGAGCCAAGGCGAGCCGCTCTTTCCGGAGCTCAGCCGGGGCCTCGTCAAGGTGAGGGCAGGAGGGCCGGTCTGCCTTGCAGGATCCGCACAGCACCCCGTGAGGAGTCCTTGCAACACCCTGGAGGAGGCTGCGTGCCGGGACACGCACAGCCCTGAAACATTCCAAGGGCGAAAAGCCCGTGCCCCTGAGGCTGTGCAGAGTGCGCCTCCTTCACATCCCTCGCTTCCTCCCCTCTGGAGACGCACCCAGCTTGCCCGCTGCCGGCTCCCGTCCCCCTCGCCCGGCGGCACTCCTGTGGACTCGGCGCCAGGCAAAGCCTGCCTCTTGCTCACGCGAAGCGCCCTGCGGAGCAGGCCTCCCCGTGCCGGATCCGCCTCGGCCGGAGGGCCGGGAAGACGCCCGCGGCCGGTGGGGCTCCTCCCGCGGCACGTGCGGCAGCGCAGACGAAGCCCGGTGCCGAAGAGGCTGCTGCTCGCGTGGCGCTGTGCAGGCTCGGCTCCTGGCCTCAAAGCAGACCGGAGACCGGGGAGCTGCGCCCGGGAATCCAGTGGATTGCAACCCCCAGAACGGATTCCTCAGAGATCCCGGCTCCGCCTTGCACCATGCCCCTTCTTCCCGTCTGAGCCCCACTTGTGGCCGTGGGGCTGAGAAGAGGCCAGTGGGGCTGGGCGCAGCTGCCAGTCGCAGGGCCCCGGGGCTGTTGGGGGCCCTGGATTGCCCCCGGGGTGCCTCCGACCTCAGGCCTCCCAAGGCCTCAGCCCCGGGCTCCCTCGGGCCCAAGCCATTTTTTAGACATTCCCCAGGAGCCTTTGCAAGTAACCCGGCGCACAAGCCGCAGGGCCGAAAGCCAGAGGACCGAAGCGCAAAGAGGAGGCCGAGAGATCCTTTTGGAAAGTGGGGCGGGAGGGGGGCCGGCCCTGCGCTCCCCACAAGCGCCGGGCAGGGGTGGTGGCCGAGGGGGAGCCTGCCGCGGCGGCGGCGATCCCCTCGAAACCCGGAGTTCGGGAAGGGTCGGCGGGAAGAGAGAGGAGCACATCCTGCATGAAGTCGTTCTGAGCCGGTGCTGCGAAACGGACGGGGAGGAAAGGCAGACGGCAGCTGTGCAGGCGCCGGAGGCGCGAAGGTGACGCTCTGGGCGGCGGCGTGAGGGGGCGCCAATTGCGAGCGCCCGCCGGGCAGATCCCCCTGCTCGCTGAGGGGCCAGGGGCCGGAGCGGCACGTGCAGCATTAACGTCCCCTCTGGGAGCAGTCCAGATACTGCACCAGGGAACGCGCGACCCTGCGACCTCAGGAGAGTTGCAAACCGTGCTGTGCTCAATTTGCCGGGTTTATTCCGCTCCGTCAGCATCACGGGCAGCCCCACCAGCCCCACCTCAGCACTCTGGGGTTTCTGCAGGCATTGCGCACATGCGGGCATGCATTATGTAGCCATGAGGACTAGAAACCTTTTTTTTTTAAAGAGGAATTTCCACATCCCAAATCTTATCTGCACTCCCACAGAGTCACAGACTATACAGTGCTCAGTGCTAGAGGAATAGATATACTGCTGTAATGATTGGACGGACTTCCATCAGGTGTTTTGTGGAGGCGGCTGCTTCCTCTGCAGGGAAAAGTGGATTTGTCTGGTCCACCTCAGCGTTTCGGGTACACTAGGAAAGGAGGGAGCCTGATGGAAAGTAGGGATGCGTTCCTGGGAGCAGCATGAGAAGCTGGGGCTACTGAGAGGAGAAATTCTGGCCCAGGATGTCCAGAGTGCTCAGGACATTTGGATGCGAGGGTCTGATTCTGCCCGGAGATTAACTTTTGGGCCCTCACTCCAAACTGGCTTTGTGGTGGTGTGACAGAGCCATGAAGCTGTCAGAGGGGCTTTTCGTAATTATTACCCCGGAATAAGGAATAATTATTATAAGGAATGTAATTATTCCTTATAATAAGAAAGAATTATTTCTTAATTATTACCCCTGTGCCTAATAATAATATTAATAATAATAAAAGGTAAAGGTAAAGGTTTCCCCTTGACGTTACATCCAGTCATGCCTGACTCCAGGGGGCGGTGCTCATCTCCGTTTCCTAGCCGAGGGAGCCAGCGTCTGTCCGCAGACAGTCTCCGTGGTCATGTGGCCGGCATGACTAAACACCGAAGTGCACAGAACGCTGTTACCTGCCCACCGAAGTGGTACCTTTTTATCTACTTGCATTTGCATGCTTTCGAACTGCAAGGTTGGCAGGAGCTGGGACGGTGCACGGGAGCTCACCCCGTGTGCAGATTCGAACTGGCGACCTTTCGATCCACCAGCCCAGCAGCACAGCGGTTTAAACCACTGCGCCACCTGCAGTCCCTTAATAATAATATATATATTATTAATAATAGGCACAGCCAAAGAGGGGGGAGTGACCTCCTTTGGGCATGTTCAGCAAGGGGAGGGCAGGAATACAAAGCACATTTATTGACTAGTAACTCAGCAGCATCTCCTACGTCTGAATGACTCGCTGCAGCTGCCAAATTCGGCCTTGTGCAAGGCCGGCCTGCTTGCTTCTAAGTATGGGAGGGCGCAGTGGCATTTCAGCAGGACCCACTTGGCCGTCTCGTGCACGGGGCCGCTCCTCTCCCCGGCCTTGGCAGCGCTCCTGAGCCAACGGCACTTCCCAGCAAGGCCTTCGTCATTGCGTGGCGCACCAACGCGGCTGAACGGAACGGTGTGAGACATTGCGGGCTCCTCGGAGCCGCCGGAGCTGCCGCGTGCGTGTCAGAGCCTTGGGCCGCCCCGTCCAGGTTGGACTGGCGGCATCTCTCCGAGGTCTCCAGCCCCAACCCCTGCGCCTCCTTTCAGGCACGTGTGAAAGGGTTCATGAAACTCGGCCCTCGTTCTGCAATCGCCTGTCCTGCTTTCATGGCTTCTTCCTACAATGTTCCTTCATCGCTTGGCACCACATTTTCTGTGCAGAGCGAGGGCAGATAGTGCCCTCTCTCTTAACTGGCTTGGTGCCCCCATCATGTGGCTGCGTGATATTATTAGGGAGCCAAATCCGGGCAGAGGCAATGCTGCTTGCCCTTGCTCTTAATTGGCTTTGTGATACTGAGACTGAGTGATCGGGGAACTAGACCAAAGTGAGGGGAAGGCCTCCTGCCCTGCCTGTGTGTCCTGCTGCTGAAGGAAAACATGAGGCCGAGTGCCAGGTGGGAACGCAGCTGCCGCCGTGCACGTGACGACTGTCTCCTGCCCCAGAAGGCTGGGGCTTTTGCAGGGTTTCCTGCCCACCGGGCAGCCATGCTGGGGGAAGCCGTTCCGGCACATCCCCAGCTGCAAACACGGTTGTTGCCCCGGGCAGAGCAACGCCGTGTATGAATCTCCGCTCGGCACGGCACAGCAGCCGGGCGCTGAGCGTGCTGATAAGCCGGGCTGGAGTGACAGGCCTCCATCCGTCTTCGCGGCGCTGGCAAGCCAGTGGCCCTGCTCAGCCAGGAACACAAGCGCAGCTGCCCTGCAGGCAGCGAGATAGGCTTGGCTCAGGGGAGGGGGAGGCGGGGGCCCCCAGTGCCGCATGCATTCAAGTGGAAGGGGAGCAAGATAAGGGACCCCGAGGAGGGAGCCCGCCTGCGAGGAGTGAAGGAGCGAAGGAACGGAGCCTTCTGCCGGCCCAGGAGGCAAATCCCATGCGGGAAGCACATCTGTATGAGGTGCCTCTGTTCAGCTGCCCCGAGGACGAAGGGCTTTACCCCATCACTGCGATGCTGGGGACGTCTGAGACTGGATGGGGCGCAGAACTTGGTGCCTGCCTTCGATTTCTGCTGGGCACTTGCGCACTGGAAATGCTTCTGCCGCTCCACATGGGTGTGGGAGTCGGCGTGGCCGTGCTGTAGGCCGGGCCGGGCCGGGCCGGGCCTTCCCTTCCCCCGGACACCTGCCCCTCTCCTTTACTGCCATGTCTGTTGCAGCTCCCAGCCTGGACGGCACGCGGTGGCCTGGGGGATGTGCAGATGTGCCGGGCACCGCATGCTCGCAGTGCGCTCCTTGGCCCCGTGCCGGCAGCATCCGCTTTCTCCGGAAGCCTGTGGAGCAGAGCTGCCGGTCGATCGCATCCTCTCCCCACCAGGCTGGCCATCCAGCAGTGGGGGCCAAGGAGGCAGCGGCCAAGGTGACCCCCCCCGCCGCCCACAGCAGCACAGGGACGGTCAGGCCTCAGGGACGTGCTCTGCTCTGCTCTGCTCAGAGGCCGCAATCCGCAGGGGGTGCAGCGTGGATGAGGGGGGTCTCCGACAGAGCCAGAACTGAGCATGCCTGGCCGCCACATCTGCTGTAGATTTGCTCCCCCCTACAGCCCCCACATCTCTCCTACTACAGCTTTACTACATGTCCCACCATTGGCAAGCGTTTGGCAGGTGGGCAGGTGCGTCTTCTCTGGCCACTGACGGGTGTGGAATGGAGGATCGGGTGGCCGCCGGAAGGATGTGCATCACTCCTCTATTCTGGGAGGCCTCACGAAATGCCCTGTGACTCAGTTTCCCTTTGGTAAATGGCAATGACCGTGGCTTAGCTCGCAGGCTCCGTGCTAGTGGCTTATTTCCAGGGGAAATACAGAGCAAGAGAAGCCTTAACCCAGAAGTGGGGGACCTGAGGGGGCTGGGCTGAGCCCCCGGCAGCTCAACTGATGGCTGGAGCCGATGGGAGTCGCAGTCCCACAACATCTGGAGGGTCACAGACTCCCCACCCCTGTGGAAGCCCGGTTGCTCCAGAACTGCCCCTCTGAAAGGCCACGGATCCTAGAGAAGCCAGAATCGGGTTGCCTGTGGTGAGCAGGGTGTCCCTCCAAGCGACCAGACAGCAAAGCTTTCGGGCCGGCAGAGGAAAGGTTGCTGCTCCCAGCCTTGTGCAGCGGATGCCCGACAAGCAGCCGTCCCGGGCAGACCGGCGAGCGGAAATTTCTCTGGACAGATACCGTTTGTGGACCTGTCCCCAAAGCCACCCTGCCAGCCCCTCTTCTGTCTGAGCAGCGCTTCCCCGATTGCCCTCCCCACGTGTCTCGGTAGCTCTTCTGCGTCCAACTTGTGCGCAGCCTTTCTCCAAAGCGGGTGCAAATCCATCGACGAAATTAACGACCATTTGCAAAACAAGCATAGACTGAAATAAGGGGAGCAGTGGGTGTGGGTGCGAATTCTGAAGAGCGGCTTGCTCAGAGTGCCAGGGCAAGAGCCAGTCCCTTCAATACCCCGGCGGCTGGGAGGCATCCGGGGGGGGCGGGGGGCTGGACTGCCAGACAGCAAAGGTGCGAGAGGCTCGGTAAAACACACAAGAGCAGCCCCCTGGGTCAGGGCACAGTGGCAAACCGGCCGCCACTCCGGCGGGGGGGCTCGAGACCCCCGCCCGCCCCAGCAACTGCGCATGCCGGCATGCTGCCCCGCTCGGGGGAGGGCACGCGGCCAGCAGGCCTGGTAGCCACCGGCAGCCGCCTCCTCTGCGAATCTCCCCAGTCCTGGATTTGGGGTCACCCCCCTTCCGTGGCAGCGAATTCCGTGGTTCAGCTGCATGTCGTGTGAAGCACGGCAGAAGGTCTGGATGCTCCGAGGAGGGCTGGAGGTAGGGTGGCCGGGCGGCCCTTCTGCAGAGCACAGTCCTCTAGAGCGTGGCCCTCTCTTGGAAAGACGGCTTTGGCCGCAGAGAAGCCCCAACAGAGGAAGCCAGCCGTCCCGGAGGTGCCCCTTCAGGAGCACCGGGCAGGCACGGGGCGGGGGGCGGTCGCAGGCCTGGTCGCAGCCCCCCACATGTGTGGATGCGCGCCGGACTGCCTCGGCGGTCGCAATAATTTCTCGCTGCACACCTGCGTGAGCTTGCGCTGACCTCACACAAAGCTGCTGCCCTGCCTTTGGCCGCCCTCCAGCTGGCAGCAGGCCGGGCCAGGCACAGCTCTGCCTCCTGCCCCCCCCGAGCTCAGCCCCCCACTTGAGGAACAGGACCTGCTCGTGGGCCAGAGGCTGGGCCCAGCTTCGGCGCCGCCGCCGCCACCTCTGCCCTCGCGTGCGGAGCCGTGTTGGCAGCTGCCGCCCTGCTGCACCACTGGTGCCTCCAGATGTGCCGGGCTGCCACCCCTGGCCAGCTGTGCCTGGGGAGGCTGCCAGAAGGACGGCTTCGGCTCCTCCGCTGCCCTCCTGCGTGTCTCCAAGGGGAAGAGTTATATATAGAGGTTCTTAACAGCTTCTGGGAGGGGGCTCTCTCTCTTTTTCCAGGAGCTGGGTGAGAACCACGCGTCGCTCTTGGTTCTTTTCCATGTTTTTCCACCTTTAAAAGGAAACACTCTGCTCGTGTGGGTGGCCGGGGGAGGAAGCCCCGGAGCTTGTCTGGGGACAGGGAACGCCGGCGGGCCACGCCAGACAATGGCTCCATCTAGCCAACCGCTGTCTGCCCGGAGCTGCTGCTGCTCCCCGGAGCTGCTGTGGGGGGGGGGGCTTTCCTAGCCCCCTCCTCAGAGGCAGCCAATGGCGCCTGGGCCTTCCACACACATCGCAAGACTTCTGCCAGACCGGCCTGTGCCCACACGCCGGCTCTCCCCGCCCCTTGCCGAGGGGCTCACAAGCCCAAAGAGGCGGCACTGGCTCTGCCCGCATCAGGAGTGGGCATCTAGCGGGGCTGCGGGGGCCGTTTCTGCCCCGTGGACGTGCCCCAGGCGCCGCTGTCAGCAGAACGGTTCGCCACGGTTGGCACTGCAGTGCCTCCGTGGCTGCGGGTGCGGCTCAGAGTCCACGGCCACTCGTGGGCCACGTTTTGCCCGTCCCACGGGTGTGAAACGGCCGAGCGACGGGTTGCTTGGGCTGCGGGAAGGCAAGCGCAGCCACGCTGCACGGGGACGGCTCCCGGGTCCCCCATGCCAGCGGGGCCGAAGAGCCGTCGGCCGTGCCGGCAGCAGCGCCGGGGGACAGGCCGTCACTTTGGGCGGCTGAGGGGAGCAGGAGCGACTCCGGAGGCTCTTGTCCCTGGGCCCCTGTCGGCCCAGAGCGTGGCTCCCTGGCGTGGGGGGCAGAGTCACCAGGCACGGGAGTCCCTGGAACAAGACAGAGGGCGCGGCGCCAGGGCACTAATGCCTTTAAGAAGGGAGATGGCGCAGCTGGCTCTCGCCTCGGATGCGCCAATGCCCACCAGATGGTCGCCCCGTGCGGGGAAGGTGCCTGCAGGGAGGGCCGTGCCGAGCGATGGGCGCCCGCCAGCCAGCCCGCTGCCCCTTCCAGGTGGCCGGGCGCCCGGGGCCCCTCTCCCTCCCTCTCCCTGTGCCTCTCGCCTCGCCGGCTGCCCTGCTTGCTGCTTCCAGGCCTCCCGAGCCGAGCCGGCTGTCTGCTCCCGATTGTGCTCCTTCAGTGGCTGGCAGGGAACTGATGCAAATAGGCCTGAGCTGACGGTGCGGAGACGGCCCAGCACACGGGGCGGGAGGGCCAAGCGGGGCCATTTCCCATGCCGTTCGGCAGGGGGCGGCTGTGGGTCTCTTGGGGGCTGCTTTCAGGGCCTTCAACCCATCCCATGGCCTCCCGGTCTGCCTTAATGTTCCACGACGGCAGCGATTCAGGGGAAGGTCGACAGGCAGGCAGGGCGGCCGCGTGGGGGACAGACAACCCAGCCTAACGCGCTCAGGCGTCCCGTGCTCGTCCGTTCGCATCCGTGTGGCGTTCCCAGGAAGAAGAAAGTGGGAGTCTCTCGGAAGGTTTCCTCTTGGACAAAGCAGCTTAAAGCAGGAGCAGAAAGGCGGAGCCTGGCAGCCGAGGAAGAGGGTGGGCATTTTGCCTGAGAAGGGGTGTTCTTCCTTCCTTCTCGCTGTGCTGCCCATTTTGCAGACAGGAAAAGTGAGGAGCAGGACCGAGGCCCTCGAGCGATGCCGGACTGGGCGGGGATGGCTGGGCTGCAGATGCTGCTGCTTATCCAGCGGCCTTGGCGCTGAGCGTGCCGGCAGGAGCCAAGTCCCCTTTCCTTGCTAGGCTCCGTGCTGCAGCTTGGTGTTTAATTGCACTAATAAGCTGCTCTTCCTCCAAGGGAGCCCAACCTGCTGACACGCAGTTCTTCGCCCGTGTTCCTTCCGGTGTTGTGCAGGGACTGGTTTCTCGGCAGAAGCACAACACGTGGCTTCGACCTTTACGGCACCCCCAGTTCTCTCTGCATTTAAACCTCGAGCGTGGGGCGCACATGCCCCCCCCCGGTGCGTCTGCAGGCAGGGCCAGAGCCCTGGACAAAGGGAGCTGCACACCTGTGCACAGGTGAGGGTCCAGAAAGCCCCGCAGCCGTGGTGAGGCCCCCTCACCTGCGCAGGGGAAAAGACGTTGGCCGCAAGTCCCCTCCGGAGCTGCATATCGAAACGACACCGAGACACTGAGGTCTCCGCAGGGGTGCGGGTGCGGAGGGCCGCAGCAGGGACGTCCAGCCAGGTGTGGCCTGCAAAGCGGGAAAGGCAGACCTGAAATGCCGAGGGCAGAGGGCGGGAACGTGCGAGTCTACACCTGGCCGCTAGGGGCAGCGTTGCGTCGCTGCCGGCACAGAAAGCACCTGGCCGGGAGCGCCCTTTCTCCAGCCGACTCGTGGGAGAGCTTCGGCTCTGCCAGCGCCATCCCACTTCTCAGACCTGCTTCCTCGGTCCCTGCCTTTTCTCCTGCCTCTGCCACACTCCCCAGCCCCGAACTTCATTCCAGCCCCAGCTGGCATTTTAAATTATTGCTCTAAGTGGCTTACAGGATTAGCGTCGGCTCTGCCGAGCAGAGCCGCCGACTCCTATTTCCATCTTGTTAGGCCCCTATGAAAAATTAATTGCCCTACATGTAGCATTCGGGGCCGTCAGGATTTGGGGGTGGAGTGACGGCAGGGAGCTTTCAGGTATAGCAGCCTTCCCCAACCTGGTGCCCCCCTCCCGTTGGTTTGGATTTCAACTCCCATCTGCCCCAGCCAGCAGGGCTGATGGCCAGGGATGTGCAGAGTGGCAGTCCGAAGCATCTGGAGCCCACCACGCTGTGGGGTGAGGCGTGGGAGCAGACCCCGGTCTCGGTCCCACACATTTTGCTGGCTCAAATGAAGCAGGCCACTGTGCCACCACTGGCCACCCACTCGAGCAGCTGGCCAGCTGGCTGACCGCTCCCTCACTGGCTTGAGTCGCCTAGCAGGCTGGCCACCCGCAGCTTCCTTTGGCTTCCGGGGCAGCATAGAAATGGGGCAATTAATTAATCAAATGGTGCCCCATCAGCAGGACTCTTGCAGGAGGCCGTCCGACCTCTTGCAGCTGGAGCGCAGCTTGGGGCAAACCCACGACCAGCCGGGCCACCTGGCTGAGCCAGCGAGAGAGCAGGTGGCCAGCAGGTAATGGGGCCTGTCTTCAGACCCTCTGGGGGTCTGGTCACGCTCTACTTGCTGCAGACTGAACTGCCCCTGCTCTTGACAGGGGAGGGAAAGAGGGGGTGACCCGGGAGTAGATCAAGGCGGCTGCCCAGAACCAGCGATCTGCTCTGCGTTCATGGCCCCCTCTTTGAGTCTGGCCAGTCCCACCGATGCGCCTGTCCCTCTCTGAGCTTTGCGCCCTCGGCCTCCATCAGAGGACACCTTTGGGTGCCAGCATTACGAGAGGGGGCAGAAATTAATTTAATTCTCTTCTGAATTGAATCTCCAGCACGTTTCCTGCCCCCTTAGTCTGATCTCCCGCGCCGCAGTCATCTGTTACGTTAATAAGAACAACACACCCTGCAAGGAGAAAGCCAGCAAACCAGGCTAGAATTAGGAGCAGGAGAGAACCAGGAGTCCGCATTTTAATGCGAATTTATCTGCTTGAAGGGCCTCTCAGATTTTTTCTGCATGAGTCATTGATCTTGTACTCATCATTCCTTACTCACAGTCGTTTGTGGGTTCTTTAGGTGATGTCATGCTTATCCAGTTTTATTTCGGTTTGATGGAGCTCTTTGGAGCAGGGATAAATGACTACTATTTTTGAAAGTGAAGGAAGAGGCTTTTTCCACTCACGAATTTGCACTATTCTGCTTGCTGCAGTGCCATCTAGTGGTCAAGTGGCAGAAAAGCAGGAAAGGAAATGCTCTTCCAAGAGTGTTCAGACCCCATTTTTGTGACGAAAATGACAGTAGATGCAGAACACCAACAGCCATGCTCAGAGAAGTCCTCAGGTGTCTCTTGACAATTGCAGTTCTGCAGATTTGGAACTGGGATTCTCCAAAACATGGAAAAAAGCATACAAAACTGTGCATTAGAGAAACTAACGTTCATAGAAACACAGCAAGTCAGAAGGGGCCTTCCGGGCCATCTAGTCTGACCCCCATCTCCAGCCATATGGTTGGCCAATCTTTCCTTGAGCTTCTTCACTGATGGGGCCCCACCACCTCCCTTGGAAGCCCATTCCATATCCTAGGGGTCCCAACCATCAGGACATACTTCCTGGCATCCAGCCTAGGGATTCCTTTAACTTCACCCCACTGGAATGCGTCCTGCCCTCCACTGCAGGGCAGAACAGGTCATGGCCCTCATCCACGTGACACCCCCTCACACGCCTGCATGTTGCCCACAGATCCCCTCGGAGTCTCCTCCAGGCTGAAGAGACCAGCTCCCCCCGTCTCATCTCCCACGGCATCCCTCTTCATCCGGCCACCATCCAGGCGAGCCTGCACTGAACTGATTCCCACCTACGTCTCTCTTGGACCGTGGAGCCCAGAACTGGACGCAGCACTCCAGCCGTGGGCCTTGCAGGGCGGCACCAGCACCTGCCCCATAAATGCATTGGATAAGGAAAGGCGCTTGCAGAAATGCATACAAAATCCATGCATTTGGAGAAATATACAAAACGGCACTTGCAAATCTTCAAGCAAATTTTTTAAAAAATAATCGCAAAGTTCAAGATGAACCGAGCCGCCAGATGCCTCTGTCTGTGGCTGGAATCTTGCTCCTTAATATGCCAGTGTGTTTGCTTTTTCACTTGGAAAAGCCTGTTTTGAGCAGGGAGTGCTAGAGAAGTGGTCCGTTCCTGGAGCTTTGCTGGGTGCGCTGCAGGAGGAGGCGTTATGGGGTGACAGGGCATGGGGCATAAGGGGCAGGGGAGCCGTCTTCCTTCTCCCGGCCTGGCCTGGGTCCTCCACTCGCCTTTCCCTGTCAGATCCGCTGCAGCTTCCCAGAGAACCTTTCTGAATCGCTGGATTCTCATGAGCACCTTATTGAAAGGCTCAGGAAAATGGAGGCACTTTGCACGGAGAGGAATTGGTGGGGGGTGGGAAGAGAGAGAGAGAGAGAGAGAGGCAACCTCATTTCAGAAACGTGTGTTCTGCATGAGAAGGAGGAAGCCAGAATAGAACAGAGGGCAGTGGTGTGCATGGGGGGCGGGGGGGCTTATTCTGTGAACTGCGCAATTACTAATCCGTCTCGGGCCACGTCTGTTCAGGGCTTTGGTGGTCGGACTGACACACTCAATTGGCAGGTGGATGTTTGTGAGCGATTTCGCTGGAATGGAATGGAGAGCACTCCAAGTCGGAGGCGAGATGGGCTGTGCTGCTTCCTTTTTGTCTTCTCTTTGTGAGAGAGGAGACGGCTGAGCGGCTGATCCCGGACCTCGTATTACTCCATCAAATCAATCTGAATTTCAGCCCTGCTCACACAAAGCTGTTTTGAATTCCACCCATTGTGCAAAGGAGAAAAGTACCGGAACAAAACTCTTTCTCTCTCACTCGCCAGGTGGATAAAAAGCATCCCCCCCCCCCCGCCCAGCCGCGTCAGGACTCGGGACTCTAATTTCTTGGCTGCTTCTTCCTCCATCCAGTTCCCCTCCCCTCCCACATCATACGAATGGGCCCCGGAGTCCTGGCGCCCCTTTCCCCCGGAAGGGGGGCCACCTTGCATGACTTGGCTGGGGGGCCTCCAAGTGCCGGGGGGAAGGAGCGCTCGCGTCACGGAGCATTGCCAGGCGGTGGCCCCAGCGTGGCGGCAGTTCCCACCGAGATGGCGCAGGCCCAGTGAGCCCCACGACGGCTGCCCGGCTCTGCTGACCGTGGCGGGCCTGTCAGTCCTTGCAAGCTCCGCTTGGGGCCCCTCCCTGGGCCCCCTGACCCTGCACCCCAGAGAGCAGGCCTTCAGCAGAGCTCCGCCTGCTGCTTCCCCCCTTGTGTCGTGAGTGCCGAACAGATCTCCAGTCACCTGCAGACACGGCCCGTGGCTCAGGCCCCTTTCGGAAGCCCAAGAGTTGCGCCACCAGCCCGGCCGAGACGCACGGCCTCCGTGAGCCCGCCAAGGCCGCCTTGGCTCTCCCGCCCCGTTGCCGGGCATCGCAGGCGGCTCTGCACAGCGCCTTGCAGCTCCTCGCCGGCTCGTGCTCCTCGGCTCTCCCTCGCCCGGCCCCGAGAAGGCAGGTCACGCGCAGACCGGGCGGGGGAATTGGGCCGGGCCCCGTGCCTGCGCGGCGCTGATCGCGCTTTTACAGCAAGGGGCGAGAGCGCCTGGCCAGAACCCACAGCCAGCAAAAGATCCGCCTGTCCATGCCGTGTTCGATTTATAATTCCTCAGTGATCGGACTGCAGCCACGGAGGGCGAGGTTGTTCCTCAAGCTCCACCGCCCGCAAATTCCCCTTTCAGATCTTTCCCAGCTCTTCTGAATGCTGCGCTCGCTCGCTTGCAGCCTCTAGCCCTTTAACTTCTGGAAGGGGGGAAGTACAGGCAGCATTTCTGCCCCGCTGCTGGGCCAGGAATGAGCCCACCCATCCACACCTCGGCCACGCTGGCTGGGCAGATGGGGGTTGTAGTCCCGCACAGAGGAAGGGCCCCGATTCGCAGGGGGCTGCCTCCTGGAAGCCGCTCTGCTTCCGCACAGCCTCATTCGCAGCCTGGCACGGGCGTAGCGGCGCCTCCGCCAGCCGCCCACCACGCATAGCTGAGCCGCAGCCGCAGAATGTTTGCTTTGGTTCCCGGCTGGTATAATCGAGGAAGCTGAGAGCTGTTTTCAAATGCACACCCGCGCGGGAATTGGCATTGTGCGGCTGCAACGGGGCAGCGTGTGCAGAAGTGGTGAGGGGCCCCGGCTGCCCGGATGATCGTGGTCTTAGGCCAAGCCAAGGGCTGACTGTCCGCCCAGATTCGGCCCCGGCGGTTCTGGGTTGTGGCAAAAGGAGCTCAACCGTTGTGGGCTCACTGTTGCTCTTGTTGTTGTTATTTTATCCGTGTATTATTGATTTGTTCTTGCATGGTGTGTTTGTCTGTGTTTTCTGATCTTGGGAACTGCTCCGAGAGCCTTCCTGGTTAATGGGCGGTATAGAAATCCAACAAACCGGCAGATCAGTCATTAGGTTGCTGATCCAGGTGGGCTACCGGGGCTTGGGGCTTGCGCTGCAGGCCCGAACCGGGGTGCTGTCTGTGTGCGTGTGTTCCCGTGTTTCCGGCAGCACATGTGCGTGCGAGACAGACCGTCCGTCACCGCCACCCTCTGCCTCGCCACTCTTCCAGCCATGGTCTCAGTAATGTCACACGCCGCCGCATGGGATAAAAGTCACGTCGCGCTGTCATCCTTATTCCCGTTGGGGGCAGATCTTCCGGGACCCCTTCATGCATGCTGACAGCCGAGCCCCCTCCTTGGCTCCGGGAAGGGTATCCACGCCAGCTCCCAGATGGATGGCCATCGAAGGTAGACGGCGGCGAGGTACATGCGCGCGCACGCATGGCCCCGGAAGGCCCTCCCGCCTCCTTGGCCGCGTGCACTGCGGGAGGCGGGCATGAGCGGCGCGGTCGCCTCTTGCCGCATCGTTGGAGCTGGGCTCCCCGGAGCGCTGAGTCAGCCGCATCTCGATCTCGCATCTCGAGGCTGCCTCCCGCGTCTCGATCTGACCCCCGGAAGGTCAGGAGGCAGAGGCGCCCCTCCGGGGACGTGCTCCTGAGTCTGGGAACAAAGAGGAGTGGGGAGCGAGGCGCCCCGCCTGCTCTGCCCTCTCCACAGCCCAGAGTGATCAGGAGAGGAAGGCAGTGGCGCTGCCGTCATGCGCGCACCCCGACCGTGCTGTGAACCTGGAAGTCAGCACGGGGAAGGAGGGACCCCCGCTTTCTCTCCGCCTCCCCCAGCCCGTGCCCTGCAGATGTATCCGTCTGTGACTCCATCACTCCGGGGGCCATGCTGGCTGGGGCGGATGGGAGTTGCAGTCCCAGGAGGGATGGGCGGGTGAGCAATGCCCAAGGCCTCTGCTCTCTCGGCTGCTGCCGGTGCTCTGTGCACGGGGGAGCTGCATCCACGGAATGAGTTCGCCCAGATGTCGTCCATGGAGTGAAGCGGCGCTGATTCGGTCTGCGGGGAAATGCGTGCAAATTAAGGACCCTGCACTGGGAAGCGAGCGGGAAAACGGGCCCGGCAGCTTGGGAATATCTTCAGCAAGCGCTTGCTCACCATCACGGTGGCACCCACGGCTCCAAGCAGGGTGTGAGCGAAGACGAAATTCCCACATAGCAGCATGCCCCACACCTCTGCGGGGCCCCAGGCTCGGGCAGCCTGCTGCGGAGCTTTGGAGGCTTCGTCCCTGACCCCCATTCCCGGCTCTCGGCTCCCGGCTCTTTCTCGCGATCCCCTTTGTCCCTGTGTCAGCCCTCGCTTCCAGCCACTTTCCCTCTGCTTCCTCCGTTCTCCATCGCTCCTCCTCCAGCTCAGCCCTCCTCTGGCTCCCTGGCATCAGGGAAAACACATCCTGTGTTTTCAGGACGGCCGGGGAGCTGGTGCAGTGTTCGCTTAGGGTTTGCCAAACAAAGAGGAAACGTGCCACCCCAAAAGAGAAGAGAGGTTCCTACGTCCAGCTACTGGCTTGGCGCGAATGATTATGGCTGTGCGTTTTGCCACTCCGCAGCAGGCTGATCACGTGAGCTTCGGGCCTGCACGCCGGAGCCCTTCTTTGCCCGCGAGGGAGCAGCTCCAGGTGGGTCTGGGGAAATGTCCTTCCATGGGGACCCTTACAGCCCAGCCCCACACCTGTTGACGCTCCAGGGGTCCCCAGGCCAGAGTTGCAGTTGTGCGCAGAGTTAGGGACACCCCAGCCCTCGGATCTGGGGGATTCGGCAGGCCTCCCCGTGCTCAGGAGGGAGGGCTGGGCTGCCCTCGTAGCGCCCGACGTGGGCAGAGCCCGACTGAGCCCTGAGCGAGGATGCTCCAGGCCGGGCTGCAGGCTCCGGGCAAATGGATCCGTGTTGCAGCCTCGGCGCAGGAGCTCCCAGGAGAGCTGCGAGCCGGCTCAAGTTCTCTCGCTGCCCTGGGCAAAAATCGATTCCCATCTCCACCCACATCTCCCGGCCCGATCTTGTTTCAGGCAAGACGGGTGTCCTGTTTCCCCTGTGAGAGGGGCTTCCAAGCGCGGCTCCTTCTCCCCGCAAGCAACGGAGCAGAGCAGAGCAGGGCTCCAGGCTCCTGCCGCGTCCTGCAATGAAAAAGCAAGGGCAGGACTCGCTGCGAGCCGGGCCGGTGAACCTCGATGTTCAGCTGCAGCTCCTGGCCAGCATGGCGGTGACCCGCCCCCCTTCAGACATGCGCCCAATCCTTAAAAAACAGCATTGCAGGCTTCCCCGGCAACCTCCCCACTGTGTCCCCTGCTGGCTGGGCATTCGGGGAGCGGCCGCCCGGCACACCTGGAGAAGGCTCCCCTCCGCCGAGCAGCATCCGCTGCAACCGTGCAAGGAATTCTGGGATGTTCTTCGAGAGCAGCCTCCTCTGCTGCCAGGGGGCTGATGAGCTTGGGGTGAGGATTCAAAGCGGCGGAAAAGGGCAGTGCGATGCTGCAGGGAAGCTGGAGGGGTGTGGGGCGCACCCCTCGCCCGCGAGCAGGGTGGCACCTGGCAGCCCGCGGCAGTCAGTCTGCAGCCAACGGGGCACCTGCTCCACGCACACTGGGCTACCGTATAAAAGCCGCTCTTGCCATTTCGGCAGTGCTGGTGGCAAACCTGGAAGTTGCTTGCCTCTGCTTGAAAACTCTCTCCCGTGTTGTGTCTTTTTTGTTTTTAATGAAATGGGAGAATATTATTCATGCATTTAAAATATTTACATTCCAATTTTCCAACTCCAGGATCTCAAAGAGGCTAATGTGGCCAGTATTGAAAGTGGTACGTAAAATAAACTATGTAATTAACAATAAAAATGAGCCGGGCTTTAAAAATTCAATTACACATACCATTTAGCAACAAAATAAGGCAAGAGAATAGTCAGGAGGCCTCTTACCTGCAGCAAGTCGGGGCGACGCAACGAGAGCAGAGCCGGTGCCCCTTAAACCAGAGCGGACGAGGCGGACGGGCAGCGAGCACAGCTGGCTGGGGAGAAGCTTGCAGGCGTCCGCTTGCAGTCCGGTGTATGTGTGGGGCGAGGGGGCACCCGTCAGGGCATCATTGCCGTCGCAGGCCGGCCCCCAGGAGTGCCGCTGGGCCGTGCTCGCCATGCGCCCAGGCTGGCTTCTGCGCAGCGTGTGGAAGTGCCAGCACAAGCTGCTCACCTACGGGGATGCGCCACTGGCACATGTGTTCTGCCGTGCCTGGGACTGGACCCGATCATGCATCCGATCCCAGCCTGCCTTCCCTCCCTCCCTCCCTCCCTCCTTCCTTCCTTCCTTCCTTCCTCTTGGCTGGTTTGTGGGTGTTGGGGATGAGTCAGACGAGCCCCAACTCACAGGGACCCCCTGAAGGAGTGTCCCCCAAGCCGCCCTGCCCGTCGCAGCCCTGCCTCTCCAAGCTGGTCACCCTTTCCTTCTCCTGCCCGTGAGGGATCCTGGCCTTCTCGGACTGCCTTCTCCAGCAAGCCTGGCCTTCTCACGATGAGCCGGAAGGGACCGGCAAGGGCAGAGCAACCGTCCCCCAAATTACGAATCGCCCCCAGCCAAGCCGCCTTGCCCGTTCCCCGAGGTCCTTGGCTAGAGCCCCTCTCGTTGGCACATCTGTGGGCACAGTCCTGCTGGGGGGCAGAAGGAAGGGCCTGTTGCAGCGGGGCCCCTGTTGAAGGCGCAGCATGCCGGGCCCCGACCCCCCAGCCCTGGGCAGGAGCCCCCGAGATGCTTCTGTTGACGCTGCTCAAAGGCAACTGTGCACGTCAGCTATCGATGGCCTGCGTTTGATTTTAGTTCTGTTGCTTGGCTTTTAATAGTGATGAAGTTGTTAATTGGATTTTAATTGTGTGTTATTGAAGCATTGGGGATTTTGTAAGCTGCCCTGAGCAGCTTTGAGCAGCCGGGGGGCGGGGGGGGGCAGTCACATCTTCCTGCAGTGCACCCAGTCAATACCTCACTGGCCCCACTGGCCGCGAACGATGGGAGATGCGCTGGAGGACACCAGTGCCCCGGGCGGCTGCCGGGCGGGCAGGGGAGGCGCCGGTGGGGCAACTCTCGCTCAGCAGCCTCCTTCTCTCCCCCAGGGCCCCTGCAGCTGCGGCGCATGCCAGTACCATGGAAAAGCTTCTCCTGCCCCTTCTGATGCTTGGCACCGTGGCGAAAGCTCAGCACTGCCCCGGCCGCTGCATCTGCCAGAACATCTCCCCGACGCTGACCATGCTGTGTGCCAAGACGGGCCTCCTCTTCGTGCCGCCGTCCATCGACCGGCGCACCGTGGAGCTGCGCCTGACCGACAACTTCATCACCGTCATCCGGCGCAAGGACTTCGCCAACATGACCAGCCTGGTGCACCTCACGCTGTCCCGCAACACCATCAGCCAGATCCTGCCCTTCGCCTTCGCCGACCTGCGTGCCTTGCGGGCGCTGCACATGAACAGCAACCGGCTGGCCATCCTGAGGAACGAGCACTTCCGCGGGCTGAGCAACCTGCGCCACCTCATTCTGGGGAACAACCAGATCAGCCACATCGAGCCCTCCTCCTTCGACGAGTTCCTCTCCACCGTGGAGGACCTGGACCTCTCCTACAACAACCTGGAGACGCTGCCGTGGGAGGCCGTCGGCCAGATGGTGAGCCTCAACACGCTCACCCTGGACCACAACCTCATCGACCGCATAGCCGAGGGCACCTTCTCGCAGCTGCAGAAGCTGGTCCGGCTGGACATGACCTCCAACCGGCTGCAGAAGCTGCCCCCGGACAACCTCTTCCTGAGGGCCGAGGTGCTGGCCAACGTCCGCGGCACCCACCCGTCCACGCTGACCATCAGCTTCGGGGGGAACCCGCTGCACTGCAACTGCGAGCTGCTGTGGCTGCGCAGGCTCACGCGCGAGGACGACCTGGAGACCTGCGCCTCCCCAGAGCACCTGATGGACAAGTACTTCTGGTCCATCCCCGAGGAGGAGTTCATCTGCGAGCCCCCGCTCATCACCCGCCAGTACTCCAGCAAGGCCTTCATCATGGAGGGCCAGGGCGTGAGCCTCAAGTGCAAAGCCGTGGGCGACCCCGAGCCGTCCATCCACTGGATCGCCCCGGACGGCAAGCTGATCCACAACACCACGCGAGTGACCGTCTACGAGAACGGCACGCTGGAGGTCCTCATCACCACGCTGAAGGACAACGGCGTCTTCACCTGCATCGCCTCCAACGCCGCGGGCGAGGCCACCGCGCCCGTGGAGATCTGCATCGTCCCCCTCCCCTTGCTCGTCAACCACACCGGCCACATGAAAGGGCCCGACCCCGGCTCTTCCGACATCACCACCTCGGCCAAGTCCGGAGCCAACGACAGCAAGAACCACCTGGACAGGAAGATCACAGCGGCTGACCTGACGTCCACCTCGGTGGTCATCCACTGGCCCTCGGAACGGCACATCCCCGGCATCCGCATGTACCAGATCCAGTACAACAGCTCCCTGGACGACTCTTTGGTGTACAGGTGAGTGACGGGGGCGCCCGGCACGGCTGGGCTTGCTGCGCTGGCTTCGGGGGCGGTGGGCCGGCCGGGCATGTCTGTGGCCCATCATGTGGGAGCCCAGCGTTTAGCACATGGTTCCTCCACTGGCAAGTTCTCCAAGGCCTTGTCCCAGTGGTGGGTGGGCCAGAGCACTGCCAATCCCGGTATATTTTACCGCGATGCTCCTCCCGAGCTTTCGGGCCTTGGCTCCGCGGAGCTGGAGGCACATTGCATGGAAGGGCCCCACGGTGGATCACGGGCATCTCCGGTGGAGGCCGGGAAAACCCTGCCCGCAGCTCCGTAGGGAGAGCGCCAGCATCGGCAGAACTGGCTCCGAAGGGGCAAGGGGGCTCTGGCGGGAGGCACTGCCGGTTTCCAACCAAGCTTTGGGAGAGGCACTTCCACCGCTCCGAAGCGAGAGAGAGCCTCGCAAAAGCCAGAAATCCCCCAGGTGGCCAGTGGTGGCCGCGGGAGAGAGGCCCGGCAGCCGGGCAGGGGCCGAGCTGGCCCGCAGGCTGAGCTCGGCCCCTGCTGCAGCGTCTGGTGCGCCCTGTGGGCTCCTGCTGCGCATGCGGCCTGGCTTGCCATCCTCGCCCACCTCCACGCGGGTGCTGAGTCCGTGGGGACAGGGAGGGCGCAGTGGCGCTTGCTCTGCGCTGCTCCGGGCCAAGCGCCCCCCGGCCGGGTGAGGAGCGCTGGGGCGGCGAGCACCGCGGGGAGGAGGCCGTCTGCTCGTGTTGCACGATGTCTTTGCGGGGACAAAGGTGAGGGCAGTGAAGGGGTGGGGGCAGGCAAAGGTGCCCCAGAGGTCGCAGGTGTGGGGCTTTCGCTGGGTGGAATCGGGCAGCTTTCGAAGACGGGGGGCCTTCAGGAAGCTGGGGGTGAGCGGCTGCAGTTCTCCGGAGAATTTCTGCCTCTGAAGTGGGCCGTCTCAGGTCAGGCCGAGGGCAGGGGTGACACCAGGTGCCGGAGAAGCAAGGTTTCTGCTGGGGGGGGGCAGCCCGGGGCAGGCCGAGCTGCTGACCGAGGCAGAACACGCGGAGCTGCAGCTGCCTGCCCCCCCGCCTGCCCTTCATGGGCTCCCCCCCCAGCTGCCCCCACAATGCCCCACGGAGGGAAGAGCACTCCAGGACCGCTGCTTCCGTGGCGCTGATGCAGTGGCGGGAGCAAGCCTGGGGAGCACTGTGACCGGGCGGGGGGCTGCTGTGGAGACCCCCGTGGGATGCCCAGTAGCTGTGGCGAATGGCCCGGCAGGAGCTCGGGGGACAGTCCAGGCCACGCACGGTGGGGGGGGGGGCTTCCTGGCCAGTGGGGGCATGGCAGATGTCTCCTCCCTCCCTCCCCCGCCTGCCCCACATACCCTCGTCCTCCGCACCAAGATGCTTTTCCGCCCTGGGGGAGGCAGCCGGGCGGTCCCCCCTCCCTCGGCCGGCTGGCGGAGGGCTCAGCCCCTGGCTGCCAAGACTTCATCAGACGGCAGCCTCGAAATCCATATCTGGGATGCTCCGTCGTGGGGCAGCGGCGCATCTCCCGTGAGGCTCAGGACTGGCACGGGTGCGGCGCATGGGGGACGCCGGGCGAGCCCCCGCAGGGCTGCTGCCCACAGGTTGGCCGTGTGTTGCTGCTGTGCTGCTGCTGGTGGTGTTAATCCCATGCACTTTCAAAATTAGGGCAAACATTGGACCCGATAGCCGTTATTTTTAGTTTCTTTCGCTTACTGCGTTATCGCTCAGCTCCCCGTCTGGAGAGCGGTGTCCCGAGCAGTGAACAGGAAACAGCTGAAAGAATATTATTTATCTTCTTATGGAAGATAGAAAAGATGAAAGGCTTCCCATATTAAAACAGAATACCAGTAAAAATATCATTTTCCACATCAATAGCAGAGTATGGTTTGTGTGGGAATGTGTTTATTTATTGATGCCTTTTAATTGTAAGACGCTTCCCCCGGCCTTGGCCATGGCGGGAGGGTGGCCGAAAGTCGAAAAACGGCCCGAGTCAGTCGGTCTGGGCATCTCCAGGGACCATTTTCCACAGAAATGCACCTGGAAACAGGAGGGGGAGCAGCTCGATGGTGGGCAAAGGGGGGTGGCAGCCCCAGTCCTTCAGTGCTGCCGCTCATGCAGCCCCCCCCCCCCCGGCCTCTTGGCAGCACTCACCCTGGGCGCCAGCCTCGCGGCCCCACTTTCCACCACCCCGCCAGCCAGGCCACCCGCACCCCCTGCCTGCTTGCTGCCCAGGAATCTGCGTGTGGCCCTGGTCGGGGGGTGGGGGGACACCTCACGTTCGCCAGGCGCTCCGGGTTCAGACTGTCTCAGGCGATCCACTGCTCTGCCCCGGAAGGGCCCTGATCCCACGCAGGCGAGGACGGGCAGCTCAGACGCCGTTCCCCGAGGACGAGTGGACCGCTGCCTGTTTTCTCCCGGTGATTAAATCGCCGGCCGTGTTGCTCTGGCAGTGGAAAATGAAACGCGGAGACCTGAGGAGACCTCTGCAGATGCTCCGCTGGCGAGTCTCTTCAGAGGCGCACGGTGAGCTGCCCTTTCCAGTGCCGGCTTTCGCCCGTCCATCCACAGCCATCAATCCGTTCCCACGCGATCGGCCCCGGAGCCAAGCCCTCTGCACCCCGCAACCCACCCCCGGAAAATTGCGGCTGTGGCGCTGCGGTCCCGTCATTCTCGGCTGGCTGCCGGCTGCTTGCATCGCGCCCTCGCTATGAATGGCAACTGGCGGGGTGCTCCGTGTGCCACGGGCCACTTGCCACCCCCACTCCTTGGCCTGATCCTGCAGCCCCCCGCCCTCCCGGAGTTCTGCAGTGCGGCTGACGCTCCATCCGTGGCTTAGGGGATGGGATTCCCAGGGCCCAGTTCGGTGGAGAGGGCGAGAAACACAGTTTCCCAGAGCACGACGTGCGAGAGTGTCGTTTCAGTCCACAATCATCCCGATTTGTCCCACTTGCAACACCCAGATAACAAATTAGAACAAAACTTGCACATTTTCAAGTTTGAAACATGCCATTTTTCAAAAAGCACACTCTTAACATTTGCAAGTTAAAAACGACTTAGTTTTGTGCTTCAGCCAATGGGAGAAAGTGTAACAGGAATCATACTTTTCCCGCTGAAAGGCAAAGGCGAGTGTTTTGCGGTGAAAGCAGGAGTGACGCGGCCAGGCTAAGAGAGGCGTCCGGAGACCCGTCGAGCATCGCGCTGAGCTCTTTTTGAGGGGGATTCCAGCCGGGGGATAGAAGAGAAGACAAGAGAAGCACCGTGGGAAGGGGCCCGTAAGGCCCTCCAGTCCAACCCCTGCTCCGCTTCCACACGTGGCCACCCATCCGGCTGCAGACCCGTGTCTCTCCAGCTTAGCAAAGGGGACATGGCATGCAAGGCTAAGCAGACCCCGGACGGTCCTGGCTGAGGGTTGCAGTGAGACTGGCCAGAGCTGCCAGGGCTGTGCAGTTTGAAAACACTGAAAGGCAACATGCCGAGAAGACAATGGAAACAATTTGGCTGAAATCGTGCGAGTTGAGGGGGAAACAAGGTCCGGCTACTGCTGCTATATATATAAAACTCGAAGTTAAACCAATGACAGGGACAAAACAGAGTAAAGTTGTACAGCGCCTCGGAAAGGCTCCGTGTCCGTTTCGGGGAATGAGGAGGAGCAGCTCCCTTGCCTGAGCCTCTGGTTCGAACGGCGGTCCTTGGGCTGGGGCAGTCGTGGGGTCTGGCCAGAGGTCAGTGGGCCGAGGCAGAGCGTGTGGACCACGATGCCAAGTCCCAGTGCCGGTGCATCCAAAAGTAGAGTTCATCACAGTTCTCCAAATTCCCTTTTGAAGTTCACTCCTGTTTGTATCTGAAGGCAACCTCGGTATCCGTTCCTTTCGGCACGTACACCGTCCCTGGATGCCTGTAGTGGGTGGGCTGGAAAAGCTTTGAATGGATGTGTTGCATGGGAATCCTGCCAGATTTTAGGATTATGGGGGAAACCCAGTTAAGGGTTAGGGTTAGCAAAACGAAGGTGCTTCTGAGGCCTGGAAGGTGCTTCGAAGGGGCAGATAGAAGGAGCTGGGCAGAAAAATCTGCGGGAAGTGGGGATTTTAGAAATGCGTGTGCTAATTTAGGGTTACGGGGGAAATCCAGGGCTTAGCAAAACGAAGGTGCTTCTCCTGGAAGCTGCTCTGCAGGGCCAAGAGACCGAGCTGGGCAGCTGGGAGCGTCTTTTGCAAGGCGGTCCGTCTCTCTCGGTTCTTCTCCCTGTCGCTCGTGAGCCCCTTTTCAAAGTGCACACACCTCCTGCGCATTTTTGGAAGGCCCACGTGCTGCTGAACGCCAGTTGTGTCGTCTGTGCGCTTGGAAAGGCGCGCACTGCACGCCTGGACTTGACCCCGGCGCCCTGAGCAGGCAGCTCCCGATCCGAAATGAGCAAAGGCCGTTGCCCAGGCGTCCTGGCAAGAGGCAGGGAACGTGCCGCCCAGGAGCAGGTGAGCGGTCAGGCCGCAGGGAGCAGCGCCAGCAAAGCGAGGCCTTGAACTGGCCGGTTGCAGTTACCTGGGAGGGCGGGGGGCGCTCTGCCCATGCCCCATGGCCGGCTGTTCCTGAGATCTGCACGAGCCAGTGATGCGGCTGATCCCGTCCAGCCATCCTCCGGCTCGCATGAGGAAAGCCCGCCCTGCAGCGCCCCCAAGCGGCGGCGGCCTGCAATTTCCCGCACTTGGTGGAGGAAGCTTCGCACCGCCCGCCGGTCCCTCCGGCTCGGCTCTGCCCACCGCCAGGGCGCGGGGGGGGCCTGGCGGGGGGGGCCTGGGGCGGTCGCACGAGTGGGCCGTGGTCGACGTGCCGGGCAGTAACCCCGCGGTCTCTCCGCCCCGCAGGATGATCCCCTCGGCCAGCAAGACGTTCCTGGTCAACGACTTGGCCGCCGGCCGGGACTACGACCTGTGCGTGCTGGCCGTCTACGACGACGGGGTGACGGCGCTCACGGCCACGCGGGTGGTGGGCTGCGTGCAGTTCACCACGGAGGGGGAGGGGGCCCAGTGCCACTCGCTGCACACCCAGTTCCTGGGCGGCACCATGATCATCATCATCGGCGGCATCATCGTGGCCTCGGTGCTGGTCTTCATCATCATCCTCATGATCCGCTACAAGGTCTACAGCGGCCAGGAGGAGCACAAGAAAGCCAAAGTCAGCAACGTCTACTCGCAGACCAACGGCGGCCAGGCGCCCCCCGGCCCCCCGCTGCCCCGCTCGGCCTCCAAGGCGCGGGAGGACAAGTTCGAGACCCTCCAGGAGATGGCGCCCACGGAGCCCTCGCGTGGGGCGGACGCCGGGGAGGACACCCCGAACGGCCAGGATGTCCCTTTGACCGGGGTGGGCAAGCAAGGGGCCAGGCCGGCCACCGACTTCCAGACAGTGGCTCTCCTCAATTCTGAGGAGGGGCCGACGGAAGGCAACCTGGCGGGCTCGTCCGTTTCCCTGTGCCTCCTCCAGGACTCCGGCCTGGGGCCGCCGCTCCGCCCCACGCTGGGGGGCAGCCGGTCGGGGGCCCTTCCCCGCGAGCTGTCCAGAACTCACCATCACCGCCACTCCTTCGACGGGGATTACGCCCTGTTCCAGAGCCACAGCTACCCCCGCCGGGCACGGACAAAAAGGCACTTCTCCACCTCTCAGTTGAACTCGGAGGAGAGCCCGCTGGGCCGCCGGCGGGTCACCTTCAGCAGCACGGAGTGGATGCTGGAAAGCACCGTCTGAGATGTGGGCTGGGGGGGCGGGGGGCGGGGGGCGAGGACTGCTGGACGCACAAGCAACTGGGGGCAGACCCGGCGGCGGAGGAGGGGAGGGAGGAAGGAAGGAAGGAAAGAAGAAGGAAGCGGGGAGGGGAACAGGCTGCGATGCCGGAGGGGACGGGGGCGGATCCGGCGCGTCCCCGGCTCTTCCCACAGTGACCGCTTGTTTCCAGAATTTTTGCAGCGGTGCCTTACCCAAGCTAGAGAGAGAGCGTGCGGCGAGCGAGAGCGGATGGGAGAAGACTGAGCACTTTCCAGAAAAGAATGCAAGGTGGCGTCCCCAGGAAGGGGCAGGGGACACAGGGGGGGCATTGTCTGGGGCACTGGGGCGTGGGAGGAGCGGGCTGGAGGGCAGGGAGGCCCAGGAGAGGCACATATGCACAGAAGACGCGCGATTAAACAAAGATCCTTTTTCTCTTTATGCATTGCTAACTGTTCCACTGGAAAAGGAGGTGAGCGCAAACATGTCAGGAGAGAACCAAGCAAAAACACCGGGTGGCGTTCGGGTGGCGGGACGTAAGGGAGGGTGGTCCTGTCCCCCCTCTACCCACCCAAGACCCAATGAGACTATTCGGTTACTATATTTATTGTATCTGGCTGGTCTAGATAAACAATTCTGTGTTTGGTGTGTTCATTATCGGAAAAGTTGTTTGCACTCATGGACAAACCCCGCCCCGGCTTCCCCTCGTGGTGTGCCCCCCACACCCTTTCCCCAAACCCGCCACCCCAAAAGCCAGTGGCCCCACTCACAGCACTGAGGGCGTCTGGCCCCTCATTTTCGCCCATAAGCCCCTCCCCACCCTGCACTTTCCCTGAGCATCCAAGAATGCCCCCCCTCCCCGGCCGAGCCAGACGGCCACAGACACAGACTCCTTTCCGTCGCCTCCTCTCTCCATCCCCCTCCAGCACCGAATGCCCCACGGCGCCCCCCCCCCGATTTTCTCCTGCCCCGATCTCCACCTGCCACACTCCCGGCTTCCCATCCAAATCATGACTTTTCAAAAAGTCCAACCCTGATGTTTGAGTGTTGAACACAAGTTTTTACATTAAACACCTGCACCCGCTGTGCCCAGTCCCATTCCTCCCCCTCCCAGTGCCACCCAGCCCCCCCCACCCCATAACCGGGTGCGGCTGCTTTCTGGAGGTGATTAAATCTTTTCTGTGTGAACTGCAGCCCAGTCTGATCAATCTTTGTCCTAAGGAGAGGGACCCAGGATGGGGGTGGGGGGGTATTTACTGTGCAGAGAAGGGAAACATGCCATTTGGGTCTGGGGGCTTAAGAAGCCCGTACCATGTTGGAGGGCTGCCCAAAGAGTATGGGGGAGGGGGTGCTTCACTTCATTTTAATGTGCGCCATTGATTGATGTATCAAATCCACTACGTATGTTTTCGGCTTAATCTGGCACCCCGAGCGACATGCAGAGTAATGGTCAGTTGTGCAGCAGAAAGTCCCCCCCCCCAAAAAAAAAGAGTTATGTGTCAGGAACATGATGATTATGAATGGAGGCCTGGTCCACCTGCTCAGGTTTTTCAGTGGCTCCTTCAGCTGCTTTTAAACTGGTCCATTGATTAAAATCAGTTTGCCTGTTTCCAGAGAGTGATATAGTTGCCTTTCTGAAGGAAATGGGAATTAATTGCTAAATTCACGTTCAAGAAGTTAACACGATTCTCAGGCCAACTCAATACTTTTCCTTTCCCTTCTTCAGTGTAATGCCCTGGAGCTGAATATACTACTAGGTTGTAGCCCTGATGATTAAAATCAAGTTGCCCCATTATTAAAACTACCGGAGTTTTTGCTGGCAATGCTGCTGCTGAAGACTGCAGTCCCTTTGCAATGATTTATAAAGGGTTGTAACCAATTATTGTGTTACTGTTGTTCAAATTATTGCTTCATGCCAGAGGTGTACTGCATCTTTCCCCAACCTGGACTGAACAGAGAAACCCCATTCACAGCCCCAAACGGAGATGGAAGCAGGGGAACATGTGCTCTGAAAATGTTGCAATTTGTTCAGCATGCATTCACATTCAAAAATGTTCATTTTTTTTTCTATCAAACAAGTGGTTTGCGATTGTGCAATTGTAAAATCGTGTAATTTCACACTTTAGTCTATGTGGGTAAATTGCACAACTTTGGAAAATACGCAAATTGATTTGTGCAATGTCCACATTTGTGCAAATTGGACGGGGATGGCAAACGCCGAGTACCCAAGAGGAGGAGAATATGCCACTGATGTGGGGGGCTCAGAGAATCAGGGCAGCCATGGATGCGGCTTGTTCATCCATGCCCCCATCACCTCCAGCCTGCACCGGGGGTGGGGGGCAACCAGGTTGGTGGAGGCCGTTGTGCAGAAGGAGAACGGGTTGCGTCTTTGACCGGGGGGGGGGGCGGGGGCTTATGATCGAGGATTGTGAACGTTCCTCAGCTCAGCTCAAGGTTTCTGCGTTTGCCCAGCCTGTTCCAGCCCCACTCCCAGAGCCCTGTGCTGATCGGGGCAGCCACTCTTCCCTGGACTGTGCACTTCCCGAGATGTTGCGGTGCTCCGCTTAAAACCCCATTTGAATGTGCACTTTTACTCTGCTTCTCCCCCCCTTGCACCTGTTGCAGATTTCTGTGGGCAAGGGGTGAGCTGGATTTATGAGTGAACAGATGCTTAAATGGCGTGGAAAGATATTAAACTGTCCATCACCAGAAAACGGCTTTGACTGGCTCTCGGGGTCTCCATTTGTGGAGGGTTCGGGGAGCCGCGAACGTGCCCTGTTTGGTGCCTCAGAAGCAGCTTCGAGGTGGGGAAGCAGGAGACTCCAGGGTCTCTGGAACGCCGTATCTGTGGCTCCGTTTCTTTTCAGCTGTATGGGAGCTGAAATGCTCCATGCTGGGGAATTCCATCCACCAAATAGATGGGCAGCATCTATAAAACCCAAAGGTTTTGGGATGAGATCCCAGAGAGATGGGGACCCCCCCCCCCCGTTCTGCCTTCAGCACCACTTTTTGGAGGGGGGTTAAATAATGTTTTCATGAGCCCAGCCAGGCAGGATTCCCTTGGCCAGCACAAGAATGCCAAGATGCCCCATGGCCGCGAAGCCAATTCGGAGTGAGGGCGAAGGGGAGCGCTTGGCACAAGCCCTGCAGGAGGGTCTCCCGCTTGGAGGGGCTAGATCCTCCTCTGCTCGCCAAATGCGGAAGAATTCAGGAGGCCGCCCATGAATCTCCCAACGGCACCGGGATGTTCTCACCCTCCCACTTCTCCCCCCTCCCCCCGCACGCCAGCCTCCCCGCATTGCTGGCATTTAGTCATTAGCAGAGCTGCTAATTGCCCTCCGATTGCCTTTTTCCTGCTGGCGCTGCAGCTTCTTTCAAATGAGGTTCTGCATCATCCGAATGGCGCGGCGGGGCGGAGCGCGCAGGTCCCCGCATGGGGGGCGCCCGTTGGCCCGGCTCGGCGCTGGCCGGGGGGGCGGGGCCGCCCCTCGGAGTTGCCCGGTTCATGCTCGCCGGGGCGAGCGCAGCCGCCGCTGCATCGGTCGCGGAAGCTGAGCTGCAGAGGCAGGTGAGCGCCTCACCTTTGCACCTGCTGGCGCAGCGGCCCGTGCGCGGCAACGAGCTGCTGCGCGCAGAGGTGCCTGCGGCGAGGAGAGACGGGGCGCCGCTTCCTCCGTGGCACGCACTTGGGGCGGGTTTTTTCTCCTCCCGCCCCTCCAGCAGCCCAGCCCAGTGGAGGGCAGCTTGGGTGCCACTGCAGGAGGGAGGCGGGCTCCGTGCCCCCTCCCAGTGGCCCCCCCAGCAGGGCTGGGCAGGCCACATCCGCAGCCACGGCCACTGCCAGAAAAGGAGGCCGACCATCAGCCCAGCCCACCGGGCCCGGGCTCTGTCATGGCAGAAAGGAGCTTCCAGAACCGCAGGGGGCTTCAGATTCGGGGCGATTGGGCTACTCCGACTGGGGGCTCCCCGGACAGAGCTGGTGGCACCCTGCGGGCCAGCCCGAGCTGATGGGGACTCTCCAGGGGGGCACGGCCTCTGTGTCCCACCCTCCAGAGAAGGGGTGGCCCATTGGCCTCCGGCTGCTGCCTCCGGGATGACCTCATGGACACGGTCCCATCTGGCCCACCCCAAGACGGCGCTCCATGCTCTCTGTGCCGGACGGCTGGTTTTGTTTCTGCCTTCTAATGGGCACATGCTCTCAGAACGGTTTACAGACATTAAAAATTCTGACAAATGCAAGAGTGAAAATATCAACATATTTAAAATATTAAAGAACCTGCTGTGAAGTACATCAGAAGAGCAGATTAGAAATAAAATGCCTGCTGGAAGAGGAAGGGCTCAGTCTGCCGTCTCAGCACAGACACAGTGGAGGCGCCAAGCCGATCTCCCTGGAAGGACGTTCCATGGCAGACGGGGGGCATCAAGAGGAGGCTCCCCCTGGAGGCCACCCAGCCCAACGTTGTGGGTGGCAGAACCTGGAGAACAGGCCCTGAGGGTGACCAGCAAAGAGCAGGAGCACGTGGGGAAGGCCCTCTTCAGAAAAGGTTCCTCGGGATCACTTGAGGTTGGGTGGCCACGCATCCTACAGAGACAGTCCTCTGGCTGACAGGCTGGCTGGTCTGAGCCTCAGCTCCCGGGCAGCAGGCTGGGCAAGTCATGCTGGATATACTTGTGGATTTCAGGAAACCTAATTTGGGGACCAAAAGGAAAGAGAAGCAGTAGCCTTCCCAGGACTGGAGTCCCCCCCCCCCCCGTGCTGGGGCATTTAAGGAGGTGCTTGGTGGATGCAACCCCAGAGAGGCAGGCGAGCAGGACCGTCAGGGCTGCAGATGCAAACTTGGGTTTTTTGGTCTCCAGCTGGTGCCACGATAGAGGTGAGTAAAATGCCAAATTGCGCAGGCTCGGTGTTGCTTCGTCTGCTCTTGTTTGTTTTACTGCAATTAGAGTTGGAAAACACTGTGGCGCGTCTCGCAGAGCATCGAAGCCGTTGCGGAGCCGGGGCGGTGGCGTGGGGGTCAGGGAAGGAAAGGCAAGCTGCAGTGCCCAAGGTCTTCAGAAGGGCGTCCCCACAGGGCCGCTCCGTCCAGGGCCTGAAATTCACTAGCGGCACCCTGGATTGGGGGCACGCAGGCGTTCTTAAATCCGTTCTCTCTGCATTTTGTGGATTTTGTGGGCATCTTTTGTTCTGTCATCTGCTCAATAACAATCAGATTCTTTTTCAAGATTTATGAGGATTTAATTCTGCTTGTGCTAATGCGCATTAGCATAAATCCCCCCTCCCAGGTTCTTGACAAAAACATTCTGCGAGTCTGTGGAAACTGTGCGACTCAGATTAAGCTGGTCCGCTGTCGAATCCGCAGGCTGGACTCATGGAAACCGGCACCCATCTGACGCCCCGGAGCATCTGCACATCGGGTGCATGTGTGTTCTGTGTGCAGGATAACATGGAAACAGCGCGAGTCAGAAGGGGGCTTCCGGGCCATCTAGTCTGACCTCCTGCACCAGCCGGCTCCGCTCACGACATGCCCACCATGTGCACGTCCAGCCTGTCTTTGAACACCCTCACCGATGGGGCCTCAACGACCTCCCGTGGAAGCCCATTCCACACCCTCGGGGTCCTGACTGTCAGGAAGTGCTTCCTGGCCTCCAAATTGAACCTTGGCTCCCTGAGCTTTGCTCTGTTAAAAGGTGCTTCTTAAAGCTCTTTGCTGTACTCCAAAGCATCGCCTCACTCTGCACGTAATGGACATTTGGGGGGGAGGGGGGAGACGTGCAGCCGAGGAAGATTTCTGAAGATTCAAACAAGCGATGTTTAGGTGTGCAATGGCACTTTTTCAGTGGTGTGTGTGTGTGTGAGAGAGAGCGAGCGAGCGAGAGAGCCAAAACGCATCAATACAGAATGTATTCTATGGATGTACTGTGTCAATATGGAACGGATTGTGTTTGATTGCCAGGTTGCTCTTTTTGGAAAATGATTAATCCTGAAGCAAATAGGAACATGTGCAACATTTGTTCTAATTCTTGACGTAACCAGACCCAAACCAGCGAGGGGTTAAACGTCAAGGCCAGCCCTGCAAAGGGGTCCAGGGATGCTCCATAGCATTGTCGCTGGGTCGAAGGAGGCACCGCCTCTCCTTTGCCGGCTGAAACTCCTGAACTGCCTCCAAAAGCAGTTCAGCAGATTAGCTTTAATCTTGTTAGCATCTCTTGACTGCCTCTGGCAGGCATCAGGACCGAAGTCCCGTAGCTGTCAAATGCTAAATGCCATTGCGTATGGCCTATCAGGTCCTGGGTATCAAATATTAAAATCAAGCATCCAAGGTCAGACAGAGATGCCACATTCTCCAGAAAGACGATTGTCCCAAAGCTATTTGACATCAGAAATTGCATAAGAAAAGTGTTCGTCTTGTGTTGTGCAGCTGCGTACAGGTACTGGAGGCACTCTGCACATGCTCAGAGGCACTCCACCCTTCGGCTGCCTAGCAGGGCTTGGTAGTCTGTCCCCCTGTAACAGGTGGTGCAGATGCACAGTGTAAATCCACCTGCCCATGAGGGCTGTTCTGCTTAGTACCTGGCTGCAGGTGGGTCAGAACTCGGGCTCCATGGATGCCCCCCCCCACTTTCACGCAGGCCGGCTGGCTGGGGCATGCTGGGGGCGCCATTCCCATCTATGTGTGCGTCGGCTCGCAACCCAAAGGGAAGCAAGGTGAGGGCACGGATGGGTGGATTCATCGCTCGTGGGAAAACCCTAATCCAAGCATCCTTCTTGGCGGTTGCACATCGGAGGGCAAGATCCGTGGGAAAAGGCTTAGAAGCACGGGGCTGCTTAGGGTTAGGAGAAGGGAGGAATGAGTGGGGACACCCTGACACTCCTCGGATCCCGAAGAGCCGGTGCACGGAAGAGGACAAAGGTTGTCCTGGCTTCCCCAGAGGGCAAGCGCAGACGCGATGGCCTTAAGGTACCCGGAGGGCAGATTCCAGGTGACCTTTTGGAGAAGCTCCATAATGACAAGACCACGTTCAGGGGGCACCCAGTGGCCTGGGAGGGTGGAGGGGAGCTCTGCCTCCTTTACGCAGAGGCTGGACAGCCCTCTGTGGGGGACGCGTGCCCCCAGCTTTGGCCGCATAAAGCAGGAGAGTCGATGGCCAACCTGACCTCCCTCCAGCTCGAGGTTCTACCTCAGCAGATGGAGGGATTCCTATGGGAACGGTTCGTCAGGAGAGCCATGATGGGTTGGAGCAACCTAGCGCGATCCTGTGTCTCCTCTGGAGAAAACTAGAGAAAATTGGAAGGGTTACCTGGTCCAGTTCCAGCTTAAAGATGAAGGACCGACAGAACGAATGCCCAGGAACCTCTCCTGGCAGCAAGCGCGGAGAGCAGGGCACCTGGCCAGGGGTCAGGGGGAGATGTTCTGGTCCTAGTTCCATTTAAATCATAATAACTGGTTCTACATTTGCACCTACATAAATAAATTAGCATATGCACATTTTATGCAAATCCATGTCCCTTTTTAGCCATTTTTGTGATGTACCTTCCTCTTCGTTTGGCACTTCATAATGGAACGGGACAACCTAAATTCTCAGAGAAGCTGCTCAAAGCTTTCCTCAGATGGCTCCTTTTTTCATTTTTTAGCTTGCTGGTATGGGAAAAGTGCATCGTCAGAACAATAAAGGCACAGACTTTGCCCCATTAACTAAAGCATGAAATGCTTAAAAAAACAAGTCACCATTTTAAAAAAACCCAGCATGATTGCAGATTTGGAAACTGGCGTCAGTTCTCCTCAAAATCACTCCCCTTGGTGCTTGGGACTGCGAACAGGACTTGGCTGTGAGCAGAACCGTCATCCCAGCCCATCCCTGCTTCCGAACGGCCACTGAACTAGATAGCCCTTCCGATTCATCCACCATGGTTCCTCTCTGGTTCTTATTTATTAATTCTCTTATTTTAAAGGACTTTATCTCCCAAAGGCTCCCAGAGTGACCCCCATGGGAGCCAAACAAGACGGTCCCTGCTGGCAGCTTGCGCTCCACACAGGGGCACAGGGCCCCTTGTGGTCTGAGGGCCCGACGCCGCTTCAGGGATGCTCTGGGGCCCCTCGGAGCACGCTTTGGCGCTTGCAGGCGAAGCGGCTTTGGGCAGGTGCCCCCGCCTCCCACCAGCCGTGTCAGCTCAGACGTCGGACATCGCTTTACAATGAGAATCCCGGGGCTGCAAGGCAGAGACGGCGGCTGGGAAGCGCAGGCCTGGCCTCTCCCCAGGGGCGCAGGAACCTGCCCCGTCTGGCAGAGCGGAACGCCGACACGGCCAAGGACGCTCCTGCTGCGTGTGGCGGACGTGCCAGTGGGGCGACATGCAGCTCAGCAGCCCGTGCGTGGCACATCGCGCAGGTGTGCAAGCGGGGGGCTGCCACTCAGGTGAGGCCTCCGCACGGCACACGCTCCCACCTCTGCCGCAGAGTGACGGTCTGGTCCGCAGCAGGCGGGATGGACGGAGCCAGCCCAGGAGCCAGGCGGGAGAGGGTGGCCCGGCTGTAGCCGTTCACTGCCCCACTGAGGAAGGACTGGGCTTCGCTCGTTCTCAGTCTGCCAGCAAGCATGCAGTGCATTTTGGAGCTGGGCGAGTCAACAGGTGTGGCCCTGAGAGCTCGACCAGCCCATTCTCATGTAGACAAGCTGTAACTGGCGAGTTGTTGCTGCTGTTTTGATGAGCTTTCTGCTGTCGGAAGCCTTGCATCCTCTGAATTTTTTCAGAAAAGAGGAATCTCTGCCAATACGCACCCTCCTCTCTCCTTGAAAAGGGTCTGCTAGCAGTGGCAAAGCTGACGGAATGAGTGGGGAGGCTTTGCTGAGCAACTGCGGTGACAGGCACTAGCCAAGCGGACCCTGCTGTTGCCGCAAGCACATGGCTTGGAGGAGCGTCCTTGGAAGCCGCCCCAGCCCGGCCTGAACCGTGCCCGGGGCAGCTGGCAGGGAATCCAGGGCCAAGGACCAAGAAGAAAGCTGGGCAGGGCCACCCAAGCTGGGGAGGGCCAGAGGGAGCGCTCCTGGTGCCCCGCAGGCGATCAGCAACCATTCTTGGCTCCCACCTGTCTAACGCAGGTTCCTCAACCGGCGCCTTTCCGAGGCACCGGGCTCAACTCCCATTCCCCCCAGCTAGCCTGGACATTGGGAGACAAGGGGATGGGAGCTGAAGACCCTCCCCCCATTTCTCCTGCCTGACATGCAGCCCCTCCCCAGAAGCCCTCTCAGGCGTGGAAGGGGTAGGCAGGCACACGTGCCACTGCCGAGCAGAGTTTTCGGTGCTGTCACCTGCGGTCGGACGCGCCTGTCACTTGGTGCCGCACGGATTTCCTGCACGCGCCACACACAGCCAGCGGTCTTGTCTGGGGTGAACAGGAACAGCAGGAGCAGCGGCGGCGGCCTTTGAAGTGCTCAGGGGCTGCTTTCTTTGGCTTAAAACATGAGTCTCCACCGCTACCAAGGCACTTTCCCTTCTGGTGTGACTCTAGTGCTTAACAGAGCCTATTTCCTATTTTTCATCAATCGGACTGCGTATTTAGCCCCCTGCTAAAAATGGAACCGCAGATGCAAACATCTGCTCAGCTTTGGGCGTGCGAGTCGCACGGGACGGGGCATGCAGGGCGTCCCTGGAAACCCCCTCGAATGAGTCGCGCTCGGCCTTTCTTGCCTGCGGCCTAGGAGTGCCTTTGGGTGATCCACCCCTTCCTTTCCATGGCTCCGGTGGGGGAACGGGGGCTTTTCCAAGACCCATGCAACGCGTCCATGAATATCGGAGAGCCGGGACTCCAGGATCCAAAGGCAGGTTTTGTCTGCCTGTTGATAGAGTTCTCCCTGCGCCCCACTCAGATTTTGAGGAGGTGAGACAGAATCCAGAGTGTCTCCAGCACCTTTCGAAGAACTTTTCTTCCCCGGCGCATCATTTTCTTCTGCTGAAACAAAAGATAACAAATGGCACGGAGAGGGAACACACCAGTCTCGCAGAAAACCCACCTTTATTACGAATATCAAGTCCCTTTTCAGACAGCCGCAACTTCGGGACCTCTTCACACGTTTGGTCTCAGAACTCCAAGGCACAATCTTTGTCAGGAAAAATTAAAATTTCAGGTGAGAAGACACTCTGGCATGCAAATGAGCTAATTGGGATGCTAATAAGGCCTCATAATGAGCTCATTGTCGTGACAATGTGCTTATTGTTATGCTAATGAGCTGGCAAAGAAGGCGCCCCTTGTCGTGGCAATTAGCTTGTTGTGGCAAGAGAGTCGTTATTATGCTAATAATGCAACGTGGCAATTAACTCGTTATGCTAACAAGCTTTTTATTATAAGTATTATGACCGTCATCATCGTCATCGTCATCATCGCAGTCTACCACGGCTAGTGCTGCTTGCGCGCAGCCGGGGCTGCCGCGTTTGGGGGTCCCGCCGGTTCCGCAGACGCGCCGCCGCGCATCGCCCGCAGCCAGCGCCTCGGCGCGCCTCTCCTGCGGGGGCTCCGCGCGGCCCGCCGCTCGGCCCCCGGGGGCGCTGGGGGGGCGCCGCGCTGGGGGGCCCCGGGCACGGCCCACGGGGGCGCCTGCTCTCCGGAAAGGCGCCGCTCCTGGCCGCGCCGCAGCCCTGCAGCGCGGCCGCCTTGGCGAGGCCGAGCGTCGCCCGCGCCTCCCCCGCTTCTCGAGGCGGGTGGCGGCGCCCCGTGCGCTGCTGCAGCCCGCGGACCCCGCACCCCGGAGGCCCCCCGGGTTCTCCCGCGCCCCTCGCTCGAAAAGGCCCCCGGCGGGGGGCGCGGGGGGTCCCAGACAGGCGCCAGCACCTGCACCGCGCACATTTGAGCGGCCTGCCAGGGAGCCCCCGCGCTGGCTCACGCGCCCCCCCAAGTCTCCGTCCCGGCCCACGTGCCACCGGGCCCCGCGCCCGAAAGAGCTGCTGGAGCCCCTCCAGGCTTTTAAAGAGCTCGCCTCCCGCTCTCGCCTCGCCAGTGCTTAAAGTTTCCTGCTACTGGGTGTGCCGGGCACATGGGACAGGGTGGACGCCTTCTCTGTGGGAGAGTGGGGAGGAAGCACTCTGCACATGCTCAGAAGGCACCCGTGTATGTAGTTGTGATGCCCTCGTGCGGGCCAGGCCTGCTAAATGCACTGCAATTCTCTAAATCCGCCTTCTCCGTTGCCCTCCAGAAGGGCTGGAGTTGGAGCACAATCCCGAGGAATAACCTTGATCTCACATCAAATTCTCGCCTCCCCAGGAGGGCGATTTCTGTGGTCTTGCTTGCCCCGCCATGTCCCTGCTCAAGAAAGTTCGGGGGCAAAGAGGCCCTCGGCACTGGCCCTCCATCTCGGCTCCTGGGGAGGCCTGGCCGTGGCCCAGCTGGCCGTGCCGTTTCAAACAGTCCGATCTTCAAGTTCCTGAAGTCTGGGAGCTTCTCGCACCCCAAAAGGACACAACTATTCTGCAGTGAGGCGAGACTGCCACCACTGTGGCCCTCCAAGGCCCACATCCAGTGCCTGCCCCACTGCCCCCCTCCTTGGCCAAAGGCATGGGGAGCGATTGTCTACCTCTGCGCATGCACAGAGGGCCTTTTGCACTGTGTCCTTCTGGCAGTTCGTCTGGAAGTAGCACATCCCCTGGCAGGGACCCCTCCCCACTGGGACAGCCCCTCCGCTCCGCCCTGGCCGCCAAGGGAGCCTCCCGGGCGGGGGGCTTACGGCCAGGCCCCCTTCCCCTCCACCCTGGGTCCTGGCAGGAGTCGCGGTTTTGCTGCAGTTTTCAGTTTTGACTCAGCCGATGGTGTCGGGGAAGAAGAGGAAAAACGAGGGTGGGTGTGCAGGGGGGGCGCAGTGGCGCCTTCAAAGGACAAAGTCAATATATTTACTGTCAATACTCAACAAGTGTGGAGAAGATCCTTTGGGGAGGCAGGAAGCGCAGCAGCTGGTGGCCAGAGCTGAAGACTGCAGCAGGAGGGGCCGCTCCGCCCTCCCCCATTCCTGAACCACTCCCTTCATGTCTCCCCTAAATCTGCCCCCCCTTTCTGCATGCATGCATTTGCCGCCTCTGCACCCCACCTTTCCTCCCAGCACCTGATGCCGCCGGCACCATCTCCCTGCCCTGGATTTCATCCTGATGATCACCGATTACCATGCGGGGTGGGCTTGGTTCAGAGCTGGCGACTGGCCCAAAATCAGGCAGTGAGCTTCATGGCCAAGTGGCTTTAAACCCCAGAAGCACCCTGGTGCTAATCTCAGCCTCTTACCTTAAAGACCCTTCAGGGACTGGAAGAGGCAGTGTGGCCTAGTGGTAAGAGCACTCTGTGGCAACTCAGGAGATCGGGTTCTAGCCCCCATTAGGTCATAAAGCTCACTGGGAGTCAGGGATTCTCCACTCAGCCGACCTCACAGGGCTGTTGAGGGGACAGCATGTTGGGGGGACAGAATGAGGACTATGGCAGCCCCCTTGGGTCCTTCGCTGGATGGGAACAAAAGAGCAATCAATCAATCAATCAGCAAGCAAGCAAGCATCTGATCGCATCTGTCCTGGGGGGCCCACTCCCAAAGTCAGAGGGACCCGAGCAGCCAAGGGGGCCACCTCACAGGCCACGCCAGCCCTGCAGAGGCTCTGGAAAGTAATTACTCTCCCTTGTTTGGGTCCTGCCCATCCTCCCTCTGCCCCCCCCCCCCAATAAACACACTCATTCACCAAAGACCTTGGTTTGGGGAGATGGAGGGAAAGAACGTCTGGAGGGAGAAAGATTCTATAGACGCACTGCCCTTTTGAATCCCAACGAGAGTCTCTTTTTCATGAGATTAATTTCTGAGACTCCCTTAATCATCTTTGAGGGCGTATCTGGAAATGGCTTTTCAGAGCTGCTCAGGAAACCAGCCAAGGGGTTGATTGTGGCGGTGGGGGGGGGGGGGGCTGTCGAAACAAAACATAGAATCCATCCTTATTTTGAATCTTCTCTTTTAGAAGAGAGAGAGGGAGCTAAGCCACCGCCAGCTCTCCGGGGAAAGCTGGGGCTTATTCCACCGCAGATCAGGAGAGAAAGCCACACGGATCCAACAAGGAGCATAGACGGGGGCTCCTGGTGGGGGGGGGGGTTCGTTGCACAGTGCTGGAAAGATCCGCCCGTCCAGCTGCCTCCCCGGGAAGAATGTGGGGTCTTGGCAGCTCACTGGGCCTGCTTGGGAGCAAATTGAAGCCAAGTGAAGGACCGCCGGGGGGAGGGGCGGGCGGCAGGGCCCCTTCCAGGACGTGGCGGACCATGGGGGTCGTCCCCCAGGAGGCAGAGCAGCAGCCAGCAAGCCACGCTGGAAAGGAGGAGCAGCCTGGGGAGACTTACCCGTGGGCCCCTGCTGGGTGGGGGCTCTTGCAGTCACCAACTCATGCAGGTCACCCGGCCACAGGGCTCCGGGCAGGGAGGGAAGCAGTGATGCAGGGATGCCCAGTTCCTTAAGCAACTGGCATGCAAACTCCTCTGTTAGGGGGCCCGTCTCCAGTTTTGGCAACTTGCCCCACTTGTTTTGAGCCCAAAGGGCTGGTGGGGCAAGTTTGCCGGGGTCCCAGGAACCCCCCGGCAGCCCTCCTGCCTAGACACCCCTCCTGCTGCCCAGTTAATGAGCATTTCTCATGGTGTTCAGCACCAGCTCGTCTTCTGAGGAGGCCCCTGCGGTCGGCTCACCACTCGCCCTTCCGAGATTCCGCCGGGCAAGTCCTGCTATTCGTGCAAGGAGACTGCCAACAGTAACGGAATAAAAAGGACAGAAAACTCCAAAGAGCCTTTTCCGGCACAGCCCCTGAAAACCTGTAATTTAAAAATTATTGCAGCTCGTTTTCTTGTCTTGGCAAGCCCGGGTGTTTGTGTATCAGGTCCTTTCTCTCTTAAATACAGTTATTAGCCAGGCTGGGTGAAAATGAGAAACCCTCCTTCCCCCAGTGAAGACCGAAATGACGGCCGGCCAACTGACTCCGTGCTTTCCTGCCCAGCGTCCTCTCCTGCCTCCACGGGCCGCCACTTTCCCTGCCCCGCGGTGCCTGATCTGTGCGAGGTCTCGATGCTCGGCTCTCGCCCTGAGTGGCTTCGCAGCGGCTCAGCGCCGTCGGGCGGCATGACGGAGCTCAAGGCAAGGGCCACACCTGTCCCCCGGACTCCGAGTCTGGTCCTCCGAGGTGCCGCTACTGATTGCTGGCTTATTTCTAATGCTTTTCCACCACTTGGAGCACTATCCTAGGGCCTCCCAGCATCTCCTGGGGGTTGTCCTGCGACGGCATCGTGCTTCGGAGACCCTGCGATCCATGCCGAACCCTGAATCTTCACAGCCAGCGCAGAAAGACGCCCTGGCTGCCACCCCAAGGCTGTGAGGAGGAGGAAAGGGGCAGGGGAAGAAAGGGGCGGGTGTGTGGGGGGCGGGGAGGAGAGGATGGCTGCCCCACATCCAGGCGGGGACCGGGGGGCTACGGCCCAGTCTAGGAGGCGCTCAGCTGGGCAGCTCACCTTTCAGGGCAGTCCCGAAGACATATGTGGACCTTGGGCTGGCGTCTCCACAGTGCCCAGTGACCCCCGGCTTTCGTGCCGTTCGCCCCCTGCCCCATTCTAAAGCTTGGCCACCGGCAGGAAGCCCCCTGCGCCAGCAGAGGGTGGCACTGGCTGCTGGAGCCTGCGCCTTTGCCCGCAGCCCTGTCCACAGGGCGACGTGGCCGCCGAGCCACCTCCTCGAGGGCCGTGTCACACGCCTGGCTTGCAAGCGGCTGCTCGCCGAGGGCCGGCGCTCTGCTTCCGCGTTTCCTCCATGTCTCCTCGCAACCCGGTTGCCTCTGCTGCACCGGCTCGCTCAGGACGACGTCCCCCTGGCACGTCCCTCAAGCGGGGGCTGAAGACGAGGGATGGCTGCGGGGGACTGGTGGTGGAAAGCATCCGGAGCTGCAGCCCGGAGCTCGGAGCGCCAGCAGGCAGGCCCCGCGGGGGATGCGCACCACGATCCCGGGGCAGCGGAGAGGGCACTTGCTCCCCGCACCCTCCTCCTCCCATCGCCTCCCAGTCTGCACTGGTGCGGCATCTTCCTGGCCCCTTCCCTTTCCCCATCTGGCGGTGCTTTGGCGTCACGTCACAAGCTCCAGCCGTTACCAGAATAGCAAGCAGCCCTTTCTAATCCCCCAGACACCTTATATTCCGCATCTCCCTTCTCAGCGCCGAGAACGATTCATCTCCCTTTCCCACCTCAGCAGGCGGCAGGTCTCGAAATAACACGCGAGGGGGAGAGCGGGTGGCCTGTGGCGGGTCGGCCATCCAGCGTGGCTGTGCCGATGTGCTCGCTTCCGTGCGCGGCACCCCGGACTCTGTCCTGGGAATGGAGCAGACCCTCCGGAAGCCAGAACGGGCCGCAGATGTGGTCCCTAGGAAAGAAGATGGGCTGGAGAGCTGCAGTCAGGGAGGGCCAAAACAGGACATGGCTGTTCTCCAATCGCTCAGCAGTAACGGCCACAACTGACCGGGCAGGTCAGCCGGGAAACGGCCCTTCTAGGCACCCCCAGCAGCACTGGCGAGCTTTTCACTTCCCTCCCGCCTCCTGCACCCCAGCTGCCGGAAGGAGGCCAGAGGCCCTCCCCGGCGGATTCCATACATCGCTTCTGCCTCCTGTTAAAAGGATCAGGTCCCCCACTGTCTTGCATCTCCTGCGCAACATTTCCTGCGGGGACAAAAGACCGAGAAAAACGCCACAGTGCCCGAGTGCATTTCGGCCGCCACGTGGCTACACAGGATGCCCAGACCGGCGATCAGGCCACGCCAGAGTGGGCCCATCTCCATGCGTTTGGCGGCGACCAACCGCTCCTGCGCCTTGGACAGAAAACGTGTGCCGGGTTGCGCTGAACTTTTAATGCGTGCTCCTTGGGGAACTGGGGTGGGCGGGCCGTTCGGTGGCTCTGTGCCCCCGGCCAGGGCCCAGCGGGCCTTCTGGGCATGCTTGCCAAATTGACCGGGACAGGTGACAGCGGGGGGGGGGGTGCTTTCCTGTCGTGGCACCCCAGCTCATTCGTGTGAGGGTCTCCCCAGATGCCACGGCAGCCCCATCGCTATTCTTCATCCCCACCGGAAGCCCCATCCGTGTGCTCACAATCTCGATGCAGAGGATGAAAAGGCAAGATAGGAGAGACGGCCCGAACGGAAGGAAGCCTCCACCTGAGCCAGAATTCGGCATCCTGCAGGTGCCACCCAGTGGCTCCAGGAAGCTCCACAGTGCGCTGTGAACAACGGAAGGGTGGGGAACGTAGGTACGCCGTGGGGCACCACAGGCTCCCTCTGGGGCTTGGTCGCCCACCTGCAGGCTCCAGTAGCCTCAACCAACCGGGGACCCTTCTGCCTCTCCCCACGATCATCGCCTGCAATCGCTCGCGAGGGAGCGTCTGTCCTGGGGGGTCCACAGAGGAAGCTCCTGGCAGAATCGATCACACACTTGGACGCGTCCCGTTCCACTCAGTCTAATCAGGCCTGACACCCCCTCCCCAGGAGACCGCCGATGCCCCCAGCCTGAACTGGGGCGCTTCGAGGAACTGGCTAACGTGACGTAATCGCGCTGCCCAGTGGAAGCTCGGGCTGACGGACTCCTCGCCAGCCCGGCCGCCCTCCCCTGCGGAGGGGCACGGAGGCCACCTTGTGCGGAGAGCAATCCGATCGGATCAGGGTCAGGAGCTGGGCGAGGGGAAGGGATGGGCCCCTTCGGGGGACGTGGCGCCAGGACTGGGTGCGGCTTCCCGAAGGAAGCGGCACAAGAGCGAGGCCGCGCGCGTCTCCGAGTCGCTTTGAGCCGAAGCGATGGGGCATGCGGCAACACACCGGCCATCAAGCGCCGGCCCGTTCGAGTACCCCCTCGGGAGCACGCTGGCTGCTTTTTTAATAAATGGAAAGGATCCCCCCTCCTTCTCCAGAGAGGAAATCCATCAGGCAAGGCGAGTGCGCCAAGAACTGAAAGCAGGAGACCTTTCTAGCAAAAGTGACTCTGGTGCCCAGTTCGGAGTGTGAGCGGCCCCAGCAAGGTCGACCTCAAACCGGCCAGAAAGTTCGTGGAGAACCGGCAGAGCCGCCCGTGGCAAGCAGCCACGAAGGCCTCTCCCGCAGCCCGCCTGCCCCCCGCACCCTGAAATCCACGCAGCCGGAGTGGGCGGTTGCTTCGCGCAGACCCCCAGAACGGCTGTGCCGGGCCTGGAGTCAGGATGATGGGCTAGGTGAGCCCACACTGGGCTGAAGCCATACAGCCTTTCCCAAGCTGGCCTCCTCCAGCTGATTTGACTACAACCCCCATCAGCCCCAGTCAACCGTGTTGGGAGTTGTGGCCCAGCACCCCTGGAGGACACTAGGTTGGTGAAGAGTGGCCTGACATCTGCCTAGGGTGGCCTACTTAGCAGAGGACAGCCCCCTCTTTAAAGGCTGCCTGGTTGGTGTCTGTTCTAAAGGTCCAGAACGCCAGAAAGTGGGAGCTGAAGGGCCTTGGTGCTGGTGGGGAAGCCTGGAGGGGAGAGCCTTTTGCTCTGGTCCAGCACAGATGCTCTTATAATTGCCTACATGCATGCTGGGAACTGCTAACAAATGGAACAGCCTTCCCCAGCCCAAGCCCGTGTCTGCAGAGCTGTGTCTAGTCTTTAGAAAAGGGTTTGTGAACAAAACACACCCAGGTGTTTTCAGCCCTGGTACACAATTATAACCACTAAGTTGATCTGATCTGGCTCTATGACATTGTCACAAAGCCAGTTCAGAGCAAGAGCCAAACTTCCCGCCTTCACTCCGAATTGGCTTTATGACGATGCCATATAGTCAGCCTCAGGTATGAGATGAGCCATAGCTCAGTACTAGAGGACATGCTGATCAGAGATAACAGAATTACCTCACCTGTGCAAGGAATCAGACCCAAGGTATACCGGAGTACAAGTTGCATCCCCCCTCAACCCCACACACAGTGGATTTGGCCATCATGCTGCGTTTTCTCAGCCCAGTAAGCTCCAGATTCTGACATGAGGAAGAAATTTGCAGTGTCTAAGATGCGAGGCTGCAGGGCGGAAAGTCACGCAGCTGCCGGATGCAGACCTGTAGCAGTGTGAAAGAGCGACTCGCTGCTCGGAGACCCCCACCTCCGAGCTGCAGTCAAATGGCGCAGCTGGATCTGGCAAGGGGGCCTGATGTGCGCCTCTTGGCTGGCCCACCGTCAGTCCGCTGCCTCCCCACAGCCACCTGGCTGCGATGAGCCAATTGCACCAGCCCAGAGGACGACAAACCGATCACCCTGCTTAGGAAGGAGCCAGGAACGCTCAGTGGCAGGAAAAGATCTGCCCCATTGAGAGGTCGGGAGGCAGCTCTGCGGGGAGGATGCGAGCACACTAAGCGATGCTCAGGCAAGTGGTTAATGTGGAGGGCGAAACCCGCGGAGCAGAAAATGGAGCTGCTCTCCCAGCGATGCGGATTGCAGATTCCCAGCACTGGCAGGAGAGACGCTTCCGCGACGAGCGAGAAGGCGCAGCAGGATGGAGCAGCTGCCTGCCCCGGCTTCCTTGCCAATAGGTTGGGGGGCCGTGCCAGGAACCGCTACCGAGTCCTTGCGTGGATGATCTTCCCTCTGCAGCTCATCTGATTGCATGACGCTGCAGGCAGCTCATGTAATCCTTGCCCATCAAAGTTATGCGCACAACAATCCAGGGTGGAAGGGAGAGGGTCACCCAGTGCGCTTCACACTTGTGCGTGGAATGGGATCTTGGCCTCTCCAGCCCTGGTCCCCATTCTGGGCACCACACCTTACTCTCCGCTTGCCGTCGGGGCTGCTTGTTCACCATCTGCCACACAAGCACAAATTCTTTCTTAAATTAGTTTCTTCATTGACTGATAACACAGTACTTGGGAGAACCAGCATGATAGTCTCCAAACACTTCCATGTACGTAGCTCATCAAATGACAATGTCGCCAAGCCAGTTCAGGGTGAAAGCACTGCTTCATGCCCTCCCTCTGAACTGGCTTTATGGCAACCTCATGAAACCAACTTCATGTATGGGAAAAGCCATGGTTTGGTGGTCAAGAGCACGCCTTGCCTCAAGGAAATTCAGTCCATGTCATCTCCAGGTAAAAGGATCTCAGACTGAGAAAAACCGTTCGCTCTGCCAGTTAAAAAGTCAGTTTCAGCTTAGACGGACCATCCACCTTATATCAAATACATATTTTTTATGTTATTTTATTATTTTTTTTATTTTGTATGCATTTAAAATTTTTCTGTATTCATTAAAAATCTCATGACGGTTTACAAAATTTTAAAAAATCAACCATTAAATTAAAAACTGAGTGCCAATACGGGATGCTAAAATAATTAAAATGTTATTTAACAGTTAAAAAATTGGGTACTTAAAAGGGTTTTGGCCTGGTGCTGGAACGAATAAGGTGTCAGCACAGGGTGCGCCTCTCTGGGAAGCGAGTGCCATAATTGGGGTGCTATTGCAGCCCCCTCACAGCAGCCCCCCCCCTTTCCAGGAGGGCTCTTGGAGGAGGCCATAGTTCCGTAAGTTCCAGGCAGGCTCATCCAGGTTCCCTTAGATAACCAGGCCCTAAACCGTTTAGGGCTCGATGCTATCATTAGCACCTTAAATTGGACACAGACTTCAACTGGTAGCCAGTGGAGCTGAGAGGGGACTGGCCTGATACGTCCTCATCTCCCAGTCCCGGTTAGCAGTCTGGCAGCTCTGTTTTGAACCTCTTCGTATGTTCAGTTTTAGCTACCTGGTATCAAAAAGCCAATTAAAACTGAGGGCGGGTAGCGCTGCTGCGGGTGGGTGTGGGGTGGGGAGCTGAAAGACGCTTGCCCTGTTTGCAGCCCTGCCAAGCGCCAGCGGCAGCACCGAGAGCGGGTGACCTCCGCTCTCCAAAGCCCCTCGTCGGAGCACGTGAATCCTGCGCTGCTCAGGGTCTATGGGACTTACTCCCGAGCAGGGATGCATCAGATTGCAAGATGCGGCGTTGTCTTCACACAACCAAGCCTGCGGCTGCACACCGACACCTTTCCCAGAGAAGGCGCAGGGGTTGCAATACCAAACTCGCCAGGATCTTAGTGACTGGAGCAGGCAAGTCCCGCTTGCTGCCCGGATGATGCGTCCATCTCCCCAGGACTACCGATGCTGATGGCAGCCACTCCCCAGGGGCTCAGGCAGAAAGGGGGGGTCTCCCTGCGCCTGGAGCCCCTCCCCTGAGAGATGTGGGGCCCCCAACCCAGGATTTCTTGCAAGCAGGGCGTGTGCCCCGCCACCGAGCACAGTCCCCCCTCCCCAGGGGCCGCGTGTGCCGTGCGATACGTCTTCCCAGAACTGTTTAAGCACGTAGGCAATTGACATTTCTCAAACACATTTCAAATGGAACTGCATTTTTAAAATTCCAATCCAACATTTTTAATTTGGAGATTTCCATTTTAATCATCCGTCTCCAGGAAGGCCGTGACTGGAAAGCGATCCCCGGCAGGGCCTCATTGGTATGCGCAGGCGCTGAGGAGCGCGGATCCTTCCCCTGCTCACGGAGGCGCCTGCTGGAGGCGCCCGCAGGCTCTGCCCTCGCTCAGCGCTGCCCTGGCTCACGGCCCTCAGCTTGGGGGCCCTGCCAGCGCCCCAGGAGTTCTGGCGGCCTGCTCTCCTCTCGCCTGGCCACGGGCCCAGGCTGGCCGGGATGAGGGAGCCGCCATCGCCCTGCATCTGGGGACCACGAGTTGCCCCCCTGGGCGGGTGGAGCGAATACAGAGAGGGCAGCTGCTTTCCGCAGGATCGCCTTTGCCCACATGCCTGACTGGGAGCGACCCCCTTCCAGCCGGAGCGCCGGATCGAGCGTAGGAGACGCTCCCAGGGCCAAGGCGAAGGGGGCAACTTGGCTCTAGGTAGATGTGGGGGCTGGAGAGGGGCACGCGCCAACGGGGGCATCCAAGGGAGCTCGGCTGGGGCTTGTGGGGGGTGCACCTGGGCTCAGACCCATGTGGAGGGCACCAGGTCGGGGGAGGCCACCCGGCCCTCCCTTTCCCGCCCCACGATCCCTTCCACCTCCACTCATCAGCCGGGGTCTGGCGCCTGGTTCTCCTCCAGGCAGCAGTCGCCCCACAACCTCGGGCGCGAACCCAGAGCAACCCAAAAGGGATTGTCTGGAAGAAGGAACCTGGGATGCCCCACCCCGGAAACAGACCCCTGGGTGCATTTTGACCCTCATCCGTCAGTAGTCTGGCTTGAGTGTCACCTGACTCATCAAGTGGAGGCCAGATTTCGGTAGTCCATTGTTCCTTGGATCTGCCTCACCCCCACCCCACCAGCTCCCCTCCTCTCTCTCTCTCCCTCCTTCTCTCTCTCTCTCTCGCTCATTAATTCTAACAAGCTTCCCAGCACCACGGTGCTCCAGGGACGGCTGAATCATTTGGTGTCTCTTAACACTCTATTTAAAAATTACTTCACTGTCAACACAATCCAAGCCCTGAAATATTCCCAGGGCATGGGGCAATTTCGGGAAGAGGGAAAGGCTGGCTGCAGGGTCGCCGGCAAGGGGATGCAAAAACAGCCATCCTAATAAATAAATAAATACGAATGGAATAGGCAATGGGACGAGGAAGGAGAGCGTCATCTAGAGATCTGCATGGAACAGCCCGGGGCATCGCAGGGATCCTCGGACTTCCTGCCGCCGGGAACGCAGGGTGGCCGCTCCACCAGGACCGGCTACTCCATGGCGCCCGGCTGGGGAGCTAGTCTTGCGGCGCAAGCCGAGAGGATCTGCCCCTCGCCATGAGCTGCTGATGCAGAAGAAAAGCCAACGCTCCTTTGGAGGAGACGCGGGAGAGGGGCGGAGTGGGGGGAACCCCTGGCAGGGTCGGTGTGGCCGCTGCCAAGCCTCCAGCCGCTGGCACATCTGCAGGCCTGCGCTGCCCTGAGGCCGCCTCAGGCGTCCGGTGCCAGGGTGGCCACGGGGCTGGCGGAGAGGACTGTGGCCGCGCGGCCAGCCCTCACCCCACCCTGCCCATTTCCTCCAGCAGGGGGCAGAAGCGGTCCGGTGCCCCCTTCCCCTCCGCATGCCGCCTGGGGAGGCGTGGGGCAAACCTGCCCCATTGGGCGCTGGGCGGGGGTGAGCCGCTCGGCACACGGCCCCCGACACGGCGCGACCTCGCCGGAGCTCTGGGGCTGAGCAGCACCCGCGTCTCGGGGAAACCGGGCAGGGCCAGGCTCGGGTGGAAACTGATGGGCGGCCGCAGCAGCCTGGCCCTTCTCCGGCCGGAGCAGCGGCGTCCCACCCCCCACGCCCCCCACCGCCAGTCGCGGCCGCGCAGAGCCATCGCCGGGCCTAATTAATTATTGATCTGTTCCAGCTAAAATAGCCGGGCGATCGATCGATTGCGCGAGAGGCAGGGAAATTAAAGGATTTTAACTCCCTCTTCCTCCCCCGCCCCCTCTCCACAAAGTGTTTCAAAAATAACAATGAAAACATGGGGCGCGGTTGGTCTTGCCGAGCACGCGGGTCAGTCGCCCTTCTCTGGGTCCTGCCCGGTTCAGTCAGCAGCACCGTCACGTCCCGCCGGCTTTTCGGGGATTTAATTCAACACCCCCATCTCCTGAGATGGAAGGGAACGGGGAGGTAATTAATTGCAGCACCGACGTAAGCTTTGCCTACCTGTTGCAGGTGCAGCATGTGCCCTGCCAGATGTGGCAGCCGTGGCATGAACACCGCCAATGTCTAGGGCAGGAGCAAGGTGGGAAGGGAGCGGAGGCCCAGCTGGGGCAGCTTGCTGTGTGGGGCGGGGGGGTCCTTCTGCTCACTGCCCACCCCCAGGATTGCCCCTGGAGAGGAAGCCAGGGCCAACGGTATCTGCCTTCAGTGCCCGGATGCCACTGCCCGTGGCAGATGGGCTCTGTCAGGAACGCACTTTGGCCCGACTGATCTGGACACACACGGATCTGAACTGTTCTCCTCCTCCTCCTTTGAAGAATCTTTTGCAGTCAAATTTCAAAGCCCGATTTGAACAGCGTCAAAACCAGAGGCAATTTGAATTGCACAGTTTGCAAAATGCGGGAGATGGACAGCGAGACAGGAAAACCGGTAGCCCCAAATGCAGTTCTGAAACTCGCTGCAAAACTCCATGTCAACCCTCTTCCCTGCCCTGGGGGAAGAACCCAGGAAACCCACCACTCCCTGCCCCACATGCAGGCAAACACACACGTGTTCTAACCACTAGCCCTCGCTGTCCTCCCAGAAAAAGCACTAGCCCTCAGAGGAGGGGCCCCACCAGGAGACCACCCAAGTCCTGCTCAACTTCAACCAAGAAATAATATCTAGCGTAATTTTGCCCCGCGTTAGAACCAGGCCCTGCTGAGAACTTCTGTTCTCCAAGACTCTCCAGGGACCCTGCAGGTTATTAGAGCGACTCCAGCCTCACACCCCCAAACCCATTTTTCTCGCAGCCCCAAAGAGGCGCACGGGTGAGCCGCTCCAGAGAAACCGGCGGTGCTTCAGAATTAAAAGCAGTAATTTGTGTTTGCTTTTTTAAAAAATTAATTAACCCATGGCACTAATGCAGGGAGAAATTCATCTGGGGCTCCATTTCATTTGAAAGGGGCTTTCCTTTTAAGATCCTGGGTGGAGAGAGGAGAGGAGAATGTGGGGCTGAGGGCTGGGGGCGGGGGGCTGCTTTCCAGCATGAGCAGCAGCGGCAGCGGTCTGGCTGGAAGGCATTACCTGCCCTGGAAACATGACTCCAAACCACAGTGGCTAGGGGAAGGCCCTCTGCACATGCCCAGACGCCCTCTGCCCTTGTTTCTAGCGCTGCCCTTTATCGTTGCACCTGGTCCAGGGCCAGGCGCTGGAAACAGGCTCCAGGACCGCGCCGGGTCCTGCCTAAGGGGGCGCCTCGATACATGGGGGGGTGGGGGGGCTCGGGCAGCGCACGCGGCTTGGCAGGTGCCGGGCGGCTGCCGGGAGGTATTTGCTCCGTCCTCGAGGAATACGCGGCAAGGCCGGCCGCAGTTCGCCGGCAGGTTAAAGCGGCGGGCGGTGCGGGGGGCCCCGTCGCCCCACGACTCCCAGCGCCCCACCGATCGCTTGCGGAGCCCCCCGCCCCCAGCCCAGCCCAGCCCAGCCCAGGCCGCCAGATCGCCGATCCCGCAGCGCCCTCTGGCGGCCGGCGGCGGGAAGGCGCGGGAGGCCCGGCGGGGACGGCGATAGCGAGGCGGGGCGGCGACGCGCTGCTGACCCGAGCCGGCCTCCTGCGCGGGAGGGAGAGCGGGGGGCCCCGGCCTGGCCGCGCCGCGATCGGGCCGCCCCCCCCCGGGACCGCAGCTCCCGCCGCCCGCCCCCCCCCCGTGTCCTGCTGCCCGGGGCTCGGCCGATTCAGGCCCACGCCTTCCGGGGGCGTCCGGGCGCTGCCTCGCCGGCCCCATCCCGAGGTTCAGAAGAAGGGGCTGGGGGCCGCGGGCGGGCCCGTCTCCTGCGCCCCCCCGCCCCCGACGGCCCCCGGGGTCCCGCGCTCCGGCCGGGCAGCCGCGTCGGGCAGGCCACGCTCGCTCGCCCGGGACCCGCGCGCCGAGGGGCCGGGGGGGGGTGCCCGGGCCCCCTCCTGGCTGCCCGCTTCCAGACAGAGTGGAAGCCCCCCTGGACTATTGCCCGTGGCGAGCGACTGTGCGCGCCCCCTGGTGGCGGCCGGCCGGGCGGGCTTCCCCAGTCTCCTGCGCGGAGTGACCGGGAGCGGGTGTCCCTGGGCACGTCCAGAGTGCTCCTCCCTCCCCGTGGAGCATCCACCTTCTCGGACACACCTGGGAGAAATTTCGGACACCAGTGTAAATTCAAAGAGCTTTGCAAAAGACCTACCTCAGGCTGAGCGGCTGAAGCCCCTTTCCAGGGCGGGCAAACAGGATGGGCGGCATATAAATATTTAAATAAATAAATAAAAATAAATGGGCGAGGCGATAGAAGACCCCTGGCCTGTGCTTGCTCGTTCATGTGCCGAAATCCCCATTCAAGCCTCTAGACCCCTGTGCTCACTCGCCCTTTCCAAAGCTGAAAGCAGTGCCAGAGGGTGCCCTCCTGAGGTGGGGCAGGGGACCCACTCCCGGCTGGCTTTTCTCCACCTCGCAGATGGGCTCCATCCATCTCCCCATCCTAATCAAATCAGACAGCCCCAAACCCTTGGGACGCGGAGTTTCTGACGGCCGCCAATCAATCAGAGAGCAGCGTGAAGAGCTCCGGCGTGCCAGCTGCTCCATTCATCCACCAATCGATGGCACCGTAATTAAGACACCGTATCATCCATCTTCATCGCCCCCACCACCTGACGTGCTGCCAGAGAAACCCTCGTTAACGGCTCCCGGCCTTCAGGGCTTAATTTGCCGAGATGGCCTGGCCAGAGACACCTGCCCTGCAGCTCCTTTCGTGGTCCCAGGTCAGCCCCGCTCGCCCCACACTAGCTGGCCCTTCCAGAGGGGAAGGCTGAAGGCCGAGGCTGCTGCCGTTCCCTCCTCGGGGGCAGGGAGCAAGGGACACCTGGAGCACAAAGGGCGCTAGTCTCACTCGGAGGAGAACCCAGGCCCGGTCTGCTGCCCCGGCTCCCTGGGATAAATCCAGCACCCCGATGGGAGCCCGGACCGGAGGTGCAGCTCTGCCCAACGAGCCGGTTTTCCAAGCAAGCCCCGCCAGGCCGGACGGCTCTGGACTTCACCGCGGGCGACAGGCTTCGGTGCAGAAGGAAGGAGCGCTGCACTCCCCAGAGGGCCACCCCGGGATCTCGGCCGGACTGGCACTGCAGAATTCCTTCCCATCCCAGCTGGGGGGGCGGGATTGCTTTGCTAGGCAATTCCTCACCCACCTGCTGCTGGGAGAGGCGCAGGCCACCTGTTTGAAAGCAAGGAGCAGGAGGAAGGCGAGAATGATGGATCGGCGGCCTTTAAGCATATACAGAGTGATTTAGCTTCCGCAGTAACAACTGCATCTCACGGGGAGCTCCATATTGCAACATTCGGTGTGTTTTGAAGCGTTCGGGAAGGTAGAATCCAGGAATGTTCCAGAATCCTGGACGATGCCAAAAGAAAGTATTTGAAATAAGACGAAGAACCGCAGCGGCGTCGTGCGCCTCTTGACCTGGCGGGGAGCCACACAGAGCATTTCCGCTTATGCAGGAGTGTGGCTGAGGGGCCTCTGCAAAATGCATTTGTCCCGGTGGAGCGCCGGCTAAGAAACTCTCTTGAAATGTGGCCGCGTGTCCCACACAAAGGCAGGGCGGGAGCAGGAGCCGCTGGAAGGGGGATCCCTGCAGGGAAGTGGGTCTTTGAAGAAGCTGGCGGGTTTGATCCGTTCGGCTGGACACAAGTGTGACGGAGTGGAGAACACGATTTCTTTATGTTGAAGTAAATGAAAACGGACAGCTCCTGCTCTCTCACGAAAAATCGTGAAAGAATGGGGAGAGAAGAAGGGGGGGCTGCCTGTTGCCAGCTTCCCATGGGGCTGAGTCAGGGGGATCGGTTCCCCACGCCGCGCACCCGAAGCAATCCAGGGGAGGAGGGCAGCCCCCTCCTGGGCCAGCTGTCCCAAGAGGAAATGGCTCCAAAGACAAGGTGATGAGATTTCCTTCCAAGTAGTCATGCGTATCAGCCAGGCGTCATGTGGCTTGGAAGTGTTCCTAGCGCGGATCGTTGCCCCGCCGGCACAGTGATGGGAGTTAAGGGAAGAGAGCGGGAGGATGTGCCGGATGCACTTCCCACCTTGCTCCTTCGCCGTTGTGCCGGACAGCCTAAGAGTGATGCTAGTCATACAATCACAGAACAGAAGGGCTGGAAGGGGCCATGAAGGCCATCCAGTCCACCCCCTGCTGTTGCAGGACACCAAGTCACAGCATCCCTCTCAGAGGGCTGCCCAGTTTCTTCTTGAATGTCTCCAGTGTGGGAGCTGCAGCGCTCCAGTCCACGATGCATCCCCACATCCTCCCTTGCCCTGTTCAGTCTGAGTGGGCCGGTAAATGTTGGGGCGCCCCACGGCTGGTGCCAGCACGCCATCCTCTTCCTCTGGATCTGGGCTTGGAGCCGCGAGGGAGGGGGCGGGTGCGTGGAGCGTGGAGCGGGGTCTGACGCAAGCGCGATTCTGTCCTGAAAGCTAATGAAGTGTTAACCAGCTTGCCTTTGATAAAGATTAATTTCTTGGCATCCGTCCTCATTATGCACATGTATTTGGGAATGTAAATGAGCCAATGCGGATTCGTGCCTCTTCTTGTGCCCGGATCCTTCCCTACCCAGCACCACCCGTCCAGGTCAGGCTTCTGCAGCTGGGCAGGGGGGAAGTGACACCCCGGCCAGAGAGTGACCCCCGACATGCACAGGGGTGCCCCTTTCCCAGCCCCGCCTCACGTAGCCCTCTCCTTGGCTAACCCCAGGCCACCCGTCTCCAGAAGGAATATTTTGCCCTTCTTGGGGTGGGGTGGGGAAGCCGCATGGCGGGGGGGGGCAGCCACGGAGCCTGGAGCCGTGACTCGATTTGGGTCAGTCCAGAGGAGTGCGTGCCTGTCCCGGGACTGCTGGAAAAAGCGACCCGATTTCTTCCCCGGGAGGCTGCAGAGAGCCGCCGCAGCAGGCAGGCCTCCGCGGGGAGGGTCCAGCTCGGGGTGACTGCTGGGGCCCCAGGCTTGGGGGGCGCCGGACTCGGGGGCATCTCCCAGGGACTGTGGTGAGTGCTTCCGTCCCTGCTGTGGGCCCCTGCCCTCCTCCGCTCCCCCCAGAGTGGAAGGAGCAGCTCCTCGTGGGCCACAGCCGCCCAACTCAAACCGCCAGCCCTGGATGACCAGGGAACACCACGAGAGACTGTGCTTCTGAGCACATGCAGAGCCCCTTTCTGCTGCAACCACAGCAGGACTGGTGGGCCGCGTGTCTCTGTGTGGTTCCCACCAGCCCCCCTCCCGGGAGACCTGAAGCGATGCCCGGAGCACGTGCCCCTCTGCCCCTGAGCGAGTACCTGCGAGTGGGCGAGCGAGAGCGAGCGTGGGGGGTCGCCGGACAGGCCCGCGCCACGGGCTGGACTGGCTCCGGCAGCCGTGTCTTCTTACCCTCCGAGCGCCGAGCGTGTCAGCCAGCTCGCGGATATTTTTATCGGGATCGCCATGGCAACGGCAGTTCACATCTTACATGACATTGCCTTTTCTTTCTTTCTTTCTTTCTTTCTTTCTTTCTTTCTTTCTTTCTTTCTTTCTTTCTCTCTCTCTCTCTCTCTCTCTCTCTCTCTCTCGCTCGCTCGCTCGCTCGCTCCTTGCTTGCTTGCTTGCTCGCTCGCTCGCTCGCTTGCCTGCTTCCTTCCTTCCTTCCTTCGTGCGGAGGTCTGACCGAGGGACGGGGAAGGGGCCAGGTGAGAGCACAGCGTCCGAGGACCACTGGGCGCCTCCTCCTCGCCAGCCGCCACGGAGGGGCCTGAGCGGGCAGCGCACCCTGTCCAGGAGAGCCCTTCCTTCCTTCCTTCCTTCCTTCCTTCCTTCCTTCCTTCCTTCCTTCCTTCCTTCCTTCCTTCCTCCCTCCCTGGCTCAGAGGAAAGAGGGCGGGCTGGCCGACGGGGGTCTGGGCTCCAGAGCTCGCTTGCTGCAGCATCCCCGGAAGAGCTCGGCCCCTTCCCACTCCCCCTGGACCGACTCCTTTGCTAATAAGTCATCCCAACTTTCTACCGCTAGAAAGGCGGGAAGAGTAAACACGGCAAAAAGAGCCACGTTCTACCAGAACAAGAACCGTAGGGAACCCAGCTGTGCAGGTCGGACGCTACGTGTTGGCTTTGCTCGCATTCGCATTGTGTTTACTGTGATATATTTTGTTGTGAACAAAACCCAGTTGTTTACAGAGCATCGAACAAACTCGGGGCGGTGAATCAATTTGTGCCGTGCAACCTTTATGGATGCTGCTCTTTGCCCCAGACTTGGAGCTAAAGCCGGATACAAAGGGAGACAGGTCTGTCTGTCCAGCCGCCCGTCTGCCCGTCCGTGTACAGCCACTCAAAAGCCTCAGGATGCGACACAAAAGCCTTGCCCGAGACCCTTGGGAAGCGGTGGCGCAAAGACACGAGTTCTGCGAAAGGGGATCCGTGAGCCGCCGAGGTTCAGTTGCATTCGCTCGTGTGTCCCATGCGCACACGTGTACACATGCGCACCCACACGGAGAGTCTCTCCCCGTGAGCAACTGCAAAAGCACAGAAATCAAGCAGGGGTGATGGGAAGCAATTGTATGGGGCAACAAGGCCCTGCCATTAGTCTCCATCTGCCCCGGCCACGCTCCGCTACCAGGCCCCCTTGCATTTCAAGCGGCGCTTTCAGGTCCGAGGGGAGCCGCCGCAGAGCCTGGATAACTGTGGCAGCGGCAGACACGCTAAGCAGCTTTCTCGGCACTGGAAAATGCCTCCCGATGGGCAGCGGTGCGGGGAGGCCATGCACTGCCTCGCCGGCTACACAACTCCGTGCCCGCGGCTCCACTCGGGCTCGCTTCGCCAGCCCAGATCTGAATTCTCTGCATCCCCATCTCTCTCCCTCGCTCTTGCAGCCTTCAGGAGGCTGTTACTATGCACTTCCCTTCCAAACGCAAGCGCTGATTTATTTAAACGTCCGTTTTAAAATGGTGCACTCAGACGAACTTTGAAGCTCGGCTGAACAGAAAAGTATGCCAGACGTACATTTATATATCTGTTTTGCAAAATCGGACTCGGCAAGCCTTTGGGGCGCTGTTGCTGAGCAACGGAACGAAACACGAGGCCAGAAGGGGAAACGTGCTCTTGTCTGCTTGCCCCCAATAAAATCAGAACAAGCAGCAAAGGAGAGGTCAGGTGTGCAGCCTGACATCTTTGGGACCTGGCGGTTAGTGCCTGCTGGAGCCAGGCATCCGCGGATGGACACAAGCTCCCCCTCATCTCTGGCTCTGCGGCCGAGATGCGCTGGGATGTTTCCGAGCGTTCCAGCGGCTCAGGAAGTTCGCTTTTCTGCCCACGGGATCATCTGCATTCAAGATGCAGGCGGAAGAACTGGGCCTGCTGGTCGGAGCAGTTCAGCCAGAAGGGAGCAGACGAGCTCGGTGGCTTGGTCGTCATGGGACTCTTGGTAGCCTTGGCTTCTTTTACTGACAGACAAACGCAGCCTCACACCCGAGCAGAGAGGAAACCCAGGTGCTCGAACTCCCTGGCCGGTGGGGAAGCAGAAGGCCGACTGGGTTGCAGTGGGCAGAAATGAGTCATTTTGCCCCACTCGGTTGCATCATTGTTCCAGGCATATGCTCGGCACCGCCTTCCACGCCTCCCAGAATTTAATTCCAGAACTGCCGTCTGATTGCAGCCTGCAGTCCCTGCCATTCCTGGCGTCTCGCCCCGCCTCACCCCCCTTTCTAGTTTATTTAAAATATTTCTTAGTTGTCATTCGCGGCAGGAGCCCAAAGCAAGAAAAGTCATATACGAACACCCCATGCATCTTTGGAGTGTTGTCAATGCACACGGAGGAGCGGGGGTGGGGAAGAACGCACAAGTGGACTGACATAGCCCTCCCCAACCGGACGCCCTCCGGATCGGGGACTACAACTCCCATCATCCCCACCCAGCACAGCTGTTTGGGGTTTGGTGTCCCTGGGCCTCCCCACTCGGCATGCCAGGGGTCCGAGCGTCTTCCATCCAGGCACAGCTCACACTTGACCCCCTGCGCCCTGCGTTCCTTGCCGCGATTCCTGCTGGATCGTGGCCGCTTCATCCTTTCCACACCCACAGCCCCCCCCCCCCCCCCAGTGAAGGCATCGCCCTGTTCACCACCTGCCAACCTGCAGGAAAAAGCAGATGCCCCGTTCGGTAAACGGCTGTAAATTTCCGTGCATTTCTTAAACGCCATAAAATCTGTGCCAGTAAATTTACCAGTCCTGGAGTTTATTGATGCTCACCTTTTTTTCCTTTCAGCGGCAATAAATCATATTGACAGCAGAATAATAAACAGTTGAGCAGCTATTGATGCCTGACGGATAATTATTTGGTACAAAATTGCTGTGACAACTGCTCGCTGGCTTTGCTTTGCTTGTTTAAAGGAAGGGGGTCAATCGGTTCTCTTTTCTTTGGTAAGGGAACAAGATGCGGTCTGGGGTCTTTGCTCCTTTGAAGGGGGTGGGCTGCAAAGGCGGCGGGAAACAGGCCAGGGCCGAGAAGCAGACGAGGGAGCGAATGCACACGCGGCACGTCCACCAGGTTCACCCTTTCTAAGTGTCCGAGGAGTGCAAATCCAACTCATTGGAGCAGCGTGAAAGCTGAGCCAGTATTGTCCCGCACTCGCTCCGGGGAACACGGGAAGCTGCCCCGAATGGAGCCAGAGGGGCCTGCACGGCCAGCATGGGCTGGCAGCAGCTTCCTTCGCAGGGGATTTCAGGAAAAGCTCTTCCAGCCCTGCCTGGAGCGCCAAGAGACTTCCTGCCTGTAGACCACCCATCCCGCCAGCTTACTCCAGCCACCCTCCACGTGGGTTGTGGCATCTCGCGCACTCCGGCTCCCTGGCTGCTGCGGCGCACACAGCCTGCACGGTCCTGGGGACCCCCCACCCCCCCATGTGGAAATGGGTCCGGAACGCTCCAGCGCCCCTTTCTGTTGCTCCTTCTGAGTCTCTCTTCAAGTGTCGTCCTTCAGTGCCTGGACAGCGGGAGGAGGGGTGGATCGGGCCGGGGGTCCGCCGGGAAGGCAGCAGTGCTCCGAAGCAGCCCTCCCCAAGGCCCCAACCCACCATGCCACGCGCAGGGCAGAATGATGAGCAGGCCAGAAAAAGCTCCTCAAGGCAGGCTTTTTCAAAATCGCCCTCTTTTCAATGGGACTTTACCCCTGTATTAGGGTTAGGGGTGTGCCCCAGGGTAGGGTTAGGGTTAGGAAAACGAGGTGTCCTGGCAGGAGTGTGGTGGGTGCGCCGCTCCTGCGGGTGCTCCTGAGCCCCTTCTGCCCCTCTGGGCCAAGGCCTGTCCTGCTCGGCTCTGTGGGGCAGCCCCCGTTCGCCAGGCTCCGGGCGCCACTAGGGGAGGGACAGGAGATGCTTTCGGTTGTCTGGGGAGCTGTGTGCGCATCCACCAAGGAGCAGCTGTGGCAGCAGGAAGCAGTGCGAGAGCACCAAGGGGATGTGGGGTCCGCTCAGTCTCCCTCGCCCCGCATCTCTGGCCCTCGAGTCCGCGAGGGAGACCGTGAACTCCAGGGCGGCTGTGCATGCGACTCACCTTCCATCTCAATGCCAGAATCTGCTCCCAGCGAAGTGCGAATTGGCAGTTTCTTCAAGGGGAAAATAGACCCTCCACAGGCAGCAGCAGTGTACCTTTTGCATCCTGGATGCAAAGGGCATCCACAAAGAGAAGATCCTTCCCTTCCCTGCTGCTTGTCAGCGCCCCAGGGGCGTCTTTCTGGGTGCTCTTAAATACAGAAGGCCGGCCTGCTGTGCAAGGCAGAGCCCGGTCTTCGGAACCCTTCCCAGTGCAACGACGGGGATGCATCAGAACTTGCCGGAAGGATCCACCCACCGCACATTGCGCAGACAGTGCAGGGGCCCAGCTTCAGTCGCTGTGAATCTAGGAATGTTTTTGAGCATGCACGAAGTGCTTCTCTCATATCGTGCACAACCACAACCAACCTCATATCTGGGATGTGAGGGAGGGGAGTTTCTGTCCCGGACTCTTGGCTTCCTCCCCACCGTTAGCCGGGCACCCTGCATCTTGGCAGGGCAGCTGTGTTAAAGCCAAAAGAGCCCTGTGGCTCTGCCCCGAATGGGAGCCCGAGTTGTGCAGGCCGGAGCCACGATGCTTCCGGGGGGGCGGGGGGGCGTGTTGTTTAGCTGCACCGGAGCAAAGGCCTTCGCAGCTGATCCATCTCCGCCCCCGCAAGCGGATTTCCCTTGCCAAGCGAAAGGACGGGAGGAGGAGTGGAAAAACAGGGGGGTTGAAGCTGGGAGATGCCCTGATCTGGTCTCCATGTACAGCACCGTGACCGAGCAGCGGACCCTTGTCAGGCAGCACCTTCACCCGGCAGGGGCGGCTTCTGTCTCCCGGTGCCGCCGCCATGATGGATCTGCGGCCTTTCGGATGCCACAGGCCCGGTGCTGCTCCCGCTCTGGGCTCGGCCGGGGCTCCTCCGCAGATCTGTGCCCTGCCTCTTACCTGCCTCCGGGAGGGAGCGGCTGGGCGATTTAGGGCTTTCAGCCGTTCTCTTGCCAGGCGGCGTGTGCTTCTGACAGCTTTCGATTGCTTGTCGGTCCACTGCTCTGCACGCGTTTGTGGAAAATCAGATTCTATATATTTAAAACATAAATCAACACGGATGCTTCCAACGCAGTGCCTGCCGCCACCGCCGCTCCTCGCGCTGCTGCCGGCTTTAGGCAGCCTAGCTCGGCCCCGGCGGGCAGCAGGGATGCTCGTGCGTGGCAGCCTTCCCCGCTCGCCTCGTGCCAGCTCGCCTGGCTTGATGGATGCCGGCTTTGCCCTGCGCTGCCCTGCGCCATCAGGATGGGCGCCCGAAGAAGATGAATGGTGGGCGGACGCATTCGCTCCCGGTGTAGGATGCTGCGGGGGCGGGGGCTGAAATGGGAGCGCGGCGCACCAGAGGCACTCGGCCCCTTCCCTGCTGCTGCACATGGCGCACGGCTTGTGGCTCCGAGTGGAGCTAATTCATCCAGACTGGCAGCATTTCGCAACCTTCCGAGCTGCCGCCTCGAGGGGCAAGCGCAGCTTCTCCGGCTCCCGGCTGCCCCGGGTGGACACCACCTGCCACTTGGCTTCTGCTGCAGCTCAGTGGCGCAGCTCGGGAAAGCCCCCCCCCCCACAAAATACAGGGGCAAGGGACCCCTCCCGGGTTTGGGCCACCCCTGCTCGTTCTGCTCTCGTGGGGCCCAGGCACCTGCCCCAGAGTTGGGCTCGCTGCTGTCCACACCTGGTCCTCGTTTCTCAGGCGCCCCCCACCCCCTGTGAGCACCATGCTGCAGACCCTCCCCACCACCCCCTGGATGAGCTGTGCAGACTCCCTCCCGAGAAAGCCCCGCACAAAAGCCATCCTCCTGCCCAAAGGGAAGGCCCCTTCTCTCCCCAGGAAAGCCGAGTGGAGTGTGGCGACCGCAAGCTCCCGGCTCAGCCGGCCCCCACCAGTCGCCCAGTGCAGCCCTCGTGCCCACCGGGGGTCCGCACGCCTCTGCCTGGCCGCTTGGCACCAGTCCTCAGTCCTTCAGTGGCTTTCTGCCCACCGGGCACTAGCCTCCCCCACTCCGAGGCCGAAATGCCTCCCCGCTAGGGCTTGCTCTGGGGCAGCGTGCCAGGCCCCGCAAGCTTCTCCGCAACGGAAGGTGGCCCTTGGGCGGGAAGAGATCCGGCAACCCCGCTGCGAACGCTGCTCCCCTCCCCTCCCCCTTGTGCTTCGTCTGCTCTGCCTCCAATAGTCTGGGGGAGGCAGCAGAACTGCAAGGAGCATCTTCTCAACAAGGGGGGGGGGTCCCTGTGCCCTGGCCCCCCCCCGGGGACCACTGCTTCCAGCTCTTGGATGGGGCTGAGCCCCCCTTGGATCCAGACAATGCCTTCCCTTCGGACATCTTTTGCTCGGGGTCTGCCCTGCCCCGTTTCGGCATGAATGGGCTGAGAGGAGCTGCCCACGAGGAGAGGAAGAGGAAGAGGAAGAGGAAGAGGAAGAGGAAGAGGAGAGGCGAGCCACCACCCTCCACTGATTTCCAACTCCGTTTATTAGAAAACTGCAGACTTGGTCTAGAAAATCCGAAAGCGCTCCATAGAAAACGGGCCAGGAGGGAGTCCAGTAGAAACAGGGCCAGGGAGAGGGGGGAGGGCCCCCCGCAGGCAGAGCGTCTCCCCAGGCAAGGGCTGGGTTTACCGCCCGCCCTTCCCTGCGACTGGCAGCACCATTGCGGTGAGCGGGCGGAGGCACGGTGCAGGGCCCGGCGACTCCACCTGGAGAGGAGAGGAGAGGAGAGGAGAGGAGAGGAGAGGAGAGGAGAGGAGAGGAGAGGAGAGGAGAGGAGAGGCAGCTTTAGACTCCTCGGAGCGCTGGAATTCAAGGTCCCAGCAAACACGCCGATCTGACAAGGGGAAGGGGTGGTTTCCACCACCTCTGAGCTGGGGCCCGGCAGGCCAGGCCTCTGGGTCCGAGCACCAAGGGCTGACTGCAGCCACGCGCTGGGGAGGGACTGGTGCCCAGTGCAGCATCCCGTGGTCCGTGCAGGAGGCAAACAAGACCTCGCAGAGCCCCGACTGGCTGGAGCTGCGTCTACCGCGACCGTCTTGGAGGCCGCCTCGGCAGGAAGCGAACGCCAACAGCGGGCAGCACCCGAGGGCTGGGCCTCGTGGCGCTCTGAGCATGCCCAGGGGCCCCTGCTGGAGGACTTTGAGCTCTCCTCACAGGCCTTGCAAGCAGGGACTGCGATCCCACCCACCCCACATTCCCCACCCCGTGGCACCGCGTCCTTTGCCCGGGGACAAGGAGGGGACGCCTCCCTTGCGGCCGCCCGCCAGGCCCTGCCAGCGCACAGGCCGCCTTGGCAGTGGTTGCCACCTGATCCCCTGCTCCCTGCTCCTGTGCCGATCTGGCGCCGGGAAGTCCAGCTGGTGATGCTTTTCCGCCTCATTTCCCCTCGTTGGGCTGCTGCTAACGAGCACGGCCAGAAGTGCTATTGGCAACTCCGGTCACATGCCGTTAGCCACAGGCTGCCGTGCGGCGCTTAAACGAGGGGGGATGCGCCTGTTGGTGGCTTTTTGTGTTTCCTGGCATGGCGATGAAACCAATTCTCCAACCGTGCGCTTGTGCCAGCCCCGTGCTCACCTTCCCCACCCAGGACACGTGGTGGGAACCTTCGCTGCCCACGAACCTATCTTCCACTGTTTCCAAAGCCAGGAGGGGGATCGGTCGGGGGTTCGGTACATACCGGGGGGAGATTATTGTCCTGGGGTACATTATCAGTGGCTCAGAGCATTCTCTGCAGCTCTGCGCTGCATGGTGCCGTCGGCTTTGCTCGCGGCCGCGCATTTACCTGCAGGCGCGCAACAGCCGGGACGGTAACATTTCCCACTCAAAAATTTAGCTTCCAGGGATCCTGCGGAGGCAGCGCAGCCGCAGCGCACGGCCAGCACGACCCGCTCAGCAAAGTGCCATTTTGAACGGCCAGAAGGCCAATCTCTAGTGTGCGCAAGGGACCGTGCGTTCCCACATCTATGAAGCGCTGCTGGTGCAGGGAGGCATCGGGGACGCGCGGGGCAGGCGGGGGCATCAGTGCCGAGCTCCTGCACAGCAGGCTGCTTTCAAGAGGCCGTGGCAGCCCTGCCCGGCCTGGAGACCCCGTGCGCTGCAAGACAGCTGCGGGTCGATGCGTCTGGAGGGTGCGCCCCTGGGAAGGAGCCAGGGTGGTGTGGTGGCTAAGAGCCCGGGACTGGGACTCAGGTGATCCGAGTTCGAGTCCCCGCGCGGCCATGGAGCCAACTGGGTGCCTTTGGGCCAGTCACAGACTCTCGGCCCAGCCTACCTCACAGGGTTGTTGTTGTGGGGATGAGATGGAGGAGGAGAATGAGGTAAGCTGCCTTGAGCCCTTTGTAGGAAACAGGCAGGATACAAATCGAAAAAAATAAAAATAAGGACCCTGCCAAGAGGGGCCCTCAAAGAAGTCCCCCCGAAGCAGGAAAAGCGCCCCCGCCACACTTCTGCCCCCTGGGAGGGGAAGAGGCCTCACACCTCAGGGTTCCAGTCTAGTCTTGCTCTGTTCCCACCGTGGGGGGCCCCACCGAGCTCAGATCTTGACGTCCGTCCATTCGCTGCCATTCTTCCTCTCGCCAGCAGGTGGCATCAGCTGAGGATCTGCACAGCCAAACAACGTGGGGGGGGGGGAGGATGAGGAAGGTTAGGGAAGGCCGGAGGATGCAGGTCCTTCCTCCCCTCGCCCCTCAGAGGATGCTCCAGCTCTGCACTACGAGGGGCGCAACAGACGTGTCCACTCATAAAGGAAACAGCGACACTCGCTCAACCCCTCCTTCCTTCATAGCTACTAAAGACACGGGAGTTTTCTTCCAACAAGCAAGCACTTCAGCCTGTGCTATGCACACCTCCGCATCAAGTTTCTAGTCCTTAAGGACCTCCACTTTTCTGCTCCTGGCACTGTATTCTCCCTTTCTCCCCACCCAAGCAGTCACAAGCCCCTCTTTCCCACCCCGCCTGCCCCTGCTAATTCCACATTACGATAATTTCAGTCAAGGCTACTTTCCTTGACGCTGCAATCGCCACTGCTCCTCTCCACAGGCACAACGGCGTTGCTTCCACAGCGCAGGCCAAAGGCAAGATTTCCGTAAAAACCGTAATCCAATTCCCAGCCCCGGGGGGGGGGGCAGTGGGAGGGGCAGTCTCCCTTCCAGCGGAAATGAAAATATTTGGAATTCCACCCACACATCAGAAACCCGGCATCCAATTTTGAATGTCGAATTTCTCTGGGAATTTTAAACCCACAAGCCACAGAACGTTTTGATGGGTCCGACTCAGGCATCACTGAAGTAGACTGACTTTCTCGGGTGTCCGATACATTTCATGGGTTGTCGACACTGGAACTCGGCACAGCACAGCGGCCATCCAAAGCTCCAGCGCATCGAGGCATGGACTCCCCCGGCCTTGGCAGCTGAGGCAGGCGCATGCTCTGGAGAACTACGGCCCATGTGTCCACCGCCAGGAGCGAGGCGTGGGGAAGACAGCAGAGCGCCACTGCGGGAGGGGGCTATCGTGGCTACTAGCCCTGCGGGCTCCGGGCACCCTCCTCCACGAGCGGGGGCCTGCCTGCACACAGCCGCTGCCAAGGAGCGTGGGCGGGGGGGCCTCGCACCCATCCTGCCGGAGGGATCCTGGGGCCGGCCGGCCGCCACCGTGTGTACGGAGTGCCAGGCTGCAGGGGCCTTCGGCCTGATCCAGCAGGGCTGCGCTGCTTCCGTCTTCGAACGCTTCAAGCCCTCTGCTGTGTCCTGCGTGCCCAGCCCCGGGGGAAAGCCGTGAGAGGTCCGGCTGAGTAGGAAGGCCCGGCCCCCAGCCCCAGCCCGCCTTCTCCCGGCCCTAAGCCTGCCTCGAGCGAGCGGGTGGGCGTCCGTGTGGGTGGCTGACAGAAGGCAACTGACTTCTGAGGACGCCTTGGGTACACAGCACCCGCTTCCCACCCGCCTGCTGCGCAAGCAGAGCTCTGCCGCCGCGGCACACGCGGCTCTGAGACATCGCGTGCTTTGGCCAAACGGCTCGGCCAGCGTGCCCAGGCATCCGGGGACTCGCTTTTGGCTCGGCTCGCTCCCTGGCCAGGCCAAGCACGGGAGAGGTCCGGCAGAGGGAGCCGGCTCTGGCCGGATCGTCACAGCCACGAGGGCCACGTGAGGTGGCCCCTTGCCATGCGCGCGCTCCCCTCTGAATGTGGCCAGGTGCCCATCCTCTGCTGGGGAGCGCGGCTCCCCAGCCCGTGCGACGCACCCCTTCCCCGCCTTACCTTGCTCTTCCGCTCTGGCGTCCTCGCCTCCCGCCCCGCAAGAGCTGCCATGGAGGTCCAGGCTAGTCCGTGACCATCTCCTCCTTCGGGGAGAAGGGGCCCGCTCCACTGCCAGCTCGGAGGGGTGGGAGCGCAAGCCCTTCTCGCAGTCCTTGCCCAAGGCCGGGACGCTGCAGTCCCGTCCCAGCCGGGGCGCCGCCGAGCTGTCCACGGCCCACCCCTCCGGTTTCGAGGCCGAGCAGGGCACGGAGCGGGCGGGGGGCGCCTGGCTGCCGTTGGTCTGCGAGTAGACGTTGCTGACTTTGGCTTTCTTGTGCTCCTCCTGGCCGCCGTAGACCTTGTAGCGGATCATGAGGATGATGATGAAGACCAGGACAGAGGCCACGATGATGCCGCCGATGATGATGATCATGGTGCCGCCCAGGAACTGGGTGTGCAGCGAGTGGCACTGCGGGGCGTCCTGCGGGGTGCGGAACTGGACGCAGCCCAGGCTGCGCGTGGCCGTGAGCGCCGTCACCCCGTCGTCGTAGACGGCCAGCACGCACAGGTGGTAGTCCCGCCCGGAGGCCAAGTCCTTCACCAGAAAGGCTTTGCTGGACGGGGGGATCATCCTGGCGGGAAGGGAAGGGGGGACACGGCAGATCACTGGAACAGCCTGCTGCCGAGCCAGCCCTTCTGCCCCCCCCCCGGGCTCGCTTCGCCCCGCGGGTGCCAAACCGCCTTCCCTGGGGGCCGCATTCAAGTTCAGAGACGCTCTCTGCACGCCAAACGGATTCCCGCACAAAAGCGAACACCACAAAATCACACACACGACGCACAAACGCGGGCGCGCAGCACCAAAGCCAGGCTGAAACCGCCCGCCGCTTTATTTTGCAGGACTGCCTTGGGGCAGAGAGGCAGGCTAGGAAAGCATTAATTAATTTATATAGAGATAACTGTTTCAGTGAAAACAAGATGCCGCATTTTATCAAATTGGCAGGAAGCCTGGCAGGCCCCACAGAGGATCTGAGAGCCTGGGCACCACAGTGGGAAGACGGACCCCCGGGAAGCAGTGTCTGGGGCACTGCTCACTTCCCACGTGGGAGCAAACGGGCTCCCTGGCCCCAGCCCGGGGCCCTCCAGCCACGCCAGATCCCCATTCCTATCGTCCCCAGCCTGCACACACACCGTCCCCGCCTCCTCCTGCTGTGCACCGGCCCGCACAGACGCACAAGCACAAGCACAAGTGCACGCGAGGGCCGTGCTCGGTTTCCGCACCGTAAGTAGGTCACTTAACATTAGCCGCTTCTTTCCGGCCAAGCGGGCAGGCAGGCAGGCAGGCTAGTTCTGGGCCAGCTGCCAGGGCGTGGGGGCAACCCGAGGGACTCGTCCCAACAGCCTCTTTGCGATTCAGCAGCTCCGAGCAGGGGGCGTGGAGGAAGAGCTCAGCAGAAGGGAACGCAGCCGAGGAGCCGGGGAGGGGCAGCGGCAGGGCGGGCAGAAGATGCGCCTGAGTCTGCGCCAAGATCTTGGCATCGCCCGGCCTCTGCGAGGCGGCTGGATTCTCTCCACCGGAACCGCCTTCCTGCGGTCTTTCCATCGAGCGAGCGGGGACTGCAAGCTCCCTGGGGCAGAGGCTGTGACTTGTCTGTGACATCTGGAGACCGCCCCCCATCAAAGTCTATTTACAGAAACATTCGGGGAAGCCACAACACGCAATTCGCATTAACACAGAACAGAGGTGGAAGCAGCCGGCCAAGACCACACACCAGGACAAAACGCAGGTCGCTTCGCTCGGATGCCTCAGCCTGGCACTCTCCAGGTACGCAGGACTGCAACTCCCGGGGGATGGGCATGATGGGAGTTGCAGTCCATGCACCTCGAGGGGGCCAAGTTGCAGGAGGCAGCTTCACACCCTCCAAAAGGGACCCAAAGAACGCCGGACGGGCGGTTCAGGACTTGTTACGCCCGCCCCGTTGCGTCTCCTGGGTCGTCAGGCGGCCTCAGTTCCGTCAGCTGGACTTGTTTCCCTGGGAAAATAGGCTTTTGTGCCCGTGGGCCATTTGGAAATGCGCGCACGCACAAATCCCGCCCTCCCAAAAAAACCCAACGCTTCGGCCTGCCCTGGGAAAGGCGCCTCTTCCCTCGATCCCAGCCCTTCCATGGTTGCAATGTGGCAGAATCCGGGACGGTCAGCAGAATCCGCACGGCTCAGGCGAGCTAAGCTGGTCTGGCGTGGGCCCCCCGGGCAAGAGTCACAGAGAGTGGTGCCCACTTGTATCCGGGGCAGACGCCTCAGGCACCGCTCAGGACACAGGAGCGACTGTACGGACAAGGCGGCCCAAGCAGCGGAGCCGGGCCAGAGGGCTGGAGCACCCAGCAACCAGCCTCCAGGAGCAGAGGGCCCCCGTGCGTGGCGGCCCTGTATGGGAGTGCTCTCTCGTCCCCCCGAAAGCCCCCGCGGCCACCGCCCTGTGGCCAGTGGATGCGAGCAGGCTAGCCACAGAGAAAGGGGCACCCCACTGCGCCCACAGGCATGCCTCGTGGGTTGCAGTGGGTCTCTGTCCCCGGAGGTGCCCTCCCCACTCTCGACCTGCACCAGCTGCGGCCTGGAAGACAGAGGGACCTCTTCGGGGCGGCTGGGGGTGTTCCAGGGGTCGAGGGAGGCCCTGACACACTGCCAGCTGCCCCCGAACCCAGGCGGTGCCCCAGACCCTCCTCCTCGTGGGGTAGGCAGCCGTCAGCGTTCCTCGAGGCCACCCTCCCCTCTGCACACCCCCTGCCCTCCATGAGCTTTCAGGCAGCTACATAGGAGGCTGCCCCAAGTTGCTGGCCACCTCCCCCCCATGGCCGGGGGTAGCGAGTCCGTGGCTGGATGATGCGCTGCTGGAGGAACGCCCCTTTCCGCTGCCTTCGCAATTTCCGAAGCGCTCTCCTGCGCGCGTCACCTCCAAACGGATGCGGCGTCGCTTCAAAGGCCACCGATAAGCGCAGCCCATTTCAATTAGTTTGGGCGCCGCTGCTACTGAAACAGATCCTGGCTTCTCTTATCTCGACTTTGATATACTTCTCTCCACTGTCTTCGTTCCTTGTAGTGCAGAGCATTTATTACCCGTAATTTGTACTCTGCTGAGATTTTTCGCGTCCTCGCCGCGCAACCCATGAATCCCTGGCAGGAGGGCTGCTTGGGCTGGTTACAGTCTGGTGGCCTTTGGGGCCACCAAGCCCATCATCCCCAGCTAGGCTGAGGTGGGGAGAGTTGCGGTAGGACATGTGCGAGGGTGCCAGGTTCTGGAATTCGGCGCCCCCAGAGGGAGGGGCACCAAATGACAGGCTCAGGATCCCGGCTGGGCATCGGGAGACGATTGGAGCAGGCACAGCGGAGCCAGTGACCTGGGGGGGTGGAGGGCCCCCCCAGCCTGGAGGCATGCAAGAGGCAGCCGGGCGGCCCCCCGAGAGGGATGCTTGGACCTACGCTGAGCAGGGGTTGGTCCTGGGCCCCCCACTCTGCTCTGCTCTGCTCTGATTTTACGATTCTGTGGCCAGGACCGTGTGCATATTAAGCATGTAATGAAGCTGCTACTAAGAATAACAACAATAAGAACAGCAGTCCACTTCCCATGCCAAGCAACCCGAAATCCAGCGCATGATGCAGCCAGATACGGCGACCTGCACATAATCGTGCAACTCGCCGGCGTGGCTGTGTTTGCTCTGCGTGGGTGAACTTTCCGCCTTTCCGCCCGTGCGCGAATGATGCCACTTCTTGGGGAGCGAGGCAAGACAAGAGACACAGCTTCTGAGATGCCGCAGTGAAGTACCTCTTGGCAACCCGAAGGCCCAGAGCCCTTCTTGGGAAAGAAAACGAGGTTCGCCGGAAACGAACGGCCTGCCCGGGCCATGTTTGGCGGCTGACTCTGCCTCGCGTACTCCTGGGCAGCCGGCCGAAGCCGAGCCGGCACCCAGCCGCGCACCCTTCCTTCCGCCCAGCCCGTCTCCTTCGGCAAGGATAAAGCTGCAAAACACGGAGATGCGTTCGAGATGAAAAGGACCCGGGCCCCGCACCACCGCCACGTTCCCACTGATCGCGGCAGGATTCCGGAGCTCAGGCGGCCCATAAATTATTCTCCCGCTGTCTCCAGAGGGGAGGATTTCAGAAGGTAAAACGGCAACTTTATCTGAGGCCTACTTCAAAAGGCCAGGAGCCGAGCGTCCGCAGTATTATGGGTAATCGGCACTCGTCCGCGGGGCTGCCTGCGCAGTCAAGGTGAAATTGCACTGTGAGGAGGGGACAAAGCCCGGCCGCCTGGAGCCGATCCTGGGATGCACCAGCCCCCGCAAGCACAGCCGGGTCCCGTCTCCAGCGGTCACGTGTGGTCACTACAGGGGGCAGTCCTCTGTTGAAAGGCTGCCCGAGCTAAGCCAGGTTTAAAGAGCAGGGGAAGCCTTGAAGTTGCCCATCCGCCATCAGCGTCCAGGTGAGCAGGAGGCCAAGGGGGGTCTCAGCGTCAGCCTTTGCATCCATGGACTAATTCCGGTGCCTTGCAGCAATCCTGTGTCCTCACTCACTTCCTAGCTGGGATCTCCGGACTTTCCACCCCCACCCCATATTCCATTACAATTTCCCCCAACCTGGACTCCCAGCTGTACCGGACTGCAATTCCTATCAACGGCGGCCAGAATCACTGGCTGGGGATACTGGGAGTTGCAGCCCCACACATCTGCTGCATTAGACTGCTGTGATTAGTGCCTTAAGGTCGTGGCTCAAGGACGGAGAGCCGAGTGGGCTCAGCGGCCGCCACTCTGCAAAAGCAGGCGGGCGCGTGACTCCGCCGGTTTTGCTCCACAGCTCCTGACAACTGGACTGAGCCAGGCCAAGCTCCAAGGCTCAGCCCCTGCTTAGCTTTATTACTAAATAAAGGTGGAGGTAGGGCAGGTTCCCACTTTTCCCCCTAAAATGGAACTCAAGAGGGAGGGAAACAATTTAAGAGCAGCAACATTTGAAATTTGGCGATTTTTAAGTTGTTTAACATGCCACAAGGGCTGGTAAATGTGCCAGCCAACGTCCTCCTCCAGGAGCCGCATTTTCAGGTTGCTCAGAACAGGGACTAGTCGGTGCCCGAGGGGCCTCGGGGGGCACGAGCAGGTGCTGGCACCGAGGCGGCTTTCAGCCAGGGGGCGCCACGGGACACCTTGGAACGGAGGCGCAGAGGCAGATCGGAAGTGACAGTCGCCCCGGCCCAGGTCTGCCCCGGGGAGGCACTGCAAGGGCAGGCAGCTTCCATCTGGGCCGGGGCAGCTCTTCCCACGAAGGGGGGGCCCACGACCGTTCGGGACCAGGCGGCCCCAGCAAGAGTTCGCCTTGCAACAGGGAGAGGTCGTGGCGGAGCAAATTCATCCCCTCCGGCCCACAAGCGCCAGGGAGCAGCGCAGCCGTGCTCGGGGGCACAGGTGGAAGCGGGCAGGTCGCGGCAGTTCCTGCTCGTCCCGACCCGCTCGGCTCGGGCCCTGCGGCTCCATCCAGCTCGCAGCCACTCGTGGAGCCTTCCACATGCGGGGGCTAAGGGGCCCTGCTGGAAGAGAAGCAGCGCCCTAAACTGAGCGCTGCCACACCTCCCCTTTCAGCCCCAGGCTGGCTGTGCTGCGGGGGCGAGCGCCCAAGACCGATGGTGAGGCACCCGCGCCGAATGGGGCCGGGCCTGGCGGGCCAGCTGAGTGGCGCAGCGCTTTAACCTTCCCGCCAGGCGCACGTGAAGGAAAGCAGCAAGGAACACGCGGAGCGGGACAACCGGCCATGACGGAAAAGTCCTGCACGCCTCCAGTCTGCTTACCACGGCAGTTTCGGCGCAGGAGCTGCTGTGTGGACGACACAGAGCCACAGAAGAGCAGTCGGAAGGGGCCAGGAAGGCCATCGGCCCCCCCACCCAGCACAGGACCCCACGTTAAGCCGTCCCTCTCAGGCGGCTGTCCAGCTGCCTCAGTGGCTCCAGAGCAGGAGAGCCCACCCCGTCCCCGGGCCTGGGGTCCCACTGCCGCTCTGCTCCGACCCTGATCTTCAGCGGGAACCTGCCAACCTGAGCCCGTCATTCCGTGTCCTGCACACAGAAGAGATCCTGGCCTGCCTCTTTGTGGTGGCCCTCCAGATACGTGAAGAGTGCGATCCTCTCTCCCTCAGTCTTCTCTTCCCCAGGCGAGACATGCCCAGTCCTTTCCGTCTGCTCACGGGGCTCGTTCCCGGCTGCCCCCCTCTGAGCCCTGTCAGCTCGCCTGCATCTCCCTTCGACTGGGGTGCCCAGGACCACACACAGGGCTCCGGATGAGGCCTGGCCAGTGCTGAGTAAAGGGGGCCCAGGACTTCAGGTGACTTGGAGGTGCTGCTTCCATTAGGGCAGCCTAATCACCTGGACAACAGGTGCTGCTTCCATTAGGGCAGCCTTCCTTGCTTGCAGAGGGAGTTCAGGCTGCCCTGAGGGCAGCTGGAGTGGCACAGAGGCAAGCCGGCTGTCCGTCTTGCAATAGCCAACTGATCCTTGGATCCGCCTCCCGGAGCTCGCAGAACACCTGGGTCCCTTCTGAGAGCGAGAGCAGAAGCAAATCATGAAAAGGTTTTCTCTCTGCAAAGCTGGAGGTTTGTCTCAGCTGAGCCAAGTGTTCTGCTCTACAGAGGAGGGTCCTTCCTTCTGGGGAGCTGCCGGAGGGGGGTCCTCTCTTTGAAGGGGCGTCTATTCCAACTCCGATTCCGAGTCAGTGGGTAGGAAGGAGGGCAACCGGTCTGGCCATGAGGCTTTATTTTATTTATTTAATTTACATATTTATATGCCGCCCCCTTGCCAAACAAGGCTGCCCATCTGCAGCCAGCCCGGGGCATGTGGTCGGTCTCCCCTCGACATTGAGCGGGCCTGTACTGCGGACTAAACGGCGCTTAGTCCTCCTGAGTCTGAACCTCAACAAACACACTCGCACATGCGAACGTCATGAGAACTGGGCTAGTCTTAAATCCTCTCCTTTGGCTCCCGTAGGAGTGAAAGGGGGCGGCACTCAATGCCCCATTTGAGAAGGCGTCCATTCAAGGACAGTTGCTGGACCACAGGCGAAGCCCGCCCAACTCCAGCCCCTTGGCCCAAGACCCAGAAGGCCCCTCCTGGACGGCCACCCGCAACCGAGGGACACTCACCTGTACACCAAGGTGTCATCGGAGGAACTGTTGTACTGGATCTGGTACATCCGGATGCCGGGGACGTGCCACTGCGGGTGCCAGTGGATCAGCACCGAGGAGGAAGAGGCCTCAGAGGCCACCACGCCCTTGTCCTGGGGGGGGGCCGTCTCATTGGCACCCGCGGGGAGGCTGGCCTTGGCTGAGGTAAGGATGTCGGAAGGGCCGGCGGCCTCGGGCACCTTGGGGGCCGTGCTGTTGGAGAGGTGGGGCAGGGGGTGGACCACCAGCTCGATGGAGGTGGTGGCCTCTCCGGCAGCGTTGGAGGCGATGCAGGTAAAGGCTCCGGTGTCCTGGACGGTCGCGATGAGGATCTCCAGGGTGCCGTTGTCAAAGGAGGTGGTCCGGGACGTGTTCGCCACCACCTTGCCTTCCGGGGAGACCCAGTGGATCGAGGGCTCGGGGTCACCCACTCCGCGGCAGCGGAGGACCGCCCCCTCGCCCTCCGTCACCAGCAGCCGCCCCGAGTGGCGAGTGATGACCGGGGGCTCGCAGATGAACTCCTCCTCGGGGATGGTCCAGAAGTATTTCCCCAGGAGGTCCTGCGGGGAGGCGCAGGTCTCCAGGTCGTCCTCGCGCGTGAGCCTGCGCAGCCACAGCAGCTCGCAGTTGCAGTGCAGCGGGTTCCCCCCGAAGCTGAGGACCAGCGACGACGGCGGGGACCCTTTGGACTTGGCGTAGACGGGGATGCGGAGGAAGAGTGGGTCGGGGGGGATCTTCTTCAGCCGGTTGGACGTCATGTCCAGGCGGGCCAGCTTGAGCAGGTTGCTGAAGACCCCCTCCGGGACGAGCTCGATCAGGTTGTGGTCGAGGCTGAGGGAGTTGACGTTCCCCAGGCGGCGGATGGCTTCCCACGGGACCTGCGCCAGGTTGTTGTAGGAGAGGTCCAGGTCCTCCAGGGTGCCGACGAAGTCGTCAAAAGCCCCGGGGGAGATGTCCTGCAGCTGGTTGTTGCTGAGGATGAGGTGGCGCAGGTTGGGCAGCCCCCTCAGCTGCTCGCCGGTGATCAGGAGCAGCCGGTTGTTGTCCAGGTGCAGCGCCCGCAGGCCGCGCAGGTCGGCGAAGGCGAAGGGCAGGATCTGGCTGATGGTGTTGCGGGACAGCGTGAGGTGCACCAGGCTGGTCATGTTGGAGAAGTCCTTGCGCCGGATGACGGTGATGAAGTTGTCGGTCAGGCGCAGCTCCACGGTGCGCCGGTCGATCACCGTGGGCACGAAGAGGAGGCCCGTCTTGGTGCAGAGGATGGCCAGCGAGGGCGAGAGGTTCTGGCACATGCAGCGCTTGGGGCAGACCTGGGCCTGGGCCCAGCGGCCGAGCACCAGCAGCACCCACAGCAGGAGGCCCTCCATGGCGCCGTCAGGAGCAGGCGCTGCAAAGCAAAGGATGGGGCGGTGAGCAAGGCCCTGGCGTGGCCACAGCCAGCCCAGCCTCGAGTGGGAGCACAGGCAGCCCCGCCAGGCCAAGACACCCCCGCCTGCCGCCAAAGGCCTTCTGCACTCGGGCAGCTCGCAAGCAGAGCGCAGCACCCGCTCCGGCTCTCGGGATCCTGAGCTTACAGCCCCCGGACACGGAGGTCCATCAGACCAGGGCGGAAGGCCCTGCGCTGGGTCAGATCCTGCCTGCTCCCTGCAGCCGGATGCTGGCTGCCCCGGCCTTCCTCACCCGAGTCTCCTCCAGGCACCTGGACAACGCCACCAGCTGGGGATTGTGGGAGCTGCAGTCCAGACCTTCCCGGCGTTGAGGAAGGCTGTCCTGTGTGATCCAGAACGTTCCCCCAGCCCTTCCCCCGCCTGGAGATGCCTGGGCGGAGCTGGGGCCCTTCCGCCTGGAACAAGACCCCTGCCCTGGCATGGCATCCCTTTCCTTCGGCTAACGATCTGCTTAATCACCACGCACAGATCTCTCCTCCTCCGCGAATGCCTGTAATCCTCTGCTCAATCTACTGAAGCGAGGGCCATCCACACATCTTGTCAAAATGGAATTCCATCAGTTAATTATGTGCTGCATGAAGAAATAGTTCTTTTTGTCTGCCCTGAACCCGCGGTCACCTCCACTTAATAGGCTCACCCCCCCAGGCTCCATGATTATGAAAGAGGAGGAGAGAATTCCCTCTTTCTGTAATATCACGAACCGAACCTCTCGCACACCACCCGGCTTCAGACGTTTCCTCCCGCCCCCCAGCCACTCGGCTGAATCACAGACCGGATTCCAAGCGCCACACCTGCCGGCAGCGCTTTCCATGCGACACCTTTCCCTCCGATGCACTGCCATTTCTGCCTCCCGCATCCAGGGAGTCCTGGCACTCACACACGCCCTCGCAGGATGCTGGTAATCAGGTGGGGCCGATGGAGACGCCACTCCTCGCGGGTCTTGTGCTCCCGCTGATGTGCCCGCTCGGGGGCCGCGTGTTTGGCAACCGCCAGTCAAATGCAGCCCTCCCCATCCTGCTGCCCTCCAGCACTGCCCCTCCCCAGCCAAAGATGTGGCACTTGTGCTTAGAAACTGAGCCATCCGCATCTTGCCAGTTGTCAAGCACCATCCATTCCATCATCTGCTCATTGACAAAATCCGTTTGTTTTCGGGGGTTTTCAAGAATGAAGATGAGTTGGAGTCTGCCTGCACAAGTGCGTGTTCTCACTCGTGGATTAGCGCAAGCGTGCACTTGTGCACATCCCTCCGAAACGAGGCAGGATGCAGAACACGTCTGCAGACACTGCAGGCTCAGGAAGACCCCGTGGAATCCACAGGTTGGCTCCCTGGACTCCACTGCAGACTTTTCCAGGTCAGGGAAGGCTGAGGCAAGCCTCGAGAGCATGCATGCCATGCTGGGCCTGGCCAGGGGCCCTTCTAGTCCGGCAGGCGGTTCCCTTGGTCCTATCCCAGACCTGCCCCGGCCATCTATAACAAACCCAGAGCCGCTGGGATACTCCCTAGCAGTGAACCAGTGGCTCCCTCTGTTTCTTGACTGCATCCACATCCTGGCTGTCCTTTGCGGAGGCCAAGGCAGCAGCCCTGTGCAGAACCCCCAAGGCGTCGCCCACCCACGTCCTGGCCAGCCTCAGACCTGCCTGGCTTCGGCCCCTCGCCGAAATCCTCATTCCCGCAGACGAGACGTGCCTGCTTCTCCGCAGCAAAGCCTCGCTCTCACAGATGGCCCTTCCAAATGCTCCCAGTCTTTACCCCAGCTCTTCTTCCCTTCGTTGGGTCTGCCTGATCCGGGGAGACCCCCAGCACGCCCCAAAAGTTCCCGTGAAGACGCAAGATCTGTGCTTTCACAGGACTCCTCCTTTGTCTCCTTCCGCAAGAGCAAAGCAGACGATGCAAACCTTGGCTCTGACTTCACAAAGAGGCCACACACACAGCCCAGGGAAACGGGGAAGGAAGGCCTCAGCCTGTGGCCGCTCAGCTCCGGCCCCTGGACCCGCTGTGGGGCTGCACTCCAGGCCAGCCCCAGGCTGAGGGGGCTGGTGCCAGTGCAAAGGGGCGCTTTGCAGGCCTGCTCAGAAGCAGCTCGGCGAGAGGCCGCAGGGCCCCAGCATCGCAGGCTGAAGGTGTGCAGCTCACCTGGCCCCATCTCCAGGTACAGCTGGAAGAACTCCGGCCTGAAACCCCAAGAGCTGAGGCCGCTGGCCCATCCCCACCATCCCAGGCAGCGGAAGGCCGCTTCTCCACTTCGCAGCCTCTGATCCCAAAGCATCTCTGTTTGGTGGCATGACGTCGCAGGTCAGATCTGTGGGTTTTTCAACAGCTCCACGTGCCCCGTCAAAGAGGCACAAAGCCGAGGAAGGACCGGTCCCCAGCTATGGTGACCGTTAAAAAACAAAAAACCCATCGCACGGAATAACAAGCGTCAAACCAGCTCGCATCAAGTGAGATGAATATTTCATGATCAAATACTGAGTCAACAAAATATGAGAGGAGGAATGTAGTAAACATCTATTATCAACTTAATTAATCTTAAATGGCCAAATCTCAAATATTGCATTTCAGTCAGAACCAGGGTTAGCCAGACCCCAGAGGAAGGAGCAGCGTGGGCAGCCCCGCCTCGCTTCCACCACCTCATCCATCCTGCTCCTCCCCCTGACCCAGCCTGGCACCCTCCAGAAGTGCTGGACTACAACTCCCATCCATCCTTTTCAACGCATCTCTTCCTGCAGGACGATGAGAGCTGTGGGCCAGCATTTCTTGTCATCTGCAAATCATGGTTTGCACGCGAGTAGCCATGCTTCACCCCCGCTTCCACGACGCACACTCCACCAGGACTCTGGCTTGTGCTGTGTGAACCCGTCGTGCTGTGCAAGCGGCTGTTGTGAGGGGAGGATGAGCTAATGCATCCCAGTGCTAACACAGCAAAGCAACCAATCCGGGGCCCAAATCCGCAGCAGTCCCACAGGGAGACGGGGGGCTCGGACTGCTGTCCCCTGGGATGAGGCCTGCCCGTGACAGGTGGGCTGTGCATAGGCACAGCAGATAACATATGCAAACCAGAGCCAAATAGAAAGAAGCAAGAACAGCCTGGGTCCTGCTGCTAGGAGCCTACAGTTGAATTTAGCTCCGAGGCAGAACAGGCCAGCAAAGGGAACGAGAGCTGAAAGCAAGCAAAGCAGAGAAGATGCATTTCGCTTCCATGGAGGCTGGAAAAGAAAGAAAGATGTACAGAGAGAAAGGGGCGGGCGGGAAGGACTCGGACATGATGTGTCCAACAGTGACGGGCACATTTCTCCCCCTCCGACACCTGCCTCTCCTCCGTCTCCCTCTCCGTCCCCATTTGCAGCTCCCGAAATGCCTCCTTCCTCTCGGCTGCCTTTGACCAAAGCGGCGCTGCTTTTCCACTGCTGCCAGCATCCTCGTCACCACTGACAGTGCAGCCCCACCACGAAGAAAAGCGGCATGCGGGGAGCAAGGGAGGTCGTGGAACAAAACAATAACGCAACAAGATCCGCTCGGGCTCCAAGGCCGGCACTGCTTGCCGACGCGCACGTGCTCAAGCCACGCCGGGCGGCGAAATTACACAACTGCACACGGCCCCTGGCTTCGGAGGACGTGACGGACAGCAGGGGGATGGGGCCCGGCACACAGCTGCAACAGGCCCCAGAAAACGAATTCTGCATGTAATCTAAGTTTCGCACAGCGAGTCGATTTTTAACGTTGGTGCGATATTTGCATAATGTATTCCGCTTCCCGAAACCTGAAGGAAAATACCAAAATGTTCGCCTTCCCTCCCTTGGCCATCTTCTGAGACAGACAAATACCTCAAGCGTTGACAAGCATCATTCTGCATTCATAAGGACCAGGAGCTTGATTTTATTTCCCGCCCTCCTCCTTTTGAATGGAGTTGCAATGCTCCGGATGTGGCCTCCGCCATGCATCAGCAAAAGGGTGTGGCCAGATGGCTCTCCGGGTTCCCACAGCCAGTGATGCTCGGCATGCACAGCGGTCTCGACATTAAGCTGCTGCAACGGGGCCACATGTCTCCGGGGAAGAGGCCACAGGGCGCCTCTGCCCAGTTGTGGGGCTCCAGCCTTCCTCTGAGTGCTGGGCACCGGCAAGGGGCTCCTCTCCTTCTGGGTCTCGGCAGCGATCTGCTTCTCTGCCGGGCTGCGCTTGGCGCCATCGCGATGGGATGTGACACAATGAACGACGAGCACAAGCCACAGAGGGGCATGGGAAGCACGGGGAGGGAGCCGCAGGGTGGGGAAAGCGCCAGCCACGGCCGGGAACACCCACCCACGGGGGCCCGGCTCCCCTGCTTAGATTGGATCCGCGGGGCTGATATGGGCAAAGCGAGTGCCTGGGTTTAATGGCAGCTGTGCTTTTAGCCCTGAACCTACTTCAGCAGCAGGGCTGTGCCCCTGGAAGGATAAAGCCGTCCACTGAGCAAGTGATGTGCGGCCAATGGCTATCTAAGCACTTCCGCAGGGTACCCAACAGTCGCTCTTCTGGCACATCCCCAAAACTCAATACAGATATCGAAGGCCCCGTTAACGGCAAGGGCTAGCAGCAGCGTCGAGAGGGCTGGCCGGCTATAAAATACTCTCCAGTGTTATTCCAGACTGCAGTGACAGACCAAAAAAATACAACACACGCAATTAAAGGGCCAGCCAACATTTCTCCTCTCTGGACATGGCGGATTAATCAGCTCAAGTGACCATTGATGAACAATTAAAAGCTGCAGCCCGGTTCATACATCAGCAGGCATTTTCTTACATCCTCAGACAGCTTCGTATCCTCATTATATCCGCAGCCTTTACAGCAGTTCCATAATACTGACAAGTCGTGAGATCCCGTACTGCTTGACAAGGGGAGCGGAGGGAGGTGGAGGCGGCGGCGGGCTCGAGCGAAGCAATACAAACATCTCATGAGACATTCAGACCAAGAGCCACTTCTCTCAGTCCCTGCACTACAGAGGCCCACGAAGAATAGAAATGTGGGGGCTTCTGAGCACATCCAGAGTGTCTCGGCTGAACAACCAGGTGCCTTTCCGCGATAAAGGGGCCCAGAATGCTTAAGGGGCCAAAGCAACACATTTCTGGTCCTCCTGAGCTTCTTCAAAAATACTTAAGTTAAAGTCCCACCCACTCAAAGATGGGATCTGGAACCAGGACTGGCCCTGACACATATATTGGAATTTTGATTTTTTTGGAGGAGGAGGAAGAGGGGAACAGGTTTCATCTTGTCTGCATCCGTACCTTAAAACAGGGTCCCTGAACCTGGAACAAACAGGAAGGGGAAGGGTCTAAAAAGAAAGGTGCCGGAGCCCTGCCTTCAAAACTCAGGTTTGTAAATTAGACAGCAATTAGGATTCGATACATGATCATGTATCCTCTCGTCCATATCATTAAGTGCTCTTCCAGGACAAAACCCTGGCATTCACACAACACAGCAAGGAAACCAGAGGGTTACGGGGCTCCGTTAGCCGAGCTCTGAGCTTCCCTCCAGTGAGAAGAGGGGGAACGAGGCCGGGGCGTTCCTGGGGCTTGAGGGGCTTCCGCAGCCAGCTCTCAGCTCGGGTTGTTATGGACATCTTGGCTCGCCGTTCCGATGTGCAAAACTGGCTCCCAGATGTGCAGACCTCCCCTCGAAGCCAGGGCAGACGTGCCGGATTAAAAGGGCCGAGCCTGGCTGAGCATCCAAGGAGTAAGAGAAATTGCTTAGTGGAAGGGGAAGAAGTCTGGCACTAATTCTTCCGCATAGTTTGTTACAATTAGGAGCTACAAGAATTAAATCTGGGAATTAAATCTGGGGGTGGATAGCAACCTACCTCCAGCCATCACCAGCTAATTAATAAATGAAGAGCATAATTAGGAGCTATTTTGCTTTCGCTGACGGCATGCGAATCCGTGGGCCCCCAAAGTTCAATAGAAGTTCAAGCAAGAGGCAGTTTTTCCCTTTCTTGAATAGATTTGCTTCCGACACGTGCACAGACATTTCCCCCCTTTTCCTAAATGGAAAATAAATGAACGAACACAGAACTGGAAAGAAAAGATTAAGTACAGTCACATATTTTAAAATAATGTGGAGGTTTGGACTCTGGGGAAATTGCCAGACAAGAAAATCAGGCAATCTCACGGCGGAGTAGCTTGCTGGGGCGGGAAGCTTGCTTTGACGATCAAAACCAGCACTTTAGCTGGCCTCCCAGCTGTGCATGGCCTGGCCGTCCAGATGTTTGGCCTGCAGTCGCCCTAATTCTCCTCCACTGGCCTTGCTGCCCTGGGCTGATGGGAACTGTGCAGCCACATGGGTTTTCCCGGCCTATTTTGCCCCATTCTGGCCTTCCCAGTCTCACGGAGCTGGGTGTGACCCGGTCAGTCTGCAGCACCAAGTGGTGAGGCTTGAGGGGGGGGGGTTCACAGCTGGAACAGAACCCCCCCCACCCCCCACCAAGCATGAACCTCAACAAGGACCTGCTGTCTCAGCCATTCCCTGCAGATCTGGTAAGCCCGGGTTGGGGACCAGCAGCTCCCCAAATACTGCTGGTTCCCAACTCCCATCATCTCAGCCGCCATTGATGATGGGCAAAGGAGATGGGTGCTGTACTCCAAGAGCACCTGGAAGGCTGCAGGCTCCCCACTTCTGCAGCCAGTGCAAGGAGATGCCCTACCCAGACAGAAGGATGGGAGAAACGGGTGAACGTGGATTCGACAGAGCAGAAATTGCAGCAGAGAAGAAAGGGGGACGGGACGGCCCAGCCGGACAACAGCTGCTGTTCAGACCGACTTACATGGACTTATTCAGGCACCCCCATTATGCTCCCCCCCAAACACACACACAGACACCTTTCCTTGTGTCTCCTGTCCTTTCAGAGCCCTCTTGCAGATGGAAGTCTTTGGACTGAAGGGTGGGATATAAACACAACCAGGAACAAACACACTAGTTGTGCAAGCGCATCTCCCACATCGCAGGCACGCAGGTGAAGTGGCCTGCGGTGGGGGCCAGGGGAGGGCCGCCCCTTCCAAGGGCAGGGGCAGCCCAGCTCGTGGGGCCTCAGCCACGACCAGGTGCATAATGGTGGGGCAGTTTCTGGACCCCTCGCCAGGACCCAGGGCAGGTTTCAAACAGGGAAGGTGCAGGCTGGCCAACGGCCGCAGCCCCGGGAACAAATCCTTTGGCAGAGCAAGCCATCGAGGCGAGCCAAGCGGCTTGCGGCCACCTCTGAGCAGGGCAAGGGCCTGGAGTGGCCGCTCCCACCCTGGGGCCCTCCAGGCACATGGGCCCTCAGGGGGCGCCCCCTAGGAGCGGCTGGGCCTGCGTGAGGAGCCGCGCCGAGTCCAGGCGCACGGAGGGCCTCTTCCACACTCCCACGGCAACACATTACAGCTCCAGCCAGCCGGTTTGCTCAGCACGCCGGACGCGAGTGCCCTCTCTCCCACCCCCACCCGCTGGCATTAATTTCAGAGGCAATCGGCATCTGGGTGGGCAGTGCCGGCAGCTCCATCCCAATCATTACAAGGACTTGCCAGATCAGGGCTGGGGGTGGAGGGGGGGCTCCGAGAGGGAGGGGCCCACTCCTCTCGCCGCCTGGCGAGGAATCCATCACACAGCAGGGCAGCGGAGTGAGGAAGGGAAGATCCAGGCAAGCGATGCATCCCGCCCCCCCCCCCCTCGCGTAACCTTCCTCTGCCAGAGAAAGCCACCCCCGTTTCTGGAAGCCGGCTCTTCCCCCAGCTTTTCAAGGAAGTGTTTTCTGGGTGAGCCTGGATTATGAATGGATTACGAATGCTGGGGAAGAAGCCACTGGCTTTGCTGCTCGGGGCGTGCGGAGGTGCCTGAGGCAGGGACAGGCCCGGGTGCGAAACGCCGGGTCTCTGTTTGCTCAGTCTCCGCTGTGAAGAAGTAAAGTTCGTTCCATAAAGAGCCCGCCACGCGGCCGGACAGTCTCCGCTCACCCACGGACACCGCGGTGCATGTGCTGCTCCCGGCCTGCCTCCCACGGGCAAACTGAGGCACGGAGCTCGCGCAGCCCCGTTCAAATGATGCACCCGAGAAATTCCTGAGATTCAAGACGCGCACACCGTTTCTGCCTACAGATGAGAATCCTGGGAAAGTTCAGATTTCTGGTACTCAAACTAATTTATGCAAATTGGCATGCATTTACATAATTTGCATGATACATTAATATTGCAAACCTTTGGGCTTGTTTGTTTGTTTGCAACTCGGTGCAGTTAGAACACATGGGCGAGCAAAACAAGGACAGGGAAGAAAGGGGAACGTGAGCTTCCAGCAAGCGCGGGGAGCGATTCAGAAATGCTCGCTCGCTCCGCTACCGGCCGAAAGCTTCTGCTGCCGCCAACGGAATGGCTGTTTTTGGCGCTGGGCCAGGACTGGGCGATGGGAAGGGGTAATTTTGTGAGCACACCTGCACAGCGTCACCAGCACGCTAAATGCTGGGTACACAAAACACATCACTCTGGCCAACTGCCTTGACTGGTTCATGTCTTCGGGCAGCATTCACTGTGCAGGTGATTGAGGATTTCTTGCTTTAATTTCCCTCCTCCTCCCTGAGGACTAGCGACTTGAAAAGTATAAAAAGGAGGGTCACAAAGAAGGTCTTTCTTACCCCCTCTCCTGAGACATTATATTCAAAACAGGGCTTGCTGCATGAAGCAAGGATGCTAGGATTTTACCCCGTGCCCCTGCCCCTTCGTGGGGGCAAGAACCAGGTCAGCCCCTTCCTATAATTTGACTGCTCAACAACACATGCTCCTAGATATTTACCATCAGGCTCATGCCCTCAGCTTGGAGGGACTGGCTGTTAGGCAATACAGAGATGTAATAAACAATTTGCTGTGGGATTAATATTCCAGAAACATCCTGAGCATTTATTGCTATTATTAGAAGCAGCATTTTGGCTTGTCCCCATCTTTTCCTCCAGAGAGCCTAAGGCAGCACACACAGTCTTCTTCAATCCATTCAGTCCTCACAACAGCCCTGTGAGGGAGTCCACGACAGGCCCAAAGTCACCCAGTGCGCGTCACAGCTGAGTGGGACTCAACTCGGCTCTCTGAGTCCCAGTGCGGTACTCTAACCACTAGGCCACGCTGGCTGAAATGAAACACTCACAGGCTGTGGCAGGACAGCAGCAGGAGCCTACAAGGGCCACCCAGGCACCTCCAGCACACCCCGCTTGTGGGCGGGCAGACGGACGGACGGGCAGCACCCCAGTGGCTTCCCCACCTTGGCACCACTGGCAAATGTGAGAGGGGCCCCCATGTGCCCAGGGATGCCAGCCGCCTCTGAGGGCTCTGCGGCGCACCTCCCACGTTGCCCAAGGGCAGGGGCCTGGGGCCCCCCTCCGGCAGCACTGCCCACCCGGAGGGGGCCGGGCCTGTTCGACGGGGTGGGGGGCACAGTGCGCTCCTCCACCACACTAAGGGCCAGGCGCTTCAGGAGCAGGGAAAGCTCCTGGAGGGACCACAGGATCCTTCCTCACACGAGGGGCTCCGGCAGGAGCTCCCCCAACAGCCCTCGAGGCCGGCCAGCCAGGAGGGGCTCCCTCTCGCTGCTGGGGGCCCCAAACCCTCTGAGCTGCCCCCCACTTGTTAAGGGGGGAACTGCCGCCAGCCATCTGGTAAGCCCGGCACAGCACCGTGGCTCCACGGCTGCCCAGCCTCACGCCATCCTCGCCCCCCTCCTTTCCCCCACCTGCCTTCTTCCTGCCTGCCTGCCCTCCCCCCTCCAGGCTGGTCTAGAAGGATTCAGGATGATCTTGGAAAGGGAGGGAGGGGAGGGGGGAGAGGCTGTGCAAGGTGGGACTGAGGGGGAGCAGCCGGATAAAAGCAAGTGGGGACGCGGGGGTGGAGTGGGGGGGCTCCCACACTTTCTGCTCCCCTTTTTTATTATGCAGTGTTGCAACCTTATCTGTCTGAAATGCAGAGCAGAGATTATGGTGACGATGCAGAGCAGGCAGGAGACTGGGGCTCTTGGCCTGATGGGACTCCAACCAACCAACCAACCAATCAATCCATCCATCAATGAAATGAGCACGGGACCCTCTGACCTAGAAACTGTCCGTGCCTCCCTGCACAGTGGGATGTGGCAGGGGTTACTCAGCTCTGACAGAGGAAACGCTTTGCACATGGTCAGGGACACCCTCCATCCCTTCTTCACTCCCTCCAGTCGAACCCCGAAATTTGAAAAGCAGGTCTAAGCCGCCCGCGGGGCACAGCATCTCCGTAACTGGGGAAGACCCTCCGGGGCCCCTCTCCGCGCCTCCCTTCGGAGCCCAGCCCCCCGCTCTTTCCGCCGGGGGCTTTGGATCGGGCGCTCCGGCGCTGCACGGATCTCCCCGCGGAAGATGCTCGCCAGGCGCGGGGCGGCACGGCGCGCGATCAATGTCACGCAACCCGCTGCGAGCGTTTTCTGAGACAGGGAGAAGGCGCACAGCCCCGCAGCCGGGAGAGGCGGCCTCCCCCCGCCCCCGATCCCCGCCGAGGGCCCAGCCCGGGCTCGCCCCCCGCGCCGCCTCCTCCACGCCCGCACCTACCGTGTTCCGCAGCGCCGGGGCCCCATCGGCGGGCGACCTCACTCCCGCTGCCGGCGCCCGGCTCCCGCGGAAGCCCCGCCGCCCATGCTTCGCCCGAGTCCCGAAGAGGGGCAGCCCGGCTACCATAGGGCGGGCCGAGGGGCTGGCTCAGGCGAGGTGCCGGCCGGCGCAGGGCGGGCGAGGCGGGGCGGCCCCGATCCTGCGCGCCGGTGCCAGGCCACGCTCCCGCCGCAGCTCCGCGCGGAACGCGGCCCCGGGCGGGGGCTGTCTTCGCCTCCCCGGAGGACGCGAGGCGGGCGAGGGCGAGGAAGCAGCCGGCGCGTCTTTGGTCCCGAACCAGCCAACAAAGGATTCTTCCGCCTCCCGCCGGCTGGTCCCGGTGGGGCGGGGGCGCCACCCACTTCCCACGAGGGCGCGGAGGCTGCAGAATCAGCCGGAGCACTCGGATCTCCTTCCTGGAAAGCGGCGGCCCTCCGCGGGGCCTTTCCTGGGCGGCGCGCCCGGCCGAGGGCGGGGAGGGGGCCCGGACGCGCAACGCCGTCGCCCCGCCGTGCCCATGAGCGCCTCGCCCCGCGCTCCGCCCGCCGGCTCCGGCGGCGATGCAAGCGTTAACGGCGCAGGGGTTCCCCGGGGGGCTCTCCCATCCTCTTCCTCCCGGCGCCCCTCGCCTGTCTTTCGGGTCGGGTCCCCCCTTGGATCTAGCGGGGCGGGAGCGGTCCGTCCTCGCCCGAGCCGCCCGCGGGGGGCTGGGCTGGGCTGGGCTGGGCTGGGCTGGTGGCGAGCGCGGGGGGGCGCGAGGCGGGGGATGGCGCCACTGGGGGATGGGCAGCCCACGCCCACGGGGGCCGCGCGGCAGGAGCGGCGCAGGCGGGGCGGGGGCCGGGCGGCCTCCTCCGCCCCCGAACTTCGCGCGCGGACGAGCCCGGGAGCGGCCGCGGGGGGCGGCGAGGCGGCGGCCGGCGCGCGGGGGAAGCCGGCTGCCGGTTGCCAGGCGGTGGCCCGGGCTCCGAGGCGGGCGGCGGGGCGCTGGCTGCGGGCCACGGGAGGCGGGCCGGCTGCCAGGAGGCGCGCGGGGCCGGGGGCTCCGCCTCGCCGCGCCGCTTCCCCGGCCGGCTCCCGCGCTGGCCTCCGGGCCCGGCGGGGGCTGGACGGACGGCCGCGGAGGGGGGCCTGCTCGCCGCCTCCCTCGCCCCCTCCCGTGCCGGCGGGGAGCGCCTCCCTCTCCTCCGCGCTGGGCAACCGGGGGGCGTCTTCTGGGCTCGTGAACCGCAAGAGCGGACAAAGCAGGCAGGCCACACCCCCAGGCTCTTAAAGGCGCAGGAGGCGCCCCCCAGCACGCCCAGGCCGCGGGGTCGCCCCCCCGCCACCTCCGCGCCCCCCAAGCGCCCCGCGCGCGATCGCGGCCCCGGCCCCGGGCGGCCTCCCCGCCGGCAGCCCGTGGCGCGCGGCGCGGGGGCGCATGGCCTGGGCAGCGTCTGGCCGGAGGGGCCCATCCCGGGCGAGGCGGGCGGCGGGGTGCGGAGGCGGCGGCGGGCTGGAGACTACCGCCCCCCCACACCGCCCCCGTTTAGTCGGAAAGCTCTGGAGCTTCCCCTGCAGAGCAGCCCTTGGGGGCGCCCTTTAGGAGGGCAGGGCCGGGGGTCGGGAGGGGGGCCAGAATAGCGGGGAAGCACCAGCATGTACGTGTCTTTAGCTTCCAGCTCCCCCCCCCCCGCGAGAAGGACGCCTCGGGGGAGGCATTTCCAACTTTTAGAATCGCGGGGGGGCCTGCGCAAAAGCCCGGAAAGCCCCCAGGGCCTGGCAGGTAGTGGGAAGGCGGGGGCCGCTCTGCAGCTGGGCTGGGCTGCCAGGTGGACCAGGGATGGACTTCAAGCTGTATTGCCTGAGATGGGGGGGGCACATGGCGAGCACCCCCCCCCCGTTGGGATTTTCTCTCTGGGTGGCCCTGCCCTGTCCCCAGGCATCCTGAGGAAGCAGATGCTCAACTCCATGGAGCCTCCATGTGGCCCAGCAGGACTCCTCTGAGGGGATCTCTCTGGGCACTCGCTTGCCCCTTAAAGGCCCTCCAGGCCCCACACATGTGGGAGCATGAAACAGCCGTGAGGATGTGCCCCTCTAACCTGGCGCACTCCAGGGATGCCTGGCTGCCATCCATCCATCCTATATCTTGCCTTTCTTCCAACAAGGAATTCGGGGCAGCCAACCTAATCCGCCTCCTCTCCCTTTTATCCTCACAACAACCCTGCAAGGTTGGTTAAGCAGAGAGTCAGTGACTAGCCCAGGGTCACCCAGTGAGGTTCATGGCCTAGAACCCTGATCTCAAGCCCCAGCCCAACACTCTCAAGCCCATGCTGCACTGGCTCTCCCAGGCAAGGTGTGGCAGCAGCCTGGAACATCCATGCTGGCTGGGGATGATGGGGACTGTGGCAGAGGCTCAGCAGGGGCGGAGCTGGAAGAGGCAACTCCGGAGCAAGGGCTGAGTTTTGCAAGCCACCCTGCACCCCAGTGCCTGCCCGGCCAAGCAGGACGTGCCTCCTCTTCCTCCCTTTACCATTCCTGCCCAGCTCACAGGAGCTCAGATGTGGCTGCAACTCAGTTCTGGGTAGATTTGGGGCAGTCAGCACATCCAGCCAAGGATTAGACCCGTCCAGCTTGCTCAGCAAAGTTATTAATAGAGCTTTCTTCCCCTCTCTTCAAGTCTCCTGCCTGAAGCCCGTGAGTGGCACGGAGACGGGAAAGGGAGAGAGCGGTTCTGTGTGACTCGGAAGCTGGCTGCCATGAGGTAGCAGGCGCCCGCCGAAGCACCGGCTTTCTGTGGGCGCTGACATTTGCGACAGCGTGATAATAGCATCGCGCAGAGATGCCGCACAAATATTTGCAAAACGTCAGCCGGCGCACGCCCTGCTAGAGGCTGGAAGAAAACCGCCAAGAAAGCATTGTGGGGTCACGATGCCTGCCCCGATGAAAAGGCCAGCCTGGCAGCTCCGAAAGGCAAATCCCTTGTAGGATCATTAGGTAAAGGATAAAAAAGTAAAGCTGCCAGTAGCATAATGCCTCCCCATAAATCTACGGTGTGCCCACATGCGGAATATTCCGTACCGCTCGGGCCACCACGTTGCATAATGGACATGATACACAGCTCCAAAAAACCCTCCGAAAAGGGCAAGCGAAATGATCACAGGCCCGGAGCAGCTTCTCCACAAGGCACGGCACGTGGAGCGTGGGAGAGGCGGCTGCTCCGCCCGGGGTCGCGGAGTCCAGCCCCAGCTCTGCTCTGCATGGTGCAGCTACAGCATCCTGAGGGACAGGCATTCCCTCCAGCGAGGGATGCCCACCGCTTCCCAAAGCGATCTGGTCCGCCACGGAACTGTTGGGAAGTCGGGCACCTGTTGTCTGCAGTTCTGCCCGCTGGACCTTCTGCTCTCCTGGCTCCCTCTGACCTTCTCTAGATCACAGATGCCCGGCTTTTCCCGGAATCCCCTGGAGCACAGGCAGTCCCTCGCTCGCTCTCTCGCTCGCTCCTCAGTGGACACACTCCCATGTCGCCAATGCCCTTCCTACAGGGTGGCACCCAGTACTGGACACCGTTCCCCAAGCACAGCCTGACTAGCTCAGGACAGAGCAGGACGATTACTTCCCGTGACCTGGAAACCAGGTTACTGGTACAGCAGCCTGCGATTGCATCAGCTTTCTTAGCGGCGCCATCGCTCTGCGGGTTCATAGACTGCAACCGCTGCAGAGCTGGGTTTCCGCGATCCTATCTTGTTTCGCTTCTTTGAGACCAAACTCAAACGCACTGACTTTCACCAGGCTGCTTTCAGCCCAGGCTTCCAGCCTGCTCCCGCAGAAGATGGCGAAGCCTTGCACGAGCGCTTCTGGCGCCCAGGTGCTCAACGGGGTGAGGGCTCCCTCCTCAGCAATAGCATCAAGTCACATTTTCCCATCTTGCCACCAAGAATATTATGGGAGACGTTCCTAGATGCTTTTCTGACATGCAGAGGCCTGGTGCACATGGCTGACCAGCCTGGCAACTCCATCCAAAAGCAGGAGTTCCACCGCGTTGAGCTGGCTTGGCTTTCTCCAGGCAAATCCATGCTGGCGTTCTTGCCTGGATGCTCACAGACTGACTGCTTCATTATCTTCTCTAACATTTTGCAGAGCATTAGCATCAGGCCGCCTGGCTGTAGCTTCCTGGATCCCCTTCTCCTCTTCACGAAGATGGAGACCACACCGGCCCCAGGTGCTTCCTGTGCTTCACCTGCTCTCCAAGATCTCTCAGAGACTGCAGGCGGAGCAGCTCTGGAAAACCATCCACAAACTCTTTTGGCGCCCCAAGGTGACATTTCTCCATCCTCGAAGACCTGGGTTCATTTGAAATAGCTGCCTCACCAGGTCCTTCCTCATTCTGGGCAGCGAGTCCCTCTCTGTGTCGTTTGTCCTCCTTGTCCCTCGTGGGAAAAGCCAGATGCAAAGCAGGACTGGAGTAGATCTGCCTTCTCTGACATCTGCTAACATTTCTCCACCTTCCCGAAGCAGCAAGGCTAGTCCTTCCTGCTCTTCTTGCGCCTAGCAGAGTTAACCCCTTCTGTTCTATTTTTAGCGTGCCTCCCGAGCTGCTGTGTCTTCTGGGCCTTCGCTTTCCTGACATCACTCTTGCAGGACAGGTCTACTCTCGTGCAGCCTGCTTGCTTTGAGGTCGCCCTTTCTTCCAGCTCATCGATGAGCATTTCCATTTCTGAGATCTCCCATCCCTGATGAATTCCACTTTTCCCCTTCAGAATTCAGGCCCTGGGATCTACACAAGCTCCCCGCAAACTTTTGCAAACTGGCTTCCCAATTTGCCAAGGCACGTGTCCAAATGCCGCACCACGGCCCTCACCATCACGAAGCTGAACGGGTAGGAAAAGGAGGGCAGAGGGACACGACAGAGGCTGGCTTGAGCTGCTTGGCAGAGCGGGCGTTTGGCTGCCGAAGGGCTTGGCTCTGTCCCAGGGCCCACGCCTGGCCAGATCCCTCCTTGGCAGCTGGGAGGGATCCTGCCAGAGTTTGCAGGGGCACGACTGATTTGGGTCACGGATGCACTGGCAGAGGCCCTGCCTGGCTCCCTGGGCTTCCCGCTTTCAGTGTTATCCCTTGGGCGGGGGGGGGGGTGCTTTCTTGCCACAAATGAAGCCCTGGTCCTCCAGCCCCATTTGCAGCTGCGTTCTGGCTGGTGGTTTTGTGCTCTGGAACTTGGAGCGTCTCTCCATCATCCTCCGCTCCTGTGCGAGGAATTGTTATTTTCAGCTTGTCCTTTTGCCTTCTGGGAAACGAGTTCGATATGACAAGCCATGCCTCACCATGACGGCTGTTCTACCCCGTTCTCTCAAGAATTCCAGTTGTGTCTGTTGACCCAGAAGGGCTGCAGATGATGACCAGTCAGTATGTGCCAAACCTTTTGCAAGCCTTGCCTCTCCTTTCTGTGGCAGGCAGCCCAGCAGCTCCCGCAGATTTCTTGAAAGATGGACGCTGGAGAGCTGCGCCAGAAGTTTGCCAGCCTTGAACTCAAAGGCTCAGCTCCACAATGGGAGCCCTTTTAGCACAGGCTGGTGTCTCAGGGCCAGCGAACACGTGCAGGCCCTTCCTTGATACACTGAATTCAAATTTGGAGAAATATTCTGCCACAGCCTCCTCATCTTATGCTTTATATTAAAAAAAAGCCACCCAACCCGGAGCGCTTTCTATTGCATTATAAATTAAATGCATTTTTAAAGATGTGTGCATTCAAAAGCAAATGTGTGAACTAGAGATTACACAAATAAATGCAATGATGCCTTTAAGATGCAGATTTAATGCCAGGACTGTCCTATAAATGGCAGAGATTAAGAAGGAAATTTCCATGGGCAAACACGGACAGATGCACACCGGTTCCCCCACATTTCATGGTGGGACATGGTGGTGCACAATTCATGGGCACATATTGCCATTTTGAAACAACAGTGCTGTCGCTTCCTGGAAGTGAAACACGGAGCAATCGGGAGACGGAAGGAGCAGTGCTCCAGGAACCCAAGCTCCCAATCCCAGATGTGCAGAGAGACCCGCTGTGCAATCTCAAGAGGGAAAGGGGGAGGTGAACCTGCACATGCTCAGAAGCCCTCGTCTTTCTACGTCTTTGCCTTCTCAACAACTAGTCCCTTCCACAGAAAACAAGTCCAAATAAATTCTCAAGAGCCTGCTTCGAATTCAGACTTGGGTGAAAGGCAGTAGACTGGGGCCTAGACCTGGAAACATTATCCGGAGGTACACAGGAAGCGGACTGAGTCGAGAGCCAGGGAAAGGAAGCCAGCTGCCGCTTCTGGGGGACCGGAGAGCCCTCTTTGCCCATAAGCCCCACGGTTGCGTGCAGAAACATTTTTCATATTTATCCCAGTTAAATTAAACAGGAAGGCAGTGCCTGAATCAAAGGCGCCACGCTCTACCTTTAGCCAGTTTCTAGAAGGGGATGGGGTAGGAATGGGCTAAAATGTTGGTGCGCCTGCGGGAGTTAATGCAAAGCCCCCCACTTCACCCATAATTTGGGCACTGTCCAGGGATGGAGCCCCAAGCCAGTCATCTGATACTCCGGAGAGCTTGCAACCGTGTGTCGCGCACTCTTCCTTCCCCATGGAGGAACGACAGCCAGTCCCCCACACCAAATACGAAATGCAACCCCCCCCCCCCGTCACATAAATGGATAAAGCAAAGCCAAGAAATTAATAGCCAGGCCGAGAAAGGGAGAAGAAACAGAGAAGCCCACATAATTCCTAAATGGGAGTGCCCTGGAGCATGCAAAGAATGCAGGGCCTCCTGTGCATTTTGGGCTGAAGAAGGGCCTCACCCCAGAGCCTGCCTTCGTTGCCAAGGCTACATGCAATAGCGAGGACAGCAAGTCTCCTGAACATGGGCAAAGTGCTTTTCGAACTGCGTAAAGCCACAGGTACCCCGCACACGTGTGGAGTGGAGGAAGAGCCCCCGAGGCAGAAGGCCCTCGCTGGGGAGATGCAGCCTTGCGAACACGAGCACAAACCATCCAGAAAGTGTGTTTTGAAGTCCACGCCTCGCGTACGACAGCCACATGTTTGTCCAACGCTTAAAGGCAAGGCACGGGTCTACCGTTCCCGTCTCCTCCAGCTTTCTAATCAGATGTGCTTTACACAGGATTATCGGGGTCCCCGCGAGCCAGCCGCCCTCCCGCATGCGCCCCCACCTGCAGCACACGGTCCCAGGCAGCCCATCTAATTTTGCTGCTGCACCTCACGTCGGAGGCTGGGTTATTAATCCCGCGCACCGTGTCCTCTCCCAGAGGCCAGCGCGGTGCAGCTGCCGATATTAAATTGGGAGGGAGGGGAGGCCAGCGGGAGGGGGCGAGGATCTCCGTGGAACTTGGCAATTACAGCCACAGTGAGGGAAAGGGTGGGCAGACAGGAGAGGCCAGGGGGAGGGGAGGGAGGGGAGGGGGTGCCCATGGAAACAGTGGGGCCGCGAGGCAACGGCAGACCCTCCGGGTGTTCTCCGGATGGGTTGGACTACAACGCCCATCATACTGGCTGGGGAATACTGGCAGTTCTAGCCCAACCTGGGTTGGCAAAGGCTGCCGTGGCCCATCATGCCATTTCTCAGGGTGCAGAATGTTTCATTCCGGCAATCTTTACTTATTTATTGGACTTTTCTATTTGAATCCATCCCTAAGCGAACCTGTTCCTGGGTGTCTTCCTTGGGCTTGGGGCCGAAACACAAGCAGAACTAAAAATAGCTCCCCACTTCAGGACGGGGGGGGGGGGGAATGCAGAGCCGAGAGATACAAGGTTTGGATTCTTTCAGAAGGGAGGAAGCTACTGCATGGTATTGTTTTAATTGATTTAATAGGTCTAAGCTGCCAAAGCCAAACATACAAGCAGAACATTCTGGACGCAAACAGGAACCCCCACAGAAGATGCTCCAGAGAAAAAGCTGTGCGCACACACACCAGTCCCTGCTCTCGCCGGCAGACTCGCATCACGCAGGCTCCTTGTCTCTCTGCCAATTCAAGCGCACAAACCGCTCGCCCCCCCCCCCCGCACACACACGCCTACTGATGGTCTCACTGCAAACAGCAGGAAGCCATCAGCTCACACTTGTGACACATCGAGTGACCACCACAGCAACCAGTCCCTCCAGCATCCCTGAAAATGCCCAGGAAAACATTTACATTTTAGCAGAGTTTAAATAAAATCAAATCTGTGCTTATTAGAAGCCACTGTGTATACCGCCATGGAGCTCTTGCAGCGCTTTGGAAAAACTGGTTCAAACTTTAACACAGCTCCTGAGTTCCACTTACACGCCATCGCACCGACAGAAAGGTGTGCAGCGGTAGTGCAGGAAGGTGAGCACCACCTGGTGTGTCCGTGCAGGGAGATGGTTTGCTTATCGGAAAGGCCCCCAGCGACCCCCCTGCAGCTCCCCGAATCTGCCCCAAAGACAAGGCCATCCAGGTGGTGCCCCTGCAAGATCAGTTGAAGGGGAATTTGCAGTCTCTCCGGTTCATCCCGGCGAGATTGATCCCAGCCAGTTGTGTGAAGCAGCAGCGAGGTGCAAAAAGGGGATACTTGTTTGCAGGAGATGAAACCGGAGGGAAACACGGCTCGTTCTCTCCTCCTGTCCAGCGAGCATGGCTGAACCTGCCAGAGCAAAGACAGATCTGGAGATGTGGGTAATTTGCGCGCATCCTCACTGGCTGCTTTTGCTGACAGGTCTGGAAAAGCTGGAGGAACCCTGAGGCATTTCGAGACGTATCTGGCAGGGGAATGCATCCGAAAGGCTTCCGCTCGGTGCCATTCAAGCTGCGGGATGGGAAACAGAGACGGCTGGCGACAGCTGCCAAATCCTGGAGCCTCTTCCCAAGCACAAGCTGCCAGGCCTCCCGAAGGGGGAAGCGGGGCAGGTGGGGGGAGAAATCCAGACTGTGGTCCTGCTCCTTGATCTCAGCCTGGAAGAGGAAGAGAGGGAGGTTTCATGCTGCCTCTGCACAGCTGCGGAAAGGCTGGGCCCCTGCAGATTCGGGGACCCGGCCCCTGGCCTTGAAGGCCGCAGGTGGGGGCAAGGCGCAGGAACCTCGCAGAGCCTTCCTCCACGAACTGGGCTTCGGGGACCCATCCTGAACCCAAGCAAGGGCGCAGAGCCTGAGGGTTCACCCTGTGCTTCCAGATGTTTAACGGGATCTCCACAGGCTTCAGTAAAGCTGACAAAAGGCACCAGAGCCGGCCCAGGATATAGAAACACAGAAACAGAGCGAGTCAGAAGGGGCCTCCCAGGCCATCTAGTCTGACCTCCAGCACCAGCCGGCTCCACTCACGACATGCCCACCATGCGCATGACCAGGGCACCATTCCAGAATCAGGCCACTGCGAGAAGCGGGGAGGCCGGAGACAGCCACATCAGTGGGGCTCTTTGTCCACGGCAGCTTTTATTTTGAGCCTCAGACAAGCGATCCAAGCTGCTGAGCATTATCCTCAAGAGCCCTCTGTGAAGCTCAAAATAAAAGCCGAGGGAACCCAGGGACACGCAGTCACCCGCCTCCCTGGGTGGGAAGGGCAGCAGGAGCTCCACGAGAGGGTGGGGCGTCCTCTTTCCGATGAGAGCCCCTGCTCGGAAGACGCGATGATTCATCTCCTGCCTCGGCTGCAGACAGAGAAGGCGTTCAGCAGAGAGTGAGGCTGCGTCCAAATCCACCCCGTTCGCAAAAGGAGTCATTTGGGTGATGGGGGAACTGGAGGATGGGGCGTCTGGGGCTCACCCCCGGGAAAGCACAGCACCCTTGCTGGCTCTGGTCTGCGGTGCTCCTGCAGCAAGGGATGCCCCCCCCCAAAAATCAGCTACCATCCCTAAGTACCAGTACACCCATGGGTTCCATGGGTACCAGTACCAGTACCCATGAGTACCAGTACCCATGGGTTCCTCCAGGCACCGGGAGAGAAAACGCATCTATGTTCTGCATATTTTTAGCATGAGAGCAGCATGCGCCTCTCATTTTAATCTGGGGGAGGGAGATGCCCCACGCACCACCCGGGAACTCCTGCACTGAGGAAGCAATAACAGGCCGCATGGCTTCTTGAATAATAGCGCAATCTTGAGCATGTTTACTCAGGCGTAAGTCCCACATTGCTCAAGGGTTTACTCTGCAGCATAGACGGGCAAGGTTGTCGCCTGAACAATTGTTTATTGCCATTGGTGGCCCCAGATATTTTTACTAAAACATGGAAAATCTGTGGCTGCTTGCCCCAGGGCGGTGCTTCAGACACATTTTGCAAGAGGCTGAGAGGGAAGTAGGCGCAGCTTCGCTTCCTGGCACAACGCCACCTCCTCTAATGGAGACCCGTGGAGTCATTTTTATTCATTCATTCATTTATAAACCGCACTCCCATTTTTTAAGAAATGCCGAAAGCAGCGAACAACATGCAAAGCGAATAAATCAATGAAGGAGAACGGCGTCACGGAAGGAAAACGGGAGCACGTAAAGTGGGCGTTTAGAGGCGAGACGGGGGGGGGGGGCTGGAGGTGTGGGGAACAGGCCCTGGCAGCTGCGCTTGGAGGGCTTGCGGGAATGCGGCAGGAGGAGGGGGGCAGGGCAGCCCCCTGGGGAGGGTCCCGAATCGCAGCGCTGCCCCCACCAAGAAGGGCTGCAACCGGCTGCAGGCCAGGCAGAGTATCAGCTGGGGACCAGAGACTGGGGGGGGGGTCCTCTTCTACACTGGAGGGCAGGGCAAGATTTCAGCTTCCTGCAGTCCTGCAGGGCTGGCTGTACCTCCCTACTTTTGCCCCCCGAAAAGTCACCCAACAGCCAGCAACATGGGAGGGGGGCGGGGGGGGATTTCAGCAGAGCTGCAAATATGTCAGTGAGATGGTGGGCTACCAGCACCATGAATACACCCACGTTGCGGGGGCTCCTGGAAGGGAAGCCAGGCCTAGCGGTCGGAGCACGGCCAAGGGCACTCTCCTGCTGTGCCGCCGCTGAGCTGACCTCCATCCCGGACACGTGTTCCGTCTCCTCGCATTACGGCAGATCCAATCAGCCCGAGTGCCGCTCGTTTTTTTACCTTTAATCGCACGCACATTTGCATATAGATTGGATTCTGCGCCTCCCACGAAGCCCACGCTTGACAAGCGGCCAGGCCGGGGCTTGTCAAGCCGCAAAGGACCGGCAGCCTCATTAGCAGCCGCTTGCCCTGAAACTGGGGCAGAAGGAAGCAAGCCAGCCAGGGCCGTCGCAGAGCACGCCGTTACGCAGGGATTCCCATCCTGGAGTTCCCAAGCCGCACAGCCCTCCCTCCCTCGCACACGCCCCGCCATGGGGTCTTCGGGGCCCCTGCACACGGGATCCCGCTGGGCCAGGGGGCTTTTGCCCCCAGGCGCTTCACCTTCTGCTGCACCCCCACTCCAATCTCTCTGCCCGAGGCTTTTTGGTCCCTTTTTTCCAAAGAGGGGATCTAGCCATGGAGCCAAGCAGCCACAGACACTCAGCCCAGCCTACCTCACAGGGTTGTTGTGAGGATAAGACAGAGCAGCAGCAGCAGCAGCAGCAGCAGCAGGGCGCTGCAAGCTGCCTTGAGCTCTTTGTAAGAAAAAAGGCGGGATATAAATCTAATAAATAAATACCAGTGGTGGGCAGAGTTGGGGACGCCACACCTGCCTCTGCTCACGCCCTGGGGGGCACAGTGGGGACATCGGCACCCGGACTTGCAATCTCTCCCCAGGGAGGGGACCAGGCACAGGCTGTGGGGAAAGGCACGGGATCAACCACGCAGGATTCGGCCACCTGTGTCTCAGAGCCAGGCCCTGCGTCTCCACCTGGCATACCTGTGCAGCGGCCATGGCACCTGCCAGGAGCAGAGCTCTCCCCTTGATCGAGGATGACTGTCCTCTTTTCCCAGAATGCATTGCTCTGGCGGTTCGGTTGCCCCGGGGCGCTGTAGGGAAGGCGCGACCGCAAACACACGGGGACGGGGGCTGATGCAGAAGCGTGGCGGCCGTCACCTGTGCTCGCGCACCACCCCACGGAGTGGCGGCACTTCCAGGGCGTTGCATTTCGGAAAAGCCACGCCGGCCGCTGCCACAGTTGTGCCTGCGTTGCACAGTGTCTCTGGAAGGGCCGCCTCTTGCTAAGAGTAGTGTTGGAAGGCCAGGATGAAAGCAGCACACGAATTCTGACACAGCCGATTATCTCGCGGTAGAGCCGGATGCTGCAGGGATCCAAGATTAATTAAATTACTCATCCCTCCTTTGTTATTTTCTTTGCACAAACAGTAATAACAAGAACAGAGGCTGCGGGGCCCACTTGCTTTGGGTGCCAAACGAGCAGTCAAGAGAGACCGTTTTCCAGCTTCAGGAGTCCCATCCTGCAGGAGGCACAAGGCGGGAAGCCCGGACAGGAGGTCTCGGCAAGCGGGGCGGGTCTTCTGCCTCCCCCCGCAGCACCACCAGTTCCTGGACGCTTCCTCAAGCAGGAGCACCGACCCAGAAATGCTGGCAAGCCAGAGATCCTGACACTGTGATGGGACGCACAGCGGAAACATCAACCCCGTGCAAGACGGCATAAAAAAGCAAAGTTCTACGTTCGGGATCTGTAGGGGGAAAGTCAAAAATAGACCTGCCGGCACTGATGCCGCACCTGGCTCCCACTTGCCCAGGGCGCAAGCTCGCTCGCAGCTCTGGGCCGCCGTCACCACTCAAAAGGGGGATTGGAGAGCGGGAAGACAGGCGGGAAAGGGAAGCGAAAGGGATTGAGAGGCTGGTGCAGCGCTGGAAGATGAAAGGCTACAGCATTTGGGGCCATTTGGCTTAGAACAAAACATGCCTAAGAGGGATGCAATCGAGGCTTGTAAAATTGTGCACGGTATGGAAAAGGCATGAAGGATGATGTTTCTGTGGGAGTCCCGCAGCCGCCACGCTCATCCTATTTTCTGGATGGGGAGGGGTCCGAGGCTGGGCTGCTTACCCCAGTTTGGTTTCCTTTGGAAGGAAATTGCTTGCTGGCGATTTGTAATCCCTGTGTCTGTTTACAGATATACAAGCCGAGCTCAAATGGACGCACGGCGGAGCCTCTCCTGGAGACGGCCGTATCCACCGCCCGGCAGCCAGTGCCAGAGGAATGGCAAGCTGTCGGCCTCCTGCGGGGCAAATCAAGCTCTCCAGGGGCCCCGTCCGCCCGGAGGGTCACACATTCTGCCCCTGACTGGCCGCCCTTCTCCAGCCGCAAGTCACCTGCTGCTCCCCCCCACTCCCCACCAAAAGGTTGACATGGCTCTCTTGGGGCTGAGTTATGGGCAGAAAGAGCTTGAAGTGAAACTGCGTGAGCATTTCTGCCCCCGCACCGAATTTCATTTCAGTCCTGCCTGCCACTGGAACGTGGGCCACAAGACCTTAAGAACATGAGACAAGCCCCGCAGGATCCAAGCCGAGGCCCACCCAGTCCAGCATCCTGCTCACACGGGGGCAAGCAGCTGCCCCCAGCAGGATGGGCACGGGACCTCCGCCCACCCAGCTCCTTGGTGGCTGCTGCATGCAGGCAGGCCCCTCCGGCCAGGGCCAGCAGGGCTAGTGGCCACTCCCAGTCCCTCTGAGAGCCATCCAGAGGGGCGGCCGTCCCCGCTTCCCATGCGGGGAATCCCACGGTCCAACTGCCCATTGTGTGCAGAAGCCCTTCCCTTCCTCTGCCCGAAACCTCCCACCCATCAACCACACGGGTGACCCCATGTTTGAGCGTTGTGGGAGGGGGAGGAAAAGTCCTACTTTCAGGACCATTCATGGCTTCCCATGATCCACACAGCCAAAGACTTTGCTGCAGCCCATAAGAGCGCGGTAGCACCGAGCTTGTGAGGGGCGTTTCCTGCTTAACTCTGATGTGTGATGTTAAGAGTCCACAGTGGCTACCACAGCCCACTCCTTTGGTCACCTGCGTAGGAACTTTGATTTCCTCTTCTGCATCAGTGTGACTTGACTGCCCGCACTACGCCTTGCCCCACGACAAGAGCCGCTCTGGAAAGCGCTCCTCCAATTCGCCACTTCCAACACAAAGCGCAAGCGTTGGCTTGTCTGCGGCTGCCCCACCGCAGCGCTCGCTCTCACCATGTACGGCGAAGTCGAGCGATCCCATTCTGTGCTCTGCAGGTTCCGGGTCGCCTTGATCCAAACTCCCCGCGTTCCACATTCGGGTGGCATGTGAGGCGCGCCAGGCCTTCCTTTCGCCTCCGCGCACGCCAGCCACTGGGCTCCCTCCTGGCCCTGATCTGGCGGCACTCTTCCTGGGGCTTGCTGCGCACCAAAGCTGCTCTCCACGGCCTGCCTAGAAAGCCAGGAGAGAGATGAACGCAGCACCTTATCCAATTTGTACCTCTTTGGGGCTTGCTTGTAACATCCACGAGAAAAAATGCGATGATTCGTTCTCACTCGACTTCGGCCGTTGCAATTTTTTCCAGCCTGCCACCTTCGTTCACATCCAGCACCTCTGCAGAACACCTGAGGCTCTTTCAAAATGAAGCACATTGGCCCACTCCAGCCTTTCTGGGCCTTGCATTGTTCCAGACCCTCCACGGCTTCCCCCGCAATTTATTTCGGTGTGTTTGTTCGCTGTGACCTGAAGCAAAATTCTGCCGGGCCCATGATGGAAATCGCCCACCCCACCCCGCGTTTGAAAACCAAGCCCTGGTTGATGTCCAGGATCCCAGAAACCCACCAGTCAGCCCCCCCACACACACACCACAGGGCCCTCCTCCCCTCACATGTGCAAATGTTATATATCCAGCTATCAAAAGACGGGATCTGGTTGAAAAAATCATGAACCTCCTTTAAAATAATAATGAGGTTTTAAAATATAATAATACCTCGGTGTTCTCTTTCCTCTGCCTTCTGGTGCTCTAACCTTTCAGAAGGGAGGAAAGCGGCCACAAGTACGTGGCACGGAGCTGGCTCTCCGGCGGCAGCAATGGGTGGGGGGGCTTTTTGCATTTTATGGTCCAGATTTTAGAAAGCGCAACACTGCGGGGGTTTCTGTGGCATAAAGGTCACAGGATGACAAGCGTGAGAAATGTGAGCCCTGCCCAGAGCCGGCCCAGCCCCTGCTGCTCCTGGGCGAGGAGAGCGTCCTCCAGGATCGGGTCAATGTCCTGCCTGGCCACCTTTAAAGATGCTCCAGATCAGTCACCCCAGGCAAAAGTGCCAGAATTTCAGGTGAAAATCGAGCACCTGTCTGACACAACAGAAGCCCCCTCCGCCAGGAGCGGGGTTCGCAGCGCTGCGTGCCACGTTCTGCTTCCCTCGGTCTCAAAGCCACAACGGTGCCGGCTGCTCCTTCAGCCAAGGATTGTGCAGAACACGAAACGGGCCGTACGTGGCACTGCCTGGCTGTGCCACCACGTGCCGGGCACTGGAGTGGGGCTGCCGAGCAGGGGATTTGGGGCAGAGGCCCTGGCCCCACTGCACGGCATGTGCAGGAGGCGCCCCAAATGCAGCAGGGCTGGGCTGCCCCAAGTTCCCTGGAAGGGAGGAAGCAGTGCCAGGCTGTGACTCGTGAGAACGCAAGAAAAGCCGCACGGCCTCCAACCAGGGACCTCCCTAAGCCCGGCATCCTGTTTGCAGAGGGGCAGCCAGAGGTCAAGCAGCAAGGAGCGGCACGCGGCACCGGAGCGGCCACACGAGCCACCGCGAGGGCTTGGCTCGGCGGCCTTCAGCTCCTCTGCGTTCAGGCATTTGCATTACTATGTATGTGCAGCTGTTTTAAGTGGCTTGAAAAATCTATACTTTCTAAGTCATCTGTTAGAAAGGCATCTAAGACGTTGCATCCATATTAATACATGAAGAGGCGAATAACAGAGACGAGGGGCATGCTCAGAAATTTCTATTCTGGGGACCCCAGGAAGGATTAAAGGCCCGGCAAATCACATTGTTTCAGCAAGGCGAAAAGTCGGCACAGAGGGTGCCTGGCCAGCGATGCGCAACGGCGCTCAAGGCAGCTGGAGAAAAGGCCCCGTGGTCCGGAGGCTTCCTTCCGCGGGTGCCAGTGGGAAGCACGTGAGCCCAGGGTGCGCCACTCGCTCCCGGTAGTGCCGCTCCAGCCACTGCGCTCGGAAGGCCGCAGCTGCATCCTGAGAGGTGAGCGGCCCTCCTCGCAGAGCCTCCCTCAGCCGGCAGCGCCTCCGTGCAGCTCTTAAGGGGGCGACCCAGTCCCAGCACATCTGGGCACCCAAGGAGAAGAAACCTTAAAAGGCTTTTCCAAGGACCTTCAGTCCCATGCAGAGCGAGTCTGAAACTGACAGCTCTTCCATTATTAAAACTGGGGGGAAATGACCCCTTTTAATATCAGGAGTCTACTGTCCCTGTCTGTCTCTCTCCCCATAAAAGGTTGGAGCAGTCGAAAGAGTAGAAAGCCCTCCCCATCTCAAAGCTGGGGGTATCTTCTCTTCTTGGCATCTCCCCACAACGAGGTCTGGCATCTGGAGAAGGACGGAAGCCCTGCAGCACCGTCTCCAGGCCTGCCAAACGCACATCGAGAACATTTTGGCTGAGCAGGGGCAGAGGGGCTTCAACTCAACACCTGTCAGAGGGCACGACGGAGCGCTCTCAGGTGTGGGACCCCACCTCTGGAACGCCTTGCCCCTGGAAACACGCCCGGCCCGAGCCAGGTCCTTCCTCGCCTGCTCCAGGGTCTGCCTGGACATTGAGAGTCACGGGGGCTGCTGTCCCCGAAGGCATCCAGACCCTCTTTTTGAGGCTCGCTTCGCATGTGGCCATCGCCACGTCCTGCCACAGTGAGCTCTGCCTGGTAATCATGGGTTGCTTGGTGCGAAGAGAATAAAACTGAGGATGCCAATTTTTATATGGCCCATTTAAAACTCCTAATGCAGCAAGATATACAATCCGGACTATAAACCAACAATATAAACTCCAACAGGAGGCCACTTAAATAAAGCAGCTAAAACGCCTCCTGAGGTTCTTTGCCCTGCTGCGAAGCGGTTCTGGGACAAGGCAAGCCAAGGGGCTGCGACACCCGCCCCTCCTGCGGTCTGCGCAGCCGCCCCTTTCCCAGGCAGCCCGCCATTCCCAGCGGCCTTGACCCTCCCCACGCAAAACGCGGCCCCCAGATCTGCAGAGAAAGCCCCGTGTGGGGTCCAAAGAGCGGCTTGTGCGGCTGGTGTCCCCACGTGGCCGGCACCACCGAAAAGAGACCGATGAGACCCGACAGGGGGGCGCCTGCGCCCGCCTCCGCCCTTCCAAAGGTCCGTCTGGCCTGCCAGCTCTGCAGCGCCTCCTGGGCCGAGTGCTGAGTCCCTTGTACTTCTGAGGAAGGCAAAAGGGGCGAAGACAAGGGCCAGGGCGGGGGGGGGGGGCTGGGCCGCCTGGCCACTCCTCCCGAGCCCCTCAGCAGGTGGGGATGAATTAAGCATGAGCATCTGAGTCACCGGGAGCCACTCTGCTTTGGGGAGGCTCCAGCCCCCCCGCCTCCCCCCGTCCCTCCCTACCTTTTGGGGGGCACAGCACCAAGCTCACTGCCTCTCAGGGGCTTGGCTTAACTCCCTTCACCCCATAGATGTCTCACCCCCAGCTCCCCAACACCCCTTTTGCCAGGCCCCTTCGGGCAGGATTAATCCATGCCGCTGTCTCATTAACATCTAATTAATCATCCATTAGCAGTCCCAACGGCTGTCACGGCAGCCCCCGTGAATTAATCTTACAGGCTGTATGCCGGAGCCCTGATTAAACGGCGCATGGAGGTCACCCCATCAGCAAAGCCGACGTGCCGGATCGCGAGGAGTGGGGAGGGCCGGCGGGTGGGGTGCGGAGGGACAGATGTGCGCGGCAGGCATGGATCTGAGCCACTGCACAAGCAGGCTGCATTGCCAGGGTGCGGCCACCCCGTTCGTGCCCATCCCTGCAGATCGGGGTGGGCCAGGCAGGTGCGGGGCCCCAGTGCAGTTCTCCTGGGGCCCCAGCCCAGCCCCTCGGCGCTCGCAGCCCTGCCCTCCCGCAGGCGGCATGGGAAGCTCAGGGCAGGCTCCCAGGGCAGCCGCAGGGAAGGGGCTCTGGGGGGCTGCGCTGGGCAGGTTGAGCCAGGAAGCGGCCGCGGACCCAGTGCTAAATCGACCACGGATCAGCACCCGAGCCTTTGGAGCACAGCTTCTGCTGCCCAGAGAGCAAGCTGATGCCCTTCCCAGCCAGCCCCGTACGCAACCTGCTTCCAGGGCAGGCCGCCTGGAGTGCCCCAGTCAGCCCAGGGCTTGGATGGATGGGCCACTAGCAGTCGAAGCCGCCGGGTAGGCAAACGTGCTGACCGGGGAACATTCCAGAAGCTCCGGAGGGGGCATGTTGCACTCGCAAGGGCAGGTGTGCCACCGGGTGCTCCAGGTGCACTGGGATGGGGGTGCCCTTCCCCTCTGAGAAGCAAGTCGCGGGGGGCGTGGTGCAGGTTCCAGAGCTTACGAGAGGGCGGCTTCTGCGTCACATGGTGCCGCACTTCCGCAATCAAAGGTTCTTACGCAGGCTGAGCGCAGAGGGGGCTGTGCGGCCTCGCCACGTCGGCAGGTCCCCGCTCCCATCGGCGGCCTCGGCGAAGCCAGAGTGCAGCCCCTCCCTCGCCCCTTCCCCAGCCGAGCCTTCTGGGCCCACGATAGCTCCCACCAAAATGTGATCACCAGGGAAGACCTGGAAGTCAAGAACCACAGGTCTGAGAAGCCCATCCGAGGCCGAGAGCTCTACAGACCGCTGGAACGCCACCCAGACAAAGCCGGAACCCACAACACCACCTGCTCACAACAGTTCTGTGCTGGAGGGTTCGCGTGAGCCCTGACTCGCACATCCTCCTCTTTCTGTTGCAGTTTCTTAAACTGCTGGCATCCGTCCAGACGCCCGCTGCTTCCAGCTGCACACCAAGGTCTCGGTGTCTGGTCTGGGCACGCCAGAACATCTGTGGAGGCACGGAGACGGCCCCGGCCCCGGCGAAGCGGCTCTGCTGCTGAAGTCAGCGGCTCGCCCTGCTCCACGCCGGCACGAGGGACCACCCGTGGACCCCACAGCTCCAGGGCAGGTGGGCTGGCAGGCAGCCAGCCGCAGCAGCTGCCGTGTCGCCGGCCTGCTCTCGCTTCCCTGACAGGCTGCGCTCTCGGCCTGCCCTCTCCGTGCCGGGGGCACCAGCCACACGGAGCCGCTGTGGGGGTCAGCAGCCGGCTGAAGCCACGGGACAGAGAAGCGCCAGCTGGTGCTTCTCGCAGTGCCTCCCCACATTCCCCACTTGCAGGGCTTGCCCCACAACCTCCCCTCCTGACACTTCCAAAGACACCCCTTTGCTAGTTCAACACGTCCGCACACACGGCCCTGCGCTCGTGCCAGACGCATCCCGGAACATCCGCCTGCGCAACTTGAGCGGAACATGTTGGTGTGTTGTCTTTCGGGGGTCACGGGCCACTCCCCGTTCCATGGGGAGAGGGCGAGGGGAGGCAATCAGGGACCCAAGCGGGCACGGCGATTTCCGGCATCACGCCCCCCCTGCCTAGGACGGGGGCTTCTGCAATGGTTCTTCCGGGGCCCAGCCAGGGCTCAGCGAAGAGCACTGGGGGCTTCCAGAGGGCGTCCTGCCCACAGGGAGCTGTCTGCAAGGGGGCATCTGACAGCGCTGCGTCTGACCTGCTCCAGACGGCGCCACTCATGGGGCTGCGACTCGGCTCAGAAGCGGGCTGCACCCACAGCCATCCCCCCGAGACCCCAAGCTCCTCCTGTCTGCTGGCACAGTGTTCCCCTCCAAGTGGCTGGCCTGTGGCAGGCATCACTCTTCCCCTGAGGAGTGTTCCTCTGGGGGGGGGGGCATGACCCCGGGAGCCTCCTGTGGGGCACGGGCAGCGGAAGGAAGGACGATGCGGCTTCAGCGGTTGCAGAGCAGCTGCGGAGCCAGTGCTGCCGCCTCCTCGCCTCCTGGCTTGGCATCCAGGGCATGGCTCCTCCTCAAGAGCAGGGCTCGGGGATATTTGGGGTGCTGCCAGAGAGGTGCTGCACCTCCAGCTCTGGGCCTCATCCAGAGCCACCTGGGCTCCTGGGCGGGCAGGGCCCCCCATGCCCTCCGAGTCCTGGGGCAGCCTGCCAGCAGATTTTTTTCACATAGCCTGAAAAATCTCTCTCCATTTAGCCCGAAATCCAACTTGGCAAGAACACTCAACTTTTACTGGTGACCTTTTCACTAATATTCTCTAAGCCTGCTTTCCCTGCCTGGCGCCCTTCAGCTACGCAGGCTGCAACATGCTCGGGTTTTGTCTTTTAATGATTTTCCATTGTGCGTTTCAAAAATCAAAGCAAACCGCAAAACGAACATCAAAACAAGAGAAACCTGCTAAAGAGTTGCCACCGTCTTGCAAGAAATTCAAGCAAAACTGTAACAATGGCTATTTAAACATGATGTGCCCTGGATAGTTCATGTACAGCGAAGCATCGTACTGCTCTTAAGAGGAGCTTGTGCGGCCTTCAAGAAGCTGGCCTGGAGAGCTGTGTGTATTTGTCCGTTTGTAAATTCGGCCTAAAACCTCCCGTTCAGATCTGGAAAGTTTCCTCCCGGCTGCCGGCCGTTCCTTGACGGCAGAGAGAGGCTCTCCTTCGCACGAGGCTGCACAAGCCCTTTGACAGCTAACGGACAGAGAGAACCCATTTCCAACGAAGTTCCCCGACGCGGGGAAATAGTTAACAAGGGCATGCACAGCTGCGCATAGTAAGGAACTCTCCACGTCAACGTGTAATTATCTCATTACCTCTTCCCCAAAAGAAGCTGCCATTAGGTTCTGCTAAAACATATGAGCGAGAGAAGAATTATGTATTCCACCTCCAGTACTGGGCCAATTTGGATAAGCCCTTGCGGAAAAGACGGCATGCCATCCTCTGTACACAAAACATCCATTTCTGCTGAACGAGATTGAAACACAGTCCAAAATTCACCTCCTGTTTCTGAGAAAGATGCCCGAAGGAGTGACCACAGGTGGATGAGCAGGGAGCCGAAATTCGATTCAATCCTTGCTTCCACTCTTTATTCAGTCGTTCAGACAGAACCATCATGTTCGTCACCAGTAACAGACATTTATAAATGTGGATTGTGGCCTGGTGTCTGTCTGGCCTCAATCAATACCTCCGATAACAAAGGCTGCGAAAGCGGCGGGATGGATCCTGGCTCCGAAGAGAAGCTTTGTTTGCTCAGATTGCCATTTCCGTGTAGTGGACACATCCTATTTTGGGCAAAGCAAGAGAACAGCAGAAAGTGATCGGTAGGACCTGCCAGCTGATCCAAAGGGAAAGCGGGCTGGCCATGCCAGTCCACCCCACAGACAGTTTCTTGAGAGGCTTTAAAGCTGGGTTTCTCCATGGAGTAAATTCTGCACGCCAACATAGCTCCAACCGCAACTGGTGTGAACGGGCTGGAACGATTGGAGGTGCCCCGTCTCTGCTTCACTGGGGGCGATGCCAGCACGGACCGGGTTGGCAAAGAGCCCTGAGCATACAAAGACTGGGAAGGGGGCTCCACTGTCCTCAAGTGGAAGTTGCATCACTTGCAGAAAATAATCATGGTGGAATGGAGCCCCACAGGAGCTCGGGAAACAAAGCATTCTGTCTGTGGGATGCTGGAAGTTGTAGTCCAACACAGCTAGAGGAGGCCTGATCTGGAGGGGGGGCAGCTCCCAGCAGCGCAGGCCGCAAGGTCTGCACGCAAGCTCTCCCGCTGTCTCGCTTTCTCAACATATTACCGTCAAGCCAGCTAACAGTCTATCACGGTCGCCGTCACTCCCTGCCAGTCAGGATAAATGGTTGATGGCCCGTAAACCTTGACATAAAGCAGCCCCTCACATTCCCCCGTTTGTCAACAGCTCCATCGACTGGCGCCTGCCTGCCTGGCCCCATGCAGCTGTGGAGCAGGCGGGCACATCCGCCCGGGCCAGGACATGGGGGCGCGCTGGCCTGCTGAGGCCGGCTCTCCCTGAACTGGGGAGGCCAGCATGGTCTCTGCTTGCTTGCGTGCTTGTCTCTTCCCGCTGCAAGAGTAAGCGGCTACAATCGAACAGACCAGATGCCCAGGCCGGCATTCAACGGGGACAGCCATGAGCCACACTTCACCTGTTGGATTTTGCCTTCCGAGGAGGAGGCTGGACTTGCAAAAGCAGTTAATTCCTCAAGCAAGAAGAGCTGGGGGTGGACCAGTGTGGCGCTGGCGGGGAACGGGTTCCGGTCCCCATTCAGCCACGAGGGCCTCTGCAGGGGCCGTTCCGCCTGACCGTCCTCACAGGGTTGCGTGAGGATGATGCAGCTGGACCCGCGTGATCCTGCGCCCCCCCCCCCGGTTCACCCCCCAAATCTGAACGGCGGTGCCGTCGCCTTCTGGGCACACTGGCTAGCCGCCTGGGGCACGAGGGGGCGCTGGGGCAGCAACGGCCCCCGTCCACCCACCCCGGCTCTGCCGCCCCCCCAGCCCCTCTTGATGGCCCAGCAGCAGGGGCCCAAGACCTCTGCCCTGATCTCACGCTGCCTCTCCTGCGCCATTCATCATCGTTGCTTTGCTTTCTTTCGAGTCTAATAGACTTTAAATTTTTGCATCAATAATCCAATCAGTCTTACACACATTTTAGGTCATCTTTAATCCGCCTACCATATTCATGCTCGCTCGCGTTCTCTTCTCAGAATCAATGAAGGCTTTCCCCTTTTTAATATTTCGCTCCACGTCCGTCACATGCTGAGCTGCTTCTGGTTCTCTGAGCGAAAGGTCGGGAGATTTCAAGAGCGGGAGCCGTCTGGGGACCTGGCCCAGCCGTCAGGCCTTGACTGGGGCTTCTGTGGGAGCGGCCCCCGCGGGCTCCTGCGCCGGCCCCAAAGGCCTCCCCTGCCCTGATGCGGCCCGGCAGAGTCCAAAACAGAGCCCCAGAGACGAGGCAGAGCCGCCGAGGCTGTGGCGGGCCACGGGGAGGGGGCGCCGGGAGGGGCAGCGCCATGCTGGGTGAGTGCCCCCACATCAGGGCAGCCAAGGGGACATGTCTGACCAGCCCCACACATCGGGGAGCGTGCAGCCCAGCCCCACGCGTGGGGAGACTCACGGGGCCACCAGGAGCCCGCTCCACACAGACACAAGCGAGGCACCCCTCGGGTGGCGTCTCATCCTGGCATCTGCATACATGGTGCACGTCTGGGTCACGCCTCGCACACTGACCCCGCTTCAGCCCCAGCACAGAAGCGCACGCCCCACCCGGTCAGTGGCAGAGCCCCGGGTGGCTCGGTCCATGGCAGCTTCTCCCAGCAGGCCTGACCCGCTGCCTCAGAGCCTGGGGAGCCCCTGCCAGAGGTGATGGGAGTTGTAGTCCAACACGTCTCCTGGGCGGCAGCAGGCAGGGGCTCCACTCTGCCGCTGTAATCCACCCAAGCTCCTTTTCTGCTTGCGCAATAGCATCCGTATAGGTGGAGACTGTCAAAGGACATGAGGACTAGTCCCGGGAGGCAGGGGCTAACAAACACAGATTCCACAGGTGGGAGACCCCAGTGGAAGTGGGGACAATGGCCAAGGCCACGGACAGACCTCGCTCGCATGTGCGGATGACCCTCATCCGATCCATTAGGGAACAAGCCTCCAACAATCGTGGCCAAGGTGTGCTTCATACAGCAGTTAGAGAAATGCACTTTGCACGTGCTTAGAGGGGCCCTTTTTCATCAGTTCTGGGTATGAGACATGCCCGTTCTGCCGCCGAACTGTGCCAGGGCTTGTGCCGCGTTCTGAAGGTGGAGCGCGGCATCAGCGTCCAAAACTGGCCCTTGCCGACTTGACGAAGGCTCCAGCCAGCCAGTGTGTACAACTGTTTCAGGCGTACCAATCCGGATGCGTGCCGCTGATTTCTTCTGCAAAATGGCATCCTATAAATTAAACTCCGTCTCATCTAATCAAACCTGGCTGAGCCTGGAGAAGTTGTGCTTAATGGGCCCTGCGGCTGGACGCCTCGCTCCAACCGCAGCCCCAGCGCCAGGCCTTTCATCTGCCGAAATATCATTACCTCCAGTCCTTCTTCCCCAAAATGGCCCTGCGAGGGAGAGAGTGGGACCGTGCCCCACAACGCTCGCACAAAAGGAAAACGTGGGCACCACATCCTGCTTCTCTCCGATTGCTTTGCTTTTAACCTTCCTTTTCAGTCATCTGGAAAACATGATCTGAAATCATTATTGAGTTCATCAACGGAATTAATCAGGGCCTGGCCTCAGCGGGATCTCAGGCTGGGATGCAGGAGCTGAGATGTGGACGCCGTGCAGCCCCCTTTCCCCTTCCTCCCCCCCCCCCACCCTGTTCACTGCACTCTCTTTGCTGCTGGAATAAATCAGCGGCACCCGAGGAAGGTGGGAAAAAGAGAGAGTGCCGCAGCCGTTTGGCGTGTCGGAAAATCAAAGAGGTTTAATAGCTTCGCTCAGTAGTTCGCCCAGGAGAGGGGCGCAGGATTGGATGGAGAAATGAATCGGTGCTGGGGGGCAGGCGGGTGGCGGCGGCAGTGCCCAGACGTGACTCCTGCAAAGACGCTTGAGCTCACACCCAGCCAGGTGGAGGCGCGTGCTCAGAGGCTGTCTTCCGCAGCACGGAGGCGGAGTGCGACTGAGCAGCCCACGCCCCACAGAAACCTCAGGACGGTCTGCACGGCTCTCCACTTAGCCCCGCTTCATCCCCACAGCAACCGCCCTGCGAGGCAGGCCAAGCTGAGAAGTCAAAGTCACGGCCCAAAGTCACCCAGGAAACCAGAGGAGTTGAAACTCTCTGGCTGGTGGGCAAAGTCCACTTCAAAGAAGCTCTTGCACGAGAGGCCATCATGGCCCCCAGACCTTTTTCCAGGGGCTCTGGCTGTGGGGCAGGAGAGAAAGGAAGGAAGTGAAAACAATTACACCTGCTGGGAACAGGGTAGTGCGCAGCACAGCCTCCTGGAGATTTGGGGTGCCAGAGGAAAGCTTCAGAGGCCACCTCTGTCCTTGCATCTCTGGCAGAGACATTGGAGAGCAGAGCAGCTGTGTGCATGGGGGGGTGCGGCCCCTCCTGCGCACACAGGCCCGTACATGAATGCCAAGGCACCCTGAGGTGCTCTCCTTCCCTTTCAGACACTCTGGCAGTAGCTGAATCTGGTTTGAGCTGTGGATAATATTGTTCAGCAATTACAGCTAAAACAGCCTCGGCCAAAGAACACGCCCCTCTTGGCTTGGAAATCAGTGGCAAACAGGGCTATTATCGAGCAGAAGGCAGTGAGGAGAGAAAGAAAGCTTTTGAGGATGTATGGCAGTGCAGGGAATTGCTTTCGTAAAGCAATCTTCCGGGCGAGGAGGGGACATTTGGACGTGTGTCTTCTCTCTGCAGCCTTCCCCAAGAAGCTGCTCTGCGCGAGAGTTGCAGCGCGGCTCCCATAATCCCCCACCAGCCGGAGGAGCTGTGGTCCAACACGTCTGGAGGGCCGGGGCAGGCGGAGCATCTCATGGGCGTCATTTGGGGCTGCTCATCTGGCCACCAGGAACAGGCAAGCCCGGCCAGAGCCCAGCTGGTGGGCTCCGACTTCCCCATGGCTTTGCCTTCAAACGGCTGTTTGCTACTTTTTCAGCCTCCTTTCTCTTTCGTTCTTTCATTCTTCATTCCATTTTATACCTCCCAGTGGGCAGTTAACAAAAGTTAAGCACACGCGTGAGCAGGCCATAGCCGGCCGGCCGGCATTAAGCAGAAGCCTGCTAGTCACATCCAGAGCATCAACACAATAGAGAACCTACTGGGAATAGAGACTCACACGACAACAGAGAAGCAACACAGCTGGAGACGGATCAGTCTCCCACCCAAAAGCCTCCACTTCAGCCCTCCAGGTGGGGGCAAAGATAAGGAAGTTACTTTTCCGGTCTCTCGCCCTGGCTGTGCTTAGCTGGGCTGCGTGTGTCAAGGTCCGGGCCCCTTGCGCACAACACACACAAACAAAAATGAACTGCAACAGCAACACCACTGCAATCGGATCAGCATAGCAGCACGGCGGCCCTACGGGATAAGCTGCAATATTAAAAGTAAAGTTTACAAGTCAGACTGTTCAATTGCTGGGGAATAAAACGGATCCTCCTCCGCTGCCAAAAGAGTACGGAGCAGGCGAGGCACACCGCTTCGGGAAGTCCGTTGCACAAAAGGGCTGCTACAGCCCCAAGGCCCTCCCTCCGGGAGCCACCCACCCTGCTCCCCTCCATTTTATCCTCAAAACACCCCCCCCCCCGGGCTGGGCTGGGCTGGGCGAGCGTCCAGGACTGGGCCGAAGGCACCCAGGAAGCGGCATGGCCGAGCGGAGACGAGGACGCGGGCCTCCGGCTCTCACCCTGCGCTGCCCCAGCCCAGGTGCTGGGTGCCCCGGATTCGTGATCCGAAACGGCAGATGGGAGGCGCTGCAGGGCGGATCCTGCCCCGGCCTGCACAAACGCACGCACGCACACTCGCTCCAGGGCTTGCTGTTGCAGAGGCCGCTTCTGCGCCCGCGGCTGCCCGCCCCCCCCAGGTCCCTCCGTATCTGGGGAGCGACATATCACGCCCCAACGGGCTGGCACGAGACTCGGGAGAGGCGTTAAGTGCTGCAATTTCATGGACGCAAGTTGGACATGTGGGTGGAGGATGGGACTTGTGAGCCAGCGCGCGGCTTCGACCACAGAAGCCCCGTCCTCTGTGGCTCCTTGCCCGCAGTGCAGAGGAGGGGGTGGGCGGGCCGAGGGAGCAGCCAGAGGCTGCAGGCATGAGTCACCCGGGGGGGCTCAGCCTGGGCTGACTCATGGCCCAGGCCGGTGGGAGCGACTCCCCAGGCCCCCAGCCGCCTCCCGCCACAGTCAAACAGCGCATGCATGAAGGGCCGTGTGGGTGGGGAGGTGCAGCCTGCCCATGCCACACCAACCGGGCTGGCTCCGGCACTGTGTCCGGGCTCCCACCGTGGCGACTCCCACAAAGCCCCCAGTTCCTGCCCCCTTCAGAAACGCATTAAGAAAATCCTTGGGGTGCACCCTTCCCAGCTGGCGCAGCTCTGCTCTCGATTCAGCCCCCTCCCTGCTCCTTCACCCCTTTGCAGCCTCAGGCCTCATCCCCAACGACACCCCAAAGATGCCTGCGGCAGCTGCGCATTGCAAGGACAGCTGAAACGGTGGGCTGGCCCGGAGCCCCCGCGGAAGCTGCCTGCCCTTCCTGATCCTACCCCTGAGGAAGGCTGGATTCCCTAGAACTATGGCCAAGCTGAAATCCTGCAGCAAAAAGGGGGCTGCTTTGCTGGAAGGGCGAGGTCCCCAAATGCAGCACGAGGAGGGGCTTCCTGGCGGCAGCAGGGAGAGCTTTCCCAGCAGCTGCCGCCCACTCCGCTCCCATCCATCTGGAAAGGGTGCCTTACGCAGCATCCTTCCCAGGGGACCTCCGGGAAAAGCCCAGGAGGGCCCTCAGCCGTAGGCCAGCAGGGAGATCCTGGAGGAGAGCTTTTTCTCAGCTGAACAGCCGGCCAGATCTGTCTTCCTTGAGGGCCTGCCCTGAGGTGCTGGACCGCCATCTGCCCGAGTTGGTGCAGCCACGGGGCTTGGGTGGCATTGGTGGCTCAGAGCAGCTGTGCCTTACCTGGACAGGGCTGGCCTGGCTTCATTGCCTACGCACTGGGAATCTCCCGGCTGGATTACTGCCAGGCCCTCTCCAGGGGGCTGTCCTTGAAGACATTTCTGAAGCAGCAGCCGGTGCAGAATGTGGCGGCCAGATTGCAAACTGGGACCCGCCGGTCTGAGACTGGTTCTGACCCGCTTGCAATGGCTGCCTGCATGCTTCTGGGCCCAATCCAGGGTGCTGGTTCCAACCTATAAAGCCTTCCGCAGCTCAGGACCAGTTGGAGGGCCTCTCCCGACGGGGTGGCCCTGGCCACGGCGCTCGCCCTCAACCCTCTTCCTGCTGGGGGCTGAAACGGGACTTGGGCTGGGCAGCCGTTCCAGCTGAGGAAGCCTTCAAGAGGGATGACTGTCCTCGCAAAAGAGGCCGCGTGGACACCCAGAAAGGGATCGCGTCCTGCCTCGGGTTATGCAGCTTGGGAATCGGAGCACGTTGCAGCCTGCCACGATCAGAGAATGACCAGCATGCCGTGAAACGGGATCTGTGCTCCGGCATTCACAAAAGGGGGTGCCCTTTGCCAAGGAACTTCACCCTGCACCTCCCCCCCCGGGTCTCCTCCCTTCTGGGGTGTGCCTGGGCACAGACTGCGGTGGGGGCGATGCCAAGGGTAGCTGTCAGGAGCCATCGCATGGCCTCCCCCCCTCCCCCCCCCGCCGTCTCGGCTCTGGCCGCTTTAAGCTGATGTGCAAAATTTTAATCCCCTCCAGTTAATGCCATAAATCAGTCGCGATCATATCTGCATTAGCACAAGCAGATAGAGGAGAAGGGGCGAGAGCGGCGAGGCGGCCAGGCTGCTACCGAGGCGTCCTGAGCAGGATCCCGCTGAAAAGATCTTTGGGTCCTATGGTGACGAGGATGCGGGGTTGCCGGTGGAGGGGTACCAAATGCAGCATTGGTAAAATTAAAAATTAAACTGCACCGTGTTCTCTTTGCAGGCTAGGATACCTACGCATATTTTCAGGATGGGAAATTGAAACGCCAAGCAACCAACTTGCTCAGAGGCTGAGTGGGAGCAGGAAGGCACCATTACAGGCTCTTTCTGGCCCTGTGCTTGGAACTGGATTATCATCATCATCATCATCATCAGTGATTCCTATGCAGGAGCAGTCTACCTTTTTGGAGCTTCTGTAGCAACGGATTCCTTCGAAGCCCTCTTGACTTGTTCTGAGGCCGGTTCTAGGAAGTGAAGGGACTGCAGAAATAACTAGTTATTTATGTCATTGTGTTTGGGGCTAACCCTGGTGCCCAGTAAGCTCTGTCAAAAACCCCTTCCGGGCCTGCAGCCTCGGCCCACAAATTAACCTCTGCGAATGGAGCAGAGAGGGTCCTGCTTCACCCGCTGAGGAAGCAAGTGGGAGAAGCCGCCTTTCCCGGGATCTTTAGCTAGAGGGGGGCTGACGGGGCGGAGAAAGCCATTGCCTGATTCTTCCTCTTTCCCACAATGTTTTTTCCGAACAATCACGCCTTTTACAATGCTGCCTTTAAAAGTTTTTATATGTATTTGTATAGTTATTTATTTATACGTTGCAAGCCGCCCCGAGGCTTATGCGAATGGGGCGGCATACAAGAACTGCAAATAAATAAATAATCCTGACCAAATGCGAAGAACTTCAGTGACGAGTCGCACGGCCTGGATGCTGCAGCAGGGCTGGCCTGATTTCGGCGGTGCTGATCTCCCAGATGAGAGGAGAAGCGCCTCTCTCGCAGCCACGCAGCGTCGCCTGCCTTACAGGTCCTCGAAAGGATGCCGGTGACGTGAAGATCATACTCCCCCACAACAAAATACGGCAATTACAGGATGCAGCTGCTGCTATGCAGAGCAGAGAACCTCCCAGAGGCACGCCTGCAAGAGCCCGCCCGGGCTTCCCTTTCTGCCGCCCGCTGGGAGGCAGCTGCGCCCAGGGAGAGCCCTGGTGCCGCAGCCACAGGCTCCACCTCGCACGCTGGCACTGTCTCGCGCCCTTCCTGTCACCTGCCGCCTCGCGACAGCTGTGGCTGGCAAGAGGAGAGGTGGCGCCGCTCCACAGCCCTCCTTGCCAGGGCAGGCGGCTGTGGGCTCCCTGTTGCAGACCTCCAGCCTGCCACGCTGGCGTTCACAGGCTCCGGTCGCGGTCACCGGTCGGTCACTGTCCCGACACTGCCTCTCCTTCTGCCGCCGGAAGTGGCGAGCGCCCCGGGAAAATGTGGTGGACTTGTGAAACGCCAGGAGGGTCACTCCCCACCCCTCCAGAAAGGACTGCTCTGACCTGGCGCCTTCCAGATATGCTGGACTACAATTTCCATCATCCCACGCCAGCGCGGCAGCTCCAGCAGTGAAGCGTCTGTGCGAGGAGCAGCTCATGCGCTTGAGCAAAGCCCCCAAATGTCACGGGGTTTAAACAGCCCGGGCCGTTGGCGCCGCATGGAGAATTATTTCGCTGCAACAGGTGGAGGGGCAGCAGCTCGCCTTCCACCCAACAGACCCATAAACAGAATGCCAGTGCCCCCTGGCCTCAAGGGCTGCCGGGCAGGTTCCTGCTGGCCCAGGCAGAGGCAGAAGCGCAGGGGGGCAGCGGGGGGGGGGAGCAAACCCGCTGGGGCCAAGGCCCCCATGGCGGAGCCCAAGGCTTGGAGAGTGGGGACGAGGCTGCCCGCCGTGTTCGCCGGCTCCACCGCCACTCACCTTCCCACGGGGGCAGTGCCCTTCCAGGCACCCCCCCAGCCCCCCCAAAGCGCCCGGCCATAGGGAAGGTGCCCCTGCCTCCGGCCACATTCCCTCCTCCGCCAGGGCCGCGGCCTTGCAGGGGAGGCAGGGCGGCCGACGTGGCAGCCACACCGCGTCCTGCTGCGAGGGGCAATTTGTACCACTCAGTGGCCTTGACGAGGCCTAAATGAGCCGTCGTCGCCTTCATCGCTGGAGGGAAACGGCCGCCTGGCTGCTCCCCTGAAGACGCCCGTGCAGCAGTTCCCAGGCCGGGATGGAAAACGACGCTGACAAAAGACGGTAATAAACGAGCGGCCGCCCTGCCTTGGGAATCGGCGGTTCGATCCTGAGCACTTCGGCTTGATGAGAAAAAATAGCCCGAGCGGGAAAGATGAAGCAAAGCAGGCGTTGGGTGCACTGGCAGAGAGCCGGACCTGCACGCACACCCACACTAAGAGTGGCCGGCGGCCTTGTGACCCAGGCCCGGCGAGCACAGAGCCAGCGCCAGACCCGGAGAGCCAGGTGGAGGCCCCCCACGCCACCCCCCCAGATGCCAAAAGCAGTCCTGCCCTTTTTCCGGAGCAGTTTCCCAGGTAAGAGAAAAGGCAGGGGTGGCTGTGGGAGAGCACGGGAGGGCTGTGCGTGGAGGGGCTGCCAGAGGAAACCCGGCCGGCACGGACTTCCTTGCGGTGCCCATCAGAAAGGCTTGCCCGGCTTTTTCTTCCTTAGCAGGTTTTCTGATCAGTGGAAAAGAGAGAGGAGAGGAAGAGGGAGGCACTGTTGTCTGGATCTGCACAAAGAGAGAGGAGAGGAAAGAGAGAAGCCCACATCACTGACCCAAAGCCATCACTGCTACACTGAGAAAAGAGCCCGTAATCGGGTGGTTAACGCATTAAAAAAGAAAAAAAAAAAAAAGGCAAGAAAGACAACACTTCAGGCGCCTTTGAAAAACTGTTAAGCAATTTATGTCTCGGGAAATACCGTAGTTTTTGCTCTATAAGACGCACTTTCCCCCCTCAAAAGTAAGGGGAAATGTCTGTGCGTCTTATGGAGCGAATGTGTGTGTGCAGTAAGCCTGCCAGATGTGCAGCCCATGGGGAAGTGATGGGGAATGTGCCTGTGATGATGTGCCCATTTGAGTCAGAATATTTTTTTTCTTGTTTTCCTCTTCTAAAAACTGGGTGCGTCTTACGGTCAGGCGCATCTTATAGCGCGAAAAATGCGGTAAGTGCCTTACCTCTCTAGAACTATTTTACGGCCGTCTCAGGCATTTCTTTTACTCGTGTGTTGCGGCAACGTTTGCATTTCCATGGGGAGGTGGGGAATCTAGTGATGCACCCCAAGACAAGGGTCGTCAGCTCCTCCACCCCGCTTCCAGGCCCAAGCCTGCCTCTCCCGAACTGCCCAGGACGAGTGGACAGCCAGGCAGCCCTTTCGCCAGCCCGATCAGCTCCGGACCCAGAAGCAGGCAGAGCAAGGCAGAGGGCAGGCTGGGGCCCCGGGGGCCTTCGCTGCCCAGGTGGCTCTGCTGCCCGCGTGGAATTAGAGCAACCAAGGGCCCCATTTCGGGATGACATGAGAGTCTTTGTTTTTAAATCCAGAATTGGAAGGAAGGAACAGCAAGCAGACAGAAGGGAAGGAAGGCATAGGCTAAATTAAAAGCGCTGTGAAAAAGGAAGACAGGGCGAACGGGAAAGGTAAGTGAAAAGCAGAGAACCCTAACCTGGTTCCAGTCGGGTCTTCATCGCTTCACCATGCAATGCGCTTCCCTCGACCGATGCTCACGGCTCGCTTCTCCTCCACCACTGAACTCCACCACAGACGAAGAAGTTGCAAATCTCATCTTTCCTGAAAACTGAAAACAAAGTGGCATTTGACGAACAGCCGGGAGCCGTTTACGCCCACACAGCTCTACCGGGGAGACTTTGTTCTTCTAGAGCAAACCAAAAAGCCCCAAACCCCACCCCTTCCCAGCCTCTGCACAGGGCACAGCCCAGAGGCCCCATCCACCTCAGGCCAGGTGCTGGAAAGGTGCGGAAGTGGCGCGCACCAAGGCACAGGGCACGCCTCCTCCAAGCCGGGCAGAAGCCAATCATCCTGCAAACATGACATCACCAGCCACGAACCTTTCAGCATCTGGGATTTCCTCGGGACGTTCCACGAGAGGCCGAGAGAGGCACCTGTCTGTTTTCATTTTCATGGCTCGCTTTCCATACCTCATGGCAGGTGAAATCAGTGCCCACTTTCTTTTCGTGTTACAAACAGAAAACAGTTGGAGCCAAAGTTGTATAAAAGCCAGGCCTGCAGAGAGATGGGCATTGAGTCTCCAGGCGACTGGAAAGATCTGTCTGCTCAGAAGGGACCCAGAGAGACCTCGCCGGCCACACCATGATCCTCACAGGTAGGCACTGCCGCAAGGCAACCACGGGACTTGGGGCTTGCTTTTCACTCGCTGCACTTTGACTGCATCCCTACTCTCCACTGGATGGTGGCCCCTGAGCTTTCCCAACTGGTGCTCCGAGTGGGGCTGACATAGTGCGGGGAGAGCCCGGCTGGCGAGCTGCCTTACCTGGCCGCTTCTCTGCTCCTTCGAAGCGACCGGATGACCTTCCCCAGTGGCCCCTGGGGTCAGCTCACTCAGCCCTGCTGCATCCCAAGCCCCTTCTCCTGCCCGGCGCCCCACAGCTCATGTACCAGACCCCTCCAACCTCCTCCTAATCGGCCAATTACTCAACCTCCCAATGCAAATGTAGTTACAGAGAAATAATTGAAGCTCTAAACAGTGACAAACGGTTTTGGTTAGGAAGGACTGGAGAGTCAAGGTAATTATCTTCCAGCGCTGCTCAAAACCCGTCATTCCTTCCGATATTTTATTTATCAGAGTTTTTCCTCGCTGCAGTAACGGTGCAATTAGCCCAGTCCCGAGATTGCCCAGAGGGCTGCTCTAGAGGCCAGCCAGCAGGCAAGCGCGGATCTGACCCGTTGCGTCACTCCAGACTAAGTCAGCTTTCATTGGTGCTCCTGCAAGCGCAAGTGCGCATACCTGGAAGTAAGCCCTTCCCAGGAATGGGCCTTGCTTCCAAGGCTTGGGCTGCCAAAGGCCGTCATGACGGGACGGCCCGGCCAGCGCCCAGCTTGGGGCCAGAAGCATCGCCGAGGCATCGTGTTTGGCACGCCCAGACGCCAGAGGAGACCCTCCGGCCTGGCACCAGGCTGACGGGCAGGCTCAAGACCCTCCCGCTCTTCCTGCTGGGGGGCTTTTCCTTTATACTGAAACGGAGGAACGTCCTCTGCAAAAGAGGACACGTGGCCACCCAGCCTCCAAGGGGCTGTTCCGCCCCCTCTGACTCACTACCCGGCAGGAAGGGGCAGGATGGAGGTGGAAATCTCACCAAGTGCTTGAGCACAAGATAACAGTCCTTAAAACATCAATCATATAATAAGACACAATATTTCTTCAAGGGCCTTAAATAGCTCCAGGCGGCACAGAGAAAAAGGAGCCCCTGCAGGCCCATAAAGAGGCCCAAATCTGCGGGAACAATCGGTCCTGGAGCAGGTCAGCCGCACTCCTTGGCTGGCTGCTTGACTCTTTTGGGAGTTCCTTCTGAGCCAGGAATACAGCTTTGGCTTATCCCAGGATCCCAGACCAAGAAGCAAGAGGACGACGGGTTGACAGGGCTCCTGTTCCTCGCTCGATCGCCCCCTCTGCAATGCCACTGTGCAAACCAAACAGCGAAGGGTCAGCCAACACGAGCAGGTGCCTTTTCAGCAGGTGGTCGGTCCGGGCGCATTTAGATCGCCTGCGAAACAGTTCCGTCCAAGAGGCACAGGCTCCGCTTGCCAGGCGGTTCGCAGCTGGATCTGTGCTCGTTCATATGAACGCTGTCCTGAGAAAGTCGGAGGTCGGTCCAGTGCAGGTCAGAGGAGAGTGTTCAAGGGATCCAGCACGGCGCATGCAAGCTGTTCAAAGGAAAGGCAGGGGGAACTCGCAGGAAAGAAGCTTACGCGCTGAAGCCATTTAATGATACTCTTCAGATTTTAAAAGGCTGTTGTAAAGGAGGCAGGAAGCCAGTATTCTTCCATGTCACTAAAACCCCCAGAGAAGGTGCTGTGGGCTTTCTCTTGAAAGACAGTGAATTTGGGGCTGGAAGACAGAGGGGAAAGCCCTGCTGTGACGGGGCTGAGGGAGGCGGCAGGTTTGTCTGCCGGCCCTTCTGGCTCTGCCCTGCCCAACCAAGTGCGCTGAGCTGGAATCTTGGACTACAGACCCCATCATTCAAAAGCAGCAAAGCTGGCTGGGGCTTTTGAGACGTGCAGCCCAGCACATCTGGAGGGCATGTGGTTGGAGAAGGCGGAAGCACCTGGAAGGTGACTTAGGCAGCGAAAGGGACAAGCTTCCTTGACCTGGCGTTTTGTTGGTGTGTTTGACTATAACTCCCAGCATCCTGGGAGCCGTCGTCCAACACATCTGCACCAGCCCAGGTCATCTGGTCCGGCTGCCCACACAGCGGGTGTGCAGGTTGGACGTGGCTGCACCTGGCGATGGCGCTGCGGGGCGCTCCTGGCCACATCGGGCGCATCAGCCCTTCGAATGCACAGTCCAAGGAATTCCACGGAGAGGCTGCTCTTCTGCCTCACTTCCCCGGCAGCAAGGAGCTGCAGGGGAAGCAGACGAGCTGCGAAACTGGTGGGACGTGACTTCCCATTCAGCAGCGCTCCAGCAAGCACCCGCAGCACCGCCACCCCCAGGCCAAGGTGACCCTCCCTGACGGGCACCTCTTCTGCCAACCCACGTAGCCACCTCTTCCGTCCACCGAGCCACACGCTAGAGCAGATGGCCCATGCTGGGCTTGAAATAATTCACCTGCCAGGTATTCGCCAAAACACCCCCGTTCCTTCCTCTCTTTTTCCTTTTCCATTATCGGAATGTCCGCCAAGCCCCATTAAACGCAGCAACAATGCAAGACACGCTGCCAATTTCATTAGCACGCCGAAGGTGAGCAAAGCCATCGTGCGCACTCGGTATTAATTAGCAGCGACGAGCATTTTTTCCCGTTGCCGCATTTGTGCAAACTGGATTATGCCAACGCTTGACCCAAATGTCCCACGCCTGTTCTTCTCGCTTCCCCAAGATGCTGCTGCTTCAAACACGAGCAAAGCCAGGAACGGCCCTCAGTTCTCACGACACACGAGGGACGCGAGGGGCCTCAACGGAGCCCCGTCTGTAGGGGGAAGGCAGGGCATCCCGTGGCGCCCCAGCCTCCCGCAGCCTGAAGTGTTGCACTACAATGCCCATCTTGCGCGGCCAGCAGCTGGACAATGGGCATTGTTGCCCAATGCATCTGGAGGGCAATTGGGAAAGGCCACCCCAGATGACTGGCCTTGGGCCAGAACCTGCAAATGGAGTGAGGCCGTGTAGCTGGCCTGAGCCCCCCAAAAGCCCGGCCCGCGTCTCTAGCCCTTTAAGCTGCTTGCTTCGCTTGGCATTGAAGCCCAGTTGCTCGCGACAGTCCGGGAGCGATTGAGTTAGCGCTGCTCCGGCCACGACAGCCCACGTTCACGAAACTGGGAAGGTTTCATTTCCTGGTGCCGAGATGGCACCGGGACTGCGAACTGCCCTCGAACCGCCTTTCCTTATCGGCTTCGCTTCTTCGAGCGCGAGGCTGCAGCAAACCTGTGCCGTGATGCTCAGGCAGCGGAGAGATGCCGGCCACGCAGGCAGGACCCCTCCTTGCCGGCCCATCTCCTTCATCATCTCCTAGCACCTGCGTAAACAATATTACTCTGCAGCCATAATTTTAATTAAGCAGCATGCTGTGTGCATGCCTCACAATGCCATAAGTGAGGAACCTATAAAAGCTCGCGACCGTCTTTGTCCTCCGGTTCAGAGTCTTTTCGGAGAGATTCTGCAGTTTTTTCTGGGCCTGGCTCACTGGGATCCTGCCTTGCACAAGTCCCCACAAGCAGCTTGCTGCTAAATGTTGCGGAGGTCCAGCAAGCTTGTTGCAGCAATACACAATCTCCTTCTTAGTAAACCTGGAGTTGGCGTGTCACTCTCTGGAAATCATTAAGCCCCCGGCCGGGGCAGCAGGCAGCCCAAGCGATGCCCTTTCAGGATCTGCAGAGCCTGAGGCACATGTGCTTGGGCAGCCCGTGCTGCTTCCCGGCACCGCTCCAGCACCCTCCCGAGGCGCCCAAGCTCACCCCGGGGGCAGGGGCAGGGGCACGAGGGCTGCAGGAAGGAAGGGGGCAGCATTTTGCCCCGGAAGAGGAGGAGCGGCCTGTCTGGGTGCCACACAGCTCAGTCCGGCCTGCACCGGTTCCAACAGGAAGCTCTCAGATCAGAGGTCCTGCTCCAGTCGGGGGTCAGAACAGCTGTCGGCCCAAACACCAAATTCTCCTCCCACGCCCCTCTGGAACTGGGGCCAGGCAGCAAGACCCTCCCAAGCGTTCTGTGAACAGAGGCCACAGTGGAGGGAACCCCGTGCCAAACGCAGACCCCTGTCGGAGGGGAAGGAAGCGCGGAGGGTGGGTCAGGGCAGCAATGGGGGAAAGGAGGCTGCACGAGAGGGTCTGTGCCCCTGAACCCCATAAGAGAGCAGGAACTCCATAATCCCTGAACGAGGGACAGCGCCCGCCTGGCCCAAGCCCTGGAACACAGCCAGAGCTGGGTGGCTTCCGTGCCCGCAGGAATTCCCACGAGACGGGCACCAGTCTCCTTACTTGCCGCCATCCTCTCTGACGCAGGCGCTCTGAAGCACGTGCCGACGCTTTCCATCGCGCTCCTGACCCTCCTAAACATCCGCCAAGCAGACGCGGCTCCAGCAAAGTCATGCTACCTCACAATCTACAGAAGTCCACTAAGCCCACAGGTTGACGCCTTTAAAGCTCTCCGGAACAAATATGTAAGTTTGATGGACCTGCCTGGAAGCCCTGAAATGTGGACCCCAACCGTAGCCTCCATGGGGTCGCAGCTCCCTTTGCCCCGCCGGGGGAAGTATCTCCACCCGGGAAGCCGCCCTGGGGCTGAACAGCAGGGCAGAAACTGCCTATTCAAAAGGCTCTTCGGCCGTACCATGTGTTGGACTGTGGTTCCCATCATCCCCGTTGGCTTGGGATGATGGGAGTTGCAGTCCAGCACACCTGGAGCCCCATTGGCGAGGGCTGCAGCACAGCTGCTAGGCAAGGGAGACCAGCGCGGTCTGGCTCGGGCTTTAACCTGTGTTAAGACCCACATCCCACGGGGAGCCGAAAGAGCCGCTGCCCATGCCTCCATGGGCACGCTTCCACGGCTGAAGCCCCGAGACGGGAGAGTGGAAACTCCTGCCCCAGACAAAGCGCCCCACCATGGCACGAGCAGCGCCTCCAGGAGAGAAGGCCTTTCCCAGCAGGGATGTTGTTGCTCTTTGCCCAGAAGTGACGGAGGAGCAGCTTGATGCAGGCCGGCTCCTCCGAAGGGGCACTTCAGGGCTCGGGAGAGGGTCCCCAGCCACGTCTCCCAGGTAACTGCCGGGGGCTTTAGAGTGGCGAGACCCACTAGGTGGTGCGTCTTCCCAGCACGTCGCCAGGATGCCGCCAACTTTTCCTTCCTCTGTTTTGCCCCTTCCTATTGAATTCAAGGAAGAATTCAGGATGAGCAGAGCAGAGCCGTGGCACAACTGCTCGAGCCAGCACCTGAAGCGCGGATCCAGGGAGACTCTGCACAAGCTGACGGTGAGTGAGCGGCACGCCCCGTCGGGGAGAGCGGGGAGGTGGGGTGGGAGCAGCCCCTCTTTCGTGGATGTGCTGGGGAGGGGGAAGCCTGTGCAAGCCCTGGCGGGGGGCGGGATGACACTGCGTGGCTGCACAGCAAGAGGCTTCCCCGGAAGGCTGCGTCCATGCGAAGGGGCACTCGTGGAGGCTTCCCCAGAGACGCATCCCCAGCCAGGCTGAGAGCCCTTCGGCCCCCAGACCTCTGAGCCCCGTGGGCCCCCTCTTTGGCAGGCCTGGGAGAAGCTGGAAGCGGTGAAGATGGAGGTGGACCTGACCATCTCGGTTCTGCAGAACCAGAGCGAGCCCTCTGTGTCCAGAGACGTCTCCCAAGTCCTGGGGTTCCTGATGCCCCTCCGAAGCGACCTCGCCAGCTGTGTGAGTAGACCCTCCCCGTGAGAAAGGCCCCCCTGGGATCAGCGGGGAAGGAAGGGCTCTCACCCAGCCTCCTCTCTCGTGCAGATGCAGCATAAGCCTCCGCACCACAAGGAGTCTGGTCACCTCCACAAGTTCAAGGAGCAATTCCAGGAGTTCCGCACCAGCAACACGGAGGTGAGTGAGGCGCAGGCAGCCGAGGGCCGACCCCCGGCCTTGCGGAAGAGATGCCCAAAGTACTTTCCGGAGCCCCCTTGCCACAAAACACGACACACCCTTGGCAAGCCTCCCGGGAACTCCAGCACCCTGGGAAACGGTGGCCTTTGGATGCCCCACACTGGCCACCAACGCAGGGACCTCAAGAGTCCCTGTGCATGCACGATTTGGCCACAAGGCCCAGCTGTCAGGCATGGGACTGCCATGCCCAGTGGCCATCCCCCTGCGATTACCAGAAGCCCCCTGGTCTCTGCGCGCCCCACTCCTTCCGCCCCATCAGGGGCACCCTCCCTGGGAGACGGCATGCCAGGCTCAAGCCCCTGAAGGCCCGCAGGCCATCATCTCACACCCTATCTCTGTTCCAGCAATCACCAAAGTGCCTCGAGGCTGCCGTAGGCCTGAACATCATCCGCCTGCTGAAGGAGGACATCGGCCAGATCAGCCACCACAAATACCACCGCCACACCACGTCCAACTGAGGCCCAGCAGCTGCCCAGGCCAGAGCCGCCCTCCCCTTTCCCCTTGGCCTGAAAGAGCAGCGCAAGGATGAGCAGCGGGAAGGACGCAGCCTCCTGAGCCACCGGCCCTGCGGGCGCCTCCAAGCTCTCTTTGAAGGGACCAGCCTCCAGAGCCATACTTCATGCAGCATTCCCGAAGCTCCCATCTTCCTTCAGGCGGCCATGCTAGCAACAGGATAGTGGGAACTGTAGTCCAGCACATCTGGGGGGCACTCATTTGGAAAAGCCTGATTCTAAGCCGAGACTTGACCTTTGAATCGGGTCTTCCTGGAGCTGGTGAAGGACTGATGGCTTCGTGGGTCTCTCTCGGACATTATTCATCACTTCCACTCCCCACATCCCAAATAGCCACGCGCAGCAAGCCTGTGGGATTCGCAGTCTCAGGAGCGAGTCCATCAGGGGCTTTTCCCCAAACCCCAAACACTGCTGCATGGTGTTTGCCATCAACACGCAATTCTCCTCTGGCAGGAGATGCATTTCCCCAAGTGCCTCAGGAAACAGTGTGCGCTTGGGATATTATGATCGAGCGCCAGTGCAGAAAGGCCTGTTTTACTTAAGTAATTTATTTTAATTTCCTTGGGTCTGGAATTAACAAGCTCAAGAGGGAGAGAGGGAGGGAGGGAGGGAGGGAGACAAGGGGGGGATCGTTATTTAAAGTGGATTGTATTCATAAAACTGTTATTTATTTATGTATCAGCGTCTGGTTGCGGGAATGGCTATTATTTGTAAAACAGAGACGTGAAACGCAGGAGCAGGTTGCTCGGAGCAGGCGAGGCCGCCCCCTGCTGGAAGGACTGGGCATTGCACGCACGGAAGCCATACCGCCACACACAACAGAGCAATCCGCATTCACACAGGCGTGGGCTTAAAATGCAAGTCACGGGCTCTTCGTAAATCTGGCAGCTGTGGAGCTGAACCAGGGACCCGCGAGCTTGCTGCAGAAGTCCACTTGGAGAGCACCTACCTATTGGGCAGTATATAGATGAATTAAATAAATAGAGTAGGATTCCCGGGAGGAACGCAGTGACGGGTGGTAGCCAGCCCCTCTCTTCCAGCCCTTGCAGAAAGAGAGCGAGCAGTTACAAGGTTTTACCTCATTCCTTTCCAGAAGGTGCAAATTTCTTGCACATGCTCAGTCATTTCAGTATTCCGTGCAAAAAGATCTGTTCCTGTAAAGACTATGAATTGTAGCTACAAGCTTTTAAAATAATTTATTTGTTCTTTGTTAAATGTTTTCTATGATCGGGGCATTTTGTTACTATTTTATATCATTTTTTACTATTTATTAGTTGTTATGACGCGTCTAAGTTATTGTCAATATTGTTATTATTTAACAATGGCCCAGATGCCTTAATAAAACACTGGAAGGCCAAGCCACTGTGTCTTGTCTCCTGCACTTCTCTGGGGGCTGGGCGGGTTGCCCACTCGTTGTGGAGGCTGCCGGTGCGCATGGTTTGCAATTCAGTGAGGCTGAAGCTGTTCCAGGAGTCGTCTGGTCCCAAAACCCAGCTCAGCACAAGCTCCTCAAGCGCATGATGGGGCAGACAAGCCAGAGGCCTTCTTTGCATGCAGGGGGACTTGGGTTCATTGGCTGCTGGTTTCTCTCCCAGCACTGTTGTGACGATCTCATGGGGTGGGGGAGTTCCCCATAAGCCACCCACAGCTTCTTGAATGCAGGGGAATACACATGTATTGAGCAAATTAGTCTTAGGTGACTCCAGTAAGCAAGCCAAGTTGCATTTTGCTACAGAAAGCAAAAAGTATCCCAGGCCAGGAGCTGTGGTGCGAGTCTGGGGCAGCAACTCTTGTGGAAACCAACTGGGTGCTGAGCAGCAGTGACTTCTACACAAGAGACCTGAGCTGGTTTAGTGGTCTTTTCCAAGAAACCCCAAAGCCACTGGCCTCTGGGACATCTCCCTGCAAATCAGGTGTGCTTTTTCCACCACCCCAGTGGATCGCAGGGCCCTTAAAAAAAACATTTAAACGGGTGCACCGAGCCCGACAGCGACCTGCCCATGTCTTAACACGACGGCAGCACCTTCTGCACATGACTGTTCCCAAGACCCGCCATGCGGCTGCTCTACCCCCATCGCCTTTTACTGAGCATGGCGCAATTCACCCCAAGGCCCCCCCCCTCCTGCTTCTGCCACTGCAGACCGACTGGCGACAGTCCAGAAGCCGCTTCAACTGGGTCCCGCCAGACAAGCGCCCGCGGGATCCTGCACAGCCCTGCCTCCTCCCACATGAAGTGGCCACAGGTCACGAGGTGGGAGAAGGGAGCCCCGGTCCCCCGGCTTTTTTGCACAGCACGCCGAGCATCTTCTTCTCAAACCTCGCATAGCCCCACGCAGTCCAGATCACCGCCCTGAGCACCTGGTCCCACAGGAAGCAGGGCCCCCTTTCCGCCTGCCTGACAGGTCAAGAATTCCTGCCGGAGGCCTGCTATTAACCTGTCTCTTTTCAGCCCAAACAGCACAGGACTCGCCTGCACACAAAGGCGGCTAAGAATTATTTCAACTTAATGTCAGCATTAATCACCGAGCAGCAAAGGACGCCTTGATGGGATTAGTAATCCCCCCCCATGTAATTCAATTAAACACCTCCACTTGTTTCTTTTTCACTTAAATAAATTAAGTCTTCCCCATCGGATGCTAAAGTAGAGGTAGCAGGAAGGTGGGGAGAGGGGGAGGCCAGGACGGGAGTGAAGTTGGGCTGCTCGCGGTAACCCTTTCTGCGCCGGCACAGGTGGGCCTCCCCATCGCTTCTGCGCTCCGCCCAAGTGCCCCCCTGAGGTGCCCGATGGAGCCCTGTGGGAAGCAGGGGGCCAGGCAAGCGGGATGTTCTGCACCCCCACGGAAGGGCCGAGCAAACCCAGGAAGAGCGGGGGCCCTTCAGAATCCCCCTCCAGCCAGCAAGGCTCCGCCCAGAAGAGAGACAGACATCGCTATATGGGGGGGGGGACGCCCGGAACAGCACCTGAAATCAATCTGCCGTGTTGCTAGTGGGAGCTCGGCCTCGGGTGCCTTTGCTTGCTCTCCCCCCCACGCGGCACCTGCCTGCATTGACTCCGGCACTGCTCCCCCATAATCGCCGGCCTGCGTGTCTTGCTCGGGGCTGCGGGCATTTTCCTGGAATGGGCAGTCAGCCACGCAGCACACCTTTTCCACCAGCGTCCTTGAGAGCCCCTAGCAGGCCCACTGGCTGTGGATGGTGGGGGACGTAATCTGACCCATCCACATTAGAGGAGGTAAGCCATACTGAAGCCACACACCCTCAAGGCAGCCCTCGGGGGGAGCTCCCTGCACACAAAGGCACAGCTGGCAAGGTTTTGCCCGTGGCATCAGGGAAAGCAGCGCATGGTGGGTACCAGCTTGGCCTGGGACAAGCAAGATCCAAAACCCCCATGTTCCCCTAGCGAAGCAAAGCACCAGACCAACCCGAGTTGATGCAGCCGATTTCCTTCCCAGGGGCGGCCATGGGAGGAAACAGCAGGAGCGGCTGGTGCAGAGAGCAAGAGCAACATGGCTCCCCGCCGCCGTCCCGCCGCCGTCCTCCGCATCATCCCTGGCCACCAGGCCGAGCACCTTGCTGCGCGGCACCAGTGGACGTCAGCAGCCCCGGCTCAGGGACCGGGCACGCCAGCGGGCAGCAGCCTGCCTCTGTAGAGCCGCCGTGGGGGGAGACGAGCAGGGCAGCAACCCCCACGCCTGCCCCGTGCCAGCTCCCTGCATGCAGCCCACCAGCCACGGCGCAAGCTTGTGTGGAGGAGATGCTGCGGTGCAGCACGGCGCTCCTGGGGCAATTCCCACACGGTCTGCAGCGGCCTTCCCGAGGTTCTCGGCTGAAAGTAGGGAGGCTTGTACTTAACGGCAAGACGTCCCCTTGTGCGTTTTTGCACATCACCGGCCACCTTTTGGTGCAGCTGCCACAGGCTCATGAATGGGGCTTTTTCAGGGATGTGTGCAGATGGCGTTCCACTTGTACAGGCACACGCCTGCACTGACACATACTGGTGCAACTGCACGCTTGCATGGTCGCCCAACATTTCGAGAATGGCCTTCCGCTCCCCGGAATCCACTCCACCCAGAAAGTAGCCTCTGCAAGTGTCTCCGATGCCCCTAATTAGCCATCCGGGAGCCAACCGCCCCGCCACCCCAAGTGGAAGGAAGCTTGCCAAATTACGAGTACTTCCCTCGCAATGCACTGAAAAGGCCCCGGCGCTTCCTTCAGTGCTCCTTCGGGTCGCTTCCATTTCCGTGGCCTGTGGGACTCAATCCAGCCGCTTCTTCCCCTTCCCCACATGGAAGATCATCTGACGCCACACGACTCACAGATGGCTGGAAACTACTTAGCAATGGCTCTCCAAGAACAACTGAAGCTTGTCCAAAGGCATAAAACTATCAGGTGGGAAATACGAAATCGGTGTGTAAATTGCCTCCCTTTGCATTTGAGTGCCGGAGACGAGACTCTGCTGGTTTTGCCAAAATGTGGCCGGTCACGTGTAGCAGTCCATGGCCCGGGGAGACACCTCGGCTCCTTGTTCACTGCCCCCCACAAAAAACCGCACCAATTTGCACCGCGCAGCAGCTGCTCTTTCCCATTCCTTGGGTCCCGCAACGGCGGCAAAACCCGTTTGCTCATTAGAGCCGAGAGCTGATGGGGCTAAAGGTGCAGCAGCTAAAGGGACACCGTTCAGGTAACCGTAATTGGCTCAGTGGTGTTCCGGCCATCAGAAGCCGTGGAGGATAGAAAGGGTGGGCGTTAATTGAGGCCCGGGGACTCGCACCGAGCGCGTGCGGGAGCGCGCATTAGCGGTTCGCCACACGCGACAGTCCGGACGGTTCAGCCACGTCCTCAGTTAAAAGCATCGTCGTACTCGGTGAAAGCGCCTCTAAAAGCCAGATGCGCACAAATCCGGAGGCATTTTCGGATTGGGACTGTCAGAGGGAATTAGCTGCTGCTGGGTAGTTAAGCAACCATTTCGAAAAATATGAAGTACTCTTAATCAAAACATGGATTCTCCAACATGCCAAGTTGGATTGATTGCCTAGGATCCGTTCACAAATCGGGACACACTTGAGGGGACAAGCCAGGAGGCCAGGGGAGCCACTCCCCCCAACCCAAATGGCGGCGCGACCGCGGAAGGCGAGCCCAGAGCAGCCTGCGCGTTTAGGGCTCAGGCAGCCCCTTGGCGGACCCTGGTCTGACCAGGCGCAGGGCTGCTCCAGACAACGCTCCCCACCCAGGGAAGGGCGACCAAAATCACGGACGCCCCTCCGAGGCAGAGGCACCTGGGAGACGGGCCAGCACAGGGCTCCTGGGATGAGCCTGGGAGGCGTCCTCCTCACAAGGCAGTTACCAAAAAGGCTCACCTTACCCAGCGACCGGAGAGAAATCCAGGTTTAGTTCATGGGTGCCAACTCCCAAGCCCACCATGGCTTTTAAACCCGCTTTTGACTTCAAGCCATGGCCACCCCAGCGAGCCCAGGGGCCAAAAAGCTGAGCAGGGCAGGGCCCCACACGGCTGGCCCTTGGCTAGCAGCCCCTCTGGCCAGGGCAGCAGGTCCGTTGCCCCTCAGGGCAGCAGTGAGCATCATGCACGGCCTCTACCACAAACCTTCACAGCCCCACGGCCCCCCCAGCTGGGGGGCAGCAGTACCACCTGGGTTTCCACTGCAGCTACTGCTCATTTTTGTATATACTGTAATTTATTTTAGTTTTAAGCAGTTTTAACATTTACTTTGATTTGGATTTGTAATGCGCAGTGTGCACAGAAATTACTTTCAGGCAAGGCCAGACTGGAAGCGGACTGACCCGTCCAGAAGTTTGACACCAGAGCGAAGAAAGCAGCACAACCCATTTCACGCAAGGGAGAGTGGCAGCCACAACGCGCAGCGCAGGCGCACCGAGAAAGAAAACACACCGAAGGTAGCAGCGGCCCCTCGGCGCTTGAGACCTCGAGATCCGAACCTTTCGCCCCCCCAAAGCTGCGGGAACCGGCAGCAACGCTCCTTTCGCACCCGCCCGTCAGCCGCGCGTTACAGCAGCGCTTTATTCGCTCAGCCTGAGAGCCGCGGCTGCATCGTCTCTTCCGCGTCTTCCAGCCACTGCGACGCGGGTTCAGTCCCGGGAAGCCGCATCCCAGGGCGGACGAAGCTCCGCTCAGGGTCTTCGGGAGAACCGCCCCTCCGTCGGGAGTCGGCGCTTCTTCGGATCGGCCTTCCAGAGACTCCTCTTGCTTCTCAGCTGTTTTTGACACCGAAGTTTTCAGTCTCCGTAGAGACTGTCAAAAATTGCCATTGCCGACTATATTTCAAGTCGTCATGGCGGGGTATTGGGAAAAGTTTTCAATTAGCAATAATCGCGCCTCGGATTAACCTCATTGGCTACGATACTGCCACTGCGCAAAGCTAGCGAAGCCGGCGGCCGGCGCTCTCGCCCTCTCGCAGGACGCTTTCCCAGGTAAGGGCGAGCCAGGCACGGGGCGATCCGGAAAGGGGTGCGAGAGTGGCCAAGATCCCGCACCACGAGTGCTTCCCGTCTCGCCTCGAAGAAAAGCTTTTGGAAACAGATTCGTCGCTTCTGCTCCGCATTGACGCGGCTCGCTTACCGCAAAGGATTCTGGGCTCTGCATATATTGCGAGGACACGCCTCCGCGCTCCTTTCGCGCAGGCGCCTGGGCGGACGGAGAATAGGCTGTGGCGCCGCGAATGAGTGACGCGTAGCGGAGGGGCGGGGCGAAGGCGGCTCGGGGAGGCACGCGGGGAACGTGGCCAATCCCGATGAGGAGCCGGAGAGGGGCGGGGATTCGAGCCCCGCGGTGCGCGCGCTCGGCGAGGGGCTCCCTCGGGCACGCGCCTTGCGGCCGCGGCGGGCGGGCGGGCACGTGCCCCCCTCTGCGCGCGCCCCGGAGCCGCGGGAGCAGGGCCTCGGCTGTGGCGGCTCCCGCTGGGGGCGCGGGCCCTGCAGAGACGCGCTGCCGCCCGCCCTTTCCGCGGGGCTGCCGCAGAGCCGGCGACCTGCCTGCCTGCCTGCCTGCCGAGGCGCTTCGGGCAGCAAGGCCTGTGCCTGCCTGGGCAGAAGGAGCCGGGCAACTCTGGACAGGCCCCAGCCACTGGCTGGCTCGGTACTTTGTTGTTTGTTTGTTAAAACATTTATATGCGCCCCATCGCAACAAAGCCTCGGGGCGGCTCACAACATTGATTAAAATACAATAAAGCAATAAAACATATTCATTTATCCCTCCCCCCTCGGTGCAGCTCGGCATAAACAACTAAATACAATAAATAACTAAACAAATACAATAAATAACTAAACACAAATAAACTATAAACAAACTCAGACTAACAATTAAAATAAATAACTAAATACAATAAATGGATGGTTAGGAGACGTTTCTAAGTGGCCCAGTCTCCAAAACTCTGCTTTTCCACCATCCCCCCCCCCCCCGGCCCTGCACCAAGTGGGCGACCTTTCAAACAGGCGGCCCATTATCCCGCTTCGCACTGGGAAGGGGAGGAAACGCGAGAGAAGCCAGAGGGCGCTCCCCCGGGGCTCGCTCTGGGCGCCAGCTGCGTGCTTGGGGGGGGTCGTGGCGGACCAGGGTGAGCGGGGGCGGCCAAGGCGCCTCGCTTGCAAGTTGCAATGTGGGTGCGGAGGCTTGAGGGGCCGGAGACCAGGCTGAGGAGCGGTGGGCAGAGTCCGTGCTCGGTGCAGCCAGAGGGCGCATGGGCCCCCTGCCCTCCGGGAGAGCAAGCGCCCGAGCCTTGCGAAGGGCCACGTCAGCCTGCCGCCGCCACGGCCTTGTGGCGTGTGCCAGGAGCCCCCAGCCGCCTGCCCGTCTCCCAAGGGAAAGCCGCACCTGGGCGGTGGGATGGCTGGCAGGTGTGGAGACGAGTGGGGCCGCAGCGCACGAGCTGGCACGGGTGTGGGGCGGCAGCTCTCCTCTGCCCTCCACCTGCTGGAAAGGGAGGGCTGGGCCAGGCGGCGGGGGGGGGAGATGTCTCCTAAATCGCCCAAGAGCTCCCCAGGTCAGAATGCTGCTCCGACCAGGATTCTGGGGTGGGGTGAGCGGAGGAGGCGCCAGCTGCCAGCACGGCCGGGAGGCCAAGGCAGGTGCGGCCTGCTCCTCGGAGCACCGCCTGAAGGTGGAGCGGGGAGCTCGGCGTGTGCGGTTTCCCACAGCCCTTCCCGTTCCTCGGAGGACTCCACAGCGGCACTCCGTCCTCCCTTTCCCAGCCGGTCCCACAGCCGGGGGGTTTCTCTGTGGCTGCGCCGGAGGAGGCTGCCGCCCAAGCCCCCCAGTCCTGCCATGGGTGCGAAAGCTCTTCCGCACAGGTAGGCCCAGTGCCGGCGAGGCAGGTGCCCCCAGAGCGAAGCCGGCCCCGCCTGTCGCTCGGCCGCGGAGACTGGGAGCCCCAGCCAGGCCGCCTCCTGCGCAGCCTCCGGGCGGGCCAAGCGAGGTCCCTCCGCTGCTCTCTATACAGCCGCTGCAAAGCAGGCATTGTTTAAATATGCAGCACCCTTTCCAAGCCTCTGGATGCCTGGGATTAGAACTCCCATGAGCCTTGGCTGGCTGAGGAAGGTGGGAGCTGTGGTCCACCGTATCTGGGGCCTGCTGGATCGGGAAGGGCTGCTGCAGAGCTGCCAGCTTCTTCTGCAGGGACATCGGAGGGGGAAGAGGCAGCGCCTGGAGCTGGACCGGGGGCGCGGGGTGGATGTGTGTGAGGAAGGACACCCCGGCCCCTCCGAGTGCAGCGCGTGACCATGAACCCACATCCCCACAGCGCCCAGGGCCCGTCTGGGCACACACAGCTTGCCTCCTTCCCATCCGTATCTCTCTCCGGGGCCTTGGAAGCGGGCCCAGGTTCCAGCCACTGGCCTTGGCTTGGCCCTGCCGGGATGAGGCGGCCCTATATAAGGGAGCCGCCCTCTCTGAGCTGCAGCCTCGCCTCCTCTTCCCTGCGGTGACTGCAAGGATGCCGGCCTCCCTGCTGCTGCTGCTGCTGCCCCTGCTCCTCGCGGGGGCGCACGCCCAGTGCCCGGTGCCCGCCGACCTCAAGACCCCCAACGGCACCAAGATCTGCTCCCAGCTCTACACGGACAACAGCCCCTACTACGACCAGTGCTGCGGCGGGAGCGTCCTCGTCCTCATGCCCGGCGAGGACCAGCCCTACGTGCCGCCAGCTTTTAACGACAAGGTCTCCTCGCTGGTGGTGGGCCAGCGCTGTGAGCTCACCGTGTGGTCCGGAAAGGCCAAGACCGGCAAGACCCGTAAGTTCAAAGCCGGGGCGTACCCTCGGCTGCAGGAGTTCAAGAAGGGGCTCTTTGGGAACTGGGACAACTCCATCTCGGCCTACTTCTGCAAGTGCACCTGAGCGGCCCGGGACGGGATGGGCGACGCCGGGGAGGAGCCGCCCACCCCGAAGCCGTGGCCCCAGGCCGCCCACGCCCCGCCTGCCTGCCTACCTGCCGCGGCCGGGCAGGTGCGATGGCCCAGAGCCTCTCCGCGGGCGCCCGCCTCCCCGAGTCCCGTCTCCGCCCCTCGTGCCGCACGGCAGGAGAGTCCAGCACCCTCCGCGGCAGCAAAGCGTCCAGCCAGGCCTCCCCTGGGGCTTCGCCTGCAGAACACCTCGATTCCCCCGCCCAGCATGATGGCGGCAGCACCTGAGCACGAGTCGGGCGGGGAAGCGGCCCCCCAGCCGCAACGGCCCGCAGGCCTCTGCTCTCGCTCAAGGACCTTCCCGCACGGCCTGGCATCCTGAGGCTCCGTCTTCCAAGCCGCGCTCTCCTCCTGCCGCCTCCCGAGATCCGCCTGGCGGCCAACGTTCCCCAACTCGTCCCTGCGATTATTCTTGGGCCTTGCCAAGATAAACATAATTAAAAGCAAGGAACACGACTTTCTAAATGTGCCGGGTGTTTTTTGTAGCTCAAGGTCAGTGGATGATGGGTAGCTTTTATTTTTGCCTCTTGTAAACATTTAATTGGAAAGGGCTTTCAGCAACCCAGGAGCAGAATACAATAATCCCAACCAAGTGAATTGTTTTCAATTGACTCTTTCCCTTAGAGGCATCTCCACACTCAGAAGGGCGGTGCAGGATGGAAGGGGCGGTGTGGAATGTGCAGTGGCACATGGGCCGAGACACCTCAGCCCTCTGTTCTGGACACCCAAGATCGGCCCATGAACTTGGGAGGAACAGATGCTGGTGGTGCCTCTGAGCATCTGCAGAGTGTTTTCCCATGAAGCCAGTTAACCACAGCCAGTTCTGATGTACCAGCAATGACGTGTGCAAGGTTTCCAGCGGAGAGACCTTGGCACCTTGCACAGAACATTCCCCCATATCCCTGCCCCCCACACCCATCCACCCCACCCCACGCAAAAAGCAAGAATTTTGGGGGGACTCTTCTCACATAACCCTTTCAGGCTGCTACTGCCACCGTACAGGCAGGGAGTGAGATTGCAATCCTGCCCACGCCCACTAGGGAAAAGCCCCCTGCCTCCCAAAAAGCCCCAGGCATTTTACTTCTGAGAAAACATGTAGGGCTGAGCCTCCTTCCACGGACAGCCTCCCGCTACCTGGCGACAGATGTGGCAAAGCGTCATTTGAGAAAGGGAGACCAGGAATCGACCCTTCAACCTGATTTCAGTACCTCTTTTCTGTCCGAGGTGCACATGAGATATAATACAAGCGGGCTTGTCTCTGAACATGAACAGAGTGCTTTCCCTTCTTACACACAAACACACACCACAAAAATGCAATCAAAGCGCCACTTTAAGACCTGCTTTTAAGCAATCGCGAGACACTGCAATTCTCGCCATCTGAGCTGCTGCCTTCCCTTCCCCCAAAGGTGCAGGGTGGTTTGCAGGGTCCCGCCACCCCCCAGCTCCAGCGAGGACCCCCCACCCCCTGGCGCCGTCAGTCGCGCAGCTGCACCGAGACGCTGCTGTCTGTGGCTCGCGTGCGGAGGAGCCCGGCCAGGGTCTCGGCGTCCCTGGTCTTGTGGAGGAAGCGGACGTGACGCACACCCGGGCCGTAGCGCTGGAAGACGTGAGAGACCTGGAGAGGAAGCGGAATTGGGAAAGGCCTCAGCCCGGCAGGCAACACCAAAGGCAGAGCACGCCTCTAGCCCGGGAAAAGCCGGGGGCACAGCCCGCAAGTCAGCCGTGGTCCTGGGAGATCCGTGCATCAGCCCCCCCCCCCGGTCACTTCACCGCAGGCCCCTTGGGTGGCCCAGGGCCGTGCCCTGGCAGTGGAGTGCCCGGGACGGTCAGCGGGGTCTCCCTGCTCACAGGCACCGAAGTGGCTTGCCGGCAGAATTCTGCACAGCCCTTCGTGACGAGAAGGGCATCGTCCACCCCGAGGCAGAACCACGGCTCAGACCCGGAACCTGCTTCTCTCTTCTGGCCCTCAGTCATCGGTGCTATTGCAAAGCATGCCATATAGAGAAACAACATCGCAAGGAAAGCATGCCTCTGCCCATGCACCGAGGGCTTCGCTTCATCACGCCACACTGCGGCCAGCTCCAACACTCCCCGAGTCAGGAGCAGGGTACTGGAAATGGGCAGCGGGACGTTCGGGGTCAGCGTACGAGGTACAGGACCAGCCACGCTTCCCAGCCCAGTCCTTACATTATGCCAGTCCTTGTTCTCTCCACCTGCCTCTCCTTCCCTCGCCACGTAGTGAAATTCGCCAATCGTCGTGGCCGGATCGGTGCCCAAGAGCTGGACGTGAAGCTCGTACACGGAGTCGGCTAGCTTGCTGTCCTCATACCTGGGGGGAGGCGGGGGGGGGAGGGCTCTGCTGCTGCTGGAGAGCCGCTCTCCAGCTTGTGGGGCCCCGGAAAACCCGGGGCCAAAGGCTCCCAAGAACCCCTGGGCGCCTTTCCCAGGGTTCTCCAGGCTCTCACCGGGCAGCTGCTGCCCTCCAGTGGCGAAGAGGAGCACTTCGCCTGAACAGCCATCTTTCCAGTGGAACATTTTGGGCTCCGCGTCTCTTCAGCTCAGCCCCAACCTGGCTGCAGGCAGCGAGTCTCGCAAGAACCACCCGTCCAGTGCCAGGAACACTCATCCCCAGCCTGCCCCCTCCCCCCTCCCTCCCCACACTTACCAGTCCAGGACAGTGATGCTGGGCTGGTAGAGATCCAGCAGCTCCTCCCAGAAGCCTTCAGCCAGCAGGTCCACGCACTGTTGCTTGACGCACCAGCTAGGAAGGGCAGGAGGACAGGAGCAGGCGTGCCAGCCAGGCCCACAGGTGCCCGGCCCTCTTGTGACCCCCCCCCCCGGAAGGCACTCACCTGTGGCTCAGGGAATCAGTCCCTGCGGGAACCTCCCTGCGGGTCGCAGGCAGCGGCTCGATGCTGACCCCCCAGTACTCAAAAAGCCCTGGAAGCGGGTGCAAAATGAGCCCGAAGGGAAGAGGACACGATGAAGTGTATCAGTGCCCCTGAGCATGCAAAGGGCGCTTCCCCCAATTCTTTTTTGTAAAGACACAACATGTGGGCGTAAGGGAGCGGCCCTGATCTTGCCACCGTGCACCCGGGCTGACCCTCGCGCGCTGCTTACCGGCATAGTCCAGCGCTTGGCAAGGCGCATCAGGTGGGCACGGAGGGGCTGGCTCAGAAATATTCACACCTGTGTGACGCAGAGGGGAGAAGGCAAGCTGAGCTCGCCAGGTCCCCTCCCAAACTAGGCCAGGCCGGCTGCTTCTCTGACCTCCCTGCAGCTTTCTGCCAACTGTCTGAAGTAAAGACCGACAGCTTGATTTTCTGGTGAGGCAAAACAAGGCAGCTGGCAGGGGGCAGGACCCCCCCCGCCCCCCTGGGGAAGTTCCTCCGGGCAAGGCCATCAAGCAACCTGCAGCTGCCTCCCACCCTGTTCTCATCAGCACCTGATCCACGGGAAGACACAGCTGTCCACCAAAAGCATCTACTTCCTGAGCCAGGTCCCAGCTCCTGACCCTCTTTCCATTGGCTGAGCTGGACTTTGGAATGTGTGAAGTACTTACGGAGGAGAAGGTACTCCTGGGCACACTCAGAGTGCCTCTCCCTTGCCAATGGCCTGGGATGGTGCCTTCAAAGCACTCTCGCAGCAGCACCCCCAATGTTCTCCCCCCCACCTTTCTGCCCAGAAGGGCCAATTGTGAAAATGACGCTGCGGCTGGGCTAGGGACTGGCAGGGGCGACCCCCTCCCCTTCCTTGCCCCGTCCAGGTTGGCTTTCCTGCCGGCCCGCTGCTCTCCGCTGCGCCCCACCCACCCGGTTTCCGTGAGAAATGGCCCGTTTGCAAAAGCCAGGCAGGCGAAGCAGGAAAGGCTGCATTCCACAAACACGGGTTGTGCCTCGGATGGTGTCTTGCTCTCGATCAGATGGGCAAACCCCTGACGGATCACCCCCACCCCCACCCCCCCCCCGTGAAAAGGGAGAGGGAAACAGGTTCCGCTATCACGCTTTCTATTAGCTTTGGCTAGCGGGCCGAACAGAAATGAGTTCAACGGCAAGCAAAGAAATAAAAATGATTTGTTAAAGCCCCACTGCTGGTGGCGGTGCTGTGGCATTGTCGGTCCGTCCGTCTGTCCGTCCTGCGCGGGCTCCCAGCAGAAACAGCGCGGCCTTGCTAAACCTGGGCTGCTCCCGTGCCACGAACGCGGCTCTGCCCGCTCGCGTGGGAAAGCGCCTCGCGGCTTTGGGCCGCCCGATCGACGGAGAACCCGCCCGGAGCGAAGGGGCAACGCGCGGCGGGGGAGCCCCGCCGGCGAAGGCGAGGGCCCGGCGGACCCCGCAGCCGGCCCCGGCCTCTGGCGAGCCACGGCCCCCTCGCCCCGCCGCCGCGCAGCGCGGGCGCACCCCGAGCCGCGAGGGGCGCAGACGCCGCCAGGCCCCGGGCGAGAAGCGCGCTCGGCGGGCGCGCAGCGGTACCTTCGGGGTTGGGGTTGCGCAGCAGGTTCCTCTCGAAGGGCTTCAGCGCGCAGCGCGCCCTCCAGTCGCCGTCGGCGGGCAGCGGGATGCCGCGGCGGCTCAGCCCCCACCGGGCGTCGAAGCGCCGCCGCCACTCGGACTGCTCCGGCGCCGGCGGCCGCGCCGCCTGGAGCTGCCGCTGCGATGCCATGGCCCGCGGGTGCAAGTGGCGGCGCGGCGCGGGCGCCTCGGGGTGGCTCTGCGCGGGCGGCCTCGCCTTGCACGCCCCGGCGGGCGGGGCAGGCGCCCGGGGCGGCGAGAGCAGCAGTGCGGCCGCCCACTCGCGCCAGCTCTGCCCGGGCCGCCCGCCTTCGCCCCGCGTGGCGCGGAAAAGCGGCCCGGGCTGCCCGCGCTCCCGAGGGGGCGGGGGAGGCGGCGCGGCGGGGCTGCAGGGTGCGCGGCCCCGGGACAGGCTCAGGCGACGCCCGGCCTCGGCTGCGGCTCCTCTTGCTCTCGGGGGGCGTCGGGCGCGCCCTCTCGGGAGCCTTCCCCGCGCCCGCTGCCCCGACGCAGCGCGCTCCTTCCGCTCCTTCGGAGGAGGGGCCCGAGACGCGGGCGGACGCGCGTTAATTCTGCTCCCAGCCACACGGGAAGAATGTGTGGAACCTCCAGCTCTGGAGGCAATCTATCCTCCTCGAGTAGCAGTTGCAAGTGGGGAGAATGGGCAGGAACGGGGCAGGGGCCGCTTGCAGTGTAGACCAACATGCTGAATTATGCCGTTCCTCCCTTCGATATGATCCAGCAGGAACCTAGTCCTCAAGGGGGAACGTCAGGCATCAGTAGCCTTCATGGTGGAAGGGTTCGAGTCAGGCACTGATTGTCAAGCAAGCACAAGAGAAGCTGCGCTCGGGAGCCCCCCTTCCCCCCGCGGCTAAAGCCGCAAGAGCCAGCAGGGCACCCCATCGCGCGTGCCCAGGAACCGAGCGGCGCAGCGGCAGCCCTTCTCTCTCCCACCCAGCGGAAGCCCCTTTCGTTCGGGGAGCAGATCCCGCCGCTCTGGCCGCCCCAGCCGAAGTCAGCACAAAAGGGCCCGGATCCAGCGGCGCCGCCCACGTGGGTGCCAGCCCTCCCAATCCGCCGGAGAGCTTGCCCTCACCCGCCTGCCCCGACTTGCCCAAGGCGCATCTCTTCCCCCGCCGCCTTGAAAGAGGACTGCCCTGCGTGGCACGAGGAAGCGGCGAGAGGCGCTTGCTGAAGCCCCGGGGCGCGGGAGGGAGAGCATCTCGACTGCCGGCTGTTTGGAAACAGCCTCAGCGCATCCACAGGGGGCCTGCTGAGGCTCCCCGAAGTCCTTCCCCGGAACCCGCCGATGCCCCCGCCCCATCCTACACTTGACAGTAAAGCAGCGCTTGCCTGCGGAGCAAGGGCCTTCCTCGCAGCCGCGATCTCTCATTTGGCGCAGTCAGCAGGACTTCGACCCACGGGGAGGGGGCTCCCCGCAATCCGGGCTGCTCGGCGGGGGGGGGCCTGGACCTGCGGGCTGGCAGCCGGCCTCTCCGGCAGAGCCGCAGCCCAGCCTTGGCCTGGCCTGGCCGCCCCATCCCAGCCGACCAGGAGCCAGGCTGGCTGGAGGGCCGCTGCCGCGCGGCGCGCAGGCCTGGGAAAGGCCACGGAACCGGCCCGCGTTGGCCCAACGAGGCTGGGTGGGCCTGACTTCGGGGAGCGCAACTCGGCTCTGCCTGCCCGGGGCTAAAATGTAGCTGCTTTCGCGTGATCGGGGGGGGGGACCCCCAGTGCCGGCTGCCCTCTCCTCTGGGGAGCAGGCGGGGGGACAAGCGGCGGCGGGCGGGATCCCAAAGCGGGGGGCATCCTGGGAAGCAGCAAGGGGGCGGGGGGGCTCTGCCGGATCCCGTCCTGGCGGCTGACACCCCCCCCCCCGGGACAGGCGGGCGGGCAGCGCCGGCTCCACCCAGCGCAGCCCACAAGGCGGCGGCGCAGCAGCACCAGGAAGCGCGGCCTCTGCCGGGCCAGCCGAGCGCGCCAGGCGGGCGGGCAGCGGGCAGGAGTCGCCCCGGACGGGTGGGGGCTGCACGGCTCGGCTCGGCTCGGCACGGCACGGCACGGCCCTCCCGCGTGGCACCACCCCGCTGGGCAGCCGCAGAGGCCGGGCAGGCCAGCCAGGACACAACCCGCGCCGAGCCGGAGACGCGGGAGCTCGCCGGAGACAGACCCTCCCCAAAAAAGAGACCCGAGAGAGTTGGACATAAAGGAAATAGCAAACCTCTGTAATTGCAAAACTAGAATTTTGACTACTTAAAACTTTTCACCCAAGCTCAACACCATTTCTGGAAAGCAACAAAACAAGGAAACCCACAGCCAAATCTCATGACATGAAATCCAGATTTTTTTATACAATACAACTCATGGCCGAACTTTTACTAGAATTAGTCACAGCTGTCTGCCTGAAACAGATTTTTTTTTAATCATCCCAACGCAAAATACTGTTGTGTCTTACAAAAAAAAATTACAATATAAATAACTTTTTTTAAAAAAGGTAACAAAAACCCACAAAATGATTCAGTAGTCATTTTCATAGGGGAGGAAAGACCCTCATTCCTAAGCCTCCAGTCATATAAAAATCTTCAAGCTACAAGGAGGCAGAGGAGGGCGAGAAGGGCATGGAGGCCAGTTCCCACCAGCCTGTAGTTAAAATTCCAGTCCTACACTTCAGGGAACTGGGAAGAAGTCATGTTGTAGTGAGGTTGTGTGGAGAAAGGTGAGCGATGATCACTCCAGGAACTCCCCTTGAAAGTATCTGAAAGTATGTGAGATTTTAAAGTATTTTCCCTGCAGGAAAATTCCGGTGTTTTTGCATTATTGACGTGTTAGTGCCGTTAAAAAAAGGAGATTCCTGAAGTTAAGACAGCGGCGGCTGTCAGAAGAACGAGGGGTGGAGAGGCAGCAAATGTGGCTGCGGACCTCCTTCCGTGGGTCCCTATTTACATGTGAACGTAAGATGAAAACGTCAGCAAAATGGCTCAGATTTAAAACTGCAGTAGAGTTAAAACTTGTTCCCAGCTTTTGAGGAAACCCAGCACTTGAGCAAAGAGGCGGATTGTCCTTGGTGGCAAAGCGCTAGGTCGGGGGTGCTGGCGAAGTTTGATTTTGGGTCCTCGCAGCAAGAAGCGTCTCTTAGCTAGGCCCCCGAGGACTGGTGTTTTCTGCAGAGCAGTATGCGGGGCTTCCCAAGAGGAGCAGGCCGCCAGTGCCGGCCCGGCCCGGCCCGGCCCCACCGTGGCGCAGAGCAGAGCGCCGAGCGAGAGCGGCTTGCGCTGCATGCGCGATCACGTGCTGCCTGGGGCCAAAGAGGCGCGGCTGGGCGGGGGGGGGGGAGGCAGGTTAGCCAGCAGAATGGCTGGAAGCAAAGGTGCCCCCAGAGTCTGGGACGAGAGAAATACTCCGTGGGAGGGAGAAGCCGTGGCAGCGGAAAGCCAGATGAGCAATGCGCCACGCGCTGTGGCCCCCGGACCTCCTGGGCCCTCCCCACAACTTTTGCCCTGCGGTCTTTCCCCACCTGCCCAGACAAGTCTTCCAAAATACACCAGTTTGCACCCAGGCGGCACCAAGGAGAGCTGGGACGCGAGAGCCACCCAGTCCATCCTGCAGTGCCTGCTGTGGCTGGGTTGCTCCTTCCCGGAGAAGCGAGCGAGCGAGCGAGCACACGCAGCCACAACTGCTTAGAGAGGCCGCTGCACCTCTCCAGGCAGGAAGGGAAGGGGCCTGAAACAAGGTGCTCTTCCCCCCACCCCTCCCCACCCTCCAGCGTGGCCACAGGGCGAAGGTGCCCGATAGACCCATAGGAGCGAAACAGGCAGGGAGGAGGCTCCGCAACCCATGAAGGAAAATAAGACCCTCGCCCCTGAGGCTGCATGTGGAGAAGCTGGCGCTGTACAGGGTGCAAGGGGGCGTCACGGCGAGGCCACCGGCAAGGCTTCCGGGGGCAGCTCTGCGCTGCCCTCCCCACGGCCGCTGAGCCCCCCCGGCAGGCGCCTGCTCCTTCCCCTGCTGAGTCCGCTGCCCGGCAAGCTCGATGCCACTCGGCTCCCAGCAAGCCTCTGTGCCTGGTGGCCCCGGGGGGCCCAAGGCCCCCGCTCCGTCCGCAAAGCCTCCGCTGGGCCTCGGCGGACAGACAAGGACAGAGCTGTGCCCATGCAGGGGCCTGCCCACGTTCTGCGCATCCGGCTGCTGCTCCCCGGCACTGTCCCAGGCGGGGCCCAGTCGCTCTGGGGTTCCCCTGCTGGTGCGCATGGGGCTCCTGGGAAGCGCCCCGGGGCCCTTCGCCCCTAAGGGGAAGCTGCAGCCCCAGCTGGCCGTGAGCGCCCAAGGCCAGGAGCCAGCCTCCTCCGCTGGGGAGGCGGCGGCAGCAGCAGCAGCATCCGGCCCCCGCTGTGCCAGGGGGCTCATCCATCTCCCCCCCCCCCCGGTCTCCCTTCCCTCAAGCACAAGCCCACAAAGCCTGCGCCTGCCGGGCTTGAACCAGGCCAGGAATGAGATCCCCAGCAGGGCGGCCCTCGGCCCGGCCACGCTCCGGGCGGAGAGACCCTCAAACAGTAAGGAGCGTGAGCAGAGCGCAGGACGCCACACCTGGGAGACACGGGGAGTCCTGCCACCCCGGGCCAGGCAGGACGACGTGGGAGGAAGGGGGCAGCACGGGGCGCCAAGGAGGGGGGCCTGCAGGGCTCTGCTCGGGCCAGGTGGCCACCTCCACCCCTTCTTCAGGGGACGTGGTGGCCGAGAGGGGTGGCCAGCAGCCCAGCCCTTCCCGGACTGGGCAGGCGTCAAGCAGAGTCTACGGCGTGTGATCAAGCAGACCTTCAACAGCTGCAGCGGCTACTTGGGGGACCAGTGGGGCAGGAGCCACGGCCCGGAGATGGGCCCCCACACACACTGCGTGGCAGTTCAGAGGAGAGGGTTGCTGCTAGGCTGTGGTCCCCCTTTCCGTACCCAAAATATCAAAGCACATCCCACCCTAAGGCTGGCTTCCTGTGCGACAGGAGCTGCTGGCTGAAGCCCGGCTGGTAGACGCACGGGGCTGTCCGGGCCCTGCAGAGCAGCGCAGCTGGCAAAGCAGGAGGGGACACGTGGCTGGGGGAGCCCCCCCCCCCGGCCTGGACAGAGGGGCCCAGGCTGCAGGGAAGGGCGTGGAGGGGCTTGCGGAAAAAGCGGCCCAAGGCAGGCGGCTCAACGCAGGCGGCAGCGTCCTCCCGGACCACCGCCCGGGGCATGTCCGGCTCGGGCTGCCCCACCGCCTGCAGCGACTGACGCGCCCGGGAGCGACACGACTCAAGCGAGTGTGCGTGCGTGCGTGAGCCAGCGAGCACGTGGGGCCTGCTGCCCTCTCCGTGGGATATCCTTCGCCAGCGGCCTCCACGCTCTCCTCTGCACTTGCAGCTGCCGGGAGGGAGCCCACCGCCCCTGACGCCCCCGCCCGGCGCCTCCCACCAGCCCACCCAACACCGCTGCCCTTGATTCATGATACACACAATTGAACAGCAATCAGAAACAGTCCAGTCTTTAAAAACCCCACAGCTAGACTTGCCCCCCTCAGTAGTGCGGAACGGTGGTCCGGGGGTGTCCCTGCCAGAGGTGGGAAAGCAGCCACAGGCCGGGCCAGTACCCATTTGGTCCCGGGGCTCTAGTTCGTCAGTAAGCACAGAGACCCCCAAAATGAAGGCAGCCCCCCGCCGGGGTGGGCAGATCCCCCTTCCCGAGCTCTCTGTGCCCACACGGTCTGGTGGAAGGGAGATCTCTCCCCGCAGGGGGGTCAGGCCGGAGGTGTCGCAGAAGCCCATCTCCGCCGGCAGGTCTCCAGCTGCCTGGTGGGGGGCTGGCCAGGGACCGTGGAGGGTCCGTCTCTCGCGCTCTTTGGTAGCATGTCCAGCTGCTGCTGCCCTTTCATCTCATCCGGTTCTGCCGCATCAGGGGCACGATGCAGGAAGGGGGGCCGGCCTTCCCCAGGAAGGGGTGCTTCAGGAGTTCGTTGGCCGTGGCTCTCTGTGCAGGGTCTCTCACCAGCAAGCGGTCGAGGAACCCCTTCAAAGAGGGGGACACCTGGAGGGGGGAGGGGGAAGCAGAGGGGACCGTCAGCCACGCCATCCGGCGGACTTTTGCCCAGGGGCCGAGGCGGTTCTACTCCGGGTCGCCACAGAAGGGGCAAGCACAGTCGAGAGCGAGCTGTGCCCCCGCTGGTTGCGCCCCCAAACACATCCCTGCTCCCACAGAAGAGCACACGGGCCTCTCCTCTCCGGCCAGAGCCATGCCTCGGGGCCCAGCTTCCATAACTGGAAGCAATTCCATAACTGGTGCTCCGTACTTGAGGGAAGGTCAGCCTGGGAGAGCGACGTGTCCCACACGCCACAAACAGGCGCACGAAGACTCGCTCCAGCGGCGGGGCTCCTCCTAAGCTGATTACACGCTCGTTTATTCCGGCCCCTGTGAGCCTGGCCCACCCCCATTAAGTGCCGTGTCCAGTCGAACGGGACAACAGGAGCTGAGCCACATTTGGCCTGGAAGGGAGCAGGTGGAGTCCCAGAAGAGAGTTCTAAATGTTCGCTTAGACGTTTATTCTGCAGGATTCCTAAAAGTGCTCTTACGGCTTCTGCCCAAGGCTTGGCCCCGTTTGATAACTGCACTAAAAGACTGGAGCAAATCGTCAAGGCTGCTTCCGCAGGAAGGAACTACGGTAGCTTTTTAAAAAATGTAACACCCACACAAAAACATCTCTGCTATGGAGCCTCTTCTGGTGATCCCTGTTTTTTCTCAGACTGCAAGTCCGACTTCTCACCATAAAAACAGGAGAGGAACACGATTTCCCCAAACAGATGCGTTTGGCGGCGCCCTCCCTCCTTTTTTTAAAGGGTATGGTTCTGAGATTCATGGCTGAGGGAGGGAGCGCCTGGACCTCCTGGGGCCCAGCTGACTTCTTTAACCACTCTGTCACACAGCCTTCTTGGAGGAGGAGCCTAGCTGGGTGTTTGGAAGTCCAGCTTCTGAGCCTCCCGAAGTGGCAAAGGCCAGCAGGGAGAAGACAGGAGCAGGAAAGGGCTGAGTTACCTTGTGCACGTTTTTCAGTTTCGGGGGCAGGTTGTCCCGGATCATCTTCATGGCCTTTAGAGGGGGCTCGTTGAAGTAGGGGGGCTCTCCATCCACCATTTCTATTACCATCACGCCAAGGGACCAGATGTCCACCTGAAACACAACGAACGGAGCGGGGAAGAGAGTGCACCCCTGCCAGAGGGTGGCAAGGCAGGCGCCGGGCCGCACCGGCCGGCACAGCCTCCTGCGGAAAAGCTCCTCCGCACAACGGGGCCCTCCTGCACGACCCTCGTGCCCTGGCAGAGACGACACGGCCGGCTGGGCAAAGGGCAGGCTCATTAAACCAGCTGGCCAGAGAGGTCTGGCGATCCTGCCACAACACGCCCTGGATGTTGGCACGTTTGGAACGGAAAGGGTTCGTGTTTGCGTTCTGTTTCGCTTTGCTTTGCTTTTTGACCTGGACATGATGGCAGGAGGCAGCCACTGTGTTCCACCAGAGCGTTAGGATTTCACGCAAGGCCTTTCCTAGTCCTGGTGCCCAAAACCCTTCCGGAAACACGAAGGACAGGCACTTGGGCAAAACCCCAGCAAGAAGCAGACCACAACCCCAGCTCTGTCTCCTTCCCAGGGGCCGGAGTCTCCCCTGACTGTCCGGTAAGCAGGCTCCACTGTCCCTCTCTGGGCCAAGCGGGAACCCCGACATCACCGACTGTTCCCTGTTCAGAGGAATGCTCTCCCCCACATCCAGAGCCCCATGTGTCTGTCTGCCTTCCCTGGTGCCCCTTACCTCTGGCCCGTAGGGCAACCGGGAGATGAGCTCCGGGGCCATCCAGTAAGGGGTCCCAACTAGGGACTTGCGCCGTGGCACCTCCTTGTTCACTTGCGCACAGAATCCGAAGTCGGAGAGCTTGACCTGCAAGGAGATCGAGTGACGGTAACACCGACGGTGCGGCAGACTCTGGGAAGCGCTTGTGGCGTGTGGGGGCAGGGGCTTGGACAGTGGCTTTCCAGCCCTGCTTCCACAAGCCAACACATCTTTTACGTGAGTCATGAGGAGGAGATGACAGCACGAGACACGTGCAGCTGACTGGCAATGCCCCACCCAGGCCCTCGGCCCCCGTCCCGTCCCGTCCCGTCCCGCCCACCCTAGGAGTGAACGGTTTGAAAAGAGGACGTTCCCCTCGGAACTGCCAACCAGAACCACCTTTGCAGGAGGCCCAAAAGCAGGACCCGGCAAGGTCTGTATGGGGTGCAGGCGGACTGTCATCCAGCAGGTTTCAAAAGCGGCAATGGCTCCCCTTAAATGGAGACCAGAAGCCAAGGGGAGCCAACGCAAACGGCCCAGATGGTGTGACGCGCCCAAGTCGCAGCCCAGACACACTCCGGCAGCTCCTCCTTGCACCGGCTGGAGCGCCAGGCCACCTGCAAGGCAGCCCCCGCAGCCAAGATCAGTGGGCCCAGCCGGGAGCCAAGGCCCGCACGCACGCCCTCAGGCTCCGCCACTGCAGCGCTTGCGGCTCACCCGTCCATCATGCGTGAGCAGAATGGAGTCACTCTTGATATCTCGGTGGATGACCCCCTGGGCATGCAGGACGGACAGCGCCTTCAGGACAGACTGGCAGACGGCTGCGATCTGCTCTTCGTTCATCCTGGAAGCAGAGTAAGGACACAACGCTTGTCACATGTCCCCATTTCTTGTACAAGCCTGAGAGCAGCCCTCGTGTTCCCAGCGGTGGCCAGCCATGAGCCGCTGGAAGCCAGCAGGGCGCGATGGAAAGCGCCCGCTCCTGCTTCTCGGCAAGAGGCTGTGAGCAGCTTCTGAACACTCAGCTGCCGCAGCTCCAGCTCCTCTCCTAAACTCAGTCGCACCCTTCTAAAGGCCGTCAGCCGCAAGCCATTCCCAGAGCCGCTGCAGAAAAGGCTTCGCACTGAGTACGGACCCCACTCATCAGCTTGGCCAGTTGTCCCCACGTTCTACTTGTACGACCGGGAGACGAAACCTTCCATCACTGTTTCTAAGAGGGAGGCAACGGCATGGATTCACCACCCTCCCAACTTCTCAAATCTTTGCCTGGACACATGGCAGAAAAGCTCGCGCGCTCTTCCACCTCCCCGCCCCCGTACCGCGTGTGCGTGACGATGTCGGTCAGAGCGCCTCCCTCGAGGAACTCCATGACGACCCACAGTTCGTCTCCCACCAGGTAGCTGTTGTACATCTCCACCACGTTCTCGTGTTGATAGTCCCGCATGATCACGACCTGGGGCGGAAAAGCAGGGAAGAGGCGCTGAGAGAGAGGACGCCGCTGGGCACCGCGTGCCGGGAGGAAGAGAGCTCCGGGTCTCCTACGCAAGCACACGGCACAATCCTCAACCTGGGGGCCGCCTGGAAAAGGGCAGCTGGGAGATGCTAAGGCGCCTGCTTGAAATGAAGAGGAGCACAGCCAGCCCGGGTCCTGTCCCCTTTTCGCAAGAGGAGGGGCAGGGGCACCGTGGAGCCGGAGTCCTTGCCAGAGCTGGTCTTCTAATTCATTCGGCTCCGGGTCCCACCACTTGCCGGACTGTGAAGGCAGCTGAAAAGGCCAAAGGAAGAGCAGCCCTGGAACGTCCCACAACGGTTGCGCACACTGCTTGGCCGGCCTGCCAGCCTGCCTGCCAAATACGCTCTTGCGAGGCCTCGCCCTGGATTCATCACTGGGCATTTCTTCTGAAGAAAATTAAATTAAACCTGGGAACCACACAGCACTTGCTGGAACAGTTCCCCCAGGGCATGACACTCTGAGGTTTTCCACCGATTCCGCTTCCAAGGGAGCCTCATCTGGCGGCAACAAGGAGCGGGGCCTTCTTGGGAGAAGCCCCCAAATGATGGAATGATCTTCCCAGAGGCCCTGCCTTGTGCCAGCCTTGCTCTCTTTTCACACCCTTTTTGCCAAGGCGTTTGCTAGGTCCGACAGCCCGTGTGATGGAGCAGCGCCGGCTCTTTTTAGCAGTCGTAGCAACACGGACTGGCCTTCGTTCCAGTTATGAAAGGACCGGGCTAAAACAAATTGCTAATATAACGAATGGCTAAGACACCAGTTAAATGGGGCAATTTCAGGCAACAATCCCTAGGAAGCTTTCAACATGTGTTCACACGTGTACACACACACACAACCACTATCAAAGAACAGCTCTCTGGCCTATGAACAACACCATCGGCCAGCTCAACGGTTAAGCACCGGCCGGCTCTGAATGATGCACTGCAGCTCATCCGGGGCATGGCCTTTTCTCCCTAAAATTAGGGTTAGGTGAAAATCCAGGTTAGGGTTAGAGTTGGAAAAATGACGGTCCCCATGAACTTTCTGCAGCCTGCAACTTTTGTAGGGTGGGCCCAGCAGGTGAGCAGTGCAGGAAAATCCCCACCTCATGGCATTTTGTGAACTCAGGCTCCAAGGCATGCATGCATTGATTGAATGATTGATTGATTGAATGATTGATTGGGATATTTCCAGGCCATCCAATCTCACTGAGTCTCTGGATGGCTCACAATACCCTTTTGCCTAAAATAAGGGATGGGGTGAAAATACATCGTTAGGGTTAGAAAAACGATGGTTCCAACGGTCAGTTCCAACCCTTACACAACCCTACAACAGACCGTAGTTGCACAACGGCTACTTGAGCCTCACGTAATCCAGCCTTGCTGGGTCCACACGGCCAACGCAGGGCGAGGCCAGTCCATGCTGCAGCCTCGCCGTCGGCGACCAAATACCCCAGGAGGGGCTGCTAGCAGTGAGTCTTTCAGAGGCTCTTATCTTTCTCCAGCAGGTGAAACGAGCCGATTCCCTGCCCCACCTGCTCACTAAATACGTCACACACACCAAGTCAGTCCCTACTGCTGGCCTGCAGATTCTCCTGGGCCGACTGGTGCTCTCGGTGCCCCTCTCTGTTTCTCCAACCTGTAACAGTGGCAAAGGAGACTCCTGCAGAAAGCGCCTGCCAGCCTCCCACCACAGCCACAAGGACCCTCATCAGTGCGGAATCGCCAGCCCCTCGGCTCACACGTGCGGGCGGGCGAAGGCCCCGTCCCCCGTCCCTGCCACGCACCTCGTTGAAGAGCAGCTCCCGCCGCTGCTGCTTGCGCAGGTCCATCTTCTTGACGGCGACCAGCTTCCCGCTGCTCTTGACGGTGGCGATGCAGACGATGCCCGTCGAGCCTTCGCCGATCTTGATGAAGTTGTCCAGGTAGGTCCTGGGGTCGCCGGGGTCAACGACCATCTGCAGAGCGGCTCGGAACTGTTCGTGGGACACCCGCTGGGGCTCGCGCTGCGGGGAGCGAGGCTGCTGCGGGGCAGGGGGTGGCGGCGCGGCGGGCTGAGCTGGCGGCTGGGGTGGGGGGGCCTGCTGGGGTTGGGCAGGCTGAGGGGCCGGTGGGGGAGCGTGGGTCAAGTGGGGGTCCGACGCGTGCTGGGTGAGTCCTGGGCGGGGTGGCTCTGGGTTCTTGGGTCTCGCTGGGCCAGACGGGGGCCCCCGGGAGGAGCCGCTGCTTCCACTGATGGGGCCGTTGGATGCCGTCTCGTGGGGTCTCCCGGGCCTGTGCTCTGCCTAGAAAGAGGAGGGGGAAGGCACTTGTTAGCACCCTCACTGCAGCGACACATGGGCTTGGGGCCGGCCCAGGCCCCGTTTTAAGCAGGTAAGGCAGGTAAGACGCTTGCGCCACATCCCGCGTGCCAGAAGAGCCAGCGTGGTGGGGAGAGCGCTGGACTGGGCACTTGGGTGACCGGCCCAGGCACTCTCTCTCCACCTCACTGGGTTGTTGGAGAGTAATGGGGAGCTATGCATGTCCCCCTGGGTTCCCTCACAAGAGGAGAAGGGGAAGCCGTGAGTGTAATAGTGGTGGTAATAATAATTATAATAAGGAACCCACAGAAACAGCCCAGGCAGGCCTGGGGTTGACCAGGGGCCAACTGACCGCCCGGGGTTTGAGGCCTGCTGCAGTGTTAGCCAACCTGCTCGGGGCCCAGTCTGCTCCCGGAGAGTGAGAGCAGCCCAGCAATGCTCTCTCCTGCTGGGTTCCCCCGACAGAACAAGCCACGGCAAGCGGACATGTGTCGCCGAGGCACATTACACCCCCAGTGGGCCCAGTGGCCAGCAGGTGCTCCCAGAGACACAAGCAGAGGGCTTTTCCCTGGCCTTCCACGCGTCTGTCACAGGAAGACAAGAGCGGCCCCTTCTGCCTTGTCCAAGCGGACGCCCTGTCCAAAGCCCACGTGCAGAGGTCCCTTTCAGCCGGAGGCGCTGTGTCCCAGGGACTGGACCTGGGGAAAGGGTCTGCTCTGCTAAGGAGCCCCCCCCCACCACAAACACACACACACCCCGCCATGCCGAGCAAAGAAAAGCCGCAGAGGCGGCTGAATCGGGCCACAGCGGGCCATCTCCTCCCACCTGCAGGAAGGAGGGTTCTGCCGAGGACAAGCACACCCAATTCCACTCCGCGGACAGAAAGAGGCTGCTAAGGAGGCACAAAGCAGCCAAGGTGGAAATGTTAGTGGTTAGTTGGGTGCAAAGAGAATCTGCGGCTAAGGATGGTACTGCTCAAGGAGGAGGAGGAGGAGGAAAGGTAGCAGAGGTGCACAGGTGCAGGAATGAGCGCTGAAGAAGGGCACCAGGTGTCCGGCAGTTGTTTGAGCGGCTGCCCCCGCCATGGGGGCCCGCTGCACCCACAATACGATACAACGCTTCTACAAAGACAGAAAGAGGAGCTGCTGCACAGAGAAGACACGACAGAGAGCAGTGCGGGGCTGTTAGAAGCCTGCAGGGAGCGGAACGAGCACCTTCCGACTTCCTTTCCTTCCGGAGGCGGCCACACAGGAGCGGCTCGGTTAGTGGAAGCAAGCAACGCCACAGCACGGGGCGGGAGGGCAGGACTCCTCGCGCGGGAAGAACACGGTGGGCACGAAGCAAGGGGCCACTGGTCCACGGAGAAATGCGGACGGGCCAGCAGAGGTGGAGGAGAGCAGCGCAACGGTGCAGGGAGTGGAGGAAAGGCGCGCCCGGCACGGTCGTCCTGATCCGTGGCCCTCGCTGGCCTGCTGGTTCCGGGAGAGCTCACAGCCCCCCACGCCATTAACCGCCCGAGGCTAAGCCGGGGAGAGTGCCGGTCCTCACTCCAACGAGCGAGGACCTGCCGTCTTTGCTGATGAGATCACGTGCCCAAAGAGCAGCACCTCCAGGGGATCGATCCCGGCCGGTCAGGCCTGACGCGCCCGCGCTACGAAAAGAGGCGGGAATCGTTACCTGAGCACCCCGGACTGGATCCGTGTCCGCACGTGGGTAAGTGTTAAAAGGTCGCCCCGTCTGCTGTGCTGTTTTCATGACGCCCTCAGAGACAGGGATATTGGGGGTCCGGATATTTGGCCCCGAGAGGGGCCGCTTTTCCCGGGGGGACTGCGGGCTGGTCTCCCCAGTGTAAGTGGACTTGGGTCTTTTCTCGGGGCCGTCGGCGCGCTCCCTCCTGACCACGCGGTCAGCCGACTCCCTCTCGGCCGGGGGCTCCCTCCTCCCCTCGCGCTCATGCGCTCGGGGCTTCTGCTCCGAGAAGGGCTTGTACTCGGGAGGCGGAGGCCGGTGGGATCGGCTGGCAGGCTCCTGCCCGCGAGGGGGTGGCTGGGCAGTCCTGTGCTCCCGGACCCTCTCCCGGCTCTGGTCCAGCTCGCTCCTGGACCCGTGGTGATGCCGCTCCTTGTGCTCCTTGCTCCCGTGGCCCCCCGGGTCCTCCTCGGCGTGGCGGTGGCGGTGGCGGCGAGGCTTGGCCAGCGCCTCGCCCAGGCCGTTCTCCTGGTACAGCTGGTCGTGCCGGGGCGGGAAGGGAGGGCTGTCCCTGCGCAGAGAGTTGGAGCGCGACACCGACATGTTCTCAAACTCATCTAGCAGCCAGGCCAGGGAGCCGTCCTTGGCGGTTTTGTTCCCCCGCACGATGGTCTTTATGCGTGGCGCACAGGAAATGGAAGGGGGGGAAAAGACACACAAACATAAAAGAAAATACGATAAGCAACGTAAAAAAACAAAACAAAAATTGAGGTGCCTGATGGAAGCTTGACAGCAGCCTCAGTGCGGCGAGGCTTTTGTGCACATGACAGAGCATCCAGAAGCGGGACATGTGGGGGCCGGGGAAGAGAAGCTGCTCACAGACAGGCGAAACGAGGACTTCAAAGCACTCCCTCTGCCAGACATCTCCTGATTTCATTCCATCCACACACCGAACATTCCTTGAAAGCCGCAAATATGGATCACGGCAAGGGACGGTGGCGCCGAGAAGAAGCCATGCGTCTGCTCGGCCGCTACCTGAGTGTGCAGGGCTGCCTACAGCCTGAACCTCCGACAATGCTAAGATGCTATCAAGCGAAAATGCGTTACATTATTTAAAAAGATCAGTCTCCACAGCTTCGATTTCATATTGCCCCAGTTTGCGGAACCGCTGACGCTCGCCAGAGGCCAGGGCTTGCAAACTGCGGCACCTGCGCTGCCTTCCGCCAAGAAAACCGAACCCAGAGAAGGCCCCGTGAACGCCCAGACCTGCACGTGCGGCTCACCCCTAGAACCGACTCCAGCATTTCCTCACCCGAGCTCTTCCAGCGCCCACACCCACTTTGCACACGGGGCCGAGCGCTCCGCGTGGCACACACAGGAGCCGCACGGTGCACGGAGGACCCGGCCCGGCCACACATGCAGACCCCCTGGCAGGCCAGCTGAAACTCCTTCGGCTTTCAGGACCAGGCTGTGAGCTAAGTGGACGTGGCTGGCTCAGAATGATGGGAGCTGCATCCCAGTGCATGCGGAGAGCCCCCGGCTGGGAAGGCTGCCATTCACAGGCGGCTACCTCTGGCATTTGTGTCTGGCTGGCACAACTGCTCTTGGCCTACTCCTAGCCTACGTGCAATGCACAGTTACCAGAAGTAGTATCACGAAGGCGCCAGCCCACTCGGTGGTTAACCCTCTCCTGTGGAAGCCACCTAATCCCAGATGTAGTGGCTCTTCTGGGATTATTCCGTGGAGAAAGAGAGCAGCACACCTGGGAGGCGACAGGGCGCGATGACTTTAATGCAGGACTCAGGACACCTGCCGAACCAAAGCATTCAAGCTGCAAATATGGCATGACAGGGCCCTCCCTCCGTCTGACTGCCCTCCGCTCGGCCAGCTCCGCACCTGCGCCTCCAACCTCATCCAAAGCAAACAAGACGCCGCCACCTCCAGCCCACCCCTGGCGTATCATTCTGCGCCAGCTCTTTTAATCAGCGGGTTGCAGGCTCTCTCCCGCAGCCTCACAGGTGGACCAGGCCAGCAGAGGCACTGACAAACGCGCAGCGAAGGCCGCTTGCCCATCAGTGGCTGAGTTATTGTCCGGCTGCAAAAGAGTCTGTTGTGAGTCCCACAGTGCCCCCCAGAAATGCGCACTCTGTCTCGGGGCTGACAGGGCGTGTGCGGGGGCAGTGGAGAGAGATGTATGGCTACATGCGCACACGATCAATGCACCGCAGCTGATCACTACCCTCCTCTTGGAGGCAAAGCAGACCTGAGCACCGCCAGCAGCCTCCAAAGCGCCGGACCCTGCTGCAAAAGAGGACCAGGTCCCACGCACTCGGCTGGCTTCGTCCGGCTCCAGGGTGCAGGCAGAGCAGAACAGAGCGCCTCCCCATGGGAGGAATTCCCAGCCAACGGCTCTCCCCTGCGACAGGAAACTCAGACACACAAGGCAAGCTTTCCAGTTTTAAATGGCGCACGTCCGAGAGGAGCTCTGCCACACTCTGCAGATGGCCACGAACCGACCACTAAACAGCATCTCTGAGCGGGGAAGGAAGATGCGGGCGGAAAGGCGGAGGCTGCCTCCTGCCCGGTGCATGAGCTCCCCAGCTGCAGCGTGTCCTGTGCCAGGCCCCGTCCCAGGCCTCTCCGCTCAGCGAAGGCTCCCCTCACCGCACGCACTGACCTCTCGCCCCGACCTGCGCGAGGCATAACTCCACTTGCCACGCGGGCACATCGAGATCGCTTATCCGGCAGAAGGAGGGGTCAGGAGGGCGAGAGGAGCCGCTGTTTCCCAAGCGCGTGCAAAAACACACTCCCGCCTTCAAGCCAAACGGGGCCCACATTCTGGGCAAAAACGCTCCTAATTAGGATCAAAAATAAACGGTGAGAATCGATGACCTGGAACAGTCTAGTGAACTTGGCACAAGGCGCATCTAAATCCGCATCAGCAGAGCACTCTTTGGAGCAGGCGCCAGGTTGTGTGCCTGGCCATGTAAGCGAAGAGCAAGCATGCGCAAGCACATCTCTTTTCTTCAACTGGGAGCCGCCTGCTCATTCGAACGAGCGTCCGAAGTGTCCTCCTTGGAAAGCCGGGTGCATTTTGCAGCGGCTGCAGAAACCTGAGATGCCCCCTGCAGCTGTGGCAAGCAGAACAAGAGCCTGGCCCCTCGGGGAGGGCAGCCTGGCCCTCCCTCCCCGCAGCCCCCGCTCGGGAAGCCAGGGTGGTGCCTCCCCCGGCCCCAGCAGGGCACCCTGCAGCACACCGCCACGGGAAAAGCAGCGTGCGGCACAGCCGTTCACCGGGCAGGCAGGGGCTGTGGAAGCCCCCAAGCCCTCACCCAGACTCAGTGCAAACTGGCCAGCGCGGAGAAGCGGGGCCCCGCCAGCCAGCACAGGCGGTATGGAGAGAGCGGGGGCAAGGGGAGGGGGCACGGGGACGCGGAGCGCTTGTACGGGCTCCGGCCAAGCAGGACTGAGCCAGAGCCAGACTAGGACATGCAGGCGGGGGGGGCGGGGGGGCGAGTGCAAGACTTCTGCTTAAGAAAGAAATCTCCTGACATCGTGGCCTCCTGAACAAATGGAGGCCAGTCTCAGCATATTCTTCACCAGGCTGTCAGAGGACCGGAACAACAGGTTCCGGCTTCCATTCACACGCAAGGCTTTCCCCCACTTCTCCCAGGAACAGGCCACGCCTGAGTCACCCTCAGCTAGGATTGCGAGGCGCAGCTTTTCCTCTGACCCGAAATGCAACGGCGCCGCCTCTTTGGTCACGGACGGGGCGTGTTCACCAGCCTGCCCGCTTCCTGAGAAAAGCCACCAGCTGCGCCAGCCGAAATGCTTGAAAAGTTATTTCTGGCTTCCCAGCCCCAGTTGTGCAGCATAAAAACACATAAAGCAAGGATACTGTTTTGTTGACTGGCCAGGAGATCCACCACCGCACACACCTGGACATGCAAACATACACTCCATCCGATGTTTAACTGCACCCTTACGCACAAACCACTTGGCCTAGTTTTGAAAATGCAAGTATTTTGATCCAACGGTAAGATTTCTGCCTGTTCTGTAACATGATGCCTCATTTAATTGACTGAGTTCACTCTTGGTCCTGTCACCGCCCTGAATCCTGCTTGCCCTTGGAAACATGACCATCACTAAACCAATGCCTATACAGGTACATCCATGAAAAAAACTGTCTAGTAACTCACTTCTACCAGCAACTGGCATGAGATATGAGTCGAAGCAGAGCAGCTCTTGCGGCGCAAACTACAACAGCAAGCACACGACAGGTGCCCTTTCTTGGCAAGACCTCAGCAATTCTGGCCCTGTCAAGAATGAGGCAGGTGCCGGCCAACGCAGTCAGTTCCGCCTCCTTCCTCTTTCTCCCCAGCTCCCCACCTTTAACCTTTAAGAGAACGAATGAGCAAGCACGACAATTCAGCAGGGAGACCGCGTCCCCTTCAGACACATGCCTTGAGACCTGCCAGTGTCCAGCTCTGGTTGAAGACCCGTTGCCAATGTTTGCAGAACCTGGTTCCTGGCTTGCCAGTGCGCAGGCCCATACCTGTCCCCCTGAGCAGTAGGGAGCGTTCCTTTGTTCAGAGCTAAATCCCGTGCCGCTTGTGGAAGTCAGCTGCTTCTGTCCGCGGAACCTACTCAACCAGCGCTCATGGCGCACCCCCTCTGTTAACATTCTGGGCACAGTGACCGGGCAGAGCCAGGCAGCAGCCACCCGCAGGCCACTGCGTCCCAGCGCGTGGCTCGCACGAGGACAGCGCCAGAGCCGGAGCCACCCACCTTCTGAGAGCCAGGCTGCACGGCCGTGATGCACACCGGGTCCACCAGTGGCTTGGGCCGCTTGGCCGACTCCTCGATGATGCCCTGCCATTGCCTGGGCAGACCTGTGAACTTCTGCTCCTGCTGGTCATACCCCGTGTGGACCCGGTGCTCAAAGTTGGAGGGAGCGGATATCTCAATGCGCTTTTTCTTCTTGCTGAACATGGTGATGTTGGCTAACAGACCTAAAAGAAAACACAGAGGGGATTGTTGTTTAAAAAAAGATGTATATGAAATTATCAAAAAGAAACAGGGAAGAGAAACCCCCTGAAGACTGGGCAGCCTGTGAGGCAGGTTAGCCTAAGCGAGAGTGACGGGTCAGTGGTTCACCCAGAAAGCGCCTTGGCTGGGTGGGGTTCCCCCCCCCTTGATTTATATCCTGCCCTTTTCCTACAAAGGGCTCAAGGCAGCTTACATCATTCTCCTCCTCCATCTTATCCCCACAACAACAATCCTGCGAGGTAGGCTGGGCTGAGAGTCTGTGACTGGCCCAGAGTCACCCAGGTGGCTCCATGGCTGAGCGGGGACTCGAACCCGGATCGCCTGAGTCCCAGTCCCACGCTCTTAGCCACGACGCCACACTGGCTCTCACGGAGATTTGAACCCGACTCCTCCTCCACTCCCGCCTAACACTTGCCCACACTGGCAACCGAGTCCGTGTGTGGCGGTCCCCAGGGGAGCTCTGACAGCCTCCCGGAAGGCCAGGAGGAGAGAAGTGCCAAGGCAGATCAACCTGAGACAGGAGCAGCTCTTCTTTCCAGGACGCACGGCTAAAAAATGTGCTTGACTCAAACATCCTTGAAGCACCTGCAGAAAAACTGCAGTGAGCAGCTCAGGATTCGGATCCTCGAGTAAAAAGCCAGAAGAGCGTTGCGATCCTTAACTCCGGCTTGCCCAAGACCCTCCGATGCCCTCCTTGCCTTGCCTTGCGCTCCATCACCTGTGCTGCTCCGCCACAATTACGGTATTTCACAAACACTGCGAAAACAGCAAAGCGAGCAGCACAAGCAACCCGGGAAGCCCCTTCCCTCAGGTCAGGCTGACTGGTCCATCGAACCCAGCACTCTCCAGTCCGATTGCCAGCAAGGGCGCTTCAGGGCCTGGGGCGCTTTCCTACCGCCTGCCAGGTGGTCCTTTCCAATGGGGGGGGGCACCACTGAGCTATGCCCCTCACCAGGAGAAAGAATGATCCTCCAACCTTTCGGCAACATTAAGCCCCCAGAGCGGCACGACTGGTGCCTGCACGACCTGCGGCGGAGCGCTTAGCTTCACTGCTCTCTGTCAGGCTTATGGCAAACCTCCCAAGACTCACACATCTGCCATTCAAAGCTCCCAAATGGCAACCGGAAAATAAGGAAGGGCTTTGGGGCGAGCTTTCACCCCCGAGCAGGAGGATCCGATGGATGCAAGTGACGCCCACACGCCTCTCGAGGCTAGCAAGAACCGATAAGGTGCTTTGGTGGCACTTTGAGTCCGTGGGAGCCCCCGCACCCTCCCTGTGCTTCCGAAATGCTGGAAATGCTGTGCTAAAGAGGCTGGAAATCGAGCATGACAGAGGAGCTCCAGGAAAGGTTTCAAAGCTCTTTACCATAAAGAAAGGGCAAGGGAGGGGAGACACGGAGGCGCACAAATTATGCGGACAGGGAGGCCTTTTCCTCGGCCTCTCCTAATACCAGAACCCAAAGGAGCCATTCCATGAAGCTGATGGGGGGGGGGGGATTCAGCCCGGATATAGGAAGGGCTCTCGTGCACAGTGCATGACGCATGGAATTCACTTCTCGGGATGGTCACCAATGCGGACAGCTCTAGAAGACGAACAGCTTGCACAGATCCATTGCACATCAGTTGCTGGGGAACATGGGCACAAGGGTGCTACTGCACGTCCGTCCGCTTTGCTTGCTCTTTACGAGCCCTGGCTTGGCCATCTGGGTCATGGCCGTTCTCGCAAGTTAGGAAGGGGCGGGCCTTGTTGCCCTGTGACCCACACGTGCCCCGCTGCTGAGGCCGGTGGGGGAACGCAATCCCGCTTCCCTTTCCTCTGCATCCCAGCTCAGCCGTTTCCCAGCTTCTCCTTGGCCTTCCATGTTCTGCTTCCATCAGCCCATCCCTGCCGCATGGATCCTTTGGGAGAGCCACCTCCGACTCCAAGAAATAGTTTCGATTTGAATCATCCGTACTCCAACCAGGACAGAGAAGGCGTAGCAGTCAAGGAAGCCTGCCGGCCTGCTCCGCTAGAGGGGAAAGCTGGCTGAGTCAGCCCCACTGGTGCCCAAGCCTTAATGATCCCCACAGGCGGTCCTCAAACGGATGGCATCCGGCACTTGGCGGACAGTCCCTAGTCACGCCTGTCTGGCTGGTAGTTTAAGCATGAAAACATCCCCCATTCTTTTGTTCAATCAGGGTGGCAGGTGGAACTGCTCACCTGCAGACCTCCGCTGGATCGGAACTGGTAACGTACAGAGGTTTGCGGGCACCTCTGATCCCCTTAGTGAACCCTTCAGAAAAACCCCAGACTTCCTTAACTGGACACGACGGCGGAGGGTGTCAGGATGACCTGGAATGCACTGCTGGATCCAGCCGACTCCTGGGAAGTCGCACCTTCAAGCCAATTAGCGTGGAGCGGAGATGCCACCTAATGCACCTGCGCTGTATCGGCGACCCTGTTCCCGGATGTCCACACTGGATCCGCATTAAACTCGTCCCCCTTGCATTCTGCGCTTGACCCTGCTCCACCCGCTTAAATCTCCGTAAGCGGTGCTTTAGGGCTTGCCAGCAAATTCAAAGCCTCTGGCGGCCAGAGCTCCTGCTGTACGGGGAACGAAGCCACATCCTTCCTCGGGTCCTGCGCTAGAGCAAGCCGTGTTCTCTTGCCAGTAACATGAGCTGTGGAAAGCCACTGGCTTCCACATCCCCTCCTCCTCTTCCTCCACTCAACTGCATATGAGACGGGAAAATTAGAACATTACGCTTCTATGTTTGTAGCAAAGAGTCTGTGGTTCCATCCACATGTGCTGCACTGGGCCGCATGGGGGCTTGTTTGAGTCAAAGCCTGGAGGCAAAGGAAGCAGTCTGCTCCTCTCAAAAGGAGCGGAGAGGAAGCTGCCGAGCTGGGCCAGGCATGCATCTAGCACTGCCCACTCCACCGGCAGCCCCTCATCCGGGCCTCGGGCAGAGAAGGCAGATGCCCAGAACTGTATCTGGGTCAGTGAATCCACTCCACCACCCGGGTTTGGATTCTCCCCAAAAGCGGAAGGGAGGAGGGCGAGCGTGCAGGTTGCGCTCTGCACACTGCTGAATGACCCTGTGTGGCTGGGACCCCGAAGAAAAGCTCTGGAAAAACACATGGCCAGAATGGGACTGGCAGCTCGCACTCTCACCACTTCCTCAAAAATCCTGATGGGCCCAAGAGACCACCGCCACACCACCTCCTTTTGGAATCAAACGCTTGACACATTATATAATGTTGCATTACTCCAGTCAAATGTTCTACAGGAGATTAATTCCTTGTATTCTGCACTTCTTGCTCTATGGAAGCAACACCCCCATCTTGCAACACAAGGATGCCCGATTGCTGATTTCCTGTCATTAGCAAAGTTAAGGAAATGGCCAATCAGGACAAGCGGAACCATAAACCCCATTACCACACAGCGGCAATCCCAGAAGGCGGCTTGTTGGTCTGGGACTTGCCCGTCAGTCAGACAGGCTGCTAAAGTGGAGCCACCCACTCTGCTTCCACAAATCAATTTCGGGAGGAGTAAAGGCCGACCTGGGAAAGCCCCACGGGGCTGTTCTCCCAGCCGGCTGAGGGTGGCACTGGAGGGCTCTCCATGCAGGGCCCGTGGCTGGACAATGGAAGTGGCCTGCAGAGACCAGCTGTTTCTGGCAGAAGGGCAACTGGAGGTCCGAGAGCGAAATCCAGACCCTTCGGTACCACAAGCTCAACTGGTGCTCAGGTACCAAACCGTACTGGTGGCACTAAGTCTTGCGGGCACATCCCACTTGCAAGGATGCTAGCAAAATTAGCTGCCAATTAGGAGCAAACCCACATTTGGAATGTCACAAGTCTTCACCAAGCTCTGTGTCAGGAAGACATTGTGCGGATTAAGCTAATTGCCAAATTGCTTTTATTTTGCATAATTTCACCTGGTTCTACTAGCCACTGGGGTGTGAAGGAGCTACCCTAAATCTCACTTTCCCAGCCGGGAGAGAACTTCCCTCTCGCACACGTCTATTTAATGCCCACCTCCTGAATTTGCCACCTAAGGCAACTTGCCTTTCGCATCCCCCTCCTCGGCCGTTCCCACCACATTCTCAAAATGGGTGATGGCCCACCAGCGGCAACTACATGTTCTTGTTCAAAAATAATAAAGAAGCAGGCAAGCATAATGAAAGATGGCTTTTTGTCTCGTGGATTGCTAAATTAAGGAAAGCATATGGGAGCAAGGCCTTCCCGAGGAGGCAGCAACCACGTCCTCCTGTAGATTCAGGCCCGCTGCCCTCTCGTGCGTTTCTGCCACTTGCAAAGCCACATTAGAACGGGAACTTCCACAAAACTGAGGGGAACAAGCTTCACAAAAGATCGTAAAACCACAGAAAAGCAGGGGGGGAAGGGCACTGTCCCGTCCCCCGCGCAGCGCAGGAACCCAAGCGAAAGCATCCCTAAGCGGCTGTGCCCTGAACGCCTCCAGTGTGGAGGAGCCCACCACCTCCCTGGGTGTTCTGAAGACAGCCTGGCGCGATCGCCAAGAGAGGAGCTTGCATTTCCCCGAGCTGCTCTCTGCCTCCTCGGAAGCATCCAGCGTCTCCCACCCTACAAGCCACCAGAAGCATCAAGGGCCTGCCAGAGACTGTTCCAGGGCTCCATCTGTCCACCCAGCGAAGGCCTGGGCCAACACAACCCACCGAGCAGCAGCCCTTGGGCAGGGCCACCTCCGTCCCGACTCTCGCCTTTCTCACTACCCAGTGGAAGGCCAAGGAGCGGACCCTGCGCAGCCCGGGGAGCAAGACGCCGAGAACGCAGGGCGCTGGCGCCCAGGAGCACCTCCGCAGCCTCAGCCCCGGGATGCGCTGGCTCTGCCCCGCGAGACACAGTCCCCAAGGGGAGCTCACGCAAAGGCCATCAAGAAGAACGCAAGGACATGTCACTCACCAGTCTGGAAAGAACCGACAAACTGACTGAGTCACTCTTTGTTATTGTTTCTTTCAGCCGTTTTACACTTTTAATGTTGTCCTTCTATTTATGATACTTTGTTGTATTTTGTTGTTTGTTGTATGGATTGTGGTAAGTTGCCCAGCGAGCTTGGCTCTGGTGCGGTACAGACATGAAATCGAGGCGGCGGCGGCAGCCACACTGGGCTGGTTATGGCAGGTCTAAGAGGCGCAGCTTCTGAGCAAAGGACATGCACAACGAATTTATCGGAGGAGATGCGGCCTCCCTTCTCGCCGCAACCCTGGTCCTGCCATCGCACATTCTGCAGTCTGACACGGAGACTGAGTCAAAGGGTTCCTCTGATTAAGCTTTTCTCTAACGGCAGTGATTAAGAGACCAGGCTAAAGGGAAAACTGCAAAATGGTTTACAATCGGAACAAACTCAGCGGAGAGACAATAGTGGTGATAAGGAAAGCAGTGAAATATAGGCTCAGACTTACAAGCCCGGTCCTCCTCTGCGTGAAACGTCATCGTCACCTGACCCGCCTCTGCAGCGTCTGAGCACCCAAGATCCTACTTATGACTTTCCGGCCCGTCCTCTGCTCAGTTAAAGGGCTGGCGATCCCTCCCTTCAGCTCAGCCCATCTGCCGTGAAGCACGAACCCGCGTGGGCCCTCCCTGCTTCCGGGCCACAAGAGGCTCGAAATCCTGTGCTTGCACTTGAAAAACTCATGGGACTTGTTGGCCGCAAGTCTTCCAGACCCAAGACTAACTTGGACCCTGGTGCAGAATGCAAGAGCCCGTTTTCGCTCTGCGGCTCGTAGAAAAGCACGCCAGCCGCCTTCCTCTACACCCCCCTCTGCCCCCTTTTCAGAGCGTGAGGCAGCTTTCGCCACCAGTTAACCGTGCCGAGATGCCGAGAAAGCGCTTGTCTGCTCTCTTCCTTTCTCACCCACAAATTCCATGCGATATTTATTCTGAACGCTACAGCCCTTTTTCCCGAGACAGCACTTCTGGGACATCTCTGCTTGCTTTTAAAAATTATCACCTGTATAGTCACTAGTATGCGACTTTCCAGCGTTCTAAGCCCTTCGGAGAGTTTTTATGGTGCAATAAAGAATAAATGAGTGAGCCTCATGCTACCAACTGGAAGTTAAGAGTTGGTGGCTTGCCCGGCGCCACCTCATGGGCTCGCAGGCGAGGCACGACCCACACTGGGAACGTCCCAATCCGCAGCGTAGTCTTTTCCCATGCCACCAGACAAGCTCTCCTTCCTCCTGGTAACCCTCTTCACTCATATTCCAGGGCTCAGGAGCGAAGAAGGACGTTGCCCTCCTTGGCAGAAACACCCTTCTTAAGTACAGGGTTCCCCTTGCTCCCTGTGCAGATCTCTGGGGCAGCTACTCCCCGGATAAACTGCAGGAAGGAAAACAGACACAAACAGGGAGTAATTACAGCTGCCAGGTTGTGTGGAGGCTGCTTCCTCGCTGGCAGTCATTGCCAGCGGAGTGGGGAAAGAGGCCAGCAACTGAAGCGGTGCTGTGAATGCGAACGCATCCGCACGTACAAAGGTGTGTTCCACCAAGCAGACCATCGGCCCGGAGGAGAAGGCTCAGGGATAACCGCTCTCGATCCGAACCAGCTTTTCCCAGCTTTCCCTTGTGAGCGAGCAAGACACAAAGCCCTCGTCGTGGCAGCAGGATGAGGCTCGGCACACGGTCATGTCTTCGCTAGGCTTTATTTCGAGGTCTGATGGACAGAAGCAAATTCCTCTCAGTACCTCACAATTGGAATCCATTACACACACGCCCTGAGCTAGCCAAGCCACACTCCTTCACGGTCAAGCTAAAATTAACCGTAACCATTTGTTCCTCTTCCAGGTCACTTATTACTAGCAGCGTGTTGGCAGCAACACGTTCTTGCGCACCCCCAAGAGCTAGCAATGCTCAATCAGAAGGGAGCTACCTGCTCGTGCGTGGCCCTTGGAGGGGGGGAAAGAGCAGCCTTCGGAAAGAGCTGGCCAGCCCCGCCAGTGCCAGGAGGGCTCCCTGAGGCCTGCCCCCACCAGCAATGCACACCCGGCTCGGGTAGCGTTCCCACCGCCTACTTAGCTCCCTGAAACTTGCTCTAATGGCCCCCTGTTGACCTGCCTTAATGGCCAGGGACAAAGCTTGCGTGGAGCCCCTGAAGTCATAAAAAAGCCACGGAGAACTGAGTCACACTATTTGCATGGAATTCATCCTACACACTAGCTCAACAAAGGCAGACTTGTGCAGAGCACAGAGAAGAACCACTAAGCTGCCACTGCTCCAGGATAAACAAGCAAAATGAGGGAAAAGACAAAGACAACCCTATTATGTATTTATTCCTCCCACCGAGCTGTGCAGGATTTCACCAGGACTCTTTGGATGCATTTATACTTGGGGCTTTAGTGCAGACCTGGTGCATTCCCAGAAGCTGGAAGGGGTGCCATGCATCCGCCCCGCATCCATCAGGAAGGCTGGCAGGCACCCGTGAGGGCTGAGACAACCAGTGGGGTGAGTCCCCCCACAAGCGGCCTCGGCAGAACCGCCCACAAGGCCGCTGGCCGACTGGTACCAGAGTTGCATTGCAGCCTGTTCATGCAAGAGCATGACTTGCTAGCACACAAAACCACAGTCACACCTCATCGCGACGCTGTTTAATGTTCATGGAGCCTGTTTCTTGCGGGAAGCTCCCATTTCTCTGTCTCTTCTGACCAAGTCTGGCGATTGCCCCAGAAGCCAATGGAACAAGCAGAGACCGGGAGACCTGGGGCAGCCATCAATTTCACTGTGTGCAAGAGCCCCCCAGCCACGAAGCACTCCGGGAAGGGGCAGTAGCAGAAAGAAAAGCGAAAGGGAGGAATTCGGGCTGCATCTTTCAGCACGCACAGATGTGCAAGAACTCTCCCAAGGCCAGGAGCATTTGCACTAACACACAAGTCCCGTAAGAAGGTTGTACCGCCCTGCTCACACCGATTCACCCAAAGTACAAACTTCCTTTATGCCTCCAGGTGATGCTTGAAATAATATATTTTGACAGGACACTCAGTGCACAAGCCTGATCAGACTGCAGTCACTTTCTCGGAGGCCTCTATCACAGATCTTTCAAAAAAGCAGACCACTTCTCACTTCTGCACCAAAGCTCAGTGCAGGTTTCTACTGCTGGAGTTAACAATTAAAAGGGGGAAAAAAACCTGCCCAAAAGTTGAACCACCACTGAAGAAGCTGACACTGGAGACGGCACTTAGCTCCTTTCTGGGAAGCTTTCGCATAAAATCTGGACAGCCACCTGCCTCGGACTGTCAGAAGGGGCAGAGCAGACCAAGCACAGAAGACGGTGCGGTGCTTTCCGCCTCCGATTATGGATGAAGGACAGTGCACGTTCCTTGGTGCCTGGGCCGCTCCCTCGGCTCGAGAGCTCGTACCCGGCTCACGTAGAGCCCACTGGAGTCTGCCACCATTTCCCCAGCATCTGGAACATCAGCCCTGCAAGTTTGGGTCCGAAGCAGCGAGTGCGAATGGCTCCTACGCAAAAGCGACCATGCTCCATTACTCAGCGGCTAGTGAGTCCGGCTGGCAGAGTCATTCTTCCCAGAAGAGTGGGACACTTATTGAAAATATTTTCGCTCTAGCTCAGACACCTGAGCCAGCTTATATTATGCTTGCTTATTATTCTATGGCACGTGGGTTTTTTTGGTTTTTTTGCCACACTGTAAAATAATTTTCAGTGTGTGCGACAAATAAATATCGCCACAAATACAACTCTGCACAACAGGGGCAATGGGACTCCATGAAACAGTCAAACAAAACCTCCCTTCCAGGAAAGGTGGGCATTGTGCCCCCCTAGAGGGCAGGCATCCCTGGCCAGCTCATTCTTCAGCTGAAACCAATTGCAGGAGGGAGCCCTGCCCTCCTTCCCTGTAAAGCCATGAGGACCAGCAGCAGCCACAGCCAGCCAAGCTTCATGGGCGAGCAGAGCAGCGTCACAAGAAGCCCCTCCCAAGAGAGTTCAAACCTCTGAAAACTGTCATCAGGTTTCAAGACTCATCTTTCAGGCCAGAGCAGATGCTTTTTCACTGCCATTTTGGCAAAGGGGCCCATGGGTTTGCCTGAAGGAGAAGAGATTAAGCTGCTGGGGGGGGGGGTGCAGCCCCCAGGGCTCACTGGCCACCACCAGCAGCCTTAACCTTGGTCAGACTCGCTTTATCTCCTTGCCTTGTTTAATTAGTCAGCCATAAACCAACACTTTTGGGCAGTCATGGATAAACAGAGGAGGGAACACGCTCACCTCACCAGCACACGCCCTGCAGTTAAGGCCTTCCCACTGGCTGGAAGCATAACCACCACCTTAAAAGAGAGACACGGGAGAGAGAGGGCGCGCACAGCAGACTGACAAAACTTGTTTCTTTGGGATCAGATATAAACTGGTTTGGCCGAACTGCTTTAAAAGCAAACTGGAGTGCTGTCTATTAGCATGGGTAAATTGACCAAACTTAACACAGCGTCTACGAGTATCTGCAGAGCTACGAAGGGAACCCCTGCCAGTTGTACAAGAGCCGTTTTTCAGAGAGAACATAATGTTGCAGGAACATGCAGCCCCCGAAACCGACTGCACCACAAGAGCTTAGAAACGGCTTCTTACCCCATCGGCGCATCGGTCTAACCGGGTTCCAATATTAACTCTGCCAACAGGGAGTCACTTTCTGCAGGTCAGGAAGGGGTCCCTTCTCAGTCTTGCCTGGGATTGTGCCTGGCCTGCATGCCACCTGGGCCACAGCCCTTCCCCAGTGGCCTTGCTGGCCAGCCATGGCCCTCTCACCCATCCTCCTGGCCACATTCTCACACCTCCGCTACCTATGCAGCTTTCAGAAAGATTCCCCACCCCCCACCACAAAAAATATATCACCTGAAGAAACAGAGTTATTACTGCAGGAACATTTATGCCATTAAAAGACGCATCTGTAACTGTTTTCTAAGCTGCCCCAAACTACAATGTTCTGTAGATGTTTTAAACAAATGTAAAAGCAGCCTGCAGAAGTTGTGCCACATTCAATTAGTAAGTCTGTAAAGCGCTGACATAATACTTCAAATCTTTCTTTCTATTGCTGATGAACAGAACATTCTTCGGAATGTCTCATTATGATTTAGTCCTCAAGAAAGCAGCAACACAAGATGACAACTCAGGGTGAACCATGACTCCTGCATCCATCTCTCTCGTGACAAATACTACATCTTATACTTCCTTGTCCCCTCCCTCTTTCCTGTAATCCATGCCCCCTCCCACAACACCTCCTGCACCAAAACCTTCTCTTATCTGTTTCCCTTGTTTCCCTTTCTATAGTCTTTCCTAAAATCTTTTCAAAACCTCACACTCAGGTTTGCAACAGTGATCAATTTTTGGAAATCTGATTGACCGGTGTGCAGGTATCACACAAACACACTCTCAAGCCCTGTGACGTGAACACAGCCTTAGAAGTCTAGGGATAGCTTACAAAGTTTCTACAGCTCTCTGGTATCCTCACCTATTCCCAAACCCACATGCTGCCTGCTCCCAAATTCTAGTAGGCCACGACCTGGGCAGTGCAGACATCCGCCGAAGACAGATGGACCAAGAAAGCTGTAATTACAAATTAGGAGCGGTCATCTGCTGTTGCGCCCCTCCCATTTTGAAAAGTGAATGGGAAACTCTGCTTTTAATTATTAAGCTACTTAAAAGAGTTTAGGAAGTGTTTTATAAAGGCCCTCTTCTTTCAAAAAAAAAAAAAGCTCTTTAAAAGATTTCTACACAAAATAAAAGTAGACTGAAATTAAATGCACACTGAAAGATCGATCCGCCCCACGCCCGCCCAGCAGCAAGCCTCTTCCCTCTTTCAGAGCACAGTAAGGGCCACGCAGAGTCTTTCCGAGGTGAGGAGTGACAGAATTTCACGCAGCACCCGTCTGCACCAGCGTGCCCTGCTCAAAGGGGGGGGGGAGCCCTGCCTCCACCCACCGGCTTCCCCCCGCAAGAACAGAGAATCCACCCTTCCTGAAAGCGCCCTGCCCATGAAACTCCACAGGGGAGGGAGCGCAACTGGTGAGCACATTCACGTACCTCTCTCATTGCCGTACTTCCTGCAAAGTCAGTCTCAGGGTGCTGGAGCAGAACAAGCCACAAGGCGGGGAAGGGGCAGGGGAAGGGAGGAGAGAACGGCCCGCCAGGCTCTCCCCCCTCCAGAAGGAGAGACTGGATTTTCTTCTCTGCTCCGCTGGCCGGCCGGCCGAGGGAGTTGGCTGCCTTGATCCGGCAGGGACGCAGGCGGCTGTGCGCACACACTCCTCCCGTCACATTCCCTCTGCTACTACACAAGTTCCCTGACGTTGCGCACCCAGCGGCGCCACCCCTCCCGCCAGCAGTCCCGAGCTGGGCGGCACAGAGCCCGCGGCAAAGTGCGCAAGCACACGCCAGGAGGCGGGGCGGAGGCGGGCGCCCTCCCTGTCCAGTCCCGCACTGTTTTGGAACTCTGCGTGTGGATGAGCTGGCCAACGCGCGTTCAAGGGCAAGTACCCGAGATGGGAGTGCAGGCAATTTCCCCTTCCCTCCGGAGGAAGCGTCACGAAGCACACGCCCCTTGACCTGGAAGCCTTCTCGCCCTCGGTGGCACGTCCTGGGCACCCACCAAGTCTCATCGCTCAGCGCGTCCCGGTGCCCAGCCCTCGCAGGGGGACCCAAGCCAGGCCCCTGTGAGGTGAGGCTCAGCTACAGTCAGTGGGGTGGGGGTGCCCCGACCTGCAGATCCTGAATGCGGGAGGCAGGGAATGGGATTCCGCGGAAGACATCTGCAGAAGGTGGCCAGCGATAGCCAAATTGCACATTATGCGGCCGCACCCTTGCTCCTCTGTCTTGCCGTGGCCCTTGCCATGGGGATGCCACACAGCCGCACTCCAAGCTCAGCGCCGGAGGGGCAGAGGACCCGGCTAGCCCTGAAATTACACGCCCTTATTCCTGCTTTCCGCATTGGAGGCCCAATATTCGTGACCTCAATTATACACATGCACAGGCATTGCCACAGAACCACCATTTGGGTCCGAAGCCATTATCTGCAGAGAGAGACTGGTATGCCTTTCCTGTTAGGAGCCCCCGGCCCCCACAGCCCTGCCTGCCTGGACGTGGTGCCCTGCCGGTGGGCCGGGCCTGCCATTCCCAGCCCACACAGCCACGGGCCACACTTTCCTTTCCCCACCCTGTGCATGTGCTCCATTGCGTAGGCTGCTTCAAATGGACAGCAATGCAGGTCCAGCAGAACTTGGACTTTGGATCCTTCTGTCGGCTTGCTTGCTCACTTGCTCGCTGTTTCACTTGGCAGCGTTTCCAGCAATAGAAACATCATGTCAGAGGCAAGGAAAGGAGTGGCCTGAAGTTCTTCAAAATCTCAGAAAACAAAGATCCTCATGTACTTTTAGGAAAAGGAATCCATGTACAACGAAGACCGAAGAACACACCGGCAAGATCCTGGACATTTTTATCATGCAACGTGAAACCAAACACGGGATTGCTAAAGAGAACAAGGGGGAGAAGTAAAACACCAGGTGACAACAGATTAGAACCACGTGGAGAAAGGCTGTCCAGAGCAAAGAGCCATGTTCTGAACGCCACCTGGACAAATGAGGGTTTATGGTACCAACTATTTATCCGGCATTATAAAAGGCAAAAATTCCACTAAGCTCCAGCTACACCTTGAAATGTGCCAGGATTCAACTGAAAGCATTTCCTCACACGGCGTTCCCCCTCCACACATGCACAGGTTAACGACTTGAGACCCGACCTGTAAGATTTTTCCTATAGTTTCCACTGGCAACTCTTCTACCTACGGGGTTTTGCTCGCGTCCCAGCCTGTTGGCATGCCGTGTGCAGTTGTGCAAAAGACAAAGGGGTTAACAGAAAGAAGAACTGAAGCCAGAGGAAACTGGAGCCTGGATAGCTCAGAGAATTTCAGCCTGCAGCCAATGAGGCAGCAGCATTTAAAACACAAACAGCCAATTGCATGCCGCACTGGGAGGAGTGACTACAGGGGGGAGGACAAGGTAAGGGTGGATCCCGAAAGAACAAATATCCCAGATCAGGATCTTGCAATTTTCCAGAGGCACAAAGGGGAGCTTTACCGCTAAACGCTAATGCTGAAAGTGTAGCTTGCCATTTATTAACGGCCAAACCCAGAACCTCGTGCAATTACAATGTGCAATTCAGGCGGCACACCCAGAAGTTGCTGGACAGCATTTCTTTGGATATCCAACCTGTTTTATCTTCCGATTCCCCTTAACGGGTTCAGGAAAAGGCAATTTAGAAACATCAAGCAAAAATATGTGTATCTACACACACACCTTTCTTAAAAAGCATTCCCTAAGGAATCGCTCTGGCTCATCCGCAAATCAACCATGGCAGAAGGCGCTCAGGACTGACTAGGCAACAACAGACTCTGCAGAATGTTGTGGGAAGCTGATGGCAGCTTGCAATGATCAGGTCCGTGGCCTTGGGAAAAAATTCAAGTACTGCACTACTTCGCATTCATTTAGTGCTTCCAGAGGATCCAAGATGCCGCACCACTCGCTCAGCAATCCCTCCAACTCTCGCCATGCAAGTCAGCATTCCCACAGCGTGGACTGGGGACTGCGAAGATGATCTACTGAGTTGAGGCGAATTCCATCTCTCACCCAAACCAGAGGTTGGCTGGCATAACTGTCCAGCTGCAAAAGCAAGAGTCGACATTCCCAAAAGATTCCAATTCCTGGATGTCTCCCACACCATCATACAGCAGGAAAATGCACCACCTCAAAAGTGTCAGGAAGAACCAGCCGCTCGGGGAAACAACCAATTAATAGTTAACAGGACGATGAGGCTATATAAATGTGGGCAAGGAGTTCCACAGCTGATTTTAAGTGCCACAAAGAAAGCACAGGGGCAAAGAGCAGCCACGCATCTCCATCACAGGCTTCCCTTGTCCTGGTCTGACACGCTGCCCGAGACTTCATCATACCAGTCTGGCCGTCGCCAGAGGACTTCCATGCCTGGCGCACATCGGCAGGTGGGGAGGAAAAGCGAGCCAATTCCCAGGATGGACAAAAGATGGACAAAAACCGGACTCTGGAGAGAATGTATGACCTCTTCCATCGCTGGTTTTGGGGTCCCCAGAGGAAAGGAATCGTGGGGTCCAACAATATCACGTGAGGAGGAGAGTCTGCTAGTGCAGCAGGACTGCTTTCCCACTGTATTACTGAATCAGGGTTACATCTCTGACTGTGAATCCGTATGACAATGTTATTCACTTTGGCCTGCGCACAATACCAAGTTTCATGCGCCACAGTAAAATAGAAATCCAAAGCAAACACTCATTGCGCAGGAAGCTCCCAAAATATCCCAACAGTGGTGGAATAAAGTCTTGCGGCCCTCATGGAACGCGGCCAGGGGTGACCTCTCCTTGCCTCGAAAGAAAGGGCACTTCCAGAGAACGCTGCCATCGCGGCAAAAACCTTGCCCATTGTTTCCATGGCTCTAACCTCTCGCCGGAAAGGGCAAGTCTAGGAGGAGCTGCAGGCTGCTGCTCACGGCCGACGCGCTTCCTCTTTGCTCTTCCACTCGGCTCTGCACAGCCGAGGACCAAAGCAGACACGATTCTAGGAGATGCAGAAACGTGATGCCCGCACGTTGCTTTCGCTGTGGGGCAAGCAGCACCTTCCGGGGGGGGGGGGCAGCTCCCCAACTGCAGTGGCCAATTTGTGGGGCGCTCTTCTCAGCACCAAATGCACCCCACTGGTGCCAGTGGAAGCCCTTTCTGTTTCCCAGGGTTGCATTTTTTAGTGCGCAAGGGCTCTTTCAGCTGCTACTTTTATGCTGCTGTTTCAGTTACACTGTTGTTGTTTTTTAACCCACAAATCACTTGATCTGCCTGACTGGCATCAGCCATCCTGGGAATTGTGGGACACACAATAACTACATCCAGGTACACGAGTTTCCACCAGTGCTGCTCACCCAATCCAGTCCAGGCCGCTCCCACAGGCGCTTTGCACATGCACAGAAACATGAGGAGATGCAGCCACAGAGAGCATCTCACCGGCAGAGTCTGACCGGGCTCTTCTGATCCGCTCGGCCCTGCCCCTTGGCACTGCACAGCCAACAAGGGGCGGCATATGGAGGAGGCTAAAACTATCGGCCGCAAACAGGAACACTAGTTCTTCATTCTCCAGTTACACTCAGCCGAAACTTCCTGGAAAACCGAGGGGGGGCAGCCAGGTCTTCCAACACGCAGGTCTCCCAGTCGCCACTCAGTGACTCAACTTCCAGTCATCAGGGGGATGAAACTGGCCCATTTCTCAGTCCTCTTCCGGGCCAAGGTGACTCTCAGCACACCTACCAGGGCGCAGTCACTTCAATTCCTCACGGCGTTCACTGGGAGGGTGAAACACAGAAGGGAAAAGTGCGTGGATTTCTCACAATCGCCTCTGCCTTCTTGCCTTATCAAGCAGCAGCCAATCTGGGGACACTGAGGAACATAAGGGAAATAGCCACCAACCGTGTCAGCTCCCCTCCCAGAGGGAACTGTTCTCGAATATGTGAGAATCACGGGAAAAGGTGCAGGTGCCTCTGCCAACAGCACAGGGGACGAAGGACGCTTCACCCAAGCACACGGCCTGCCAGTTCTGGTGTGCTCCACACATCACTGGAGAACAATCTTTTCTCTTACATCGCTTGTTGTCTTTGCTCCTTCCAACATCAGTTTATGGCACAGGAGTTGCTTTCCTGACTTACAGAAAAATTCAAAATGATGCACACAAAAATGGGTGACAACAAAACCCTCTCCAACCGAACATGAGAAGCACGGCAACAGCCATAGACAAAGCTAACAAGAAGTGGGTCACGCTGTGGGTGCCAGTCAGGTTGGGCTTATGCGCGACAGAAAAACAACAATTTTCGCCATTGCTTCCAGACAGCCACAGCCCGTGAAACAACACAAGGAAAAGACTTCAGGCCCAAAGCATTTCCACAGTCAAAAAGCCAGGCTTTTTATTTCAAACTAGCTTCATTAAAGGACACACCAAGGTCAGCCTCCAGGACAGGACGACGCACTTCGACAGCATTCCAAACAAAAACCCCCAAAGTAACAAAAGATTTAAGTAATAAAGCCATCACAAATGAAACCAAAATCCCTTTTCATTTCTGCATAATCAATCTTCATCTCCCAATGGCCTCTAACAGGAATTTGCTGTAACGATGATTTTAATGCAGTCTGGCAGCAGACAATACTGCAAGTGCTAATTGACTCCTTTTAAAGAAATCCATCCTTCTGCTGGACAGCACACAGAAGGCTGTGCACAAGAGGAGATTCTGCTCCCTGCGAAATAACAAGCCTGGGTCTCTCAAGAGTTCGGATTATTAGAAATCATAGCAGAAGCCTACCTTCCTTGTGCAATTATGATAAACTGGTGACCGCTGCATTTTCAGCTGCGTTCTCCAGCCACATTACCCATAATGAGGCATTTATAAACCGTAGTAACTTAGCCCTGTTGACTTGATCTTGCAATGAAAGCATTTCAGGACATGGGAGGAGGAGGGGGGAGAGTTCAGAAAATGCTCTTTTCCCCCTGCAGGGTTGTTTGCAGGCTGCCTGAGCTTAATTTACTCTCTCCAGCTGCTTCCCTCCTTGCGCCGTAGCGAGCCCACTGCCTCCGTGCTTTAACAGATAAACCCACTTAAAGCCTTTCCAACAGACACCACGGTTTGTCAAGGTGGGCTTCTGTCAGGAATGTTCGACCCCAAACATGGAAATGTTACTGAGTTAAAGAGTTCGACCCAAACCGAGTATGGTTTCCACAAACCACACTAAACACACTGGACAATTACAATTCACATCCATCAACGCTCAGCGAGTCAGCTGTTCGCTGTCGCTTTCAGCAAAGATGCCTCTGGCCCTGCACTGGATTCCAAATAAGAATGCAGGAGGTTTCAGCTTAACCCTTGAGAGGCCCCAAACACAAGCAATCCCCTCCATGGACTGTCGCAGGATTCCCTTGCACGGTTTTTCATAATTGATCGACAACCCTCCTAAACTGCCAAATAGGCAAAGGAGAGCAGTGACCGGCTCATCTGCCAACTGCATCTCAGAGCTGCTGGGAGATCTCTGGGATGCTCCGAAGCACCACTCTGGTTCAAAACGTTCTCTCCATGATACGTTATTTGGTGCTCTCACCAAAACAGCTGGCAAACCCAGCAAGGAACTATAGCATGATGCACATCAGAGCAAACCTCCAATGGCTCCATTTGTACCTCACCACTCAGACATATGGCCACTTTCTGCATATCAGGCATGCATTTAAAAGGACTAGATGGCCTGAATATCTTCTAGAAGAGCTGTCTTCCACCTGGTGCCATCCAGATGTGCAGGAATAAAACTCCTGTCACCCCAAACAACATGAGAACTAGTGCAGAGGGGGACTTGTAGTCCTATACACCTGGGTACACCAGGTTGGGGAAGAATGCGAAATGGCCTTTAAGAATCCCATCTTGGCTTCACAAGGCAACAAAAGGGCCAACAGAAAACATTTTCTTTCACAATGTTTTAAATGTTTTCTTTTTCCCTAAAAGCCTTGCTCGAAGTTCTTTCACAGTTCAGTCTAGTGACTGATTTCACTGCACTTTCCCAATTTCCCCAGTGTGTGGACAACATCATACAACTCACACACTATGCATCTGTTTTTAATCAGGCAAACTGAAGTATTTGCAATGGGAAAGCAGCCGCACGCAGAGCAAAAGAAAGAGATAAAGACTTCCCCGTGACACTAATGAGCAGAGGGTGAGACTTCACAGCCGGCCCTTCCCACATTCCTCAGCATCTTCCTATGCGATGATACCACAAAGATACACTTGACACCAAAGGATGCCAAACTGCTCATGGATCAATTCATTTAAAACGGCTAATTCAGCCTCCTGGCAGACCCCACCCCCATCAAGAAAGCAAGCTTAGAAGGGTTATTTAGGTCTCCTCACCCACACAGGGGCATTCCACATTCTGGTTTTGTGGAAACAGAAGTAATAGGTCAGAAGTGAATTTCTGTGACTAAACTGTTATCCAAGATAGGAATTCTGATGTATATGCATGAGATAAAGAATTAACAGACATGCTTTTCCCATTTCATCTTATCATCTGCATTATAACTTGGTGCACAAAACCAGCCCTAGAAAAGCTGCTGAGGGAGCCTAAACGCTAGAAGGCACTTACTTTTCAGAAATAAAATAGCAACCACACTAAGAGGAAAACTAAGACATTTTGAAGGAGGACTAATTAGGGTAGCAGATACAGTAACTGCGCTTCAGCTTTATGTATTGTCTCAGGGCATGCCTAGGAATTACAATACATCAAGAGTAAATTGATTTCCTGTAAGAGACTTAAATGTTTCACTTCCCCACGCTTTTTGGAGTAACTATCAATAAAGAGCTTCAGCTGTGGGGCAGTAAAGAAATGAAATAAACAACAAACAATCATATCCACATTTTCACTATCCAAATTGCATTTTTATTCATACCTATTCCTGCAGCTCTTCAAACATTCTTTACCACTCCGTCTTTATTCTTAGACCTCCCACTGAGGCAGGTCGGCATTACCAGCCCTGTATTTTGGGGTGGGGGTGAGGAGCACATGACAGCCAGGCAGGCAGCTTGCCTGGGGCTGCCCCATGCATTCGGGGCTGGGGCTGAGATCCCCTGAGTCGCTCTGGCTCAGGCTGGCTGACACTCTTCACCACTTTACCACTCTTGCCAAATGCACGGATATGCGGTTGGCCCCCTCCAGCTGTTTTGGGCTATGACTGGCCGTGAATCAGGGAGGTTTCCCCAAGTTACCCTGACTTTCCAGACTGCAAATGAGTGTCTACCATCCAAAGCCAGCTCCACTCTGCCCACGAAAACACACTGACCTCATTAGCGTTCCCAAGGGGTCTCCTCCCTTATCAAATGCTGGTTGAAGCGCTTTCCAGACAGATATGCAGCCGGCCTCTGGAATCCCTCACTGCTGAGAGAGTTACTCCCCATTAGTCACATCTGGGAAAGTCAGTCCCTGCCAGGGGCTGACCGGCAGCTGCACATGGGGGCTACTAAATACACTGCAATATAATTGCTTGTGCAGATGCCAAAGGACTCAGCAAAGCTGGAGCACAGAGTGCCTCTGTTCCAAAGGGGGCTTCTGGCCCCCGCAGTGCACCCCTGCCCCATCTCCCTAACCATCAGCATACCTCCGAGGCAGAAGTGTACACCCAGGGGAGACAAGTGGTCTCTCAGAACACACACCCAGATCAAGCGACCTCTGCACTGGGAGAGGCAGGCAGCCCCAGCCAATGCAGCTGCGGTCAAAGGAAAGAGCAGCACAGGAGGAAGAAAAGAACGGGGCGGGCAGGCATGAAAGGAATGCAGAGAGATGCAGGCAGGCATCTCCAGCCCATCCCACCTAGGGAGCAAGGAAGCAGCAGCGCATGCGCATGGGATCAGCGCCTGAGCACTCACCAGCCCCTGGGACCAGCCTGAGGGGCAGTGGAGGCTGCCCCAAAACAGGAGGCTCATGGGGCGACTCCATTTTGTTATTTACATTACAGGGCACAACCTACTGTTCCTTTCAACAGGGATTGCAGAGGTGGCTAATGGATTGTGCCTAAAGGGTCAGGGTCTGTTTCTCCTACTCCTGGCCTTATCGCTGCCTAGGATTCACCTTACCTTATACAAAGACTACCTCTGGTGGACTTGCCAAGCTCAGAAATCCCCCCTGGACAACTGGGAGACAAGGTTCAACTGCGGAGCCTTGGCGAGCTCCCCCACCCTCAGCAGACCGGAAGAGCCGGGGGGGAGGGAGACGGAAGGGGCTGCCTCGCAGGAGTCCAGTCATCGGCCCGCTTAGCCTAGTACTGCCTACACAAACTGGCAGCAGCACGCCAGGGCCTTCCCCAGCCCTACCTCAAGATGTCACCCCCGACACCTCCTACTGCACATCCTCGTGCACTAAGCTGTGCCCAGGAAGGATCGGTGCATGAACAGGGAAGCAGCACAGCAAGTGCACTCCCCGCACTCGGTGTGCGCACACCGTTGCGCTCATGTTCCTATGAATGGTGGCCTGGAGCGAGCAGGCCGAGCAACCTGGCTGAGGCTGAGCAGACTTGCTCAACAGCTCGAGAGGGGGTCACTTGGGAACCCCGTATTACCGCCTGGAAGAACAACGAATCCAAGTCCAGCCCCACAAAGGCCTTGCAAGCCACTGAGGCCGCTCGAGCAGACCCTCCACGCACACGCCAGGAGGCGGCCCAGTCCCGGGTCCACGTCCGCCTCTCCAATGCTCTGCACAGCTTTGTCTCACGTGCACAAGCACTAGCGTCCCTGGGCCTGCAGCAACAGCAGCGGCGCTCTGCCGAGTGATTACCGCCGAGTGGCAATTAAACTGCCAGCTGACTGAGCAAGACCCTTCATTAGGCCTTTACATCGTTACCAAAATTATAGCATGCTTCCTCCACTAAACACACGTGTGGGACGGGGAGGAAAGTCGGGCAGAACCCATAGCATTACTGCTCATCTTCATTAGCAGAGATTCGCCTGCTATTTGGAATTACTTACATAAACTTTTGTCTCTCTCAGAAGGAGACATCCTCGCTAGTTATGCACCTCACGGGCGGCTGCTGCACATCTTGGCTGCTCCGGCATTATCCCAAGTACGGATGAGGCGTCTCCAGTAGAAAATCTGGGAAGCCCCCCGCCCCCCCTCCCCACACACACAGTTCTTCCGTAAGGCACAGGAGCCAAGATGTAATTACGAAATCCAACCTAACTTCCTGAGTATCTTATCGCCCTTCCCCACCTGATGGTCCATCTGAGGGTTTTAGCCAACTTCCAAAAGCATTAATCGGACACTGGGAAAAAGCCTCTTGCCTGACAGACTTGGGTGTTGCTTTTCCCCACACTTTTGTTGCTGTTGCTATGTGCAGGTCAGGCCACGATCTGCTTCATTAACTGACTTTTCTTTCCATGGCACTTCACTCCATCTCACTTTCATCAGAAGCATGAACCACAATACTAATGGTTTATAATGGGCGTCATTTAAATCTCGTCCTTCCCTATTAAAACCATTCCTCAGAGACACCCGGCTTGTCATTTTCAGGCCCGATCCTCTCATGTTCCCTGCCGGCTTCGCCCAGCCCTACAGCCATTCGTCGCCTGCTCACCATGAGCAAAAGCACTGGTTCCGAAGGCACCCCCAGCTTTCCAAACCCCAATTGATTTCCAAGGTCACGGTATAAACAAAGAAAACACTTGGAAGGCAGGGAAGATGGGGCGTCCCCAGCACTGGGAATCCCCCAGAATGCATCCTACCAATGGGCCAAGTACAGTGGAGAGCATAGCGCTTCCTGGAGCTGCCACAGGCTACACTGCACTAAGCCTGAGTAATGCAAGCAGAGCAGGCTGTCAGGACCTTGCACCGCCTTTCCGGCTCAGCAAAGCCAGGTATTTTGCTACCTGCGAAACATTCTGGCACGGAGCTTACTCACGTAAGCCGTGCTCACTCAGAAGCCTCACATCTGCGAGAAGCATGTTGCTCCAGTAACTGGGCCCTTGCTTTTCTCGTTCTCCACCTGACTCAAGTAATCCATTTAGGAGGCTGACAGATTACCCCCCCCCCCGTCTGTCTCCATCAGCATGATGAGACAAAGCACAGGCAGGTGGACAGGCAGTGCCACACAGAAAGGCAAGCTCCCCACGCCCCTGCCCTTCGGTCCTCCGAGCAAAGCCGCCGCTCCACAAGGGCCCTGCCTGGATCGTCACTGCAAGCTCAGCACGGGTGTGCCAGTATCTTTAGCAGGGACACGACAAAGGGAGGAAAAGCGGTGCGGCAAAATAAAGGAGATGCACAACCCAAGTCCGGGAAGGGCTTTCAGCAGACCTGTCACACTACCGGCGTGGAAGGACTGAGCTCTATTCCCATCACTGGTTTGCGTCTGGGACCCCCGGCCAGGAGCCTGGCGCTTCTGCTGCAGCAAGAGCTTTCAAGAGCTGCCTGCCCAAGCGGAGTGCCAGAGGACTGGGCTCCAGCGTGGCCATTTCAAGAGCAAACCCGCGGCTTTAAAAGAAAACAAACAGATCCAGGCATCAGCATCCTGCAGCTGGAGCCCTCGAAGCTGATGCGTATTAGCAGCAAGAACAGGCAAAAAGCAGTGGAGCTTTTCCTCCTCTGAGGAAAGCAAAGCCGCACAAAGGTTTTTCTTCCCCCAGAACTGCTGCTGAGCCGTGTTTGGGGCTTACACAGCACCCTGCCTCACTGCACCCGCACAAGAGAATTAGCTATCTGGGATTAGCCAAATCAGCAAAGCACTCGGAATGCATCTTGCTGTCTTGAATGAATGTGCTCCCATTAAGCCCGGAGAGAAGGGGGGGGCAGGAAAAACGAGGGGTGCACAGCTAGCGCAGCACAGCTTCCCTCTGAGCCACTGTTTCAACCTTGGAAAAAGCAAGTCGCAGATCCTTAAGGAAGCCGTGCACTGCTTTGAATTTTCAGCCGCAGTTAGACTCTATGGGAAGCCCCCCCCCCCACCGCCCCCAAAAGCCAACAGCTTGTCTCTGCTTTACAAATTCCTTCATGGCTCCACAGGCTTTCCAGGAGAAGTCAGCTTGTATTAAGAGATGCAGGTACAGCTGAACTCAAGGGCAAGAGGCAGAGTCTGCGGGAAAATGTCTTGCAAAGCAACCAGGCGTCCACAGTAGAGACGGGCTGGCCATTCACACTCCGGAGGTGCCCATGCCATGTGGGGGACGGGGTGAACGGAGAAGCTGACAGGGAGGGGAGGTTTTGGATCCGAAAAAATCTATTCTCCAGATTGCAGCTCACAGCAGGCTCCAAAAGCGACTGCAGGAAAACAAGCCTGCCGTGACTTTTCCGCAAGGGTATCTGGCGGAGGAGCTTCATCCACAAAGCCTGGTGCAATTCGGCGACTCCGTGGCTCCTCCAAGTCTGGGAGAGGAGAGGCACCCGGGGCCGCACACTGCAGAGCGCAGCCCTGGCTCTTCAGCCACCATGGCTCCGGACGCTAAGCAGCTCTGAGGGAAAGGCAGCACCAAACCCGGACCCCGCTAATGCCCTGCAGGAAGACCCACATCAGGCCAGTCTAGAGGGGAACGCAGGGCCCTGCCAGACAGCGTCCCCACCAGCTGCTCTGAACGCACACGCTTGTCCACCCGAGAGACCTCAGCGCAAAGTGTTTGCTCTCTGCTACAGCACAGATCCTCTGAGAGAGGGATGAGGAGGTGGGACTTGGTTCAAGCAGCAGGTGCCCCTCAGATGTCCTGGACCTGCAACTGCTGCCATTGCACTCCTCTGAAGAGCAGGTGTACTGATGCCGGAGTGTCTGGTCCCCAGGTGTCGACGGAGGCCGGACGCACCTTCCGGCAGCTTTGGTGGGTGCGCCGGCCATGCCTTTCCCCCCAGGACTGAATCTGGCCTCAGTCCCCATGCTCTAGGGCTCTCCCCTCTGACTACTGTGGTGCTTCTGAGCACATGGCATCCTCTGACGCCTGCTCAAAAGTAGCAGCTGGTAAGGAGCGCGGCAACTGGCCCCTTCACGGCAGTGGGTTGCTGAGAGCAAACAATCTGGTACCGGCCGGACCGGTTTGCCTTCCATGCCCTGGGCTTGACCTTTAAAGCCCTCGCAGCCCAAGGCCTTCATGCCTTAGGAAGCATCGACTTTCTGAGGGGCACCGGCCACGGACACTCGCTGGGTGGATACCCACCTCTTATCCTGGCCCCTGAGGAGGACGAGGCGGCCAGGGCGGCGGCACAGGCTCCCTGGATGATTGCACCTCCTCGTCAGCTCAGTGGGCAACAAACATTTATGTTTTCAAAGGCAGTTCCCCCATGTGACTCCTGCTTCTTTGCTGCTTCTACTTCCTTCCCTTTCAGATGCTAATGATCAATTGGTGTTTGATGCTCCGACTCTGATGGCAGTGAAGACGGAAAATGGGAGCTTTAAGCGGCTGGAAATGCCATCATAACCACAAATGGCGATGCTCCCATGTTTAATCAGCTTCACTTCCCCTCCTACAGGTGAGACCAGCCTCCATGTTCTCCAGCAGAGCAAGGCAGTGAGTCCCCCATCTGTCTTGCCATTCCCACCCTGAAATCAGCGCACTTCCGAGCATCAAGATATTTTTACCAGCAAGTTACTCAGTCGCCCAAACATGGCACTCAGGGGCAACACCCGCCAAAAGCATCAGCTCTAGGAAAGGGATCCAGAGTCAGGCCCTGGGCTCCCCAGGCCAGCACTGAAGATGCTGACTGCCAACAGTGGCTCTCTGGGGCTCCAGGCCCGACCTTCCGCATCCTGCATCCTAGTGAGTCCCTGCAGAACAACAGCCATGCAGCTTGGGATAAAGAGAAGGTCGGGCGATCGGCTTCCTCCCTGCCCAGCAGACATCTATACTACATACAAATAAATAAAACTAGAAGCTGAACAGATGGAGCGTTTCGTTTCTTCCTCAAGCATAGCTGTTCAAAGAGAGACACTTCCATATGGTCTTTAGGCACTCGGCATCGGAACACGAGGTTTCACAGAAAAACAAGATATCCAACACAGAGGTAAAAATACTTCCTCCTCCTCCCATTTCTGTTCCCCACTCAAATCATTCAATCTAAAAGAGCAAAATCAAGCAGCAGTGAGTTCACAGGAAGGACTAAAAAAGAAAAGATAGGCCTTACATCCATTCTGCATCCTGATTCCTCTTCAACGTTCACCTTTGGAAAACCAGCACAACTGCTTAGATGTCAATGGCCCAGACTCTCGGCTCTGAAGTCTCCCCTCTATCAGTTTTGAGAAAGCTCATGGGCCACAGCACACACCCAGCACTTGCAGGGAAAGGATCGGCCCGCAGGTGACAAGACCCCACGGACCTAGTCCTGGGCCCTAGGTTTAGGTGCAAGCATTTCTCATAAATTATTATTCTATTATTAGTATATTATTATTCCCTCTTTAAAAGCCATGCAGCAGTACTCATTCATGCAGAATCCCAACAAATTTGGCCCGTTTTTGTAAAAACAGCATTTGCCTTCTGGGAACACTGATAAATGTTGCTGGAATCACCACCATCCGTGCAGAGGAAACAAAGCACAGGGTGTTGTACAACACACCTGGAGCGTGACATAAGTGGAGTGGAAAATATGTCCCTCCAAAACAACTGAGCAGAAAGTCAAAGGAAGGTTTGGGATCACAGCCGGTTAAGCGTTTCAGCACAATTGCCCCCTCCAAGGGAAGGGATTCCACATTCGGTCAAAGCATCAAGCTAGCCACATGCGCCCATTTGATAGGAAGGCGCAAAGCACAGATCCTATTCCAGGGAAGGTGCAAACTTTCACCTCACAAAGGCCTGGAAAGTGTTTAGTATATGTGTAAATGTCAGTCTAGGAGAGCTTAAGTCAGCCCAGGCCACCTCCATGGACCCCTCAAACTCATCCTAAAAACCCAACTCTTCTGTGAAGGCTCTGGCACGGACACCGGGTTCCCAGGCCTTAGCCCGTCTTGCAACTAAGCCCGAGTGCATGGGCCTGAAACAAGCCCACGCTGTCTGCTCGGCCTCCACTCCCTTCCTTTTCCTCCGTTTCCCCCAAGTCAAGCTGCAGAAGCGCCTTAGGGTGGAGACCTGTCTCCTGGACCTTCTGAAGCACCAGGCTTACTGACAGCACTACAGAAATAAAAAGAGCAACAAGTACAATCGTATCGTGTGTATTTCACATGTGAAATTCACTAAGAATACAGGAAGAAACTGCCTTATGAACAAAGAGAGAATTAGACAATTCATGAAGCAGAGTTCTACCCAGCAGTTAGAGCAAACTGAGGCTTCTGTTCCCGCAGCTGCAACCCAGGTGCCAGGAGGCGGCACACAAGCCAGGCCTGAGCACAGCGCTCCCTCTGCGCTGCTCCGGACCGGTATACCAGAGTTGGGGTGAAGGGACTGGGCTGAACCCCCTGGGAGGTCATTCACCCCTCGGATGGCCCTGGGCTCCAGGATTATGAGAAATTAACATTGCCATCCACAGCTAAGTTCTCCTCATCTCAAGGCCTACAAACATTTCACTTCCTCAACGAAGACAGGGGGCTTCCGGACTCTTTCATATCTCCGCAAGTCTTTTTTATCCTCAGCCAGAGTTGCAAAAAGCACAGAACAATGTATTTATTCATCCAGCAGGTTTGCCGCATTACTGAAGTTGAGCATTTTCCTTAAAATGTTGCTGAGATTAGTTCTGTTTTCACTGGCAAGAGAAAGCTACTCCTGGCTAGCTTTCAGGCCTTGTTTGCGCCTTCACGTTGAAAGCTTTCTTTCACATTGCAGGGGTCAGTCACCTCTTTCCACCCCCATCAGCTCCACCTGGAGCTTCGCAGCGACTTGCAGCTCCCCATTCGATCGTGGCTCAGCTAGCCTCCCCCAAAGCTCACATCCAGTGCTCTTCACCCCACGTCACATTAATACCCAAGAATCCTAGCTTGCTTGTGTACTAGGGTACCCAGTTTCTAGCCCTCATCATTTGCAAAGAAGCAACTCCAAGATCAAGCTCTTCAGGGCTGAATTAATCTCTCTCCTGTATAATGAGCACAAGTACAAATGTTTAACTATGCTGCATGTCTGACTGACTCTTGCCAAGTTTAGTAACTGTTTAATCTTCTACTTCCTTGGGTTTTCCTTTGGTTGCTTCCTCACAAAGAGATCCTTTCCTCCTTTGAAGTGATTCTAAGCTGGTGACGATACACAAAAGCATAATCTTGTCAGAAGCAGCCAAGAGCCAGAGATTTGCTTTGAGCCATTGGATGACTGTCATTTTAGTGAAAATTGTAGCCGGGCTTTCGAGCTTCTTTTATGATTAGTTATACTGGGACACAAACCCAGTATCTGAGGAAATGTTCAAGGGATAAAACCAGTTGAAAAGAGTTGAAAGACAATCAACTCCTGGCAAGACCAGGCTCCTTTCTATTGAAGACCATTACATACTCAATGTATAGATTCCTGCTGAGTTATCAAGCAACTAAGGTGGCTCTGGGCAAGTCACACACCACCAAAATAATGTCGCACAGCTGTTGTGAACCTACAATGCCGTTTGAGTTCTTCAAAAGCAAGCAGGATGCGACCGCAGAGTTCCCAGTTGTGTGCAGTAGCATGATTTGCAGCTTCCCCAACATCTCAATGAGCACGGCTGGCATTCAATGCGAAAGGTTGAACAAGTGAGCAAATCCAGCAGCCATCCTCTTTTAGCTCAGTAGCTGGTTAAAGAACAGAAAGCAGGAAGGAACGGCCGACGCTGCCAAAGGAGGGAGGCAAGCAGTGGGTTCCACAGGCCTCTAAACCGGAAGCAATGATTGTCAAGTAGCCCGTAAGTGATCTGGAAGTAGGAGCAGTGAGATGACCACAGCCACTGATGACAGCAAATTATTTGGAGAAGTTAAATCAAAAAGAGATTGGAGAGATCCTCTTTGAGATACTCGCAAAGGGGAAGGACAGGTATCAAAATAGCAAAAGTGGTTTAACGTGATTCATGTTGGGGCAAAAAGTCAAGCTTCAAGTACAAGCTGATGCAATCGGAGCTGGCAGTGGCTGACCAAGCCAGAGATCTTGGGGGGTGGGGTGGGGTGGGGGGGTGGATACTGCGAGGAAAGCGTCTGCCTGGGTGTGGCTGCTGTGAAAAAGCAAACTCCATGCTAGGCATAATTTGGGAAGGAACTGCAAATAACGCTGGCAATTCAACACTGCCCTTCTACGAATCTATGGCGAGCCACGTTCGGAACGCTGTGTATGATTCCATGCAGGGATATTGCAGGGTTGGAAAAAGTCCAAAAAGGGAACTTAAACAGCTGGGATTGTTTAGCTTAGAAAAAGGGCACGTAAGGAGAGGGGCTTGACGGGACATACGAAATTCTGCATGGTGCAGGAAAAATGGACAGGAATGCACCCTCTCCGGTTTCAGCCAGCCATGCACTCCTCCATGCCCTCTACTCCAGCATCTTCCGCTTCCCCTCCTCAGCCAGCCAGCATTCCCTGCTCCCGAAGCATGCGCCATCCTCAATTGTTGTTGAGCCGCCCCGAGGCTTGTCTGCAAGGGGGCGGCATAAAAATATGTAAATACATAAATAAATAAATGGCTTGTCAGTGTTCTGGGGAAGGGACATTAAGCTCTTCGGCAAACCTTACAATTCCCCCAAGCATGCGGATACGCCCTCCTTCCTGCATGTGGGTAGCTCTATTTCACCAGCTTAAGGATACACAGAGACCTGGAGAATCAATTCACTATCAGTGTATTTGGTGAGGACGGATTCTGCAGGAAGCTGTGAAATATACACACGCGCACAAAGAAGCAGGCAGTTTCCTGAGCCTTGTGTAAGTAGTGCCGGCCCCTGAACAACAAAACAGAAATGTAATTTCCAAAAATGCAGGTGCTGCGGCTCACACGGGAACATAGCTGAGTTCCCACCCACTGCCTAAGGGAGCTCTGCCATTATCCCAAACACCAGCGAGGGCCCTCCTGAAGCCTTGACAACCACAGCCACATGTGCAGTCATTCTCAGAGCTTGCCCCGCAATCATAGAACACCCCACGGTTGGAACGTTTTGCAGAGACAAGTGCACCCCGCCAGCCAGAAATCCAGCCCTAGGCTGGCCAGCGAGTGGCTAGAACGGCCACAACACAACGTACCCGCTCTGCGTAGCTTCTGACTGGCACACCATCACGCCCCCCAGTGAATTCCACTGTCCACTCCAAGAAGATACACCAATCAGCGGATGTGACCCTTGCTGAGGGAAAAGCCCAAACGCACATCCACCAATCAATGGGCTTTTGGAGAACTGGGATACTTTTCAAGCGCAAGACTCACTTCACTTTGAATTTACAACTGCATTTCACTTCCCAGCAATTCACGATTCCCATTTAATTGAAGATTTAGAAATCTCCCGCTGGAGACATCACCGGGATGCAGTTACCAGAAATGGGGGGAAAGGGAAATGCTTCTGGCCAAGGTCTGCTGTCCCTGCCCATCATTACCTATCGTGCAAATTAAGGGTTATCCCTTGAGCTCAACCCAGATGTCCCTGTTGGGTCTCTTAGGGTGCAAACCCTGTTTGTAATGCACAGCCAGTCCCAGCGAGTTTCTATCGAAGCATGTGGAGGATCTCTTGTTTGTTTAAAACACGCATCCTCTGCCTAGTAAAATGCTCAAGGCAGCCTATTATAACAGTTAAACAGCACCTTGCTGCATGGACGAAGCACTGATTTCTCCACCAGGCAGAAGCGGGCGGTTTTCGCTATTTTCACGTCAAGAAGAGGTCAAGGGGAGCTTGTGGGGAGGAGGAATCTTTTGGCAAATGTTTGGCTTCAAGTGCGAGCAAAGGCAAAACCAGCTGGAGCACTGTTCTGCCAAGCAGGAGAGAAGCGTTCGACCATTTGCAGGGGAAAACATTGTTGTATGTTATTTTGGGTTCCGTAAATACAGACTGATCATTTCCGTAGGCATGAAACATATGTTGCTTTTAGGACATGAGCGAGAATCTGGAATAAACGGAGCTACTGCACCCAGCACTGCATATTCCATCACCCTCTGAATCCATCTATTCTTGGTTATACCTCCTCCCCCGCCAGCCCCTGTCCCAAAGGCCTTTGGGGGCGGGGGGTTGGCAGTGGTGGCAAGGCAACACAACACATTTTTCTACCATTGTTTCTGCAGCCGCTTCACTCCAAAAACCTCTGCTTCCGCTGAAGAACCGAGCTAGCACAGCATTGCCCACAAAGGGCAGGAACAGCCACAAGCATCTCTTCTGGGCAAAGGGCAGAAGCCGTGCCCAGTTCCACTCCAATGAAGTCTTACAGCACCACTCAAGAACCCAAAAAAGAGGAAGGCACTGTACTAGAAAAATCCAGGGAACTTACTCACCTGTCACCTGCTTGTTAATATTTGCTTGTTCCTGGAAAGCACCTCCTTTTGTAAGGCTTACAACATCCTAAGTCTGAAAGTGCCTGCATATACCACCCTCTTCAACATTCGTGTTATACTCCTCCTCTTCTGCCCTCTCATAAATTCCTGGCTACTGTTCACCCTGTATCCTGTGATCATCACATGTTTCCTGCATCCAGACTGAGTTGAAGGGCTCATGTCTCCCCTCTCCTTATTTTCTTGCCTTTTCTCAGTCCTACAACAACCATCCTCCTTCCCCGCACCTTTTTCATCCAAGCTGAGAGTCCATGCCACCAAATGGCCCCATAAGCCCTCTTCCCCTTAACCAAGATACTGCTGCTTTCAATAAAGCACTGACTTATCTGTGCCCCAAAAGAGTACTGCACTTTCCTAAGTAAATGTTCTGAACATGCTAGATTCTTTTGCACTTGGCTTAACATGCTAATACAAACACTCTCCACCAAACTGACACCAGGCTGTTCTGCAGTGGAATAGGACCCATCAGGAAAAAATTCTCATCACCTCAAGCACCACTGTTCCAGGATTATCCTGCAAAAATGGGAAAGTAGCATGCTTGAGTCCTAGAGCAAGCATGGTAACAAGGACGGCGGAGTTTCAAACCCATCAACGCACGAAAGCCCCGGTCACCTCAAGTCTCTCTCTCTCTCTCTCTCACACACACACACACACACACAACACACGCACACGTTTTGCTGCACAAACTTTCCCTGGTAAGGCTCTTCGCAGAGGCCTTTGGCAGCGCCCCCTTGGCCGCGGTTCTGGAATTTCCCCCACCCTCGCAGCCTCTGGCCTTTCCTCGCGCCACTAAAGCGAGGTTATTCTGCGGCCAGTTCGCAGCCTGACTCTCCCGGTGTTTCCACCGCCTGAACAAGCCGGACCGGCTTTGCCGCTAGTTTGCCTTCATTTTACCAAGTCATCAGGACACGCGAGCAATCCGTTTTCGGCTCTGCAACATACCGAGAGCTCCCACGGGCACCGACGCGAGCGCAGGGCGAGCCCCGCCCGCCCCCCGGCGACCCCATCGCCCCCGCCCCCCGGCGGCTTTGGCGCTCTCCCCTCTCGCCCCCGCCCGGCTTCTCCCAGCGCCGCCCTGCCGGCCTCCTCCTCCGCCCCCCGCGGCTGCCCCGGCTCCGCGGATTCTCGGGAGACGCCCCCCCACCCCTTCCAGCCCCGTCCCGGGGCAGCGGGGGACCCGGGGGCCGCCGCGCCGCTCGCCCACCTGTCTGCCCGCCCGCGCCCCGTCCTCCGCCGCCTCGCCGCCGCCCGGCTCCCTCACAGGCACCGCTCACGCCGCCGCCATCTTGGGGCCCAGCCAAGCCGAAGCCCAGCAACATCCGGGGACAACCGCTCCCGTCGCCCGGCAACCGAACCCCTCCCCCGCCGCCCAGCGCGCAGCGAAGGGGGCGGGAAAGGGACGCCTCGCTTCGGATTGGCGGAAACAGGCGCGGCACCGCGCGAGCCATTGGCCAGGCGAGCCGAGGGGCGGGGCGCGCGGCCATTGGGGGACGCGAAGGCTGATTGATGGCCGAGGGCCGGGGCCGGCGGAGAGGCCGCGCTCTTAAAGGGGACGCGCGCTCGAGGAGCTGCGGCTGCTGCGGCAGCCAACCCGAGCCGGGCGAGGCGCGGCCGCCCGGGGGCCCGGCCCGCGGCGACATGCGTGCCGGCGAACGCTTTGGCGCGCGATCCTCCGAGAGTGCGCGCGTTGCCCGCGCCGCCTCCCCCGCTGCTCGGCGCATTTCGGCCGCGCTGCCCCGCCCGCTCGGCGAGCGGTCGAGCCCACAAGCTGCGCGGAGACTTTCCCGCCCTCGCGCGGCGCTTTTGCCCCGCCAAGGAAGCCATGCGAGCAGGGAAGGCGAAGCCGCTTCGCGGGCGGGCGGCTCCGCCGGGGCAATTAGGGGAACCGCAGGCGGAGAAGCGGTCGAGGCCCTTGCGAGGCGCAAGGGCGCCCCCTGGCGGGAGTGCGGCGGGGCGGGCGGGGGGCCTTCCACCCGCAAGGGCCACGTTCGCCTCTGCGCGGACAGCGCCGCCTCGACCGGTGGCGGGGCGAATGCCACGCGCGACGTGCTCCCTCCTCAGCCGCCCCTCGCCGCTCTTCAGCCGCCCACCCACCACCACGGAGCCCAGGGCACCCTTTGCCCCTCAAAACCAATGGGGCGATACTGCCCGGAAGACATGGGGGCGGGGGGGGGCTGGCAGTGCGTTGCAGACCATGCATTAGGCAAATGCCCCACCGGACACCTCCCAGGACCGAAACCGGGCAGCTTTTCCAGTGTTGGTGTCCACGGCCTCGGACCTGGGGCAGACGCCGACACGGCGACCACAGACTTTGCGCTAAAAGTGACCTGTTTTTCCCTATATGCAAAATGCTTCCTTGAGTAACTTCTAACATAAGTTTTGGTTCTGTTTAATACCATTGTATTCAGTGCTACATTATACAATTGATCCAGTGCCAGTAATTCTCATTCTTCTTTCAAAAGCCTGAAGTCATAGAATAGTCAGTCTACCAATGAATATTGATTTCAGCTGAAATTTACAAACCGAGAAGCCTTTGCCTTTCAGGTTACCTTCAATCACACTTAAGAGACGGGAGTCACATATCTGCCTGAGTTGCAGAAGTGCTGCGAAGAGGAGGGGCGGGGGCGGGAAACCTTCACTGTGGGACAGAACAGCCATAAAGCACGCTCTCTCCACAATCCTCGGGTCTGTAGTAGTGGGATGGCCAATGGCCTACACTGCAGGGTAGCTGTACACGCCTCTCAGCTCAACAGACATAAAACGGTTTCGTCTTCAGAAATCGGTGAGATTCTCTTGCCCTATGAGGGGTTGCAGCCCCCAACACACACACACAATTGCTATAAAAGATTTGACGATGGTACGGTGGGTGAGGCGCTGGATGGTTGCCAGCCACGGCAGCCACGTGGATTGGCCACATTCCGGTCCTGCATCCCTTCGGCCTCTGGGAGGGCAGCTGCTGGTTAGGTGGCTGCGGGACCCATCATGGAGGGGGCTCCGGCGGCTTGCTCAAGGCAGCCTTGCCAGCTCCTGGTCCACAGTTCTCCTCGCTATCCCGCCTCGCACACACACCCAGGTTCTTCTCTCGCACCAGGGAATCGAGGGAGGAGACCGTCCGTTTATGCAAGCCTTCCTTCTCCAGTCGATCCGCATGCATTTCGTGCTCCCTACACGCCATCAGGAGCGTGACCGTTCACGAGGGCGCGATTCTCAAGGCTGCTCCAGCCGCTGGCCAAGTGGGGCATTTTCTGGGTCACTCCGACCCACGTTCCAAGAAAACGGGTGGGTGGGAGGCCAGAGTGGGTGCCTGCCGGGAGCATCAGCTGCCTTGCCCAGGCACGAGCAGGGAAGGCAGCAGTGCCCGTGCCGCCGGGCCTGCCGTGGCCACTTGGGGCGGGGGGTGGGGGCTGCCTTCCTGGCTTCCTGGCCTCCTATCACAGAAGGCGGAAGCCCAGCAGCCATCTGGGTCAGGAAGGGAGCAGAGAGCTTGCCAAGCGCCTTCCAGCACGGCAGGATTAGCGCCAGGCTTCCGGGCCGTGCTGCTCTTTGATCAGCCAAATGCCATCCACCACTTTCCCGTTCTGAAAAGCAAAAGCGGAGTTTGGAACGAGGGCGCTCTAGCGAAAGCTGTGCAACGAGACGGCAAGGGGAGCCACGCCAGCCGTGTCAGCGCGGAGGATCCAGGTCACGCATATTGAGCATCTCCTGGACAAGTCTTTGTCACTGGGAGGGGACTGGGAACCGAAATGCCGAAGCGTCCTCTGGCCTGGGGCGAGGAGGCAATGGGGCGGGCTCACGCGCCGAGACCGGTGTGGCGGCCAAGGGCCGCTGCACCCTCCCCCTGGGAAGTGCCTGCACCCCAGGTACCATCGCCAGGACCGGCAGCCCCTACCTGGTCATCGGAGACCTGCTCCAGCCAGAGGTGCGTCCTATTGAAGACCTGCATGCGGGCGTATCCGTAGTCCTCAATCCGCAGGGCGCTCCACTCCCGCGGCTCAGGGACAAAGGGGTCCAGCCGTTCCTGACAGCCCTGGAGCGGAGACGGAGGGCAGGGCTTCAAAGGCGGCGCCTCTCAGCAGAGTCTGTCCTGGGGCTCAGCAAGCACAATTTGCTGTCCCCAAACCCTGCGAGCCTCTGAGCCTTTCCCTGCCCTTTCCCGGTTCCCCTCTCGCTTTCTAGAAGAACTCGGGAGGGGGGAGACCAAGGATCCCTCTCTGATCTTGGGACCCTCTGCCGATCCCAGGCCATGGCCTCTGGGATGAACTGGCGTGTTTCACTAACTCCCATCTTCCCCAGCAAGCATGGCGCTTGGGTGGGGACAATGGGGGCTGAGCCACCCTCCGGCAGACTGTGCGGGCACCGGCTCGGGAAAGGCTGCATCCGAGGGCAGGAGCACCGCTGGATGGCGTGGCCCACGCTCCACATGCGGAAGATCCCCGGCTCCGTCCCAGAGGAGCCGGCCGAGAGCTGCTCTGGAAGACGCTTCCCTGCCAGAGACTCCGTGGAGCCGCAGCCAACGAGGCCGAGCCCCGGAGTAGGGCAGCCTCCTTGCAGGAACTCTGCATAGGCTCAGAGCGGCAAGCAGGAAACATCGGTCCCAGGAGAAAGCACTCTCACTCAGAATTAAGTCTGCCCCCCCCAGCCTCTCACATACAGCTGATCCGGTGATAATGTGCACGGGGGCACGCGGGTTGGTGTATGGGGCCTCGGTGCTGCCGTTGTAAACCTGCAGGAGAGAGCGAACGGGGGGGTGGGCAGAGCATCACCTGAGGCGTGAAGGGGAGACTCCTGCCGGCTGGCCTGGAGAAAGCACTCCCCCCCCCCGTGGCCTCTTGGCAGGGATGGGAGTTTTTCAGGGGTGGTACCCCACTGCGGAATGCCCTTCCCAAAGGGGGCCTTTCAATGGTAGGGGCATGCGATTAGAGCTTTTGCCCCCACTGGTTTTTCCTCTGGTTTTCTTCCGTTCCAAACATGGCATTTTGGGGTTGAAATTTTCGAGAGCGTCACAGAGACCTTTGGCGGCTGGGAAGCAGAGAACGGTTAAAAATGGCAATATAAAATATATATATATATTATGGCGATACTGGCCATAAATCGGGGGCCCTCCCTCATTCATTTGCCCAAAAATGTTCCACTTCTGAAGCAGGCAGAGTTCCAACACGGCGGCGCCCCAGAGCCTCTGCCTGCACCGTGCGCGCTCCCGGTGGCAGGCAGAGCCCCACGGGCCAGAGGGGCTGGAGGCCGGCCCCTTCCCACACGGGACCCACCTTGTAGTCGTACAGCGGCCAGAGCCTCTCGTAGGAGTGCTCGTGGGCCCACAGCTCCAGATCGACTCCTGGAAGGCAGAGCAGAGCAGGGGGCGGGGGGCTGAGCTGGTGGCTGTGGAAGCTCCCTTCCCCGAGGAGCAAAGCCTTGCCTGGCCTGGCCTGGCGGAGCTCAGGAGGGTCCCCTGCAGCCGGGGCACAGGTCTCTGAGCCAGAGGGGCCCCGGGGCCGCATTCCAGGGCCTGAGGCAGGGACCAGCACGCCAGCAGCCGGTCACCATGCTGCATTCACACCCGGCCTTTCTTCCTCCGCGAGGACCCAAGGAGGTCGGCTCTCCTCCTGCACTCCGCTTCGATCCCTGCAACAGCAGCCCTTGGAAGCCGGTCGGGCTGAGAGGCAGCGCCTGGCTCAAAGTCGCCCCGCAGCTTCACGGCTATGTGGGGCTAGAACCCGGATCCCCGAACCTGACACAGAGCGTGGGACCTACCGTACTTGTAGAACAGGTCCTCCAAGCCATACTGGTGTGGCTGGAGCCCGCGGCGAACCTGGGGCAGGGGGCAGAGTGGGGAGGCCCCCGGTCACTCCACAGCGGCTTCTGGGGCTCCGTCCCCTACTGCCCACCCAGGCCGCTCATCCGCCTCCAAGTTACGGCAGCACGGAAGCAAGGCCGGCAGGAGCCGAGGCACGGCGCCGAAGCCCCCAAACCTGCTCCCAGCCCCTGGGTTGCGACAGTGCGCTTGGACCTGCTGCAGCCACGGCCCTGCGCAACCTTCGTGGGGGAAGAGGCAACCTGCAGGGCTTCCCAGCACTTCCGATCCCCAGCGAGCAAGCGCCAGCTCTGCGACATGCTGGCAGGCGCGCAACTCGGTCTGCAGCCGGCACAGGCGCCGGGACATGGCCTCGCGCAGCTTCTCACTCACAATGCTCTCGTGCTGAGTGCAGTCGTCTTGGTCGCTGTTGGAGCAGTACATGGGCCGGTGCCCCATGGTTATGATCCAGGGGTGCTCCTTGCGCCTCTCGGGCCGGCTCGCCTCCTGCCACAAAGGGGAGGGAAGTCAGCGGCAAGCAGCCAAGTCTCCCACGGCCGCAAGCCACCTGCAGCCTGCCCGGCTCCTCACCCGCAGGTCCTTCTCCAGCCACTGGAACTGCTCCGCAACCAGCTGCTGGCCGTACTCCAGGAAGAAATACACCTCGGTGGAGAAGGAGACAAGATGGACAGGGCCGACGTCCCAGCTGGAAGGCAGGGCGGGACGTCAGTGGCCCAAAGCGAGGGCTCCGTGCTGGAAAACTGGGGCAGCCACACAAGAAACCCACACGCCAAGACCGCAGGCCCATGCAGGGGCACCGCGGTCGACCCAGGCTCGCGACTCCTGCGATGCCAGGCTTCGGACGGCTCCCATTCGAAGCGCTTCTTCCCACCCCTCGGCCGGGAGCCTCCCGGAGTGGCTTGTGCACAGCCAGTGCAGAACGCAGTCCGTGTCCGCCACTCCTCCTGTCTCTGGAGGCTCAGGAAGGCTGTGGCCCCCGGACCGGAAGACACTCACCTGTACCAGAGGCCCTCTGTGTCGCCAGGCATGCTGAAGCGAGCGCGGTAGTTGGAGAAGTTGCTGAAAGAGAGGGCGAGGGCAGAAGTCAGGGGAACGAGCGAGGAGTGCCGGCATTCATCTGCCTCCGCATTATTGCTATTATGCCGCAGCAATTGGATCCTGCTCCTCCTCCTCCTCTGGGGAACTCTGGCGGCTTAAGGAAATGCACAGGCTTGCGGGGTGCCCTCGCCAGTCCCCAGATCTGAGGACTCGGCCCGTGCGGGTTTCAGACAGATTTTAGTTTTGATTATGGAAATGAAGATATTATTGAAAAGGTGGGAAATCCTTAAGGGAGCAATTGTGCTGTAAGCCATCCAGAGATGTAAGTAATTGGACGGCATACACATTTTACAAATAAATAAATAAGGGAAATTAGGGAAAATATTAAGGAAAGTGGTGGGGGTTTTGTTTGTATTTTTAAATAAATAAAATTAAAAGTGCCATCCAAAGGACAAAGTCCTCCCCGCAATTAGAAGTGCCATCCAAAGGACAAAGTCCTCCCCACAAGCAAAAACAGGGAAGGTGCTTGTCCGAGCTGCCGGAACGTTTGCTCTTCCGATCCTTCCCCGCCCAGCTGGTACTCACTACTTCTGCTCGTGGTTCCCGGGGCAGGTCATGTACGGCACGGAGGCCGCCACCGGCTCGATCGTCCTCATGAAGGCGTCTCCGACGAGGGCATCCTCCTGCGAGGCACAGGATGGGGGGGCTGGGCTGGGGCTGGGCAGGGGACCGCGGGCCCCGCACGGGGTCAAGGGCAGGCTCGGCCCGCTGGTGTCCTGCCGGGGCAAGTGCTGCCTGGAGCCGCGAGGGACGGTAGCAGAGCCAGGAGCTGGGGTGCCGGGGCCCAGAGCTTGCGCGAAGAGTGCGGCCTCACCTGCCTGCGCCCCTCGCTACACGCTTGGAAGCAAAGCCCCCCAGGACCATCCACGGCAGCCCCGAACAACACGGGGCCGCTGCACCAGGCTCCACGGGAACACAGTGTCTTGCATCCCTGTGGCAAGATCTGATCGTGGCAAGATCTGCCTTGGTGGGCCCGGCTAAACTGAATCGTGCCGATCAGTCACCGAAATGAAGCCGCGGCAAGCACAAGAAACACCCCAGTTCACAGGATGTGGCTGCCTTGGTGTGCAGCTGATTTCTCTCTCGCGTGCAGGAGCGAGAGAGGGGTCAATCCAAGACAGCCGAGCAAACGAGTTACCGCATTTTTTGCTCTATAAGACTCACTTCTTCCCCCCTCGAAAGTAAGGGGAAATGTCTGTGCGTCTCATAGAGCGAATATGTGTGTGCAGTAAGTCTGTCAGATGTGCAGCCCATGGGGAAGTGATGGGGAATGTGCCTGTGATGATGTGCCCATTTGATTCAGAATATTTTTTTTCTTGTTTTCCTCCTCTAAAAACTGGGTGCATCTTATGGTCAGGCGCGTCTTATAAAGCGAAAAATACGGTAGTTCGTTCCGGAGCACGTCACCCCAAGTGCATGGATGTGACACATGGCCTGCGGTTCTGATGCACTCGAGTTCTCTCTTCCCATGAAGGCTGCCCACAGGTCAGATTTCCCCAGCATGGCGCTCTCCGGATATGTTGGACCACTGTTCCCATAATCCCCCAGCCAGTTATGGGAGCTGTAGCCCGACACACCTGCGGGATGCCTGCTTGGAGCATCATTTTGGGCCACCTCATCCCAGAGCCCAAGCGCAGCCAAGTTGCCGGCTGCTTACCGTGTCCAAGTCGTAGGCGAAATCCCCTGCGGAGAGAAACAGGATCGGAATGAGGCGGGGGAGGGCCACCTGTGGGGAGGGGGGATTTCTAGACGGTGCCAAGGTTTGCCCTCTCCTGCGTCCCTGGGAGGCTCCAGGAGGCAGCTGCCTCGCTGCCCCTCAGGACAAAGCCCAGCCTGGCTGAATCCCCCCCGGATCGTACCTGCGTGCAGCACCACGTCGTACAGGCCCATCTCGGTCTCACGCTGCAAGCGCGGCAGGGACTGGGGGTTCACCAGGCCCAGGTCCCCGAGCACGGCGAAGCACGGGCTCCAGTCGCTGCCGTTCAGCAGGGCCCGGAAGCTGTAGGGCCGGCTCCAGCCCTGCTCGCTCCCACAGCGATAGGCTGCAAAGGAGGAGGAGGACGTCCGGCAGTGCCGCCCCGGCCCGCTGCCCCCGAGCGGCCCCAGCTGCCCCCGGAGGAACCGGAGCCTCTTCCGGCCGGCCGCAGGGCCAGGCTCCGCTTCAGAGGGTGGGCGGGGTCAATGGTGAATGGGGCGGGGCCAAAACACTCCAGCGTGGCAGTGCACTTTCCTTAAAGCTTTGGCGGACACTAAGCCCACCTCAGGTGAGGCACGTTTCAAAACAGGGAGAAAATACCCCACGGCCAGGCCCAGGGGGTGTTGGGCAAGGGGCCATGAGACACCCCCCTCATGGCTGCCAGGCCTGCCCGGAGGTGCCGCTTCACCTGCTCACCCCCGTGGGCCGGCTGCCCTCCTCCGAGAAGCTGCAGGCAGCACACGGACACGCTTCCCCGTTCCCAACAGCAGCCCCACAACCACCCCACGAGGCAGGGCAGGCTGAGAAGTGGCGACGGGCCCACCGGCCAGCAGGGAGCTGCATGACGTGCCGGGCTGGAGCTGCGCTGCCCTGGGCTTGCAGGAAGGCCCTCTCCCAGCAGAAACACTCCAGACAAGCGCGCGACTTCCCCGGGCCAGACCTGACCGCCCTTCGCACGTGCTGCACTGGGCACGGCCCGTGCGAACGAAGCTCGGGACGATCCTGGGAGCCTGTCCCAGCATCCTTCCCCAGCCCCGCTCGAGCGCCTCGCCCGTACCGTAGCGCTGCCCTGGCTCAAGGCCCTCCAGGGAGACGCGGTGGATGAAGGCGGTGCGTCCCAGCTTCCCCCCGTCCACAAACCGCGAGGCCCGTCCCCTGGCCGACTGCGTGAAGGCCTCTCCGGGGTCCCGGCCAAACAGTACAACGGACTCTGCTGGGAGGAAGGTCGTCCAGGTGACCATCATGGAGGTCGGGTCTCCTGTGGAGGGAGATGGCCTGCGCTGAGCACCATCGCAGGGGGGCTGAGGCCCGCTTGGAGGGGATTCCGAGGGTCCAGCAAAGACCGATGCTCAAGCAGGCCGATAGCAAGAAAAGGTACCTGGAAATGAGACGTGCACCTGCTCTGGCTGGGCGGACTGGGACCCTTCACACCGCAGCTGCGGGAGCAAGAGGCAGAAGCCGCAGAGCAGCCCCTTCCCCCAACGCATGGCCCTTCCGACTGCCCACCTCTCCAGCCACACAAAGCGGGACACGGGCCCAAAGATGGTTGCTTTGAAGCACGCTGCTCCCAAATTTGGAAGAAGCAAACCTGGAAAGGGGGAGAAGCCGGGAAAGGTGTTAATTCCATGCAGAGTTGCGATGAATGTCACGAATTTCTCAAGAATACTGTGGGTGTTTTTCTGCCGTCTGCTGAATCAGCTGCTGCTCTGCTTCTATTTACTGCTCCATAAAAACTCCATAAAAAGGAAGTGAAGCACCGCTGCTCTTCTGCAGGGCCCCTTCCTTCTAAAGTGTCAGGCATGGCCATCGCTGTTTCATTAGGGTTTTTCCCATAGAATTTTATTTGTTTTTCGGTGCCAGGCCAAGGCCTTTTCATTTAAACGTTATTTTAATTGCTGAATTTATTTACTGATTTTATATTTATGCCGGGATGTTTCCAGTTTTTTATGTATTTGTATTTCTATTTATTTGTGTTGGAAGCCGCCCCGAGGCTTTTGCGAATGGGGCGGCATATAAGAATGCCAAATAAATAAAAAAAATAAAGAGAGAACTGGCTCCCCCCCCCCCCCGCCATCTCTCCTTCAGCCACACTCAAAGGACCTGCATCAGGCGGACGGAAAGCATTCTGCCGGCTGGCCTCAGCACAGGCCACGCGACCCCCACACAAGGCCTACAGCCCCCCAAGCAAAAGGACGGGGGCCTAAGGCACCCCACACTGTGACTCTGGAAACAGCTCCCTTCCTGAAATGCTACCATCCTGACACGCCATTCCTGTATGCCTCAGGCTGCAATCCCATTTGCGTGGCCAGAATGAGGAGTGGGCAGTGGAAGAGACCATTCAGGCACGGGGGGGGGGGAGCGGAGCCCCCTCCTGGCTGGAGCGTCAGGCCCCAGGCAGCCAGGGCTGCGAAGGCTCAGCCCCGCCAGTCCGTACCACTCTCAGTGGGGCAGTATTTACTTCCAGTATTCACTGTGAATGGATTCCGCTCCACCCGGTTGCCAAAGCTTCCGGGGCCATTTACAACAAGGTACAAAACCGAACAAAAATGTTAACACAATCTGAAATAGCTTGGAAATGCAGCTGAAAATACAATAAAAAGACCCAGCAAGAAGGAGCTCTTCAAAGGCCTCCACCCAGAGCGCTGCCTTGCCCTGAGCCAGGAAGAGGGCAAAGGGGGCACCCGGCAGGCCCGGCAGGGAGGCTGCCCCACACATGGGGGGCCGCCACAGAGGAGGCCCCGGGAGGTGGGCACACCGGGGCCGGGAGAGGCGCCCACAGGTCCCGGGCCAGCGGCGCTCCAGAGCTTCCTCCTGCCTGAGCATGTGCAGGGCTGCTCCGGGGGGCCCGGCCTTGGGCCGTCCCAGAAACGGGGGGCTTTGCAGAGGCTGCCCCGCTGCCCACGGCAAGGGGGTGCCCCAGCCCGGTCTTCTGCCCCCGCCCCGCCGCCCGCCCCCCGCAACGTGGCCGCTCGGCTCCCGCTCGCCCGCGGAGGCCCCCCGGGCCGCGCCGGGCCCTTCCCTCCGGGCGCTCGCGGCCCGGGCCCCGGGGGCGCCGGGCGGGCGCAGAAGCGGGGCGGCGGCGCGGCTCGGCTCGGCTCGGCTCGCAGCGCCTCCTGCCGGCGGCCGCGGGGGCGCGGCGGGACGAGCCCGGGTGAGGTTCCCCGCTGCCCCGGGAAGGCGCCCGCGCGCCCGCCCGTCCGCCCGGCCCTACCTGCGGAGCGCGCCCCGCCCGCCCGCGCCCGGCCCGGCCCGGCCCGGCCCGGCCCGGCGGCTGCTCCCCGGGCGAGCGCCCTCTGCCCGGCGGTGCTGGCGACGCGGCCCAGCCGGCCTCGCGCCGCGCCCGCCCCGGGCCCCCTGCAGCGCCGCGCCGGCCGGGGGCGCAGGGCCTCGCTGAGGGCCGCCCGGCCGCCCCCGAGGTAGGCGCCTCCCCGCGCCGCTTCCCGGCTGGCGGGGCGCCCGCGAGGAGGCCCCGGCTCGGCTCGGCTCCAGCAGGCCCTGCGCCACTCGGCGGACCGGGCGCTCGCCGGGAGGCCGCCGCCGCCGCCCTCCCGGATCCCCCGGAGGGAGCCGGTGCGCGAGCAGCCGGCGCTCCGCCTGGAGACCCGCCTTGCAGGGAAAGGCCTCGCGGGGAGCCCGGGCAGAGCGGAGGGAGGGGCTCCGTGGCGGCGCGCGGGCGGACGCAGGGCCTGCTCCGCGGGGGCCCCGCGTGCGGCCTGGCCTGGCCTGCCCGGCTGCGCCTCCCCGGGGCCACGGCGGGCCACGGACGGCTCCCAGTCGTGCGCGGGCACGATCCTGTCGGCTTGTCCAGCGGGCTGAGCTGCGCGCACCTCTTGGCTGGGCCACTAGTTAAAATTCAGGCTTGAATGTGTGTTGCTCTTGCCACGTATAATTCTATTTGACGTTTCATTGTATTTTGTCAGTTGCGGCACAGTGCCCACAGGGCTTTAGCTATTGAGTTACATAGCAGCAGAATTAATAATGATTTCGATTTTGTTAGGTGCCTGACAGTGGCAAGACCGGAAATGGGGCAGGCGAAGAGCAGAACAGCCTCAGACCCTCCGCGCAGCAAGGAAACCCAGTGCCTGGTAGATCTGAACCCGTTGCCGGACGAGCTGCTGGTGCTGATCCTCAGCTGGGTGCCCGCCCGGACCCTGGTGACCCGCTGCCGCCCGGTGTGCCGCAGGTGGAAGCGGCTGATCGACACCCCCACGGTCTGGAAGCTGCAGTGGGAGAGGGACCCCTCCCTGGGGGCTGCCCTGAAAGCGGCCAGTCGCCAGCCCCAGATGGAGTGGGGCCGTGTGAGCGTGTTGCGGCCGTTTGGGAGAAACCTCATCAGGAACCCCTGCGGGAAAGGTGAGGAGCCGGGAGCGAAGGAGCGCCGGGGGCCTGGGGGGAGCTTCCCCGCGTTTCTAAACAGAGAGCGCCAGGGGAGCCTCCGCACCCCATTGCCCGGAAGCGCTTGGCCGCAGATCCCAGACGTGTCGTGGGCAATTTTGCAGGCCGGAGGGACGGTGCTCTGCACATCCGCAGAGGCATTTCATGATCCCACAATGTTTTTCGGAGCTGAATCCCACCCTGAAAACGGTTTCTTTGGTGGAAGGTCAATTTGGAGCATTTGGAGAGAGGGGTAAACGACGGCTGTGTCCCAGAGGCTGACAGCATGTGGCCTCCGGTATTTTGGCCTGCAGCCCCTCGTCGCGGCTTGCTGGCTGGCGTTCTGTGGGGCTGCAGGCCATGAGTTTGCTGGAGTGGAAGGCAAGGCGTAAGGCTGCCCACAGTCGGGTGTCTTGATGAAAATCACATGTTTCTCAAGAACTTCATGAGTGGGGGGGTTTTGTGTTGTCAGTAATATTTACTTTCTGTCTAGCTTTAATTTTCCACTCTGGGCCCTTTAAATTAAGAAGTCACGATAAAGCTGCTGCTGTCTCATTGTTCTCTTCTTCACTTTCCTTTATGTTTCGAGGCAGCCCAGCCTGTTTCTCAACAGGTGCAGCTCAATGTGAACAATTCAGGTGGATGATGTCGTACTTAAGGTTCACCTTGCCCCGGGGGCCTGCTTTGCATGTACTGATAATGCAGCATATGGGTTAAACCCTGGGTTACTGCTGAATTGTGGGTTGGCATTCTGTGTGAACCCTTTACTGTAGTTTAACCATGGGCTGTTAACCTCAAGGAATTCAGAGTTCACAGCCCAACGACAAACCATGAGTTAGTTATTCATGGGTAACAAGCCATCCTTAAATTGTAATGCAGGGTTCAAACACAGCGATCATTGCTTAACCCTTGGCTCCGTGATTCTAAGACCAGCGTATCCATGATGGCTTGCCTTTCTGTGTCCACAGAGGAATTCCAGCACTGGAACATCCAGCCAGGGGGGGATGGGTGGTGTGTGGAAGAGAACAAGCACCCGGTGGAAGGCGCAGAGGCCCAGATGTGCTTCGTCTCTTCCTATTAGTGAGTTGGCTTGGGGAGTAAGTTTTCTCACGGGCCCCTTCCCACCTCGTTCCCCTGATGCTCGGGATGTCATGAAGGCTACAGCATCCTTCGGACGTGCCGTCCCTCCTCCTCTCTGCGCTGCCCTTCCCGCCTGCGAGTCGGTTTCCAAGCCTTCGCATTGCGACGACTTCGCCATTCCTCTCGGGTTTTGCAGTGTGCATCCCTTCCATTGTTATAACTTGTGCTCTCTACACGTGTGAGACACTTCGTGGAAGCTGAGCACGTCACAGCGTGGCATGAGCATGCTAATGCGCTTCCTGTTTCCCCTCTCTCCAAAGCTGGTGCATAAAGTCTCAGCTGATAGATCTGCTGAAGGAAGGTTTCTGGGAGGACCTCTTGGACAACTACCAGCCTGAAATTTTGATCTTCGACTGGTGAGTACAGCTTCCCTTGAGCGCCATTAAAAGAAGTTGATGGCCGGTTTTCTGGAGAGCCCCTGCTGGACAAAACAGCTCCAGCCAGGGCGAGAATCTTTCCCAAAGCGGTTCTCCCCTAGACCCAGGCCACCAAAGAGCCAAACAGTGATATGTGATCAGTTGCCTCTTCCGACGATTTGGGGCTCGTAACCTTTGCAGCCTTAACGGCCACCCGGGAACTCTCGGGGCTCATCCTGCCTTTCCAAAGAGTGGTCCGTGTGCAGCTTCTAGGCGCTCTGCAACCCGTTGCGTGCTTCAGACGTTCTGTGCCAAGACGCAGGCATGCTTGAGACGCGCATCCCGTGCCGTGCTTCACAAGCAGGCCGGGCAGCGGCTCAGATCTCCTCCTGTCTCCACAGGTGGGGTCCCCGCGAAGACTGTGGCTGCGTCTACGAAATCCACGTCTCCCTCTTGGCGGGGGACCGGCGCTCGGTGATCGCCAACTTCAAGGCCAGTCCCGATCCCATCCCACAGTGGAACGACGCTCGGTATCAGCAGGTAGCTTTCTTCTGCAGGTGCTTCCAAAGCCCACCTTGGACTCATGACCGCGGGGGCTTCCATGCATGTTCGCCTGTCACTCCTTCCTCTTTAGTGTGGTCACTAGACTAGAGATAGATGTAACAGTTCAGTCTTCAAAGATTTAAACAGGTAATTGAGTAAAATGGTATTGACAACTATTAAAAATATATAGAATGGAATACAAAACATGCAAGAAGGATTAGCACGATTAGGTGAAAAAAGTATTACTTTGTGCTCACGGAGATAAGTGGAAACAGCAAAAAGCTGGCCCTAAGTAGCCAGGAAAAATTATTTTAACTGCCTTGCGGTATCATCTGCTGAGTCGGACTTCCCGCAACACTTTCTTGGGTCTTTCCCATCTTTGGGAGTCTGCCCAGGCAAGGCAGATTCAGGCACGAACCTGTGAGAGAAAAAGGGATCTGCCGCTCCCAGCATTGCTGAGCTGGCTGCGGAAGGCAGGGGCGGAAGGACCCTTTTCTGCCTAAGCCAGCACTGGATTGGGCCCTTTCTTGCGTTCAGAGATGTCTTTCCTCATTGCTCTTTGCCTCGGCAGGTGGCCCACAGCTTCAGGAGTTACGGCCCTGGCGTTCGCTACGTGCATTTCCAGCACAAAGGAAGGGACACACAGTTCTGGGCTGGGCATTATGGGGCTCGCGTCACCAACTCCACGGTCCGGGTGCAAGTCTCCTCGGAGCCCCCGTGATCTCTGCTGGGGAAGCTTTTCCTTGCTGCCCGTTCCTCCGCCCTCGGTGGCTTCTGGGGCAAACTTCGCCAGATGAGAAACAACGATTTTGTCTCGGAGATGATTTTCGGAAGAGGGAGCGTCTGTCAGTGACTGCAGGGTGATGGTTGGGGAATGTTCATATTACTTTTCCTTTTGCAAAAAAATAAAGAACTTCTATGATTTATTTACCTTGAAGCCAATTAATCCATCTTCAAACAGTCAGGTATGAGACCCGGCACAATGTAGTGGATGGAACGTTCAACTCGAGACCCCACCTGGCCAAGAAACTCGCTGGTTACTTTGGGCCAGTTGCTGTCTTTCAGCGATCCTACCTCACAGGATTGTTGTTAGGACGAAATGCGGGGGAGGCAGACTGGATCAGCCATTTGAGGTTCCATGCAGGAGGAAAAAAGCAGGAAAGAAGGGTAAAACAAAATTAAAAATAATGTTTTAAATTTAAAAAAATTAAAGTGAGTTTGGGAGGTGAAAACATGGGCTCAGAAACGGTGTGGAACAAAGATCTGTGGCAAAGATCCCTTGTACACACATGCAGACCCACAGGTATGCCCGAGTATCGGTCCAATCCAGAAGTATCGGGATCCTTCCCATGGTACATACACAAATTGCACACGGCGCTCCAACAAAATCCAGGAATTAACTTGAACAGCTTGACGACCGAAACGCAGAAGTTTGACTTTTCCGCTCAGTATGAAAGCATTCGTTATCTCTGAGATGTCGCATGGTACTTTGAAAAAACGCAGCGAGTTAAACCCAACCGTCCAGACACATTTTCAGGTAATTTGTATGCAGCAGAATTGAGGACTTTCCTGTGCAGCCACTCATGGCCTTGAGCCGGAACGGGGCCGTACGGAGAACTGAGGACGGGCCATGACTTCCCAGCGGGAGATGATCAGTCCTGAGATTCCGGCGTCGGGAATGCCTCTCAGGAGGGCACAGGTGCCGAGAAGGGCGGCTGTGAAAGGGGGGTGGGGGGACACCACGGGGAGGTGGGAAACACTCGTTGGGCGTTCCAGGCCGTACAAGGGGCAGAGGAAGCGTCCCTCGCATCCGCTGCCGTGTGCCACCGGCCTGCCCGGTTGCGTGATTAAGCGCAAGGACCAGCTCTGCTGCTCAGGGCGATGCGGTTGGGCTGGGCGGATTTTGACAAAAACGTACGAAACACAGAGATGCGCACACAGGAAGGAGCAGGCAAGATCAGGACCGGCATATATTCGGCCGGTCGGAAGACCCCTGGAAATGAAAAGTCCTGCAAAGGCGGCAGGAATCTCGCACACCGGGTGCCACAAGGACCTTCCCGTCTCCGTGCCAGCGCTGCCCTTCGGGGCGCAGAGCCAGTCCCCGGGCTCTCCGCAGGAGCCACGGGCGCACGGCCCCCCGGGCCACTTGGCCCTCTCAGCCTCGAGGCCAGAGAGCAAGAGCAGCCTGCTGGATTTCCAGCCTGCCGTACGTGGAGGAAGCGCACGGGCCCCGGCAACCATTGTGCCAGCGACGGCTGTCCGGGAGACACCGGGGGCCCTGCTCCCGGCTGCCGTTCAGAGCGGCCTTGGCAGCCACGGGGCGATGGCTGGGCGGCCCCGGGAGCAGCCGAGACCTAACCCATGGCCCAGGGAGCAGCGGCCCCGGGACCGGGTGCTCCAGGCGGTGGCATCATGGATCCCGCAGGCGCTGCGGGAACCGGCGGAAAGGAAGAGGCGCCGGACTCTGCCTCGCTGTCCCTGAAATCCTGCTTCGGCCAGGGTGAGCGTGGGCTGATCCCGGCCAGAGCCGGGCAAGGCGGTCCGCCAGAGCCACGAAGTCCGCAGGGCTGCCCGGGTGGCTCAAGCGTGGCGTGTGGCGCTGTGGCCGGGCGGGGGCACCTGGACGCCGGGGCCAGGAGAGCCCCCGAAGGCCTCCTGCTGGAGCGGGCGCGAGGCCGTGGGGACCGGGTCCCTGTGATGCGCAGCACTATTGTGCCCTCTGGATTGGTCGGGCCAGCTGTGTCACCCCCTGTGGGAAGAGACAAGACCCCCCAAATGACCGAAGTCGCCTCGCTGCTCCCTGCCCCCTTTCACCGGCGGCTCGGCACTGTTGCGCTGGGACGAAGCCTGGATCCTCCTGGGATGGGGCTTTCTTCTGGAAATGTGCCGAGACCTCTCTCCGCGTGGCTCGTGCGCCTTGCCCTCGAGGTGGCCAGGCAGACTCGCCTCGAACATGTCGCTCCCTTCCCTTTTCCGCAGGCCTGAGGCAGCTGAGCCACACCGAGGGGCTCTGCAACGCCACTCTGATCGCTGGGGGAAGGAGATTCCCGTGCAACCGGTGGGTGTCTGTGCCCGGCCAGGCGGCCTGCTCACCTGTCATGTTCCTGCCCCGCTTTTTCCGCCAGGGAGGTCAAGGCAGTGCTTATGGGCCGCCTCCTCTGGGGTTCATCCTCAGAACAGCAACCCTGCAAGGCAGGTTGGGCTGAGTCAGTGACTGGCATCAAGGCACCTACTGGCCTTCACGGCCAAGCGGGAACTTGAACCAGAATGGCGGAGTGTTCAGCATCCTGGACTGACTTGGGAGAACAAGGTTCTAGTCCCCATGAGGCCCACTGGATGGCCTGGGCCAGTCACTGCCCCTCAGCCTAACCTACCTCACAGGGTTGTCATGAGGATAACATGGAGCAGAAGAGCGCCGTGCAAGCCACCTGGGATCCGTGCAAGGGGGAAGAAGGAGGCTAGGATAGAAAAGTCACAGCAGCAAGCCAGGCGCAATGCCAGCTCCCGCTCCGGGCCTGCTCCCCGTCTGGCCAAGGGAGCCAAGTCGTGCCTTCCTTTGGGGCAGGGCCGGGGAGGTGGTTCCCTGAGGATGCACCCAGCTCCGTCCAACGATCTCCGTGTTCTCGCAGGGCCCTGCTGGCCTCCATCAGCCCCTACTTCCAGGCCATGTTCGCCAGTGGCTTCAAGGAGTCCGTCGACGGAGAGGTGCTCCTGCAAGATATGGACCCGGCTGTGCTCCAGAGCCTGCTGGGGTACCTCTACTCGGGGGAGCTGTCGCTCAGCCCGGAGACCGCGGAGGACCTCTTCACGGCAGCCAGCCGGCTGCAGCTCAGCCCAGCGCTGGCGCTCATCAGCAGGTAGCCCGGGAGGCCCGGATCCGCCTCGCGTCTCCCCTCCTCCGCCGCGAGGGCCACCCGTACCTTCCCCGTGACGCCCTGTCTTTCCATTTCCGCTGGCAGGTACCTCGTAGAGGAGATCTCCATGGAAAGTTGCCTTCGCCTCTACTCGCTGGCTCGGGACCACAACAACCCCGCCTTGCTGCAGGGCTCGATGCGCTACCTGAGCCTCCACTTTGAGCCCCTCCTGGAGCACAAAGACTTCCCCCGCCTCGACCTCGGGGCTCTGGTCGGCATCCTGTCCTCCGACCACCTCGCGGTGCCCTCCGAAATGGCCGTCTTCCTGGCCGTGCAGCGCTGGGTGGCAGCCGAGCCCACCGGGCGGCTTCCCACACTCAGGACGCTGCTGCGGCATGTCCGCCTCCCGCTGCTGACTTGCGAGGAGGTCGCCCGCGTCCAGGGGGACATAGCGGCGCTCGGCCAGGAGGTGGAGGTGCAGTGGGAGGACCTGGACGGGGCGGGGCGGCTGCGGGAGAGCGGGGGCCTCCGGCAGGGCATGTTCCAGGAGAGGATCGTGTGCATCAAGGTGCCTCGCCTGAGAGACATCCTGTCCGTCAGCGAGGACATGGATTGCTACATGGAGTGCATAAATCCGGGGACAGGCTCGAGGACCAAACTGCCGCCCCTGGAGCTGGTGGCGCTGCCCGGGTGCTCCGCCCTGGAACACAGGCTGTACATCTCTGGGGGGAAGCACTCCGACGGCTCCTACTCCCGGGCTCTGCACGAGTACAACTCGCTCGCCGACCGCTGGATCCAGCTCCCCGCCATGTCCACGCCCCGCTCTGTGCACATGCTCCTGGCGTGCAAGCAGAGGCTGTTTGCCCTGAGCGGCTGGAACGACACTGGCGCCCTGGCCTCTGCCGAGAGCTTCGACGTGGCGCAGCAGGCGTGGGCGCCCATCGCCAGCCTGCCCATCATCCTGCGCTTCTCTGCTTCGGCCCCGTACAAGAACAGGCTGTACCTGATCGGAGGGGACGCGGACTCTGACGAGGTGCTCTACCAGGGCATCCTCGTCTATGACATCCACTTGGACACCTGGGCCCAGGTGCCGCTGGACTTTTGTCTCCACGGTGCGGCCGCTGTCCCCATGGAGACGGGGATCTGTGTCATCGGGGGCTTCTTTTCAAAGAAGATCGCGCACTCCTACCCGAACAGGCGCTTCAGCCAGCTCCTTCCCTGCACTTCCAAGTGCTTCTTCATGCACGAGGCCGGCACGGTCAGCCGGGAGGTCACCATCCCTCCACTGCCGCTGCCCCTGGCCTTCGCCGGCGCCACCTGCTTCCAGGGGAAGGTTTACGTGATGGGAGGCGTCTGCACCTCCAGAACGCACGACTCCATTTACCACTGGCAGCCTGGGGAAGCCGCCTGGACGCGCTACCCAGAGAGCCTCACGGGTCAGGGGGCCGTGGTGCGGAGGGTGCTGAAGTGCGTGACCCTGAAGGTGGCCCAGCCGAGTATGAGGACGCTCGTCCAAGATGCGTCTGCCAGCCGGGTGGCCGTTGGGCTGCTGGACTCGAAGGCCCCCTCCGAGGAGGGCAGCCGGGATGGCTGCGGCACGAGTCCCTCGGGCTCCCCAGGCACAGAACCCACAAGAGCCGCAGAAACGCCTCGCAGGGAAGAGATATTTTCGTCCGGATTCCCCTCGTATTCGGCCGACTAAAAGCTCATGCGGCTCCCCCTCCAATTCTGTCTCATTCTCACTCCCGGCAGTGAGACAGACATTAAACTTTCCAGGACGACATGCCAGGTTTTCCCTGCGTTTCAGGAACCGCCGCCAACATGCCGCCCCCGAAGACACGAGGAGCCACAGGCAGCCTTTATCGAAAGCACGCAAAGAGAGTGCTGGAACCCTGCCGTGTTTTTGTCATGTTGTCGTCCTTTCCAAATATACAGGTTGTGCAGGTGTCGAAAGGGCACGGAAGTAACTGAGTCGGCTCTCTGAGATCACCCCAAAGCGAGCAGAGCCAGCACCCTCAGGTCCAAAACCCACCCCATGAGGACGGCAGTGCACAAAACTTAGCTGGGACAAAGCTGCCACTAGCAATTACACACGGTTTGCGGGACAGGAGGGCGAGCTCCGAGGCAGGGCAGCCCACTGCGCAGTTCAAGTCATGTCAGTTTAAAGCAGGGTGTTGAATCCGTTGGGCCCAGTGGCGGTCCAGGGGCCGGCGTGTTCCTTCCTTGCCCCTCCCAGGCCCAGCTGCGTCCTTGCAGCGTGGACAGTCCGAGCGGTTCCTTCTGCACCAGCTGCAAGGGGGCAGGATGGCAGCTCAGCTTTTGGACTTCCTGCTCCAAGATTGTGGGATCCCCCAAAATCCTATGGCTTCCCAGGCAGTGCTGGGAGTCCATAGGACCGCACTCTTTTGAATGATGGCACTGCCTTCTCACCAAAGCTTTCCAGGTGGTGTGCAATACATTAAAAATACACAGTAGAAACAATAAAAGAAAAGCAGCGCAGCATAAAACCCTCAGCAAAGAATGAAATATAAAACTAAATTGAAAGGCAGTCGGGTTTTATATTGTATATTTCAATTTGGCTTAATGAAATCTAAAGCTAAATTGAAAACCAAAACCAATGAAATAGAAAACCAAATTAAAAACACTAGAAGCAGCTCTCAAAATAGCATTCACCCAACACCGTAAAGCTCTCTGCAAAGGTGCCGGCTCTGGGGGGGGAGCTGTGCATGGACGCACCTCTGCTCTCTTTGTCTCTACTGCTTGTAGCCAAAGGCCACCACAAATTCGAGAAAGAAAAATGAGACAAGACAGCAAAAATACAGACCATACAAATTATCGTAAAAATATAACAATTACAAGAACATAATTAAATCCCACATCCATTCCATGGCAACAAATAAAATAATCCTTATCCAGAAGGATAAACTTGCAGGGTGCTCCCTAGCACCTCTTTTCTAGCAGCCAGGACAAACTCTGCGCCTTGGGTCAGAATACGTCCATTGCTGCCTGCCAGTGGCATATAGATCTTGTCCAGCAAAGGCCCATTTGGCGGAGGATCGACGGAGGCCTCTGCACCCCGGGGCTGTGGAGTGGAGGCGTCCCGTCTCCTCAGTGCCATTCCTGCAGAGTCCCCGGACGGTTGGGGTGCTGCGGATCCCACCCAGAGGGCCAGCGGTGGCTGCTGGAAGCCGCCACGAGTCGCTCACCCTGGGGCGGATGCTGAGGAGTGCGGCACCCCCTGCCGCCGGGGAGGGTGCGGGCAGCGGGTCCCCTGTGCTCTGTCATGATGCAGCAAGGGCCCCCGGGCCCTGAGCTTCATCCCTGCTTGCCCCACACGCTTTAGCTGATCCCCAGAGAGGACTCGCCATGACCACGTTCCCAAGATGTGGGTCTGGACGGACATTGTCCATTCCAGCGGACGAGCTCTTGCGCTTATTTCTCTCCCTTGTTATTCCAGAAACGCCTTGAATGAACGAAGTGGGTGGGAAAGCGAGACGATAATAAAAAGAGGGAGGGAGGGAAGCGACCTGCTTAGATTTTGCGTAAAGGGATGCTTGTGAGAAGCGCATCGAGGCATGTTCTGGGGAAGACCTTTTTATTTAATCAGCATTTTAACAAGTTTTAATATTGAATTTTATCATCATATTTTAATTGCAGCCAGAGTGAGTCATTTATTTTTATGTTATGTTTGTATTTGTATTTTGTGTAAGCCATCCTGAGGCTTTTGCAAAGGACGGCATACAAATATCCTATGTATTTAGATAGATAGATAGATAGATAGATAGATAGATAGATAGATAGATAGATAGATAGATAGATAGGGGAGCCCAGTGGGGTGGAGCGCTGCTCCCTTCTGCCACCACGAGGTGGCGCAAGAAGCCCGCGGCAGGAGAACGTGGCGACCGCTTTTCCACGCCCGGCACGTAGCCCGGTGCCGGAATCGGCGGCCACCGGGGGCTGCGAGGGCAGGGGATCCCAAGAGGATGGGGCAGATGTGGGGGGGGGGGCTGCTGCAGAGCCCCACGGAGCCCCACGTCCCTGAGCTCACGCCTTTCATTCATTTGTAGCATAACGGGGCGGGTAGGAACCTTTGCACTAATACATGCAGGACGTATGTAGGAACGTGCCTGAACCTCTGTGCACAGATGCACGCAGAACGGTTGCCCTATGCAAATGGGGAAATGCAGACATCGTTATTTTCGAAAAGCAAGTCCGGGAGGCCAGGCTGTGCTCAGGAGCGGGAAGGCCTACCAGTGCTTCCCTGGCCCCCTGCCAGGTGGCCTCTTATTGCTGACCTTTGATTCTGATGTGGCGGCTGGGATACCCCCAGCGGCCGCCATGTTGCCATGGCCTTTGGCCTCACAGCACATCTGCGGAGAGATGCCGCTGGTCCCGCTGCCTGCCCAGTCTGGAAACATCGTGGGCATCGGCCTGCTATTTCCCTCTATTTTTTCCCCCAAATCCAGCTGTACCAACACCCTTTTCCACATCCTGTAGCAATGAGTTTCCAAGAGCACGTCTGAGCCAGAGTGAGGAGGAATAGTCCTTCGGTTTCGCTAGAAAGACCTTGGATGGCTTCATACAGCAGGCAGAATGGGCAGCTGAATACAGTCTGGTTCCCCAATGTCCTTGCAAGGTGTTTGAACGAAATGGAGAGACTTCTATCAAACCTGGGACTCTTTTTACTATTGCCTAGAGAAACGGGACTTGGCTTAGATTTAGATATGTTTTTAAGCTATCATAAATGGAAAGAGAAGGGCGTAGGGGCTGGCCCAGCGGGCTCGATGTTTTTGATGATGGATGTTGTTTGTAGTTTTCTTTTTTTTTTTAGGATTATAATTTCAAATAAAACTTATTTAAAAACAAAAAACAAAATGGAGAGGTGTGATGTCTCAAGCAGGCCTAGGGCCCGTGTTGGGGATCACCCAGGCTGGAACCAGGGGTCAGACTAGATGGCCTGGGAGACCCCTTCTGACTTGTTTTTCCCTGTTTCTATGTTTTTAGAAGAAGAGCCCTCCCATGACACCAAGCACCTATGGCAGGACAGGGCAGGACTGGTATTGGCCACTCAGGTGACGGCACTTTGCACATGCTCTGAAAGACTCTAGGATTTTCCCTCACATTTCTGGACTCTGAAGGCAGGTCCCATGTGCCGAGCGCAAGCAGGCTGTTGGCCTGGGGGGCCAAAAGGAACTGCCCGGACTGGCCTGTTGCAGGGATGCAAGGCAGAGTCCGGAGAAGGAACGTTCTGCAGGTCGCAGAGGGACAAGCCTTGCTGGGTGGGCAGAAACTTGCAGGGGGAGAGCCAAGGCTGGAGAGGGAAGGGGAGACTCGGTGGCTCCCAACCTGTACAAAAAGGAGGCAAGCCGAGCACCGGGGGGGGGGGAGAGGCGGGGGGGCAAGTTACGGCTGGCAAGTTCACCAGCGGATTTCGGCGCTAGGAGAGTCCGAGGGATGCGGTGCAGGGACGGAAGGGCTTGGGATGCGGGAGCAGGAGGGAGCTGGGCAGCGGGAGGCGGGGCGCTCAGCCTCGCTGCGGCTGCGGGCGGGGGGGGGCGAGCCGCCCGCCTTGCGGCGGCGCTGGCATCGCATGGCGGGCCCTTCGCCCCACGCCGCACGGGAGCCGCGCCCGGCAGGGGGCTGAGGGCGGCGGGCCGGGAGGGAGAGCGGCCTCGCCGGCCGGGCTGCGGGGGTGGGGCCGGGCGGGCGGTGGGTGGGGCGCTGCGGGCTGAAGGTGGGGCTGGCCGTGAGCGGGGGGCGTCTCGGCTGGCTCAGCCTGAAGACCGCGAGCCCAGCGAGGGGGCGTTCGGCAGCGCCCGAGGGGTCCCCGGCCGCGAAGATGCAGGAAAGAGGTGGGTTGCTATGGCAACGGGAGGCAGGCGTGCGGGGACCGGCCGGGAGGGAGGCAGCGCGGCGGGCGGGCGGGCGGGCGGGGGCGCCAAGGGGCGGGCTGCGGGCGCGGGCACGGCCGAAGGCATGGCCAGCTGCGGGATCCTGCGCGGCGCCTCCTCGCTCCTGCAGTTCTGCCACGGTGAGTCGGCGCGTCCCCGCAGCAGCGGCTGCTCCGCGTTCCCGCGCGCTCCGCCGGACCCCCGGGACGGCCCCGGGCCCCCGGGAGGCCCCCGCCCCAGCCCAGCCCAGCCCCCACTCCGCTGGCGGCATTCCACCCATGCGCGAATATGGTGGCGCAACGGCTCCAACTTTGCGCGGCGCCGCAAAGCTGCGTCCACGGCCGACGGACGCGAGCAGGGAGGCGCTCGCTTGCCGCCCCCCGCAGCCCTGCAAGGACGGCGTGGGGGGGCGGCAAGGGGCGCCGCAGCGCCGCTGGGGCAGCGTGTCAACGGAGCTTGCAGGATGCAGACCCAAAGCAGGGGGGGGCGGTTGGAGGAGAGGGGGCTGCGCCCAGCCGGGCACGGGCAAGGGGCAACGGGAGCCGGACCCTCGGTGCTGACCTGCTGCCCCTTTGCTGGGACAGCCGCAGCATCCCCCCCCCCCGCCCGCCCATGCCTATTTCCCTCGGACCGATGCAACCTGTGCAGTTCTCAGCGCAGGCCGGTGCCCTCTAACCCTAGATCAACTGCCCTGGAATAACAGCCTCCCAATCCCACACCCCTGATCTGGAAGGCAGTCAGACCACGCCGAAAGATGGGGGAGGCGGCAAGCAGCCTCTGGGCTGGTCGGTAGAGCAGGAGGGCTAGAAGCTTGAGCTGAGAAGTGACTCATCTGCTTGACGGGATCCGGATCCTGGAAGGGACCTGCAAGGTGGGGAGTTCGGGGCTCAGGCCGGCCGCCTCAAGGGGGACGGCAAAATTTGAGGCACGCCTCCGACCCGCGTTCTGCTTTCCAACAGGTTGCGAGGCTCAGCCCTGCCTCGCATGCAAGGTTGCTTCTGGGCAGGTGCCTGCTTGTCCTGGAGCCGTCCTGAGCAATGCCTGCCGCGTGGGCGCGATGAGAGGAGCCCCGGCGTGGCCAGGCCGGTTCAGGCTTATTTTATCCTCACCGTCGCAGCCCACCCTGCAGCCAGCAAGAGGGACCTCAGTGTGAGGCTCACAGGATGCCAGTTTGGGTCTCGGCTCCTGTGGGGTAGGGGGAGAGCGCGCGATGGGTGGGCTCAAGGTTATCTGGTGAGGTGGTCCCCGAGGTCCAGCGGCTGGCCTTTCCTGGGCACGTTCCCTCTCCTTGATTCCGGGCTGGTTTTGCACGTCTCCCCAGAGGCAGCCCCCGTGCCGGGATGCTTCTTCCAGCTCCTGCTCCAGGGCTGAGGGGCTCCGGCTTGGGTCGTCTGCAGGCGGCTTCTCGGGGACCAGCCGCTTCCCGCCAAGGTCACTGAGGCGGCCTCGGCTGAGCACCGATGAGCGGGATGCCTGGTCTTCTGCCTACCCTCCCAAAGCTGGTTCTCTGCCTGGCTGCAGCACCCGTTGCCTGTGATTGGACCGCAGCTCAGGGATGCTGCAAAGAGGGAGGAGAGAGCGCCGCACCAAGACATGCGATTGCAGAAGAGGAGGAGAGGCGGCAGGGCAGGGCAGGGCAGGGCGTGAGGCCCCGGTGCTGCGGCAGAGGCCGGGACGAGGGCAGGCCGGGGCGGCGTGGCGGCGTGGGCACCCGGCACAGGCAAGCCCAGCATGACAGGTGGGTGGCGGCCAGTCCGTGGGCCCCCTTTGCCTGCACCCAGCCCGGTTCTGCATGCAGCTGCAGCCCCCTCCAGAGGGAGCCGCGGGGATTCGAGGAATACAGGAAAATATGCAGCCGTGCATGCGTGTGCGTTCAAATGCGCATGCCAGGTTGGGAGATGCCTTCGAGTGTGAGGGATGAGAGAGGAGGTGGAGGTTGCCGGAAGGCTGTGGGGGCTGTTGTGCCGCTCAGCCTCAGGGATGCAGGAGCCAAACGCCCAGGAGGCTAGAGGTGCCTTCGCACTAGAACTTCGCACATGTGTGTGCACACGGTCCTCTCCCACACATACCATGGGGAGCAAACAGCCACCGCTGCTCTCCGGGGTGCGTTCCGTGTGTGTGCAAGTTGGCAGCGAGGGCCGTGCATGCGGGTGGTGTGTGGTGGGGAACAGCCTGGCTCCCCCGGAGGCGAACGTCCTCACAATCTGCTTATAGAGCACCGGGGGGGGGGGGGCGGCAGTGGGGCCTAACTGCCCCCCCTTGGCACAGGAGCACCAGCTCTGCTCCAGAACACTTCGCATTATCATGAAAGAGAAAGCATGCCTCTGAGTGCATGCAGAGCGCATCCTCACAATCATCACACAGCTGCAGAGATGGATTTGCAAAGCGCTCTGATCGGAGGACAGAGCTCCCGGCCATCCTGACGCCCCACATAGTGGGGAGTCCGGCTGGGGAAGTGCCCCCACGTCCGCAAGCGACCGCCTTCTTCCTGGCCATGCGATGAGGGTCCTCAGTCCCCGCTTGTTCCGTGTGTGGTGGCAGAAAGGGAAGGTCTGTGCCTCCCCAGAGCCGCTGGCCCTGCCCAGAGGGCCTTCCTTACCCAGAGATGCTACAGGTCCTTCCTGCGCAGACGCGCATCAAGCAGCCGGCGGGACAGACGTTCTCCACGGCTCCTCCCAGCCCCATGGCCTTCGGAGCTGTGGGAGCGGAGCACAGGTGCTCAAGACTGGGCGCCCCCTCTCTCTCTCTCTCTCCCGGGCTTAGAGCAGGTTGGCACTTCGGCAGTCTCAGATCCGCACTCACACGCCTGTTATGGAGTGCGCTAGCCCATCGTGCGGCTTGTCCCTTCTCTGGCAGCCAAGGCGCATCCTTGTGGCCGTGTGGATGAGAACCCCACGTGCGTTTACTCCAAAGGAAGTCTGGCGGTGCTCACGGGGCCATATTCCCCAGGACGTGCGGCTGGGACTGCGAGTCCATCGTCCGCGGGGTGGGCGGCCCGTTTCCTCCCAGCAGGCAGATCAGCGGACAGGGCTTGATGCTCGAACCCGATCATAAGTAAAGGACGAGGGGGCAGTGAAGGGTTTTTATTGCTGGCTCAGTTCTTCAAACATCCTGCACGGGGCATCCAGTTGCTACCACATAATTAAAAAGCAGGGATTCCCGCACCTTTTCAATGCGCCCTTCAAGTAAGCCTGTACTGATGACTGTGGAACGGAGGCGACGCCGATTCCAGACCGCTTGCTTTGGTTTGCTTTGAAGCACCTTGCTTTGGTTATGTGCCGTAAGCTCTTACCCCAAAGACATCCCATAACCTCCTGTGCCCTTTCCAGAAATGCAGCCAGCCCAACCAGAAGCCCGCTTACCTGCACGGACAGGTGCGGCAGGGAAACACCCCACGAGCACGGAAAAAGCAACTTGGGCTGCAATGTCTCTGCTTGCCGCTAGTGGGCAGTTTCTGCAAAAGCCTGAGCTCATCCTGGACGGACCAACCCTAATAGGGAGCCCCTGGGGGCTCCCAGGGAATAGCGGGGCGGGGGGGGGGATTATGCACAGTACGGAGAGCCCCTGGCAGGACGAGGCTCCTTTGTCCGGGTGGCTGACTTCAAACAGCTCGGACTTAATGCCATGTACCAGTTAGGAGAATCTGCTCCAACTGGCTGGAGATGCCACTGCAGGCTCCAACCACACAGGCATATTTAAACTAATTAATACCAAAATTTGCATTCTAGAAACAAACTCCACACTCCTGCAGCCCCTTCAGCACACAAGGCAGCCCCTTTGTGTCTTCCTGGCGTGCACGGGTGATGGACAGAGGGAAACACGTCGCTTTTTCTCATTACGGATGTGTTCTGCGGGTGATATTTTCAAAGGGGCTGATGATTGATTGATTCTGATATGCATATGACGCCGAGACCGGGGCGGCACGTCTTTGCACAGCCATCTCATTTCCTTCCCCTGCTGTAACGAAGCTCTGCAGCATGTAACCGAGATGGCCGCGTGCTTCCTGCTTCTCGTGGCCCGCCCCGCCCCGCTCCCCTCCACGGTTCTTCCTCATGCTCAATTTTAAGTTGCAAGCTTTTGGGGCTCAGGGCTGCCCCCTGCACTTGGCAAAGCACCGTGCCCCTTAACGGTGCTCAATCAACTTTCAAACAAACAACACCTTTTGATTTACCTAATTTGTAAACTGCCTAGGGAATGTTTTATAAGGATAGGAACTAAACAGCTTAAAAGAAAGAGGAGATAAAGACCATTCCTAGGCAGCCCCTCTGCCATATGGCAATCAAGGTGGTTGCCTGCCTGTCTATGGGCAAAAAGCCACACTTCCTGGTGTTTACACCACTGTGGATGTGTTCTGCCCCAGGACACAGTTCAAGCCTTGCACAGATAAGTCTCTGCTGCTGGTCTGGTTGCATTCACACACGTGTGTGTACACGCATTTGACCCCCAACATAAATTAACAGGTGCATGCTCTTTTAAGAAGCACGCTGAGAAATATTGCACCTCAATACTGAATTCTTTTTCTGCTTATACATTTTTCAAAGCTGTCTTTCCAACCATGAGGGCTAGAAGCCACTTCCTATTTAAATGGTGTGTAACGATGGTCCAAATTCTGGGTTTTGGTGGGAGCGGGGAATTAAGCACATTTAGTAAGTTTGAATGAATCACACGCCCTGTTCTGTGTCACCGTTGTGGTAAATATGAGTAATAGAGATGTGGAGCCTCTGGTTTTTGGAGAGCTCACCTCTCCAAAAATGGCTCACCTGCTCCTCTCCCCCCCCAGATGATAACTTGTCAGGCGCCAGCGGGATGGAGGTGGACGATCGCATCTCCTACCTGGAGCAGCGGCTGCAGCTGCAAGAAGATGAGATCCAGGTGCTGAAGGCCGCCCTGGCGGATGTCCTGCGACGGCTGAGTACCTGTGAAGAGAATGGCCTCAGCCTGCAGAAGAAGGGCTCCAGCAAAGGTACGGGGAGGCGGGGAGGCGGGGCGGGGGTCCCCCGTGCCTGGAGTCCCTCCCACAGCCCCTCCCCGGCTGTGTGTGCATTTCTGCCTACGGAAAGGCCGGGGGTGCCGTCTGGCGGAGAAGGCCTCCCTTCTGCCCTGGAGCGAGCACGCAGAGCGGGCGCCCTGCCCCTCCATCTCCCAGGGGCTTTGCCCGCAGTCTCCTCCGCAGAGCTCTCCCGGGAGGAGCAGGGGCTGCTGGGCCTTGTCGGCTCAGCCCACCTTTCATCAGCAGCCTGGGCAGGAATCAGCTTCCAGCAGCTGCCTGGCCCAGTGGAGCAGCTGCCTGGGCAAGTCCTGGGCGAGCCCTCAGGACGGCCGGCTGCGTCTCCATCCCAGCTGTGCGGGGCGGTGCTTCCCCACAGGCTGGCAACTCCACGCCGTGTGAAAGTCCAAGGCTTTTGCAAAACAAGCCACCAACCTGGGCAGGGCGATACCTTCCGGACAGGCAGTGCCCCTGCCCCGGTGCCCCCAGCCGGCCTCGAGTGGCCCACGGCCTCTTGCCCCAGAAGCCACACAGAGCCACCAGGCCCGTGCCGTGGGTGGCCTTCTCCTCCCCGGATTTGTCTAATCCCTCTCGAAAACTCCCCAAACAGGTGGAGGGTACCAATGAGCCCAGGGAGGGAAATGGCCCGCAGCACCTTTCTCACGTGCTCACTCTCTCTTGCAGTTTACCAGCTGCTGAGGGGGCTTCCTTCCCGGCCCACCTTAAGCAACGGGATCATCCCGCAGAGGAGGGGCTATTCGACGTCTCCGTCATCCCCCAAGAGAGAGCTGCTTCCCGGGAAAAGGTGAAGTGCCACTCGCAAGGGTGGCCTGCATGGGGTGCTCTCATTCCTCTCTTCCGGTGCCACTGCCTTTTTAAAAATCACATCTGTCACTCATTATTTAACGTGGACTGAGAGTAAACCGGCCGGGGGAAATCGCCACGACACGGGATTCACTTCACGTTGCGGTGTGGTGCATGGCCAGTGGCCATGGGGGGGGGGGCAGTTTGGGTCCAGAAGATGGGCGGTCAGCGGCGGTGGTCCGGAGGGGAGGGGCCTGCACATGCTCAGAATCTGGTGGAGTTCCCAGCTTTCCACCAGAAGTTTCTGATTTTGAGCTATGTTTTAAAGTTCTGTTTTGATGAGCAATTTAATTTATACAAATTCCTGCAGACACTTATTTAAGAATAAATTCCATTGACCATGCTAAGCCCTTTCCCACAAAAATATGCGTATTTTTATTCGATATAATTATAAAATTATAATTTTAAGGCAGTATGGGTCAACTTAAATTTACCAAAGTCCAAATTTTTACTCCTTATAGTCTTCAATTTTCTAAATCCAAACAAAAGAAAACCAAGATCAAAAGAGAGCAGCAACTTCGCATTATGGAGAGTCTGCCTGAGACTTCACCCCCATCCAAGAGTTGGAGACCTAAAACTTTCCCATGAGATCATGCAGGAATTTTTTTAAAAATCCACCTTTTTCCATTTGTGGAGAGAGATTATAAGAGAGGAGAGATAAGAGATTTGAATTAAGTACTCCAAAGCTATGAAAGACACAGATCAAAAAGCCGAAACATTGTAGAATCCAGTTTGGCTTCTTCTCAAAACTGGCTGTAACTTAGAAACAGGCTGATACAATTCTAGGTCCTCTTTTTTCCCTCTGCAGACTGGGTCTCCCAGGGGCCGGGGCGGGACGACTTAAGAGATAAACACAGTCAGTTGCAAACCAACATTGCTGTCTAAATTCTTCTATTCAGTATCAGTTTCTAAACTGGCCTCCGATGGCGTGGAATGGGCTTCCACGGGAGGTCGTTGAGGCCCCATCGGTGCAGGTGTTCAAGGATAGGCTGGACGTGCGCATGGTGGGCATGTCGTGAGCAGAGCTGGCTGGTGCTGGAGGTCAGACTAGATGGCCCGGGAGGCCCCTTCTGACTCGCTCTGTTTCTATGTTTCTATTCTTCCTTGAAAAACCTGTCGGGCTAGGAAAATGGTCTTCAGTTCCAAGTACCTGAATTCATTCAGATTAGGAACTGACAAAACGGTCCACTGATAAACACCAATAACGCAAGAACAGAAATGAAAGCAGTGGCTTGAGGCATCTGCAGGAAGGCAACCCATCTGGGAACGGCTGCCGGCTCGTGCCAGGCCTACGCCTGCCGGCTGGCATCCTCTTCCCAGCAGCGATGCGGCTTCAAGCAGGCCGGAAGCCCTTGCCCGGGCTCCCCGGTTTCACCTCCGCATCTGCGAGCTGCTCGGAGCCAAACAGCTTCCGATTGTGGCGTTTCCATCCCAGGCTATTACAGCAGACGGAGATGCTTAGCAAAGGAATCGAATGCATTTTAAAAAGCATCTCCAGGGTTTCCATCCTGTGGAAGGTGCGTCACCTGCCTTTTTGCAGATGTTGCAAATGCAGGTGCTGCGCTTAGGCAAGGCATGGCAGGTTCCCTACGGATGAGAGGGCTTTAATGGGGCAAGGCTCACCCACTGGATTACTATGGCACGGCATTCTGAGAAGCAAACAGCAGAGCAAGACGCGGCTGCCCCGTGGCCCGCCTAACGTAGGAGGGCGACAAACGCGCCCGGCCTTTTCCGGTGTGGCAGCAGTCCTACGGGTGCCGCCTGCATCAGGTGCGGGGCGATTCTGCATCGCATGGGGCAGGGGGCGGCCATGCCAAAAGGGCAGGGGCTTAAGGGGCCGGGGGTGCGCAGCGTCGCCGGGGTCCGTGGCGCAGCGTCGAGAAACACGTTTCACCCTCACCTGCTTTCCATGCAGAAAAACTCCCCCCACATCCTGCTTCTTGCTGCTATGCTCATCGCTTTAGGCTGGGGAGCAGGCGGGAGGGGGCTTCACTTCCAGAACACGGGGTCTGTTCAGGATGGGGGCAGAAGGGGAACCTCGCACAGAAGGGGGGGATCCCGTCTTCCTGCAGGCAGGCGCCCCCGGAGGCAGGGCCCAGGGGCGGTCGCGCAGCCCAAATTCCCTCGGAGAGGCTGGGCAGGCTGGCTTGGCCCGTTCTCCATCGGGCCGATGGTGCGTTGGAAGGATCCGGCCGCCAGTGTGAGGACGGGAAGCGCAGAGCCTTCCACCGGGGCTGTGCCTTGGCTTACTTGCTCGAGCCGCTCGGGCGGGGCTCAGCAGGGCCCGGGGCACGATCGCCGTGCATGCGCTTGTCCTTGCCTGTGGCCTGCCCTGCAGGGGCGGTGGGTTGCAGTTGGGCGGGGAGGAGGGGATGCCAACGGTGCAGCGCAAGGATGGGACGGGGGCCAGCCAGGCCAGCGCCTCGGAGCGCTGTTTTCCTGCGCGCAGCAGCGGCCAGGACTCTCTTTCCCGCCCAGCCCTCAAAGCGAAGGACGAGCCGAGAGCCCCAAGACGCGGCGGCGGCGGCAAGCGCGCCTCCCGCTTGCGCCGGGCGCCGCAGAGGGGCCGCCGAGCCCCCGGGGATCGCGCGCGGCGGGTCTTGCGCGGGAGCGCGCGCCCCCAGGCTTCCGGGAGCCGCCGCCTCGCGCCGCGCCGCGCCGCCCGCTTCTGGCCTGCGCCCGCCCCGCTCCTCGAGCCCAAGCTTTGCCCGCGGCCCTCCCGGCTGGCCCGCCCGCCCGCCCGCCCGGTCGCTGAGGCTCTCTCTCCCACAGCGGGCGCGGCTGCGCCTCCCCGGAGCGCCCGGCCTCCCTCAAGCGCGAGTGCTTCAAGGTCGAGAGGAGCCGCACGACCTCCTCGAGCAGCTCCTGCAGCGGGAAACGCGACGGGTACGTGTGAACGCGCCGCTCCAGAGGCTCCGGCCGGGCTTGCCCGCCCGCCGCCGCCGCCCCGCGGCAGCATCCGCGAGGCCGCGCCGTTTCTCCCGCTTCGAGCAGGCTCCCCGGCCTGGCCGCTCCAGCCCTAGCGCAGGCGCTTCTACCTGGGACCAGTGCCGGGCAGTCCCCGCGCGGGCGCTTCCCCGCCTGCTCTGTCGGCGCGGGTGGCGGGCGCCTGCGAAGCGCCTGGCTTCGGTCCCGCGCAGCTCGGCGTCCGGAGCGCTCGCCCCGCACCGGCCCAGCCGGAAGAGGAACTGGCGAGGCCGCGGGCGCGGAGATCGGATTTCGAAGCTCGGGCGGGGAGCGGCGGGGAGCGGCGGGGAGCGCCCCTACCCGGATATCTGCCTCTCCGGGCACGTCTTTCGGCTCCGGCCGCTCGGGGTGGAGGCCCCGCTTCTTCGCGGCTCTGAAAACCTTGGATCCCGCCGCCCGCAGCAAGGTTCACACGTGCACGGCCACCACGCAGTCCGGTTCTTTCCCGAGCCTCCTCCCGCCCCGGCGCCGGGCGCGCTCGGGCGCGGAGAGGGTTAAGGGGAGGGCGCGCCCGGCGAGGGAGCCGCGCCCGGAAGGGGGAGGGCCGAGCAGGCTCCCGCCCCGGCCCCGGCCCCAGTCCCAGTCCCGGCCCCGGCCCCGGCTCCGTCCCCGCCGGCTCGCGAACTCGCCGCGATCCCGTTGGCGCCCATCCGCTGCGATCGCGCCGCGCCGCGCCGTCCCGCGCACCGAGACCCGCCCGAGGGCCGGAGCGGGGCGTCCACCATGCGGAAGGCTTCGGGCGGCAGCAGCCCCAGGTACGTGGCGGCGGACGCTGCTGCCCCCCCCGCCGCGCCTCCATCCCGGGCACCTGCTGAGCCGCCGGAAGAAGAGCTGCTCTGAGCATGTGTGGAGTGCCTTCGGCTCCCCGGCGTTGCGCGCCGGGCCAGGGGCGTGCTCGCGCTTTCCCTTGCAGCAGGAGAGGAGGGGGGGCGGCCCCCCGGCGACAGCGGGGCTTGTGCGAGCCGCGGGCGAGTGGGCTGGGAGCAGGGCAACGGCGGGGCGGGGGGCACGGGCTGCCTCTGGCCTCCGGGCAGGTCGGGGCACGCAGGGGAGGGGTCTGCGGCGGCCTCGCCAGAGGCAGGGTGAGGGGTGGGCTCTGCAGGCAGAATTGTTGCTCTTCCACGCAGAAAACTGGCTGCCATTATGTGCCCCGGGGGGAGAACGTAGTTCAGGCTTTCTGCCTCCCGGTGCAGGAGGGGGGGGCTGAGTGCCCCAGGCGGACGCAGGCTGCTCCATACTGCCCCACTTTTGCTCTTGGGGGGCCACTTTCCGTGTTGCTTAACGAGCCGGGCCCCTCCGCGTGCAGCCCCGTGGCAGCATTGGGGGTCTGGAGCCGAGGGGCTTCTCCCCCACACTCAGCCCAGCCCAGCCCCGTGCCAGCTGCACTGCAGTCCCAGGAAGCAGTGGGAGCAGGAGCAGGGGTGAGGGGGAGCGTGGAATGGCCGGGGGCTGTGTGTCCTGGGGTGCCCCAAGGCCTGTCCCCGGGGGGAGCCGGGGGGCGCAGGGCGGTGCTGCGGCGGCCCCTGGGCTCGGGCTGATGCAAGATCGCGGCCGGATCCCGGGGGAGAAGGCCGCGAGGCTTGGCACAAACAGGGCGGGGAAGCCGAGCGCGGCAGGGCGGGCCCAGCAGCCTTCCTCTGGCAACGGTGCCTGTTGATGGGGGAAGGTGAGGAGGGGGGCATGGGGGGCGCATCGATGCCCCGGCTGCGGAGCGCATCCATGTAGAGGGAGGGGGCCTGTTGCTTGCCAGGAACTGCCCTGAGCAGCGTTTAAATGGAGCTTTGCATACCAGTACGTGCCGGGTGCCCATTGGCCTGGGAATCCCTTGGGTGGCCAAGCTCGTGCCACTGAACAGTCCTTGTTATCCGCTTCTGGAAGGTTGCCTTCCCCAGTGTGGCGCCGCCCAGATGTGCTGCACTGCAGTTCCCATCATCCCCTGGAATGATGTGTGCAGTAGTCGAAGGCCCCCAGCTAGGGGGACGCTGGTGCGTTCTCTGCCCCGGAGCTGCAGCCATCTGCACTGGCAGACGTGCCCAAGCGTCTCCCGGCGTCTCTGTGATGTTGGCCGGGCTGCAGCAGGTGGGCAGGACGACGACGGGCATCGCCATTGCCCCTCGGTGGGCGACAGGACTGGCGAAGGGAGCGGGATGGAAGCAGGATGCGGGCAGAGGGGCCTGGAGCCCCCCTCCCCCCGGCAGCTGGGCCCTGAGCCTGCCTGGCTCAGAGGGACAGCCGTCAGCCCTGCCCTGCCCTGCCCGGGTGAGTTGGGTGTGGTGCCCCCAGGGGACCCCCAGGCCTGATCCAGCAACACCATCTCAGCTTCTCATCTGCCTCATCAGGGCCTTGTGGCCGCTGAAGTCACGACACGGCTGGGAGTCAGGCCACCAGGGGCTTGAAACGGCTTTGGGGATGGAACAACTCGGCAAGCCTCCCTCTCCCCGGTGGCAGCAGGAATGAGGCCAAGGCCCAGTCTGGGCCTTCTGCTAAAAGTCTGTTTACCTTTCAGCTGGAAACGCCTCCCCCCCCCCCCCCTCCAGGGAGGCTTTGCCTGGCAGGAGCAGAGGGGGGGGGCGAGGGGAGCGGCATCCGCTCTCCAGGCTCACAGTTTCTCTTTCTCTTGCAGCAAACCTAAAGAGGCCACCTTCAGTGCCGGTGGGTGAATGCTGCAACAACTGTCACGCTTTTGGGGGTGGGGGGGGGTGTGATGACATAGTCCAAGGATGGGGGCCTGCTCCGGAGGAGGGGAGGCCTCGGGCGGGGGACTCGTCTGGAAGGGCCCTGAGCGCCCTGTGCTTTCCTGATGCAGCAAGAGTTTTTAGGATGGGGGGGGGGGCGGTCAGGGAGAACGGCCTCTGTCGGGCCCAAGGGGCATGCCAGGGTCCTTCGGCGCGTTTCCCGGCCCGGCCACCTCGCCAGAACAAGATTCCTGGCGACCAGGTGTTCCCAGGACTTGTGCCACAGCCAGGCAGGCCGCAGCAGAGATGGACAGGGGGACGGGACGCATCCTGGAGCCATGAGGAGAATCGGGAGCGGTCCTTCGGCCGGGGGGGGGGGGGAGCCCTGGCTGGAGAAGGCTCCAGGCCCCTCCCTCCCTCCCTCCCTCCCACAAGGGAGGTTGACCAGGGCCCTCCCCAGGACGCGGCTGCAGCACATCCGCAGTTCCCCCTTGTTGGGGGGGCCAAGTCACCAGACGCTGCTCCCCTGCACCAGGCACTGCTTTCTGTGGGGCCTGCCCCTTGAGGCCGCTGCTCAGGGGGACTCCGCAGTTGCTCCTCCTCCGTCCCGCATGCGGAGCCCCCACCCTCTTGCCTCGATGGGTGTCTGGCCTTCTCCCCGGAAGCTGCGACTCTTTCCGGCCCCCGGCATGGGCCGCCCTCTGCGGCTTGTCTCCGGGCTTCCTTGGAAGCGCGTTCCCCCAGGAGGGGCTCGGCAGGCAGTCTGTGGCTCCCCGGAGGTCTCCATGGGAGTGTGGGGCTGTGGAAGCTTGCAGGGGGGGTCGTGGAGCGCAGACGCCTGGACACGCCTCTCCCCCTGGCCCCCCATCTGCTTGCAGAGGATGGCTACGTGAAGATGTTCCTCAGGGGCCGCCCGATCCCCATGTTCGTCCCGGACGCTGTCGTCGCCACGTACAGCCTGGACGCCAAGCTGGAGCTGCCCCACAAGAAGCTGAAGCTGGACTGGGTGTATCCTGCCTGCTCACCCCCTGGGGGTGGGGAGAACGGGGGGGGCAGCTCGGTCTGCTCGGGCACTGGCCGCCAGGTCCCCGAGCCGCTCTTTTTCCTTGACTGGCCGGCATCCGCCGCAGGTACGGGTACCGGGGCCGCGACTGCCGGGCGAACCTTTTCCTGCTGCCCACAGGGGAGATCGTGTATTTTGTGGCTGCCGTGGCCGTGCTCTACAACGTGGAGGAGCAGCGGCAGCGCCACTACCTGGGCCACAACGATGACATCAAGTGGTGAGGGGGCACCTGGGACGAAGGGGGTGGCGCCCCTCCTCCGGCAGGGGGGCAGAGGGGGCGGGGCAAGAGGCACCCCCAGTAACGGGGAGAGCGGGCTGGCCGTGCCCCCTTCTCCGACACCCGAAGAACTTGGCCTTTGGGTTCCTCGCACGAGGCAGGCGGGGGGGGCAGGGGGGGCATACCTGCTATATAGCAGTGATCATTCCGGATTCATCCAAGGCGGTATTGGGGCTCCTGGGAAAGGACAACCGTCTCTCCAGGGGGCTCCCGCCACTGCAGCTGATGAACTGGAACGCATATGGCATTTGTATTGATCTTCTAAAACCATTCCTCTTGCTGGAAAAGTGCCCGAGGGGCTTGCCATGAACTCAAAACCAAGCTGAGCGTCTCTGAAGGAAAGCAAGTGGATAGGGATGCGGGGGGGGGGGGCGACCCGCAGCGGCCACAGCTTTGAATGTCGATGTAATGGGGGAGGTTTCACCAGCATGGAAAGCGAGACGAGGGCAGGCTGCAGGAGGGGGAGGCTCCAGCAGGCGTGGTGTCCCCGAAGAGGCTCTGCCCCCCGTCTGATCTCGCGAAGAGCTGGCTACAGAGCTTGAGCTCCCCGTGTCCCAGCAGCCCCGGCGCTCGCACGGCTTCAGGGCCCCTTCTCCCGGGGAGCCAGAGCGGCCAGGCGGGGTGGCGGTGGGCGCTGTGGGCGATCCAGGCCCGGGCTCTGCTGCGGCCGGCTTGGGCTGCCTCCGGCCTCTCTGACCTGTGAGATGGAAACGGTTGTTCCGCCCTCAGCGGCCAGCGTGCCGTTGGTCACCCGTGCCCTTCTGTCTTGCTTAGCCTGGCGGTGCATCCGGACATGGTGACCATAGCAACGGGGCAGGTGGCCGGGACCTCTAAGGATGGCAAGGTGAGCGGGGCGGCCGGTGTGCCAAAGCGAGGACTCGAAGCGGGAGTGTCAGAGCGAGCGCCGGCCGGCCCTGAAATGGGGGCGGGGAGAACCGCAGGGCAGATTCGGGAAGGGGTCCCCTGTGTCTAAAGCCACAAGCACTGGGGCAGCAGCTGACTTGGCCTTCTGCACTGTCCCATTGCAATAGCTGGTAGCTGCCTCTTGGACGTGGAGGTGCCACTGCATTAGCACAGCTAAAACCCAGTCGATGGGCCTCCCCTGCCCGAATCGGTCCGCTCCTCTTTGCTCTTTTCAAAAGCCCTCTCAGCACAGGGCCTGGGCCCTGTCCAGGCACAGCAGATCCCTTGAGTCGACTGCATTGTGCGGGGAAGGATGGCTGCCCTTCGCCTGCCCTGAGCCCGCCTCTCCCGTGTCTCCGCAGCCGCTGCCTCCCCACGTCCGGGTCTGGGATTCTGTGAGCCTGAACACGCTGCACGTCCTGGGACCCGGGCCCTTTGACCGAGCCGTGGCCTGCGTGGGGTTCTCCAAGTCTGTAAGCGAGCCCCCCACCCCGCATCCCTGATTCCCACTCCTTCGGTGGTCAAGGCAGGCTTTGGGGGTGGGACGTCCGGAGCCTGCAGGCCGAGTCCAGCCGTGTATCCGGGCTGGTCTTGCTCGGGACCAGGAGCACTGCAAGGCCAGCCGGCGGGTAGGCGAAAGACGGCACGCGCAAAGAGCAGCAAAGCACAGCGCCTTCTTCCGGACTCCCCTGCTCCTTCCCCGCTCGAAGGCCCCGGCCCAATTCCGCAGTCAGGAGTTCACAGAAGGGCCTAGTTTGGCCGATGTTTATGCTGCTCCCGTAGCTCAGTGTCATGCGGCACTTGGTTGTTGGGAAGCAGAAAAGGGGAATGGCCGGAGGTTGCTGATCGTGCCCGGAGCTGGCTGGAGGCTGGGCAGCCGCCCCGAAATGCGGCCGAAGGAAGCTTGCCTTCTGCGTGTTCCGGAGAGCGTGTGCGGCACCTCGTGGCAAGCCCTCCCTCCGCCTTGCGCTCCCCCCGCGCTGGGGCAGCGCCTCCCCCCCACGCCTGTCTTCTCTCCCCAGAACGGGGGCGGGCTCCTGTGTGCCGTCGACGACTCCAACGACCACGTGCTGTCGGTGTGGGACTGGCAGAAGGAGCAGAAGCTTGCCGACGTGAAGGTAACGGGCCGGCTGCCCCGAGCCTCTGGCACCGCCCGCCCGGCCGCCCGCCCATGCTCTGACGCTCGCGCTCTGCCTTCCAGTGCTCCAACGAGTCTGTGCTGGCCGCCACCTTCCACCCCACGGAGCCGGCCCTCCTCATCACCTGCGGGAAGTCCCACATCCACTTCTGGGTGCTGGAGGGAGGCAGCCTCAGCAAGCGGCAGGGCATCTTTGAGGTAAGAGCGGGCCTGCAGGAGAGGGGCTGCTGGCTGGCTGGCTTCCCTCTTCTGGACCGGCTGCGGCCAGCCGTGCGCTTGCGTGGCCCCCCTTGGTGTCAGCAGAGCTGGTGGGGGCCCCGGAGCCTCGCACAGGCCTCTCTCCCCGCCTCCACCTCGAGAATTGGGCCGGCCAGGAGACAGATCCTCTGCGCTTCCCTGTGTAGTGAGCTTTATACCAGGATTAAGCGCCCATCGTCCTGCTCTGCAGCTCCCCTTAGGAGTGCGCCAAAAGGGGAGCTTTTGAGTGGCTTCGAAAGTATTCTGTACTCCCCGTCTTGAGGTCCCTTCGGGCTCTTCCACCCTCTTCTCTCCGCAGAAACACGAGAAACCCAAGTACGTCCTGTGCATCGCTTTCACGGAGAACGGGGACACGGTGACCGGGGATTCTGGGGGCAACCTCTACATTTGGGGGAGAGGTGAGTTCTGAGGGGGCTGGAGGAATGTAATGGGGGGGATACTTCTGAAAGGCATGCGGGGTGGTCCGCAGGTCAGTGTCTCCGTGCCATTTCATCCTGCTGGTTGATGGATAAATATTTCAAATGGTAAGTTTGGCAGTCCGCTTGTGTGAGCCTTGACTTGGAGGTAAGCCCCATAGTTTCGAAGGGGCTTACTTTCAAGGATCACACGCCTGCTGAGGCTCCGTCCTGGAGGCCGGTTTTTGTCGCGGGAGAGAGAGCCGGTCGCTGCTCCGTGGTGCCCAGCGCTGTCTGTGCCTGGAAGCCGCTCCCTCTGCGTTCAGACAGCCGCTTTCCCGCCCTTGCCCGGAGACGCTGCTGGGGTGAGCATGAGACCTCCGGCGTGCGAGAATTTGCTCTCCTCGGTGCCGTGGGCTCCCGGAGCGGAGACGGCGGATGCCCATTTGGCTCAGCAAGGGACGTGTTGCCGGCAGGGGGAAACCGGATCTGCCACGCCGTGCCCGGCGCCCACGAAGGCGGCATCTTCGGTTTGTGTGTGTTGCGGAACGGGACCATCGTCACCGGAGGCGGCAGAGACCGCAGGGTCATTCTGTGGGGACAGGAGTACCAGAAGCTTCAGGAGAACGAGGTACTGGGCGCTGGCCATCCGGAAGGGACCGCGATTCCTCTCCTCCTTTGGCCTGGCTTCAGTTCTGCAGGGCCAGGGCTGCCCTGAGCCTGCAGGAGGTCCCTCTGGGCTCTCGCAGGAGGGCAGCAGAGGCATCGTGGTGGATCACGCTGGGGGTCCCCCTGAGCCATCATGCGCCAGCCCCCGTCCTAGAGCACTGGCTGCGGAGATGCTGCCGCAGCCGGGGCTGCTTCTTACCGCCTCCCTGAGATTTTATACTGTTCCAGAAACATCTCTGAACGAGCACGAAGGGCTCTGGGCATTTCATGCTCCGCTGAGGGTCGCTTCTGCCTCCCCTGCAGGTACCGGAAGGGTTTGGGCCGGTGCGCACCATCGCTGAAGGGAAGGGGGACTCCCTGTTTGTCGGCACCACCCGCAACTCGGTGCTTCACGGATCCTTGGCTACCGGCTTCTCTCTGCTGGTGCAGGTAACGGGCTCCCTCTGGGGGAAGCCACCGAAGCCGCGCAGCCCTGCTGTTTTCTGAGAAGGGGAGGCTGGAATCGGGGCTGTGGAAGTGTGGGGAGCCTGGGGGCATGTGCCACATGACTGTTCCTCCCCCTGCGGCCAGGGACACACGGAGGAGCTCTGGGGCCTGGCCACCCACCCTGTCTTGGACCAGTTCGTGACCTGCGGGCAAGACAAGCAGGTCCACCTGTGGAGCGTGGCCACCCACCAGCCCCTGTGGAGCAAGGGGATTGAGGTAAGGGGGTGGGCCGCAGCCGAGCGGGGTGTTGTGTGGGGCAGCGCGCTTCGAGTGGCGCTCCCTGCCTGCGTTTCTCTCTCTCCTCAGGACCCGGCGCGCTCCGCTGGCTTCCACCCGAGCGGCTCAGTGCTGGTGGTGGGCACCGTGACCGGCAGGTACGGCCACATCCCGAGCGGGGCAGAAGCGACGGTCAGCCTCTGCGGAGTGGGGAGGGGGGCCTGCGGTGCCCCCGCCAGAGAGACTGGGCACACGCTGTGGGTCGGGGGGCCTGTGTGGGGTGTGGGGAGGGCAGAATTCCTCCCCGCTCCTGGGCGCCTGGGCCCCTGGGCCTGGCCAAGGGACCGTCCACCTGGCCGAGGATCCACGCTGGGGGAACCCCTTGCTTTGCCCCAGCTGGCCCGTCACTGGCCCCTCACGCCTGGCCTGCCGCAGCCTGTGAAAGAGCCGAGACTCAGCTGTCCTCACCCCACCCCAAAACCCACTGCTGAAGTTTAGCTGTCGTGTCCCCGACCTCCTGCCCCTGGAGCCGGGACTGCGTTCCTTTTTGGATAGCAGAACGGGGGCAGACAGGCGGGGCCAGGCGGCCTCCTCCCACCTCGCCCCCCTTGCATCCCACCTCGGCTCCCCCCACCCCCGAGCTGCTCCGGCTCTCCTAAGGTGCTTCCCTCCCCGTCTCCCCCGCACAGGTGGCTGGTGCTGGACACGGAGAGCAGGGGCCTCGTGAGCATCCACACGGACGGCGCGGAGCCCATCTCGGTGGTCAGCTTCTCTCCAGGTAGGGCGGGTGGGCAAGGCGTTCGGAATGGGCCGAGCGGAGCAGAATGCTCTGGGGCTAAGTTGGCGCTCCTGGGAGGGCCCTGCCCCTCATTCCGCACGGGCCCACCAGCCCCCTTCCTCGGGCAGGGACCCCTGCAGGATGCAGGCCCCCTGTCTGCTCCGGCGCACCACCTCCAGGACCCCCACTTCCTGACTCACTGCTCTCGTGCTGCAGATGGGAAGTACCTGGCCTTGGGGTCCCACGACAACTTCGTCTACATCTACCTGGTTTCTGAGGGAGGCCGGAAGTACGGGCGAGTCGGCAAGTGCTCGGTGAGGGCAGCGGGGCTGGCAGGGCGAGTGCTCTGGGCAAGACTCACATCTTGGGGGATTCGTGCCTCCTGCTCCGGCTGCCACCCCAAAACAGCCAGGGGGCAGGCGCCTCAGCGTGAGGCCACAGATGGCCAGCAGGGGGAGCGGCTGCACCAGCCCAAGCACCGCGGCCCCTTCCCACGCGGGCAGGAGGCTCCGCCAGGCACCCCATGGCAGCGACCGCTCTCCTCCACCCCAGTAGGCCCCACGCCAGGGCTCCTCTCGACTTGGCCTCAGAAGGGGCGGGACGCGTGGCCCGGGGCCCAGCGCCCCTTTTCTGAGCCTTTGGAACGGCTGCTGCTTCTGGGTCCAGCAAGGAGGAGACTTCCAGGACTGATCCTGGCATTTGTGGGGGGCGGGGGGGTGAGCTCCAGCGTCCCTCTCCTCGCAGGACAACCGTGCATGGAGACCTACGTGGAAACTCACCCTGTAATGTCTGTTCCAGGGGCACTCCAGCTTCATCACGCACCTGGACTGGGCCTTTGACAGCAGCTGCTTGGTCACCAATTCCGGGGATTACGAAATCCTTTACTGTGAGTGGCAGAGCTGGCGCGCACGGGGCGTGGAGGGGCTGCTTGCCCCACCTTGCCCGCAGGTGTCCCCTTGCAGAGCCCGCTTCCACCCTCTGTTTATCACTGAGTCACGATCTCCGAGCTCGCTCCAACTTGTCCCCGTGGGGTTTTGCCTGGAAAGAATCAGAGATCCTGCTTGGTTAAAAAAGAAGGCCCAGGAAACCCTTGACTCGCGTCTCCTGCATCCTGCCAGCTACACCCTTAAAATCGCTCCCTGAGGCGCTGGCTGGGTTGCTCTCGCTCGCTGTAGGAAGGGCCTTCGCTGCCCGTAGGCAGCAGGGCTGAGGGGGCCACGTCTCCTGCTCCTCCCCGCCAGGCCCCCAAAGAGAGTGAGGCTTGCCCTGTAGGATTCCGCGCCCTCGCGGCACGGCAAGATGAGGAAGGCCGAGCCATGGCGGAGAGGTCCTGCAGCGCGTCCGTTGCCTTCCCAGATGGCCGCTCCGCCGGGGGTGGCTCGCCCCAGGCCTGGGGGGCTCAGCAGCCAAGCAAGCCATACCGGCCCGGTGGCTCGGCCTCCGACTGCGCGCCCACCTTGCATGCCGCATCCCATTCCCCCCGGGGGAATTTCTGACTTTCTGTTCAGGACCCGAATCTGTGGAAGGGCATGATGGGCCAGGCCAGCCCCCTAAGCTCTGCATTCTCCCCATGTGGGACAGTGCAAGCCAGTGAGCTGGCATGGTTAGGAAGGCTGGGCAGGTCTCTGGAGAGCAGGGCTCCGGTCCCCGCTCAGCCACGAGGCCCTCGGTGGCTCCCCGGCAGAGCTTGATTCTCAGCCTGGCCCACCTCACAAGGACAAAAGGGGGCAGAGGGGGCCCTCACGAGCCCTGCGGGGGCCCAGCAAAGGAAGAGGGGCTGCGTGTGAATGCGATTCATTCCCAACTGGCCTTCCTGCCCACAGCCAAGGATCCCTCTCCCTCTCGCTTCCACCCTTCCCACAGGGGACCCCTCCACCTGCCGGCAGATCACCAGCGCCGAGGCCGTGCGCAACATGGACTGGGCCTCCGCCACCTGCGTGCTGGGCTTTGGGGTCTTTGGTGAGTGTGCCCCGGCTGGAAGGTTCGGCCGGGCGATTTCCCGGCGCTGCCGCCCTGTGCCAGGAGGCGGCTGCTTCCTGGAAGTCCGCTGGGGCTGAGGGAGCTGCAGCTCTGGGAGCAGGGTGTCTGCTGCCCACTGGCCGCCCTCCCCGCGGGCTCTGGAGCCCCTCACCTGCCCCACCATCCAGCCCTCGAACTGCATGCATCTTTTCACTGGGCTGGGAACCCGCTTCCCCCAGAAGTGCGGCACGAAGAGGGGAGCAGAACTCCGGGCTGCTGCGCTAGGGAACTGCGGGGGCCTGGCACGTGGGCAGCGCCCCCATAGCAGCGAGGCTGTGCTGAGGGTTGTGGGCTGTGGCCCCCGAGGGGAAAACGGGTGGGGTGCCGCCCGTCTCCTGCAGCCAGCGACCCTCCTGCCCCCTCCTCCCTTCCCGGCAGGGATCTGGCCGGAGGGTGCGGACGGCACGGACATCAACGCGGCCTGCCGCTCCCACGACGGGAAGCTGCTGGCGTCTGCCGACGACTTCGGCAAAGTGCACTTGTTCTCGTACCCCTGCTGCCAGCCGCGGGTGAGCTGCCCCCGCCCCCCCCAGGCTTCCCCGGCCGCTCGGAGCAGGGGCCCTCTTGGCCGCTGGCCCTTCCCCACATCCTGCCCGGGGCCTTCCCATCCCCTGCTGAGCAGCCACAGGCACCAAGCCCCCCAGGCTCGCCCTCTGCTCTCACAGCTTCCCCGGCCCTGTGGCTTAGAGCGGCTTCTCCCCCAGGGCCCTCTGTGCTTGGTGTGCCCTCGTGGGCCTGATCCTGCTCCCGGGGGAGGAGGGAGGCCGGGGGGCAACCAGGGAGCCGCTTTGGGGGCTGCGCCTGGCAGCCGGTGCGGGGCAGGCTCCTGGTGCCGTGGCACCGCAGGGCAGGAATGGGGGGTCAGAGCCACGACAGGCCCGAAGAGGAGAACGTCCCCGTGTGGGCCAGACGCGAGGCGGAGCGCTGGGCCCAGATGTGTGCGCCTCCCCCTGCGTGCCTTGACCGGCCCCCCTGCCCCCCCGGCTCTTCCGCAGGCCCCCAGCCACACCTACAGCGGGCACAGCAGCCACGTCACCAGCATCGCCTTCCTGCACGACGACCGCCTGCTTCTCTCCACCGGCGGGACCGACACCAGCATCCTGCAGTGGCGCCTCGTCTAGGAGCGCTGTGGGGCCGGAAGGGGCACCGGGGCGGGGCGGGGCGGGGGGTGCGATCCTATTAAACACTTTTGGAGCTGGCACGGCAGCCGGCGAGGGGGCGAGGCCGGCGGCCAAGAGGGGGACGCGGGAAGAGGAAGGTGAAGTGGATACGGGCGAGCACTATTTTACAGAAATCTCTATATGAATACTGATAATATATATCCAGAGCTATCTCTATAAATCTATATTTAACGGCGGAAGGTTGCACAGGCTGGGAATGTGACGGTGCTGAGGACGGGCTGCGGGGGGGGCAGAGCGGGGGAAGGCCTCCTTCCACATTCGGGGCAGCCGCTGTTCTCCCCCCCGGCAGGGTCCTGCCCAGCGGGAGCGTGGTCTCTGCTCCCCGGGTGCCCCTGGCCTGCTTGCAGTGTGGATCTGAAATGACCTCGGACTAGAACTGGCTCCCCGGAGTCCCTGCTTCATTTTGGTTTCTCCCGTCCTCCGGAGCCTTGCCGGGAGAGCCTGTCCAGCCCCAGGGAGAATTTGACCCAACCACTTTGGCGGCCTTCTTGGCTGGTCACTTTCCCCAGCCTGGGCCACGCTGGCCGAGGATGATGAGGGCGGCAAACCCACGACGGCCACGTGGAGGACAGCTGCCTCATCCTGCAGCAGGGAAGTCCGCACTCCGTGGCGATTCGGCCTGTTCCGGATCTCCTGCCAGGCCACTTACTGGATGGCAGCAAGTGCCAGGAGGACAGATCCTGAGGGAGAAGCCGGGCCCGGAGGCACGCGCTGGGAGGGACGGAGGCCAGTCCACTGCCCCGCGTGCTCCGTTTGCCATCGGGGCCAGACCCACCACCTGTGTTTCTGCAGAAGACGGGCGGGGAGAAACGTGGCTGCCCCCCACACCTGGGGGCCGATCAAGTCCTGCTTGCATGGGGGAGAAATGCGGAGGCTTCGGGGCGGGAGCACTTCTGCCCGCCTCCGAGTCCCAGCCGGTCACATTTTCAGCCCAGGTTGGCGGTATTTTGCACTGGATGTACTGAGGTGGGGAAGCATTCTGGACGGGGCGTTTTGTGGGGTTGGCCACGTTCGGGCCGGGGGGGGGAAGCGGGGGGCCGGGCACAACTGCTGTATTTTCCAAAGAAAACCTGGTGGCGCGTTGAAAGTGGTTTGATATGAATACAGCCCAATAAAAGAGGCCTGACAGCGCACCTTCTCTTGCCTGCCGTCCCGACCTCGAGCGATCTCGCGGGTGCATTCACACAAAAGATTTTGGCGCCCCTGTTGGCCGAGCACTGGGGTTCACGGAGCAACAGAAGCGGGATGGGGGCAGGCCCCTGCCCCAGGGAGCACGCAGTGACAGCCGACCTGCATTTTGGCTGCAGCGTGAGGCAAAGCAGTGCTAAAGGCCAGGTAAGAGGGTGGGCATAGCGGGGGGCTGGCTAAACAGAGCAGGACAAATGAAGCTCCAGTGCCTCCCCCCCAGTGAGAGTTGCCAGGCCAGTCCGGATTCTCTGGGGCTTATTGGGCAGCATCCGTGCGCTGCAGAGCCCCCCGCAGCCCCACCTGGCCTGAGCATCCCTTGCTACTGCCGGGGCTTATGGCATGCGACCTCTTGCTAAGGGGAGCAGCAGTCCCGCCGTGCCGGCCGTGAGCGCCTGGGGCTGGGCCAGAATATTTTGAATTTCCACAAATTTCAAACCATTAATAGAAACACAAACACACACACGCCCTTGTAGCCGGCCAACAAATCCCTGGGGGGAGCGCAGCCTCTCCAGCTTGCTTCATCTGCAGCCGCGGCTGGATTATTCCCCCGCCCCTTCTGCTTCCTTACAAGACAGGAATTAAGCAACCAAAGGGGGAGAGGAAGCGGAGGGGGGGGCCGCTCTGGAGTTATGTAACAGCGGTCAGGTGACGGCTGCTAAGTGGTGCTTTTCAGAAGGCTGTTCAAGGGAAGGCCAGCCAGAAATGGGAATAATAGCTGGAGTTATAATTGGGAATAGTTCCCTCTCTGGTCCTCCCTCCATGTGCACCTAAATTGACCCGCGCGGCATCTCCCGCTCCTGCCTCTTCAACAGACTCACATGGTGTGCATGCTGCTGCTGCTGGACCCGCGGCGGGAATCCTGCCCCTTCTCTGGCTAGGAGGGTCTCCCAAACGTGTCGCCTGGGCATCCATCCCCCTTCCGCATAAGACGACAGCCCACGATATCCAGCGTAGCTCATTTTATCACGCTGTGTGCTCCTCCGGCGTTCGCCTGCCTTACATGGTGTTGGGCCTTTGGTGCCCGGCGAGACCGGATCCTGGCTGGCTGGACGGACGGACGGACGGACGGACGGACAGACGGCGGCCCGCTTGGGCGCCACAGGACTTGGCTTGTCTGTGCTGGGCGCAGGACTGCTGCCTCGCCACATCTGATGCGGGGGCTCCGGGGCTTGTGGCAAGCGCCAGTCGGCGGTCTTTGGTGTGGAGGCTGTTCTGGAGATCCCCACAAGCCAGACTCCGCTTTCGGGGTTGAACCGGCCCGTTCAGAATTTGAAAAGTTGGCATTGTCTCTCTCTCATCCCATCCATGGATGAACTTTTGCAGCTGTTCTTAAAACAAATAAACACTAGCAGGAGAAATAAAGCAATTAGGCCATTTAAAACGTGAATTAAAACAGAAATAAATGACTAAAGTCTCTGATGGGAAACGGGAATTGCCCACGTAATGGGAAATTGCTTGATGCTGGTGCCCTGCTGAGCAGGAAGCAATAAAAGGGGCAGAAGCCGTAATGAGGAAGCGTCTAATTGAAAGGTGGAAGGGACATCGGTGAGCCAGGAGCCCTGAGCAAACCGTGCAGGGGCCTTGGCAACGGATGGGTGTCGGAGTGTCGCGGGGGCCACTTCCCTTCCCTTGGCACCTGCTGACAGGGCAAGGCACTCGTGGGCGCCGGCGTGGCCGGTCCCTGGGCACCTCTGTCCGAGCTCCTCCGCTCTGCTCTGGAGGCGACTGGCACCTCACGGCAACCCGAGGCGGCAGAGCTGGGCTGCCCTGAGGGCACCCAATGAACCCGACGACCGGACCGGGACGGTAGCGCTCCCCTTCACCTGCTTTCCCCTCGCTGCTGCAGGCAGCATCGCGGGGGCGCCCCAGGGAGGAATGGGCCCCCTCGGACTGCTGTGGCCACAGGCCAAGCTTGGCTCGCTCCCCGGAGCTCCCCAGAGACCAGCAGCAGAGCAGGCATCCTTTCGGGCGCCATGGCCGCTGGCTTTGCACAGCACACGAGGCCGCAGCGCATTCCTACCCCTGGCTGCCTGTCCGGCCACGCGAGCCAGCCCGCTTCCCGGCCCCCCAAGCGGGGATTCGACCTCTCCCCTGGCAGGCTGGCAAAAAGCGCCCGGCGGCTGAGTTCTGACGGGTCAAGTGCCGGACCTTCCCGAGAAGCTTGCTGGCAGAGGGGCCGCCTCCGTCGGGTTCGCCCAGCTGCACCCATGGTGGAAAGCAGAGACTCTCGGGATGCGCCATGCTCACTGCTGGGCGGACGCGCCACAGTGTTTCTGCCACTTTGCGCGAGAAGCAGCCCGGGGGGGGGGGCAGGCAGGGCCGCCTGGCCTCGGGGCAGGGGCACAGGGCCTCCGCATCCCTTCCGCTTCCACGAACGGCGCACCCGCGGGAGCGGAGGGGGCCCCTGTCCGGACGTCCTCGCGCAGCAGGGCTCCCCGGGAGTTGCTCGCTTCGTTACTGCCGGGGCCGAGAGGCGTGCGGGAAGAGGCCTGTCTCAAGTGAGTTGCCCCAGAGCTGCAAAATCAGCTCAGTTTGAAATAAGCCGCATTCCCAATTCCAGGTGTGGGGGAGATGGGAAAGAAGCTGGTGATTTGGAAATTGGCCTTCGATATTTATGCGTTTATTTATTTACAACATTTGTATGCTGCCCAATTGTGCCACCGCACCTTTGGGCGGCTCACAACACACACACTGCGAAGCACGCTTTGTAAGAACTGCACAAACCTGCCTTTAAACTGGGGGGGGGGGGGAGGTGTTTGGTTTCAGATGGCTGGAGCGTTCGGCTGCTTTCCCGCGGTGGTAGAGCCCCCACCACAAGCCCCGGGCGATCACAGGCCCCTGGCCGGGCCTCTGCTCTTCTTGAACTTTTGTGCAGAAGCTCAATTCCCAAGGGGGGGGTGACGTCTCCCAGGGCAGACGTCTCATCTCCCTTCTGCTCTGGCAGTGGGGCCGGGAGCAGCCGCTGCGGGACCGGCCTTCCATCCCGTCAGGCCTGGCGAGCCGAGGGCACGCGCCCTGACGGAGGCCCCAGCCCGGGCAGACGCAGCTTCCGTGCACGGTGGTCCAGGCCCCCGGGCTGGATGGGAGGCCTCTGGCTTGGCCAAGGAACCGCTTGCACGAAAGCCAGGCTCCACTGCTAAATTTGGTCCAGCTTGGACTCTGTGCATGCTCACGGATGCTCTTGCCTGCCTTTTCATAGGCAGCCTGCAAAAGAAGTAGGCTTATGCTTTCAACTCACGGGATGAGAGAAAGCCACGCTTTTCAAGATGTGTTCGGGGGCAGTCATGACGGAAAGAGGCCAATGAGCTTTGCGGTGTGATCATTTGTAAATCAATTTCTTCCCACTTAATCATATCCCTGGGGGAATAAAATATGGGGAGGAGCGGGGGGAAGTACTGTTTGTGGAGAGAAAGACAGGATTGTGTTGTGGAGAGGGGTGGGGGGAAGAGAGAAGACACAAAACTCACAGGACCTGCAATAATTTCAGGGGGTGGGAATATGGTCCAAATTGGCCACAGTGCAATGGCCATACAATTAACATCAGCAAAGAAAAATGCAAAGCATTAAAACATCGGGGGGGGGGATGCTCCCGCCAATGCTGAAGTGCAAAATGAGATGGAGAAGGGCTGAGCGCCTGACGCCAGAGGTCTGGTCTCACTGTCCATGCGCTCAAGAGCTTCGGTGGCCTTCCCTTTACAAGTGTCGAGCTTGGGAACGGCAGCAGAGAGACCTTCCTAAATATAACCCATCCGCACAGCCAGTGTGCCCAGGGGGCGCGGGCGGGACTGTCTCATGGCGTTCCCACAGCCGCTTCTGTGGGGAGCCTGGCAAAGTCGGAGCCTGGGCCTGAGTGAGGGCTTCATCCCCAGTCCGACGGACGGAAGTCTCTGGGCTTCAGGCAACCTCTTGGAGCCTTTTGGGACAGGGTGGCTAAGTGGCATTTCTCGGGGCGGAAGCTGCAGGGTCTCCTGAACCTCAAGGCGCATGGGACAAGCGCTCTCCGGGCGCCTGGCCTCCATTTCGCCGCCCTTCTCCATGCGTTGCTTTAACCGGGTGCTCCTCGGGCCCAGCCGGGGAGGTCTTTGCAGTCCCCACGCCTGGGCAAGACGGGGCCACGCGCCTCCTTTCGGCAAAACCAGTTCTGCGTCTGCTCTTTGCCCTGGCAGGCCTGCTTCTCACTGGGACAACGGCGCACCTGTCTGGCTGGGATGCTGCTCCCCGCCCACCTGCCTGGTGGTTCTCGGGGCTCCAGACCCTTATGCAACCGTGGCCTGGCATCGGGGCTGGCACGGGCGGGTGCCGCTGGTGCTTGGCTCCCCCAGTAAGGCACCTGAAGACCGGCCTGGGGGGCGGGCCCCTCCACCTTCCTTGCAGTGATCCTCCACACGACAACATGGTGCAAAGCCTTCCCCGAGGCCCCCAAAATACCGAGGCGGCTCCCCCTGCAAGAGCTGCGCCAGAGGAAGTGGGAAAGGCTGTTGCGCCACTCTTAGAGACCTGAAGCCAAGCAGGCAGTGGCTGCTTCTGAACCCACGGCTGAAACTCGGCTCACTTCGCACCTTCCCCTCTTCCCCATCTCCTTTTTGCCTCTCTAACCCTCCCACCCCTTTGCCTTGGTTGGCAGCAGAATAACAACACGCCGACAGAAGGAAGTGCTCTCCAGAAACTGCGTTCCCACAAGATGCAGCCGTGGCTGCTGGTTTATATGGCTTTTAAATGAGTTATAGACGATTTTACTGGGGTCGAAGCTCAGTGAAAGAGCAGCTGCTTTCCATGCAAACGGTGCCAGGTTCTGTCTCTGCCGGCCTCTCCAGGTACGAGGATTTCTAGCAACAAGAGCAGCCAGGGTTTCCCTCTGCCTGGATTCTTGGAGCACTCGGAGGCAGTCAAAAGCCAGGCAGACAGGCAGTTTGGCTAAGGCAGAACCTCTGTGTTCAGAGGGGGCTGCGGAGCCCCAGGCACTGGGGACCAAGGCAGAAGCGTTGCCTTCCGCCCTTCTCGGGAGCGTCTCCGCCTGCCAGAAATGAGACGCAGGCCTTGCGGGGTCTGCAGTCAGGCCCCCGAAGCCACTCGAAGGCCGCCTAATTCCACGCAGGCCCTCTCTTCTCCGGCGAGAGCGCCTCTGTCCAAGCGCTTTCAGCCCTCTGGCCCGCTCCGAAGGTGGGAAGGCCAGGGCGCAGGAGGCACACTGCCGCAAAGAAGCGCTTTGACGCAGGCGTGTGGCCCCGGGGCTGGGTCCCCGAAGGGCCACCTTCTGCTCAGGTTTTACGACTGTGCAGAGGCTCTGCGTACAGCTCCACCCTGAGAGTCAGACCCAGAGTCTTCTGCGCATCAGCCCCTCTGCCTCTGGAACGCTCCTCCTCCAGAGGAAAACTGTTTCGCTCGATCACTTTGCTTTCTGGCAAGTGTGGAAAAGGCTTTTGAAACATTTTGGAAACGATGGGTTAGTGTTTCATTGCTCTGATTGACATAGTGTAATGAGGAAGCTCTTAGAGAGTGTTTATATACACATTGATTTCCAGCACTTCATGATATGAACCGTAAGTGGAATCACATCAACTCTTGTTTAGAAAAGCAGCATATAAATTCTTTAGTAGATAAACATGCATCCCATAAGCATTTTGAAAGCACGCTGAGCACTGGATGCTTGGCAAAAGTCAGGCTCAGAGCAAGTGAACTGTGCCCACCGACCCCAAAAGCCTCTTGGCAGAGCAGCAAACCAAGCCCGGTCTGTTCGCATGCGGCACCCGTGACACCGAATCGTGCAGGGAAGGCCTGTTCCTCTCGAGCAGCGGCACGCTTCGCCCGGCTCACTCCTAGCTGCCGGGCCAAACCCGGAAGGCAGTGCAGAGCCGGGGCCGGGGCACCAGCGCGACAGGCGTGGGGCAGAAGGCGGCTGGAAGGTGCTCCTGGATCGCCGCCCTGGGGCAGCTTTTCAAGAAGCAAGCTCTGCTCGGCTGGGGTGTGGGGAGAAGGCAGGCAGGGCTGTGGATCTGAGGCGCTGCAGGGGCGCAGAGTGCGCGGTGGCCTGTGGGGAACCCTCTGGGAAGCTCTCCTGCACAGGCCACGTGCACCACCCGGCAGCGGCTGCACGGGAGCTCTGCCGTGCCCAGGGGAGGCTCCCCTTCGTGTGGCTGCAGCCGTGTTGACTGGCAGAAAGGCGCGCCTTTGGCTGCCTGGCACGGTGCCTCGGGCAGAGCCCAGGGCCCTCCGGCCTGCAGCTTGTCCCCCTTTCTGCTCTTCCCCTGCCCTTCTCCAGCGTCTCCTGTTTGCTTCTGCAGTAAGCGAGGGTTTTGTGTCGGGTGCCAAATGTGATCTCCAAAAGCCTCCGACGCTTGTAGGGCCTCCCGCCTCTCCCTTTTTTGTCCTGCACTTACTTATTAATGAGCAGTTGCTGAGCGCAGCCTCCCTGAGCCAAGCTGGCCGGCCGTCGCGGCCGTGGGGTCGTGCTGCTCCTCTTCCGAAGAAGCTGCAGGAAGAAAGCAGACAAAGCCCGGGATGAGCTCACCAGGCTGGCCGAGGGCCGTCCAGCCTCACACTCCAGCGTGCGGTAGCCCAGGCCCCAGCCCCAGTCGGGGTGCCACGCAGATGCTCAGGGACTTGAGGAAGGCACTCTGCACATGCTCAAAGACGTGTTCCTTTCTCTCACACTGGCTTTTTGTCCTTGATTATGTTCACGGCCTGCCTTTGTTCAGCGCAACTCAAGGAGGTATACACGGTCCCGGTACCAGGAATCCCCAAAGCAGGCTCTGCACCACAGAGAGCGCCTTTAAAATTCAGGCTGAGCCCTGAAGTGGATACACCACCCCACCAGAGGGTTGGGAAGGCATGACAAGGGAAGGCAAGACGCTCCCCGGGAGAGCGCGAGAGAACGTCGGAAGGAAATCAATACATGCAATCTCATTTCGCTAGTGCATTTTACCTACTTGCTGAAAACCGGGTGCGAGACGGGACAGTTTCGGGCTCCTGGCCTGCTGCTACCAGAAAGCTGGCTGAGGATGGTCTCAAGCCCATGGGAGTCCGGATCCTTCCCTTAGTGGAGACGGACTGTGCTCCAGGTGCCATTCCTGATGGAAAGTCACCTGGGGAGCAGGATGCAAGCCCAAGACGTTGAGGCAAAGCCCGCCTCCCACGCCTCTGAGCCTGCAGTGCAGGAGGGCGAGCTGCTTCCAGGCAGCCGCAGCGTGTGCCAGAGCGCCCACACAGCGCAGGTGTGTGTGCAGCGACTCGGGCTGGGCCGGGCCGGGCCGGGCGCTTGCAAAGCGCCAGGCGCTCAGGGCGGCGCTGTTGAGCTACGCCAGTCTAGACTGGGCACCCTGTGCCAGACCAGAAGACTCGGGTCGAATTCGCGCCTGGCTTTAGATTCTCCTGATCTCTCAGCCTCCTCAGGTTGTGAAGGAGACTGTGGCAGCCAGGAGGAGGAGGCGTGCGCTCAGCACAGCGGGGCCTCAACATGCGCCGCCTCGGCTGAGGCCAGGGCGCAAGGCAAGGCAGGTGCGCTTGTCCTCTCATGCCCGCTCATGCACTTGGCTTTCTATCCCCCCGGTTTGCAAGGGCTTGGCATGCATCATCACCGCCTCCCGGAATAGCACAGGTGTGCCACCACACTATTAAAATGTTACGATGCTCCAGCAGCACCCAGGCGGGATGAGCAGCTCCGCTCTCGGGGCTGCCGGCTGGATGCTGAGCACAAACGCGCAGGCGGAGGGGGAGTCCTGCAGCCCTCCAGGCTGCCCACTGGACAATCGGAAATGACTCGGGTTTCTGTGGAACTCTCCAAGGACTCCTGCCTTCCTCCAGCAAACACTGGCAGGATGGGCCCAAAGAATCGGATGATTCAGCTGAGAAATGATGGGAAAGGGTGGACGCCACACCTAGAAAGAAAGCCAAAGGAAGCGAGGCTCAGCCAGGCAGGAACTGGGGAGGGCGCTGGGGACGGATGCAGCCTCATCTCGGGAAGCGGCCGGACAAGGCCACTTCTCCCTCCCGAGACGCTGGTCTCGGGCTGCCCAGCCCCGCCATTCTCCAGAGCGGAGAGTGTGAGCGGTGGTGGCAGCTGGTTCACGCCAGGGACCAGCCTCTTCTCGCCCTCCACTGGACGGGGCCGCAGGGCGAGCCCAGGGGGCTTCTGCAGAGGGCCAGGGGAGCTGTGGGGGGCGGGGGGCCGGGGCAGCTCTCCCAGGTTGCAGAGGGAGCTCCCCCTCCAGAGCCCCTTTGCCATGGCCTGCCGAGCCGCCCCACCGCCTGCTGCCAGGCCGGGCGCTGCCGGTCCAGGATCTCAAATGTGCCCCCACTGCCAGAGGAGGGCCTGCCCCCTCTCGGGAAGGGCCACGCACCACTCACAGTCCGCCTCACAAGATGCCCCCTTCCGCCGGGGAAAACGTTGCAATCCGGCATCCCGGAGTTATTCACTGCATCTTGATTGATGCGACCATTAGCCGAGGCTCCCCGGGCAGCCGCCCAAAGCCAAAAAGCACATGCAGAGGCGAGGATGGACAACGCCACCACAACTGTGGCAGAACCCGCACATCCCAGGAGGGGCGCAGCGGGGCTGCCAGCGTGGGCTGCTCCACCCGAGGGGCCTGGGCCGTGGGGCAGTGCGTGGGGCAAGCACCCTGCTTGTTCGTGGCAGGTGGTCGAGGCGCCTGGACGTTCCCGCTCCTCAAGACGCGGCCCCTTCCCCCGATGGCCCCATGGGGCTGGTGGCACACGCTCGGGGGCTGAGCGGTGCTGCCCAGTGAGGAACCCCCAGCCGCCAGGGGCGTGGGGGGGAGGGCCCCCTCCCCGAAGCAGGAGGACGCGCCAGGGGAGGAGGGCAGGAAGGGGGCCGGGGAAGCCTCGCGGGGGCCGGCAGCGCCTCCGCGCGAAGATCCGCCGGAGCCCCGAGGCAGAGCCGCGGCCCCGGCCGGCGCGGGGGCTCCGCCACGCCGCGGGCTTCGGCGGACGGACGTGCCCCCCGGAGGGCCGGCCAGGCACGCTCACCCCGCCGCCGCGCAACCGAGGCTCACCTCCCCGGGCGAGGCGAAGCCCGGGTCCCGCGCTCGCGCACGCGGCCAGTCCTCGTGGAGGTCGCATCCCCCGGGGGCGCGCCCCGCCCCGCCCCCCTCCGGGCCGGCGAGCGACGGGCGCCCGCGCGCCCTTTCGGGGTGCGCGTCGCCCCGCCCGCCCGGCAACTGGCAGCGACCGGGTTAAGGCCCCTCCCCCGCCCAGGGAGGCAGGCTCCGGGGAAGCAGGCGCCCGCCCGCCGGGGAGAAAGTCCTTGGGCGGCTCAGTCGGGGCTGAGACGGGCGGACGGACGGACGGACGGGGCGCGCTCCCGCTGCCGCCTCCCGGCCCGAAGTCACCTGCCGCCGCGGAGGAGCAAGCGCGACCGGAGACCCCGATGGGAGGCGGGCACGATGCCCCGACAGCGGCGCGGTGAGCGGCACCGGCAGCGCGCCCCCTCGGAGCCGGGAAGCCCCTCCAGGGAGAGCCCCGACAGTGAGCAGCGGCTGTGCGGCGGGGGCGGCCGGGCAAGGGCGACCAGGCGCCCGCGGCGCGGGGCTGGGCGGCCGGGGCAGGGCGGGGGCGTCCCGGTCCCGCGGGGCTGTTGGGCCGAGTCCGTGGAGCCCGGGCCGGTCCACATGGATGGGCAGCCGTGGCCTGGGGGGGGGGGCGCGGGGCCGTTCCCAGCCCTGCCGGAGAGGCCCCTGGGGGCAAAGCGGGACGTTCTGCCCCGGAGTGAGCCCCGTCCCCCACCTTGGCCCGTGTGGCAGGAGGTGCCTCTGGGGGACCTGCCCATCATGCCAGGTGGGTTGTCTGCTGGCCATGAGGTGGGCAAGAGGGCCCTCTGACCATGTGCAGAGCGCCTTCCCTTCCCCACTGTAGCCAGAGTTTATGAGCTCTGTCGCAAGCCTTAGCAAACCTCTTAAAACCGAAGGACTGTCACTTCGGCTCCCGGACTTTCCCCCTGGAGGTTATTCTCTTTGATCCGCACAACAACCCAGCAAAGTAGGTGAGGCCGAGAGACGGCAAGCGGCCCAAGGAATCACGTGGCAATGAGCAGTGAGGCCCCGGACCAGGGTCACGGGCACGTCTCTCCGCGCGCTTCTCTGAGCAGCCGGCTCAGGGGAACCAGCCCAGCTTAGCTCAGGCGGTGCTTTGGGCACCTGGATGTCGCCCCGCCTGGGCCAGCTTTCGCTGCTGAATGTTGGCTCTGTGGCGCCTGGGCTTGGAGCGCTGGCCCCCGGCCCACTGGCGCCCCCCCCCGATCCACAACGCAGGAGCAGGGCTTGCCGTTCGCCTCAGCAGCCCCTGCACAGCCTGAGGCCGCCTTTCCCAGCTCGCTCCCTCAGATGTTCTGGCCAGCCGCTCTGGCGTTCCTGGCCACTGGCCACACCGGCAGGGGCAGATGGGACCCGACACCCCGAACTTCTGGTGGGCAGGCTGGGGAAGGCTGTGGCGGGGCAGTCCAGCGTCTCCGGCCAAAGGAGATTCTAGAACGGAGACCCGGCTCTGGTTAAGCCCTCTACAGATGCTGCTCGAGAGCACCCCTGGGGAACGGCGGGCCAGCCGTGGTGGTCTCAGAGCAAAGGGCCCCCCGAAGCCTCTCCGTTAGGGCCAAAGCAAGTCTCACAGAACAGGGAGCTGTGAATTCAGCAGGACCCTCCTCGAGGGAGCACGCGGAGGGAGAAGAGGAGCGAGAGGCTATTCCAGGGCAGAGAAGCGCCCCTGCAGCTGGCCGCTTGTGAGATGGAGTGGAGGAGACGCGAATTAGGTTAAGGCAGTGGCAGGTGCGCGGGAGGGCTCAGGTTGCAGGAGGCTCCTGGCCACGGCTCTTCCCCGCCGAGGACACGCAAGGCAGCCGTGATGCAGGCCCTCCTCCAAACAGGCCTTCCCAAGGCAGGTGTGCTGGACAACAACCCCCAACAGCCCCGGCTGGCAAGGGGGTACGGGAGCTGTAGTGCGACCCATCTGGGGGTGCAGCAGAAAGCCAGTTAAGGCAGAGAGAAGGCGCAGGGTCTTCCTGAGAGGGATGCAGTGCGGTGCCCACCCTTCCGGTTTGGGCCCGTGACCCCGAGCCAGGCCACAGAGGCCACCCGCCGGCCAGCATCCACAGCTCCGGAACATGTGTGTCCGTCTCAGTGGGCTCATGCAGCAGGACGTCCAGGTGGCCGTGCCCAGCATGCGTCCGGCGCACCCACCTCGACCTTGCCGGTCCTTAGCGGCACCCAGTCCTGCTGACATGGCTGTCGTAGGAGGGGTCCTGCCCCCCCCGACCTTCCTCCTACCCTGGGAAAAGCAGGCAGGCAGCTGAGGGTGCCTGGGTTGGGGCTAGGGCCAAAGAGTTCGGCCCCATGGCACGGGGCTTCCATGGGTCTGGCTTCTAGTGGCACAGCACCCCTGGAGGGGCGTCTGCACCCCGACATCGCCTCGCCTTCAAGCGGAGTTTCTCTGCAGCTCGGCGGGGCAGCGGGTGAAGGTTCCAGCATGCAGATAACGAAAGTGCCCCCCCCAGCAGCTACTCCAGCTGTATTTATTATTGCACCGGCCCTCGGCATGTCTGACAGAATTCTAACAATAAAGAAGAACTAACAGAGTTTAAAACTGTAATGGAATCAGCAGAAATGCAATTTTAGAGCCAGAGAGCACCTGGCACCAGCAGCCGCGGCATAAATTACCGATCTGGCTGAAACTACCTCCTTGCCGCACCCCGCCCAGCCCGGCGCTTGCGGGAGCAGCAGCTCACCTTCCACGAGCTCCTGGGAGGCACTGGGTGCTCCGGTCGGCCGGCAGAGCTTCCCAGAAGGCCCTGCTGTCAGGAAGGCCCTGCCGGCTGACTCCCGAGGAGGGCCCGGCCCAGGAGGCCAGTGGAGGCGGCTGCGGTGCAGGCACCACGTGCTCCCGAGACCAGCCGGTGGCCTCCCCCCTGTAGAGGCAGGAAGCCGCTGCGATGCTCTCGGAAAGGAACGGAAAGGGCAGGGTGTGTGGCGCGCCCTTCCAGGTGCGCGATGCGCCCGATGGTTTTCATAGAAACATAGAAACTGAGCGAGTCAGAAGGGGCCTCCCGGGCCATCTAGTCTGACCTCCGGCACCAGCCGGCTCCGCTCACGACATGCCCACCATGCGCATGTCCAGCCTATTTCTCCCTGGAAAAGGACAGCTCCCGCCTGGCAGCAGCCGTACCTTTAGACAAACCTCGCAGGTGCCCACGTGCCCATGGCTGCGGCTTCTGAGCCCCGGGGTGGTGCAGCCCAAGCAGGGGAGCCGGAGGGCCCTGGAAACGGAAAGGGCCGGGCAGCCCGCCTGGGGCCGGGTAGCAGAGACGGCTGTGTGAGGCTCACAGGGGGCCTGTCCTCTGTCCTGCTGGAGGAGCTGAAGAGGCTCTCGGAGGTGGAGCAGGGACCCAGGTGCTCGGCCGTGGGGGGTGTCAGCGTTCACCCCTCGACTGGAGGGGCTCCGCAGCCGGGGGGCGCCTCACGCTGGCCCACGCCGGTGCGGACGCTGGGCTTGGTCCTGTGCGCTGGAGGCGTGGGAAGCTGGGTCAAGGCTGGGCCTGCAGGCCGCCCCAGGTCTGGAGTGGGGGCCGGTTCTAGTGGCAGATCCTGCAGGATCCAGACGGCTTCCAGATGCCTGGGGTTTTCCCAAAGATTTACCCACACTTCTGCCAAAGCCCTAACTGCCTCCGGGAATCAGGAGATGACTCTGGCGGTGGATGTGACTGATCCTACATTCTCAGCCAGGCTGTTGGGTTAGCTCAGTTCCTCGGTATTCAAGGAGTGGATGATGAAACGGCCGGGGAAGCAGCTCCAAGGGAACACGAGTGAACACGGGCGAGGGCCACGCGGTGCTGCGGGACGCGGGGAAGTGCCTTTGCTTGCCGCCGCTGTGTCGGCATCGTGTCAGCCCGAGCCGGTGCGCTGGCTGGTTCGAGGCCCGCTTCGCGCCAGTTCAGCGGGGTGCGATGGGGCACTCAGCAGCCCTGCTCCGATCCGTTCGCACCACGCTTGTGGGCAAAAATGCTCAGTCTCTTTTGAAATGGCCGCCGGTTGATAGTTCAGCAGGACGGGAGGTGGATGTGGCCGGAGCACCCCTCCAGCCCCGTTAAGGGCCGCCTGGACATGCTGCTTGGAGGGCGGAGGGCTGCTCCGGAAGAGGCCGTGGTGGATCCACTCCAGACAGGTTATCCAGCGTATCAGTCTTAGGCAAGGCCCCACGGCGGCGGCTGGTGCTTCAGCTCCTTGGAGGGGACGGATTCCTATTCCAGCTCATTCCCATCAGACTCTGCAGTCAACGTAGGCAGGGAAATGGATCAGCTTCCATGATGCTGGTGAGGTGGCGAAGAGCGCAGGACGGGGACTCAGGTGGTCCAGGTTCTAGGCCCGCTCAGCCATGGAGCCAGTGGGTGACTTTGGGCCAGTCACAGGGGCTCAGCCCTGCCTACCTCACAGGGCTGTTGCTGTGGGGATGAGGAAGAGGAGAATGATGGAAGCCACTTCGAGTTCCTTGGGAGGAAAAAAGGAGGGATAGAAGTGAAATAAATAATGCTTGACAGGTTCCCCAGGTTGGGGTTTACAGGCATGGAGACCTGACAGTCCAGGACTGGAAGGAGGTTGGGGGCGGGGGAGCTTTGGTTCCCTCCATGGCCACCGTCCTTTGGGTCGTCTCGCAGTTCCACCTTGTCTCTCCTGCTCTTTAACATGAATTTCTCCCCCTCTTCCGTCATATGACGACCCAAAGGGGCCACCCCATGAAGCGGATGGGTGGGAGGTCGAGACAGATAAAAGGAAGCCCTTCTTAGGCTGGCATTTATCCAAAACTGCTGGGTGAAGCTGCTCAAGGTCGCACCACACGTTCCCACAGGGCTGGTGCCATGCCGGTGTCCTTCCTGGTTCTGCCTTCCAGTTCCAGAGGAGGACTGGGAGCCCTGAAGTGTCTGGGGGCCACTTGGGTGGTGGAAACTTACTCCAGAGAAGAGAGGGGGCTGTGGGTGGCGACATCCACTGGTTTGTGCGGAGGTGCGCTGACTCGGGGCATGGTCACCCTGCTCCCAAGGAGCCAGGGGAACGGTTTGGGGGCTCTCCTGGTCCCACGGTGGTGCAGGAGGCTTCGATGTGCATGCATGCTTTTCATCCGCTCTGGTTGCTTTGCGGCTGCGGCTCTTTGCACAGCGTCAAGCGCGTCTCGGGAACACGAGCCCTGCTTGCGTCCAGGCTGGCCTGCAGTGGCGCGTCTCAGGCGGGGCTGCCATCAAGGCAGTCCGGGGAATGCGACGGGTGGGCGCCCAGGCCGCCTGGAGCCCCTACATTGCAAGGCAGGTCATTCTCGGCCTGCTGCTATTGGCCTCGAAAGCTTGAACCGTTTCAGCTGAGCTTATCCGAAGAATCGCCTGTACTCACGCCGGCCTGCCCAAACGTTCACACTGACACCTGCTCTCTGCTCCCCACGTGAGAGCTGTGAGGTCGGGAATTAACAGAGACTTCTGCGTTTTCTGTGGTGGCCCCAGGAATGGCCTTCCCTACGAAGCAAAAGTACCCCCCCCCCTTTGGCAGCTCTTTAAAGACTATTTTTTCCAGTTGTCATCTGCTCACTTTTAGTGAACTGACTGATCCCTCTCATGCTGTAATAGTTTTCCAAAATATAGTTTTCCGAGCTGAGCACCAGTCCCCAGCACCCTCGTGAGAGAGCTTGGCTGTGCGGCCAGAAAAGCCTCTCGTTGCCCGGCCCTAGGAAAGGGGCTCTCAGGCCGTGCAGGACAACCCTTGGCTGCAGGCCCCACAGCACCCTCAAAAGCCCCACCGCACGTGGGGGGTGCTTTGGAGAAGCCCACCCCTGCACGTGGCTATGGGCAGGATGCCACCCGCCTCCGCTCCCCTTCTCGCCTTAGCCAGAGCTGTGAAAAGACACACCTTAAGCAGGCAAAATGTCCCAATCTCTACCCATTAATGTATTTAAGCAAAATCAACGAGTCAGCTGACAGATGGTCAACAAAAACCCCTTTACTGGTCTTTTAATTGATTCATCTTGAATCGACTCACACATCTGTCTGTTGTATAATTAAGGAAGTAAAGCATGGGGCAACTTGCAATTTAATGCCACCCCGCTGAGAAGGAAGGGCTGCCTTTGTCTTCCTCCTTCTGACTAGAACCAAAATTACCTCCAGAAAAACGAGCCACGAAACAGCAACCGAACCCAGCAACCCCACCAGCGCGGCAACGCTCAGCGGATGCGTTGATTAATCTGCCAAGTAAACCATTAACATTAGCCAACCAATTAATCAACACGCTGAAAACAAGGGAAGCCGGCCACCCGGCCGCCCTTCGCAAAAGCAGCCGGGTTGTTTCAGGCGGTGGCGTTAGGGGAAAAGGGCAGAAGCCCCAGACGTTGCAAACGTTGGAGGAGAGACCGACTGTGCTAAAGGGGTGGAGAGTCAGAAACCGGACCAGCTCTTCTGCCTGGAGGTGATGGCACATCACCTGGAGTCCCCATCTCTGGCAGGTGGGGCTTCCCCCTCTGAAACAGGAGGCTGGCACATGCCCAGAGGCACCGTTTCCTTCCTCATTGCTTTGCAATCCAGTGTGGATGGGGCTGGAAAGCGGCTGGCTGGGGTTGCAGCCAGGCTGGGCCGGTTCTCCCCTCGCACTGCGCGGGACGGAGGCGGCGGTGGGGCAGGCCCGGCGGCTTGGCCACTGCTCAGGTCTGGGCTTGTGCCACAGCCTAGACGTGGTTATTTACTGAGGCCTCGGATGAGCTGGGCAGGGGCTTTGCCAGACGCTCCCAAACACGCCCGCGGAGGAAAAGCCCTGACACAAGGCGCGAGCGAGCGGGAACGCGGGCGGCCACGGATTTGCACGGCTTCAAGCGGCGGCCCAGGCAGCCGGCCCTGCCTCCGGAGGGAGGCGAGGCTGCGATGCACAGATGCCGCAGGTCTCTCCTCACCCTCCTCGCTTGCTGGAGAGAGTTTTGCTGAGTGCGACAACCCACCAAGCAAGCGGCTCACCGTTTCGACTCACAAATGTCGGTCCACAGTAATTAACCAACTAAGCGTCTTAGTTTAATAATCTACCTGGAAAACTAATGAGGGCTGGACACCCCTGCCCTGCTCTTAGCGCACGGGTGGCCTTCCCATCTTTGCACCTAGCTTTGCCCGCCAGCAGGACCCCAAAGAGTTGCTTGCTGGGCAGAAAACAACCGGAGGTGCCAGCAAGTGCCCACCTGTTGGACTCCTGCCTGCTGTGGCGGCCCGGGGGCCCTGTGCCCCCCAGAGTCCTGCAGAAAGTTCTGGCTCCTGCAACACAGTCCGGGTCCGGAGAGCAGCTGGCTGACAAAGCCAGTGTCCAGCCGGAGCACGTTTCGGGTATAAATAGTCCTGCGGCGGGATGATCGAATTGGGGCCCGAGCACAGGCTGTTACGGGGAGGCGCAGCGGCTGGTGCAGTGGGGGGGGAAGCACCCACGGAGCCCCCCAGCCGTGTGCCGCCGGCCGTCCCGGCCTCCTTGCTCCAGGCAGGCTGCGGCTGGAGGGGCAGCGTGCTCCCTGCTCTACACCGTCCCACCAGCTCGAGGGCCGGGAGGATTTCAGGCTCGGCCTCTGCTGAGCCGCTGCCCCAAGCCACCCGCAGGAGGCTGCGAGGGACCAGGAGGCGCCCCCTCACCGCCGTGGCGCTTGGGCTGTGTTGGCGGTTTTCCTTTCCACGAAAACCCCGAGTGGGGCCAAGGGGCTGCACAGAGAGCAAACAGGGAGGGGAGAGGAGGGGAGGGGAGGGGAAAAGGCTCCGCTGGAAATGCCAGGCCGGCTGGCAGTGCTCCAGGGGCGTGCTGGGCACACGCTGGCCCTCGACCTGAATGACCGTGCAGAAGGGAGAAGTCTGGCCAGTGCCGCTTCTCCTCCCTTGGTTGCCAGAAAGTGATGCTGGAGTCCAGCTCTTGGACTGTACCATGTCTCCAAGAACGCGCCCGCCCGCCCGCCCTCCCTCCCTCCCTCCTTCCTGGCTGTGCGTACTCTGTGGAGCAGGAATGGCACTCTGGGCATGTGCAAAGAGCTGCCCTCCGCGGCCTTCTCTGCCTCTTTGAGGACCGAGGCCGGGCAGGACCCAACTCGCACTTGCCCCTGTGGATTGAAGGCTGTGGGGAGTTGGAGGGAGGGAGCTGGAGGGAGGGGCAGGCCGGGATATTTCTGGGGCCGGCCCCTCTCCCTCCAGGCGGGGGTGGGGGGGACAAGTGCCAGCTGCTGGCTGGTGGTCCAGTCCGCGGGAAGGCAGATGGGCAGCGTGGCCCAGGCTGGCTTAATCGCATTTGGGCCAGGGACCGTGCAAGAGGAAGCTGGCCTGCCCAAGACGGTGCAGAGCGAGTCGTCCGCGGCAGCTTGGCCCCGTTCACCCTCCCCGCCCTCCCCTTGGCGCTGGAGGATGCACCTGCCCTCGAGCTCTGGGGGGGTGCCCTTGGGGGAGGTAGGAGGCTGCTGGGCTCGGGAGCCCCCCCATTCCGACACAAACGCCAGAGCAGGAGAATGGCCCCGGCACGGGCCTCCCCCGACCGATGCCCAGGGCGCCTACCGGGACCAGGCTGGGCCAGGTTCAGGAGGTGGCCCCCCACGCCCGCGGGAGCTTTGGCGGCACGCAGGAGAGCCGGCGCCTTCCGGCAGCTCGGGCTCCGGCTGGCTCCTCCGCTGACGGGCAGGCTTCTCCAGCGCCACACTCCGTCTCAGCAAAGGCCCTCGGGGGGCCCTCGGCGCCCCCTGACTACGCAGAGCCACGCGTCTGCGAGCCGGTCCAGCACTCGGAGAAGCTCGGCGCTCGGGTAGGCTGCTTGGCTGGCTGCTCGGTGGGGCAAGTTTCTAGCCCCTGCGGCTGACAGGGCGGCCGGCGGGACGGCCCTGGCACTGGGCGTCCGCAGCCACGCTGCGCTCGCTCGGCCTGGTTACACAGTAACAACCCGCTTCCTTCTGCTGGAGCCGCGTGCCCCCCACGCCCCACCGGGACAATCATTAACGCGCCCGGCACAGGTGGGGGGGCCCTCGTGCTCTGCTGCGCCGGCGCGGCTGCTGGGGGGCGGCCGAGGCTCCGCGGGGCACCCCTTCCCGGGCCTTCGCAGGGCTGCCCCGGCCTCAGTTCGCCTCCCACCTCAACTGTGGGGGGCGCCCGGGGCCCTCTGCAGCTGCCGGGTCGGGTCAGGCCTCTCATGCCTGGCCGGACCCGATTCAGGCTGCGCTCCGGCGAGCCCGAGGAGGCGGCCAGCGCCCCCAGCGCTGCCTCCGCCTTCGCGTGTTGCTGCCCAGGCTGGCCGCCCTGGAAGGCCCGGCGTCCCCGGTTCGAGGCCCCCTCCGCGAGCCCAGGGAGGAGGGAGCGCCAGCCGCAGTCCCTGGGCGGCTGGGGGAGGCCCTGCCCCAAGCCACCCTCCCACGAGGGCAAAGCGGGCCCGGGCCGGCCTCTGCCTGGCTGCCCCACTGGGCGCCGACACAGCCGGAGGCCTCCCAGGAGACCCAGGGGGGAAGAGAGGCTCTCGGTGGCCACTAGCCAGATGGCTCCAGGCCGCCCGCAGGGCCAGAGGCGGCAGGGTCGTGGCACCCCCTCCTCCGCACGGCGACCCACAGGCTTCGGCTGGCCCTGCTGCAGTGGGGATGCTACGCCTGGCCTGCCGGCGGGGCTTTGGCCTGATGCCACTAAGGGCTGCAACTCACCCCCTTCGGCAGACGGAGCCAAAGCGTCTCTCTCCCTCTGCATTTCACGTACTGGGCAACCCGCAGCGCAGCCTCCTGCTCCTGGGGCCCTATCGAATTTCGCTCTGCAATTACCTCCCGTTCCTTGCCGGGCCTTCTCTTCTCTTCCCCACAAATCGCAGCGTAATGCAGGCCGGCAGTGCTTAAAACTTGCCTCCCTCCCTCCGTGGGGTGGGGGAGAAGCAGCCGAGGGGCAGCTGGCCGCTCTGCCCCATGCATGCGGCGCCGCCCGGCTGCGCCTGCTCCCCCGGAAGCGCCCCTCACAGGGGCCCAGGGGCGGCCATGGCCGGGGCAGCACCCAGACTGGCGTGTTTACAGTGTAGACACTGCCTGTTGTTATTGATTTCAAAATGATGGGAAGCCACACACAAGCGCGCACCCCTCCCCCCTCATTCTCCCGCCACCGCTTAACCTCCAAGCTCTTCCCGAGGTGCTGCGCATGGGGGGCGAGCCGGGCGGCACCTGCGGGGGGTGGGATCCCCCCTCCGAGTGGCATCGTCGCCTCCTCTTTCGGGCTCGCTAGTTGCTCTGCCTCGGTGCTTTTGCAGGTACCGGAGTGGAATGGGCCGCGTCCCGGTGAGCTGGGACGCAGGCGGTTACGGTGCCCCCCCACCCCGACCTGGCCACCAGTTCCCCACTGGAGTCTCGCTGGCAGGAAGGCTTGGCTGGCGGAGGGCCGCGAGGAGGAGGCGGGTCCCAAGCCCAGGGCGTATCTATCGCCCGCACTTGGCCGGCTTTTCATGCAAGGTAGACGGAGCGTGGCCGCCCCTGCCAGCACCCTGGGTGGGGCTGCGGGAGCCCCGCTGCGCCAGCAGCAGCCGGTGTCGGCCTTGTTCGTTGCCCTTTAGAGCTTGGCAGGAGAGATCCGGGGAATCGTGTCGGGGGGACGGGGGTCCCTGGGTGACCTTCAGCTCCAGCCAGAGGGATTAAGCACCCAGAAAGGTCAGCATCAATTTTTCAGCAGCCCTTTGTACAGAAATTCAACACGCCGCACTTTGAGAAGGGAGTTAATTACAGAATTAACGCTTGCGGCGGCAGACTGGTGGTCAGTCCTGAGGCGGAGCTTCCGTGCACTTGGCCTCGGGGGGGGGGTGCATTCTGTGCATGCTCAGAAGGCTACAAGGAAGAGCGCCTTGAAGGCGGCTTGGAAACGACTGGCTCGGAATGAGGCCGCCAGGTCCGATTAGTGCCGGCACGCCAGGTCAAATTGCACCCGGCTTTGCCTGCTTCGCCGCCGTGCTTTCAGGCTCAGTTCCAAGCCTTCGCTTTGACATTTAAAGCCCCAAACTGCCAGCGGCTTCCAGCATCCTGCTGCTGCCCCGTATTTGCCGCCCTGCGCCAGGGGCCACCGCCCCAGCTTTTGGGGGCCTTTCAGGGACCAGGTGTGCACAGCCTGAGAGCGCCCAGAGAGCTGCAGCTGCATGCGGACCGCCTGCCTCTGCGCTCTCGTGACACCCGAACCCAGCGAAGGCTGCTGTCGGGCCACGCAGAACCCAGGGCCTGCTGGAGGGTTGTGGGGCGGCTTCCTCCCGCCCCCCCAGTGGCCAGGTTCAGCTGTCATCATTCACACGGTCTGGGACGGTGTCTGTTCGGTGGTCCGGCCAGTCCAAGAGAAGGGGCCAGGTGCTTCCCTCTATCTGTTCCGGCGCATCCCAGGTTCACCTTAAGTACCTGGACAGAAACCATTCTAAATATACATGTCCACCCATAAATCCCCCACTTCTCCCAGTAAAGAACTCGGTTTGCCAGGTGAAGAAACCCCGCAGTAGCACCGGTGTGGCGCACGCAGTAAAGGGCTTGCCCAAAGCCGCCTCCCTGACATGCTGCTTGAACGGCATGTGCAGGAAGTTCAAAAAACAAAAATGAGGAAGCGCTTGGCCGGCCGCTGCCTCCACGGTTCAGGTCGAACAGCTCAGAAACGCTTACTAGGTTATTTTGCTGAGTGCCTGACTCACGGGAGCGGGGGGGGGGGGGGATGTTTTCTTGTATACAAACAGGTCACCGGGCGGGGGAAGGGACAGGACACGGGGGATGGCCACCTGCACACGTCGGAAACCCTGGAAGCAGCCGCGGTCGAGAGACCAGACCCCTCGCGTGGCCACGGCCCTGCCGACACGAGGCACGCGCAGCCTATGCGTCAAGCGGCCTGCGACACCCCCGCCTGACCCGCCGGCTGCCTGCCCCAGCTCACCTGCCCGGCTGGGCATCCGCCTCCTCCCGAGCGCAGGGCTTTGGCCGCGGCTCCCGTCCCCCCTTCGGCCTCCTCACGGGCATCCCCTCTGCTTCCCAGCCTCCTATTGACCGTCGGCGGGCACGTGGAGGCGTCTTCCGAGAACGGTCGAACGGAGGGGAGGTGTGGGGGTAGCTGGGCAGCTCACCTGGGCAAGAGTCAAGGCCGGCTTTGCTGCCCGGCGTGGGCTGCTCTGGGCCACTCCTCTCGACGCCGGGGGCCGCTGGCCGGAGGAAGGCAGATGCCACCAAGGGCAGATGCCGCGGCTGAAGGTCCCAGGGAAACCCAGTGCAGTGCAGCGCCGGCCTCGTCTGAGAGGAGGCCTCCCGCTGCCCTCGGTGGAAGAGATGCAGTGACTGGACCGACGGCCCAACCAGCTGGTCCAGCTGGGGGACGAAGCCCCAAGCCCTGGAGGGGGCCCGCCTGGGGAAGGGCAGGGCAGCAGGCGTCACGTCAGCAAAGGGCTCCCCTGCAGCACCCCATCCTTAACCCCAACGTGTGTCTCCTCCTCTCCTCACAGGTCCAGCAGTACTCCTGAGAAAACGCCCCTGCGCCAACCGAGTTGATGAGCGTGGCTAGCGGCCAGGCGGAAGCGAGCCACTAGCCCAGACCGACGGAGACCCTGCTGCATGCCAGCTCCGGAAGCGCCCTCGGGATGGCCTGCATGGTCCTGTGGACAGACCCCTTTGGGCCCTGCGGCCTCCTGGTCTGAGCTGGGACTGCCACCCTTCGGGCTTCCTCCGCTTCCTGGGGGGAGCCACCCCGCGCCCGCCCCAAGGATGTGCAACACGACTCTCGTGGCCCTGAGCTGCCACGTGGACTCCAAGATCGACCACCTCTTCCCCCCGACGCTGTACATCATCGTCATCGTCATGGGACTCCCCACCAACTGCATGGCGCTTTGGGCCGCCTACCTGCAGATCAGGCAGAAGAACGAGCTTGGGGTCTACCTGATGAACCTCTCCGTCGCCGACCTGCTGTACATCGCCACGCTGCCCCTCTGGATCGACTACTTCCTCCACTACGACAACTGGATCCACGGGCAGGAGTCCTGCAAGGTCTTCGGCTTCATCTTCTACACCAACATCTACATCAGCATCGCCTTCCTGTGCTGCATCTCTGTGGACCGCTACCTGGCCGTGGCGCACCCGCTGCGCTTCGCCAGGTTCCGGCGGGTCAAGACGGCCGTGGCCGTCAGCGTGGTGGTGTGGGCCATCGAGATCGGGGCCAACTCGGCGCCCCTCTTCCACAACGAACTCTTCCACGACCGCTACAACCACACCTTCTGCTTCGAGAAGTACCCCATGGAGGACTGGGTGGCCTGGATGAACCTCTACCGCGTCTTCATCGGCTTCCTCTTCCCGTGGGTGCTGATGCTGTTCTCCTACCAGGGCATCCTGCGCGCCGTGCGGGGGAACATTTCCACGGAGAAGCAGGAGAAGGCCAAGATCAAGCGCCTCTCGCTCAGCCTCATCGCCATCCTCCTCTTCTGCTTCGCCCCCTACCACGTCATCCTGCTCTCCCGCAGCGCCGTCTACCTGACCAAGCCTTGTGACTGCAGCTTCGAGGAGAAGGTCTTTGTGGCCTACCACACCTCCCTGGCCTTCACCAGCTTGAACTGCGTGGCCGACCCCATCCTCTACTGCTTCGCCAACGAGGGGGCCCGGGGCGACGTGGCCAAGGCCCTCTCCACCCTGGCGCGCTTCCTCTCCAGCTCCAAGCCGCAGGAGATGGCCAGCGCCTCGCTCACGTTGGACACCCCGCTCTCCTCCAAGAGCAGCAGCTTCTGCCGGCAGCCCCTGGTGCTCCCGCTGCCCCCCTTGCAGGCCGGGGGTGGGACGAGGGACGAGGAGCTCCAGATGAGAATACTGACTTTCCACCGATGAACCCCACCCGCCGGGCGTTGGGGCTGCATCTGGCCGCAGCGGGTGGCCCCGATGCACAGTGTTGAAAATAAAGTGCTGCAACAACAGCGTCGCTGCCCCCATTTCGACGCAGGGCCCACGCTGCGGGGGGGGGGGAGAAAAGCTGTGCTGGCGTCTCTGGGGCAGCAGTCCGTCCTCAGCCCAAGGCCCCAGTGGGGCAGGCAGAAGGGCCCCCTTCCGCCCCTGTCCCCGGGGACGCGCAACCACAGGTGCCCTGCTGGCCCTGGCCCCGCAGGCAGCCAAGAGCCCCTGGGACTGGCAGCCACCCATAGCTGCTCACCCAGGCGTCTGTCCGGCCCCCCTTGGGGCTGCTCAAGGGGTGGCCGTTGGCACCCTGCGTGGCAACCGATTCCACAGTGTTTGGGGGGGAAGCTTTGCCTTGCTGGGCTTGCTCAAGTGCCTCTGCATGCGGCCCACACCAGGACCCCCGGCGCCCCCACGCCCGTCCTCTCCCTCTCGCACACCTTGCCCCACTTCCCAAGAGAGCCTGCAGGCCAGCGGCCCCAAGAACAGGCCGGCGGACCGGGCTAGCAGCGACACCCACGATACAGGAGACCCCCCCCCCAACGCCCGACAGCCCAGGGGCGAAGTGGCCGCCACGAGGCCCGCTCGACCCCCTCCGCTCCGCTCCCTCCCCTCCGTTTCCCATCTTCTCCTCGCAACAGGAAGGTGAACGCCTGGGGAGCATGGAAGCTGAATGGGCAGAGGAAGCTCCCCGGAGGCTGTGAAGGCCGACTCGCCGGCCGGGCACGGGGCCAAGCGCCAGCCCCTCTGGGCCGCGCAGGCTCGAGGAGGGGCACCTTCCTCCACACGGCCGGCCCACAGCTCCGCGCTGGCTCAGTGGGACGGCTGTGCCTCTTGGCCAGAGGCGCCAGGGCGGGGGCCCAGCTCGAGCCACCTGCTCCCAGGCCCTCGTCCTGAGGGGTGTGTGGGGGGCTCCAGTTCCTCCCTGGGGAAGGCAGACACACCGCACATGCTCAGGCACTCTGGCTGCCTCGCAGGGCCTGGCAGCCCCCACTCAAGCACGCTCAGCTCCTTGCACACTTGCAGTCGGGGCGTTTAAGGGATGGCGGAAGAGCCCCCCCGCCTTTTGCAATGACTGCTGCAGACCAAGTGTGGTCAATACGCCATGTCAGGGATTAATAAATATGGCAAGGGAACCAGAGTTCCTCCCTGGATAGATTCGCTGTGGGCGCCCAGCTGCAGCCTCCTGAGTAAGCGGGGCTCCCGGCATCACCTTCCCACGAGAACATCCCCATCCGCACAAGAGATGACACTTTTCCCGTAAGCAGTTCTTTTCCAGCAACAGGCGGGACAAACCCTCTGCCGGGCTTAACCCCACAGTCATTCGGTTGCGCGTTGCTACTGTCGAGCCACCCAAGGTGACGGCTCCTTGGCGTGGGAGAAAACAAAGCCTGCAAAAATGCCTTCACCTCTGAGATCACGCTGCACCCTTGGCAAGGGGCCGCTAATGCTGGCCTGCAGATGACTCCCATCGCAGGAATGCGAAGGCAGAGCGAGGAGCATCCGTGACGTCCCCTAATCTCGGCGCTTAACCAGAGGCAAGAGCCGCTGCGCAGAGGGCTTTTCTGGGAATAAACAGGAAAAGGCCAAAGGCGGCCAGAGCGGGAGTGGAATGTCCCGCTGGGGGAGCTGACCATGAATCCCAGCGGGCGCTGCAACCTCATTACCCCAGGAATTCCAAAAGAGCAAACATCCCACCTCAGCCCAGGTAAGGAGGAAGCCACGGCTGGCCCTGCAGCTGCCCAGAGCAATCCGGCCTTTGAAGGGCAGATTCCAGACTGGGAAGCTTTCTCTGTCCCTGTTTGTTTGTCTCTTTCCGTCGGCAAAATCCCACCCCCCTCCAGCTGCTGGGATGCTTGTGGGATCACCAAGGCCACTGAGGGACAGTTTGCTGGGAATGCTGGGCCCTTTGACTCCCCTCTCGGCTTGGGTTCCAGGCTCCCTTTTCCAAGCCTTCCAAGACAAAGCCTGTGCTGCCCATTGCTTAATACAGAGCACTACCAATCCCCAGAGTCCCTGAAGTCTGGGGCTAGCTCAGGCCAAGCAGACAGTGCCTGGAAGCCCCGGAAGAGCCCTGGCTTGGGTTCGATCTCCTGCGGAAGCTGCTACTTTGCTCCATTCCTCACATCTTCCCCTCTGCCAACCCCACCTGGTTTTTCTGGAAAAGGTGAGTCAAAGCTAGCCTCCGGGAAGAAAAGTCTTTCCATTCTCACTTACACCCAGTTTCCTTCTGCAGCTCCCACTAACTGCTTTTCGTATTTCTGTTCACACGGTCTGCATGACCCTACGGGAAGGAGAGAGCCACAGGGCCGGTCTCGTAGCCAGACAAAACACAGCGAACTACTGAGGGCAGTGGGGGGCAGGGGCAAGCTAGGAACATCTCTGCTTTTTAAGAGAAATCTTGTACTTCCTCAATGGTCTCCTCAAAATATATAAAATCCAGAACTTACTCTTACCTCACTAACACGTCCTTACCACATTAACACTGTGCTGTTTTTCAAAATACTTTAGGTGGCAGCCAAAAGCTTAGAGGCATACGCAAAACAATCAAATCTATCAGGGGAGCTTTGTATCAATAGACGTTTCCCACAATGATTGGCCCACGGAAAGTGAGCAAATGAAATTAACTTAATGCACTACAATTAGACGGTGCAAAAGATGACACATATGGGGAAGGGAAGAACGTATGGAAATATGATGAAGAATGATTCACATGTTTGCTATTTTTTTCCAAGATCTAAGTGATGCAATATGATATTCATGCAGGCCAGATGTCAAAATATTTAGAAGCAAGATTACGAATGTTCTGGTTTGGCAAGGGGACGCGTTGTGCACGACTGGCCCACATGGTGCTGCTTTACGGGAGCTGCTGCCTTCACCGTCCCCGAGGGAAGCCCGGCCCTTGCAGGAGCGTCCGCCGAGCTGCGGCGGCGGCGGCGGCGGCGGAAGGAGGGCGCTCGCCCGGCCAGGCCCCCTCGCAGCACCGGGCGGGAGGCTCCCCGCGGGTGGCCGGGCGGCGAGCAAGGCCTCGCCCGGGCGGCGGGCGCAAAGAGGGGGCGGGGGGCTGCTCACGCTCCGGCGGCCCCTCCCGGGCCCCCGCCCCGCCCCGCCCCCCCTCCCCTCCCGGGCCCCCTTGCCCGAGCCGGGGCTGCAGGCAGGCCCTCCCCTGCGCGCCGTGGGCACGGGCCCCGTCCAGCCGGAAGAGCTGCCCCGCCGAAGCCCTTCGCGCGCAGGCCGCTGCTCGGCCGGTGCAGCGCACTCGCGCGGGCGCCTCCCTCGCAGGCAACGCTCCCCCGGGCGGGGCGGGGCGGGGCGGGGGGGCGGAGCTGCCGGGCCCGCGACGCCGCCCTCGCCCGGCGCCCCCTCCCGGCAGGCGGCGCCACTGCAGGCGGCGCCCCAGGAGCCCCGCCGCTCTCCCCGGGCACTTCCGGCACTCGCACCGCCCAGCGGCCGCTCTTTCCTGTCCCATCTCTATGATGAGCGGCCTCAGCGACGGGCGAGGGGGCGGGCCGCCCGGAAACGGCCCTCGACGCGGCGGTTCGCGGGACGTGCCGCCTCGCGCGAGCGCCGCTGCTCTGAAACCCTCTCGGTTTCCCCTGAACACAGTCGAGCAAAAGCGAAGCGACTCTACGTACTTTCGACGTAGGCGCGGGACGTGCGCCTGAGAGGCCCTCGTTTGCATATTCATGAGGCGGCGGCGCGCGAGCGAGTGACGTCAGGGGCCGGCGCAGGGCCGGCGTCGGCAGGGCCGCTCGCGCGGGGGCCCATGGGAGCGCGAGGATGGTGGCCGGCGCCTTTCCGATCGCCAAGCTGCTCTACCTGGGCGTGCGGCAGCTCTCGAAGCCCCTGGCCACGCGCATCAAGGACGGGGCGCGCGCCAGCCCCTTCTTCCGCCAGTACATCTGCGGGCCCCCCGCCCAGCGTGAGTAAGGCGCGCGCGGGGAGGGGCCCGCGGGCCCGCGGGAAAGCCAATGGAAGCGCCGGCGGGACGGGCGCGAGGAGCGCGGCGGCCAATAGGGCGGCGAGGGGGAGGAGGCGGGCCCCGCGGCGGCTCGGCCAATGGGAAGGCGCGCGGCCGGCCGGAGAGGTGACATTGCCCGGTCTCCGCCCCGCCCCTCCGCGGCGCACGTGGCTGAGCCCCCCGGGCGGGGGACTACAGCTCCCAGTATCCCCAGCCAGGCCTTGTGGCCCTGCCTTCTCGCCCGCCTCTCATGGTGGCGCCTGGGGGCCCAGCGGGGGCGATCGCAAACCCCCGGAGGCGTTTCCGCAGAAGCGGAGCTTGCCAGTTACGGCCTCGGGAGAAGCCCGGGCCCAGGGCCAGCCCGCAGCGCGCCCGGCCGCCCCGCTTCCAGAGGCGAGGCTCCAGCCTTGCGGGAGGAGAGCGGGGAACGCCCCGCGCAGGGGCAAGTAGGGCTGGAGGGCCAGCTGCCCCCCCACGCCGCGCGAGGCCTGCTGGCGGCACCGCTAACCCCACTGGGACCGGGTGGCGCAACCTGGTGCACGTGGCCTCGGGCGAGGCGGCGCCCAGCTGCTTCCGGGGGGGGCTGGCCCCGGGGCGCCGCGTGGGGGGCCTTCCGCAGGCGTCTCAACCTCTCTTCCTTTCCTCCTCCAGTGTACCACTGGGTGGAGATGCGGGCCAAGATGCGCATCATGGGCTTCCGTGGCGCCGCCATCAAGCCGCTGAATGAGGATGTGGCGGCAGAGCTGGGCGCGGAACTGCTGGGCGAGGCCATCGTCTTTGGGGTGGGGGGGCTGTGCATCTTTTTGGAGTACTCCCGCCAGTCCACCAACAGCAAGAAGAAAGAGGACGAACTGAACAGCACCCTCCTCGGCCTGCAGGAGCAGGTGGCAGAGCTGACCTTGACTGTGGAGACACTCGATGCGCAGCTGCGCGAGATGCACCGGGTCCTCGTGGAGGTCTCGGCTTCCCCCAAGAAGTAGCCCGGCTCTGGGGGGGAGAGGTGCAGCTGCCTGGAACGGCCCTCTGCTGAGAGCCCCCTTGCCGGATGTGCTATGGCAAGGTGAGCCACAGGGACCCGGTGCTGTGCGGCGGGATTTGGAGCGCAGAGTCCTGAGCTGCGCCTCACCCCTTGGCTGCTGAATTTCCTTGCAGGGCTTCTCCTAGAATGTAAATATTGAATCCATTAAAAGAAAAGCGCAAGCTCCTTTCCTGTGGTGTTCCTGGGGAAAGGTGTCGTGCCCACGGGCGTGTGCTGGCATTGTGAGGTGGTGGTGTTGCGGGCGAGAGTGCCCCAGCTGCGGGACTGGGCTGGGCTGTGGAGGGCGGAGCAGGCCTCCTCTGGCCTTCTTGCTCTCGCAGACGAGGGCTTCCCAGATTTGGGGGGTGGGAAGATAAAATGGATATTTTCAGCCAGTTTGGAAATGCTGTGTGTCCAGGGATTATGAGCAGCGGATTGGGGACTGCCTGGTTCTGCCCTCTGGTCAGGCAACACAAACTGGACGGCCTTGGGGGTTCCTGGTGGGTCCAAGATGCACTGCTTGCCCATCACGCTTCGAGGACGCAGCCCTGGCTCTCACTGCATGTTTGTGTGAGTGTGGAGGGCCAATACGCTGAGCTGTGGGAGGGCTGGCAACTTTCCCAGGCCAGATGCTCTGCAGACAGTTTGCACTGCAGTGCCAGTCATTCCTAGCTTGTTTGTTGATGCTCTAGAGAAGGGGGGGGGGGGCGTAGATCGTGAGACTATTTATAGATCTGCAAGGGGGTTCTGGCTTTGTGGCTTAACAATGCAGCGATCTTCTCCCCCATCTTAGGCTCCAAAATGATGATGGCCAGGTACTCAAGGAGGGCTTTTTCAAGATCACCCTCTTTTCTGTGGACCTTTACCCCTATATTAGGGTAAGGGGTGTGTGCCAGGGTAGGGTTAGGGTTAGGGTTGGGAAATCGTGTCCTGACAGGATTTTGATGGTTGGAACGTGTTTCGAAGGGGCAGAAATGTTGAGCTGTGCAGAAAAAGCTACTCAAGGATGGCGATTTCAAAAGCTCCCTCTTTTCAATGGAACTTTACCCCTATATTAGGGTTAGGTGTGTGCACCAGGGTAGGGTTAGGTCACTGGTGGCGCACCTATGGCACGCATGCCACAGCAGGCATGCGGAGTCCTCTCCATCAGCAGGCAAGCCAAATCGCCCCAGCAGCCAGGCATCGGATAACAGCACACATAGGGGCCATGCGCATGCTCAGAAAGGAGTTATGGCTCCAGATGACATCACGAGCGACGACTCATTAGCTGCAACTTGTCCGAACATCACATGGCCTGTCAGTGCACTGCCAAAGATATATATATATATTTGCTTGGACTGGCTGCGAGTTTTTTCTAAACGAAAACCTGTTTCCAGGTTTTATTGCAGTGTTGGCACCTTGCGGCAAATAAGTGGGCTTTGGGTTGCAGTTTGGGCGCCCTGCCTCTGAAAGGTTCCCCATCTGGTCTAGGGCCTCTCCAGGGGTACTGAAAATCCCCAGTTCTTTAAGGTGAGCTCTGCTCTGCCCCCTGGTTTCATTGCAGCGGCTTGTTTAGCCCTGCTGTGAAGCCCCTTGTCTGGTTCCCAGGCCCACACATTCCTGGTTTGTAAGTAGCACCCCTAAGCAAGCCTTGCCCGCTACAGTCCCTTTAAAAGGAGGAGTCGCATACATTATCCGAATTGCCCAGCACTCGGCGTTCCATAGCCCCTGGTGCTGTTCCGACCAGCTACTTAAATTATTAACTTATTTGAAAGCGCTTTTATTGAGCGCTGCTTCCTCGCTGGAAGGCAGGGCACCCACTGGGCCAGACACGGCGCTGGCAGGATTGCTGGCGGTGGACCGGCTGTTGCATGCGGGAGGGGGATGAAGCGCCGAAGGCCCCGGCCTGGACTGGAGGGAGCTTCATCTCTCAGAGGGGCCCCTTAATCCCCATTTTCAGTCAGGATTAGCCAGGTAAAGGGAGCGCGCTGTGCAAGGGAACCGATTCTGAGCCGAGCCCCATTGAATTCTGAAGCAGGGACCGGGAGCCTTGAACCCATGGCCGAGCAGGCAGGCTGCCAGCATTCCCTCTGGGCTGTGGTTGCGTGCCGGGAGGCGCAGGGTCCCTGGTGGCCCGGAGGAAGGGAGGCGAAAGCCAGGCGGGCAAATGCCTGTAAGGGAGAAGGCTCAGCTGCTCCCCACAAGCTTCTCTGCTGAAGGCCCCCTGGGGCTCCCTGCTTCCCCCTCGTGGAGCTGAAGCCCCCGCAGAAGCGCCTGCGAAGGACGTCAGGGCCTCGGAGTCCGGCGTTTTCCCAAAGTCATGCGCTCGGCCAGCCCCGGCTCCTCCTCGCACTGGGGGGCCAACAGCAGGAGCAGCAGAGCCCCCGCCCCGTCATCCTGGCGTCAGGCCTTCTGAAGGCCGTTGCCCTGGGGGGTCCCTGCAGCACTTGCGGGGGATGCCAGGCAGTTGGGGGGCTCCCAATGTCAAGCTGAGCACTGGCGGCATGTCCCGGTGAGAGCGCTGGACCAGGACTTGGGGGCGCCCCGTTCCTGTCCGTGCCACTTCCCAGCCTACCCTACCTTGCAGGGTTGTTGCGAGGACCAAAGGGAGAGGGGTGCCTTGTCAGAGGAAATCTGAGCAAGGGACTCCCCCGGGCCCTCCGCACCACCTCATGGGAATTGCAGTCCTGTAGCTATTTGGGCCCCAAGTCGCCCACCCCGGGGCCATGTGGGATGCGGCAGGAGCCTCTGAAGGAGCAGCAGGGGGTCTGGAATGGTGCGAGCCAGCAGGGATGCTCCCACTTCTGGACGCCCATTTTCCCCACCTGCAGCCCTTCCCTCCCTGCATCCAGCCCCATGTTTCCTCTGCGCTCTTCCCTCCTCACGCCCAAGGATGGCTTTGTGCTGCCGGGCCGTGGGCCAAAAGCAGCAAGGGGGCGCCCCTCCGCTGCCCCACTCCCCAAGCAAGATGGAATCTGGCTGAGATTTCGGCCAGGGCCCCTCAACCCAGAAGCCCCGTGACCGACCGTGCCCTCCTAGGGAAGCGAGCTGGAAGCCCTCCCTAAGCCGCACATGATCACAGCTCCCAGCATCCTGAGCTAGCACAGCCATGGGCTCTGCAAGCTGGGGAGCATGGTGGGCCACACTGGAAGGGGCTGACTTGCGGCGAGCTGGCTCTGGGAGGCCCTGCAGTGCTGCAGTGACGGCCTTGGGAGAGATCCCTAACCCTCATCCACACCCTGTCACAGGTGCTCTGCGCGACTTTGGCCGTCCCCGACTCCAAGGCAGCCTGCGGTGCGGAGAAACGGAGCAGAGGAGCGCATGCAAGCTCCCTCAGGCTCCGGGTGAGGAGGAGAAATGGCCCACTCCACCCCAAAACCTGCCACCCCCAAAACAACCCCCCCGTGGCCCAAATTCCCCGCCAAGGATACGCATCCACACACTTGGGTTTTGCAATTTTACAAAAAAGGAAAAAGATTTATTCCTAAAGAAGTTTGGTGCATGTGCCCGAGACCCTCGTGCCCATCGGCAGGTGAGCGGGTGCCGCGTGTTGGAAGGGTAGGTAGAAATCGGGCAGAAATACCCAGCAGATCAGTAATAATAATAATAATAATAAATCAAAATATAATATTCCATCCAGCTCAACAAAAACAAACGAAGTCAAAAATTACAGCTCAGTAGAAAAGCCAAGAGCCTGTCCCTCCTCCCTCCACAGCCTGACGGAGGCAGAGGGTGAAAACATTTTTAAAAAGGACCCAGAAAGGTGGGAGCAGGACCAGGTAAAATATTCTGAGAAGTACCCCGTTCGCCATGTGTAAAATCAAAAGTTACAAAACCAAGAAAAACCAGCCGCGTGTGTGAAACAAGGAAGGGTCCCTGGAAGTGTGTGGAGGGCTGAGGGCCCCGATTCGGGAGGAGTTCCCTCCTCTCGGGGGCAGGGGGGGCGCATGCATGGCCACACGCACTGCAGGAGCGGTGCCCCGAAAGGGCCGCGGCTGGCAAACAGGCGGCCACCGGCCGGGGCTGCCGGTGCGAAGGTGCTCCTGGCAGATGCTGCCCCGCAGCCTGTGCAGCCGCCCCGGTCCTTTGCCCCTCTGCCCGGACCCCCGCAGCCTCACCTCCACAAAAGGAGCGTAACGTTGCAGAAGGGCCACAGGAGGAAGGCCGCTTGGGCCACGGACTGCCCAAGGAGGAAGGCCCGGCCGGTGCCGCGAAGCAGGTTGCCGGCGTCTGCCCAAATTCAGGGAAGGAAGCGCCTCGAGCTGAGCGGGGGGATGGGGGGGGTTCTCCCAGCCGGGGGCACCTCTTCAGGAAGCAGGTGCTCCCCAGGCCCCCTTCGGAGGGCCGTGCCCCCTGCCCGCACTGCCTGCACCCCCTCTCCAGGGGAAGGGGATGTGGAACACGGACGCCGAACGAGGGAAAAGGAGGGGGCGCCCCCTCTGGGAATGGCAGTGGGGGGCGGCCAGAGGCCCGTTCCGCCAGGGAAGCGGCCCCCGGCCCCATGGGAGCAGCCTCTCTGCAAGGGGCAGGCCGGGGGGTGGGGGGCGGTGCTGCTATTGCTCTGGGTAAGGCACAGGTGGGGGTCCGGCCCTTCCTGGGGTGGGGACCGCTGCGATCGTCCCTCCCCCCCACCTGGAAATTGCACAGCGGGGGCCAGAGGCCTCGGAGCCAGCGGGGAAGGGGGGCTCTGTGTGAGTCTGTGTGTGGGGAGGGGCTCGTCTGGTGCATGATGGGGGGGCAAGGTGATCGGGTCTCTTCTTCATTTTTTCTCATTGTTTATTCTCGTCTGCGCATTGGGAAGATTCGGCTGCAGCCACCGGTGGCCCCACAGGTGGCTGGAGGCTAAGGCGATCCCCGCTTCCGTAGCTCCGCCACGAACGCTGCAAGAGAGGCGGCGATGAGCGCGAAGGCCGGCAGCCACGGCCGGTGATGGCGGACCCGGAGCCTTCCGGCTCAAGGGCCAGCCGGGCTCTGCTCCTTTTATGTGTCCGAGCATCACTCCCAGCCTGACACTAAAAGGAGGCACGCAGCTCCCAGAGTGCCCCGGCCAGGCTGGGGGATTCTGGGAGATGTAGGCCAACCCAGCTGGAACCTGGGAAGGCCGCTTCCATCCATGTGAAGCCAGGGACGAGGGACCCCGCGCCCCTTCCTCGTTGGGCCCACGTGCCTCCTGTGCGAGCCCTGCCCCTCGGATTCCTCTGGGCAGGCCGAAGGGGCAAAGCCAGGCTGGTTAGCAGAGCCACGGGCTTGCCATGCCCAGCCGGGGTCTGACGAAGCCCGCTTTGCAGACCCAAGGGGGCGCCTGGCCCCCGCCCCCCACTGGGAATCAGCTGCCTCCATTTCGGGTGCGGAGAGCAGTGCAGGTGCCTGCTGGATCGAGCCAGCCACGGCTCGTGGCCTCCCGACGGCTGCCGGCAGGGAGCGAGGCCGAGCGTCGCTCGCGGCCGTCACGGCAGCTCCGGGGGTCGGGCCAGGCCTCCCCCGGGAAGTGGGCCATCCATCCCCGCGTCCTGCCGCCCAGGCCTCGCTCCCGCTCACCCTGAATGATCTCCTCCTTCATCTTCTGCAGCTCGCGCCGGACCTCCTGCAGAAGCTCCTGGACAGAGGGAGAAACCGGGCTCAGGACAAGGTGCCAAGCAGAGCCTGCGCTGGCTGGAAGACGGGTGGGCCCCACTCCCCTCCCTTTCGCCGCACTACAGCTCCCATCACCTCCAGTTTGGCCTTCACTCCCCGGGGGCAGTCTGACTGCTGGGAGCCCGGGGCAGGATGGGCTTGGGGGAGCGTGGCGCTTATGGGAAGGGGCGCATGGCGTTCACCCTCCGTTGGCTGAGGGCAGTGCCGGCCGGGGGGGGGGCTGTCCTTGCACAGCTCTTCCCCCCCTCCACAGGTGAGCTTCGGGAGCAGCATTAGGGCGGGATTTGGCCTGCTTACCTGCTTCACCCGTTCCAGCTCCGATTCATCCCCAGCTCCGCCTCCTGCGGGTTCTGAACCGGTGATCGCCCCGGCAGACTTCATCCTGGGTCGGGGAAGGGTTGGCTCAGTGCAGGGGAAGCAGAAACCCCGGAACCCGGTCTTGGTCTCGCTCCCCCCACCCCCATATTCCCCAGGGTGCCCCATGAACCAAGCACACCGAAGGCAACGCCGAACCGTGGGAACTGCCCTTCAGGGGCAAACAGCCGCTTTTGAGGGCAACTCCTGTCAGCACCGCCGTGGGGAGAGGGAGAATTAACCCCCCCAGCCCATTTTTCAAGGCTGCTGCTTGCAGGTCGTATCCAGCCAGGCACGTCCCACCCGGCACGGGTTCGAGGCTGAGCAGCCCCACTGGCTGAGCGGAACAAGCACGAGCCCAACTCTGGCACGGGAGGCTGGCGTCTCTCCGCCACACGACCCACTGCACACCCTCCAGCCTTCACCGCTGGGGGGCCGTGTTATGGGGCTGGGCCTACTGGTCCATTGCCCCCTTCAGAGGAAGCACTGGGGCAGAGCCGAGGGGCCTGGGGGGCAGGATTCTGGACCCCACTGACTTGGCGGGAAGGACAAAGAGTGGCTCCAAGCCCACCTGTCCCCCCATTTCTTCCTAACGCAATCGAGGGTCCTAAGAGTCACGGGGGGGGGGGCGCTGCTGGCTTGGGTGGCTGGGAAAAGACGCCCGGCCCGCTGGCCCGTCTCCACCCATGCTGCGCCCGCTCAGACCGAGGGTGCCGCCGCCTGAGCACCCAGCCCTGCCGCTTCCTGCAGACGAAGGAGGCCGCCTGGCCCTCGGGCCGAGCCGGGAGGGAAGCCCGGGCTGCCGCCTTGGGCTCTGCTCAGGCGCTCCAGTACCGCGGGCAGTTCTGGAGAGAGGCCCAAAGCCAGAGCCGCGACTCCAGCCACCGAGGAACACGCCCGGCGGGTCAGCTGCACTCTATACAGAACTTGGCGTCACAGAGCATCCCTGCCTGATACCGAAAGTGGCCGGCCTGAGGCCGAGCGGTGGCTGGGGGGGTGGTGCTCCTCGGGGTCACAGTCTTCCTGATGGGGGAAGAGAGAGACTGAGACACGTTTCTCCGGCGGGGGGGGGGGAAGGCGCAGGTGGTCCCGGCCCTCCCCGCCTCCCGCGCCCTGCGGAGCTGGCCAGGGACGGGGGCAGGCGCCATAGCCCCCGCAGGGCGGGGGGCAGGGAGCAGGGGCGGTGCTCCCCCCAGCTGCAGCTGACTCACGGCAGGCGGCACCCACCTGGGGAGCGTCGTGCTGGTCTTCTCCCAGGGCCTGCGGAAGGAGTCTGTGTGACGGGAGAGAGGACGGTTGGAGGCGGGCAGTGCGCTTGGATCGCGGGCAAGGCACAGCGACCCAACCCCCCCGGAGGCCCTTCCACAGGGATCCCTCTGCGCTGGCCAAAGAGGAGCCAGCAGGGGCTGGGAAGGAAGCCCCAGCGCATCTTGCTCAGCCATTCATCAGCTCTTGAGCTTCCTGCACATGCAGCCCTCTTGCCTCCCCTACGTGGCTTGGCTCACTTGCTTGAGCTGCCCGCAGTGGTTTCCTCAGCAAACTCCTCCAGCACAGCGCTCTCTCTCTCTCTCTCTCTCTCTCTCTCTCTCTCTCTCTCTCTCTCTCTCTCTCTCTCTCTCTCACACACACACACACACACACACACACACACACACACACACAGAGTACACAGGCAAGGCTGGTGCTGAGTGTGGACAGAAGAGTCCTTTTCATATGCTCCCCCTCCATATGGACTGGGGGCCTTTCCAGTGGGAAAGCTGCCCCCCACCCAACCCGTTCCCAGCACCCGCTCCCACAAAGGTGCCCCTGGCCGGGTCCAGCCCGCCGCCCCTCTGCTCACCTGTGGTCTTGGCACTCGCGGCTTCTGCATCATCCTGTGTGGAGGCAAACAGAAGAAAAAGGGGAGGCCGGTGAGCCGAGATCCAGGGAGCGCCATCCACTCCCCCAAGTGGCGACGGGACTGTGCTGGAAGCCCCCACCCAGGCCAGGAGGTTCGGGTTCAAACAAGGCCCCCCTTTACAGCCTGGGGGGAGGGACGGGGGCTCTTACGTGCACAGGGCCGTCGTCTTTCCTGGGAAGGGGCTTCTCGCCCTGCTCCGCAACTTTCCTCCTGGGGGGGCAGGCAGAAGAGAAAGGGGGTTACACCTGCAGCCCCGTGTTCGGAGCACCTGGGCCTGCTTCCCACACGCCCCCTGGGCTGGCAGGCACGAGGGCCGGAGGCCAGCCCCTGCCTCTGCACTGCTCCGGAGCTCCTGAGCTCGTTTGAAGACGTGTGGGGAAGGCTAGAATTCTCCCAAGGGAAAGCCGTGCCCCCCAAGCATAGGGTAGCGGCAGATGCTGCCAGTGGTGCAGCCTTGCCCTTCAGCCCAGGCTCCCCCAGGCTGCCACCCTCCGGGTGGGCTGCACCACAGCTCCCAACATCCCCAGCCAGCGGTATATTCAATGCTTAGGGTACCGTAGGCTTGCCCCCAGGCTCACGCCCCACTCACCGCCGCGCCAACATGGCGCTCATTTCCTCCATGAGGCCCCCCCCGCCTGGTCCACTGGGAGGGGCTGCAGCTCCGGGGGCAGCCTTTGGTCCCTCCTCCTGTGCCGTGGGGAAGAGGTGGGGGGCAGGTCAACGCCCATGCAGCTTCCTCCTCTGCAACCCGGCAGGGGGGCACTCAGGGACCTCTGCCCCCTTTCCTGCCCTGATGCGCAAGATCAAACCTGCTCTGCATGGGCCCACAGACGGAGGTGTGTTTTCGTGGAACGTGTGGGGAGAGAGGAGGCGGGCGCAGCTCGTCCGTGGTCCCCACACTCCACTTCCCGGCTGCTTCCCAGGTGCAGGGCGGGGGGGGGGGACTAACTGCCCCCTTCCCTCTAGCCGGCCTTTCTATGCCAAGGAGAGCTGGGGGGCAAATGTGGCCACCCCTTCCCTGCGGCTGGAGGCGCCAGTTGTCCACCCTGGCACATGCCCTTGGCCAACCCAGGCCCCCCACGTCCCTCGGAAGCCCCCCCGGCAGCATTTGGACGCCCCCCCCCCCGCCAGCACCCAGCTCACCTTGCCGACTTTCTTGAGCTTTGCTTGAGCGAGTGCTGTGGCCAAGCCGGTGGGCGGCCCGGCACCTCCGGCAGGGCCCTGGGAAGGGGGGAGGGGTGGGGCTGGGGGCGGCCCCCCTCCTGTGGGTGCAGGGCATGGGGGCGGCCCAGGTGGGGGGGGTGGCCCCGGAGGGGGCGGTGGGCCCGGCGGCGCTCCTGGAGGCTGTCCCGGCAGGCCTGACAGAAGTCCTGGGGGTGGGCACTGTGGAGCCGGCGGTGGTCCCGGGGGTGGCGGGGGGGCTCCCCCTGAGGGGGTGGCAGGAGGTCCTGTGGCGAGAGAGGGGCGTCAAACTGCCGCTGCCAACACCCCGCAGAGCGGCAGGGAGGTAGTCGGGGGGTGCTTTGCGGTCCCCGGCCCCCAAGCGCCCCGGGGCTCTGCAGAACCCCTGCCCACCTGCCCCACCGCACCCCTCCCTTGCTCTCCACGTACTCCCAGGCGAGCTGGCCTCATTCTGCCCGTCACACGTGCCCCCGGCCGGCTCAGCAAGGGCCCGGAGCTTTGGGGGTGGGGGCAAGCCCCCCCCACTGCTGTCCCGGAGGAGGGGGCTGGGGCCACGGCGCGCAGGGGTGGTGCTGCCGCCCACCCGAGACTCACCTGAGATGGTCACCCGCCGTTCTCGCTCGGACTGCTCCTGCTGCTCTCTCTCCAGCTGCTGCCTGTGGGGGTTGGAGGGGGAGCGGAGGGGGGACAGGGAGCGCGTTGGTTCCTGCCCAGGGTGGGGGGCGGCCCCCCCATGCCAGCTGCAGGCTCAGCCCTCCCTCCCACTCACTTGGGCGGCGGCTCCGGCAAAAGGGGGCCCAGGATCCCCGAGACCGCGAAGCCGCACATGGCCAGGTGCCGCTGAGCTCACGCCCCGCAAGCCGAGAGGGCGCTGGGGACACTGGGAGCGGTGGGCGCCGTAATGGGGGCAGCAGGCGGGGGGGCAAGGAGGCTGACCCGGGCGCTCGCAAGCGGATTACGGCCGCTAAGCCGAGCGGGACCGCCCTCCCTCGGTCAGGCGGCTCCCGTGAGTGGCCGCAGTGGGGCACAAGCTGCACGGGGAGCCGAAGGGGGGCTGGGCGGCGCAAACAGCCGCCGCCGGATGGAGAGGCTGCTCCGGGGGCCCCCTGCCCGGACTGTCCCCATGGTCTGGCCCAGGACACTCCGCCTGCCTCAGTTTGCCCTGCCCGTGCATTGGGAACAGAGCTGCTCGCAGGGGGCTGCCAGAGGGCACCGCCCCGGTTCCACAGGCCGCTTTCACAAAGCCCCCGTTGAGATGGGAGTGGGGGTGCTCTGCCCCCCGCCCCGTCTCTTGCAGCTCGGAAGTGAGAGATGCAATGCTGGCGGGGCGGGGGGGGGGAGAGAAAGGGCTTCCCTGCTCCAAGCCCCCCCACCCCCAGCGGGGCTGGCCGGTGCTCTGCCCACGGGGCCTTGCCAGAGAGCCAGCCCCTCCCAGGCCCCGGCATCGGGGGGGTGGGCACGCCATTCCCAGCAGCAAGCCGAGCAGCGGTGGGGCGCACGGGCCACGTCCCTGCGGGGAGGTGTGGGGGCAGGCGGCCTGGGCATCCCGTACCTTTTCTGCTGCTCCGCCACCTCGTCTGCCGAGGGGCCATTCTGCATCGGCCGCGGTGGCGCAGAATTCCCTTGGGGACAAAACAGCCAGGTTTGCCGTGGGGGCCCGAGTCAGACCAAAAGGCCCGATCGGAGGTCCCGATGTTCTCCCGCGCTGGCCGGAGCAGCCAATGCCTTCTCGTCCGGGGCAGGATGTCCACTTCCGAGCCCGGGAGCCACCTGCCGGCCTCCCCGGAAGCTGCCCTCGAGGTCAGGCTTCCGAGAGCCCAGCCGAGCCCTGCGACAACGGTGAGCTGCTGCTGGTGCAGGAAGGCCCTGGAGGGGGGCGGCTGGCCAAGGGTGGGCACGCTGGCGCACGCGGAGCATGAATACGCCCCGCTCTGCTCAGCTGCAGCTCTTTCTGCTCCCCGCGCCTTCCCAGAGCAGCCCGTCCCACCCTCCAGGGGTGCTTTGCTACAGGGGTGCTTCATGACAACCCCCTCCGGGCTCCAGGTTGAATGAGGCTGAGCAGCAGGCCGTCCCCCCACCCAGCGGGTCTCCCCCAGCTGCAGGATCCGCCCCGTGCTCCAGCCGGGAACTGACGCCCCTGCCCCTGCCCCCTTTCCTGCCGAGCAGAGACAGCCTCACCGGAGTCCAGCAGCTCCAGGGCCTGCATCATCCCGCTGGCGAACTGGCTGGCATCCTCTTTGGTGCCGAAGTTGAGCCCCCAGACCTGGCGGGCATCGCGCCACTGGTGGAAGTTCGGCGTGGCCTGGTTGTATTTCAGCCCTTTCACGATCGGACTGTTGATGACCACCTTGGGGACGGGGGAGAGAAGCAGACGTCCGGGCTCTGCGCTCGTGGGCAAGGAGTGCAAGGAAGCCCCGGGCCAGGGGGCCACCCCCTGCGGCACCTCCAGGCCATGGGGGGCTGGCGCAGGCGCCCTTCCTGCAGTGCGGACCCTCCGGCAGCACTCCGCTCCCCAAGGAGACTCGCCTGGCCCCGAACCCAACTCTTCGCAGTGCCAGACCACCCATTTTCCCTTGCTTGTCCCTCCACTAGTGGGGGGCCACCTTCCCCACCCGCACCTCTCCCTGGCCACACACAGGCCAGAGAAGCGGGGTACCTGCTGGTCCGGCTGCATCTTGCGGCCCACCACCCGGAACGTGTTGTTGGCAGGGCTGTGGTAGATCTGGATGCGGCTGAAGGCCTGGGGGCCACTCCCGGCCGGCACCCACTTCTTGTTGGCGTCATCGTAGAGCATCACCGTGGCTCGAGTCGAGCAGACCACTGACTCACTGCGAGGAGACATGGGGCGGGGAGAGAGGGGCTCAGCACGAAGGACGAGGCAGCTTGGCCGGTGCCGGCCAGAGAGACCCCCGCTCACCACCACCATCTTCTAGTGGCCACAAACTGAGCCCCACCGTCGCTGCGACACAGCGCAGCCCTTGTCTTGCAGGAATCCCTGGCATCACACAAGCTGGCATAAGACTCCGGCTTGCATTTTAATTTTAAACACGGGAAGCTGGAAGGCTTGGACCTGGGCTGGAGGAGGGGAGAAGAGTCGCCGCAGCAGAGCTAATATTTCCGGCTTGTGGCATCCAAACTGCTTATCCTGTTATCGTTAAAGTTGCCGTGTCTTTTTCTGATGTTTATGGGCTGTGATTATCTGCAGAAATGTTCTGGCAAAGCTTTCTCCATCACGCTGCCGGGGCAGGTGGTGAGGCTCGCTTGCCGCATGTCTGGGTGCAGGGAAAGGTGGGGGAGTGGGGCGGAGGACCACCCAAACCCTCACGAGGCCTGCCACCCCCCCCCCAAGACCGCCACATCTGGGTCGACTGTTCTGCAAAGCATCGAATCGCCCAAGGCTCAGACAACACGCTGAAGAGAGCGCATGGCAGGCCCCTCTGCTTGGATTCCCCAGAGGCCAAGCCTGAGATGGGTCCCAGGGGGCAGATATGGGGGGGGGGGATCCCGATATGCCTGCCCCTGCAGAACTAGCAGGCAGCAGGCTCCCTCGCCTGCCCAGTCCAACACTGCACATCCTGCCTCACACTTCTCTAACAGTGGCAAGCCAGGCAGACATTCATGAGGTGTAGCTCATCTCCGCAGTGAGCACCGGTTGAACACCTGCCAGTCCAAGGAGCAGTGAGGCCCCCCCCATAAAATCTGAGCCCCCTCAAGCACCCCCCAAGTCGCCCGACAGGAGCCACACTGGAAGGAGCAGAGCACAAGCACGGCTAGACGCGAGGCCAGGCGCTGAGCTTCTGAGCATGAACAAGGTTCGGGGAGCGGCGCACACACCAGATTCAGGCACCGGAGCTGAGCATCGTCTTCCCACTGCTCACCAATTAAGTTGCACTGGCCAGTGTGAAGCCATCGTTGCCCACACTGGGTTTAAAATCTCTTCGCTGAGGGCAGGGGGAGGTGCAGAGCTCGGGGTCTCTATCCCAGCATTCTCAGCACCTTTGCTAAACTACAACTCCCAGGATTCCTTGGGAGGAACCAATGCAGACCCAAGAATTAGCGTGCGGTGTAGTGGTTGGACTCCTGGACATTGACCAAGGAGCATTAAGGGTTAAAGCCTCGCTTGGTTTGCAGCTGATTGGCCAGCCTTAGGCCAGTCTCCCTCCCTCCCTCCCTCCCTCCCTCCCACACACACTCTCTCTCTCTCTCTCTCTCTCTCTCTCTCTCTGTATTGCTTAGGGAAGGCGCATCGGTTGGGCCCTGACCTCTGGAACCGCCCTCGACCTGCGCCCTGGAGGTGGTCCCTGGAGGTGTTCACATGAGCCGAGGCAGCGTGGTGCAATGGGGGGGGGGGGAGCCTGCAGCAACTGCCTTCCGCCCCCCCTCTCCTGCCCAGGGAGGCCGGCTGCATTGTGCCTGCAAGCGGAAGGCCACAGCCCTCCCTTTCGGAGCACTGAAAAATCCCCTTTCTTGGGAAAAGGGGCAGAGAGACCTTCTGGGGCGCCAGCCATGGGTCCCACCTTGCTTGGACCTCTGGGGAGGGAGGGGGGACCTGGCAGCAGGTCAAGAGCTCGATCTGGGGGACCCCAGCCCAGCAAATGGCCAGCCCCGCTTCCCCCCCCCCCCCGTTCTCTCATCCAGAGCACAATGTCTTGCAACAGGGAAAAAGAGCCACGCCTGATAAACTGCTTTGCAGGTAAACATGCGGCTAAAGGGCTTGTCCTAAGATGGTGCTAAACTGAAATGAAAATTTGGGGGGAGGGGAGCTTCACCTGCAGCCCCAGAGGACAGTGGGATGCATGCAAAAAAACAAAAAAAAGCTACAGAAGATCAACACCAGACAATCCGAACACAATGGCTGGGCCAGCTTATGCAAATTTCGCAAGGGGTTCTCACGTCCTCGGGCAATTTAATCTTCTCAAGCTGCCAGTCCACTTGAAATTTGGAGAAAAGGGAAGGGTTTCTTGACCAGGAAATGGAAGTACTTTTCCACATTTCCCCCACGCCAACAAGGCTGAGGACTAGAGGCTTGTTGGGATAGGGCGGGCAGGGGGGGGGCGGGGGGAGAATGAGCGCGAAGGATTTGTCAGGAGGCCAGACTCAAGGTTAAATGCAACAGCAGCACGAACACGGAGCCGCATCGCACGCCCGGCAACTCCCACATCCGTGCGCCCCCCCAGCCGCCAGAAAAGCTGCCCGGCGAGTTCTTCCGAGCATCTGCCTGCTCTCCTCTCCACACGAGCATTGCGACACCAGCAAAACGGGGAGGGCGGGAGGCGCCCGGGGTGGGGGCTGAGCTGCACGCATCGCCTGGGTGGGCGGCTGGCAATTCCAGGGGGGGCGGGGGGCAGACCAAGATCCAGTTCCCCGATTTGCGCTCCTGAATGCGGCAGACTGGGTCTGTGCCCGGAGGAGCGCCCAGGCCAAACCAGCCCGGGGGTGAGGGGCTCCAGCAGCCTTCCCCCCGGCCGGCGCTGCCCCCCACCCGTCCTTCCCCGGGCCCCCCAGCCCCCTGCCGCCTCGCGCCAGCGCAGCCCCGCTGCTCCCCGGGCTCCAAAGGGTGAAGCGGAAACGGCGCCGCGCCCTCCGTCTGAACAGGGAGTGCCGCTCGCTCGCAATTCCTGCCTCCGCGGCGGGCAGGTTGTGGCAGAGCCCGGCCAGCTGCAAACAGCTGCATTCGCCTGCCCGCAGCAGAGCTGGGGAAGGGCCTCCCGAGCAGGAGCAGGAGGAGGAGACGGCCGGCCAACCGGGGACCGGCCCACAGCGAGGGCAGCCGCAGCCCCAGACCCGTGCCGAGCCGAGCCGAGCCGAGCCGTGCCAAAAGGGCACCGGGCGCGGGAGCTCAGGCCCGAGAACCAAGGCCAGCTGCCCCGGGGGAGTGCCCTCCTGCTGCCCGGGATCACACCTCCCAGCACCCCCGGGCCAGAAGCACTGCTTCACAATGCTGGAGGTTGTGGTCCGATGCGGCAGGGGAGGCCCAGGTTGTGCGTAGCAGGCTGAAGCGTTCGTTTAGAAGGAGGTTGTGGGATTTCCTGCGCAGGTTCCCAGCTGGGGGCCCCAGGGGCCACGTCCCGTGACGTCACCCGGCCTTCCTGCCCCGCCAGCATCCTTCTAACCCTCCGTGGCCCTGAGAGATGCTCAGCCGCCACGATTTCCCCTGGCCATGATTTCCACTGGCCCGGCTACTGTGCTTCTTGTCACTGCCTGCACTTCCCTGTGCCTGAAAACACTCGAATAAATTAATGGGCCACAGCAAGGAAAGTGTTGGGATCTTGCTTGCTTTGCATGAGCGGCAGGCAGGCAGGCAGGCGCACAACCTGGAATTCAAATAGCTGTGGCAGAGAATTTGCATTTGAAAAGCAGGCCGTGGGTGTAACGGGCTGAACTGGGATAGAGCCCGCCTGGGGCCACATGGCTGCCCCTCTCCTCCGCCAGGAGCTGGAGCTGCAACTATTGCACTGGAGTTTTGCAGCGGAGCAGAGAGTAAAGAGGCGACACTTCTCCGGCCCTTCGATTATCAGCTGGAAATCAGCCCCAATGCACAGTCCTGTCCCCCGCGCACGCAGGTGCCGCCTTCGTCGTCCTCTGGCTAATGCCCCCGCACAGCTCCCCGCAGCTCCCGCTCCCCACGGTAACACTCCTGGGTTGTGTCAATTCACACTTCTGCAGCCCCATCGAGCACCGTGTGCACTGATAAAAATAGACCGAGCAGCAGCAGCAACCTCAGGATCAAAGCTGGGAAGCACGTCCATGTACCGGGCCCCATTGCGCTGAGTAACAACTGCAGCCCGTCATGAGTCCGTGTGTCATGCCCGGTTCTTGCACATCCCTGGTCATGCACAATCAAGCGATACCGCGGTGACGCAAAGTAGGAAGCGCAAGTCCCGCAGCGCACCTCGTTTTCGATCAAACGCCCAAACTTCCAGAACGTTTCTCGAGAGCACAGCCCAGCGCTCCGGCTGCACAAGGGCTGCTACTCAGTGTCATGCCACACCGAGGGGAAAGCGCACAACCTCCAGCAGCCCCCAAGGGCCACGCAAAGCCGTTCCGCAGCGGCCCAGTCTTGGCCAGACACGGCCTTCCGTGGGGCAGAAGAGGTTCTGGGGCAGAGTTCCCATGATCCCCATACAGCCATCTAAAAGTATTTCCAGGCTACCCTGGATGGGCATTGCCCACCTCAGACCCTCCAGAAACCGTGTGGGAGACCTTGGTCGACATCACCAAGAGTGGCCAGGCCAGAACCCAGCCGTGCGCAGTGCGGGAGCCCCCCCCCCCACCGCCAACCTGTGCTTGCTGCCTGTGCAGCCACTGCCCACTTCCCAGCTGCAAAAGGTTGCTTGCAATTTGGGGGTACAGGAGAATCCGGGCAGCCTCCCCCCCCGCCCGATCTAAGGTCAGTCAGCTGCGCGCACACATGTGGGGTAGGCAGGTGGAGGAAGGGCTCATGTGGTCTGGAAACCCTTGGTCGAGAACCCTTGGTCGAGAACCCTTGGTCAGCCACATTCCTGTCATGACTCCGTGGGAGCAGGAAGGGGACTGAAAAGAGGAAGGCGAGCGGCAGCAGCGACAGTGCTCCTCGGCCGGCCGGGACCAAGCGCTCTGACTCTTGCGCCTGACTTCCCCCTTGACGCTGCGCTGGAACCACCCAACGCGCTGGACCACAACTTCTTCTTACTGGAGCCCTCGGGCAGAAAGGGAGAAGAGGGTCTTTGCAGGACAGGGCGGCATTTGGTGTGATCTTTGCAGGGTGGGGTGGGGTGATCCCCAGGATTGGGGGGGCGGCACCCCACTCTGAGCACCACAATTACGCCAAGTGCTGCTCAGATCTGATAAGGCGGCAGGTGGAGGGGGCCCGACAGCTGGTACCGCCATGGCCAGGCCAGAGGCCAAGCGATAGCCCCCTGGCCCCACGCTCCCCCCCCCCGACACACACACGTGGGCCTCTGGAACTCAGCTGCAGGGTGCAGCTGCGGAGGGAGGGAGCCCTCTCCGAAGCAGCCCGCAAGGAGAGCTTGCACGCAGGGAATACGGGGGACGCCAGCGCACCCCACGCCCCGGGCGGGCCCTGCACCCGTCTCTCTGCAAAACCCCTCCACTCCCTGAAGAGCCCCAGGCGGGGGGGGGGGGAGGACGGCTGAGAACAAGCAGCACCTGGAAGGGCTGAGGAGAGCGTTAAAAAGCCGGAAGGAGCAGGAAGGGAGAAGAGAGGGAGGGGGAGAGAAGAGCAGCAGCCTTTGCCCATATAAGGGTAGGTTTGAAGGACAGGACGGATCTGTGCCGAATGTGGGAATGCGAGACGGTTACTGGGAAGGGCCGGAGGGAGGCATCTCCGCTGCCCGCCCCACGCACCCCATCCCTGCTCCCCTCTCCTCCCCGCCGCAACCACCCCTCAGTGGGTATTCACAAAGTGATGCGGGGGGGGGGGTTCCTCCCCAGCCCCGGCTCCCCAAGTGCCGCATGAATGCGCTGGGGGCATTTGCAGGGGGGCGGGGGGGGCGGGACAGGGGTGCAGACAGAGCCACAGGCAAACAGGTAGGGCAGTGAGCCGGGCTGTTGCCATGTTACTCCTGCTCTTTCCTGTCACAGCAGAAAAACTTCTGAGCAGGGAGGGGAGGGGAAATTGGCGCTGCTCAGCGTCTTTGTTTTCTAGCTGCGCGGCTGGCAAGATCTCTGGCTCCGGCTTTGCCATCCTGCCTGCAGGCGCAGCGGGGGGGCATGTACGCAGGGAGAACTGCCACATGCAGGCCGGCCTGGGGGGCGCAGAGCACGCGGGGCAGCAGGCTGGGGCACCAGCGGGACAGCTGCCCCCAGCGGGGGCGCATGTGCTGGCACTCCGGCCTGGGGCAGCCGCTTCCCTCCGCCTGACGCCAGGGCCGGCCGGCCCATGCCCAGCGCAGGCTCAGGGCCCGTCCGCTTCCCATGCTCCTCTGGCCACAAGGACGAGGCCTGTGAGCACACGCGTGTGGGGCAGCGGGGCCCGATCCGAGGAGCCCCCGGCCAGAGCCAGGCAAGGCGGCAGTGGCACCAGCCTGGCCCCCACCGCTGCCCCCACCCCCAATTCAGTCGCACCTGGATTTCTCGGCATGCTTGGCCTCCGGTTTCTTCGGTGGGCTGGGCACAGGGGCCTTCGGCTTTCCGAGCGTGATTCTGCCGAAGGGAAGGAAATGCGAGTCTCCCCACAGGAAGGGAAGGGAAGGGAGTAGGAGACGCCTGGCTTCAGTGGGGCCAGGCTGACCCCCCCCAGAGACTCTGGAAGCTGCCCTGTGGGGGCACCTGCCTGCTCCACCTGCCCTGTCCGACCTCCAGGCCAGGACGCGAATTCGGCTGGGGAGGCAGAGCGTGGCCCGAACCTTCCAGACCACACGGCCAGAAGGAGAGCCAACTAGCACTGTGCCCCCCGCCGCAGGGCAAACTGGCTGGGGGTGGGGGCTGGCTCGCACCTGAGCTTCGTTGAATGAGTCCCCTCCTTGTTCTTCGGGGGATCAGAAGAGGGAACCGGCCTGGTGGAAGGGAAAACACTTTGGCCCCCCCGGCACCGAACTGCCTGCTGGGGAGGGGCCCGCCATCTGGGCCTTGCTCAGAGCACCTCCGCACCCCTGGGGGAGCGTTTGGCGCAGCAGCTCTGTCCTGCGCAGGCAGCCCCGCAGCCCCTCCTGGCCCCCTCCCCAGGCCCAGGCCAAAGTTTCAAGGCTTGAGGGGTGGAAAAGCAGGGGCCCCTGCGGAGGGCTGGGGTCCATCTGCCTGAGCTGCTGCAGGTTTGGGGGGCTGGAGACCCCACGCAGCCGGGCATGCTGAAGGGAAGCGCCAGGCCGGGGAGCAGGAGGGCACTGGGGCGGCCAGAGGCGGGTGGCAGGAGGAGGTCTAGGTGGCCCCCGGCTGCAGCCCCAAGCTCCTGGGGAGGAGGAAGGGACTGGGGGGCAAGCAGCACAGAGGAGGCCCATCCAGGCCCCCCCCGCAGCCCCCCCCCCGTGCTGCTCAGGCTCACTCCCTTGGGCAGGCTGTGTCTGAGGAGCTGAGTCACTTCCTGAGAGCCGCTTTTCCTGCTTCTCCAGCAAAGGACATTTTAGGAAAAGGGGGTGGGGTGGATGGGGCGGGTGGACAAGGAGCCCTCCAGCCATGGACACCTGCAGCCCGGCCACTGCGACCTGCATGGGAGGGGGGAGCCCCTCCGGGGGCCAGTCCGGAGGGAGGGGGCGAGCACTTGGCTGCCAGGCCTGGGGGCACCAGCTGCGACCCCAGCACAGGGAGCAGGGGGCTCCCGGGCTCCGGGGCAGGAGGAGGCCCCCCCCAAGTGGCTCTCCGGCTGGCGCTGTGCCCCTTCCCCGCTGGTGGAGGTCGGCACGGGGGCAAGGGAGCGCCCCCTCCGTTCAGCGGGAGGAATGGGGCAGCCCTGCCAGAAATCGGGGCCAAGGCCTGCCGGGAGAGAGGCTGGCCATGCCCAAGCCCCACGGCCAGGCCCTCCCAGCCCGCAACCTGTCGGAGCGCCCCATCTCTGCCCCAGCCGCGACGCGGGCAGCCTGGCCCCACAGGGCCGCCCCAGCCGCACTCCTGGCGTTCCCGCTCCACAGACCCGCTGCCGCCAGGGAGGCGTGAGCAGAACTCTGCCATGTCACAATGCGGAGCTTGGTTTCCAAGCACCGGGGAACCGGGCAGCTGCCTTGCACCCGGGTCCGCCTGGCCCCACGCTGCTGAGGCTGCTGGCCCCGGCGGCTCTCCCCCGAGGGCTCCGGCAGGCTCCCCCCAGCCCTGTAGACAGGGAGGTAGACAGCCTCTGACTATGGAGGCTCCACTAAATACTTAAAGCATTTTAGTTGTTGATAGACCAGACTTCCAACCTAACAATTTCCTGGTGGGTTGGACTTCAATACCCAACATCCCCCAGCCTGTCCAACCCATCTACAGGGCAGCCAAAGGAGAGGCTGTCACGGGCCTACAGTTCCTTTATTTTTCGCATTGCAGCTCATCACACTGGATGCAGGAGGTGCCTGAGAATCGGGGGGGGGGGGCATCTCAGTGCCGCCTGGAGCTTCCCAGTCCGAGGAAGGACCAGGCCCAGGAGGGCCACGCGGGCCGCCCCCCCCCCCCAGCAGCATCTCGTGGTGCTGAGCTCCACAAGTTCACTCCAGGAGCTGCCCACAGCCCTGAAGGAAAGCAGCCCTGGCATAAAACGGGTTTCAAGATACGTCTGTTTCTGCACAGCAAAAGCTGCTCCAGATTTTCTTGCTGAGGATGCTGGGACTTGCAGTCAAGTACATCGAGAGGACACCCACTTGAGGAAAGCTGGGTTGAGCAAGCAGCTTTGGAAAAGGAATGAGCCGCTCTCTCGCTCTCTCTGAGTTTGCACGCAATCCACACCCTACATGCCCTCCTGTTTTGAAAAAAGACTGACACCTGCCTGAAGGTTTGCTGGCCTAGATCCACAGTTCCTCTTTGGGAGGCTGGAGGAAGGGGCTGCAGCGCCCCAGGAGCCCAAGGGTTAACCCAGGCGCCCGCTCTCCCCCCACCCCACCCCCACCGCATGTATACAGTGGAAAAGGGAAGCTGGGGAAATTCACCAGGCCGCTTCCTGCTATTTGGGTAATCAGCCGCCTGCGGCTTCAGACTCGCTGCAACGCCGAGCAGGCAGCGGCCCAGCCCGGGGTGCCCATTTTGCAGGCTGGGAAACTAAGGCCCGGCTGGCGCTCTGACCAGGCTCGGCACCCCAGCCCTGCCCCCAAGCTTTGCTAGTCTCTAGGAGGAAGCCCGCTGCCCATCATCCAGTCCCACCCACGCGTCCAGAATCGCCACCAGAGCCACGGTTGGGCCAGTGAGGCTCTCGAAAGACCCCACGCCCTGCACCTCCCGTGGGGCCTCCCTGTCGGCCCCTGAAATGTCTGTATTTCGGATGTAGTGGGAAGCCAGCAGTGTGCCTCCCGGGCACCCCCACAGCATGAATGACATCCACAGGAGCTGGGCAGCGCGAGGGGGGGTGACCCCGCTCCCCATCCCCCGTCCTGGCCGGGCAGCTGGTGGGCTCCCAGCTGCTGAGCTCCAGGGAGACCCCCCCAGGCGATGGGGAGGGGGACAGGGGGAGGAATTTCCCTCCGCAGCTGCTAAGCCCTCTCCTGCCCTTCCTCCCTTGTTCCGACCACTAGGCATTGCCTCAAGGCACACAAACAGCTTTGCTCATCCCCACCACTTCCGCCACCTATGAGGACACAAGCCAGAGGTGTACATGTTGTGACAGCACAGTCCTGCCCATCCCACGGCCCCAGAACCTATTGGAAAATGTGACCGTGCGGCTGTGCATGCACGCGCCTGCGTTCCGGATTCCTGAAGTCTGTTATTCTCTGCTCAGGGAGACTTTTTGGTGCTCTGCGTGCGCCTGGCAGGCCTAGCAAAGCGGAGTTTGGGGCTCGAGTGCCAGGAAACGGGCGAGAGCAGGCTGTGGAGGCAGCCAAAGACGGACTCCAGGCCAGCTCAGGGGATGCTCAGCCTCAGCAGTCTCGTCTGCAGAAGGGGAGTAAAACCGCTTTCCCTGCCAGGCCCGTTATGCAGGATAAAATACCAGGACGGGCATCTTTGCACAGTGCCAAAGCCGGTACAGCCCTCCAGCCTCCAGAATAATTCTGCTCGCGCTACCGGCCACTTCCGATGGTCGGCATCACCTTCACCACAGAATGTAACGGCACCAGTCAAACATGACGGGGGGGGGGGGCACAGCGGTTACACAAGCCACATTCCTCAGAGGCGGATCCCTTGCCTTCGGTGCAGCTCCTTGCATATTCCCACATCCCTCTGCTAACGGGCTGGACCCACATGGATCAAAGAAAGCTCCATTTCGGTAGGAAGGAGGAGGAAGCCCCGCCACAGATAGGACAAAAGCTGCGCAGTGAGAGTTCCCATTCCCACATCCAGGTAGAAGGTGCGCTGGGCGTGGGGGTCTTAATCCAGCTCTTGCAAGGACGCGATGAGACTGGATGAACTCACACGCGAAAAAGCACGACTAAAGAAAGGGCCCTTCAGCTTGTGGAACAGGTGGCCCTCCGTGCCGGTCGGCTGCAGCCTGCTGCCATCAGCCTGGCCAGGCCGGCCCAGCCAGTGCAGTGCGGGGACAGCTGCATCCCTGTGCTGCAAGAGCAAGGCTTGCCAGATTGAAATCAGCATGTCCTGGCTCAACAACCTTGTGGAGCTCGGGAAATGCGAGCAGCAAGCCCACAGAAGCGCCGCTGCAGATGCTGCATAGCTGGACTTGCGAGAGCGAAGGCAGGGCGAAGTCAGTCGCTGGCCAAAGGCTCCTGAAGGAACCCGAAAGTCACAGGGCGCGAGGCCCACGCCTGCCAGATCGGAGCTAAAACCAGGAGGCACCCAGTGAAGTCCAGGGGAGGTTACTCAGGACGCTGCACATGGCGCATAACGAAGGAACACAAATGTGCCCAAAGGGGGCTGGAGAGATGCATGGGGAATCCCCTTTGGCCCCTGAACCCTGGTGCCGGGCCACCCTTCTTCGTGGGCGCAGGGGGCTTCCCGGGGCAACTGCGAGCCGCACCAGTAGGGCCCGGATGGGTCTCTCGCTGACCACAAGGGCTCTTTCGAGCTTCAGAGGATCCGCGGCAGCGCGGCAGGTCACGCAGTCAGGGATCGTAGGCCACCCACACCTTTTGCGGCAGGATATTTGGAAGGCTGCAAAATCCTTTGGAGATGCTCACTAGGCATCCCTTCCCTCCGCCCCAGAATGCCAGTCTGCACAGCAACAGCTTTCCAAACTGGGCTGACCTCCACCGTGGCTTTATGGCCTCATCAGCCATCCAGTGCTGGAGTGCCAGGTCCCTGCCCTAGGGAGCTTACAATCTTAAGGTGGTGTGTTGAACGAGCGACATCGGCCCCCGAGGCACTTGCTGATCTGCTCCACCAGGGCCCCCCGCCTGCCCCATCCTCACTCTGGGGCCTCGCTTGCCTTCCAGGGCCCAGCCAGACCGAGAACAACAAAACCCCGAAAAGCCCCTTTCTTTCTAAACTCCTGCAGGGAAGAGCCGTTGTCCCTCTTCCTTCCCTTCCCTTCCCGTTTTCCTAAGCTGAGGAATCCTGTGCCGTCTGCTCAGACTTTCTGCAGGAGCCAGAAAACCCTCCCGCCCACCAGCACCGGAGGGAAGCGGGCTACGACCCATGGAACTTGAAGTGGCAACAAAGGGCCCACAGCACTCCAAGCCTTTGCGACACCACACGGATGACAAACACAGCTGCGCTTCCTGGTCCCGAGCACACAACACACCCTGCCCCTCCCGCCCAGGGGGAGCCTGCGGGCAGGATCGCTCCCTCCAGCATCCAGCACCGGTTTTACAGCTAGTAAAATACGATTACTGTTCATTTCATTGAGCTCGGAGTCTCCTGCGTGTGTGCCCCGTTTTGCGCTTGTTCAGCCTTTGGGGGTCCCCCCGGGGTGATCAGCCATTCGGGGGGTGCAGATTTCAGGGGAACGGAGGAGCCCAGCACAGCCGCATTTGGGGGGGGGGGGAGAGGAGGTGGCAGGGGTGCAAGCAGAGCCGGCGGGGGTGGGGGGGGACGGTGTGGCACTGGGGCTGAGGCAGTGGGGCAGGCGGCAGGGCCCTGGATGACGAAGGGGCTCGGAGCCCGGAGCCCGGAGGGAGCCACGGTGCGGAGCCCGGCTGCGCTGCCCTGACCTGGTGGCCACCCGGCCGGCCGGCCCGTTGCCCTTCTGGGGAGACCGGGGTGCGGGAGCCGTTTGTAAGGCCACTCCCCGCCCCTCCCGTACCCTCAAAACATTCAAGGGCATGCTTCATCCGACCACTGAAGCTACCAAGCGCTCTGCACATGCCCTGGTGCACCGTCCTCCTCCACTTTGCTGGCCATACGGCTGCGTGAGAGGGGAGATTTAGTCCAAGACATCTGGGGGGGGGGGGGCGCTCGGCTGGCAAAGCTTGCAGGGAAGGCGGAGACCGCAAGAGCACCGGGGGGGGCAGAGACCCGCCCCCCGCCCCCCCGGGGCTGCCCCGCATCCAGAGCAAGAGGAGCCGGCGGGCGCCGCGCCTGCGGAGTCCGGGGCTTGGGGGGCCGCCCACGCCGGGCCCCCTCCCCCGGGGCCGGAGAGTCCCCTCCCGCGGCCGCCGCGGGGCTTCCCTGCCGAGGCCCCGCCCGCCCCGGACTGCGCCGCGCTTCCGATCCTGCGAGCCAGGGAGGGCAGGCGCCGAGCGCCCGAAGTCCAACCGGAAGTGCGCTCACACGCCCCCCCGGGAGCGCCCAAGCGGCGGCCCCCCGACGACGCCCCTCTCCTGACCGCGCTGCCCCACTGCCGGGGGGCTCCCCCCGACGACGCCCCCCGAGGCGCTGGGCAACTCCGAGAAACTCTGCGGCCATCTCGGAAGATTCCTTTCCCTGAGCTGTAGATGTTGGGGGGGGGGATGTAGCCCCACTGAAGGGCAGCACTTCCGAGTTCAACGGCGGCGGCGGGGGGGGGGGGCGCAGCCCCTTGCTCCCGATCGAGAGAGAAATGGGGGTGGCTGCCGCCAGCTCCGAGGAGGCGGCAGAGAAGCGGCCCTTCCCCGTTTCCACGCTGGGGTGGAAACGCTTAAACCGCCCCCCTTTTCGGGCGAGGGTCGCACGCACATCCAAAGCGTCTCTTCAGAACCTAAGAAAGCACGTCCGTAACTTCTTTTTTTGGGGGGGGGGTGTAGCGACGCCAGGCGAACAAGTTGCTTCCATTCCCAGTCCCGGGACCTGGCCGTGGGGGGGGGGGCACACCTAGTCACCACGTGAAGCTTCCTCCTTCCCAGAGGCTGAAATGTCGCCCTACTTCCTGAGCACCGGGGGGGGGGGGGCAAGAACTGCGGCGATCCCTTTTCAACTTTCGGGGGGCGGGGGGGCAGGCCAATCTCTGCCTTGTGCGGGCTTACTCGTGGGGGGGCGAAGGGCCGCTTGCCGCCCCCTCCGGAGACGAGGCTCCTCCTCCCCCTTTTGGAAAAAGACCCCCCTTTGGAAGAAGAAGGAGAGGAAGAAGAAGATGAACGGAGGGCTCCGTCCACAGCAGGCACTCCACGCGCGGCTTGCAGCTTCCTCGGGGCGAAGACCCGCTGGAAGCCGCTCCCGCCGCCCCGCCGCGCCGCGCCGAGGCTCCAGGGCGCGCCCCCGGCGAGGCGAGGCGAGGCGGCCCGGCCCGAGCGCAGACAACAAAGGCGCGCGCCCCGGCAGGTACTGACCTCATGTCTGCTGGCTTTGTGCGCGGCGCTGCAGCCGCCGCCGCCGCCGCTACTGCTGGCGCTGGCGCGGCTTCCGCTGCCCAGACCTGGCTGGGTGGGGACGTGGGTGGGGCCGGGAGGCCGGGCCGGCGATCGCGGCTGCCGCGGCTCCAGCCCCACGGCCCGGGCGGGCTCCGCACCGCCGCCGGGCTCCGGGCTGCGCGCTCAGGCGGCGGCGGCGGCGGCGGCAGGCGCCGGCCTCGCGGGCCCCATCGGCCTCCCGCCCGCGGCTACCTCCTCCGCGGCCCCGCTCCGGCCCGGCGCCGCCGGGGGCTCATGGTCCCGATCCGCGCCCAGGCACGCTCGCGAGGGCGAGGGCGGGGCGGGGGCGGCGCGCCGGCCGGCCGGCCCTCCCCTCTCCCCTCCCCCCCCCGCCGCGAGGCGTCACGCCCGGGCCCCGCCCCCCGCTCGCTTTGATCCGCCGCCGCCGCCGCCGCCGCGCGCCCCCCGCCCGCTCTTGCGCCGCGGCTCGTTCCCGGGTTCCCCTCCCTGCTTCCACAATGCACCGCTGCGGCGCGCTTAAAAGGGGCGCCGCCGCCAGGGCTCCTTAAAAGGGCGACGCAGCGGGCGGGGGGGCCCGGGGGGGCCTCTCTCGGCGGTGGCGGCGCCGCTGCGCTCCGTGTCCTTCGGCGGAAGAGCAGCGAGACTCGCAGGCCGTGCGCGGCGGGACGGAGCGGAGCGGCCGCCGCGAGGTTGTATCAGCTCTGGTGTTTGTTTCACGGCGCGGCTTCACACTGCTCGATGGCATAGGGGGCTGTTCTGTTTCGTTTTATGGGTTGGATTCCTGCAGCTTTTATTTTATGGGTTCGGGAGCGCAAATCTTTGCCTGAGCAAAGGCGAGAGCCAGCCCGCCAGCCAGCTGCTGCTCTGCGCGCCCGAAGGGCTCGTGCGGACAAGCTGCCCGAGGGCTCCCCGCCGGGGCATCTGCGTGGCTCTTCCCCTCTCGGGGCGCCCTCCCCGTCGTTTGCCCCCCAGTGCGGGTCAGAGGAGCCCTCGGACGCGGCTGGCCCCCCGGGATCAGAGCGCCGCGGCGGCGCGGCCTGCCCGGCCCGGCCCGCTGCACGGCTCGCGGTCGTTCCCATCCTCCCCGGCTGCCGAGCCCTTGGCTGCTTCCCGCAGGCGGCGCCTGGCTTCTCGCGCTCCCACTCCTTCCCCGGGGGGCCAGCACGTCGTGCAGCTCCCGCCTTGGCCCGCAGTCGCAAACAGACGTTGCAAGGCAAGTTTTCCTCCCCTTCATTCAAATGCCCTTTTCCTGAGCCCCCTGGCCAGAGGGAGAGCGACGGATCGCCCTGGCAAACGGTCCTGCCCCTTCGGGTGCAGCGGTGCCCTCCTTGTGCAGGGGAAGCCCGGCAGACACCTCCCCGCCCCCCCCCGCAGGCCCACCTTGGGCCTGGCAGAGGCGGCGGGTTCGCTGGCAAGTCGTTGCGAGTACATGCAGCCTTGTGCAGTACAATGTTGGACTATGACTCCCAGCAGCCTTGGCCACCCATGCTGTCAGGGGCCTCGGCTTTCATTTTAAAGAAGATCCAAGCTGCTGGGAGGACGCACAGAGGGAACGGCTTCTCCCTCCCCTTATGGGCAACCACTCCAGGGAAGCCTTCACATCACCCAAGGGTCGTCTGAGATGGGGGGGGGGCACTGGGGCCTGGAGTGTTCAAAGCGGGTGTTCTGCCACGAGTTACCTACAGCCCCCATATTTGTGAGAATTAAATATCAGAGGCCAGGTGGGCTTCTGATCCTCGTTCTCTGCACTCCCCTGGAGTCACGGAGCCCACCTTTCCTCGCCCCCCCCCAAAGAGACCATGGGGACAGGTGAATGTGCTGGGGGGAGCAGAGCGGGAGGAAAGGGCTCGCACCGACCCAGGCCAGCTGCTGCCCAAGGGCCCCCACGCTCCACTCCCCTTGCAGCCACGTTCCGATCGGTCTCTGTCGGACGGGTGGCTGGCAGGTGTTGGCCGGCAGTGGGCCTTCGCCAGCTGGCCCTCCAAAAACGCCAGCTATGAGGCTTAGTGCAGGTGGAGAGGGCGAGACTCAGACAGCTGAAGGAACCCCGCCGGCCTCTGCCCTGTTTGCATTGCGGGAGGAGAAGGCGCGCCAACGCGGGCGGGCGCCATCTAGATGGCACTAATCGCCTGACCGAGATAACGTTGCCACCGCTCCTCTGTGTCTGGGGAAACCAGCCCCTTTCCCCGCTCCACTGTGGGAGGCGCACAATTTAACACCTGGAACCCCATCGTCCCCAGTCTTGTAGCACAGCTTCCACGGGCTGAATGCTGGGGCTTTTGGATTAGCAAGGCGGATGACGTCCCTGGCACTGCCTTGGGCCGAGCAGCCGTGCTTGCCCCTTCCCCTTCTTTTATTGCTCTGGCAGATTCCCTTCACACCTACTGTCCCCCCTGAAGCACATCAGCCGAGCAACCTTGCAACTTTATTCATGTGCAGAAAGAGCCACTGTGTCCCACAGCCAGTGGCACAGGCGAGTCTCTTCCGCTGGCCAAAGCAGGAGAGGAGAGCAGCCACGGAGAGCTCCTCCGTCACCCCGTTGGCTGCCAGCTCAGCACCTGCCACGGGGCCGCACGTGCTGGGGCACCCGGTCACGGTCCATGCCGGCCAGGCACTCGGAGGAGCACAGCTTGGTGTGGCTCCAGCCTGAAGGCCTGCAGCCCACCTTCCTCCTGGGGCACAGGGTGGGTGCTGAACAGCACCTTGCTCCAGGCTGGGAAGCTGAGCCGGTCCAGGCTGAGCTGGCAGGGCTGCGCACCCAGGTTCAGGAGCACCAGCACGTCGGAGCAGGAGCCGGGGCGGAGGAAGGCAAAGGCTTCCGCAGGCTGGCCGGGCAGGGGCAGAGCGGTGAAGTCCGCGCCATGTAAGGCGAACAAGTTTGCGCGCAGGGCCAGCAGCGTGTGGTGCAGGTTCCTCAGCGGGTGCCCGTTGGAGCTCCCTTCCTGCAAGAGAACGGGAGACAGACGCCCAGCAGCAAATGACGTGGTTGACGTTGCGCAGCAATGCTTAGTTTTGCACTGGGAATTTGGCCTGGAATTGCTGCCCTGCATTCAAGCACTTTTTAATGGATCCCCCGGACAGCACTATTCCCCCCCGCCGCATTAACATGCCTCTGTTCTCTGTATGGTGTGGGGGCCATTCTGGTCTGTCTATCAGGCCTTCAGATGCAAAGGGGAGCAGCCACCTGCTTAGGGTGGGCTGATAAACAGCATTCCTGTGCCATGGAGTGGATTGCAGCAAAATCAGTGGGACTTGCTTCAGAGTAGACCTGCATAGGCTTGCGGTGCTCATTCTCAAGCCGAGGCCAGCTGACATGCACGGGGGGGTGGTGCCCGGGCTCTCCCACCGCCAGCCCCGTCCACCCCAGTGGGGCGCACGGGGACAGACGGTGTGCTCTGCCCCCACTTCCCACCGTGTGGGGTTTGTGCTCATTGTGCGGGCTGATCCCAAGCAACAAATCACAACACTGCCAACGTTACAAATGGATTTCCTTCCCTGTAACACAGTTGCGTTGAAAGTGCACTTGAGGAAACAGCAACAAAGAAACATAACAAATGAATAGGAGAGCTGAGCTTCCATAAACTCGGCATCAGACTCCAGCTTGGCAGAATACAGGGCTTCTATTCCATTCCTTGCCTGGACCTGCCCCCAAATCTAAGCTGCAGCTTAAGCTTTAGGAGGCTAAATTGGGGGTGCAGAATGTCAGGGTCCCCAGAGAGCGTGCCCCACTGATTGTGCGGAAGTTGCCTTCGGAGTAGCGTTCTGTCTCACCGTCAGCTCATTGTCCAAGGGAACGGGAGACCCCTCTCCTCCTTGCAACAGCGGAACTCCCGGGAGCGTGAAGAGAAGGACTCCGAGCATCTCCCCCAGACCGGTGATCAATGGGGGCCCCGCAGGCACCTAGGAGAGAGAGACCTGAAGGGCTGCGGGCGCCAGGCCCACGCATGCCATTTCCCCGTCTCCGCAACGGCCGGAGGGGCTGCATTCGGCCAAAGGCGGTGGCTGCAGCCGCGAAAGCCGATTCGGGCCCTGCCCCCTCCAGCACCGCTGGCCGCGCAGCACTGGCCCTCCTCGATCCATTTCCAGAGAAGGCCCTCGTGTCTCCACGGAGACGAATAGGCGTGCGATGGGCATGCGAGGCGTTCGGGGGTGGGGTGGGGTGGGGGTGTCTCTCAGCCCCCCCAGTGTTCTTCTTGGGGGGATCGCTCAACAGGGACGTTAAAGGGAAATGACGTGCAGGAGGCAAGGGCGATGCCAGGTCCCCACTACGAGCGACACTTTACATTCTGCTGGTGCACAGCATCCTCCCCCAACCTGGACAGCCACTCCCATGCCAGCTGGGAATGATGGGTGTTGCAGTCTGATACACCTGATGCACACCAGGTTAGAAGTGTTTGGTGTGCTAATATGTACCTGCGATGCCAGATGGGACTTCAAGGGAGGAGCTCTTCACCATAACAACAGATGTGTGAAACCTCGCTTTGCCACAAGACCCCTGCAGCGGGGCTCCACCCACCGCCCCAAAAGCCCAGGGTGGTCCCACACAACGGGGGCGACCCCTTTAGGGAGCAGGAAGCTGCTGCGCCTTGAGTCTCGCAACAAGCCAAGGCCCTCCGAGCGAGCCACGAAATTCGGGCAAGGCCCCTGCTCACTATCCAGCTCGGCCACGGAGTCCTCGGGCGCTGCAGGGCTCGCTCCACACGCTGCCGGAGCGCCTGGGCGGTTGGGTTCCTCTCTGCTCCCAGGAGGTGGCAGGCCAGGATGACGCTGCCGGGCACCTGGCCAGGGACGCCGCAGCCGCCGCTCTCGTCCCACACCATCAGGACGCTGGAAGGGGATTGCATGGACAGAGGCCACGTTGAACCCTTTGTTATCAATGCCGGGTGCTCCGGCTGGCTTGCACTCCCCTGTGCGACCACGAGAGGCCTCGCAGCCCCGGGATACCGAGCGGAAGGAGATGGGAAACGGGGAGCAGAAATTCCCGGAGCTGCCCCCAGACGTACCTCTCCTTGCCCAGACCCACGTGCGCCTGGCTGCCCAGCTCGCTCCAGGAATCCAGCACCTGCAATCACACCCCACAGCCACAGGATGGGTGAGTTCATCCCACATGGCTGGGCCTTTATCCTACTGCAAAGCTGCCCTGCCTGCATGGGCCGCATTTTGCAAGGGTCCCACACAGTGTCGCCCTCCATCCGTTGCCATCCTCCTGGGTTGTCCCAAAGTTTCATCTGTCATTTTTTTCTTGCCACAAAGAAGAGCGGAAGAATAGTACCGTCTGTACAAGCCCAAATGCCTTTGGAACGCCCCTTCTGTCTTCTTTCAGCGAGCGGCAGCCGGCATGGACACGTGGGGGGGGGGGGAATGATGCCCTCCTGCAATCTCAGACCAGAGTCCCCCCAAAAGCCCTCTTCCCTCACCCCACGACCTTTTCCCCAGTAGCCAATCATTTAGCAGTTTCCCAAAGTTGGTGCATTTTGTCTCCGTTCTGGAAATGGAGAGGAAATCCCCCCCCTTTAAGGATTATTAACTGGCAGGAAGCGCCTTAAACTTACATATACTATTATTTTCATATTGTTGCCTCACCCCACCGTAACCCTAACCCTCCCTGCCCCCAAATGGCTGCTCAGGTCAATTGGACCTCTCTGGGGTCCCCCACTGCTCTTCCGTCAAGCTCACTGGAGCGGATTGGACACCACGGATTGCTGCTTTCGGAGACATGCACGCCTTCCGCAGGAGCCTGAAAAGTCCGCTGCGGACCTTTAAGCCCCCGGCGGAAGAGCAAAGTTCTCAGTGCTGAGAGCCACTCCTCTGGAAGCGGGGCCCGATCCATGCCTGCAGCCTCAGCAGGTGCCCTGGGAGCTCCCTCCACCTTTAGCGCGTTCAGTGGGGACGTGCGAGGGGGACGTCCGCGTGTGAGCAAGGCAGGCGTTGGGCTGAACGGTCGCCCAGCCATTTTGCTGCGTAACCCTAAAGACAGAGCGTGGAGATGGGGATCCACCACGCTGACCCCGAACTGGCTGGCTGCCCCCAGCCCTGCAGTTGCCCCCACAAATGCCAGTGCCACGTTGGAAGGCTCCCCGGCTTCCCCCTGGGGTGCCTCACCGCGTCCAGGCGCCAGGCCGGGTCCGCGGGCACCAGGAATCCGTCTACGCCTTGCTCCTGCCAGAACTGCATCGCCTCCTGTGGCACAGAGTGAGGGAAAGTGGGGTTCAGTTTGGGGGAACCACGCTGAGGGCATTGGGTGCAGTCTTGGGCTGGGAACAGTGCAGAGCGGGGCAGCTCAGACGGTCAGGGGGCTCCTGCACCCATCCTGCTCACAGGATCCTGGGGGCAGCTGAGTTGCCACCGTGTGAACAGGGTGCTGGAGTGGGTGTACCTTGGGAGTCATCCAGGATGGCTGTTCTGACGTTCTTAAATGACCCTTTCCTACATGACTATCTCACCGCAGGAGCTGGTCCTCTTTTGCATCTGGCCACCCTAGCCACATAACGCATGGAGGTCTCCCTCTTGTGTCTCTGTAAGAGGACCTAGCTTGAGCCAGAGTGCCTCTGAGCAGGTGGGGAGCCAGTTTACCTTGCCCTGCCCACCTCTGCACACCTGGGATCGAGGGAAGGTTGCCTGGCCGAAGGCTGGGCATTCCAAGCAGGTGCAACTCGGAGTCGCTATCCTTTGGGACATTCCGCAAGGGAACCTCAGCACCCTGAGGAACTCTCGGGGGCAAGGGGGCAGTGACAAGAATACGGACCAGAGTGCTACCACCTTGAGGTGCTGGGTTGTTTGGTTGCCGTCAGGAGCAGCAGGAAGCTTCTCTTCCCAGGCTGGGAGTTCTAGCAGGATCCGGATCCCTGGATAGTTGGGGGTGGGAAAAGGCAGGAGAAGGCATGAGGTGAACCCAGCCTGGGAAAACGTGAGCTTCCAAAGACGTGTGTGTCAGGCCTTTGTAGCTTAGAAAGAGGGCAGGTGCCGCCGTGCACACCTGGGAGCGGAAGGGGGTCCGGCGGAATCCATCCGGCCAGTGCTGGGCAGGGGGAGGCCTTCCCCACCCCGCTGCTTCAAGGCATGTCCAGTGGAGGGGCTGGGTGGTCCGGGGCTGTTGCCCACAAGGCAGCTGCTCTGCCCAGTGTGCCTGGGCCGCTCCCTGGCTGGAGCCACCCCAGTCTCATACCTCTCCGGTGTCCATCGTCCACCAGCACCTGCAGCTGTTCCAGCGAGCCGTGAGCAGGGAGAATGCTGCTCAGGTTGGCAGGGTTCCCCTCCAGGATGGGGCCCAGCACCAGGGCCTGGATGGACAGTCTCAGCAGCTGGTCCAGCTGCTGCCTGACGCCTGGCAGGAAGGAAGGAGGCAGAGCACTCGCTGGGTGACCACCGCGCCCGGCGTGAGGACTGCGCCTCCGCGGGCGCACGCGCAGCTGCTTGAGCCCCGGTCCCACCCAGAGCAGTGCAGCCCTGCGGTCCAGCACAGGCAGAGCGGGAGCAGCGGCCGAGCCAGCCCAGGACGGCAGCAGGGGCCCCCACGTGGCCAGTGCTCAGGGCAGCTCCTGGCAGCTCCGGGAGGCCCCACCTCCCTGCTGCCCACAGACACTTGCGGAAGCTGTGGGGGCCCAGAGATCTCTTGTGCCTCTGCCCCCCTCCAGCTTGGCTGGCCTTTCGCACATGCTTCCTCTCCTGCTGCCCCACCCGGGTTTTTCTGCCTCGGGCTTTATCCTGGAATCAAATGCCCCCCTCCCCTGCCCGTGTAGCCCCCTGGCAAGGGGTGTGCTTTGGAGACACACACACAGGCTGAGTGTATGTGCATGGACACAGGCGAGGGCTGGTCGCCCCGGGCCTCTTACCTGCGAGGTCCCCGAGCCCATCCCCGTCGGAGTCCCGGAAGGACGTGGGGGCAGCCGAGAGAAGGAGGCCGTCTGCCACCAGGCCAGCGGGGGGCGTGGCCTGGGCATCTGGACCAGGAGGAGGATGGCCGTGGCCAGCAGGCAGGCCAGGAGGGCCCCCAGGAGGAGGAGCAGGGCCCTGCGGAGGCCTGGCCAGGGAGCCACGCCGGCCTGGCTCACCACCTCCTCTCGGTTCAGGTACGGGCTGCCGGGGGCCCCCTTGTCCAGCAGGGGCAGGCGCTCGCTGGGCACCTGGGAGACGAGCACACGCTCTTCAGCCTTGCCCATCGCCTGCGCCTTCGTGCACAAAGCTGTAGGGAGAGGAGGAGAGGGCTGTAAGAGCGCCTCTGGGGTGAGGGAGCCAAAGGGGCCCCCCTCCACTTCCGTCTCCCCTCCAAGATTGCCTACGAAATGGAGCAGATCTGGGCACTGCCACGGCAGAGTTTCCTTCCGGCGCCACAGCCAGCCAACGGCAGGGGCCCGGCCGTCGGGAGAGGAGCTCGGAGGGTGCAGCCCCGCTGGGTTGGAGGCCCGGCTCGCCTGGGCCTCCCTGAGAAGGCCCACCTGGGCCTCTTTTGCCCAACTCTTCTCATGCCCCTTCTTTTCCTAGGACCAGGCTGCTCTTCCTGGCCCGTCAAGGTTCACGGCTGTCTTTTGCTCACCTTTCCGGACTTTGAATAGATCTTCCCTTTCAGAATTGCACCTAGAGAGGCTTGGCCTGGAAAACAGCATACAAAATAATCCCGATATGCAAAGCCGGTGGAGATCATCTGGACGCACACGGGTGCCGCCCAGATGGAGGCTGCCCCACACGAGCCCCCTTCCGTGGAACGGCAGCCGGCACGGGGTCATGGGCGCTGCTACTTCCTGTCGCCTCATCGCTTAACGGACATCTTTCGAAATGCTTGCTCTGGGTGCAGGGCCAGGGTGGGGGGCTGCATGGGGATCTTCCTCCCGGGCTGGGGGAAGAGGCAGAGTGCGGGGGCGTTTGGCCTTTTATGGTCTCGGCCCCCTCAGCAGGACAGAGTAGCAGTGGAAGGCCTTGCCTGGCCACCTGGCTGCCCCACACTCCTCCCTGCCCTCAACCTCGGCTTCCCCAGCCTCTGCTGGAGCTGGCCTACCTTGCAGGGTTCCAGAGAAGCGCCCAGCCGGAGGACCCGGGTGTCACTACTCTTACCTTGTTTTCTGTTCGTCTTCAGGGTCTGGGGGAAGAAGGCAGGGAGAGATGCTGGCCTGGGTGAGTGGAAGAGATGGGGGTGATGGAGGGGTCCCACTTCACCTCTTGGGGGCTGGCAGTGGGGCAGCAGGGAAAGCCTCTCTCGGTCTCCAGCTGCCCGTTCCAAGTGGTGGGGAAGAAGGGGCACTCCTGAGTCTTTGCGAAACATCAGCAGGCTTGTGACAATATTTGAGTAGCAAAATGAGGAGGAGGCATCCCTTCTGCCCCCCCCCCCCCCCGTCCTTGCTCTTTCCAGCTTTGTGTGCACAAGCCTGGCCAAGAGACTCGGCCCTGGAGCCTGCAGAGCCGCAGCCCTTGGAGGTATTCAGGGGGCCTTCTTTTAATCACCTGCCCGAGGCCAAATCCTGTGCTTCCTTCCAATCTGCTCCCTGCATAAAAACCCACCTTTGGCTCAGCCCCCAGGCATTCACGGGTCTTATGAGTGAGCCTGTAGCAAGAGGCTAGCACTGGGCTCCACCTGCTCCCCTTGACCACCCCTTGCTATCCCTCCTCCCCCAGGCTGAGTTTTGAATTGTAAGCTCCTCAGGGCAAGGAGCCCTGAATTCTGCATGTCTTCCTCCTGCAGAAGGGACTCCCATGCACTCTCCCTCCGTCCCCCACAGCACGGCCCATTGGCGACCGACCCTCTTCTGCATCCGCCTTCTGTGGAGCATTTTCTGGTGGCTGCTGCAGGGGAGGTGGCAGTGGAAGCCCACCTCTGCCTGAGCACAACCCTTGATTCAACCCAGGAAAAGTAACCACAGAGCAACCTCTGCCCCGTAACAGAGGGGCCTCCTGCGTGCCAAGTGCACAGCTAAATTAAACCTGAATCCTGATGGCTGAGCCAGTTTGTGGAAAACAGGGGCGCTGGTCTCGGGAATGGCAAGCCGGGCCGAGTGGGGAGGGATCTTCGGCCCGGGGAAGGGCTCCAGTCGGAGGCGCCCCATCCATCTTGCCTTGCCCTACAGCTCACCCCACAGGACGCCCAATTCTCCGAGCATTAACAGTTAAACCAGTGCGTCCCGGTTCTTGCAGCCTTTCTCAACCCGACGCCCTGCAGATGCACCGGGACTACAACTGCCACCATCCCCACCCAGTACGGCCCTCAGCTCCCACCTGGCTGAGAGAACCATCTTCCTGAGCTTTGGCCATGCAAGTCTGAAGATTTCTTCCTGACGGGTTTGGATAGGAGGGAATTGGAAAGCACGTTCAAAGCAGGGCTGACATCACCTGTGGAAGCCATGGCAGAAGTATTTCCTTGAAGGAGGAATGAGGCCTCGCAGAGGAACCCGCGGAGCTCTTGCTCAGCGGCACGTGTAAGACGATCTTCTCACCGGAACTAAGCAGATCTTGGAGCCGGTGTGGACGGCTGTGAGGGAGGCCTGGCCGAGCAGTGGCCACTGACCCTCTCCTGCGCTTCACCCGTTAACTAAAATGTGGGCCAGGTTCCATTTTCATGCAGGAGTCTGGAAGCTAGTGGACTCCAAGCCAGCAGCATTGATGAGAGCACGCTCTGGTGCGTAGCTTATTTAAATAATCTGAATTCCCATGTTGCACAGCCTTCCAAATACTGTTTTGTGTCTTCCAACAACTGACAGTTTACCTTTATTGGACCAGTCGTGTCTCTTTCAATTTCCCTTTATGTCAAAACGTTAATTATTATTACAGGATTAATTTGGTAAATGATGGCACAGGACGCCAAAGTTGCTCATGTTCTCTAATTTTGCGTAACGTGTTCGCTTCTATTTTGGACTGATCTATAAGGTGTTAGATGTTTTGAATATGGTGTTAATTTTTTTATTTTTAAGTCCTTGATGAAACGGTAATAAATGGGCGTGGGGGATATGCTGCCGATTTCCAGTCCTTGAACCACACGACATCCTCAGAAACGCGCGCAGAAAAAATGGCCGGGAGAGGAGTTGTGGGCGTTCATCCTGGATGACGCTGGAAATTAACGCCACCGAAATGCATTCTTGCACCACCAAACTGCGTGTTCCAACAGCAGCACAGCAAAGCAAGAGGTGCACACACGCTACTCGCGTTCACAAACCTGACGCTGGAAAAGCAAACATGTTGATACAGGACCCGGATGGGGGGTTTTCCCCAATCTGCCCCATCTGCAAACCGGCATTCGGCTGAGACGTTCCAAAGGTCGGCCTGTGCAGGCCGTCTAGTCAGCCCAGCTGCCCAGAAGGTATTTCCAATGCTACAAACCAGTCTTTCATTAAGAAAGAATATAGGAAACAATGTCGGGAAGGCTGGGCAGAGGTCGGAGGTTTTGCAAAGGTCCAGGACTCTGAATTCAGGGTCCTTAAAATAAAGATAATTTCTTAAAGAAGGCCAGAGTAATAAACTCTTCCGGATGCTTCAAGCTGTCTCCACCTCTGCTTTGGTTTTGTTCCTATTTGGTTAACGTGTTGTTAATGTGTTCATGTGTTTGTAAATAAATGCTGATGAAGACAGGAAAAAGAAAGCAATATTTAATTGTGACCCTGGGTGTGCCCAAGGGCGTTGCAGGTACAGTGTCTACGATCATTTGGTTGGAGATGACAGGATGCAGGGATGGACAAATCAAAGGAGACGGGGCGCCGACAGCACTATGCAATTTAAATGCAACCACACCGTGTTCAGATGCTCAGAACTCATTCAGGCTCTCACCGGCGATGGCTACTGACGCACTGGATGAGTGTGGCTATTGAACCCTGGAAGCCGGGAGACAGACTTGGTGTGCCAAAGAGAAATAGGAAGCTTAGACACAACGGGATGTTCCACAGTCCAACACGAGGATATACATGAAAGCGACAGTAAACACCAGACGGTCACCAGAACTAATTTCTGGGTGCGTTCTCAGCACTTCTCTCCAAGAATGGAAGATGCACGACCAGGGAAAGTGCCTCTGAGCATGTGCAGAATGTCAACCCGTTTTTGCACAGTTTGGATGAAGAAAAAGGCCACTCCTTGAGCGAGCATTGCCTGCAATGAGGAAGGAGTCCCAGCCCCCACCTGTCCAGGAGTGACACCTCCTGTTCTAGCCACAAAGCTGCAGGGTGGTGCTGGGGAAGCCCCTGTCCTTCCCTCCTCCCTTCCTTCCTTTCCCATTTGGGAAAAGGAGGAAAACCGGCTTAGCGCTGCAGAGGAGCTGCCACGGTGAACAAGATCCAGGTCGAAGGATCTGTGAGGATCTAAAAGGTTCTACGGAATGCAGCCGAAGATTAGCCAACCCGCCACCCACGGGCTGCACAGGTAAGCAGGAGGGTGTCCTTGCCTGGTAAATCGCTTTGTGTGCTGCCTCCCTTTATCATCTGCGTGGAATATTCAAGAATAAACTGGCGACAGGCAGGAGAATAGTCATCCCTCCCAGCAGAAGCGCTGCCACTCGGTGCGAGCCTGCCTGTTCCCCTCGCTCTGCGCTGGCCTCCATCTCAGGGGGGGGGTGGCCCTGACCCCCCCACACACTTGCCCCAGGGCCTTCCCCTTTCCTATCTTTTCAGAGCTTTTCAGCAGACTGACTTCCACAGGCCGTGTCCCTCCGGAGGGGCCCCTGAGCTTCCGTAGTGGCCAGCCTGCCAGCGCTCGGCTTCAGCCTCAGCTTCGGCTGGCATCAGCACTGGGAGCCTGAAAGAAAACAAAAGGACGCGCTTAGGCAGCGAGAACAGGGAAAGTTTGGGAGATGCGCGGGTGTGTGATGCGCTGGCTACAGGCACACCAAAGTGGGTGCGAAGTTGTCATGCACCGAATGCATAGCATGCTGGGAAACTGCCAGCCTGAGAGCGCCGACGACGGCAGCACTGGTCTGAAGCCGGTCAGAAGGATGGCTGAACTGGTCTGTTGGGGGTGCAAATTCCTGGGGCCCAACTGGGCACTGGGAGTGCAGGCTGGCCGGGCAAGCTGCAACACCAGCTGTCCGGCATGGGGCCGAAGGAGGGGGCGGAAGAGGGCGAGGGTCTCTTACCAGCAGCTGCTCCTCCGTGTGCCTCTGCTTCACCCGCTCGTAGGCATCCATGATCACGGCTCTCCTGCGCAGGAGGAAGGCTCATGGGCTGGTGTCCCCCAGCGCCCCCCAGCACCCTTTCCCACCTCTGGCTCTCATCGTTTATGAAGAAACGGGAGAAGCCCGAGGAGGCAGTGGGGAGAGAGTGCCTTGGGTGCCGGTTCACACAACCACTCCGTAAGTATGGGCACGGAGCTGGGACTGGGGTGCCCAGGGTCGGGTCGGAAGCAAGCCCCAGCCCCTTTCCGGAAACTGCCCCGCCTGAAGCACACTGCAGGGCCATGTGCCAACCAGCCAGGCTCCTGGAGGAGGCGGCCGCCATGGCCACTGGCCCACATGCCACCTCTGGGACCAGCAGGGTGCCGCCATGTACTGGCCGCAGGGCCGCCCTGCACGCCTGCCCTGCTTGGAGGTTTCTGAGCCTGCTGCTGGGCCACCGCGGGGGCAGAGGCCGGACTGCATGGGCCCGGGTCTAACCCAGCCTCAGGGCTGCTCCGTTCCAGGCCTTTCCTGCTGCTCCTCCAGGAAGGAATCTTTTCCAAAGCCATCTTAGATCACCCAGCCCCAGCTCACATCTTGCGGCAGGAAATGCCATTAATTAGCTGCATGAAGGCCTGATCCCAGAGATGCAAAGGATATCCGCCCCCCCCCCGGCCCCCAGCTGCCTTTAAACATCAGACCGTGCACTGTGGCGTCATGAGCCCCTTTCTGGCTAGGCTTTGCCTGAGCAGCGCTGGGGAGTCCTGAGCGTGGCCCTCGGCTAGGCAGCCCGGGGGGCCCCTTCTTTGCCTCAGGAGCCAGCCGGCCTCCCTGAGGAGCAGCCCCGGCCATTCCCGCAGGATCAAGGGAGGCTGAGGCAGAGCTGGGTGCTCCCATGGTGGGAAAGGGGGAAGGGGGCTCCAGACTTACTTGCTGGCCAGGCCTCCGCCCGGGGGAAGGCTGGGATTTGGCTCGGCGGCTAGGCATTGGAACACGCTGACCAGGCTGGGACCCTCTTCCTTCTGCAGCAGTTCCTCGTACAGTTCTGGCATGACAAGGGCCGGGGAAAGCGGGGGGGGGGGTTATTTGCTGGCGCCTGCCCCCCTCCCACTCTGCCATGGAGGAATGTGCTGCCGAGAGGCACACTGGGGGGGGGGGATAATCTGTGTGGGGGCTCAGCTCCTCTGCTGGCTGACACAAGTCTGCCACTGCACGGAAGAACCCAAACCGCCCGTGCTCAGCACAGGGTTCTAGGCCACTCAGGCCCCGGACTAGACCACTCCGCTTGACCCGATGCCTGACGTGAAGGCCAAATCTGCCCTGGCCGGCCCTCTCTCCTCTCACGCACTCCCTTTCCCGCCATCAGGGATGCCCCGGCAGCTCCCTGGGAGGCCCCAATGCGCAGGTACGAACCTGCCACTCTCTTCTCCAGGTAAGCGTCCAGCTCACACTCCTTCTGCAATGCCTCCTGGGAGACACCAGGAGCAGCTGGGAAGCACACCAGGATGCAAGTCATGTTGTCGCGGCTTCCCTGCAGGAAGGGCCCAAGCAGGAGAGGTGGTGAGGCAGAGCGGTTAGAGTCTCACGGGACTGGGACATGAGAGACCCGGGTTCTAGTCCCCACTCAGCCATAACACTCACTGAGTGACTTGGGCCAGGGGCCGACTCCCAGCCTCACCCACCTCGCAGGGTCATTGTGGGCGTTGTGAGGACAAAATGGGGGTGGGGGGGTGCGCAGGCCACCCTTGATTCCTGGCAGGAAAACACGTGTGGAAATGCAGCGAGGGCCTCAAGCTCCCCAAGCCCGGCAGGAACGGAGACCCGAGGCCCGGGCAGGAAAGGAGCCCCGCTCCGAGCCTGCCGCCCAGGCCCCGCGCTCTCACCTTGTACAGCCCGGCGTCCAGCACGCGCTCGCACACCTCCTGCGGGTCGCCGGAGAGCAGCAGGCGGGAGCGCACGAAGGCGCACAGCCCCGCCGCGTCGAAGGCGTCCCACACGCCGTCGCAGGCCAGCAGCAGGAACTCGTCCTCGGCGGGGCGGCGGGGCAGCTCGGAGACCTCCGGCTCGGGCGACACGGGCTGCTCGGTGGGGCCGCGCCAGGCCACCGCCTTGTAGTCGAAGTCGCCCAGGGCGCGCGACACGGCCAGCGAGCCGTTGACGCGCTGCTGGCTCACGGTGCCGCCCGCGTTCTCGATGCGCCGGCGCTCGCGCGGCCGGCCCGGCTTGTGCTCCTCGGTGCAGAAGGCGGCGGCGGCGGCGCGGCACAGGAGCGCGCGCGAGTCGCCCAGGTTGGCGAAGTAGAGGCGGCGCGGCGAGAGCAGCACGGCCACGGCCGTGGAGCCCGCGGGCTCCCAGCCCTCGGCCCGCGACAGCGCCTGCATGCGCCGGTCGAGCGCCAGGAAGGCCTCGCGCAGCGCCGCCGCCACCGCCCCGGGCTCCGCGTCCTCCTCGTCGGCGCCGGGCAGGGCCTCGGCCGCCAGCACGTGCTCCAGCAGGTGCCCGGCGCAGAAGCGCGCCACCGTGCCGCCCGCGTGCCCGTCGAAGACGGCGAAGAAGGCCCAGCGCGCCAGGCCGTCGGGCAGCTGCGGGCGCGCCGTGTGCGCGTCCTCCATGTGGGCCCGCCAGCCCTGCATGGACGCCAGGCCGTAGCGCAGGTCGCCCGCCGCGCCGCGCTCCAGCACCTTCTCCGTGCGCGGCGCCTCCAGGAAGAAGCTGGGCGCCTCCTCCGCGGGCCCGGCCCCGAAGAGGCGCGACACGGCTCGCTCGGCCTCCGACACCAGCAGCCGCACGAAGCTGGCCATGCTCGGGCGGGCGCGGGCGCGGGCGGCCTCCCGCGGGCGCGACGCGGCCCGCGGCCTCCGGCAGAGCGCGCCCTCGCACGCCCTCCCGAGGCTCCGGAGGAAGGGCGGGCGCTGTCCCCGCTCGCCTCCGGGGGCCTCAGCCGCCGCCTGCCATCCCGCACGCGCCCTCGGGCCCTGCGGAGCGGGCGCCGCCGCCGCCGCCGCCGTCCTCGCGCGGTCTCCGGTCGCGGCTAGCGGGGGCGCGGGTCACGCTCCCCGCAGGGCGCCGCGACTCCGCGGACCCCGCGGGCAAGGCGGGCTCTTGGGAGGCTTGGCCGGGGCCTCGCGCGTGCCGAGCCCCGACGCGGCGGTCCGGGCAGCCCGCACATTCTCTGCGCCGCGGCCGCCGGCCCCTTCCGCGGGCCACGGCCGCAGCCCCCCCCCCGCCGCGCTCGCCAGGTGCGGCCGCCGCGAGCCGCGCCTGACTGGCTCCTGGCCTCGGCATTGGCCCCGCCGCCGTAATCGCTTCAAGCCGGCTAAATGCGGAACGCTAAACCCCTAATCCGGTCCGCACGCGGGCGGCGCCCCCCCGGCCCGTGCGCCGCCACCTGGCACGCGCTCGGGCCGCCTCTCCTGCTCCAGGGCCCGGCTAAGGGAAGGCGGACTGCGCGATTCGCGCCCGCGCTGCCCCCGGGGGCGTCCTGCTCGCACGTGTCCTGTTTCGTGTACACAAGGCAGGAGCTCGCCCGTGCGCCGGCGGGGATGCTCGCAGCGCGCCCGGGGCCAGGCTGCGGGGCGCGACCCCGGAGGCCGGCCCGCGGCCCGGGTTCCTTTCCCCGCCGCGCCGCGCGCCTCGGCCCGGGGGCCGCGCGGTGCAGCCGCGCCGCGCGGGGGGCGCCAGCGGCGGGAGATGCTCGGCGCCCCCGGCAGTGCCGCGGAGGAGGAGGAGGAGGAGGAGGGGCCGCGCGGCGCTGAGTGGCAGCCGCGCTCGCCAGCCAGGGCGGGTCTCTGCGCTCGCGAGGGGAGCTAACCTGGCGCCGCCTCCCCTCCGCGGCCCGCTCCCCCCGTGTCCCACCTTGCGCTCCCGAGCCCCTGCCCGCCCCCGCGCCGCCTCCCGCCCGGGCGCGCGCTCCTCCGCCGCAGCCGCCGCGCCATCCCCGCCGTCCTCCGCCCGCCCGCCCGCTCGCTCGCTTTGTCTGCCGCAGCCGCAGCCCTGCCCGCCCCCCGCCTTTGTCTGCCTCCTCGCCCTCGCCTCTCCCCTCCTGGGACGAGCGGCTGCCGCAGCCCTCCGCGGCCTCGCCCAGGCCCTCCGGAGGCAGCAGCGGGCAGGAGCCGCGGCGGGCCGCCGCCCCGGCAGCCGCCCTCGCCCCGCCCGCCGGTGGGCCGCAGGAGCGCGATGGGGCAGGAGAGATGAGCAGCCCGCGGCGGCGGCGGCGGCGGCCGAGGGCAGCGCGGCCCCAGCGCACGGCGCGGGCATCACGCATGGACCTCGAGGCGGCCGGCGGCCGGGGCGATGGGTCAAGTCCTGGGATTTGCCCACTGCAGTAGGTATCTGTGGGGCTGGCGCTGGGGCTGGGGGAGGGTGGGCCAGGCGCGCGGGGCGGAGAGCCTCCTTCCTCTTCCAGCCTGCAACCCCCTTTGATGCGTCCCTCTCCCCGCGGGGAGGGGGGGTGAATTCATTTGCTCAGAAGCAGAGCCCGCTGTGGGGCAGAGACGCAGGGATTCGGGAGCGGAGCGGGTCTGAAATTCAGTTACGTGGGTCTTTTGAAACAGTGTGTGCGGGGGATGGGGTCTTGCCGGGGCAGGGAGCCCTCTGCACAGGAGGGCCTGGATGCCCAAGGCGTGCTTCCGCGCTTGGGGTGCCCCGTCCCCGGCACAGCCGCCCCCCCCCACACACACTGCATGCTCAGATGTGTAAATTAATTGTGTGCGAAGGATTGGCCCGTACTCTGCACATGCTCTGGGAGGCGAGCTTGCTGTGGTTCGTGCGGGTGTTCCAGGGTTGCACGCATCTGAGCAGGCGCCTAGCATGCAGTCGGGCCCTTCCGAAGTCAAAATAGAAAGGCGTGGGAGGCGCTTTGTGCTTCCAAGGTGCACGGAAATACAGGCGCGCTGTGTGCGCAGAGGTGCGCCCTATGTTTCGCTGGGCCCCCGAGGCCACCGGAAGGAGGCGTCTGTTGGGGGCCGTCGTGCAAATGCGTTTACCGGGAGCACGTCCTGCTGAGCCTCCCGTTCAAGTAAACAAGCGCAGGCGGTACCCGTAAGGCAACCTGGCCCCTCCCGACTACAGCTCCCAGCATCCTCCAGCCAGCACCAGTGGTCAGGGTGTGGCGAGTCTTTCCCCGAACCGGAAGGGGCCTCGCTGCTCCCCCTGCTCGCCCCCTGTGGGGGCTTCGTCCGCGAGGGCAGGCAGGACGCGACCCTGGACTGCAGTCTGCAGTGCGACTCGCAGTGTCCGCTTTAAATCATGTGGGCCTGAGTAGGGCAGAAGACGCCTCCGTCGAGCAGCTGACCTATTTCCAAATTAGGGGCTGGAGAGACACCCCGTTCTTTCCAGAAACCTGCCCGAGGCAGAGAGGCATACCCGGAACTGAGGGGAAGGGAGCGGGTTCCGGCTGGGCTAGCGGCAGCTCCAAGAGGGCTGAGAACAGAAGGCTCCCTGGTCGCCTGGGCATCCGGCACAGCTGCTTTTGCAGCCCAGTCGCCTGGGGAAGCTGCCGAGTGGACTCCCAAGCGTGCCCTGGGTGCTGGGCGGCAGCGAGGTGCCTGGAATCAGGCATGTCGCCTGCTCAGTAAGGTGCATGCTTTGCCAGGGCGCCAAGCAAAGGCTCCCGGAGGTGCCCACCTGGAGACTATTTTTTCGGGAAGCCACGTGGAAATCCCGTAAAGATCATAGATGGGAACTGAAGGGGAAACATAGAACAGAGTGAGCCAGAAGGGGTCTCCTGGGCCATCTAGTCTGACCCCCGGCTCCAGCTGGCTCCGCCTACCAGGTGCATGTCCAGCCTGTCCTTAACCAAAGCAGAGGTTAAGCACCTGGCTGTGGCTGCAACAGCCTCGGGCATTCAGGGATCAGCTGCCCCCCCCCCCAGGGTTCCCCTATTTATGTTTCTATGTTTCTATTTAATGCTTGCTTGGCCTGTGGATGGGGATTCCTCGGGTCCCCAGGGGGAAGGGCTGCAGCACCCGGAGTGGGGCTGGGAAAGAGAGCCTGGCCTGACATCCGGGAAGCCACAGTGGCCAGGCAGCGCCGACGATGCTGAGCCACATGGGCCAGGAATCTCTCGATTCCAGGGCACTTGCTGCCCCCTCAATGCTCCGGTGCTTCACAGCGTGGCAAGCCCCCCACTCTTCAGGCACCTGGTCTCTGGGCACAGGGCAGAGCAGGGCTGCTCCTAGTGGCGCACGGACCGGCGCAAGGCTTGCCCAGCGGCTGGACCCGACATGTGCAGGCCGGCTCTGCTCCTTGCGGAGCTTAGCGTGCGGAACCATCTTGAGGAAAGCCGAGGGAAGGAGGCAGGGCTGCGGCTGCCTCCCTGGCATGCTGAAGGTCGCCGGGCCAGTCCAGCACTTCTGGTGGGAAACGCCACCGGCAGCCACTGAGCCGAAGGGCCCCGCAGTCTGACCTGTAAAAGGCGACTGGCACGTTAATTCGCAAGCGAGATGCCACGTGTTGCGACCTGGCAGGCCCTGATGCCAAACATGCCCCACGAGGACTGGTGTGGGGACTGACCGTGCAGTGCAAGGAGCGCGAAGGAAGGCCAGCCTCGTGCGTCTTGTATGAGCACCAGACGGGGGGGCCTGCAGCTCCTGTGTGCCTCAGCCGGCCATGGCGGGGGGCATGCTGGAAGCTGTAGGCCCCCTTGGTCCGGTCTCCACTTGCACAGGGCCTCATGTTTAAGGGTGTTGCTTTTGGAGAACCTGGGTAAGGAAGTGGGGAGAGGAAGCATTAAAATGATGACACACTGCCTGTGACTAGGAGCAGCGCTTCAAAAGACTCTCCCTCTGGCTTTCAAGAGGGCAAATAAGGATAAGAGATTTACCGGTAACTGGAACCAGGACAGAGGGCCATTCCCCGTAAATACAGGCATGGAGCATATGCAGCCAGCATGATCGGGACAAGATTTGAGGAGGGTTCCCCAAAAAGTGTAGGGCACCCTCGCCCTGTCCCCCGGCAGAGCCCTACCCAGAGGGTTTGGGCTGGGGTGGAACTCTCCACGCTGCATACCCCTCCCCTCCCCTTCCCTCCTGCTCCCCCTCGTCTCCCTTGCAATTGTTCAGGTTGTACGGTTCCAGAGCAGCCGCCTTTGCGAAGTCAAGCGCCCCATTTCTGCTCTGTGTACTACCACATCCTTCAACATGGATGAGTAAACTGGTAGGACCGGGAGGCTGGTGTTCGCCCCAAGACTGCACGGCTCTAGGCTGACTCAGCCTGCATTCCAGAGCGGGAGAGTCGGTGGCCCAGGAGCCCCTTCCAAGCCGGACCCCGACCCTGCGGATGCCCTCCAGCTGCGGCTTTGCGCGGAGCCCTGGTTCGGCGGCAAAGCGCCCCCTGGTGGCCATCTGTCAGCACTCCGACCCTTGGGCTCGCCATCAATTGCTTGCTGAAACGGGGCCCGCAGAGTCTGCAGGGCGGGTTTCGCGGATCTGCACTGGCCCTGGCACAGCTCCAGATGGTGCATTACGTGCTCTGCGCTCCTGGCCCTCGGCGCACACGGAGGTCATTTCCCCTCCGGACGCGCGTTCCTCCCGCAAGGAGCCTCTCCAGACATGCGGTTCCCAATAGGAGCGAGCAGGTGGCCAGCCTGGCGCTGCGCTCGATTTCAGCCCCGCTGCACCCGTCCTCCCAAGGCTCTTGGGGGCGTTTACACAGTTCTTCTCTCACTTCTGTTGTCACACCCACCCTGTGAGGTAGGCTAGGGTGGAAGGGCCTCAGGTGAGCCTCATGCCTGAGGGGGGATTCAAAGGTGGGCCTGCCCGGTGCTTTGCCTTAAGAGCTGGGGACACGGTGCAGGCGCCTGGTTTTGGGTGTCCAAGTGTGGCTGCAGCCTTGCCTGAGGTGCTAGGACTGCAACTCCAATAGGCTGGCAGGGGCTGCTGGGAGTCGTAGTGCAGCGCCTCCGGAGGGCGCCAGGTTGGGCAAGGCTGTGGTGGAGCGGCTCTGTGTGTCGGCTGCTGTTTAAGCCCATTTCTCTTTCCTGCAGAAGAATCTCCTTCTACCACCTCCACTACACCTGACTCGACCGACGGTGAGTGCCCGCCGCGCACGGGGCAAGAGGCCAGGCCTGATCCGGCACTTTGGCTGCGGGTTCGGGGCAGGTGTGTCATCGGGTTCGGGGCAGCCTGATTGCCAAGACTGCGTGCAAAGGCAGACAGGGCTGTGGTCTTTCCGCTGCCCTGCTTCTGTCTGTACCCCTCCCCAGAGACACTGCTGGGGTGGGTGGGCAGCTCCATGGAGAGAGAGTGGCGTGGCTGAGAGCTCGCTCCACAGTTGTTAGGTATGTCTGCAAGATCGAGCCTCCCTGGTCAGGGGAGGTCTACCAGTTGGCTCGGGAGCCAGAGTGGGGGTCTCTAGTGTTGCTTGTGGACTTGTGTGTAGAAAGCGACTGGGCCAGGTGGCCCCCGGTGGCCCTTCCTGAGGGCTCATGTTTCCTTTTCTCCAGCTGTCCTTTTGCCCGTGCTTTTTCCCTTCGGATGCGCATCACATTCAAGCAGGGAGGGGGGTCTGCCAACAGCGATGGGCCATAAAAGGGGAGATCGGCAACAGGATGTCGCAGCATGGCGACCCCCGCCCAGGCTTCCAGCCAGCTGGTGGGCACTCTGCACTCCCCCCCCCGCTCTTCCATCCCTCCCCCAACACTCAGCCAGCATTCTGCGGCCAGCGCGCCAGCTCGTTCTGCGACGGGCCTTTTGCCTCCTCGCCTTGTGCAAGCTCCCCCTTCCGCAGCCGGGCCTCCCGTGCCGAAGTCTCCGGGATGCTTCCAGACACAGCTCTGCCTCTGGCCCGCGGGATGGACGGGTGGCCAGGCAGGTGTGGCCTGGACTGCAGGGGGCAGTGACTGTTCCCTCTCCTGCCCAGGTGGCAACGACGAATCAGACTTCCCTGAGCTGCAGACGGCGCGGGAGTTCTCCGAGGACGAGGAGGAGGAGGAGGCGTCTGTGGAATGGGGGACGCCGCGGGAGCTGACCTTCTCCTACATCACCATTGCGGCGCCCCCCAGCAGCAGCCCCACCCCGGGGGAGCATGGGGCTCGGGGCCGGCGTGACTCCCAGGCGCGCCGGGCACGTGCCCCGCTGCCCCGCACCGAGACCTGCGAGACCTTTGTGCCGGCTCTGGGGGACAGCCTGGAGAACATTCCCAGCCTCTGCCCATCCCCCGAGGGGGAGGGCGCCCCACCTGTGGGGCACTGCCAAGGCCTGGACCCCTTCTCAGGCTGGGAGGGCCACACGGACTGCACCCACGGACGGGACGTAGCGGAGGCAGCGGGGGCCCGGGCCTCTCCGCCTCGCAGCCCTGTGGAGCAGGCGCTGGAGGGGGGGCGGAGGAGCAGTGGCGGCAGCGGCAGCAGCGGCAGCACATCATGCTCAGGTACAGAGGGAAGGGCAGCCCCGAGACCGGATAGGTGCACCCCAAGGGGAGCAGAGATGGCCACGGAGGCGGGCAGGGCCCTGACTCGGACGCGTGGCTTTGGTCTTTTCCTTGGGCACCTCCCTGGCTCCCACACAGGGGAAACCACAGAAGGCGAGATCCTGCCGGGAGTTCAGAGCTGAGATGCATGAAATGCTGGCAGTCAGGACGATGGGTTGACAGAGCTGCCTCTGGAAGGCTTCAGCAGGCCGGGACACCCGGGGGCTGAGGCTGATTCTCAGGGAAAGGGTCCCACGGATGGCCAGTGTGCCGGAGGCTGGAATGTTTCTGTCCCAGGAGTTTCCCAAATGAGGCAGTTTGAAACCTAGTGCGCGTGTGTCACATTTCCAACATGAAAAGCAAAAAGTGCTTTGTGACCTGCTTCTCTCCTTTGGGGCGCAAGAGACTCCCTGGGCCAGCGCACGTTACCAGAGAGCCCACCGGCAGCTGCGGTGCCAAGCCACGGCCTGCCGCTGGGCTGTGTGGGAGCCACGGACCATTAAGCAGGCACAGATCCAGGCTGCCACTGTGGGTGGTGCATGGTTTGACCTTCGTGTGGCCCCTCCCGGGCCACTCGCCCTCCTCCCTCACTTGCTTTTGGGTGGATGGTGCGGCAGAGATGAGTTAGAACAGTCGAGCCCCAGCCTGGCTGGCTCTGGAGTGGCCACCCGTGGGCCCTCTATGCTCTTTGCGGGCTTGGGTTCAAGCGGCTGCACGGTGAGGCATTTTCCTCGTTGGTGCGCATGTGTGTCAGTGTGGCAGACGCCCAAACCTTGCGCACAGGAGGTGCAGAGCAGCGGGAAGCGAAACGTGAACCCAGCCTGGTCCTGGTATTACCGGAGATGCGCAGCGGGGTGGACGGAACCAGGGCAGTCGCCGTTCCAGGCTGACCCCGCAGCGAGAGGGCTGCAGCCTCGAGCGTGAGGGCTGTCCACTCTGCTCCAGATTCTCCCCTGGAGGACCTCCTGCCCACCGACGCCTTCGTGCCCCGAGCAGAAGAGAGCGGTCCTTGTGGTGCTGGTGCTGTCCGACCCGAAGCACTGACCTCACCGGAGCCCCCCCAGCTCCCACCGCAGGGCGACGAGATGGAGGCAGAGCCTGAGGAGGAGGGGGCGGCACACGGGCCAGTCGCCGAGCAACACCAAGATAAGCTGGGCCGGTCAGGGAGCACTCCGGAAGCGTGCATCATGGGTGAGCAGGGGGTGTCCTTGGGGGCCCCAACATCATAGAAACAGAAGCAGAGCGAGTCAGAAGGGGCCTCCCAGGCCATCTAGTCTGACCTCCGGCACCAGCCGGCTCCACTCACGACATGCCCACCATGTGGACATCCAGCTTATCCTTGAACACCCGCACCGATGTGGCCTCAATGACCTCTCGTGGAAGCCCATTCCACACCCTCGGGGTCCCAACTGTCAGGAAGTGCTTCCTGGCATCCAAATGCAGCCTGGGTTCCCTGAGCTTTGCTCCGTTGGGGCACGTCCTGCCTTCCCCTGCAGGGGAGAACAGGTCTCGATCCACCTCCGTGTGACACCCCCCCACACACCCGTATGTCGCCAACAGATCCCCTCCGAGTCTCCTCTTCTCCAGGCTGAAGAGACCCAGTTCCCTCCGTCTCGCCTCATGCGGCACCCCCTGCAAACCGGCCACAAACCTTGTGGCCCGTCATGAAACACTCTGCTGGTCCCAGAAGGAGGAGGCGGATGAGGGAAATGGCGGTGCTTGGCACAGCAGGCCTGCCCCGGTTGTGGCACGCGGGAGCAGGTGACCCTCCCTCTGGGACGGGAGCTGAAAGCTGCTCCGTTGAGACCAGCTTTGTCTGCGCTGACGGGCAGCAGCGGCTGTCCAGGGGCGAACTCTTTCCTGGCTCTTCCCAGGAAGACTATGGCCTCAGCCCCTGCGTGGGTGTCCTGGCAGCCCCCGGTCTGCTTCCATAGGAGGCCGCTGCCCGGGACACATTCGGTGTTACAGCCTTCTCTGCTTTCTGGACTTGTGTCGCATTGAGCCCTTAGCTGCTGATTCCAATCTTGTGATCCCAATTTTCTCACTGGGGGCTGCAGTTTGGAGAAATGTGAGGAGGAAGGGCTGACTCACTAATCTCTCACACATATGCATTCCCATCTCTGACTTGCAAGCCTTTTGCAGACTGTGGGAGCATGTTTTCATTTTATTACTTTACTCGGTTCATGAGGACTAGAAACCTCCTAGGGTGTAAAGAGGAACAAACAGCCCGGTGGCCTGCCCAGTGGCCTTCTGCCGCTCCCAGGCGCGCATATTCTTTGATTGCTTTCCAGGGATTCCTGGACAATGGCGTCTGCGTGTTCCAGCAGCCCCTGCCGCTGCCGCCCCCTCCCACTGCGGAGCTGCAGCGTGCCGCTGAGCGGGGCCCGCTTCGCCCCGGAAAAATTCCCATTCACGGCTCCTGGCACTGTGCCCGGAAGAGAATTGCAGCTGGCTGAGTCAGTGGGTATATTTAGCGGCTGTGCTGAGTTCTGCACAAATCGAGGCAGGAGGGGCTCTGGCATGTGCCTCCGAAGGGCCCCCACGGCCGGCTGGCTCTGGACTCGCAGGGGAACCTCCTGGCTCCCGCACACCCAGCCGGCTTTCCCTCTGGGGCGCAGCGGCTTTCCCGGCTCCTGCTCGCGTCCCGTCCTGCACGAGCAGCTTGGGTGCGAACCGGGGGCGCCTGCTGGAGGAGGGTCCCCAGGGAGGGGGGCTTGGGTGCTTCACCCAGCGAGGAGGAGCGGCCCCTCCGCGGAAACGCGCCCGGCTCGCCCCCAGCTGCAGGGCCCCCCGTTGCCAGCCCCCTCCCGCCACCCGAGCCAGACAAGGCGGGGGACGCTGTGATGGGAGAGGGCAGCTGGGCTCCGTCAGCTATAAATAGCCCCCCCGGCCTGACGTGCGGCCGAAGGCCCCTCCCGGGGCTGGGCGCCCCTCCTCCGCCAGGCTGGCCGTGTGCCGCTTCCCCCAGAGCCGCAGGAGCAGCACGGCGGCGAGCGCAGGGTCGCCATGGCCAGCACAGGTGGGGCCCCTGCTCTGGAGCCCCCCAGGGGGCGCCGCGGGGGAGGGCAGGAGGGGGCCGTGCGTGAAGGAGGGCTGTGGGGGAAGCTTCTGGGCGGGGGGCGGGGAAGGCGCGCTGGCCGGCACGGGGTCCGGCAGGAGCGAGCGGCTTGAATTTGGCTACCCCGGGTGGGAGAGCGGCACCCAGTGGGACGCGGGGCTGAGTGTCCGGACCCTCGTACAGCCACGTGCGGGGGGACTGCCGGGCTGGGGAGCCAGTGGGTGGGCTTGGAGGGGCCATGTGGCTGGTGCAGCAGATGGGTGGCCAGGGGCCCCCGAACCCCAGGGCTGGGCCTCCCTCCCTCCCTCCCTCGCCCCCCTTTGTGCCCGCATGGGCCTCGTGAGCAGCCCCCTGGCACTTGGGCCTGTCAGTTATGGCAGGCGGCAGGGGGAGGGACGGGACGGGATGGCTGACAGCTGCAGGCGCGCCCCTCCCCCGCCTCTCCCTTCCCGCCCCCTCCCCCACTCCAGGACCGGCAGGCCCCTCCAAAAGGGCAGCCGTCCGCCCCGCAAGGTGGCCTGACGTGGCCCTTCCCTCGAGCCGGGGGCTGGGGGGTCGGCCGGTGGGGAGCCATGCGACAGGGCACTCAGGCGGGGAGGGCTCTTCCAGGGACCGCCGGGCACGTGCCCAAGCAGAACGTGGGAAGCCACCCACCAAGAGTGCCACGGAGGACGCGTGGAGTGCTTTCCCAAGATCTGTGAGCCACCCGGGCAGGAGGCCCCTGTACTGACTGAGCAGGAGCAGCTCCAGGGTGGGAACGAGGGGCCCCGTCCACCGCTCTGCCTGGGAAGCAGAAAGGACCCGACCTGAGCGCTGGGCTAGTCACCCAGGCAGCTGCAAAGGGACATGGTCTGCCCTTGGCACCCGGGGCATCCCGGGCTTTGCTGGCATTCGCCAGGGGATGCTGCTGCCAAGGTCGTGGCCCCGAGCAAGGGGAGCTTGCGCTGGTGCTGTGCGAGCATCCAGCAAGCTGAGGAGTCGGGGGTGTGTGGATTATCGGGGCCCGGGAGCCTGGCTGCCTTTGGTCTTGTGCTTAGAAGACCAGGGCCTGACCGGCGGCAGGACCATCACCCAAGGCTTCCTTCGATTCTCCCCCAACTTGAACGCCCCCTGGGGAGATTTTTGGCCCAGCTGCACATCCCAGGTAGACCGGGCTTGGAAGGGGCGATGGCGCCGTGCCTGCTTTGATGACGGGCTTTGGCGGCCGTGACACCACGAAATGCTCAGGAGTATTTTACGAAGATACGTTGCAGGGAGTGGATCAGGCCTGGAGTGTCCACACGATGGTTGGGAGGGAAGCAAAGGTGCGGGTGGGTATGGACGACCCTGACGCAGGACTGACAGGCGGGACTCGGAGCTTGGGAATCACGTTGCAGGAGTCAGACCGACGGATGCAAGTCCTGGATCCGTCAACGAATTGCGTTGCTTTGGGTCTGGGGCTGTGCGGAGTGTCTTGAATCGCACCTGGGCAGAAAAAGCCAGCGTGGCCATTGCTTTTATGTTAGGTCACAGATCTTGGAGGGGGACCAGTTTCTCCCCTCTCCTCAGTGCAGTCCTAAGGACTAGAGACTTGGGTGGGCTGCTCACTTGCTTTTAAGGCTCGATTCCACTCCGGCTTGGAGCTGGCGGGTTCTGCCTCCCGAGCCTGGTGTCATGCGGCCGCGTTTTGTGTCTTAATACCCTTGCAGTGGCAGACCTGGTGTACTGGCGGGACACCCGCAAGTCGGCCTGCGTGTTCACCGCCCTGATGGTGGCGCTGCTCTGCCTGCTGCACTTCAGCATCATCAGCGTGGCCGCCTACGTCTCCCTGGCCGCCCTCAGCATCACCATCTCTCTCAGGGTTTACAGCAAGGTGCTCCAGGCCATCCACCGGGGAGAGGGGAAGAACCCCTTCCAGTGAGTACCCCGGGCACCTGCGGCATGCACAAGTCTGGGGGGGGCACAGTCCGACCCCCACTCAGGCCTCTTGTCACCGGCATGTGACCCTTACAGGGGCCCGGTCCACCTGCGCTGCAGCCTCTAAAGTGCTGGGTGATTGGGCTGGGGGGCACCTGGGAACTCCGGGGCCTCACCTTGACCCGAGCGTCTGCTCACCTGCTGCAAGGGCCCCTGCTTCACAGACAGCCCTGTGCCTTGCTCGGCAGCGCTGCCCGTCCCCCAGCACTGAGTGCTGACCCCCAGGTGGGAAGGGAAGCTCCGGATCTGGATCCGAGCCGCACAGAGGGGGTTCGTTCTGCCCGCCCGCCTGCCCACCTGCCGTTTCCTTTCACCCTTTCCCATCCAGGGCCCAGATCGATGCTGACCTGGGGCTGCCGAAGGAGCAGCTGGAGCACCTGACGGAGCGGGTCGTGTTCTACGTCACGTCGGGCACCAAGTCCTTGCAGCGCCTCTTCCTGGTGGATGACATGGTGGAGTCCATCAAGGTGCGCGCTGGTCCCCGGAGCTCCATCAAGGTCCCCGGAGCGTAATTTGGGGAAACGGGGTGCAGCTTTCTCTGCGCAGAGAAGCTGGTCCGTGCGCCCCGCCCCTCCCCTCCTCGAGCCTGTTCCCCGTGCCATGCAGCACCCGCGAATTCGCCTCTGGGATCGGGTGGGGGTCCAGGTAGCCTCGCCCTCGCCCAGCGCCCGGCTTCCAACAGTGGCGAGGCGGCTTCCCCCGCGCAGTGCGCCAGGAGCCCGTTCCCCATCCTCCTGTCGAGAGGCCTGCAACTCAGAAACGTCGCAGGCCTTGGTGCTGCAGCGGAACAGCTCCGGAGCCAGGCAGGGCTGCTCACCGCTCTCTCCTTGCTGTGTCCACTCGCAGTTCGCCACCTTCTTCTACATCCTCACGTACGTGGGAGCCGTCTTCAACGGGCTGACCCTGCTTATCCTGGGTACGTGGTGGGCAGGAGGGGGAAGGCAGAGCGGGGCTGGACCGATGGCTACGTCTGTCCCTCCCATAGCGGAAGTCCTCTGGGTGGATCACGGCATTTAAGCCCCCCACCCAAATTCCAGCCGTGGTGCGTGGCTGGCTTCACCCGGCTGCGCAGGGGGCAGGCTGAAGCGATAACTGCCCCGTGGCCACCGGGAGGGCCACCAGTTTCTCCGGGGGGGCTGAGGGAGGCCACGCACGATGCTTACCTCTCTCCTTGTTGCCTTCTCCAGGTGTCATAAGTGCATTTACCTTCCCTCTGCTGTACAGGCAGCATCAGGTAGGTGCCTTGAAAATAGCCGGAAGTGGCGCTCCGAGTGCCTCCTGCAAGCGCCCGAGTTTTAGGTGGGGCATTTCTGCCTTTTGGCACGGGGGAAATGCCTGCCAAATTTTGGCGACTGCAGCCAAGCAGTCTGTGGTCAGGCTGCGTCTCTCTCTCCCCTTTTGGAAGTCCAAACCTTCAGGCTGCTTGCATTTTAAAATAGAAATTTAGGGGCGTCTTTGAAAACCTCTGACTGCTCAGAAGCGTCGAGGGAATAGATGGCAATTGGCTTGCCCCTTACCTGTGACCACAAAGCTTCCGCACAAGCTGGCCAGAAGGAAGGAGGAGGGTGCCAGGAGTGGGGGGGCAGGCTCCACGGCTGGGACGGGCCTTCGGGGGGAGGGCTGCGCTGGGGACAGACACCTGGCGCAGCAAAGCCCCGTGGGGTGCCGGCAGCTGCCTGGTTTCCCTCCGAGCAAAGTGCCCAAGGGAAGGGGGCTTCCCGGGTTTGGGGGTCAGAGCAGTTTCTGGCTCATGTCCTCTTCGCACGGCCCCCACTGAGCATGCCCCCCCCTTTCAGGCGCAGATCGACCAGTATGTGGGGCTGGTGAGGAACCAGCTGAACAACCTCCGAGCAAAGTAAGTCTTGCCCCCGTGCCCGCCTCCAGTTCCACCTCATGGGCGCTGCCCAGCGCCCGGCCACAAAGCTCCAGGCAAGCACCCCTGCGGTGCCCATGTGTGGTGTGTGAGGACACAGATTTGGGAAGTGTATCATTCCAAAAATGTTTGCTGCTTTGCTGCGTTCCACTGATGGAGGGGGTGCTGCAAGGGGATTTCTCACAAGCCACCCATGGAAAGGGAAAGGGCAGAGGAGGTGGGAAGGGCGCTCTGGAGACGCTCTCGGCCCGTGCCCTGCACACGCAGAGTGCGGCTGTGGAGTTCGGAGCCATGCAGTCGAGTGCATTTGGATGGCCCGGAAGTGCGAGCCGGCAAAGCTGACGCTTGCCAAAGTCTCTGCATTCCTTCTTAAGCGCCTTCTGGCTCCAGCCCATCTCAGGGTGTGAGCAATTTTTGGTTTCACGTGAAAATCCATGCGTGTTCACAGGCATCTTCTTCCAAATGTACGTGTCCAGTGTTTGCATTTTTGGATTCTGTGTACATCTCTGGGCACCATCTGTCATCACGCTTGTTCGGGTCACGAGTCCCCTGCAGGCTGCAGCCAGGCCGGGAAGGACCGGGCTGGGCTGGCTCCCTGCGCAGCGCAGGTCCTTAGTGCCACCCCAGGGGGCGGCCTCCAGGGACCACCTTACCCATGGCTGGGGCCACACAACCCGACAAGTCATTGTCACGTGGGTGGTTGTGTTCTGTGAAGCCAGCCGTACTAATGAGCCATGGTGTGTGAACCGCAAATAACCCAAGAAAAGATCCATGAATTGTTTTTCGATTGTAAACTGTGACTTGTCTCGGGTTAACAAACTCTGTTGGTTAGCGTGGCGGCTTGACAGCGAGAGGCACGTGGATGTGGGGAAACGATCGCCCACATTTCCCTGCGTAATTTTTCTCCTCTTTTTCCCCAGGATGCTGTCGAAGCTGCCAACAGCCAAAGCAAAAGCAGAATGAACGACCCCCGTCCCCTCCGGCCGACACACACGCACCCTGCCCCCGTCCTTCCACTCACTCTCCCAAGCGCCCGGAACGAGACTCCTCCTCGCCAAGAAGAGGCCACGCTTACTGCCCCCGCCCTGCACAAGCAGACGGCCCCTGTTGCCAGCAGGCCTGCGCTTCCGCCCAGTCCCCTCCCGACCGAGGGTCCGAGAAGCAGGGCAGGGAGGCAGGCAGAAGCCCCTTGGCGTCTCAGCATCCCCCTCTGCCAATGGCCCCTAGGGAGCCTCGCTCTTCCAGCATGCTCTGCTCTGAGCGAGCAGCTCACGGGGCATCCTGGGAGGGGGCCTCCCCGAGTGCGGAGGCTGGGCTCCTCACCGAGCCAGCAGTGTTGCCCCACAAGTAGCAGCTGCCTGGCTGAGGGGAGGGCAGATCCAGGAACGTGCGCTCCTCTTTCCCACATCGCCCCTTCCTTCCCGCCTGCTGAGTTTAGTTCTGAGTTTGAAGTCGACACCCACCAACCTGGAAGCAGCCACCTTTCTCTGAGAGCTGCGCCCCCTCAGGGCTGGACAGGCCCGGGTGATCCATGCCCCTTCCTCGCACCCTTCCCTCGGGATGCCGCCATTGCCCTCCTGCACAGGCCTGGCTGCCACTCGGCTCATGAGGCCATGGAGTTGGTGCCCCCGTTCTTTAACTTCGCCTGGATTTACACTTTAATAAAAATGGTTGTGGGAAAAAGGAAGGCAGACGAGTGATGCTTGGTCCTGGCTCCTTCGCTCTCACGGGCAAGGCGGGCGTGGGGTGAGAGAAACCGCTTCCTCTTTCTGCCCAAATGCTGCCCTGCATTTATTCACTGGATGACATCCTGCCCTGTCTCTGGGGGGTCCCAACAGGTGGACAACCAGAAAAAGACAATCTAATCCCCTCTTTGAGAGCCCCGTCAGGTTATTCAGCAGCATATAAATTCGTAAATAAATAAAGAAGGGAAAGAATCGATATACAGGATATGAGTATGTTTTATTGGATTGTGCCGGTACTACAACAGTGGAGCCCGCCGCCCAGAGAGGTGGTAGGTTCTCCCACACCAGAGACAACCCAGGAGGAGAAACCAGGCAGCCCTCTGAGTGGGAGGGTGTGACTTGTTGTCCTGCACCAGCGTGGGACTCGATGGCCTTCATGGCCCCTTCCCACTCTACTGTTCCAGGGGTCTGTGAATAAAACGATGGGAAGGCTTCAGTAAAAATGCCTGGGGTACGGGAAACAAGTGCTTGTGTCTGCTTGACATCAAGGGGCAGTCTCCTCCCCCCGTTCTACTCTGAAGTAGGCTACAGGGCGCTACGAGAGCCCTTCAAGGCTGTTCGCCACTGCTCTGCTGGGGGTGGGAACGGACGGGAAAGTGCAAAAGCCGGGAGACGTCCAGCAAGTGCTGACGGCAGGGGAGTGGGACCGGAGGAAAGGGGGCAGGGCCCCCTTGGGAACAGGAGGGCCTGGCGAGACCTCCGGAGCGCCTGCGCGTTGCACCTGTGGGGCCGACTCTAGAGCAGAGCCGCAGCGCGCGTCCGTGCTTCGGGAGCGCAGGCGGGAGAAGAGGCCCAGGACCTTCCGCGGCCCGCGCAAAGGCCAAGACGCCCCCCCTCCCCACGGGCCCGCGGTTTTCGTCTGTCCTCCGCCTCTGGCGCACCTGGGGGCAGCTTAGGGGGGGGGGGCGGCCCCGGCGCGCCATGCCGTGCCTGGCTGCCTCCCCGCGGCAGCGGCCAGCGCCGAGCACCGCAGGTGTCTCCGGGCGCTTCTGCAGTTCTGCCAGGCTTTGGGGGCGCGTCTCCCGCGGGGTGGAGCGGCGAGGCCCTTCTGCCGGACGCTCCGCATCAGCTGGACCGTCTTCGGCTCTGCTGCACGACAGGACCGCTCCGGACCCGCGTTTCCAAGGTAAGCCCCGCCGCGTGAGCGGAATCGCCTACGCTTGCGAGCGGACGCGGCCATGGGGGCCAGGCGCGCACGCAAACGGCCCACGGGGAGCCCCTGAGCGGCGGCCCTCCCCGCCGGGCCGCGTGTTGTGAGCCCCACGTGCAGGGAGGCGAGCCCCGGGCTGCCCCTTTCCACCCAGCCTCGGAGTCCTTCCCCGGCCGGTCATGTTCTCTTCCAGGGCCTCTTGCGGGGTGGAGCGGGCCCGCTTTTAAAACGCTCAGCTCCTGGTTTTCCAGCTGCGATGCCGGCAGCCGCGGGGGCCCCGCGCCCCGTTCCTGGGCTCGCCAAATGCGTGCCAAGCCCCGGCCAGCCGGGCTTCCAGCTGGCCCTCCCGGGGGCTCTCGGCCCCAGCAGGGGGCGCCAAGGACCCGCGTGGCTCGAAGCGCCCCGGCGCCTGCCCGCGAGCGGAGGGGCGCTTGGCCGGAGGCAACTTGCCCCGCGTGCCCCCGGGGATGATGGGAGGGGGGCTGCACGCCAACCCGGGGGGAAGGTGAAAGCACGTGGACCCGTCCTCTGGCCAGGGCCGTCTGAACAGCATCATGGGCCCCGGGCAAAACAGTGTACTGGGGCCCCTAGGACAACGGCAACTACCGTTAATTTCGGAAGTTTCCCCATTTCCCAAGGGTTCCCACGCACAGATAGTATGGGGCCCACGCGTTCAGACGGCTCTGCCTCCGGTTGCTTTTTGAAAGAGCAGGGGAGGAGCCGCGCGCCTCTGAGCCTGGGATCGGGGCCGGGCCGCCCAAATGAATGCAGGCGTTTCTGCCGCTGGGAGGGGCGACTTGTAGTTCCGCAGATGCCGTTGGATTACAGCTCCCATCAGCCCAGCTGGCGTTGCGGCCGCGGACCCCCCCCCCCGCGCCCCCCGCCACGAATGCCGTGCTCGGACATGTCAAGGGATAAGAGGCTCCTGAATGAGACCCGGCGAGCTTCGTGCCCCCAGGTCGGCTGCCCGCAAGCCCCCCCCCCCCGGACGCCTCGGCCAGCGCGGGCTTTCCGTGCGCCAGCTGGGAAAGGAGCGTGGGCAGGGGAGCGGCCTGGCCTGCGGAGCCCCCCGGGGTCCTCGCGGGGCAGGAACCGCTGGAGGGGCAGGGCCCCCTTGCCTCCCCTCCTAGCCGGCTGCGGGGGCGGCCTGCCCCCGCTCATCGGCGCTGCAGCAGTCGGGCTCCCGCCGCCCCCGCGGCCCGTCCTTCCCGGCCCCCGCGCGTCCTCGGCGCAGGCAGCAGGGGGCGCTCCGGGCCAGGACCAGGCCGCCTCGCCCCACGGCCGCCCGTCAACGGGAGCCCGCCCCCCCCGCCATCCAGCCCCCCGCCCCCGCCCCGCCCCCGCTCCCGCTCCGGAGGGGTTTAAGGCAAGAGGAAGTCCGATCTTGGTGCAGAGAAAGCCAGGCAGAACCACGGCTCGAGATCTTTTATTGCACCTTAATAGTTCTTTTTTTACATGAGTTTGAAAAAATAGATCTTATATTCATCATAAAAAAGTGCATTTTGCAAAGCTGACTTTATTTGCTATTTCGCTAACCAGTTAAGTGCAGAACAGGGAGGGCCTGGCAGGGTCCAAAGTCTCACCATCCCTCCCCCCATTGCTTAACAAAACACATCACAAAAAAATATTACAGCACAAAGGGGTAAATTAATAACAATAATAATTAAAAAAAATAAAAATATTCCCCCATCCCCAGCGACTGCATAATAAACATTTGGTTGGTTCTTTTAAAAAAAAAGCTGGTTAACGTAAAATCCATCGATTAAAAATAATATTAAAAAAACAACATCAAAAGCTTGGTCAAGATAACATTTTTGGAAACATTCCGTATAGCATCATGGCGCGCTTCCGAGAGCCAAGTAAGCGACATGGGCAGCTTCCCCATCCATGAACACACTTGGGTGGTTGGGCTAATCAGAGGCAGGGTGTGTTGGAAGCGAGCGGCACTTTGCACAACCACACACACGAGGTACACAGTAGCTGCAGCTGGGAACCCCAACACGGGACAGAGGGACCCTCCGAGCGCAATAGTGGGGCTGCGGAACGAACAGGTAAGGAGCTGTATGCTGAGCCCCGCCGGCCTCCCAGGTGGGGCGGCGTCAGCCCTCAACACTTCTCAAAGAGCAAATACTTAGCATGTCGGGATTGTGGGGAGGGGGCCCCAAGGTGTGGCTGGAAAGCAAAGGGCTAAAGGGGAGAAGCAAGAACGAGCCAAAAGCTTCGAAGATGGAAGTGGCGTGGCCCAGAGAAGAGAAGAGTGCGGCTGAGTCGGGCTGGGTGGGGACGCAGGGCGGTCGCCCCGCTAGTCGCCAGCCTGCAAGAGCAGTGGAAAAACCCTGCCAAGTTTGGGAAGCTCCCAGACTGCTGTGTTAGCCAGACGACCACAAAGGATGGTTCAAGGCCAAGGAAGAAAGGGAGGAGAAATGGAGGACAGGAAGCGGCCTCAAATCACATCAGCCAGGAGGGAGAGAGGGGAGGTGGACTCCATCGAAGTTCGGGCTGGCAAAGGGCTGAAAGAAACAGTCTCACAATATCCAAAAAAAGCATCCGCGGAGGAAAGAGGTCCATTCACAGTATTGTCACCGAGCCCCCCACCCGTATGCGGCCAGGCGAGCATTGCAAAGCCACCTCCTCACCCACAGGTGAAGCCGAGCAAGGGGGGGTGACCCGGGGGGGGTTCATTCAGGGGGACCTGCAGAGCTGAGAAGGTGGCTGCTGGACCAGCAGGAGCTGACCGGCCGGCCAGCTGAAGGAGAGGGGAGGGCAGCCGGGAGCAGGTCAGCCTCCTCCTGCTGCCCTTCGGTCACAGCCCAGAGCAGGCCCTAAAAATATGGCTCTGGAATCCGGTGACCTACTGGGGGATTCTCTTAGCAGGACAGTAAACCTGGATTTTCCCTCTCTTTAGTGCCAATCAAAGCCCAGCGCACCCAGTGGTGCTTCCGAGTGAACACACACACGTTCGGGCTGCAGGCCTCCCACTGAACACAGCAGGTTAAGCAGCTTGTGCACGGTATTCTAAATTTGCTTCCGTGAGCCAGGAGCTTTGCTCGGGCATTGGCCAAAGTGGTCTAGACGAGCCGTGGCCGAGACCAAGACGAGCGAGCTGCTTATTTCTGGGGCCTGGTGGCACTTTCCATACTCAGTAACAGAGATAACTGGCCAATTGCAGGCGCGGCAAGTACATTCAGTTTATGGCAAGTTGACCGGCGGATAACCGGAGAAGCACCGAAGCGCCTCCGTGGAGCACGCAACCGGCACAGAATTCGCAGGTCAAGTGAAAGCAGAGGAAGCTGGGCATGGCTCTGCGGGGGGCACAGGCGGGACCCACTCATCCTCCTCCCCCGGGGGCTGGCCTACCCCTTTGCTCGGCTTCTTACAACAATGCTGGCAGGAAGCGTTACAGGCCATCTCAACCCGGGTTTCCGTTCACGTGAGGGTCCCGTTTCGAGAAAGCAAGCTAGGCTCAGAATTCTCCAAGGTGGCGGGTCCGGCTTGAAGCCCAGAAGCGTCCTGGTTCCTCCCGATTTGAAAATGGCAAAGCCCAAACTGTGGAAGCGTTAACACGGTCGGCCCTCGGCAAGGCCTCTCCACCTGGGGCCGCGCCCCGAAAGTCTGACGGCAACAACAACAACAGCAACACCACGTTGCATGGCTAGAGATGCGGCGGCTGCGCGGCGGCACGGCGGGCATGGCAGCGTTTGGGGGGGGCTTTTGGCGGGTTATAGGCAGATGCTCCCAGACGGTTGGGCGGAAGCGTGCGCATATCCGTCTCTCGCCCCACACGGAGGTTTGGCGCACGTGGGTTTGTCGGTTAGACACAAAATCTGAGTTAGGGGTTTGAGTGTCACAAAGCAAGGAGCGAGGGGGAGTTCAGGGAGTCCGAGGAGTGGTCGCTGCTGCTGTTCCGCTGGTGTGTGGCTCCACAGGTGGCTCCCTCTGGGTAGGTGAACACAAACGAAGACGTATAGGAAGGGTTAAGCAGGTGCGGTTGGCTCAGCTGCTCACCATGCGTAAAGAAAGGACTAGAAAGCGCTACCTCCGCTGGGCCCGCCCCTGGGACGCCGCCGAGGCCCTGCTGGTAGTGCAGGGGCACCGCTGCGTAGGCCGCCGGCCCAAAGGGGTCCTCTTTCATGGGCATGGCCAGAGAGCCCACCTCGGCCGAGGGGCCGGGCTGGCTGCTCAGCTCCGGCACGTCCTCAAAAGGGATCTTGCAGCTGGGCTTGTGAGCCACGAGGACGAACTCCAGGCGCTCTCGTTCCTTCCGCAGTTCCGCTATCTCCGACTCCAGCTCGGCTTTCTCTTCCTCCAGCTGGTCTGTCTCCTGGGGAGGAGGTGGAGCAGTGGAGTCAGTGCGGGCCGGTGCAGCAGCGAGGAGGGGCTCAGCTGAGGCACCAAATCTCCCCCATCCTCCGCCCACTGGCTGGGGCAGAGCCCACCAGCCCGGCTCGGGCTGCTCTCCCTCCCTGAGCGAGCCACGGTTGGCATCCGCCTGGCATCCCTGTTCCTTCTCTCTCCCCTACCCCGCCGGCGCTGGGGAGTAGCTCATTTCTCAGCTTGTGACTGCGATCGAGTGGGGGCTACCTGCCTATTCCCTACCCAGTTTAGAGTCTGCGGTTCCTACGCTCTCCTGTCCCACTTCAGCCAGCTGCCTCATTCTCTTCCATTTAACGGGCAGGGGCAGGAAGGGCCACGAGTGCCGCAGCCTACAGATCTGGCAGCGTCCCCCCCCCGCCCCCCACTCAACAGGTGAGGGCAGAAGCTGCCTGGCAGGGAAGGCGGCAAAGCAGACGGCTGGAGCAAGCCCTCGGGCTGCGGGAGACACGCTCCAGAAAGGGGGCTGCCACGGAAGAAAGGGGGTCCCTTCAAGAGTGGGGAGGCCTGTGGGGAACCCCATGGAGAACCAGAAAACATGCGCACGCCCAGCGGGCAGTGCCAGGCAACTCACATGGGAGGCCCTTCACCCAAACGTCTGCCGGAAAGACACGGGCTGCCCCTGGCGGGGAACTGCGAGGGGCACCGGGGGGCAGTGTCCATGGGGGAGGCCAGGGAGCCACCGAGAGGGCTGCATGGCCCCCCTTGCTAGCCATCGAGCCTGTGCAGCCCTTTAAAGGCCCAAGGCAGGCCACGCCCCCCCCCCCGAATGGCAGGACTGGCCAGCGGGCCAGCTGCCCCGGGCAGGGAGCCACCCCAGAGCTGCTCGGGGCCAAGAGGCAGTCCTGTGAGCACACAGCCGAGCGCAGGAGGGAGCTGGGGTCACGCGAGGCGCACTCACAGCTTGGAGTCGGTCCGTCAGCTCCCGGCGGCGGTTCCGGCATTTGGCTGCCGCTAGCTTGTTCCTCTCCCTGCGCACCCGGCGCTTCTCCTCTTCCTCGGGTGTCAGCTGGAAGGCAAGAAAGGTGGGTCAGTCCGCGAATGAAGTCTGCAGAGGAGGCCTTCCGAGCCGCACTGCCCGGCTGGGGGCTGGGGACTTTGCTGCCGCTGGGTAACTTTGGGGCAACCAAGCTCGACCGCCAGGCTGTTCCATCTTTAGCCTTTGCAGCGGGAATGACGGAAAGGCTGGTGCAACCAAGGGGAGCACAGGGTCCCCCGGGGAACCAGGACCGCGCTCCTGCTAATGCCACGACGCTTTTCCTTCTGGCGAGGTGAATTAATGGGCTGCACCTTGCATGATCTTACTAAAACCCAAGCTCCCCTGTGCCAGGAAATTCCGCTTGCACAACCTTCCCAAATGCAGCATTAAGCCTGAGGAATAGTTCATCTGCCCCAACTTTAGGGAGGAGCAGCATGAGACTACACAGAACATGATACATGGAATATTGGAGCTTCCAGCACCCAAGGCTGGCTGAGGATTGTCTGAAGCAGCTTGCTTCCAGAGGAAATTCCGAGTGCGGGTCCTCTTTGCAATTTGTCATTCTCCACGCTTGCTTCCCTCGCACCCCACACCCGGGGTTGGCGGCAGGAAGGCCTGCAAAGTGCCATCAGCCAATGACAGTCCCATCCCACTTCCAAAGGCAGCTGTTAAGGGATCGCATGAATCTCTTTTCAGTCCCTGCATTCTGGAGGACCCCTGACTGTTGTTCTATGTATTGTATTGTATTGCTGTCCTGCCCTTTTGCTGACAACGAACACATGGCAGCTTACTCAGTTCCCCTCCTCTCACTATTATCCTGACAACGGCCCTGGGAGAGCCAGTGTGGTGTCGTGGCTAAGAGCCCGGGACTGGGACTCAGGCGATCCGGGTTCTAGTCCCCGCTCGGCCATGGAGCCAACTGGGTGACTTTGGGCCAGTCACAGACTCTCAGCCCAACCTACCTCACAGGGTTGTTGTTGTGAGGATAAGATGGAGGAGGAGAATGATGTCAGCTCTCTTGAGCCCTTTGTAGGAAAAGGGCAGGATATAAATTGATAACTAACTAACTAACTAACTACTAAATAGGCTGGGCTGGGAACCCAACTAGCCCAGAGTCGTGAGCGCCGTGGCCAACTGGCGACTAGAACCCGGATCGCCCGAGTCCCAGTCAGGTACCCTCAGTACTATTCCACTCTGGTTTTCAGACGACAGCGAGCAGCCCTGATGGGGAACCCAGCCCCAGCCCTGGCCTCATTCACCAACCCCAATTCTAGCCAGCTGAGCTAACGGGCAGGGCCGGGTTTAGGATGCAAAGCGATTTGAATTAGTAACCTCGTGGCTGGAGCCCCAGAGGACGTTCCACAGCAGAAGCAAGGCCCTAGAGTCCTCCCCGCTCACCGTTTCCTCCCGCGTCCGTCGGGGCCGGGCTCTTGCGGAGTGTGGCGGGGGGGCAGCCACAGGGGCAGCCGAGGGTCCGGCGGCATAGGCTCCCAGCCCCGGGGTGGAATAGCTGGTGCCGGGCAAGTCGTAGGGGTCCACTGTGGGGGGCGGCTGTGGCTGTGGCTGCGGCGGCGGCTGTGGCTGCATTTGCTGGCCCGATGGCGGCTGTGACTGAGCCATGGACGAGATGATGGTCGGCTGCACCAGCCACTGGAGGTCTTGGCTAGTTGATATCGCAGTCACTGTTGGCACGAAGGATCCGGGCATCTCCCCGAGGCCACTGCACTCCTGCACACACCCAAACACAGCACACGCTCAGAGGCCGGAAGGTAGGAAGACGCCGGGAAGGAGTTCCCACCTGCTGCCTTCCAGATGTGCTGGACTGCAACTCCCATCTGCCCCAGCCAGCAGGAGCCATGGCTCAACACATCCGACAGGTGTCAGGTGGGCAAAGCTGGGCGATGCACCCCAAGGCGCCAGAGATGGGCAGGGGGCCTTATGCGCAAGGGGTCCTGCTTGCACCCAAGGCAGCGCCATGGCCTGGGGCCCAGATGCTTTTCCGGCCTCTTCACCCTCTGAGAGAGAGCCATCCCCATCCAGCATCCAGGGATCAAAAGATCGTGCGAAAGGGCTCTTGGAACCTCAGACACAGAGAACCCGCCCCACGCAAGGAAGAGCTCTTTATGAAAGGCGAGGCAAAGCAAAACACAAACAAAAAGCAATTCCCAATTGCTTTATCATCCTTCTGCCCCACTTTCCCGTTAGAGAAGATACCATGGGAATCTCTGGGATCGCTCAACCTGAGAGGGTCTACCCAAGATGCCGGTGGCGAGATGCCAGGGACCTGGGATGCCCCCGTTCCCGTCTCCACAACCAAGACACTCACGGCGTGACTTGGGACCATTCCTGCCCGGGATGGTTGCAAGAGGGATGCTCCACAGAGTGGGGAGGGCTGCCAGCTGCCTGGGCGTTCCTCGCAGGAGGAGGACAGCAGTGCCATCTATACTAATCATAGTTATTTAGGCCACTGACTACTCATAGCGGTAAAGTCACGGGTGAACACAAAAGCCTTCTCTCCTTTTGTCTAAGATGAGGAAGCAATGGAAACCCGAGCACTCGGTGACCAATCAGTTCCCGCGTCCCAGACGGCAGGAGCTTGTGCTGATGCACCTGCCTCGTCTGAATTCTAGACGCAGAATGGCTGGAATTTGAGGTGCACAGACGTTGAGAGGGTACTCCACCTGGTTGCCATCGACACGCAGGACTTCCTACTCCTCGTCTTCTGCAGACACTGGGAAAAGCCCCGGCTTGAAACCTCGGCTGCTTTTGGGGGGCAGGTGTTCCCCTCAGGCTCCGGCTTCCAGCGCCTCATGTCCGCAGAGGGCCGAGAGCTCAGAGATCAGTAGGGAAAAGCTACCAGTGTCCCCTGCAGGACTCAGAAAGAGCTCCTGGGCAGGGAGATGTTGGCAGGCCAGTGCTTAAGCCGGGTGTATTTCTTATGGGCAGGTGGAGGAAGAAAACATTTGAGCAAAAAGGGTGCCTAAGCTCATGATTTGCCACCCCAAGGGCAAGGACAGGGAGCTCTTTGGAAGCCCTGCCCTGCAGGCCTCTTGCAGGCCCACAGGTGGACACCGGGGCAAGGCAATGCACCCGATCCTGCCGAAGAGCACCACGCCAGACCCGGTGGCTCCCCTGGCTGCACCGTGCGCGCAAGAGCCCCTTCTGCTCCCTTCTCCCGTGTCCTGCTGCCCCCGGAACTCTGGGGGGGGCACCCCATGGCTGGCTGGGGCATCCTGCAGTGGGCAGACGCCGCCGTCTCTTGCATCGCTTTCCTGGGTTGCCCTGGAGCTTCCTTAGGGGGCCGGGCCAGCCTTCCCCTCCCAAAGGACTGGGCACTCGGGGACGCCTCCCTTCTCATCCCCTGGCCTCCCCTGGCTTGTGAGGAGGAGGAGGAGGAGGAGGAGGAAGCTGGATGCCCGAGGCAGGAGAGCAGTGCTCCTGCCCCTGCCGCAGCCAGCCAGCTGCCCGCAGGGGACCGCCCGGCAAGGCGGGGTGCCACTGCCCATGCTCCCCAGCCCCTGGCGTGCGTGGGCCCGGGGCCTTTGCTTTGTTCGGAGTGTGTGTACGCCGTGGCATCGCAGAGCCTCGGGGCGGCTTACATACGTCAGGCCAAGAAGCGACCACGCGGTGCAAGCGAGGGCAGCGCTTGGCCGGCCGCCCCGGGGGCCGCGCTCCTCCCCGCGCGTGTTCGCTCCCTTTTCGCGGCCGCCTAGTTGCGAGGGGCGGCAAGGCCCCGCCGGGCAGACACGCTGCGCGGCGGCGGGGCCCCCGCCCGGGGCAGCCGCGGCCCGGCGCCGCATGGGGGCGCTGCGCGGCCCGGCCCGGCCCGGCGCGGCGCTGCCTCGGGACCGGGGCTCGGGCCGCGCGGCGCTCCCAGGGGCCGGGCGGCGGCGCCCTCGCGGCGGCGGGTCTCCAGGCGGCTCCGAGGCCGCAGCCAGGCCGCGGCGGGGCGGGGCGGGGGCGGGGCCTGCGCTCGCCGGCCGGCCAATCCGCGGGGCGCTCCCGCCGGCCCCTCCCCTTAGCAACGGGGGCCGAACGGCGTTCCAAAATAACCCGCGCGCCTCGGGGAAGAGGAGGAGGTGGAAGAAAACGCTCCGTACGTGCCTCACGTCAGCACGGAGGATTCCAGAACGTCACGCGTTACGCACAACCCCGCCCCCTTTCCTTCCCCGTCGCGCTCGCGCCCCCCTCCCGCGCGCACGCGCTTCCGAGCCCGGAGGGACGCGAGCGGACGGCGCTGTGGCGGGCGGAGCGCGCGGCGATCCCGGGCGAGAAGCCCGTCGCGCGGCCCCGAGGAGCGGGCGAGCGGGCGGCGGGGCCCCCGCCGAGGACCGGACCCGCAGGCGCGGACGGTGCAGAGGGAAGCCCGGCCCGCGCTCCGAGGGCGGCTGCCAGCCGTGCGGGCGCCGGCCTCCCCCAGCCCCCGCTCCGCCGGAGCGGATGCCCGAGCGCGCCCCGTGCATGCGAGCGAGCGAGCGCCCCGTGCAGACGCGAGCTGCAGGCGGCGGCGGCGGCGGCGGCGGCGGCTGTGCCCGGTCTTCTCCGCGACTCTTACCTGTGAGGAGGCGGCAGCGGCGGCCGTGGGGCTCCCGAAAGAATCCACCGAGGAGAGGTACTGGGACTCGGCCGAAGGGGACGAGCTGCACCGGGAGGTGGAGTCGTAGTCTCCGGGGAAGCCCTGATACATCTCCCTCGGGGGCGCAGGGGGAAGGCCGCGGCCGCGCGGGGGGCGCCTGGAAGCCAAGGTGAGGGGCAGGCAGAGCTCGCCGGCCGAGACTTCCCCCGCCGCCCGAAGCGCGACTGTCGGCTCCGAAGCGATGCAGCCGTCCCCGGGCGCCGCGCGTCGCTCTCCCTCCCCCTCCGGCTGCCGGTGCCTGGGGGGAGACGGCGGCCCGAGCGGCTCGCGCTCTCCTGGCGGGTCCCTTTCAAAGGCTCATATTGCAATGGCGAGAAAGCGGCAGGCTGAAGTTCCCCCGGTGAGGCAAGCCCGGAGCCCCTGCAAAAGCGCCGTCAGCGTCCAAGAGTCCCAAATCCAGCAATCCGCGGCTCTTCCCGAGCAGAGCCGACGCCGCCGCCGCCGCGGGCGAAGAAGTAGCGCGCCCTCCTCCTGCGCTCCGTGCCCGGTTCGCTCTCGCTCCGCCGCCCGCCTTGCAGTCGTTCTTTCTTCGCGGGCCCAAACCTTATGAATGAAGCCGCACGACAGTTCGGCTTATTTATGCAAGACGGTGTCCCGCCCTCTTTTGACGTCACCGGTCCCCCCAAAAGGCTCGCTCGGGCCCTCTCCGCGCCTCAAACTCGGCGAGCGGCTGCCTCGGACCGCGGCGCCTTCACCGCCGGAAAAGAGTGACCGAGAAACCCCGGCAAGGGGGTCTTTTTGAACCGAAAAGTCAGGGGATTCCTCGCTCCGCCACATGGAGTTCCTGTGACGCACTTAGCCATATATGGTCTTGTCTTTGCTGTGTTTGTTTGGTATCCTAGCAATGACGTCAGAGGGAATCCCTTTCTCACAGCCGAGCTGCGGCGGCGGCGGCGGCGGCAGCTTTTGTCGAGGTATTAATAGAAACTTTTACTACCATTCTAGAAATGGCTTGAAATCTCTGCCGGCCGAGAAGTTGCGCTCCTCGCGCGCCCCGCTGCACAGCTCGAAGGCTGACCGGCATGTGAGGCTCCGGGAGCCGGTTGCCGCGGCGGAATGGCTGGGGAGGAGGGCAGAGAAGTCGCGCCCCCGGCACAGAGCCCTCCTAGTGGGACTCACGCCCCCTCCGGAGGTCGGGGTCCTGGGCAGGATCGCGCCTGCTGGGCTGGGACGTGGCTGCCTCACTTGACCCCCCCCCCCGCCCCACAAGCGCCCACAGGCCCTGGCTGCTGGATCCCAACTCTGGAGCTGCTGCGTTGCTCCCCCCCCCCCGCCGAGGGAGGGGGGCTGTTCATGCTTGCTCGGGAGCCTTTCGATCCCTTTGCTGGCTGTTGGCTTGCAGTTCTCTGGCACCCTGCTGCTGCAGCCAATGCAGAAGTGTAAGAAAGCGCAGTGAAATGCAGCTATTTGGGCTGAAAGTCCCGAAGCTCCAAAAGGGGAGTTGAAGGACAGACCCGAGTTTCCCCTGGTTGTGTCCATACGTGGGCTAGGAAGGAGGCGGTTCTGTGGCCCTGAAAGACAAGGCCATGCCAGCCCGTTTAGATTCCTGTGATATGTGATAAAAGGGGAAGATGTTTTTCCTCGGGGCTCTTTGTGCACGGAGACCTTTTTCTGCAGAAGGAAGCTTTGTCCACCTCGCGCCCCTGGAGCGCTTGAATGGCTTTGTGCGTGCCAGGACCGAGTCCCACTTTTGAGGACAACTTTGCACCACGTACGGCACCCTGGCGGCCCCTGCCCCACCTGCCAGTCTGCAGTGAGATGCTGAGCGAGAGAAAAAGGTGAACGTGGATTCCGGCTCAGATGCACCCACCGAGCAGCTGAGCATTTGGGCAGGGATGAAAAGTGTAAGCTTTCTAAAACTGGTGGACGAACTTTGAGGAAGGCGGGAGTTGTCCTACATGTTACGTGATCAGAAGAGGGTCTCAGAAGAGCGCTGCCGGGTCAGGCCAGGGCCCTCCAGTCTGATTCTGTTCACCAGCTGACTGCCAGTGCCGTGTAGCGCAGAAACATGCATGCTGTCACACCAGTCTCAGTTCTCTACATGACTTGTTTGCATCATGCAGCCTTGGGACCAAATTCATCACCAGTTGGAGACCTGGCAAGAGCTACTGCCAAAAATATCAGCGCTTCATCCGAGCCAGTACATCTTTTTCAGTGCTTGGGCTCCGTCGTGGAATGTGTAAAGTGACAGTGAAAAATATGTCTCTTTTCAAATGAGAAATTAATGCAGAACACAGGAAGCTGCTTTCAGAATGTGCGTCATGTCTGTGTCCTCCACAGCTGATAAAATCCCTCTGAGCATACACAGATTGGCTTTTACATCTCACTGAGGTAGCTAATCGCAACCAAGCCCCATCCATTTCTGCTTAGAGAGTGTCCTACTCAAAGGGCCTAAACCTGGTACTTCTGTCTCATATATTTATTTATGAATGTTGTGAGCCGCCCCGAGGCTTTGTAGCGATGGGGGCGGCATAGAAATGCTTTAAATAAATAAATAAATAAATAAATAAATTCAGCATCCAGAAACTTGCAGCTATCAGATGCAACCTCCCCCCCCCCGCCCCCATGAGAGTTAGATGCTCTAGCATTGGGCACCCCCTGCTCAGAAAACTGGAAATCATTAAAGTTGGTCAGGAGAGCAGCCCTGTTCCTAACGAAGAGGGACACAGCCCTGCCAAGGGAACAAGCTCCTTTTGATCATATGAGAAGGTGCCAAGGCATGACCTGCCTGTGTGGAGCCCCTCCCTGGCTTGTGGGAAACATCCAGCAGGTGCTTTCAGGTAAGGTTGCTCCACCCCTCCCCCTTGCATGGCTTTGTGCATTTCCACCCAGCCGGTAGCTGATGCAGAGGCAATGGGGAAGATTCTGCAACCGGCAAGGGCAGGAGGACTCCCTCTGCCCGCCTTGTCCCCGCGGAGGCGGCAGGTTCTCCCTCAGCCAGAGCTTCCTGATCACTTCCAGATGTGCTGCAGCATCTGGGCTTGGGGAGGCTGCCTTGTTTTTGGTGCACGTGGTTCCTGGCCACCCTTTGGAGCGCGAACCTGGTCATCTGGTTCTGCCTTGTCCTGATCTGTCATGCACAGTGCGCTTGGCAAGCCCGCTGGTGGAAGCACCCGTCAACGTTGGCGGCCTCCCGCTGCCACCACCCCATGTGCCACTGGCGACGGCTGGGGATGGTCACGGAAGGGGAGGGGCCGTGGCTCCGCTCCGGGGTGACGCACCTGCTCTGCATGGGGAGGGCCAGGGCCCGCAGGGGCCCGTCCACAGGAAGTGCGTGGCCGGCAGGGGAAGATGCCCTGTCCGCCAGAGTTGCTTGAGAGCGATGGGTTCCGCGTGTCTTTGGCCAGGTGCATGTGCTCGTGGATATCCTGTGACTCATGCATGTGCACTTGGTGCCGAACTCGCTGTGACAGAGGCAGGAGGGGCACCGGCACGAATTCCACGCCGTTGGAGCCGTGATCGCTTTGTGCTCTTTTGCTTTCTGTTCCCATCCCACCTTCCACTGCTAGGAGCCAGAAGTGGGGGACATGGTTCTCCTTCTCTCCATGGTAGCTGCACAACCCGTCTGCGAGGCAGGCTAGGCTGAGAGTCGGTGACCGGCCCGAGGTCACCCAGGGCAGGTCACAGCCGGGTGTGGACTGCAAGCCAGCTCAAGGGCCAGTCCCCCTTGCCTCATGACTCCTTGAGGTCACCGGGTTTTAGATTATGTTCTTTATACATGTATGCAAATAAGCCCTTTGTTGTCAGATTCCGGGGCGGTTGTGCACGCCCTGTGCGGCACTGCCTTGTGTGATCCTGCAAGGCAGCCCTTGTGTACTCAGTGGGTGGGAAGCAGGAAGTCTGCAGCTGCACTGCCCGGCGGAGTGGGGCAAGTGGGGGCAAGCGAGGTTGCCGGCTGCCGCTGCCGCTCACAGCCTGGGATCGAGGGTCTCCTCCGCCGGCTTTGGACTGGGTGCACGCAAGGCTCCGCGCTTCCTCCTCCGTGAGGCCAGAGCGGTGGCAGCTACTAAGGGCCCCGAGTCCGTCCAGCAGCACTGGCTCCCTGCAACCCAAGGCAGCCACACTGAGCTGAGTGCCCGGGGGCAGGGGAGGGCTCTCTCTGGGGGGCGGGGGGTGCATCGGATTTGCCCTCCTGCCTCCCCCCTGCCGCTTGTTGCCTGTGTGCATTGGGAGGGACCTTCTGAGCACCTGGCGCCTTTCCGGTCTCGGAGGTCTAAGAGAGGACCCTTGGGGGGCTGCTACATGTGGAATGATGTTCACAGGGGGGGCTCAGCCCCGTGCTGGCTTCCTTGCAGCTCGTGCACTGTGCTGCTGGGACTTGCTAAGAGTGAGCATGCAGCCCCTGTTGCTGCAGCCGTCACGTCATCCCCGCCCCACCCTGACCCGGGGCGACCCTCTGAAAAGGAGCCCTAGAGAGGCCTGCCCTCAGCAGCCTTGCTCAGCTTTTGTGGGCACAAGACTGTGGCCGGGGCCACCTGATCCATGCCCTGGGCGGCCTTCCTCTCCTTCGGCCTTCAACGTTCCCCTGCACGGCTGTCGTCTCCAGAGAGTCTTGCCTCCTTGTGATGTGTCCAAAGTACAACAGCCCGTTTTGTCCCTTTGCCCTTTTACCTGTTTCCCTACAGAGATAATATCAGCTGCCTTCAGTCCTTGCGAGGGCAATGAGTCAATACCACAGCCCTGGAGCCTGCTTCCCATCCCAGGAGCCCGGGAGCAGTTTGAAAGGCAGAGTGATTCTGAGCATGTGCAGTTCCCTCCAGCCAGCTCTCTCCTCTTGCTCAGTTAAGATTAGCAAACAGGCTCTCCGGGTCAAATAGCACGGTGGAGGCAGGTGGAGGACCCAGCCCTCCTGAGCAAGTGCAGAGTGTGCTTTTCAGGCCACTTGGCATTCTGAAAGCTAAGCGCTCTGCTGCAGGGGGCCTCGCCGCTCCCGTGCCCACCCGGCCACTGGGCGTGAGTGCAGCTCCTTCCCAGAGCTGCCTGACTTCGCTGGCCGCTGCATTCCTCAGCACATGGCTCATAACCACAGCAGGCCCACAGCGAGAGGGCTTCTGGCGGCCACCACAGGCTGACCTTCCACAGGACAGTGACCGGGCAGGCGAGACACGAATAATGACAAGGTGGAGCTCCCCTTGCCATTTGGCCTGGCTGCCAAATATAGCCCCGCCAGCCCGTCCCACCGGCAATCAGACAGGACCCTGCCTGGCGAGGCTATTCCAAGACGCCGGCTTCCCCACCAGCCCCACGCCACCCCCTGTCTGCTGCCGTTGCTGCCTCACTGCTGAGGGACGTGCACCAGACACAGTGGCTGCCCCCTTTCTCACGAAGTTTCCCCCTCCCACGCGGAGGCCCAAATTGAGAAGGGCTGAAGCTCCCTGGCGGGACACCTGCTCTGCACGGGGAAGGCCCTGGGGTCTCCCCGGGGGGCGGGGCGGGGCTTGCAGGTCCCAAAACAGGAGAAATGGTCTGTGATTCCAGACTTGTGAACCTGGACCCCGCAGAAGAGATGCCATTGGATGACATCTCCCACCACCCTCTGACCAGTGGCCATGCTGGCTGGGGCTTGTGGGAGTTCGAGGGCTGTAGGGGCCCCCGCGTGGTCAAGCCAGTGCTGGAAGTCTCCAAGGCCGAGAAACCGGTGCAGGAGGAAGCTGTTCGGGTTCCGCATCCCACAGAGGCCCTGAGACCCAGTTCCACGGTGGTGCAATCCAGGGAGCCACGCGACGGCCGATGCCAGGTGTCAGTTCTAGGGCAAAGGTGCCACTTCCAGGCGGGCCTGAGCCCCAGCGCCTCTGCTTGGAGACACAGACACACCCTTCCTGCCGGTTGGCTGCTCCTCGGAGGCGTTGTGTGTTGCATGCCAGCCACTCTGGCTTTTCATGCCAAGTGCAGCGTGAAAGCCACATCTCTCCTCGGCGAGCAGCCGCTTTAATCTGGCACATCGTGCTGCGGCTGCTGGGTGAACCCGTTTTCTGCTCCCTCTCAGAGCAGCGTTTGTGCTCTCCCAGCCAACCCTGCGGTGTCTGCTCACTGTCTCTTGCTGGTCTTTGCAGAGGCGACCGGCTTTGCACTCGGGGATCTAAGCTTGCTCCAGAGCAGCCGCTCTGCACGGCCCACAAACTGCACCCCAGGCTCCTTGTGGCACGTCTGGACAAGGTCCTGAACTGGCCGCCGCTCCGTGGGTAGCCTTGATGTAGTGCCCCGGGTGCAGCTGCTCGTGCCGCATGGATCCTGCTCACGCAGGGCCGTCTGAACAGCATCATGGGCTCCGGGCAAAGCAGTGTACTGGGGCCCCTACGACAACGACAACGACTGTTAATTTTGGAAGTTTTCCCATTTCCCAAGGGTTCACGTGTGGCGTCCATTCCAGAGCACTGAGTCGTGCGCCGAGGCCGCCAGCTGCTGCCCCGCGTGCCCTCCATCCATCCGTCGAGTGTGGGTGGGCAGCGCTTGGGGTGCAGGGCGCACGCATTTCTCTGGGTGCAGGAGCAGGCTTCATGGGACCCACGGGCAAGAGCCCATCAGGCCCATGCATTCAGACAGCCTTGTGCTCACGCTGAGCTTTTGGAATAAGTTCATGGTTTGCGGCTGGGCTTGACTGATCGTTCTGTGGGGAGGGGTGCGTTGTTCTCTTTCCCATACTAAACAGCTAAGGGCAGCCCATCTGTTGACTGGGAGGGGCCGACAGGAGCATACCAGCCCCATTCTCTATTAACCGCACTGGCTACCAAATGAAGTCCAGGCACCTTCAAGGTGCTCAGAAAGCCCTAAGCGGCTGAGGACCTGGGTACCTTAAGGACCACCTCTTTCCATATATTCCTGCCGGGACCCTCAGATCTTCAGCAGAGGGCTTCTTCCAGAGCCACCAGTGAAGGAAGGCAGGTGGCTATGAGGGGAAGGGCCTTCTCAGGGTGGCACCTCATTTCTGGAAACAGTTCCTCTGGGAGATGCGCCTGGCACAACACTTTATACATTTATAAAGCCTTTTAATTTAAATATAAAACCATTTTATTTTCCTGTTATTTTAACTGTTGGTTAGAGGGCTGATTTTTATATTGCTTTTTAAAAATAATGTTTTGCTCCTTTGGTTTAATGTTATTTTATCCGTTGTTATAGTTGTTATTTTTTATATTTCTTGGTATTTTTGCATGGATTTTATGGATCGTTGTTAAGTGTTGGTCATCATTTGTAAACCATTCAGCAATGCACTGAGTGTGGTATATAGAAATCTTTAATTAGTTGATTACCAGCTACCCCTGTAACACAAGTTCTCTGTGTTACAATGTTAAAGTACAGTATAAAACGCCAAATATTAAAACTGATACAGTGAAAATAACCATTTCAAGCTGAGACGCTCAGGTTAAGACCTATTTTAAAAAGCCCTCCGTGTGAAGGAAACTTGAGGTGGGTAGTGGACGGCCAGTTTCTTCGGCACTGGTCTAATTATGGCTTCCTTTAAGAATGCCGGGAGTGCTCCTTCAGGGAGGCATTTCTACGCTTTGGCCCAGGCTGACATCTCTGGGCTGGATTTACTAAGCCAGGATGGCCGAGGGTCAGCGAGACCCCAAATTGCTCCGACCAAAGCCCTTGTCTACTTCTTGGGCTCTTGTAATGGAGACGGGGCAACGCATGGCCGGGCGGCCCTCTGGATCCTCTGCCCACGGCACCCCGTTAATTGCAGACGCTGAAGGATGCCGGCATGGAGGGAGCTGCTCTGGGAAGACCCGCTCAGTCCTCCGGCATGTGGGGACAGGGGCTGTTTCTGCCCCAGGAGGGTCCCAGGCTGAGTAGCCCGGATGTACCTGACCTACGGACTAACCGCTCGGGCTTGGGCACATCACTGCGCGCCCTCTGGGACCTCCCTCGCAGGACTGTTGTGAAGGCAAACGGAGGGAGGCTTTGCAAAGTGAGCGCCCCCCCGCGCCCCCGCAGGTGCTTTTCTGTGCCCAGCGCTGCTCGTGCGCGCACAGCCCGCGGGCCGGGGCTCCCTTCCCTCGGGCCGCCCTGCCGAGCCCCCGGCCCCCCGGCGCCCCCCGGCCCCGTCCTTCCCGGGCGCGCGTTTGCTGAGTCACCAGAGCGCCCCCCCCCGCGCAGGGGCGTTGCTCAGACCCGTCCCCTCCTGCCCACGGGCAACGGGCACGTCGCGCGCAGGATTCACCGGGTTCCGTGGGTGCTGACTCACGCGCGATGATGCACGACCGGGCGGGGGGCGGGAGCGCGGCAGGCGCGCGCGGGGGGCGGGCGGCGAGGGCTGCGGGGACCCTCCGGGCTCCAGACAGAGCCGCGGGCAGCCGGTGATTCAGGCGCGGGCCGGGCCGGCCGGACCCCGCGCACCGGGCGCCGCTTCGGCCGTCTGGCCGGCGGGGCGGGGCGGGGCGGGGGGGCGGCTCCCGGCGAAGCCTCTGACACAGCACTCTGAGGGCACCGGCCAGGAATGCGGCGTCCATTCCCGAGCGCTGAGTCACGCGCCGGGCCGCCAGCCGCTGCCCCGCGTGCCCTCCGTGCATCCGTCGAGGGCGGGCGGGCGGGCGGCGCTTGGGGTCCGGGGCGCACGCGGTTCTCTGGTGCAGGAGCGGCCTTGATCCGGGGCCGCTGCCGTTCCTGGGGTGGTCATAAGCTGGGCTACCCGCTCCTGCTTCCAACAGATGCATGGCAGTGACACACAATGGTTAGCGCCAGGAAGCCTGCGAGGAGGCCAGGTTTTCTCAGAAAGCGGTGGGCTGCAGAGCAGCGACGGCTTGGCAGCACGGCGTCTTTCTTGGGGAGAGGAAGATGAGGGCCCAAACCCTCGTGGGCTGTGGGGGAGAAGGTGCCGAGCTCCTGTTTTTCAAGACTCAGGGCCAAGATTCCTGCGTTCTCTACTTCCACGAAGCGTGAGCGGAAATGTGACGGGCCGCTGGTGTACTGGAATAGGGCTCGAGGATGCCCGGGTCCCATCCTGCACCCTTTGGTATCTAACGTCCCAAACAAGGGATGCTAAGGACCAACATTCCCGGCTTTATGTCAGAGGAGCAACCAAGGCTGCTCACAGGAGGAGGCCCCAACCTTCTGGCCCGCTGGTCCCTCGTCTTCCCTCTGCAGCGCATCCAGTCGGCCACCCCAGGAAGCAGCTGGACAAGGTGGCCCCAGGTGGGCTGGTGACCCGCTCAGCAGGACATGCACCTTCATCCTGCACAGGATGATGGTTTCTGTTTTAAATAGGACTGACCATTCCCTGTAAGAATGGCTCCACCTCTTGTACCCAGACATCTTCCCCCCGTTGATAAAGGGGACAAGGACTATGCACAGTGGGCGCAGGAGCGGCTGAGATCTGGGGGAGGCCTAGCCAGTGTTTCCGATCATTGATGATCTTTCCTTTAGGCCTGGGCTGTCCCTCAGCGGAGGCAGAGTGCCCTTCTCTCCTCATAGGGACAGATGCCCAATCCAGAGCTCCCATTAAAGCCTGCTGGAACGGCTCAGTCGCTCTGGGCCTGAGGTTAGCCCAGGTAAGGCAGTGCCAGAAGGATGTGTTCTTACGTGAATGCATGCGAGGTGTCTTACGTACATTTCATAATCACTATTTTTAAATAAAGCATTTAAAAGTACAACTTGATGTATAAGTGTTAAAAAGACAAGTTCCTGCCTGCAAGTCTACAGTCTAAACAGCCCCGACACAATGTTCGTTTGCAAGAGAGATAAAGACCTTTCCTTTTTATTTAAAAGAGAAAGCACCATAAAATCTTATGCCTGTTTACTCAGAACTAAGTCCCACTGTGTTTAACAGAGCTTATTTCCTAGCAAAATAAGTGTAGGATTGTGGCTTTAAATGTGCTTTGCATGCCTTTTAAAACATCCCAAAGATGAGCAGTGCTCCAGCGTGCTGCTCGGTACTGTACTTGAATTCAGAATTAAATTAAGGAATGGCACACAGCCGCTAAACATCTGAAAGTAGGCAAGAGACCTTCAGGAAATGCGGGTCCTGGCATCCCTCCGCTTCGAAATTAAAACACCAGATGCCCTTTCCCACTGTTTATTTACCCGGAGCTGTTGGACAAGTTGTACTCCCCCCACACACACACACACACTGCAGCTGGACAGGGGTCTCGCTGGTTGTGAGAGATGTGCAGGCAGCAACCGCAAGTTCTGCTGGCTGCACACCGTGTCTCCAATTCACCTTCCTTCCTTCCTTCCTTCCTCTCCCAGCCCTGACATAAGTACACATGTTGCTCTTGGCTTTGGCCTGTCACATGAGCTGGAAGAAAGGGGCCGGGGGACAGGGAGGAATTGGCTCACGATTTGGAAAGGGGAATCACCGCAGCAATAACAGACCCACGAGGTCCGCCTGGGCTCCTGCAGCAGAGCCTGACTCCTACTGGGGGCTGGCAGAAGCCGAGAGCGAAGGGCAGGCTGGATGAAAAGACGGGGGGCGGGGGCTAGGAAGCAAAAGCACTTCATCCACTTGGTCAGCATACCCGAAAACCGCCCAGTGGCCAAGGGGTTAAATCCGTGATGTTACACGCATACAGTGCAAACAGTAATGAAAGTGCCCGTCGTGGGCCAGCCAGCCAGCGGCAAAGGACGAGACTAGCCCAGCTGGCCTCTGCGAAGCCCACCGAGGGAGGCTCGGCAGCCCCCGCCGGCCGCCGCTGCGGGACGGGAAGCCGCGACGCTCCTGAACCAAGCCGCGCCGTTTGGCCGTGGGGCGCCGTGCTCTCGCCGCCGACGCCCCGCTGCCCTCCTCCGAGCACTTCCCCAGCCCCGTGTCCTAGAGAGCCCCAAAGCCAGGCGGATCCTGCGATGGCAAAGCCGCCCCGTCGCTCCGGAGCCTGCCCGGGATCACAGATGTGGGGAGGGAAGAGGGGTGGCGGCGGGGTAGGACGGCCTCCCCGCGTGTCCTGAGAGACAACCCTCAGCGCTGGCGGGGCGCTTCCCAGAGCTGTGGCCTTCCCATCTGGCGGGCGCCCTGTTGGGGAACCCTGCCCTGCAGAGACTTAAGGAGCAGGAAACTCCTCAAGGAGCCAGGAAGGGGCGACCCAGACCTGCTGGCGAGGCGCGGGAGGGCTGGCCAGAAGGAGGCGGTTGCGCAGTGGGACGAGGAAGGCAGAGAGGGGGAAGGAAGCGCCTCGGGGCAAAGACCCGCGGCAGTCGGAGGTGGACGGAGGAGGCGCGTGAGTCAGCGGGGCGCCCCGCGGGGTGGCAGGTGAGCAGAGCAGAGCAGGGCAGGGCTGCCTAGTAGTCCGGGCGGGAAGGAGGAGGGGGAAGGAGCCCCGACGGCTGGAAGGGACCTGGGGGCCGCCGGAGAAAAGCAAGCGGCGCAGGGAGGGGGCGCAGGCGGCGGGGGGCGGAGGAAAGCCCGCCGGCCGGAGAGCCGAACGTGGGGCGCGGGGCGGACCGACGGGCGCGCGGGGGGCCAGGCCGGGGGGGGGGGCACGCGGCCCTTCCTCCTCCGGCCGCGCCGCGCAGCCCCTTTCCTCTGCTCTCGCTCCACTGCAGTTCTGCCGACCACGTGGCTGGCGGCCCGGCCGAGAACAAACAACCCGCTCGTCACCGTGGCGACGGCGTTCCATTCCGCACGTGCGTCATCACGCCGGCCGCTCGGTTTGTTGACGTTGCCCGGCAACAGCGCCGCGGCCCTGACGGCGGCGCGCAGGGGGCGGGGCTTCCCGCGGGGGCCGGCCACAGCCGCCGGGCCCCGCCCCGGGGCGGAGCCAGGCCGCGGGCTGCGGCGGGGCGCTCGGGGCCCGGGCCGGGTCGCCTCGCTCGGCAGCGAGTCGGCGGGAGCGCGCGGAGGGCGCCGCCTCGCCCTCCGGGGCCCCCTCCTGCGGGCCTGTGCGCGGCGAAGCGGGATGCGAGGCCGAGGGCGAGGCGGGCCGAGGCTTGCGGGCGGCCGGAGCGGCACCCGCACCCGCAGGCAGGGCCTCCTCGCGTGCAGCTCTGCTGTCCTGTCCTGTCCTGTCCTGCTGTGCCGAATCCCGGGCCAGCCCGACCGGCTTCAGCCCAGCCTCCCCCGGGACGCGCCCCCAGAGCAGCCCCGGACGGGCTGCCGCCTGCGCGCTGCCGGGGTCTGTCGCCCGTGGTGTATGGGCACTGCAGGCGCGGAAGCCACCGGGAGCCCGGCCTCCGGACTGCCACTTGACACGGAGGGGAAGGAAGTCAGTCCGGGAGGATGACGGCGCGAAGTCGAGGTGATGCGAAGGGCTGCGGGGGCTCTCCGTGCGGATCAGGCCACGTTTCCTTTTGCACCGGAAGGAGGCCGATCCAAAGCCCTCGCCGCAGCCCCCCCCCCCGTCCCACCCTAAACCCAGCCAGTGCATCCGCACCTGGCCCCAGGCAGGGCTGCGTTATCACAGCCCTCCCCAAATAGGCGCCCTCCTGATGCGGATTAGAACTCCATCACTCCCCATGGCCACTTTGGCTAGGAATGATGGGAACTGCAATCCAACACATCTGTGGGAAAGGGTTACATTATCACAACTCAGAGCTACAGAAACCTGAATTTGCATTTATTTGTATCTTGCTTTTTTTATCTGGTCAGGTGCCCAAGATGGCATGTGCGATCGTCCCCTTCATTTTATTCTCACAACAACCCTGTGCTAAGAGACCAGGCTAAGAGCCCGGGACTGAGTCCAGCGTCCCCCTTTCATGGCTAAGGGGCGACGATGACGGTGTCTCTCGAGTCCCACGTGCCGTGCCGGACTCTCACCACGTGCTGCCTGGAAGCCGCTAGGCCAGATGGCCCAAAGGCATCCTGGGGTGGAGAGCAGGGCTCCTTCCAGAGAGTGTCAGGCTGCAGCTTCCGCAATCCCCACCATCAGCCATGCCAAACTCAGTCCGACAGTGGCCACAGGGATGAATGTGCCCTGGCCTGGCCCAGCCCCGGCCTCCCCGCCAGAGGCCTGGAGGAAGCAGGTGAGCGGGCAGGGCAGCAAGGCCAGGGGCAAAACACGCACGGACCCCTGCCCCGCTCTGCGGCCTGCAGCAGTGGCCAGACCCCTGCCAGGAGCTGATGTCGCCAGGGTCCCTCAGCCGCGAGCTCTGTGTCCCATGAGGATTTCCTTTCCCTTCCTTGTCCCGAGCTTCTGCCTCTGCAGGAGGTCCAGGCCCGGGAGACAGCGAGCCGCCTGCTCCGAGCACTTGCCACAGCGTCGGCTCCCCAGAGGACGAAGCTCCGGTGAGGGTTGCCAAGGAGGGCCGCATTCGAGGCGCTGCTTCTCCAGATCACCTGGCTGAGCCCCAGCCGGTGCATATTCCTGGGGGAGGCATTTTGGAGAGGGGGGGCAGCAGGCCAGGCCGGGCCCTGTGCTTAGGGGGCGCAGCCTACCCGTCCCGTGGCAGCCGCGTGGTGTGAGCCTGCGGCCGATGCTTGTGAGGGGCCTGGGGCTGCCAGGGGCCGCCAGACACCAAGCCGTGGCTGCAGGCCTTTCGTGGGGAGGGGCCGGTGGCTTTCCAGGCATGCGCAGCCTGTCACTACCATGCCCAAAGCAGCTTGTCCGTGTTCTTGGGTGCCTCGGTGCATGTGCTGCACTGCAGACACAATGCACGCAGACTCCGACATGTGTCACCACGTGAGCGTAGAAGCAAGTGTGTCAGACCGTGTGTGCGGCGGCGGGACTGCGTGCGTGTAAATAAGAACGATTCTAGCAGGCGGTGCGCACGCCCGGTTGCTTCTGCGGGAACGGGATCTTGCGGAAATGCACGGTGGACACAGGCAGCGGGAGGAGCCGTGGGCGGCCCGGGCTGGCTGCACGTGTGCCGCACGATCGGAGCTGCCTCATCTGGTGAGTGTGCTCCATCTGAAGCGGGAACACTTGTGTGTGAAAGGTGCTTGCGTGCCAGGAGGGGAGCGGCCCCTCCCCTGCCCTCCCCGCCCTCCTCAGCTGTGGGCTCTGGCCCCAGTCCAGGCCAACCTGGCAAGTGGCCTCAGTAAATAACAACAAGCAGGCCGGAGGCGAGCCCCGTTGCTAAGAGACGGGTGTTTTGCTCCTGCCACTGGGGCCTCCCCTGCGGGATGGGGGGCTGGAGCGCCCAGGAATGGGGGCAGGAGGGAGGAGGAATCCCGGGGGTGCCCTGGCTTTGTTGGACTGGGGCGAGGATGAGGAATCGGGGCCTGAGGCTGGTGGAGCTCTGAGAACGGGACTTCGGATAGGGGTCTCTCCCCACCCCGTTCGTTATAGGCTGGTGCTTCCGCTCTGGCCAGTTCGTGCCTGGGGGCTTCTGGGCCAGGTGGGCGGCTTTGCATTCGGGGCAGGGGCTTTTCTGATCGAGGCTGCAGCTGCGAGCAGGCCTGTGCGGAGCCGACCCAGCTGAGCTTGAGAGGGGCCATCGCTCCCAGCAGCGCCCCTTCGCAGGAAGACTTCCTCCTTCCTCCTCCCATGCAGCCCTTCTCGCTTGCGGCAGGCAGCCCGGCGCGGCTGCCCACATGTTCTCTGATTCCGGGCATGCAAGAGCTGCGGCGGAGGTGGCGGCCACTCGGTGCGCAGGGCAACGGGCGGCGCTCCCGGATCTGGCCCCTCCGAAGCGGGCGCCTGCCCTTCCCCTCCCGGAGCTTCCCCGCCGGTGCAGGCTGCGCGCCTCGCCCCACGCCGCCCGGGCTGGGGCCCCGGCGAGGCGTGTACCTGCGCCCGCTGCGCGGCGGGGCTCGGGGGAATGTTGGCAGCCGCGGCGCATTCCTTCCTGGGGCTGGCAGCGCGGCGCCGGCTCCCTCGCCTGCGCGGCCTGCTGCTTGCATAAACAGCCCGCGCTGGAGGCCCCTCCGGCTCGCTGGTTGCTTGTCCGCCCGCCCGGGAGGCCCCGCCGGGCCGCCACGGGGGCTGCGCCGCACGCCTCACCTGCCCGCTTCGGCGCGTCCCATCGTCGCGCGGCTTTCCCGCCCGCGGCCCCGTCCTTGCCCCACTTCCCGGCGCTCTTCGGCGGCCCCGCCCCGCCAGTGGCCTACCCCAAACCTGCGCGAGGTTCCCCCTCGTCACCCCCAGGCGTCTGTTCCCTGCTTCCCCCACCTTGACACCCCGCCTCCCCCAGGCCCGCGTTGCTGCTCAGGCCCCTTTCGGGGGACCCCCCCGCGCTCGCCTTCCCACCGCATTCTGCTCCAGGTCCTGCGCGGGGCTTCCTTCCCAAGCCGCCCGGTCCCCGGGATCCCCGAAGGCACCGCGCGCGAACGAGGCAAGCTGCATGGATCGGGGCGCCTCGGGCAGGCGCGGCAGAGCCCGCCTAGATCGCCGCCCGCTCCCCGGCACCGCGTGCCTTTGCAGCCCCCCCCCCCCGAGGAGGGGGCAACGCTCGCCTGAGCCTGTTGCAACCCCTCTCGGCCCGCGGCTTGGAGTAACCCCGGGGATCCGGCGGGGGGCGCGAGTCGACCCGCTCCGCGCCCCAAGAGGTTGTCCGGAGCGCCGTTCTGGGCCGCGCCGCGCTCGGCGGGGAGCCGCGCGGATCTCGGCCGCCCTCTGGCGGCTGGCTGGGCTCCGCGCGTGGGAAGCCGCGGCCTTCAGTCGCCGACCCCGGCGGGCTTAAGCCCCGTGGCCGCGCGGGACCGAGTTCCGCGCCCTGCTCCCATGGGGGCCGCGCGGATGCCTCGGTGGGAAGGCCACGAGCAGGACGTGGAATGGCGCTCGCTCCCGCCTCGTGGCTGGCGAACCGGGCGGGCGACTCGCAGCCGCCCACGGGCTTCAGCGCGGAATCCCGTTAGCAGAAGGGATACGGGGGGGGGGGCACGCGGTGTGCGGAAGTGCTGATAATGGGAGGGGTTTCTGGAAGGGCTACTCGGCCTTGGCACGCGTGGTGAGGGGATGGAAGCCCCCGCGGGAACTGGGAATCGGCCTGTGCTGCAGAAAGACTCGGACACGGGATGCATCGCCATTATTCTTCGCAAAGCAGGACCAGCCGCGGCCGCTCCGGTCCAGGAGTGCCCGCCCTTTCCTCCCGCGGTCCCGCTTCCACCGCCGCTGGCCGGAGGCCCCGCGCCCGGAGCCTCCCTCCGGCGCCCCGATCCCCCGCCGGTGCGGGGCGCAGAATGTTCCAGGGCGGCGCGGGCCCTCGGGCCGCTGATTCAGCCGCGGCCCCGCGCGCGTCATCCCGGCCAGGCCGCGGGCTTGCGGCTAAGAATAGCGCGCCTGCTCTAAAAATAGCGCGGGGGCCGCTGCGCAAGTCCCTCTTGCGCGCCGCGCGTCAGCCGCGCTATTCATAGCCGGCGCGCGCTGCGCGGCCCTCTTTGGCCCGGCTCGTCCGGGCTGACCTTCCTCGCAGCCGCCGCCTTCCCTCCGCCGAGCGCCTTGGCACCGAGGGGAGGAAGCCGGGCCGCGGCGCCCGCGTGTTCGGCGGCGTGGACGCGCGCGCGTCTTTGCGGAGCCCCCGCCCTCCGGGCGGATTCACAAGTGACGCGAGGAACACGCCTCCCGGCCTGCGATGACTCAAGCGTGTGAGGCGAGGGGCCCGCGATGATGGATGTCACCGGCTGCCCCGGGAGGTGACAGCGAGGCGGCGCGGCCGCGTCAGGCCTGGCGGAACCTCCGGGGCGCGGCGGCACGCCGCCTGGACCGGCCGAGGGGCGCGGGCCGTGCATCGGCCCCCCTGAAGCGAGCGGCAGGAGCGCGGCTGCAGTCCGCGGTGCGGGGGGGGGGCGCGGGGCCGGGCGCAGCCTCGGCCTTCCCCCCCTCCCCTGCCCCCCCCAGCCCCTTAGACCTCTTGGCCTCCCGCTGGCCATGGGCTCTGCGCACTGGATACATCCATCTGCTCTCGCCGGCCAAGGTCTCCGTCCTGCTGGAGGGATCCTGTGAGCACCTGGCCTCCCTGGGAGTAGGAGGTGCTGGACTGGCAGAGTGGGGTTTGGTCCAGCAGGACTGTGATGTTCTCATGTTCAAGGCTACTCCCAGGATGGGGGGGGTGTGGCTGGCAGGGGCAGGGGGGGAGCTGCTAGAGACCCCCCCCCGGAATTCTCCTAAGTTGCAATGAGCATGTCTGATCGCCTCACCGGCAGGGAACTTCCCCTCTGTGGGAGGGGGCTCTTCTGCCATGATCTCTCTTTTGCATCATCCAGAAGTGACGTGATGCAGGGCATGGGTAAATGTCACTTGTGAATACGGCACTAGGGCACAACCAGCCCCTCTTTCCTGATCCAGGGCCAGCCTTTAGCCTGATTCATGAGGGTCCTTTGTCGTGGTTGTGGTTGAATGTTGACTACCTAGAAAGTGCCTTTTGTTGTCTTCTGCTGGGCAATGTTTCTGTCTTCTACGCTGGGTGCCAAGATTGTTGTCTGCAAAAGTGGGACTCGGTCCTGGCACGCACAAAGCCATTCAAGCGCTCCAGGGGCGCGAGGTGGACAAAGCTTCCTTCTGCAGAAAACGATCTCCATACACAAAGAGCCCCGAGGAAAAACCAGCTTCCCCGTTCATCACATGTCACAGGAATCTAAACGGGCTGGCATGGCCTTGTCTTTCAGGGCCGCAGGACGGCCTCTTTCCTAAACCCATGTATGGCCACATCCGGGGGAAACCCAGGTCTGCCCTTCGCTTTTCCTGGAGCTTTTCCCAGGGTCAAAGAAACTGAGCCTTGGAGCCTTGGCTCTGGAGGGGGTGCACAATGATGGACGGCCGCTGTGGGGCTGCCTTCACGGTGTGTTGTGTGTGGGCAGGAAAGAGCCAGGCTGGGGCCTGTTCTGGCTTCCCAGAGCAAGCTGGGCGGCCTGGAGCTGGTCACTGGCTCTCTCCCCACCTTATCCAGCAGGGCTCTCTGGGAGGTGGAGCTGGGAGGGGCGACCCACGGCTGCTGCTTTGCGCTCATTGGAGGAAGCATGTGCTAAAAATGTAATTTCAAGTTCACTCAGCTGTTAGTTTTATAAAATAACGCACAAGCGCAGCTCCCCGTCCCCCAGTGCCAAGACTGGGAGAGAGAAGGTTGCAGCTGGCAGAGGTGCCATCGAGCGACAGAGGAAGGAACACCCCCCCACCCCAAAGAATGACATCTTTATGGTCATTTAATGCTAGTTTTTAAATATCCTGTTTTATAGTTGGAGGGTGGGGAAAACTCAGAGTAGCTTAACATTAATTAAAAACATCAAAAGCAGCTAATGCTGCTAGTGGCGATAACTTTGAAAAACCCAAGACTAGGGGAAACAAGAGTTTTGTCAGGCGCAACCCTTAAAAGTCTTGCCAGGATAAACTGCCACGAGGGTCTTGGTTGTCTTTGCAGTATTGGGGAGCCACCCACGGCCCACCCCTAAAGGGAACCTCACCCAGCAGGCCTGAGCCTGGGCTGGGCACGCCGAAGGGCTGGCTGCCACTAGGAGCCCTTTCTGTGGTCACTGTGCCTGCCACGTGTTGGCAAGGGAAACTGGGAAGACACGCATCCCACATCTGGAGCCGGCCGGCCCTTCTGGAGGCTGCTGCACGGTGGCCCTTGCCAGTCACATTCGCAGACGGCTCTGAGGCCTTGGCTTTCGTGGCTTCCCTCCCGGGGCCCTGCTTTGTTTCGGCCATTTTTTGTACTACCTGTGCTTAATCCCCCCCTTTTAATGTCATCTTTTCATTGATCCACACCACTGTTTTCTGTAATGAAATGCTATTTGCCATTGTGGATTGTTGATCTCCTAACCCAGGATATAATTAAAAACAGTTGTTCTGCGGCATTTTGATGCAGGGCTGTGACAACAAAAAGGCTTCCGGGTGGTGGCTAAGCAGAGCACCTGGGGGACGCGAGTGGCAGGTGGCCTCTGCCTGGCCATGCCGAGGGGGGAATCTCGCCAGTGGCATGGCAGGGTCACCTGGGACCCCGTCCCGAAGCACAATCTGGGACAGGTTTTGACGGGAAAAACCCCACAGTTGCCAGCTGATCCAGTCGGATTTGTTAAAGCACCCCTCCCGCAAATCTAAACAAGGCCTATTCTGCAACCCTGATTTTCAGGAAGAAGAAATTCCTGCGCCCACAGATGGGCATCCCATCCCAGCGCTCCAATGCTGAGCCGGGGCTGAGGCCAAGCGGGAGGCCTGTGGCCACGGGGTGGCGCCATCTGCTCTGGGAAGGATGCATCCGCCGCGCAGCATGACCCCCGGAGCATGCTGCTGTCGTGCTGAGCGCCAGGGAGGCCATTCCCAGCCCCGCTGCAAGAGGTGCTGGGGTTGCGGAGCGAGAGGCGCGTCCTCACGGCGCTGGCACCTCCTGCAGGATCCTGGGTGCAGGTGGAGGTCTTGACTCCCGCGCAGCTGCTTCATGGGCTTCTGGAGCTGCGTGTCGTCGGGCAGGCCTGGCTGGACTGCACGGGAAGGATATGGGAACTGGGCCATGTGCTTTCTGCTGGGAGACCCAGTGCAGCTTTGCGGCTGTTTGGTGTGGTCTCTGGGCCCGGGGCTCTGGCTGCTGTCATTCAGCCCCCCAAATCCTGCTCTGGGCAGAATTCTCTCCATGCAAGGGCTGAATCCTGGTGCCCCGTGGCTCGTTCGCATGGCTAGCTTTCCTGTTCAAGCATGATAGCACCAGCAGGAGACAGTCGCTCTGCTCTGTGACTGCCTTTAACCCTGCGCTGCCCTGGCTGATAAGAGCCACGACTAAAAGCGATTCTTCCCACCAGCGCACGTGGCCCTCCACAGCGCACAGCTTCCCTGTGGAACTCCCTGCAAGAAGATGTGGCAACAGGCGTCCACTCTGATGGCCTTCAAGAGGGATGAGTTCAGTTCGTGGAGGACAGGACTACCGGCTGGCACGATTCAAGGAGACTGTCATGCCCCCCTCCTTGCCAGCCACAAACTCGTGGTCTCTCAGAAGGATAGAGCATGTGCTGCCACAGCACCGGGTCCTCATGGGCTCCAGCGCCAGAGGTGCCCTCCCGCATCCCTGACGAGTCCGCTGGACCGCTGTCCTTCTACCACGATGACCACGTTGACCAGCACCATGATGGAATGACATCTTGCATACAGCACAGCTCCCTACTTTTGGGCATTACAACCAGGAGACCTCTTGGGAACAGGCCGGAGCATCTCACAGTGAGGGTGCACGTTTACTCGGAAGTAGTGCCAGGGCCTTCGCGGGGCTCGCACCTGTGCGTGAGGAGCACTTCGGGAATGCTTCCCCTTCCTCTGCAGCGTGAGAAAGAATTGTGGGAAGCGGGTTTGTCTGCTGGACAGCCTTCCTCTTCTGGGCTATATCCTGTTCTTTGCTGGAATCTGAAGCAGGTGAGCTCCCTGCTAACCTATTGTAAGGGCTTCCTTGGAAAACAAAAGCCCGAACAGGGCTGCTGGATTGTTCCATCGCACGAAGGGTCTGCCGGAATCTGCTGGGAAGGGCCCTGGCTGTTGGCAGATGGGGCCTCTGTCTCCTTGCAGAGAGGCTGGGTAGGGCTGCCAGTCCGCACGGCTTTGTGCATGCAAAATGCAGGCGGCCTGTTCCATAATGATCTAACCAGACAGCTATCCACCCTTTCCCCTCTATCTGCTACTTCCTCTGTCTGCCTCTCGCTACAGTATTAAATTTTCCATCACACAATTCTGTCTCTCTGTCTCAGCCCTGCCCATGCCCAGCGGCCTGTGAACTAACTCTCACTCTCCCGCAAGATCCCTTTCTCAGCTCCTCAGAGTGACCTCAGTCCCGTCCCTTGAGGCCGGCCGTGCTGGGCTGCGCCAGAGACGCTGCTGCCTGGGCTTCGGGGAGGGGTGGGCCTGGGGCATCTGGACCCCCCGGCCCCTGGCTGGAACGCAGAGGTTCGGTCCCACGCCAGTTCCCTGCTGCCCTCCAAATATGTGTGTTTGTATGTAACGTTTTTATACGCCATCCAATACTGGAGTCTGTTGGGTTGATTTCAATATTTAGTTTGGGGCACCAGCTGGAAAACAGGGCATGTGCCCCTCTTACCAGCACCTTCTGTGAAGCCAAGTGCCAGAAGTGGCTTCGGGGGGCTGTCCCTGGAGCTTCCAAAGCACCCGCTGGATCGGGCTGCAGGGAGGTGTCGCCGGGACCTCGTGGCTTCTGGCTGTCATTGCGTCCCCGCTGCATCTCGGCCCAGACAAGCCTGCCTGTGCTCGCTTGCAGCCCGGCTCCTGCAGCGCCTGCTAGGACCCAAAGCAGCCGCCACCAAGCTTCCTACTGACCAGTTTAGCGCCTTTGCCACTGAGCTGGTGGTCCGGAGCACTCATCCTGTGCACCACATGGCCACTGGGGGACGGCCTGGCCCGTCTCCTGCATCACACCTGTGGCCCCCCTGGCTGAGCTCTGCCGGCACTGACTGGCCCGAGCAGCAATCCCGGGTTCCAGGCGAGGATCCTCTCCTTCTTGGAGGTGCACCCAGGACTGACCTGGGGAGGTTTTGCGCGCAAAGCTGAAGCTTTTCAGAGATGCGACTGAACATGGATCACCAATGCACCTGCTTTGGGAAGGAGTGGGGCTTGTGGTCCCCTCTACTCTGTTCTACTCTTTTAATTTTCGATGCGTACTCTACTTTTCCGGAGACAGCGATGTCCACAAAAGTGGGATTCGGCCCTGGCGTGTGCAGCAGCCGATCAAGTCCTCCAGGGTGTGAGGTGGAAAAAGATTATTCTGCAGAAAAACGGTCTCCATACACAAAGTAGATAAAATGGAGCCCTGAGGAAAAACATCTTCCCGTTGTGTCACCTTTTGCAGGAGTGTAAACAGGCGCTGGCACAGCCGTGTCTTTCCGGGTCACAGAACCGCCTCCTTCCTTCACCCGCAGAGGGATGCGCTCAGGAAAAACTCGCGTCTGCCCTCCACAGGGCTCGCAGGTGGGTTCTAGCTTCAGCTGTGAAAATGGAGGAGCGGTTCCAGAATCAAATAGGGGTTTTCTCACAACCTGTCCTTCACAAAGAAAGACCCAAAGGCACGTGCAATCCGTTAATTTTATTCAATATATAAAAACGATGTGAATAGTGCAATGGTAGACAATTTCACTGAAACAGGTGAGCATACATCATAGAAAACTCACGATGTGGATGCCAGCAGCAGCTGTGGAGTCACGATGAAGCTCGTTCGGTTTATGTAAAGCCTATTTCAGCTTGTATACGAAGAAGTTTCTCAGTGCCCTGGTGGGGGGAGCTTTTGCTTTCGCTCTGATAGAGACTAGCAGGTCAGCATCGTTTGGTTCTTTCAGCGATGCTCAAAATGTCCTGCCGTGGTCCACACCCACCAGAACTTTGGCCAATTTTTAACTTGAAAGGTTGTCTGGAAAGCCACCCCCAGAAAGAATCCACTTCTCTCTCCTCGCACTGCTGAACACGGCTGGCAAAACCCATCCGCTGCCCTTCTGCCCGAGCCCCTGCACTCCCTTGGGCTGGCGAGAGGGACTGGAGCTCAGGCGGGCCCCGGCCTTGGGAGTGCTGGGCAGGGAAGGACAAGGCCGGGACCCTGTGAACTGCCGGGCCGGCTCCCAGCCAGCGCCTGGGCTCCCAGGAGCCCATGGAAGGGCCAGGAATACCCTTCCTCCTTGTGTATCTGGAGAGCTGCCCCAGCTGTTCCCAGCCGCATCGGATCGTCTGTCGCCTGTGGCATTTCTCAAGAGCAGGGCAGCCTTCCCTGGGGAGCCGAGCGGCTATTCCCACACTGGCCTCCGTTCCCAGCACAGCCTGCGGTGGGGCAGGAGATGCTCTGGGCTGGGGAGCCAGCAGTGCTGAGCTGGAGCGGCCAGGCTGGCCTCCTCTGGCACGGGCCGCTCCTGCTCTGCTCGGAGGCGCAAGTCCGCAGTGCCCCATGTCAGACCCGTGCAGGGATGCCAGACTGTGGGGCCCCGGGCAAGGCCAGAGCGCCAGCGAGGGCCACCCCCCTGAGACCCCCTCTCCCCCCTGCGCCCTGCTTGCCCCCCTGCCGCTCGCTTTTGGAGGGCAGAGATTGGTTTGTTACTGATGCAACAACATTGATGGGAAGAAGCCGGTCTATGAGCGCAAATGGAATGGAGAGGGTCTGGGCAGGCCGGAGCCAGCCTTTGGGCACGAGCCCCCCACGCTCGCCCTGGCGACTGCTCGCTCCAGGAACAGATCAGCCCTCGGGGGGTGCCTTGCTCCGCAATCCGCCCCCACTGGCCTGCAGCCTCTTCCAGGTTTGCAGCACAGCTCCTGGGCGCCTGGAGGCGGGAGGGAAGTCGCCTCCTCACGAGGAGCGCGTGCCCAGGTGTGTTCCCAGCTGACGTGGCACAGAGGTGGCACCAGGAGGCCGGGAAGCCCTTGCGTCAGCCAGAAGGCCACGCTCTGGCCACGGGGGCTCCTGCGCCGCTGTGTTCCTGGCTGCCCTTCAGGTGGAGCCATGGCTGGAAGAGGCCACCTCATCGGGAGCCCGGGGAGCCCGGGACTTGCCCTCCGTGGGCCTCCAGCGCACCTCTTCCTCACTTCAAACCCCAGCAGGGCTGGCCAGGCCAAGGGACTGTGGAAGCACCTCTGCCAGGTGGCGGACCCCAGAGGAGGCGCTGACTCGGCTGGGGAAACTTGCTGCCCCACCCGATCTTTTGGGCTGCAGCCTCGCCTCCTGGTTCCTCTCACTCACAGGCAGCTAGCCAGAGTGATGGGGGGGGAGACGGCCCCCCTGCATGTGCTTCCTCAGAAATAAGCCCGGGGGAGGTTGGTGGACATCCGCCAGGGGAGGCAGTCTAGGCCTGCAGCCCCACACGGGAGTGCGGCTGCCCTGCCTGAACACCTGCAGGAGCGGCCAGCCCCCGACTTGCTCCCCCCGCGCCCCCATCCCTGCCTAAGCTCTTGCCTTCGGCCTTCGCACGCCAGGTGCATCAGTGCTGGCTGGAACCAGGGTGTGTTTGCCATTCCACGCTCTTCCGCGGGGATGCCTCCCTCATCCCCTGATCAAAGGCAAGATGAAAGCCAGCTGTCAGCAGAGCCTGGATTTGTGGCCACTTGTTCGGTTTCTGCATCCGGCTCAGCTGCAGTTCCTGGCGCGCAGCGAGGTGGGCTTCCCAGCTTCGGTGCCGAAGGGCAGTGGCAGCTCCGGTGAGGCCGGGGCCCTCTTTGCCAGGAGACGGTCCCTCGCAGCTGAGAGCTGCCTTGGGCAGCTGCTGGACCCCCTCCCCGCAGAGCAGATGTCCGGCAGCTGCATCCAGGAATTGAGGACCGTCCTGCCCTCACACTGACACACTCCCTCCATTCTTGTGGCCACATCGACCCTGCGAGGTCCCAGCCAGCCCCTGACCCGCAAGTCCTCTGGGCTTGCTTTCGATGGTTTCAGGTGTGGGGTGCAGGGCACACAGAAAGAAGAGAGCTCAGTGGGGGGTCCAAGCTAGGAAAGGGCCTAGAAGAGGACTCTCAGCAGGCCCCTGCGCCTTCAGCCTAGTGAGGGGCAGGCGCCCCTGTTCCACTCGGGAAAGGGGCTTCAGCTTGGGATGCATTAACAGAAGTATCACTTCCGCATCACGAGAAGGAGTCGTTCCTCTATGCTCCGCACAGGTCAGACCTCACCTGGAGTCCTGTGTCCTGTTCTGGGCACTGAGATTTAAGAAAGATGCAGGAAAATTAGAAAGGGTCTAGCGGAGGCAACAGAAACGATGCAGGGCTTGGAAAGAGACTGAGGGAACGGGGCCTGTCCAGCCTTGAGGAGAGAAGGCCGAGGGGGGACATGATCTCCCTCTAGAAGGACCTCCAAGGCTGCCACTAAGAGGAAGGTCACGATCTCGTCCTGCTGATGCCAGAGCGTAGCACACAGAATAAGCAAGTCAATTTGTGACAGCCCGGTTCAGGCCGGACATCAGGAAGAGCTTCCTCACTGCCAGAGCAAGACGGCAGTGGGACCAGCCGCCCGGATAGGTGGGGGGCTCCCCTGCACTGGAGACACTCAAAAGAAGCTGGGTGGCCATCTGGATGGGAGGGTGTAAGGTGGGGTCCTGCGCCAGCAGGGGGTTGGACACAATGGCCCCTTCCGACTCTACTATTCTGTGATTCTGTGGTTCCCAGGATCTGCTCCAGGCTTTGCACTTTATTTTAAAACGGAGGTGTCTGAGCATATGCAGAGAGCTTTCACCACACATGTGAGGAACAGCTAGGGAGCACCCCTTCCAGGGCGGGGGGGAGGGGCTGGATCCCCACAGCTCCTGCAGCATGTGGATTGGCCTCTGATGCTTGACTACTTGAGTGGAATTGTATTTCTCTGCAAAGGGGCTTCGGAGCGGTGCGGTTTCCACAATAGATGCAGACAATGCTTGAAAGCACAGCGGGAAAACAGCACTGGGCAAAACCAGCCCTGATAGGCCCTGTTGAAGGTCAGGACGTGCCCCCAGGCCGGCGGCTGCCCCGGCATCGCTCCTGAGCAAGGCGGGAGGGAGGGAGAGATGGCAGAGGGAGGCCGGCCACCCGGCTCGTGCCCCCGCTGTCAGCCCCGGACCATACCCTCTGTTCTCGCTGCAGGGGGACGGGGCGCCGCAGCCGCATCTAGGAAGCCTTTTCTTCCGCACGGGGCGGGGGTCGATCCCACGGCACGCACCTCACCCAGAGGCGTGGCGTGAGCCCAGAATCGGGCCCACATCGCCGGGCAGCCCGGTCGGGGCCGGGACAGCTCGCCCCCCCGCGCCCGGTGCCACGGCTGCGGAGCCTGAAGAGGCGCCGGCTGCGTCGCACGCCTCTGGCCGCCCTCCTCCGCTGCCCGAGCTGGCGGGGCGGGGAGCGGCGCCCGCCCGCGCGGCCTTCCTTCCCCGGAGGCCGTGCCCGTTCCCACTTCTCTGCCCCTTCCTGCCCTCCCCTCCCTCTCCGCCCCCTTCCCCTCCCGGCCAGCCTCTGCCGGCGCCTCGCTCCTCTCCTCCAGCCGCGCCGCGCGTTGCACTTCCAGGGGAAGCGGAGTCCGGGCAGGGCCCCTCTGCGTGCGCCCACCTGCCGCCGCGGCTGGCCCGGGCCCTCCTCTGCGCCGGCCTGGGGCTGGGCAGCCGCGCCCCCCATGCGGCCTCCGCCCCGCTGAGGCGCAGCTGCTCCGAGATGCTGCCGCGCACGGCCGGGACCCTCCTGGCGGCGGCCCTCCTCTGCAGCTTTTCCCGCACCGAGGTAGGCGGGCGGGCGGCGCGGCGCGGCGAGGCGCGGGGGTGTTGTCCGGGAGCCGGGACTCGGCAGCCGCGGGCCGGCGGCGGGAGCGCGCGGCCGGGGTCCCGCCAGCCCGAGCCGGCGGCGGGACGCAGTGCGGCGCCTCCGCGCCCTGCGCACGCGAGCAAGCGCCTCCCGTTAGCTCCGGGGGCCCCGCGCTGCGCGACGCGCCTCGGGGGACGGAGCGGGAGCGGGCCGACGCCGGGTGGGGAAGGGGGCGGGAGGCAAGCCCTCCTCGGCGGGGCCGGCCGGGCGGAGCGCGGCTCCTTCTGCGGGGAGCGCCGTGCGCCTTCCATGCCCCGCGAAGCGAGGGCGGGTTCGGGGGCGGGCTGGGCCGGCAGTTTCTCCGACGGTTCGGGAAGGTCCGGGCCCCACGGCGATGCCTCCTGCACCCATTCGCAGGCACCAACAGGGGGCGTCATGGGGGGCTGCTTTGCATGCAGAGCTATGGAAGAACCTCGAGGAAGCCCCCGGGGGCCGCCGCTGCCAGTCAGTGCCAGCAATACGGGGCCAGGCGGCGCCTTCCTGGGCGAGCAGCTGCAGAGCTTCCTGTGCAGAAAATGCAAGGGGAGGGAGCAGTCCTAAGAAGGCCGGGGTGGCCCATTTGGACATCTTTTTTTAAAAAAATAGGCTTTGTTTGAAATTATAATCCTAAAAAACAAAAACAAAAACCCAACCTACAAACAACATCCATCATCAAAAACATCGAGCCCGCTGCGTCAGCCCCCACGCCCTTCTTTGTCCATTTATGATAACTTAAAAACATATTTAAATCTATGCAAAGTCCCGTTTCTCTAGGCAATAATAAAAAGAGTCCCAAGTTTGAAAGAAGTCCGTTTGGACATCTTTTTAAGCATGCAGGGCCCTTTATTTAAAGGTGTTGGTGCAGACAGAGGCGCGGTGTGTTCTCCAGCCCCTCCCCTGCGACTCTGCGGGTTACCCACGCGCAAGGCGCCATGCGCTGCTTGGCAATCGACTGTGGGACAGCGGAGTGCTCCCAGCGTGCCTTTAAATCCACACGCGAACCAGCCGTGCCCTGTCGGCTTTTAGATCTCACTCACTCCCCCAGGGGCACTTGTTCAGCAGCCTGCGCGGAAGGGGATGTGGGAAGCCGGCCGGATGGCCTTTCCTGAGCCCCCCACACACACCCCACAAGTGGCAAAGCTGGGAGCTCCAGTCTGGTGCTTAACAACTCCCCACCTCTGGCAGAGCAAACTGGGGTGGGAGGCGCTTCCCTTCCCTTTGATCCTCGAAGCAGATTTTAATCAAAGGCCGGTCATTTGAAGCTGTGTTGGCCACGTCTCCCCAGCCAGATTTCTGCAAAGACTAAGCGCCTGTGCCGGCATTGCATCGCTTGCTGCACCTCCTGGAGGGAGGTCATCGCTGTCACGCTGAGCTCAGCTAAGTTGTGTGATGTAGAATTTAGTGGGTGGCCAGGGAGCAGGGGGCGGGGGGCGCTGGCGCTTAGGGGCAACTTTCATTCCTTCCTCCTGGATAGAGCAAAATTGGCAGCATTTGGCTGAGTTACTTTCCCCAACCTCTGGATGTGCAGCACTACAATTCCCATCACAGAACTGCCTCTCTAGATGGAACTTGGCCCTCCGGCAGAAGGTGGTTCAGCCTCTCTGAGGTAGAACAGAAGCTGCTCAAAGCGCAAGAGGCAGTGTGGTGCAGTGGTTAAGAACACAGGGCTGGGGCTCAGGAGCTCTGGGTTCGAGTCTCCGCTCAGCCGTGCAGCTCACTGGGTGACTCTGAGCCAAACTCTCAGACAACCTACCTCACAGGGCTGTTGTTGTGCAGATAAGATTGAGAGGAGAAGCATTTCAGCCGCTTGAGTTCCTTGGAAGGAGAGAAGGCGAGAAACAAATCTAAGAGATTTGGAAGGCCGGGAACCCTTAGCTTTGCTCGCATCCTCTGCGTGGCACCCGGGAGAGCAGGGCTGGCCTTGTCTGCACCCGCGGGGGATTACGCGGGGATTTAGGCAGGTGCAGCTTCTTCCGAGGCCGCTCTGCTCCTGGCCCGCCCTTGGCGTCCGCAGGCAGCTGCGCCTCCAGGCCGCTCGCAGGCGAGCACAGAGGGCTCCTTTGTTCCGCGAATCGGTCGCCCGCCCGGCGGCGTGTCGCCGAAGGGCAGAGGGCGCCGGCTCGGGCGCATCCGGCGGCAGGGCGCGAGCGCCGCCTGGCGGCCCCGGCCGGCACTGCAGCTCCTCGGCCGCCTCGCTCTCGGTCCCGCTCCTGCGCGGAGGACGTCGGCGACGGGCCCCGTGAAGCTTGCCCTTGGCAGCCGGGGGGCTCCAGGCCGGAGGGAGGAAGCTGCCCTCGGCGCCCACGCGCCCCCTGACGGCCCCCTTCTCTTCCAGCTGGTGTCTCCTTCCGACCCATCCGCAGGAGGTGAGTGCTGCTCTCCGGATTCTTGGGGGGCGGGGAGGGGCCGTCCTCATTCGGGGGCCTCACTGCATTGCGGAAGCCGGGGCCGAGCCCCCGACCCGCACATCCGCACGTGTGCTCCGCGAACGAGTTCCACATTGCGCGTGGGAGAGGCAGAGGGAGGCGCATGGAGGGGACAGAATGAAGGAGGTGGGGCACGGGGGGCACCTGGCATCTCCGAGGGAGAGGACCCCGCTTGGCGCAAAATGGGCGTGGGAGCCTGCTCCCGGGGCTGGGGTCTGCCCCCACCGCCTGCTGCCTGGACGCATTTTCAGCTGGGCTGCCCCTCCCCCCGGATGATGGGGGCGCTCACAGGGGCAGTTGCTTTCCTCCTCAGTTGCTGTGGGGTTGCGTCTGGGCAGGCGGGTGGGCGGGACAGGCAGCGCCTCACCCCGCGCCCCTCTGCCGCCCCGCCCCGCCCCGCCCCACAGTGGTGCCCTTCGAGGAGGTGTGGAGCCGCAGCTACTGCCGGGCCCGGGAGACCCTGGTGGATGTCCTGCAGGAGTTTCCGCACGAGGCGGAGCACATCTTCAAGCCGCCCTGTGTCCCCCTCTGGCGGTGCGCCGGGTGCTGCGGAGACGAGAGCCTGGAGTGCGCCGCCCTGGAGACCCGCAAGGTCGAGCTGCAGGTAGGTGCCCCGAGGGGCAGCAGCCAGCGGGGGGGGGGACCTCCACCTTCCAGCCGCTCCTCCCCAAGGACGAGCCCCGGGGCTCTGCCTCGCCTCCACCCACCTCTAGCAGCCCCTAATGCCGGCTCCCAGGCCCCTGAATTAAAAGCAATGGTGCGGGCCCAGCGCTGCGTGGAAGGAGCTGCGGCCCGAGGAATGCGCAGCACGCATGGATGCGCATGGCTCAGCGTTTCTGGGTTAATGAACATTGGCACAATGAGTGGGGAGAAAAACCTCCTTTAAGGCTGACACGCGAGGCCTTCCTGGTGGCTGCTCCCAGGGTCTGAAACCCCCTGCAGGGGGAGGCTGGGCGGGTGCCCTGGGCCGGTGTGTCCAGAGCTTGTGTGGCTCTGGCAGGCCTTGGGGAGCCTGATGGGGCTGCGGCGGTACACGCGGCGTCCTTTCCATTATGGCTGTGGGAAGGGGCGGGCACGCCGTCCTGTGCGCATGGTGCAGTGGGGATGCCTGTGCGGACTGCTGGGCAGGACCGGAGGGGGCCTCGCACCCTGGGCCCCATCCCTGCAGCGGCCGGCCAGCCCGCCGGGGACCAGCCAGTGCAGCTGGTGACAGCCTGAACAACCCCCTGGCAGGTGGTGCGGGTCAGCCCCCTGCTGGGCACGACTCGGCAGGAAGAGATGAAGTTCACGGAGCACACGCGGTGTGTTTGCCGGTGAGTCGGGGGCACACGAGTTGCTGGCCGGTGGCGGTGTCAGCTTGCGGGGGTGGGGGTCAGCAACCAGGAGGGGAGGTGCTGGGGCGAAGGACGTGGGCAGGATAATCCGCTTCCAGCTGGAGCTCGCCATCAGTCCTGCAAACAATTTTCCACCCTGGATCTGGGGCTTGCAGCATGTGATGTGCCTCTGAGCATGTGCAGAGCCCCTTCCCTCGTCCAGGCTGGAGGACAGGCCTGGCCTACTGCCCCGAGGGTTCCAGAAGCAGCCCTTGGTTTTAGGAGTGGCCACGGAAGCCCCACGGTCTGTTCTGTGCACCCTGCTGTTCATGCAGCTTCAGGCTGGCTGTTGGTTGTCCCGCAGTTCCAAAGCTTAATGTGAGTGGCTGGCCAAGGATGCTGGGAGCTGTTGTCCAACACGCCCAGCAGGCACCGGGCTCGGCTTGGCCGGGGCCTGGGAACAACGCCGAGTCACTTTTGCCGCTTGTTGTGAGGGTCACATGAATGCCAGCGGTCACATCCTGCCTCCACTTGAGAGATGCCAGCCCCCTGGGGTGCCCAGCATGGCGCAGTGCCAAGCTGGGGCTCAGGAGGCCTGGGATCGCGTCCACACAGCCATCCGGCTCACTGGATGACCTGGGCCAGCCACAAACCGACAGCCCGGCCTACCTCGCAGGGTTCTTCTGAGGATAAATGGAGGGGGAATTTTCTGAGCTGCCTTGCAGGGAAAAAGGTGGCACACAAGAAGCGGGCCAGTTCGACCATCGCCCCCCCTCCCCGCGACACGGAGTGTAAACATGTTCCCTCTTCCATTTCCAGGCCTCGCCGAAAACGTTTGAAAAGTGAGAGGTACGTGTGGGGATGGTGGGTCAGAGGGGTGTGCGAGGAGGTGTTTCGGGGGGTGTCTTTGGTGGTGCACAGAGGCTGCCCAGAGTTCCCTGGTCACGGGGCACCAGCCCCCCTTTTCCAGTCCCTCTCGTGGGCAGAGACCTGTCGGGAGGGTCTGGGAAGGTCTTCGCTGGAGCGCCCCGACTCTTCTTCCTCGCGTCTAGGAGCCAGCGGATAGCAGCCAAAAGGAGACCTCGGCAGCCAAGCCCCGAGCCTTCCACACCCGTGTAGGTACCACGCGGCGTGGCAGCCACCCTGCGGGGAACGGCCACGGTCAGGGGTGCGCCCGCCTGCAGCTCGGTGCCAGTTCCGTGCGCCCCCTGCGTCTCCTGCCAGGCCAGGCGGGCTGCGCTGGGTGGGGGCTCTTCCCAGGGCTGAGCAGAGAGGAGAAATCTCCCCGGCAGTCCAATCGACTCCACGTTACCAAACGAAATGGGATTGGGGAGGGGAGAGCAGAGCAGTCAAATTCCGGCACCAGTTCTGACGCTGGGCCAGCTGAGCAGTGCCAGACCCCCCTCCCTGTCAGTGTGCACCCCCTCACAGCCAGTTGCCCATCATCCTCGGGCCGATGGGGAAGGCCAGGGCGTCCTTCCCGCACCCCCTTCTGTGGTCGGAGAGGGACAGTTGTCCCAGTCCGTGTGAAGCTCTGGCCGCCAGGAGGTGGCGCAGCGGCCTTCGCGCGGGGGGGGGGGGAAGGGGTGGAGGAGGAGTTGCGGCCAGCGCCTGGGGGGCCAGACTGCAAGCGGGGCCTGGGGGCCTGGGTTTAGGGTGCGTCTGCTGGCTAGTGGGGTTCCACCCTGCTCCCCTGGTCTGCTGAGCAGCCCCGAAAGGTTAAGCACGAGCTTTGCATGGCTGCAGGCAGGATGCCTGGGCCGAACCGCCTGAGAGGAGGGCAGAGCAGAGCAGAGCAAGGGAACGGCCGCTCTGCCTGCACATTCACATTCTGCTGCATGTGGTATTTTCCAGCAGCTGCAAACTTCCTGACATGCGGAAGGAAGATGCTCCGGAGGAAGACCGGGCAGACGCGCTGGCCGAGACCCAGGCTGTGCCCCCGCTGAGAAGAACTGCCCCCCTCTGATGCTGGAGCAGGGCGGTGGGGGCGGGGGGGCGAGTGGAACAACAGAGCCCTGTGAAGAGCCAGCCTGCCCCCTGCGGCCCCCGGCCCGTGGCGCCTCTGTGGCCTTGTGGACACGGAGGCCGTGGGGGGCACACCTGCTCTGTGGGGGCCCAGGTGGAGTTCAGTGGCTGGTGGCATCTTGCTGCCCACCAAGGGGCATTGCTCACTGCCCCCTCCCCACCTGCCCGAGGAAAGCGCCCCTCCCTCCTCTGGTGGCGGCGGCAGCAGGAGTTCCATTCGGGCCCCAAAAAGACCTTGGCAGCCCTCCCAGGACGGCGCTTCGCCTCTCATTTCGGATGCACCACTCCGATGCCTCACACGCATGCCTGTTTGATGGACTCATGCGTGCGTGTGCAGGTGTGAAGTCGTGTTTTATACGCTGTGCCATCCAGGGAAGCCCTACAATTAATTTTTAAAATAGGAAACAATGTGAATTGGCCTGTTTGGAAGCCAGGCAGGTCTGCTCCTGAATCCCAAGAGTGGGAGCGAAGTCTGACTGCCGGGAGATGAGAAGGGAAAGGCATCGGCCCAGTGGCACTGGCGCCATCTTGGTTACACGCGTGTCTCCTCAGGGACTGCTCGCTTCACTTTATCTCTTGCCCTCGCAAGCCCTTCCTGTGCCTCCGCTTCCCCAGCAAAACATTGCAGTACCTTTCCCGCACCACCACACAGTGGCCTGCCCTCTAGGGTGCCTTGGAGTTCATTAAACCATGCTAGAGTGCACTGGAGGCTGTTGTGTGACTCTTTTCCTGGAATCACAGTGGGTCAAGCGGGTTTCTTAATCTTAATTTGCTCTGTTAAAAGAACAGCAGTTCCATGGTGGGATCTTACAGAAACAAATAGTAGGAAAAGAGGGAAACGCGAGCAAACTGTCTCCAGCGTTGGTTGCAAGCTACTTGAAGGACACAATCCTGCTGCAAGTTTGCTCTGAAAAGACGCCTGCAGCTCACAGCAGGCCGCAGCAAAACATTTTTCAGGCGAAAGGTTGGAGCGCGCTTTAAAGAAACACGCCCCAAGGGGCGAAACGAGGGCTCCGTGCCTTCAGTGGAAATGCTGTGCGTGTGCACAGAGCTGGCGGACAGCGTGGCGACAAAAGGAGGCACCCGCACCTGGGTACCCGGCGCTGCGGAATTTCAGCCCGCGCTGCCAGAGGGACGTGCACGCAGGTGCGACGCGCGTCCTGCAGCGCTCGGGGGATGAGCCTGCGCGCAGCGGCTTCCTGGGACAGGAGCCCTTCCTGGTTCCACGCGGATTCCTTCCCGGCAGGAGGGGACCAGATAACCCGGGAAAAGCCCGCGCAGGAGGGAGAGCGCGCGGGCGCTGGCGCAGTTTCAGGCGCGGGGCTTTGACTGACTGGACGGGGCGGGCGTCCATCGCGACGTGACCCGCGCCCCGCTGGGTGCCGTCAAGTCAGCCCGCGGGTCTCTTCATCCGAAGTTCAGCCGGGGCGAGTGGCTCATTCGGGTGCCGAAGCTCCGGGACCGGGACCGGGACCGGGATCGTGGTAAGTGGCACTGCGGAAAAGCCACCGATACCCGGAGGCGCTCCGGACGCAGCCCGGTTCTTGGAGAAGTCGAGACGTCAACGAGGAGCGGTTTTGGGGAGGTTCCACCTGGCGGAAGTGACTCACGGCTCATTACGCCTGGCCGACTCGGCCGAAGACCCGGGGCGGGCTTCCTGAAGCAGCGACGCTGGGAGGGCGTGCTCGCGGGCGCCTTCGCAGCCTTCCCGGGCGCATCCCGGGGCAGCTGCGCTTCGGGACACCCCGGGCCCCCCCGCCCCCCAACCTCCCCGCAACTCCCGGCATTCCTTAGGCAGCCCCAGGCCGGGCATGCTGGGAGCTGCTCTCCCCAAGCGCGCACACGCGCCCGCCCTTGATGTCTGGAAATCGGTGCAGGCGCGTCCCGGGGGAAGCGCTCGCAAGAGCTCCGTGGGCGCACGGGCCGGGCACTCTGCGCACGGCCAGAGACCCTCTCTAAGGGCCAGCCCTGGGCAGGCTTGAGCGGCAGCGTCTGGCGGCTCAGATTCGCGTCTGGCGAGGGAGCGGCAGCTGCTGCCTTGCTCGCTGGGAAGGAGCCGGAGCTGCGGGGTGGATCGGGGCGTTATCGGAGCGCGGGGACAAAGCGCGGCAAAGCCCTGGAAGAGCCGCGGGGAAGGCAGGAGCCAGGGAGGGTTCGCATTCCAACGCCATGTGTCACCCGGCCGACGCGGAGCCTTCTGGGAGTCGTAGTATTTCCCCCTCCCCGCGGAGGTCGGGCCAGGTAGACGCTCAGAGCCCCGGGACCTTTTCTTTTCGCGCAATAATCTCCGATCCCGTCGACTGCATTACTGCGCGGCGGACTCTCCGCTGCCCACTAATCAGACAGAGGACGGTGGCCTCTGCACATGGGCAGAGTGCAATTGTTCCGCCGATGCGTGAGCCTGCGCTGGCCATCAAAACTGACGAGTCCCCAGCACCTCTTAGAATGCGTGCAAGGGCTCAGCCCGCAAACAGGGACGGGCGCTCGGCACATGCCCCGAGACCTCCCCGTCCTCTCCGCCAAGGTGAGCCGGGGACCCCGAGAGGGTGTCGCCGCTCCGGAGCCGGCGAGGCACGGACTACAAGGGCCAGAGCGCCGCCGCGGGACTGCGGCGGCTGCTCCGGAGCGGCCCCACCTGTGCGATCGCGGAAGGGCCCGGGGGGCGGGCGCGGGGCGGGGCGGGGCGGAGGGAGACTCGCTGCTCGGGGCGGCCGGGGGCGTGCGCGCCTCCGCCGGGCTGTGGCTGCAGGAGCCGGCTGGGCGGGAGCGGCGGAGCCCGCGCAGGATCGCCAGCAGCCCGAGGTCCGCGGGAGCAGCCGCCGCGGGGTCCCAGCCCCGCGCCGCCGGAGGTCAGTCGGGCCCCTCGCCCACCCGACCGCCCGCGCCCGTTCCGCCCGGCCAGGGGGGCGCTGCGCGAGTGCCGCGGGGGGCGGCGGCGGAGGGTCCGCTTTCGGAGGGGCGCCGCAAAACTTTCCGCCCCGCCTCCTGCTCGCGGTGCGCCCGGGGAGGGGCGAGCCCCCCGGCTCTCGGGAGCCCCCTCCCCTCCCCTCCCCTCCCCACCCCACGCGCCTGCCCGGGAAGCCGCCTTCGCGGCGGGGGTGGTGGGCGCGGACGCCGCCCCGCGCGCCCTCCCCCCTCCTCTCCTCCTCCCCCTCCCCTCCCGCTTCCCTTCCCCGCCCCGTGGAGAATCGGGTCCGTCCGTCCCCGGCCGGGCTCGGCGGGCGGAGGGATCGCACGCCCGGGCTTGTTCGGGCGCTGCTGCGGGAGGACGGACGGGGCGCTCGGCGGCCTCCGCGGGGCGTTGGGGGCGGAGAGGAGCAGCGGTGGGCAGGAAGCGAGGGGGGAGTCGCGATGGGCTCCCCCCGGGGTGGGGGGTGGGGCCGATCAGGTATTTGGCGGGGGGGGGAGGCTGCGTGGGTGGCCCTGCCTGGCGCCGTCTTTCTTTCTTCACAAGGTTGATAATTGCCCTCCGCAGCATCCCGGCGGGGGGGGGGCGGGGGGGGAGAGGCGCACAAAATGGGAGTCAAAAATCCATTCTCACTGAGACCTGCCAGGTGGAAGAGCAGTCTCAAATACTAGCTCAAACACTCTGCCGGCTGTGAAAGCCATGTTCAGTTACATTATTCTATTAGTAGAGAAATGATCAACAGTAACAATCCCCTTCAAGATGGTCAGTGAAAAGTCAGGTGTGGATTTGCCTTGAGGCTTAGTGAGGGCAGCTGGTTGGGCAGAGTGAGTCATTGTTGCAACTTTTCTTTGGCTTCTTGCCTGACTGTCTTTTCTGGCCCTGCCCGTGTTCGGAAGGCGTCACATGCCTGGGTCCTCATGTGGCGATTGCAGCCATCCCATGGGAACGTAACGAGGTGGTGTGTGCCCACCATAGCTCTTGGTTTCAGTGAGGTGTGTGCGGACACAACTGTGGGTGCCGAAGGTGGCGTGTTTGTCACGATGGATGCTTTCGGGCCTTCTGCGTCCACACATGCACAGAAGAGCTTTGGGGTTCTGCTCACAGCCTAGGAAGGGCAGAGAAATGCGGGCAGGACGTTACGGGGAAGACGAGCTGTGTGGGCCAGAGCAAGGACCATCCCGGCTGTGGCCGCTGTGGGGTTTTTGTCTCCGGCCAACCCGGTTAAATGGCTGTGCTGCGCCATGCCGTGCGGGAGTCTCCTGGGGAGGCTGGGGAGCGCTGCTCTCGGCTGTTGACTCGCCCAGCCGAGACACACGGGGCTCTTGCGCCCCTTCCTGGCAGTGATCCCATCAGGTGGGGGCGGTTTTGCGGCCTTGCATCTCTGCCTCCACTTCCTGGGGATTAGCCTGCGATCTTTCCCTTCGGAGAGGCGACCGGCCAGGCTGGGGCTGTGCCGGCTTCCAGAAATTCTGCAGCCTTGGCACCCGGAGGTGTGAAATAGTTTACCCTCTCCGTGTGGGGTTAGAGGAATGTCTGGGCCTTTTTTACAGCGAGAGGGATGAAGGGCAGGGAGAAGGTGGGCCGCCGGCAGCGTGTGTGGGGCAGAGATAAGGGGACGCCGATTGTGTCCCCCTCGCCCCCTGCTTAGTTCCCCCAGAGTTTCCATGAATACTTGTGAAAAAATGCGAGCAGCCGTGCCATTTATCCTCACAAGGATCCCTAAAGGCAGCTTTGGCTGCGAGGACGAGTGGCTTGCGGTCACCCGGCCAGCCCCATGGCTTAGCACCTCGCTCTTTATCTGAGTGGCAGCGACTGGAAGGGCCTCTACCGCCGTCCCGTGCCAGAGCTTGGCCTGGAAGGGAACGGAAAGGAAGCTGGGGCTCTGAAGAGTCCGGACAAAGGCTGCTCTCGCTTCCGGAGCCTCTGGCGCGTGCAGGAGGGCACACCGGGCCTCGGCAGAGCACTTCTGCTGCCATGCCAGACGTCTTGCTTCATGGGGGGGCACGTTCCAGCTCAGGGGGCTTTCCCCAGGTCAGCAGGGTCCCCACACCTCCCTCTAGAAGTTCAGCACCACTCAGAGAGAGGGCCAGGCCCGTGGCGCGATAAGCGACTGTTGCAGGGGCTGCCATGCTCCGTGAAGGGTGCCCGGTGCTGCGCCCGCTCCTGCGGAGAGCCAGACGCTCGCCCTTCCCGCCTCCTCCCCCTGCTGCTCATGCGGCCTCAGAGACGCCCACCACGAGCACTGCCCTGTGCCTGGCAGCAGGGGGGACTGCCCTGGAAGTGGCCCCCCAGCCCCTGCTGCACTGTCCCCCCGAAAGAGGCGGGGGTTCAGTGTCCGGGGGGCGGCGGCAACCTTCCGGGCACCACAGTCAGCCAGAGCCTCCTTTTCAGGGGCGCACCGGCCACCCCTGCCTTGGCGGGCCCTTGGTGCTGCTGTGACATGGGCAGGGGAGCGAGGCCAAGCAGACGTGCCTGGGGCAAGCGAGGCCAGCGCCTCCTGCTGACCGCTGGCCTTTGGCACACAGAGGTCCTCAGCTGCCTGGGCGAACAAGCCCCCTCCCTGTTTGTGTGAGGTCCTGAGCCCTCCCCTCAGCAGTCTGCTCTTCCGCTGTTCCAGACATCCGGCCTAGTTTAGCTGCCCCCAAGCTGGTGGCTGCGGATGTGCCGGACGGCCGTTCACGGACTTCCCAGCCCTCGCCTCCTGCCTGTAGGCTGGTCTGAGGCGTCCAGCTGTCCCCTGCGCTGGAAACAGGACACTGGGCTGGATGGACCTGCGGTGGCCTGGGCAGCAGCCGGGCTTTCTCACGCCTGTTCTGGCTTTCTTACGGAGCAAGGGGCGTCCCTATTTGGGGGCCTCAGCCGTGATCCAGCAAGCCCGTGTCCCCCACTTAAGACTTTGAGCTCCCCCCAAATCCGTTGTGCCACCAGCTGAGCAAGGAAGCGGCTACTTTCTTTCCACCCAAACAGAACGTCCAGCAGGACGAGGCAGGGGCTGGGCAGGCCGTTTCATGGCCTCATTTGTCATGAAGGTCAAAGGGGCTGGTTCGCCTGCAGAGGGGAGCGCTTCCCGCTCCCCCCACCCAGCATTCTAGTTTGGCTCCCTTCTTCCCATCATCCAGAGCTCCCAGCGCTGCGTGGCCCCGTCTGTGCCCCCACACCCACCTGCCGCAGGGCCCGGCTGCCCCACTGCTCCTGCTCTTGCTGCACCCGCAGTGCAGGAAGCCAAGCGAGGGGAGGGCAGGCGAGGGGAGGGGAGGGGATGCTCTGCCAGAACAGAAATGCCCTGGAGCGAAGCGGCAGCCCCCTTGATAGTGGACAGTTGGATGGGGGGGTCCGGGCAGGTGGCCTCCGGCTCCCTCCCTGCTCACGCTCCTCACTCTGCACACTGCCCAGGATCGCCCCCACGCCCCGGAGGCTTCCGCCCGCACTTCTCTCCCCCCCACACCCCAGGGCCAGAGATGTGGACACCCCAGAGGCCCCTCCTTACCCCCCCGCCCGTTCTAGCTGGGGCTGGGCGTGCCTGGAGGGTGCTTGCCTTCCCCCCGAGGGGCTGGACCGAGCTCTTCTCGGTGCCCCACACCGCGATCCACGGACGTCCAGAGTGGCCTGGCGGGAGGCCAGCAGGAACCAAGCCCCCTTCTCAGCCCCCTCGGCACCCCCTTCGCTTTGCCCAGAAAAGGCACCCTGGGACGGCGGGCGACACGGCCAAGCCGCCTGCTCCTGCAGGGGCCCCTGGCCAGGGACCCCTGTCCCTCCCCACGGCTTCCAAATTGGACACCCTGCTCGTTTATCCCTGGCTTCTCGAACCTGGCCCTCCCAGATGTGTTGGGAATACAGCGCCCGTTTTGGCTGGGGAGGATGGGGAATTGTAGTCCCAGTACAACTGGTTGAGGAATTCTGCCTCAGGCATTTGCAGCCGGAGCAGAGCATGATGCATGATTAAGCAATGCTGAATAGGAGCCACTTGAAAATGCTGCACGGACCCGTTTTGCATCCTCTAGAAGAACATCGGAAATGCACCAGAAAGCGTGTTGTGAGTTGCCTGTGCGGATGGCCGTGTGGGGGTGCCCTCCTGTGTCCCAGCGCAGCCAACTTGGGCCAGAATTGGACCGGGGGGAGGTGGAAGTATCCCCCTGGGCCGATGGACCCGACAAGGCTTCGTAATGTGCAGTGGGGGTGTTGCCCATGTTGGAATTTATCGATTCAAGAAACTGGAACAAGAAATCCTATGCTGGAGCATCTGACACGGCGTGTGGTGTGGTGTGGTTCAGAGCCGGGGTGGTGTGGGGGTTAAGCGCATGGGACTGGGACTCAGGCGATCCGGGTTCGAGTCCCCACGTGGCCATGGAGCCACCTGGGGGACTTTGGGCCAGTCACAGACTCTTGGCCCAGCCTACCTCACAGGGTTGTTGTGGTGGGGATAAGATGGAGGAGGAGCATGAGGTAAGCTGCCTTGAGCCCTTTGAGGAAAAAGGCAGGATACAAATCGGGCAGCGTGGGACTGAGGACCCCGGCAAAAGGCAGAGTTGTTCCCCCTGCCGCATCTTGAGATGTTTCTGGGAACAGGGCGGGCTCCAGTTGGCCACCAGGCTTTGCGTAGCTCCTCCTTCCCATTCATTTCCACAAAGGTAACAGGATCCCGGTAGCTCAGTGAGTGACCTAGCGAGGTGGGGCAAGATGGGTGGACACTTGCAGGACAACCGACACCAGTATCTGGTGCCTGCTCACCCATCGCCCCCAAGGGGAATTCCTCTCCCAACCGGGAGAGTTTCGGGGCCACCTCGGAAAAGGCCCTGCCTCTCGCACACACCCGGCATAGCTCGATTGTCAGCCAGGCCCTGAAGCCATGCAAGCAGCCTCCAGACGGAGAGTTCCCGGGGGCCAGCCTGAGCTGTGGCCTTCCAGAGCTTGCGAGGCACCAAGCCACAAATGTGGGGGGCGCAGACAGCAGGCGGAGCCTCCCAGGGGGGCAGCACTCTACCGCTGTTTCATCGCAAGGACCCGCTGCAGTCTCGCGGATGAGGCTGCTTGTCCTTACGTCGCCCCGAGACCTGGCCCGCTTCCCTCGCAGTCAGTCTGGCTCTGCTGACGCAGATATAAATGCTAACCTGCCCGGTTCTCGCAGCTCAGCTGGGCGTGTGCTCCTGCGAAGAACAGGTTCTCCCTCTGGATGGGCCTGGGAAGCGCAGGCTGTGGCGGAAGGGCCCTGTGCCGCCGCGGCTTGTTTGCCTCGCCGTGTGCGAAGAGCCGTGTGGCGTCCTCCCTGCCCACATGGGGGGCACCGCAGGTGGGGGCATTTTGCTCCTGTGTGCCTAAGGGAGCGGTGCCTCTGAGCATAGGCAGAATGCCTTCCTCGACACAGGGTGGCCACGGTGCACTTAAGGCCTAGCCAAATGTCGGAACGGCTGGCCTGGCTTCGCGAGGCACGGAAGCAAAATGGGTGCCGGGGCCAACGGGGAGGCCCCGGGCGAGGCCTGCTGGGCCAGCTCCCTTCTGCATGGCCCTCGGCTCTCGCTGGCGTCGGCCGACCTTCCGGAGAAACTGTCTCGCCCTGTTCTCTTTGCACAGGACGGCTTGATCCTCGTCCCGGGACAGGGCTGGGCTGGGCTGGGCTGGGCCGGGCGCAGGATGACATCGGCGCTCTGGCAGCGCAGAAACCTGTCGTGTCTTGTACCCCAAATCCCCGGTTTCTCCGCGAGGGCAAATTGCATCAGGCAGGCAAATGTGACCGCAGGCACCGCCCTCCGCCAGCTTCGACGAGCAAGGCCCACGGCTGCGGGGTGGCTGGCCGGGTGCTGGCAGCCCGGTGCCGAGCGCCCCCGAACGGCCCCCCTGCAGCTCCGCTCAGCTCTTGCACACGTGAGGCCGCGGCCCCCTCGGGGGAAGCGCTCCGTCCCACGGCTGGGCTCCCTCGGCCTCCGCCTCCCCCTGGCCCGGCCGTCCCCTCGCGATGTGTCCGAACTGTCGCAGCCTCGCTGTTGTCATGGTTGCTTCTGGGGAAGGCTCAGCCATGGCTCGATCTGGACCCGCCTGCGTGTCTTCCTGTCGTCCCGCGGATTCGCAGAGCCCCCTCCAGCAGCGTCCTTCAAGCGCACCCGTTTTCCTCCTGCCAGTCCTGCTCCGAGCACAGCGTCCACGGCCATGCATCATGCCTGGGAACCGAACAGCATGGGCGAGCTGGCCTTGGGTCTGCAGCAAAGTGCCCTTAGCTAGCGCCTTCCCTTGAGCGGTCCTTTTCCAGCCTAATTATGTAGGCAGCCATATTTATTTATTTATTTATTTATTTATATTAATTAATTAATTAATTAATTAATTAATTAAAACATTTATAGGCTGCCCCATCGCAACAAAGCCTCGGGGCAGCTTACAACAGTTTAAAAATACAATGTACGGAGGCTTGATTTTGCAAGATCTGCCGAGATTCTCGCCCACTTTTGGGCCGCGTGGCCTTCCCAGCCGGCCTCGCGTCCGATTGGAGGCGGCACCAGGCGGGCTCAGAGCCCTTTGGCTTCTCCAGGCAAAGCCCGGCAAAGTTCCGGGAGTTCCAGCCAGGCTGCGAAGCAGGTGCTGTGGGGCTTGGCCCAGGGACAAAAGCGGGCGAGGAGCGTGGGAGAGATGCAGGAGCAGCCGGGTCCAGAGCCAGAGCCGGTCTGTTCGCTCTGCCGCCCAGCCGGGCACCGGACGGAGGAGGAGAGCGCGCCGGACGGCCTGCGGGGGGTCGCCCTGGGCCCCAGCCCTGCCGCTCCCTGCGCTTCCAGCGGCCACTGCGGCCAGTCCTCCCGGACCGCGTGCCCCTCCGTGGCCCCCCTGGCTCGTGCCCAGGCCCCAGAGATGGTTCCCGGGGCTTTTCTCTGGCTCCTCCCGGAAGGGAGCCTGCTGGAGCCCGGCTCGGACGGACTGATGGGCGAGCTGGCTTCTCCGCTGCCGCGCAGCCCCCCGGGGAGTGGGCCGGAGGGGCCGAGTCCGCTTGGGTGGCACTACAGGGGAAGGCTGGTGAGGGAGACGCTTGTGCGGATGCCAGCGGTGGCGCTGTTCCCTCCTCCTAGGTCCCCACGGCTCTCGGGGTGCCGGTGCCCGGCTGCGCAGGAGCCCCCGCTGCGTGCCAGCGCCATGGCGGGCGAGGACCCCACCCGTGTGCAGGACGTGCTGAGCCTCTCCTTCCAGTGTGAGTTGCGGCCGCGCCAGCCCAGCCACAGAGCCCTGGCGCCTGGCGGGGCGGGAGGGACGCCCTGGCCGGCCGGGCGGAGGCGGCAGCGGGTCTCCGGGAGGCGAGGCGAGGCGAGGCACTCCTGTGGGCTGGAGAAGCCCGTGGGGTCTCTCCCCACACAGCCCCCGCAGGTGGGTGGCCAGCCCTGGCCCCGGCCCCCGCCTCGCCTCGCCTCGCCTCACAGGAGGCAAATACCTGCAGGGACGCACGCTCCAGCCGGAGGGGGTTGAGGTTGACGCCCCCGGGCTGTGGGCCTCTGGTGTGGGGCCCTGGAGCCCCCTCCCTGCCGAGCTCTGACCTCTGCAGGATGCCGCTCAGGGCCCCTCTCCCCCCAACCATCCTCACGCGGCTCTGGGCCAGAGAGGAGGGACAAAATGCCTGGGGAGCATGTGAGGACGAGGGCGGGAGGCGGGCAGGGCTCCACTGGCCTTTGTTCCGCCACAGAGGGCTTGGCAGCAGGGACACCGGATCCCCTCTGGGCAGGCGGGAGGGGGGCAGCGGCCGGCCGCCTTGGAGCACCTGGGAAGGGCGGCTGGCAGGCAGGGACCCAAGGAGTACGAGGGGAGGGGAGGGGAGGGGAGGGGAGGGGTCCTTGCTGCAGAACGTCCTCACGTGGGGGGCAGCGCTGGCTCCCGGGAGCCTCCGCCGGCCCCTGCCGCCTCCCTGGGCCTCCCCTTGGGGACCGGCCAGGCGCTTGAGAGCCCGGGCCTGCCTGGCATTCCTGCCCTTCACGTGGCTGGGCCTTTATGTTCCTGGTTGGCTGAGCCTGTGGGGGGGGGGGGTTGCGTAACAGCCCCGTGGCAAACGTGTGGGGCGAGACAGAAGGCCGGGCCCCATGTCTTGTGGGAAGGCGCCAGGAGGGGCACAATCCCACCCTGTGCAGAGGGGCCTCTGGTCCCCAGGGCAGCGCAGGGCTTCAGAGGGGCCACTGCAGGCAGGCAGAAGAGCATGTGCTGCCCGCCTGGGTCTCGTGTGCGGCGGCTCCGGGCCGCCTCTGCCCGCAGAAGAGATGGGAAAGAAATGGGCTTCGGAGTGGGATGCCCAGGTACGGCCCCGCTGGGTGACAGGCCGCCTCCGCCGGCCCCTCTTGATTCACGGCTCCGGAAAAGCGGGGCTCGGGGGCCAGCGGCTCAGGGCGCTGCGAGGGCCCCCGCGATGGCTGCTTCGGGCACTCTGCCCCGGGGAGCCTCGCCGGGCACAGCGGCTGCTCGCTGCATCTCCTCCTCTCCCTGCCTCCCTCCCCCCCGCAGCCCTGGCGTCGAGGCACATGGACCTCAAGCAGATGGAGCTGGACACGGCCGCCGCCAAGGTGGATGAGCTGTCGAAGCAGCTGGAGTCGCTGTGGACGGCCAGCCCAGGGCAGGTGCGTGGTCGCCTCTGGGGTGGCTCCCGCGTCCCGGCAGCCGCCGGGGGGGCCGAGCTGCAGCCAGCCAGCAGCAGCACCGGCAGGGGTCTCTCCCTGCAGCGGCCAGCGCCAGCCAGGGCCCCTCCTGCAGAGAAAGGAGGCGGCCTGCCCCGTGGCTGGCTGGGGACGATGAGAACTGCAATCCCAGCAGGGCAGTCCTGTCACTAGTCCTGCAGACCTGCCGTTAGACAACGTCATAGAATAAGATGCCATGTCAGGCAGCTTGTTTCGGGAGACAAATGCTCATCATTTGGGGAAAGGCCTGACTGCGGGCCAGGCCTTTTCCTTTACCGACGGGACTTCTGGGACGCGGGAGGGCTGGGGCTCCAGACGTGGGGCAGTGCATTGCCTGAAGCCGCCTCCATTTCTGGCAGGGCACGGACCGGCGCAGCGCCAGCCCGGCCCAGGAGCTGCTGGCCGGGATGAGCCCCTCCACCGGCTCTCCGCTGCACCAGCCTCCGTGGAAGAGCAGCTCCTGGGAGGCTGCGGACAGCGGCTACAGCGCCTCCTCGCTCGGCGACGGCCCACCGTTCGGCGGCTCGCCCCTGCAGCTCCTCCCGGGCACGGCCCCGCCGGGCCGCCCCACCTCGCCGCGGCCGTCCTTCTTCCTGCAGCCCGAGCTGGAGCGGCCCCCGGCTTCAGCCGCCAGGCCCAAGGTGCTGCCCGTGCCCTACGAGCCGCAGCCCAGCCCCACGGCCTCCCCCCGCTCCCTGCGGCCCCCCAGCACCGGCGAGCGCCCCTACGACTACGTGTCCTACGCCGCCCCAGCAGGGCGGGCCGGCTCTCCGCGGCTGTCCATGGAGGGCCCTGGGCCGCAGGCGTTCTTCCCAGAGCGAGGGCCGTCCCCGCGGCCGCCTCTGCCCCCGCCGTATGAGGCCCACAGCCTGTACCCCTCGGCGCCCAGCTCCTTCGCACCCTTCCGGACTCAAGGTGAGGGCTGGCGGGGGCTGGGGTGCCGGGCGGGTCGTTTGGGGCCACGGACGCGCAGAAGGGACACTTGACTGCCCGGCCACCTCTGCGGCGTCTGAGGGCTGCGAGCCCAGGAGGCTTCTGCCCTGCGGGACTGGGGCGAGCTTAGCGGGTTGCAGTCAAGCGGCGGGAGGGCCTTGGGCCGGGCTGCCGGCCCCTGCGGCGTTCCTGAGCAGGGCCAGGGGTCCGGCTCTGGTGGGCTGTGCTGCCCACCGCGCTCAGGGTGCCCCCAGCAGCTGGCGCCTTCTGCCGGGTGCCTCCGCCGCGATGCCCAGGCCGGGCACTCCAAGCGCTTTTCCTTCTGCAGATGATCTGGCGATTCGGAGAAGGGCGCAGAAAGCGTGGAATGAGTCTGACCTGGACGTGGCCTACGAGAAGAAGCCACGCCACCCCGTCAGCTACGAGCGTGAGTGTCGCTGGGCGCGGGTGGCAGCGGGCACTCCAGGAAGGGAAGGGTGGGGGCAGCCCAGCCTGCCTGGGTCCCGGCCTGCCAGTCCGGGCCCGTGTTCCCTCGGGCCTGCTGGTCAGAGCTCTCCAGGGGGCAGGGGCGAGAGGAAGGGCCTTTTCTGAGTGGCCCCGTCCTTATGAACTGCGAGTCGGAGGCTGCAGCCGGCACGTCCGTCTTCAGCTGGGTGCCTCTTCCCGCAGGAGGAGACGCTCACGGGGGCCAGCGCCAGAACGCGGCGGGGCTGCCGTTGGCTCCGTGGAGGGAATCGAGCCTGGATGGGACCCTCGGACAAGGCAAGGTATGGCTGGACATCCCTCGGACGGCCCCCCTTCCTTCCCCGGGGGGAAAGGACCAGGAGGACCCCGTGGGAATCCCCGGGGAAATGCCAGAGGGAAATTCGGAGCAAGGGCAACGTTTGATGTGAGGGTGTGAAAGAACTGTTGGCGTGAAGGGCCCGTGTCCCGCTGCACCAGTCGCTCCGTGGACAAGCCCGGTCCTGCCTGCAGGCTTGCGCAGCACGTGAAGAAAGGGGGGCTAGGAGGGAAGAGGGGGCGCGGTACCACAAGCATCCATGCAGAATCTCACCGCCTGCCCCGTCTCTTGCAGGAGGAGCTCTTTGGCGTGCAGAGCGCCACCCTGCCCCGGAACTACAAGGTCTCTGGGCTGGCCGCCGAGCGGCGCAGCGAGAGCTCCTTCCGCCGAGCCTTCCCCGCCAACCAGACGGGCACGCTGCCCCGGAACTGGCAGCCCGTCTCTCGCATCCCCATGCCGCCCCAGGGCCCCCCGGCCAGCCTGCCCAAGCGCCACAAGCCCCTGCCCCTCTCGATGATCTTCCGGCTGCAGAACGCGTTCTGGGAGTTCGGAGCATCCGGCAACAAGTTCCCACTCTCCCAGGGGCCGCCGGGGTCCCCGCTCTTCCTCCGCTCCCTGCAGAAGCAGGTGCTCCAGCAGCCCCCACAGTACGTCAGGATGAGTCCTCCGGGCAGCGAAGGTAAGGGCAAGAGGGGGCGGCAGTGGGGCAGCGAGCGGCCGTGGCGGGGGCTCCACTTCTGGCCAGTCTGCAAAGGAAAGCTGGAGTAACACGGGACTCTTCGCTGGCCCCTATTTTCGAGGACAGGACTGTGTATTTCCCTGCTAGGACTTGGGTATCTGATGAGGCAGAAGCCTGATTCGGTTAACCCTAACCCTTCCTTAACTTTCTCAAGAAGACGTCTCTCGCGAAAGCGGTCATCTTGCCTTTCCATTTCACTGTAGACCTATGAATCAAGTAATCTCTTTGCTTGTGTGGGTCAAGAAGGGGACTTCTGCCCATGCACAGAGTTCCGTTCTGCCTCCCGACCAGTGTACCAGTCTGAGACCAGAAAAGCAGGGCTCGGCATCCAAGGCGGGTGCGACACAGTGACACGGGGGTCCCGGCACTGACCCGCTCTTTCTCTCTGCCTCGCGCTCCAGGAAGCGGCATCTCCAGAGCCACGGCTGCCCCGGCAGAACCGACCCGTGTGGTCCCGATCATCCTGACTGCGGGAGAGACGGAGCCCGAACTGGAGAGCCTCCTGCCGGGCGGGGAGCCGGCCGAGGTGGACGAGCTGGCGCGGCCCCTGAGCCCGACCCGGCTGCAGCCCGTCCTGCCGCCCGAGGCCCAGAAAGTGCCCGAGTTCGAGGAGGTGGCCCGCGTCCTGGCGGAGATGCCCCGGCCCCTGAAGCGCCGCGGCTCCATGGAGCAGAGCCCCGGCCCGGCGCTGCCGCCCACGCACAAGAAGCAGTACCAGCAGCTCATCAGCCGGCTCTTCCACCACCAGCCCCGCAAGGAGGAGGCTGCCCCGGCCGGGGACGCCCCCGCGCAGCCTGACCCCACGCCCGGCAGCGAGGCCACGGAGCACAAGGCCGCTGGGGCCACGGGGCCGCCCTCGGCTCCGGCCACGCCGGTATCGCCCCTTCCGCCTGCCCCACAGAGCCCCGCAGCCCTCACGCCCTTGCCCAGCCCGGTAAGTCTGCCCAGCGACTGAAAGGCCACCTCCGGCCCGCAGATCCACTCCCTGGGAGCCTGCGGCCACCTCTCTGGTCGGCTGGCATGTGGCACATCGGGTGGCCCGCCTGCCCCGAGCAGCTGTGGCCAGGGACCAGCGGGTGCATGCTGGAGGCAGGCTAGCCCTGGGAGCCGCTTGCCGTTCCCGGCCCTGCAGGCAGGTCTCGGGGGGCTCGGCCTTGTTCTGGGGCACGGGGCAGGGGCGTCTTCCGAGCACTCCCCCCACAACGGCCCGCCTGTCCCCGCCTGCAGGAGAAGCGCTCGGTGCTGCGCATGGTCTCCTCCCCGCGGAAGCGGCTGCCCAGGAAGGCCCGCCTCAACCCCCTGGTCCTGCTGCTCGACGCAGCCCTGACAGGCGAGCTGGACGTGGTGAAGGAGGCCGTGAAGGAGGTGAGTGGGGGGCCGGGCTGCTGGCGAGGCTCCGGCTGCGAAGGGCGGGCAGGGCGGCTCCGGCCCGGCTGAAGGCGGCCGCTTCATCTTGCCCTTCGCTTCTCCGCGGGCCACCTTCCAAAGAGCCACAAGAGCCCCCCGCACCCCCCCGCCCCATTGCCAGCAGTGCCTTTTCCCTCCGTGGCCGGAGCCCGCTGAGCGACGACGATTCCCGGGCCGTGAGGGCAGCCGGCGAGGGTCCGGCTGCGCACCCTCTGCCCACGCTGGCCGGCCGGCTTCGGGGGAGCAGGTGGGGGGCTGTGGCATCCGGGCCACGCTGGGCCCGCTTGCCACGGGGCGCATGCCACTGGCCTGCCTTCCCGCCGCAGCTGAACGACCCGAGCCAGCCCAATGACGAGGGCATCACCGCTCTGCACAACGCCATCTGTGGCGCCAACTACCCCATCGTGGACTTCCTCATCAGCATCGGGGCCAACGTCAACTCCCCTGACAGCCACGGATGGTGAGCCCGCGAGTGGGGAGCCGGGCCCACCCCGGCGTCCCCCCGGCCCGTCCTCCGCGGGGGCCGGGTACTTCCCGTCGCGCAAGGGCCCTCTTTGTGGGCTGCGGGAGGGGCCTCTGGAAGGGCTGCATGTTTCAGGGGAGACGTGCGACGTCCTTCGCAGACACCCAGGCGCCTACACATAGATGTGTGGAGATCCTATCCGGAACGTGATTCACGCAAGGCGGATGTGTCTGTGGCCATTCTAAAAGGGATCCATCCCGAGCTCCCATCAGCGCTCAAATCCGAAGGGGGAAATCGCCGAGCACGGAGCAGACTTGCCGGGGTCCCGCTAGCGCTGTCCTCTCCTTCCGGGCGTGTGACGCACTGGCAGATGGTGTGCAGGCCGGGCCACGGTGCGCCTGCCAGGCCGCCTCCTCGCCCCCAGCCGCCTTGGTCTGGCATCGCGCTTGCACCGGTGCGGCTCTGCGGACACAGGACCCGCACGGAGGGACGGAGCCGTTCCCACGCGTGTCCGTGCCTCCCGGCCGCACTTCTTGGGCGGTGCCCCGCGGGCCGCCCCACACTCACGGGGCGCGGCTTCTCCCCCCAGGACGCCCCTGCACTGCGCCGCCTCCTGCAACGACACAGCCATCTGCGTCGCCCTGGTCAAGCACGGGGCGGCCATCTTCGCCACCACCTTCAGCGACGGCAGCACGGCCATCGAGAAGTGCGACCCGTACCGTGAGGGCTACAGCGACTGCTTCAACTACCTGGCTGGTGAGCGGAGGCGGGAGGGCTCCCGGCAGCCGTGCATGAGGGGGGGGCAGGCGAGCGGGCAGGCAACTGGGGCCCTGGGCGCGCCCCTTCCCCCCGTGCCACCCAGAGGGCCTCCCCAGGAAAGGGCCGGCTGCAAGCGGGGGGCTGAGCCTCCCGGTGGCCACGGGCCCTGCCCCCCCCCTGCGCCTGATGCGCCTCCGTGCCGCCCTGCAGATGTGGAGCGGAGCATGGGGCTGATCAACAGCGGAGTGGTGTACGCCCTGTGGGGCTACAGCGCCGAGTTCAGCGACGAGCTGTCCTTCCGCGAGGGCGAGCCGGTCACGGTGCTGCGCCGGGACGGCCCCGAGGAGCTGGACTGGTGGTGGGCCTCCCTCTACGGCCAGGAGGGCTACGTGCCCAAGAACTACTTCGGGGTGAGTGGCGCCTCCGGGGGGGCTGGACGCTTCGCCCGCAAGGGGCTCCCAAAGGGGCGGGGCGGACGCTTCTGAGGGGGCTGCAGGCCAGAGGGGGTTGCGCAGGGGGACGGCCCGCGGGGTCCCCCACCCACCAGGCCTCCTCCCCGGCTAAAGGAGGCGCTCGGCCTGCTGTGCTCTCCTCCGCAGCTCTTCCCCAGGGTGAGGCCCCAGCAGAGGAAGGCGTGACGTCTCCGGGGTGGCGCTGCCTCCCGGCCGTTCCAGCAGGAGCCTGACCCGAGGAGCGTCTGGCCGGGCGACGGTGCACTGGGTCGCTTGCTGCCGGTGGAGCTGGCGCCCGCGGGGGTTGCGTGAGGATGCCGGAAGGGGGGGCGCTGCATGGGGGCCTCCCCCACTCGGCTGTGGCTGGCCTGGCTGGGGGCAGAGGGACGTGGACTGAGGGGGCAGCGGGCCACGGGCAGAAGCCTGAACCGCACCCCTCCATGGCCGGGCTCTCCCACCCCTTCCCACGGACCCTCCCAACATCTGCTAGCGTTGGCATTTCCCTGCTCTTACTCCTCGCCACCTCTGGCTCGTGCTGCCCACCACCCAGAGGGGCTGCCTCTGCCTGCAGCCCCCCTCCCTCGGGGGCTCATTTAGGGACGGGGGCTGCCTGGGCACCTGCTGCAGCCGCTTCTCCCTCGCTGAGCCGCCCCGGCTTCCTTGCCTGCCCGGTACAAGTCCAGAACACACGTCTCCACGTCTCCTCTTGGGAACTCAGCGCCAAAACGGGGGCCACGCCGGGTGGCTGGCTGGACCTCCAGAAGCCACCTCGTTCTCCTGCATAGAAATGGACTGGCCCACGGTGGGATTGGGTGGCGGAACCTGGCAGGAGCCCCCTCCCCAGCCGGGGGGGGGGTGCTGTGCAGGGAGGTGCAGCAGCCCGGTGAACTTCTAGCACGTGGCCTCTTCCTGGCCTGATCAAGCGCCGCCTGCACAGAGACCGAGCTTCTGAGGCGCGGAACGACGGCCGTGACACTCGGCTGCAGCCCCCAGTGGCGGCTGGGGAGGCTGCTGAGCTGCACCAACTCCTCGCCTAGCAGAGTCCAGCCTAACAGAGCGGGGTGAGGTCTGGGGTGGGCTTGGAGAGTTCGACACAGATATGAAGCCAGTTCCTGTATGCCACGTGAGGGTCCCCACACAGGGAGGCAGCTCCTCCTCCACTTGGCAGCAGGGTGGCAGCAGGGGCTTCTTAGCTTAGACTTTTCCCGCGGGTGTATCAGTAACCGGCTGAAAAACTGGAGAGAGAGCCATTAAAAGTGGTACTGCCTGGATGAACGTCTTTGTGGTTTTCGTAGCCTCTGTGCTGAGCAGGACAGGAGTCCCCTTGCTGAAGCCCGGAAGTATCTGGCCGGGTGAAGAAGCGGGGGCTTCCCAGCCACCAGCCTCCTTAGCCACCAGCCTCTTTTGATCCAATGGAAGCTTTTAACAGTTGCATATTCAAAAGAAATAAAGACGCCGCACCTGTTGAATGCCTGTCTCGTCGTCAGCTCAGCCACCATCCGCTGCACTGCAGCAAGTGGGCCGCCCAGCGCTGGCTTCTGCTCCCGTCACACGCTCTGCTCATGTTGCAACGGGTGCCTTTTCCACTGCTGCCCCTTCGTCTGGGCCTGCTTGGGGCCTCCCTCTTAAGCCGTTTCCACAGAGGGGAGGGATGTGGTCCAGGACTGGGATCAGCTCAGGTGGAGCTCCCCACGGGGAGAACTTCTGGGTGGACATAGAGGGGACGGTTTGAGGCTTCGTGACCCAGCTTTAATTCCCCCGTGGCTGCGTGTGGCGGAGCCGTACCTGCATCGCCCCCGATTTGGACTGCGCGAGGGCAAAGAGCTTTGGTCTTCCGCAGTTCGGACTGGGGGCCACTCCTCTCCGGTTTGGCCCTGCAGGAGAGCCCTGTGGGTCAGCTGTGCTAAGAGCATGTGGTTGGCCCAAAGTGAGCTTCACGGCTGAGTGGCGACTGGAACCTGACTCCAGTCTCCTACTCCCGGCACAAGCGGCTGGCATGGGGATGATGGAATCACATCCTCACACCCGGGGAGGCTGCCTGGCTGCTTTCTTCCAGGGATGGGCGAGCTGGTGCACTCCAAATGTCTGGGGCTGAAGCCGCTGCTGGCACTGTCAGGGGCCACAGAGTCCAGGAAACGAGGCAAGCTCCTCTCTCGGCTCAAAGAGCTGGAGCTGGTTCAGCCACCACCAAGATGGCGTCCCTGCACACACTCTTGGGGCCCTAAAACCACCACATGGCAATTTAAACATGAAGCACCATCATGACTGGCCACTTGCCTAGTCGCCTTTTGTGGCAAGTTAGAATATGGCATCCTGGCAAGAAGGACATTTTGTAACGTGGAAAACCGCCGATTCTTCCTTCAGGCGGACTATTCAAATGCTTGAGGACTAGCAACTTTAGTTCCTCTATTTGAATGCCCGAGCAATGACTAGGTTTTCCTTTGCCCCCGCCGCAAGATAACCCCGCACTGCAGATGCCCAGAAGCCCCAAAAGCGCGAGCAAGCGAGGCAGGGGCCACCCCCGCTCCTGCTAAGCCCACGCTTATTTACGGCTCGATTAACTAGCCCCAGTGACTGCGTACGATTAGCTCTCGAGCGATTTGTGATGCCTGCGCGCAGTGCAACCAAGCTCGTTCCTTGTGGCCAATGAAATCATTGCTTGATGGGCGCGCCCTAGCATGCTTCCCCTTCCCAATTGTCCAATGAGGAAACGGCTTGGCGAGTTGTTCTGGCCAATGCGACACGAGCGCGACAAGAAAGGTTTTTTGCTTCGGGAGGACCGGAGTGAGAACTGCTGCTTCGCGTGGCTGCAGCGGCCAATTAGCGTGGCGTGGAAGAGACCATGAAGTAGGAGGGGCGGGGGAGGCGCCCCCGGGGAATACCATGAGGGGCTCGAGTGGGGGGGGGACGGGGCGGCCCCTCCCGGGGCGCTGCCTGGCCGGGACTCGTGCTCCTGTCGTGGGGCCAGCGGTGCTTACTCGCAGGAAGGCGGCCGGGCTCCGGGGCTGGGACTGGGCCAGGGCAGGCGGCTGATTGGGACTACAGTGCCCATAATCCCCCACTGCTGACCGCGCAGGCAGGGGCTTCCGAGGCTGTCGCCCCAAGCGACTGGGGGCTGCCAGCCTGCCTGCCGGCCCCTGGCCTCGAGCGCTGTGGGAATGCAACCCCCATCATCCCCATGCTGGCTGCGGCTGGTGGGAGCCTGTGTCTTGCGCTGATAAGGGTTTTGGACTGGAAGGCTGGGATCGAGTCCCCGCTCGACCATTACGCTCACGGGTGGCTTTGGGTCATTCAGATATTCTAAGCCTGGCCTGGTCCGCAGGGTTGTTTTGTGGACAAAATGCAGAAGAGGGGGCTGTGTGAGCCGCCTTGGGCTCCTCTCAAGAGGGAAAAGGCAAGGGGCAGATGCAGTGTAATAACAGGAGCACTCCAGAGGGTGTGGGGCAGGGAAGGGACCAGCTGGAGGCCTCCCTGTCGGGCCCCTGAGGCTGGAGGGGCAGTGGCCTCCTGGCTTTACTCCATGCAGATGCTAAGCATAAGTGGGGCTCACTTCCTGTTGGAGTTCGGAAAACGAGGTGTCCTGGCAGGATTCTGGTGGTTGGAACGTGTTTAGGAGGGGCAGAAAAGATGAGCTGTGCAGAAAAACCTACTCGAGGAGGGCTTTTTCAAAATCGCCCTATTTCCAATGGAACTTTACCCCATAGTAGGGTTAGGGCTGTGCCCCAGGGTAGGGTTAGGGTTAGGAAAACGAGGTGTCCTGGCAGGATTCTGGTGGTTGGAACGCGTTTAGGAGGGGCAGCAAAGATGAGCTGCGCAGAAAAACCTACTCGAGGGCTTTTTCAAAATCGCCCTATTTCCAATGGAACTTTACCCCTATAGTAGGGCTAGGGCTGTGCCCCAGGGTAGGGTTAGGGTTAGGAAAACGAGGTGTCCTGGCAGGATTCTGGTGGTTGGAACGCGTTTAGGAGGGGCAGAAAAGATGAGCTGTGCAGAAAAACCTACTCAAGGAGGGCTTTTTCAAAATCGCCCTATTTCCAATGGAACTTTACCCCTATAGTAGGGCTAGGGCTGTGCCCCAGGGTAGGGTTAGGGTTAGGAAAACGAGGTGTCCTGGCAGGATTCTGGTGGTTGGAACGGGTTTAGGAGGGGCAGGAATGATGGGCTGCGCAGAAAAATCATTTCCCGGCCGCCTCTGGCTCTCTTCCCCCGTAGGCTGAACATCGACGGCCTGCTGGTGTACTTCCCCTATGACTACATCTACCCGGAGCAGTATTCCTACATGCTGGAGCTCAAGAGGACGTTGGATGCCAAGGTCTGAGGAGAGCGAACCTTGCTGGGGCAGCTGGCAGCTTCTTGCGCTTGTTGTCTCTTCCACAAACGCCCAAGAAGCGGGGTGCATGTGGGGGGCTGCAGGGCGGCTCCCGGGAGGGGCGGGGGGCATGGGGGTGCCCCTTGGCCCAAGGGCTCCGGAATTCTGCAGCCCTGCATCGCCGTTTGCTCCAGCCATTCCCCGCGTGAACCCGGAGCCGCGGCCTGGTTCGTTCTCCGCTCCCGGAGCAGAAAGGCAGGGGGACACCTGGCCTGGGTGGTGCCATGTGGTTGTGAAGTGCCCCCCCCCCCGTTTCTCCCGCAGGGTCACGGCGTGCTGGAAATGCCCTCGGGCACTGGAAAGACCATCTCCCTCTTGTCCCTGATCGTGGCCTACCAGCGGGTGAGTAGCGGGAAGAAAGCTGCTTTATTCGAAAGGCGACCCGTCTCCACAAGGCGCTGTCGCTGTGGGTCTCTGCCGCCTCCCTTCAGAGACTCTGACGCACCGGGGAAGAACAGGGGGCTTCTAGGACTGCAAACAGCCTCGTTCTACCGAAAGGCCCGCAGGATTGACATGTGTGCGTGGAGAAGCAATTCTCCTTCCTGGCCTCGGGTCCAGGAGCCAAACATGCGGATTCTGTCACAGGTGTTTGGAGAGACTAGCCACTTTTCAAAGCTGAATAATCTGCCTTTGATTAAACATCACTAATGCCTTTAAGTGCTGTCTTTTAACAAGCGGCACGCCGGGCAGCTTACGTAAAAGCAGCATGGGAACGGGATGAAAAATGCCAGCCGGCCTGTGTGGCCTTCAGGCGCCTGGCTGCTGTGCGAGGCGTCCCCTCAGGGCGCGACTCCATCTTGCTGGTGTCGCTGCAGCCAGAGGAGGTTTCTAAGCCTCCCGACTCCTTTCTGCTCTGCAGGCTCACCCCCTGGATGTCACAAAACTCATTTACTGCTCCAGAACTGTGCCTGAGATTGAGAAGGTAAACCTGTCAGGCTGAGAGGCGTCTGTCGGAAGCTGCGGCCGGCAGGTGTTGAGGGCTGGACCGAACCCCTTGGGGGTGCCTGGGTGTTCAGGGATGGCCTGGTGGGTCAGGGGAGCTTTTCCGGAAAGCGGCGGTGGCGGGGATGACTGAGCGTGGCCTCTGCTCCAGGTCATTGAGGAACTGAGGAAGCTTCTGGACTTCCATGAGAAGCAAATGCGAGAGAAGCTGCCCTTCCTGGGCCTGGCGCTCAGCTCCAGGAAGAACCTCTGCATCCACCCAGAGGTACCCTTGCGTCCCGAGTGTGGTCCTGCCCTCGGCCGAGCGGCATCACACCTGTATTGCCAAGGCCACGGCAGCACTGCAGGTTCCTGGCCGCAGGGGCGGCGCCTCCCCGTCTGCCTGGGGGGCTCCCTCTTCCCCTTTCCTTCACCCCATCCACATGCCGCAGCCCCACCTTCCAAGTCGGACACGGGGCGCTCTTCCGGGCCTGACCTCTGCGTTATGTCGCAAGCAGCCCTGGGGGTAGGTGGGGCTGGGGGGCAGGGGCTGGAGCAAGGCTGCCAGCAAGCCCCACGGCTCGGCGGGGATGGGAGCGTGTGTCTTCGTGGCCCTGCGGGAGCACTCTGGCCCCGCCTGCCCGGCCTGGCGTCCGTCTGGGAGTGGGGGCGCCGCCATGCCTGGCTGAGGGCCCTGCCCTGGGACTCCTGGCCCGCTGCATGATGCCGAAGCCCCAGGGCTGTCCATGCCCGGAGGCAGGATACTTGGGGCGGGGAGGAAACAGAAGGCACAGGGGCAAGGCTGGGGCTGCTGCCCGCCTCTCTTCATAGGTGAGTGCCTTCCGCTTCGGGAAGGAGGTGGACGGGAAGTGCTTCAGCCTGACGGCCTCGTACGTGCGGGCGCAGCGCCAGCAGGACAGCAGCGTCCCTTCGTGCAGCTTCTTTGAGGTATCCGGAGGCCGTGAGATGGGGTGGGGTGCCGAGTGGTTCTGCAAGCCCAAACTCCCCAGCATTCGGCTGTCCCCCATCAGTGGCCGAGGGGGTCAGGGCGGGACTGCTCCATGGCGAGTGCCCGCTCTACATCCAGAAGTGGTCCGGCCTCAGTGGCCAGCAAGCAGCACCGAGCCAGGCTCCACCTGGGCCCCCGGAGAGCCGTTGATGCCCCAGGCAGGGGGCAGGCAGGACTGGCCCCGGTGCACCTCCCTCTGCACAGAGGGGGCTGAGGGTCTCCAGGGCGGTGTGGCCGGACTCCAGTCAGTGTTCCGCTTGCACGCATTCGTCCCTGGTCTGGTTTCTCTGCAATTTGAAGACAAAGCCCGCGCAAAGATTCCCAGTCCGTGTGAGCGGGAAAGGCGTTTGCCGGTTCCCTCTCCGCAAGGGCTTGGCCCCCGCTTGCCTGGCTGCAGGCCGGGGCATGGCGCGAGCCGGAGGGCCGGTTGGCCTGCTCACGAGAGCAGGCTGGGGTGGGAGCCACCCGCCTCTCAGTTGACCGATGCCCGTGCCTTCCTCCCTGGCAGGAGTTTGACGCCCACGGCCGGCAGGTGCCTCTCCCGTACGGCGTGTACAACCTGGACGACCTGAAGGCCTTCGGGCGGCAGAAGGGCTGGTGCCCCTACTTCCTCGCCCGATACGCGGTACTGTGGCGGCGGCGAGCAGCTCCTGGTCTCCCCCTGCCGCGGAGCAGACGAGCCAGGCGGGCATTGGCCCCCCAGTGGCTGTCGCGAATAGGATCCCGCTCCTTTGATGAGCACAGAGCTTGTCTTGAATTGAGCAGAAAGAGAAATAATGGACCATAAGCCTTCCCTGTTTTGCTTGTAAAAACGACAAGTTCCTAGTCCTGAGGAGGGTCAGGCGTTGGTGTCTCTGTGCCTTCCCTGACCAGGGAAGTCACAACAGAATATGGCGATTAAGAGATTCTGGTTTCTACTTGCCCGGTTTATAGAGGGGGCAGAATTGGGCCTTTCCGGCCGTAGAGGGCAGGCAGTGTCTCTCGCAGCCTCTCCCGGGCTGCTTTTGGGGCTTCCCTTTCTCCTCTGGGCAGCTGGGGGTGAAGTAACCCCCCAGGCCCGTTCCAGCCCCGCCGTCTCCTCCGCGCTGTTTCAGATCCTGCACGCCAACATAGTCGTGTACAGCTACCACTACCTCCTGGATCCCAAGATCGCTGACGTGGTCTCCAAGGAGCTGGCCAAGAGATCCGTGGTCGTCTTCGACGAGGCTCACAATATTGGTAGGGCCGCCCTCCCTTTGTGAGGCACGGGGGGGGCTATTTCGGGGGTCCCGCTCGGGCCGCCAAGCCTGGCTGTGGGAGCGCGCGGGGAGCCTGTGCCACGTGGTGGTGCTGCAGGTAGGCAGCCCTGGCAGGGGACCGGGCCGTGTGCATGGGAGCGGGGGGTCCGTGGGCAACTGGGGCGGGGGCTGTTTCCAGGGTGCCCGGCTGGCGGCCTCCCCAGGGGCTGGAGGCAGGGCCTGGGTCTCGCGGCTGACGGCCTCCTGTTCCTTTCCTCCTCCTGCCCCACAGGGGGTGGGTGCAGGAAGCCAGCTGGGTGCCGCCCACCATGCAGTGCTTCTCCAGGGCCTGCGGCAGGGAGGGGTCCCCATCGGCTGCTCCCCCCGGAGAAGTCAGGCTCGAATCGGGCCGTCTGCTTGCCAGGCCAGGGCAGGGGCCTCTTGTCCAGCTGGGTCGGGGGCTGTTTCCCTCCTTTCCCTGCAGCATTTCAAGGGTGTCCGATGCATTGCAGGGCTGTTGTAACTATATTCTCGTGTGGCATGTTTCTTTCTTTGGTGTCGGCCTCACTGCGTGCCCTTTGCTGGCAGAAAGGCGGAGTACCGGCGCTTTCAGTGAGTGAAATGACAAGTAGGTCTGATCGCTGAGCTAGCCCAGTGGCTTGCTCCACCGCTCATATTGCCAGCTCACAAATAGCCACAGATTGGGCGATGTGGGGCGCCTGTGCTGAGGTGCAGTTTCTGCACTGCTGTCTTGCAAGGCGTGTGTGGGGCCAGCCAGGCCGCCTCTCTCATTCTTGGGCTCACAGACAACGTCTGCATTGATTCCATGGGTGTCAACATCACGCGCAAGATGCTGGATCGTTGCCAGGGCAACGTGGCCACTCTGCAAGCCACCATCCAGAAGTGAGTGGAGAGAGCAAGGGGCCGCACTGTGCCATACACTTCCAGGGGTGACTTTGCAGCCAGAGGACTAGAAACTTGAAAGCATTTTAATTTTGAAAGCAGAGACACTCGAGGCGCTGGTGATGCCTCGTTGGCTTTTGGGCAAACTCTCCCACCGAGTGATCCCGAGGCAGAAACAGCAGAGAACTTTAAAAGCCTCTTGACAATGTATTGCCACCACAGGCATTCTCTGACTTCTAGGGGAATGACAGGGCTCGATTTCCTACAGCCCCTTTGTGGCATTTCTCTCTGTTCTTATGCTCTCTTTGTATAAATTTTATCCTATGTTCCCTCTGCATTGTGCTGTTTGTGACGTTCAGGCTATTAAATGGCACACAAGTAGCATAAATGCAGAAAGACGACAGAATTAGGGGCACGTCGGGAGCTGAGCGAGGGAGGCCCTGGGACCATCCGCATGGAAGGCGCAGGCGCTGCTGCTGAGCCGCAGCGGGGCCCCTTGCATCACCCCCGTGGCAGCCGCAGGGGCTTCTGTGCTCCCCTGGGGTTGGGCAAGGCCCTCGTGCCCCCCTCAGCGCATTCCCCTCTTCCAGGATCAAGGAGACGGATGCGGAGCGGCTGAAGGAGGAGTACAGGCGCCTGGTGGAGGGGCTGCGGGAGGCCAACATCGCCCGGGAAACTGACGTCTACCTGGCCAATCCGGTGCTGCCGGACGAGGTCCTCCGAGGTGGGAGCCTGGGCAGCGCTCTGCTGGTCGGGCTCGCTCTCTCCCTTGGCTAGAGGGAGCCGAGGCCTTGCGGCGCCTCAGCGCTCGCCTTTGGAGTGGCGCATCCCCGTGGAGAGGCGAGCCCACGACGGCCGGCCTCCATGGTGGGGTGGCCCCCGCATGGGCATCGGGAGGTGGCTTTCCTGGTCGGAGCTGGCCTCTGCCACAGCCTCCGGCCGCCCTCTCCTCTCACAGACGGGCTGCGGGCCAGGCGGCCTTCGGTCCGAGCACAGCGGTCCTTCTCCAGAAGGAGCCGCTTTGTGTGCTGGGGGGCCGGGGGGCCGCCACCTCCATGCGCATAGCCACAGGGGCCCCGTCCTCTCGGCAGAGTCTGTGCCGGGCAACATCCGGACCGCGGGGCACTTCGTGGGCTTCCTGAAGCGCTTCCTGGAGTACCTGAAGTCTCGGCTGCGGGTGCATCACGTGGTCCAGGAGAGCCCCCCGTCTTTTCTGAAGGACGTCTTCGAAAAGGTCTGCATCGAGCGCAAGCCCCTCCGGTAAGTGGGCTGGGGGGCCGCTGGGGAGCACGCCCCCCCCCGCCACCACCGGCCCCGGCCTCATCCGGAGGGTCCCCTGCTCCCGCTGTGCCAGGCTGCAGCTCGCATCATCGCCGGCCGGCAGGACCGTGTCGCGAGCGGAGACGCGTGCGCTTCCCCCCAGGGCTTGGGTCTCGGAGGGAAAGGAGCGTGCGAGCGGCATGCACGCAAGTGTTCCGCAGACCCCTCTTGCCACACGTGCAAGCCACGGATCGGTGCCTTTGCAGGTTCTGTGCCGAGCGGCTGCACTCCCTCCTTCGCACGCTGGAGATTTCCGACATCTCCGACTTCTCCCCCATCACCCTGATAGCCAACTTCGCCACGCTGGTCAGCACGTACTCCAAGGGTAAGTGGCCGGCACGGCCGGCTCTTCCCCGGCGCTCCTCCTCCTGCTGCGTGGGCTGCTGTCCTTGCGGGAGGGCGCCGCTCGGGCGAGGCACGCGGGCTGAGCTGAGTGGCTTGGGCAAAGCCGAGTCCGGGGCAAGCACTTGGCTGCCCCACACATTGGGGTCAGAAAGGCAGCTGCACAAAAGCGCCAAGGGCAGTGGACCCAGTGCACAGTTGTGGGGGATGACGTGAGCGGAGCTGCTGGAGCCGGGGTCAGACTAGATGGCCCAGGGGGTCCCCTTCTGCCTCGCTGTTTCTGCGCCTGTGTTGCAGAGCTGGGCTCTTGGCCTATTTCTGGGCTGGCATCAGAATAGACAATGCCCTGAGGGGGGGCACCCCGAGAAAGCCCCGTGCCCACCTGCCCCTCGGCGTCTCAGAGCCCGCAAGTCCAGGGGCAGCTGGCCGTCTCCACGAAGGGGGCGCATCCCTCGTTGCTGAGGGGCTGCTGTGCGCCCTGGCGAGCCCAGGCCGGCCAGCAGGAGGCTCCTCCCGGCACCTGCCAGAGGATGAGGCGCATCGCTTCCCAGGGCAGCCGTGTCTGGTGGCAGGCTGGGGCGCTGCTCCAAGACCGAGGGAAGGAAACGGCCCCGCATGTGTTTCTGACGTGCCACAGCATATAAATACCGCCTAAGACTCTTAAGCGCTTAGCTTTGTGGCCGAGTCAACCCTTCACCTCTAAGAAGCTTAATATTTCTTTCTTGGTGCTTGGAGAGAAAGGCTTCTCCCGTCTGCCGCTGTCCGAGGGTCTCAGACCGTATCCAACTTGCAACCTCAAAGCATAGCAGAGAAAGAGAAAACGCCCCCCCAGCGAGGCGCCACCGCGCACAGGCGAGCGTGTGGCTCCCCATGGGCATGTGGCTTCGCCGGGGGCTCTGGCTGGGCCTGGGGGGCCTCCCCATGCACGAGAGGCCAGTGTGCGCACACCACCCAGAGCCCCCCGTGAGGCAAGACAGACAATGCGGTGCTGAGCTCTCTCACTGGCGCTGGTCGTCTTGGGGCTCAGCGCCCCTCACCCCACAGGGCTGCCCCTCCCCACCAGAAAACAGTCGGAGAAGCAGAACCCCAAAAACAGAGCCAGGTTGATCTCAGTTTCACCAGAAACAGCTTTGACAGGCGTGATTATGCTAAACGGGGGGCTCTAACTCGGGGCTCCCTGTAAGGAGGGGCCTGGCCCACCCACAGCATCCGCTGTCTCCATCTTGCCAGCAAATCCATGACCGTCTCCAGAGGAGGCCCTCTGGCAGGATGTGGCCCTTTCACGAAGCCCTTCGTGTCCGTGGGGCTGGGAGCGGGGAAGTGAGCTGCTGCCGAGGGAAAGAGCCGTTCAGGCCCCTCCGGTGGAGGGTCTGCCTCTGTCGTGAACCCTCGTTGCTTCCACGTTGCTCCTTCCTTGGGGGGCTGCACTGCCGTGCCCTTCCGGCAAAGGACCCGGAGGCCTGAATGGCACTCAAGCAGCATCAGCGAGAGAACGGCAGTCACATCACATGCGTGCCGTGGGAACGGGTTGCTCTGCTAGGCGCTCCCCCCGCCCCCTTTTTGGAGAAAAGCTGGATTTTCTCTGGACTCTTGGTGCAACCGGCGACCGGATCCTGAGCGGGAGCCGGAATCCTGGCTTTCGCAGGCGGTTGGCCCACATCTGTGCTTTCTCGGGCTGCAGGTTTTACCATCATCATCGAGCCCTTCGATGAGCGGACCCCCACCATCACCAACCCGATCCTGCACTTCAGGTGGGGGTCGTGGGCCGTCCCGCCAGTCGGGCGTGCTCGCGTTTGGTGCTGCCTGGCCAGGGCGCCCCCGCCTCGGAAGGGAGGCCAAGGGTCCTGGAGGAAGCTGGCCGGGCGAAGGCACAGCCGTCCTGGGGATCAGTGGAGCCGCATGGCTGGAGGGCCGGGCGGGGGGCCTTGGAGCGCCACCCCCACGATCTCTGTCAGTGCCTGTGGACAGGAGGGAGCTCCCCCCCCAGAGCCTGACTTTTAGGGGAGTGGTGAGCGAGGGAGCCGTCCTCTGCCTTTCCCGACCCCTTCCCGGCCCTCTGTGCCCGCAGCTGCATGGACGCCTCCATCGCCATCAAGCCGGTCTTCGAGCGCTTCCAGTCCGTCATCATCACCTCGGGAGTAAGTGCGCCGCCTGCAGGGCTCCGAGGCGGCCCGGGTGGTTCCTCTCCTGCTGCTGTGGGGGGAGGGGGGCGGAATAGGTGCTGGGAGGCTGTGGCCACCGCTCTGGTCACCCACCCCATCCCCCCATGCAGACGCTCTCCCCGCTGGACATCTATCCCAAGATCCTGGACTTCCGGCCGGTGACCATGGCCACGTTCACGATGACTCTGGCCAGGACCTGCCTGTGCCCCATGGTGAGTGCGAGAGGCCGCACGGAGTGAGGGAGCGCCCCCCCCCGGGGGGCCCTGTGCCACAGCAGCAGTGAGCCAAGATGTGCGGGGGGAGCACCTTCAGAAGCTGCCCCGGAGAGCCCCCTAACTCCGAATCAGTCCAGGCACGTGGACCAGAGCCGGCACGCCTGGCCTCACGGGGAGCCTGCTGGGTCTGCGGCTGGAAGCTCCAGGTGCGAAGCCGGCCCTCTTATCTGCAAGGCACCTGCGGGCCGATTGGCCACGGCCCTGCAGAAGCAGCGGTTACCTGCAGGCAGGACTCTTGGAGCAACTCTGGCCCGGTTCCTCCTGAGGAAGAGGAGGCAGCGTCTGGCTGGGGGCTTCTGCGCAGCGAGGGGGCTTCCCTGCTCTTGCGGAAGCGCCTGCTCAGCGACAGCCCCGGTCGGCAGCGGTCCCTTTTCCCGGTGCCCCTTTCAGGTGGTGGGGCGTGGGAACGACCAAGTGGCCATCAGCTCCAAGTTCGAGACTCGGGAAGATATCGGTGAGTGCTGTCTTCAGCGTCCGTGAACGCCACCTTGGCTTAGGGGGCAGGTATTTGCCTCAGAGTCCCTTCCGTGCCGTGGCTGCCTCTCCCCCCTCGTGCCCATTGTGGGGCCGAGAGACCCACACGGCCGCTGGTGCCCTTTCTGTGCCATTTCTGCCGGCAGTCCAGCGTTCTGGGCCAGGCGAGGCTTGCGCCGGCTCCCCCCTGCCCTCGGTCCCGGGCTTCTCGGCCCGGCCCAGGCAGGGAAAGCTGTTGCCCCTTCTCATGCCCGGCCCTGCCACCCGGCAGCGGTGATCCGGAATTACGGCAACCTGCTGCTGGAGATGTCCGCCATCGTCCCGGACGGCATCGTGGCCTTCTTCACCAGCTACCAGTACATGGAGAACATCGTCGCCTCGTGGTACGAGCAGGTGTGTGCCGCAGGGCGGGCGCCCAGCTGGAGGGCAGGGTGCGTGGCCCAGGCGGCTCCCCCCGGCCCCTCTCCTCCGCGGGGAGGTCAGCAGCGCGTTAACCCGCATTTTAAGCCCAGTGGCATGAGAGGGTCTGCCCAAATTAGTTTTCCCACGACGGCCACGGGCTCAGTGGGCTTTGGGGGGAATAGACCGACTCGCGGAGGAAGGGCCTGCGTGGCTGCCCAGAAGGATGAGTCAACCCTTCTGCCTTTGGACAGCGGCTCTCCCGGTGCCAGTCCGGGGGGCTTTTTCCTTGCTGCCCTGCTTCCCTCTGGGAAGTCCTTTGACCTAGCGTGCCTTGTCTTATATTCTGAATTTTAATTAAAGCGAGAAAAGCAGCTGTGATGTGCCCGCTTATCCCAGGGCTTATCCTGAGGTAGTTCTGAAAGGGCCACGAGAAAGACAGGATGGAAACGGAGTGGAACGTGGGTGGCGCCGCTGGAGCTCCCCGTTGCCCTTCCCCGGCTGTGCTCTGGGGATCGAAAGGGTGGCGCTGACTGGAGCCGGGGGCCCCGTGCGCCTGCGGCCCTGGCAGGATAGAGCCCCCACCACCAGCCCCCCCACCCCCGCGGTCCTGACAGGGCGCCAGTCTCCTGCGAAGGAGCTGCCTGGCAGCTCAGCCCCCTCAGGCACAGCTGGGCAGAGCCGGCCTGCAGCCGCCGTGGCCTGCTCAGCCCCCTCGTCTCTGCCTCCGAAGGGGATCTTGGAGAACATCCAGCGCAACAAGCTCATCTTCATAGAGACGCAGGATGGCGCGGAGACGAGCATGGCGCTGGAGAAGTACCAGGAGGTGTGTGGCCTGCGGGGAGCAGCCTGGTGGGCGTGGGACTGTGACGGGCAGTGGCTCCTCCGGCCACGGCCGGGGCTTGTGCCTTGCCGGCCGTGCTGTGGCAGCGCGGGGGCTTCGGGTGCGTCTGGGCCGGGGCCGAGCCCTCAGATGCGCGCAGTGCCCTCCACGTGCCCGGCTGCATGTCCAGCGCGGACTCCAGCTGCGGACGCCCGTCGGGGGGCCGGGCGGGCTTCGTGACGAGGGCCTGTTTGCCGGCAGGCCTGCGAGAACGGCCGCGGAGCCATACTGCTGTCCGTGGCCCGGGGAAAGGTCTCGGAGGGCATCGACTTCGGTGAGCGCCTGCCCCTCCCCTCCCCTCCCCTCCCCTCCCCAGCCACCCGTTGCTCCTGCCCAGGTGGGGGCGCCCCATTCCAGCCTGCACACACGCTTCTGCCTGCTCTGCCCCACAGTGCACCACTACGGGAGAGCCGTGATCATGTTCGGGGTGCCCTACGTCTACACGCAGAGCCGCATCCTGAAGGTGAGCCGTGCCCGGCTGCCGCCGCCTCCATCTCCTCGGCTGCTCTCCTGCACGCAGGCCTTGCCAGCCGGAGAGCACCGCCTGCCTGCGCTGCACGGATCCCCAGGGCCTGGCAGGCACAGCAGCCTCCTCGTCGCCTGGAGAAGCTCCCCGGGCCTTTCCCCAGCTCCCTGGCTCCGCTGCAGGAGGGCTGCCCTGCAGTGGGCCAAGGGGGGAGCCCTCGTGCTGGGGGGCAGGTGGTCCCTTCTGGGCGCAACGGCTTGGCTGCTTCCCAGAGGCAGGCCTGGGAAATGAGCTGCGGCACCTGCTGTGGCCGGCCCTGCCGGCAGCCCTTCCCGCCACGCAGCCGGCCTCCTGGAGGGGCTGCAGCGCTGGGGGAGGCCTCTGGGCCCCTGCCTGCTAGCCGGCCCTGCGAGGCTGCAGGCTGGACTGGCAGGCTGAATCCCCGCGGAGGAGCAGGGAGCCGCTGGCAGCGGGCCAGGAAGGCCCAGCCCCGTGGCGTCTTGTGCTGAGAGCCGCTTGTCGGCGCTTCCCGGCCGCAGCAGAGCCTCCGGGGCACGTGGGGAGCAGCCTGTGGGTCGCAGCCGTCCCACTGGCCCGCAGCCTTTTCGGGAGGGGCTGGCTCCCCCCAAGCCCCCAGAGGAGACCCCAGGGGCCTCTGGCCAGCCCTGCTTTCCAAGGACAGAGTCCTGAGCTAGCGGCCTTCCCCTGAGCCTGGTCCTGGGCGGGAAGGCCCTTTTTTGCGGCTCCAGCCAGGCTCTTCAGGGCGTGAGCTCTCCTGCCCCGGCTGCCCGGCCCCTCCTTGCCTGGGGGCCTGCAAGGCACGCCTGCCCCCTTCTCCCAGCCCGGAACGCCAATCGGCCCAGGAAGGCAACGCCTGCTCTCCCAGGGCAGGGGAGGGGGCAGTGATAACACACCCAAATGGCCCTTAGAAGGTAAAAAGGGGGGGGAGCAGGAGTGCGCCCTCTGCCACGGCCCCCGAAAGCCTCCCAGCCAGGCTGCCTGCTCCCCCAGGCCCGGCTGGAGTACCTGCGGGACCAGTTCCAAATCCGCGAGAACGACTTCCTGACCTTCGACGCCATGCGGCACGCGGCCCAGTGTGTGGGGCGGGCGATCCGGGGCAAGACCGACTACGGCCTCATGGTCTTTGCGGACAAGGTGCGCGCCCGAGGGGCCTGCCGGGGGGTGGGGGCGCCACGGGCGGGGAGGCTCTGCGGGCCACGGGGCCTGCCCTGCCCCCCGCTTCACGCGGCCATGCCTTCCCCCTCGGCAGCGCTTTGCCCGGGCCGACAAGCGGGGCAAGCTGCCCCGCTGGATCCAGGAGCACCTGACAGATGCCAACCTCAACCTGACGGTGGACGAGGCCGTGCAGGTGTCGAAGTTCTTCCTGCGGCAGATGGCCCAGCCCTTCCGCAAGGTGAGTGCAGTGTGGGGGCCCCCAGGCGAGGGGGCCGCCCCCCTGCCGCCCTGGGGCTCTGCCGAAGCCAGTGCTGCCTCGAGGCCCCGCACTCTTCCGTTCCGCGAGCCGGGCCAGGCCGGGCCCCCAGAAGGCTCTCCTCCCCGCCAGCCCCAGGCCTCTTTGGCCTTTGGGCCCCGCGCTCTGGGTGCGGCCCCCGCAGTCCGCCAGTCTGAAAGGTTAACAGAGATCCCCCCGCAGGAGCCAGGAGCCACGGCTCCGGGGCTTGGGCAGTGAGGGCCAGGCCACAGGGAGCCCCATGGGGCCCGGCGGTGGGGCAGGGATGCGTGCTGGGCACCGGGCTCCCCTTCCCTCCCTGACCACGGCCCTCTCCCCGCAGGAGGACCAGCTGGGCCTGTCTTTGCTCACCTTCGAGCAGCTGCAGTCGGAGGCCATGCTGCACAAGGTGCAGGAGCTGGCGCACCAGGTGTGAGCGGTGGGCAGGGGGCCCGGCAGGAGGGGGGCAGCCGGGCAGGACCCGCCTCACCCTCTGGCCGCTGCTGCAGCCAGGCCACCCCACCCCGGAGGGGAACTCGAGGCAGCCGCCTCATGCCGTCCGGGGCACCAGCCGGAGGGCTGGGAATCCCATCTCCAGGGCTAGGACTTTATTTAATAAAGAGGTTTTTGGACTGTTTTGCTACGATCGCCTCCCTCCTGCTTCGTCCTTGTCGGCACCCCGTGAAGTCGCTGGCTGGCCAGCCGCCCCGTGTCCCCCAGCGAGCTCCATGGCCCAGCGGGGACCGGAAGCCGGTCACTCGCCCTGAGCCCTGCAGGGCGAAGGGGCAGCCGCTCCCGCTGCCCCTCGCCGGGAGGGTGGGCCAGCTCTGCTTCGGGGGCCACAGGCAGCGCCGCTCTCCTCACGCTCGTCCCTCGAGCAGGTACCCCCCCAAGAAGGAGACTGGGGGCAGGATCTATTTACAGCCACCTCTTTATTTAGCGGGTGGGGCAGGGGAGGGGGCCCCTCCCCATTTGCATAAATAGAATAAATACAGGTCTTTGGCCGGACGGAAGCAGCCGCAGTCCCGCCGCGACAGGCCCTGGAGGGGCACGCCTGCTCCTGGTCCTCAGCTGAGTTTAAGGCAGCAAGGAGGGCACCGAGCCCCCTGCTTGCGAGGTTCTGGGGGGGCATCCCCCGCCCCCCCTTCCTGAGAAAATAGCAGCCTGCCTTGCTTTGCAGGGGGCTCTCCCTCCAGCCCTGTTTGGCGGGTGTGGGGCGGGGAAGGGGCTGCTCCATGCAGGCTGGAGCCGGCAGCCTCGGGCCCCGGGGGCTGCCTCTTACACAGAGACGCCGACCGGGGAGGCTCTGCTCGGGGCAGGGGAGGGCCGGGCTGTGGTCCGGGGGCAGCGGGGGGCCAGAGCTGGCGAAGGTGGGCCAAGGGGCGAGCTCTCTTAGCAGCCGGCAGCAGGAGCAGCCCATCCTAGGGGCAGCTGCCGCGCATGAGGTCTTGTGTGCTGGAGCTCAGGCTGCGGGCGCCGGCCAGCCTCCTGCTGGGCTGCTGCGGGAGGAAAGGGAGAGGTCACAGGGGGCCTCAGGCTGCAGCCCCACCACCCTCGGCACCCCCTGCCGCTGGCACCGGGCAGCGTGTCTCCCCTCCCTGCCCCAGAGCCCGAGCCATGTTGGCGGGCCCGTCGTGGGAAGCAAGGCGGGGATGCTGTTCTCGAGCAGAGAGCAAACTCTGTGGTCTCACCTGGAGCACCCGGCTGCCCACGCGGCCCCCTGGGGGATGGCCACTGCCACGTGCCGGGGCACTGTGTGGCAGCCTGCCCACCTTCACCACAAAGTGGGAGAGAGACCCCCGGGAAGCCCCTCGTGCCGGCAGGGCCTCGGGGGCAGAGCGGCAGTCCCTCCCCGCCCCTTCAGCTCAGAAGCTCACCGTGGGCAAGGCCGCAGCCGCCCTCTCGCTCATGTGCAGCACGTTGAGGGACGCGGCCCGCTTCATCCTGCGGAACGGCAGCACGGTGCTCAGGCTCTGGCTCTGGCCGGCACCCGGCTGGGCGCATCTGGCACGCGTGAGCCTGCCCTGCCCTGCCCTGCCCTGCCCTGCGTGCGGCAGCACCCCTCAGCCGGAGGCGAGGGCTCGGGCGGCCACATCCGGAAGCTGCCGACTCACCCGGGGCCTGCGGCCACGTTGGGGCGCCGGGCCCCTTCCCCCTTGAGCTTGGAGACCAGCTTCTCGCTGCCCCGTTTGATGGACTCGCGGAACCGGAAGAAGGAGCTGCTGCGCCGCAGGCTCCCCGGCATGTCCTTGCGCAGAAAGAGATGCTGAGGCCCTGCGGCAGCGGCCGGTGGGCAGGCGGGCCAGCTGCAGAGCGGGCCACAAGTGCCCCTGCCCGTCCCACTGCGGGCCCCCTCCCCAGCCACCAGCCGCCCCGATGCAAGCTGGGGGGCAGGGGCTGGCGAGAACGCAGCCTCCTCTGCCCCTCCACCCCCCCCCCAAAGGGAAGAAGGAACAGTCCCCGGGAAAAGCACGCAGGAAGGAGGACACGGGACTCCGGAGAGGCCGCGCCTGCCCTTCCCGGCACGTACCTGGCCCTCCAGGGTGCTGCCAGTTCCCAGGCCGCTCTCCTCTGAGCAACGGGAGAGGGAGAAGAAGTCAGACCGCCATTCGCAGGCGCATTCCTGAAGCTCCCCCAGGGTGAAGGCCCCCCCCCGGGCCCCAGGCTCTGCGGAGGAGCCCTGAGAAGCCCCCACGTCCAGCGCGGTCCTTACCGCCCCGGGTGGCGGCCCCCTCCTGGTCCTGCGAGGAGAGGATCTCTTTGTACAGCTCCTCGGCCTGCTGGTACTTGCCCTGCTTCAGGTACGAGGAGGCCTGGGGAGGGAGAGCGAGACAGCGTCACCTGAGCACCCCACGTGCAGAGCGGCCACCCTGCCTCCATGAGGCCTAGCTGGCTGCCGCACGCTAGCCAAAGTGGCAGATCGACAGGGAGCTGATCTGTGCTTTACGGCCCAAGACAAGAAAGTCCACTGTCAATCAACGAGATTAAGAGGTATATAGTACATCTGGACAGACCAACGCCGTGCCCCAAATATTTAGGTCAGACATTTCAAATGTTATCCAGAAGGTGCTGGGCTTGGATGCTCCCCAGCCACATCCCAAAACTTCACTTACCCATTTTAAGTCATGGGGGCCTGCCTATTTTTCTCTAGGATTCCAAGGAAATTCAAGGAGCAAATATTTTCTATAATTCTTCCCTGAACTCAGTGCTGGCACATGAGCTGTGCTTTCCCTCCAGCTTCAGCCCCCTTTTACAATTAGGTAATTGTCCTACATCACAGGGTTGTCTCTGGGATGTGGCCAAGATCAGCCTGTAGCTCAGGACCGTCTCCTCTGAGCAGCAGCCTCTCCAGGGGGCTCAGGGGGGGCCTTTCCCAACCCTACTGGGGAGGATGGGTTTGAACCCGGGACTGAGGCAGGCAAGGCCGGCGACCTGCAGGCTGTAGCTGAGCGGGGACTTCTTGGTGGTGGTGCTGCGTTACGAAACACCCTCCCCGAGGAGCCCTGTCCGGCCCAGTCCTGCACGCCTTCGAGTGCCGCGCTTTTCAAGCCGCTCTTTGGAGCAGCGGAGGCCGTTTCCGGCTGCTGCTCTGCTTCCGTGTTGTGCAATTCATTCCCCCACGTTGCTTCCTTTGGAAAACGTTCTTGTTGCTCTTTAAAACCGATGCCATGGTTAGTTTGCTGACTCGAGTTAGGAGATCAGCTTGCAGATTAACCAGCTGCGAGCATAAATCTCGTGGCAACCCAACGATGTCAGCATCTTGTAACAAGCGCATGATGAAGTGCTCCACCCAAATCGGCAGGGAAGCCAACAGTCCGCGGGGGAGCCACTGGATCCTCATCTCCGGCTGCTGCCGTCGCATGCTTTCGGGGGGGGGGGGGCGCTGCCTTGCAGGAAGGGGCCCACCCGGCCGCCGGCCCTCGCAGGACTTACCAGGTTGTTCTTGGTCTTGGCCACATTGGGGTCGTCGGGCCCCAGCCGCGCCTGGTAGATGCTCAGCGCCCGCTGGTAGTAGCGGTCCACCTCCTCAAACTTGCCCTGGTTCTGGCAGAGCAGGGCCAGGTTGTTGAGCTGCTTCGCCACATCCGGGTGATCGGTGCCCAGCACCTGCAAAAGAGCCCTCAGGTGAGCTCCCCCCCCCAGCCCTCACACCTGCCGGACTCGCGGCTCTACAGGGCTGATGCCCGGAGGCTGCGTTCCCACGCAGCTCTGAGCCACCAGGTGCGTGAAGCATGCGTCCCCGTTTGGGGCAGACGAGGCGGGACCCCCCCCCCGGGGCGCCTTCACCTTCTCGCGGATCTCCAGGGCCCTCTTGCACAGCGGCTCGGCCTCCTTGTACTTCCCACGCTTTCCGTACAGCACGGCCAGGTTGTTCAGGGTGGCGGCCACCTGCGGGGGGCAGGTGGGTGTCTGCCGATGCACTTCCACTCCTGGAGGCCCGGGGCCTTGCAGCGCAGGGGGCCACACGGCCTTCCGAGGCCCTGCCGACCCCCTCCTCGGAGAGCCCCTTCCTTACCAGAGAGAAGCACTCCCGGGGGGCAGCTGGGGACACGCTCTGTCCTCAGACTCTGGGCCTCCGGGGCGCTGGGTCCCTGCATCCCCCGCCCCCCGCCCGGAGACTCACCGCGGGGTGCTCCACGCCAAGGGTCTGCTCCCGGATGTCGAGGGCGTCGTTGAGCAGCTCCGTGGCTTCCTTGTACTTGTTCTGGTCCCTGCAGGGAGAGGCGGCACTGCAGGAAGCGCCCCCTGCTGCCGGCTGCCGGTGGGAGGGAGACCACGCGGCAGGCCATGGAGTGACGATCCGGGGGGGGGGGCGATCCGGGAGCCCCCGAGGGGCGCAGGGAGCACTGGCTGCATCCAGCGGGCTGGGGGACGCTGGGAAGCACGTCCATCTTTTCTGGCCCTTTGACCCGGCTGCTCCCCCGACGCACACACTTCATGGCTGCAGTGTGTACGCCGCACACTTGCAGGCAGGACCAGCTCCTGGCTGCTTTCCTGCAGCACTGAAGAGCTTTTAAGGGCTGCCCGAAGACAATCCGGCGGGGCCAGGCCGGGGTGCACGCCGTCTGCTGCCAGGCAGCGCCCCCCGCCCCCTCCCTGCCTACCCTGGCCGGCCTCTGCTGCCCCATTGCTGCCCTCACAGGGCTGGGCCCCTTTTCCTCCGCCTTTTGTGCTTGGGAGGGGATCTGGGCGAACAGGCAGCGGCCCCCCCGAGGCTGAAGCAAGCAAGCAAGCCGGAGAACCGTCCCGCAAGGTCAGCATGCAGGAACCCGCCCAGACCCGTGCCCGCGTGGCCCTTTCCGGGGAGCGTTCCGGACACAACTGCGCACTCGTCTCCTGGCGGAGTCCCTGCAGGTGCCGGCCCACAGGAGGCCAGCGGAGCGATCCCGGCCCAGGACGCTCTTACCTGTAGACGAGGGCCAGGATGTTGAGCATCGTGGCCACGTCCGGGTGGCTGTGCCCGGAGCTCTTCTCCAGGTCCTCGAGGGCCTGCTTGCAAAGGGGCACGGCCACCTCGTAGCGCCCCTGCGAGGCGTACTGGATGACCAGGTTGTGCAGTGTCCGCAGGCGGGCCGGGATCTCGTAGCCGCCTTGTTGAGCCACGGAAGCCGCTGCGCTCGGGCCTGGCATCCCTGCAGGGAGACAGCCACACGCTGGAGGAGGGCGAGGAACAGAGAAGCCCTGCCGGCCGGGGATTTGCAGTGGAGCCGCTGGGCCCTCTGTGCTGATGGCTCTCAGCCGCCGCGCACCCTGCAGCTGGCGCCCTCCCATCCTGCTCCATCTTGAATTTGCACCCAGTTCTGGAGCAGGGCTCTTGGGCTCCCTGCAAAAAGCAGAGCAGAGCCTGCAGGCCAGAGGCTGCCCCACGCCTGACCGACCCGCCAGACCCCTCCGCCTCCCCCCCACAGCTTGGCCTGGGGGTCTGGGAGGACGTGGTTCTGCCCCTGGCTTCCTTCTGGACCACTGCGCAGGGAGAGGTGAGGCAGCACTGGGGACAGCGAGTGAGAGACAGGCGAAAAGGAGGCGTCCGAAGGGGACACCGACCCTCCTGCTCAGCCTGCACTGAGGGTTGCATTACGAGCTGCCCCCCCCACCAAAGATGCCCTCCGACTCGGGGGGTGCCCCAGTCCAAAGGGCTTCAGCACAAATTTGGAAGAGTGGTCCAGTCCCCCGCACTGGGCTTTGGGAGCAAGTCCAGATGTTCCGCCTGGAGCCCGGACAGAGCTGGCAAGCGGCACCCAAGAGGAGCCCTCCCTGCCGGGGGCTCAGCACTTGGAAGACCTCCGGGAAACTCTTCCGTGTTTCTCCTCACTGCTGTTACCCTGTGAATCCTGGGGTGCGCCCCAGCTTCCACTTCCCCAGGCTGACTTGGTGGAGCCGAGCGCATCCCAGCGCTGGCCATGCCCCTCGCCTCCTGGCTCCACCCCTCTGCAAGGCTTGCCTCCCCCCCACCGGCATGGCCATCCCGGTGGCTCCTCACCCTGCCGCTGCTCGTCTTCATCGCTGGGGAAGAGCGAGGACAAGCTGTCCTTCCTCTGCTCCGCGTCGTCCTGCTCGGGCTGCAGGGAGAAAAGGGAACGGTTGCGGCAGGAAGGCTCCTTCTGTGGCAGCCCATGTTTGGCTTCTAGCATTTCTAACAGACATCATTTGAGAAAGCCACAGCAGGGACCCCAAAATCCAAAAACTGGGTGAGTCTACCATGTCAATCGCGTCTAGAAGGCTTTTTCAAAAGCACCCCCTTTCCAATGGAACAGGGTTAGGGCTGTGCCCCAGGGTAGGGTTAGGGTTAGGAAAACGAGGTGTCCAGAATCAACCATGATTCTGATGGTTGGAACGTGTTAGAAGGGACAGAAATAATGAGTATTCTTAATGTTGCACTTCATTAATGAATCTAATATCTTTCTTGAAACAAATTAGATGCTGAAGAGACAGGAAAGCTTGGATGTACCTTCATTTTCTGGTTCTCACTGGGTCCCCATAATCCGTAACAGGACCCTGCGCTTTGCAGATCTGGGGTTCTGCAGACTCCCGTCTTCCCCGTTGAGTGTCCCCAATTTCCAATTTTTGCCCACCCTTTACGTCGGACCCTTTTCATGTTTTCAGGTGTGAGGTGAATTTTAGCCTCTCAGTTCTTAATAAATTGGGACATCGTTGTTGTATGTCAAGCTGACACCTGAGAATTTGTTAGAAAGCTCCAACAAATTCATCCTGGGACCTCAAGTTAACTCCTCCCTTCCTGTTTTGCTTGTGTCTCTCTTCACCTGGTCCCAGAATACGTCAATTTTGGGGCACGGCCACCTTTCCCCAGAGGCCTTTGGACCAAGTCCCACCCTGAAGTTCAAGCCTGGGGTTCCACAGCATTTCTGCAGAGCGTGGACTCTCTCGCCCACCCTTCTTTTCCCGCGTTGAATTTCACGGGTAAGCAGACGCCACCTTGCACGCTGCACAGTGCCAGACACCTGGGGGCCTTGCGGTATTGCAAGGTGGAATAAGTGCGCAGAACTGGACCTTGCAGCTCCTCTCGCACATGCATTTTCAGTGCCAGGGCTCTGCTGTGAAACTCAGCAGGGAAAGGGCCCGTCTGAGCATGGGCAAGGTGGCCCACGGACCGATCCCCCCGTTCCCCACCGACCCCTGGCCTTGACCAGGGCTCGCTGGCAACGGAAAGGCAGCCAGAGCCTCGAGCGGAGCCGCAGCCCGGGCGCCCCTTCCCGCCCAGGGGGCCACACCTGCTCCGCCCGGGGGTCGTACTGCTTGAGCTGGGTGAGGAACTCCAGGTGCTTCTTCTCCTCCTCCAGCTGCGCCACAGACTCCTCGCTGTGCTGCAGCCGCAGCTGGGTCACGGCCAGCTCGTCCCGCAGCCACAGGTTCTCCTGGCCGAGGCGCTTCACCTGGGCCCGCAGCTTCTGCTTCTCGGCCTCCAGGGCCCCGATGTGGGAGGACAGGGAGAGCATCATCTGCGGGGGGGGGGAGGCACAGCAGGGGGCAGGGTCTTCTCCCACTCTGAATCTCCAGCCCCCCACCCCGTGCGCACACGGAGCATCCCCAGGCTGTCCTTGCCACTTCCGCAGGGTTAACCACCTCCTCCCCCAGCAGCTGCCCGCCTGCTGAGGCCCGCCCAGCGGCCCGAGTGCGCAGGACGCCAGGACGGCCCGAGACGGCGCAGCAGCATGGCCAACCGCCGTGGGGCCAGGGCAGCCGACCCAGCCCAGAGGACCACTCTGCCCCCTCCAGCACCAGGGTACCTGCGCCTCCGCGATGCCCAGCTCGATCCCCTCCAAGCTCTTGCAGACCAGAGCATGTTTCTCCTCCAGGAGCTCCAGGGCCTGCAGCTCGGTCGACTCGGCCTCCGCTGCCTCCCGCTCCCCCGGCAGCTGCCGGTCCCTCAGCAGCGCCTCCTGCAGCCGGTGCCGGATGCTCCTGTTCTCGCTCCGCAGCGCCTCCAGCCCCTTCATCGCCTGCCGTGTGTGCACAATGAGGTCCTCTGCCGTCATCCTCTCCGGCTGGCTGTTGCCCAGCTCCACCATGACGGACATGGTGGGCCCCGTCCGTGGGTGGGAAGGCGGTCCTGGGGGGCAGCGATGTGTCTGCTCCCTTCCAACACTTCGCTTCTGCAAGGAGGAGGAGATGCCCAGGTTCAGGCCTGGCTGGAAGCCCTTCCCTTAATCCCACCACTGAGGACAACGCAAGTGCTCTGCACTTTCTCAGAGGTGCTCCTGGCTTGGACTTCAGGGTCCATTAATCATGAAGGAATACTGTCAAGAGATGGGGGAAGAACATTTCTGGAGAGTTTTGTCTTCTCCACACTCTGTTAAAAGGCAAGCCGAACTCAGAAATGTTCAGGGGAGGAGTATGTATGTATGTATGGAATATTTGTGGTTCAGGCAGCCACCGCCTGCAGGAGCTGCTCACCAGGAGCCCTCCGCTCCACCAGGCGCCAGGGCCACCGTCCTAAGAGAGAGCCTCTCAGATCCCAGTCTTCCCATGGTGACCCACCAGGGGCCTCACGGCAGGGCCACCAGTAGGCTCTCCATCCCACTCGTATCCCCGGCGCCCGACTGGGCCACGGAAGTGCCACAGAGCTGTCAGGACTGGCAGTCGCCAGCGCCTTCCACACTCACCAGGTCAGGAAGCCCTTCCTGGGATCTGCCTGCAAGAGAGGCTGCTGCTGAGGTGCGGGGAACGGACAGCGCAAGGGGGCCGTTCCTCAGAAGCATGCGCTGCAAGTCGTCCCACAAGTTCCATCTACGGGGGGGGGATGCGGACCCCCCCTTCCCGCCCCCTATTAACTGGCACTGCCTGCAGCAAGCTGCTCTGCCGGGGAACTAGCAAGGGAAACCAACCGCCTTGCAGGGAGGCTGGGCTCTCTTCCGGCCAGTGGAACCAGAGGCGAGGAAGGTGCCTTGGCGAAGTGGCAAGGGGGGTGCGGGACGGAGCCCCTCCGGAGCCGGGGAAGGCCGGGCGCCTGTCGCAGGGCTTGCCAGGGTGTGCCGCGGGAGGGGACGCGCCAGCCCGGCCCCGTCGTGCCCGGGCACATCGCAAGCTCGCTCGCCTGGGCGTCTGCCGCCCCTGAGCGCTTGCATCAGCGCTGCTCGAAGTAGGGCGCCGGCGCCCCGGAGCCACCGCTTGCCCTGCTCCCGCGCAAGGCCTGGCCGGACCTGGATCCGGCCGCAGGAAGCGAAGGAGCGCCCCCGACAGACGCCCGAGGACAGCCCCCCCGCTGGAAGGACCAGAACTCCCACAATCCCCCAGCTGCCCGTGCGAGTCGGGCTGCCCGTCGGGTGGGCGCCAGAAACTGCTGCCCAGCAGAGCCGGGGTTCAAGCCCCGCCCCCAAGCGGGGGCCGCGCGGTTCCCACGGCTCCTGAATCGGAGGCGAGTCGCCCAGGACCGCCTAGCGCCGCGGCCCCCTTCCCGCGGGCGCCCGCATCCCGGGGGGCCGATCCCTGGGCGCAGGCGGCCGCGGAGACGCGCCCGCGCCCGCGCCAGCGCCGCCGGCCCCGGCCCCGGCCGCGGCTTCAGCGGCGAGATCTGCTCGGGGCGCGCGGGGCCAGGGAACCGCCGCCTCTCCGGCGCAACGCGACCTCACCTCCCGCGGCGATCGCGCTCCGAGCGCAGCGCGCCCTGCAGCCGGGCCCGTGGCTCGGGCTCCGCGACCTCGATGCCCCGCACCGGGAGACCCGCGATGCGCCGCCCCGCTCCGCGCCTCCGAGCGGCGCCAGCGCTGGACCACGGCCGCCCCGCCCCGCCGCGCTCCGCCCCGCCGCGCCCCGCCTCACCTGCCCGCGCCGCTCTCGCCCTCCATCTTGGCCGGCGGCGGGGCGAGGCGCGGCTCGCCTCCTCCTCCCAGCGCGGCGGGCGGCGGGGCCGGGCCGAGCCGAGGGGGCCGCGGGGCCGGGGCCGGGGCCGCGCGCTCCGCAGCTCTCTCCGCCTTGGCAGGCCCGCGGTGGGATGAGACCGAGCCCGGCAGCTCTGGAGCGCTCGGCCCCTGCGGCAGCACCGGAGGGGGCTCGCCCCCGCCCCCCGCAAACGGGCGCTTGCCGGAGGAGTGGTTTGGGGTCCAGGGAGGCGCGCAGCTAGCCCTCAGGGTCCCCAAAGGGCGGGCGACAGCGCCCGGCGGGGCCTGCTGAAGATACTCTGCCGGATGGCGATGTCCGGAGGGGAGGTCTCTCCTGTGGGGTCCTGCAGGGTTCATTTTCCCCCTGCGCTGCGTGCCCTGGACGGGAGCGCCTGCCCGCCTGGGCCGAGGAGCCGTCCGCTTCCATGCGGTCTCTGGCTTCTGCCCAAACCCAGGGGAAGGGGCTGGCATCGCGCTTTCCACGACTCCCCTTCCAGGGTCTTGAACAAATCGCCCAAAGCGTGGCGTCGGGTGTGCGAAGGCAGCTGTGCCTGGGCAAACAGGGCACGGTGGGGAAAGGAGAGTTCCAAAGCAGGGGGTGGGGGGACCAAGAGTGCTTCTGGCCAGGCAGCGTCCCAATTGCCCCCCCACCACCACAGAGGCCGCCCAGGCCATGCCATGCCATGCCGTGGCGCTCCGAATTCCTGCTCCGCCTCTTCCTCCTTCCCAAGCCCTCAGTGGGCCTTTTCGTTCTGTTCGAAAGGCCGCTCAGGGCAACATCACGTTCAGTTGTGTTGGTAGATTCGGGGCTGAGGAGGAAGAAAGTGGTGGCATAAAAATGTGCTAAGAAAGAGGAATGCGGGGCAGGAGGAGGGGGTCCCCTCCGCACTCTCTCTGTGCCATGCGGGACTGTATTGGCCCATGTTGTGTTCCCCTGCTCACTGTTTTTCCACAGTCCAAAGCCCCCCCCCCCCTGCAGCCCCTCCCGGGAGGAACTGGCTCAAGGCCCTCCATCGTTTCCTTGCTGCCTTCTGCGCTTTCTCCAGCTCCCCTCCATGTGCTCAGGATGGGCCCAAGCGGGGGCATCCCACAGGCCGGCCTAGAGATGGGGCTGGGTCGGTCCCTGCTGAAGGATGCCCCGGCCTCTTAAGCCAGCAGAGCGAGGCAGGGGCACGGCCACCGGGGTCGTTCTGGTTTTGCCGCATCTCCCTCCCTGCCTGCCTGCCTGCCTGCAAGCTGCAACTCAGCACAGTTGGTTCTGCAAGCAGCAGGGTGGAACGGGGCGCTCCCTGGCCCGGGGGCTCGAGGCGGGGTGCTGACATCACATTGCAGGCTGGGGAGGAAGGAACTTGCCCTGAAAGTGAGGGCTGCAGGATCGGGGAGGGGGCCAAGCCATCGATCGACTTTCAGTCCGAGGCCCCTGCCCCCTGAGCAGACTGGAAAAGGCCCCTTGGAGCCCTTTGGCTTCACCTTCCTTCTGATGCAGCTCCAGCTTCATTCTCGTTTTAGAAAGAGGCAAGTTCACCAGGTGGGGCTTCAGTGGCTGTTGGTGTGAGCAGCCTAAAAGGGGCTCCCGAGGATATAGAAACAGAGCGAGTCAGAAGAGGCCTCCCAGGCCATCTAGTCTGACCCCCCGGCACCAGCCAGCTCTGCTCACGACATGCCCACCATGTGCATGTCCAGCCTATCTTTGAACACCCGCACTGATGGGGCCTCTGCACATGCAAGGTGGCCGTCCGCTCCCGTGCACTGAAGGTGCGCCGTGCAGAAGCTGAGAAGCCTGGTGCTGCCCCTCGTGAGACCGATGTGCCACTGCCCATGAGCTATGCAGGAAGAGGGTGGATCAGGGTTGGCCGAACGAGAGGGAGCCTCTAAGGGACGGGTAAGAAGGCCGACGGTGCCTGGAGCACGTGGGAACCTTCTCTGAGATTAGCACTGGCTCAGGATACCCGGGGCCTCATCCTGGACTCTGTCTGACAGCCAGACTGCATGAGGCAAGGGTGCCTCTGAGCATGGGCTGAGCTCCTCTCCTGCAGCAGCTTTCCGAAGGACAGCAGCCCACTTCTCTGTTGTGAAACCGAGATGGGGGACAAGTGGCTGGAGAGCAGCACTTGTGGAAGGGCGCTTGGGGTGCTTGCCAACCTCAGGCTGAGCATGAGCCGACCGTGTGACACGGTGGTTGAAGGGGCGACGCCACCTTGAATGTGTAGCCAGAAGTGTGGCTTCCAGATCCAGGGAGGCGTCGATATGCTTTGCGTGACTCTGGTGCGCCCACAGCTGGAGTGCTGTGTCCAGTTCCGGGGCCCACATTGTAGGGGGGAGAGAGCAAGGTTCGAATCAGCCCGGTGCAGGGACACAAGAACGGGAGCCGGGTTGGGAGGGATGGCGTATGAGGAGAGATGGGAGGACCTGGTTCTTTCAGCCTGGAGAAGAGACTTCGGGGGGATCTTTTAGCAGCTTAAAGGTATGTGAGGGGATGCCATGTGGAGGAGGGCCATGAGCTGTTCTTCCCTGCACTGGAGGGCAGGATGCCAGGAAGTACTTCTTGACATTTAGGACCCCTGGGATTTGGGATGGGCTTCCAAGGGAGGTGGAGACCCCATCAGTGAGGGTGTTCGAGGACAGACTGGATTGGGGATCACACGAGAAGAGCTGGCTGGAGCTGGGGGTCAGACTAGATGGCCTGGGAGGCCCCGTCTGACTCACTCTGTTTCTGTCTCTGAAACCAGTCTCTGTCCAGAGCAAATGGAGCTGAAACCTCCCTCCACTCCCTGCTGCCTGGAGCGCTTCCAGAAGAGGCGTTTAATCTGAAGCTGCCTTTGTGAGGGAGAGGCCAGCCAGCTGGGGAGCGAGCCCCGCCTGGCCTGCGTGGCCCCTGCGGGCTTTCCCACGCTGCTGCGAAGGATGGAGCAACAGCAACTGCGGCGTGGGGCCTCCAAGGAGGAGTCCCCTGCCAGTCCCAGCACCTCTGAGTCCCCACTGCTGGCCGGGAGGTGCTGGCCGCAGAGAAAGAGGGTGAGGGGAGGCTGAGTGGGCGGCTCAGCACTGCTGGGGCTCCCGGCTGCTTTGGGAGGGTGGCAGGAAGGGGGTGGCTTGGGGCATTTGGCAGGAGGCTGCAAGGGCACCTAGTATTGCACGAGGCTCGCGGCGGCGCCTCCGGCTTTCTGCCGAGGCCACTAAAGGCAATGCCAGCACACAGCAGCCAGGTCCCGGCCTGGGGGCAGAGGAGCCACAGAGGAGGGTCCAACGGGCAGGTGCCTCCGAGGGCAGGTGAGCAGCTGGCGAGGAAAATGAGCCCTGTGGCTTGGAAGCTGCAGGGAGGAACATGGCAGCGAGGTCCCGCTGGGCAGCCGAGTTCCCCACCTCTCGGGCTCAGCAGGTTGCAGGCTGGGCCTGTGGCCGACCTCCGTGTTGGGCAACACGGCTCAGGGATCGGTGAGAGCCTCTGGGTTTCCGGCAGGTGTTGGTTCCCCTGGGGAAGCCCAATCCCTGGGCCCTGGGGACCCGTCGGCTGGACCTTATCCACGGCTGGCTTGAGCCTGACCTGGGTTATTCACCGCCTGCAGCCACCTGTCCAAAAATGCTGTCTGGGCAGCTCAGAGGCCACAGGGGAAAAGAAAGCGGCCTCTGCCATAAGCACCACGGCAGCCAGCCCCAGAAATGCAACCAAAAATGCCTTTTCCTTCCGTCGGGTTGCAGGGAGCAGCTCTGATTAAAACCCTCTGAAGTGAGAGACTTGGGACAATTCGAAACAGTGGCGCAACAACTCTTCTAGCCACGCAGTTTATCAATATATACATTTACTCAGCTCATATTCATAAATGTCAGCTAAAAAGAGATGGGGGAGGGAGGGGGAGGCAGGGAGGGGGCTTCGGATGGGTGTAGCGGATCGCCTTGCCGAGCTTCTAGTGCAAAGATGGATGCTTCTCCCATGCGGAACATTCCGATCGAAGCGCCTCGGCTTGCAGCACTTTTGGCCTGAGCTTTTTTAGCAGATCGGATTTAGCTCTCTTAATAAGGGAAGTCAATGAGGTCGTGCAAGAGCTTCTCCTCCGTGAGGCAGCAGCTTTGGTTCTGCAAAGGTTTGCCGAGTTCTGAGAGCCCAGCTGAGCCAGTTAAGAGTGGGGAGCACCGCGCACCGTCTCTGTCCGCTGGCCGGCTTGCGATGGAATTGAGCCCTGCTCTGAGTGCTGTTTTGGCCCTGGAAGCTCAGCAGCCCAGCGGAAAATCAGCATCGCATCCTTAACCCATTAATTACCGTGAAGAAAAACGCCGTGGGGGGTTCTCCTACCCAAGCTCCAGTGAACCAGAGGGAAGAGTCACAGAATCACAGAAGGGCAGAGTTGGAGGGGGCCATGAAAGCCCTCAGGTCCAACCTCCTGCTGTTCCAGGACACCAAATCCCACCATCCCACTCTGATGGCTGTCCCGCTGCTGGGGCGCTGCTCTCCAGGGTCAGCAAGCCATTCGCGTGCTCCAGAGTCCACTGTGCGCTCTAGAGGAGCTATCCATGGTTCTGGGCCAAGTTTGGGACGGGGATTGGCACCACTTCCAGCTCCTGTGAAGTCTAGGGCAGATAAGCAGCCCCCTAATACTGGAGCCGGCAGCCTGCAGAGCAGATGGGAAGGGGGCAGGGCACGGCTCAGGACGAATCGATGCTCATCAGAGCCTTTCCGGGACACCCGAAAACATTCTGGCGTGACCCAGAAGCGGGAGGTCGAGAGGGGCTAGGCGTGGGGGTGGGCTGGCCCCCCAGCGGTGGAGGGTACCAAGGCAGGAGGGGGCAAGCTTAGTGCCCCCGCGCCAAGCCTGGTGCTGCTTCCTCGCTGGGGCGCAACTCTTGGAAGACAGCCAAGCGCGGGCGGGAGGCCAGCCCTCCGATCCGCAAGCCCCCCAAGCCCACCCGGGCACCAGGCTAAATCCGAGCGGTGCTTCGGTGCTCAGGGGCCATCGCGGCGGGGGCGCCGCAGCCCCTGCAGCTGCCGGCAGCCGGCACGTCCGGCGCGGCCCTCCCCGCCGCCCCGCCCCGCCCCGGGGCCGGCAGCTGCTCCGTCCTCGCACCTGTTGCTGGCCGCGCCCCGCGCCCGCCCGGACCTTCCGCAGCCCCTGGCCGGGAGGCGCGCGCGAGCGGCGGCGGCGGCACCGGCGGCCGCAGCCACGCAGGGGCGCTGGGGGAAGCGGGTCCGTCCCTCGGCCGGCAGCTTCCCCGGCAGAGCCGCCTGGAGCGGTCGTTAAGGACGCGCCCCCTCCACGGCTGCCCCGCCCGAGCTGAGCATCATCGCTTCGCAGGGCGCTCACACGTCTTCCGCACCCCCCCCACCAACCTGGTGCCCTCCGCTTATGCCGGTCCGCAGCTCGCGCCATCCTGGACAGGGGGCCCGCAGGCTGGGAGGCTGAGCGTGCCGGTCCGGCACCTCTCTGACCACCCTGTGGGCTTCACCCAAAACAGCCCCCGCCCAGACTTAGAGGCACACGTGCCCCATGAAGCCCCCGTGCCCGGATGGGGTGGGGGCCTGGCGAAGGCCGAGCCAGCCTGGGACTGGCCCCTCCAGCCGAGGGGCCCTGGCATGGGCCACTCCCAGCCTCGGTGCCGGTGCCAGGCTTGCGAGGCCCCTCCGGCGAGCACCCTCCCCTCAATGAGGGACCTGGCCAGCCCCCTCGGCGCCTGCCCCCCTCGCCCATGGGGCTGGCTCACCCGCTCGCCCAGCCCGGGCAGGGAGCTCGGAAGCGGCACCCTGCCCGGGCCGGAGCACAAGGCATGAGCCACAAGGGGGAGCAATCCCAGGCCTCTGCCAGAGGAGTCCAGCTGCACGGGGCATAGGCCAGTGCCCGGCTGGGCTGACCCTCGGCACTCCCTGGCCGCTGCCTCCACCTCGAGGAGGGTGTCCAGCGAGCGTGGCTGCGTCTGCTGCCCGGGCGGCCCCTCTGAGGCGCATCCGCGGCGGTGCCCCGCCAGGCACACGTGGGCAGCAGCAGGCCCCGCACGGTGGAGACGGCCTGCCAGTTCACACGCTGCAGCTGCTGGGGAGTATTTTCACCCGTCACGACCACGGCATTTTTCCAGTGTATTTTTAACCCAAAGAGCCATCGCCCTCTCTTGGCTCTCTGCCCGCTGTGGGGCAGGCGAGCCGGGCCTGGCACGCAGCAGGGACTTCCGCCGCGAGGGAGGGGCGGCGCCTGCGCTGGAGGCGTGCGCAAGAGCCAGGCTGCTAGGAGTGCGCTTATCTTTTTGCTTGGCACCGTTTCCCAAGGACATGCAAGAGGCTTCTGCAGCAGCCTCCGTAGATGGCCTGGCCCAGGGCAGGAGCGCTTTTAAAGCAGAACATACCTCTGAGCTTACGCAGAAGGCTTCCCCTCTTCCAGCTTGCCCGCTGTGGGAAGGGGAGCTGCCATGGGGCCAGAGCTGAGCTTCGCCAGCTCTCCTTTCCAGCGAGACGTTACCACCGGCTTTGATTGCACATGAAATCAAAGTGGGGCAGGGCGAGCAGGGCTGGCAGGAGGCCGTCCCACAAGGGCCTGCCGGTGATTAAATGACACGCACAGCGTTAATTAACGATTCCTCTCTGGGGGGCCTTGGCTAATTAACTGCCTTTTCCTTCCTTGCTCCCCCCCCCCCCACAAATAGCATGCATCCAGACCCCCATGCGAAGAGCCTGGCCATGAGGCAGCGGTGGACTGTCAAGTCAGCAGAGAGATTCCCGGATGGGTCAAGCCAGAGCTGATGCAATGGATGCTTGTTATGAAGCCAAGAGTAAATTGGAGGGTTAATGAACTCCCAAGGCCAGAAATGGCAGGAGAAGCAAGGCGCTCTTAGATCCGGGCTTGGAAACTACTTGACACAAGATGCAGCAAAAATTGCAACTCGAGGACTGCCTCTTCCGTTGCTGCCAAGTTCTCCTTGTCTTGCTTCTCATTGTATTCCTGAAGAAACTGCAGAAACTGACTGTTTTTATAATGGAGCAGGAGGGTCCTTTACTTGTTACAGCCCCCTTTCCCGCTGGTTTCAATGCAGGGTGGAATTTCCAGAGGCACGTCCTGGGCATGACCAGCAGGCAGGCCGACCGGGCACCCTCCCAGCCCCCTCCTAAACGCTGGGCAGGGGGCCCGGCCCCGGAGTCCACTGCCTGGCGCTCAGGCGTCCCAGAGTGTGACCTTTGCCAGGCACCATGTTCCGGGCATGAAGGTTTGGGGCTGGCCTTCGAGAAGCGCAGCCTGCCGGGAAGCACGAGGCCAGTCCGCACCGGGAAGGGCTTGGGCCGGGCATCCACCCTCCTGCCCCTCACGGCCCACGGCCTTTGCCCCACATGTGGGGGGAGGGCCCCTTCCTGCCCCGGGCGATGGCCATCGGCATCCCTTTGCCAGGAGTGAGGAGGATGCGGCTGGCCCCACCTGCACGGAGGAGTCCCCGCAGCCCCCGCTTGCCTGCCTCTGGGCTGAGCACCCCCCTGAATGGAATGGGAAGCCCCTCCAGGGGACCCGGTTGGGAGAAAGAGGGGTGTGGGGCCAGCGGTGCAGCTGGCGCAGAGGGCTCTGGGGCCCATCCCTCGTGCCCCGGCCACGACCCAGGCTCCCAACGGCGGGTCAGCCAATGCCCCAGCGCTGCCGGGCCCCGGACGGGTCTGATGGACGCTCGGACCGGCCCTCTGGGCAGGGGGCCCGAACCTTCCTTCTCCCACACTCCTTTTGGTGTGAAACCTGAGACAAACCCTGCAGCTGGAGAGCTCTCTAAAAATATGCTGTCCCGGCCCAGCCACCCCGTTTGCCAGCCTCCTCCCGTCGCGCTGCAGGATAGAATTCTCCTGAGCGAGCTAAACGTTGCGGAGGTCACGTCGTGCTGTGGGAGCAGGTGAGGCACCCGGCTGCCACCCGTGCGGCACACTGCATGGGGCCCCTTCCCACGGCCTGGCCGCCTGGGCGGCATCACGCACTGGCCGGGCCCCACCGTCCCTCGATGGACCGCCTCTGCGGCAGCGCAAGCCACGGGACTCGGCCACTGGGCAGGTGGCCCCGGTCGGGGGGATGCAAGTGTGATGGACTACCTGGAGCTGCCTTTGGACTCTGGCCAGACAAGGTGGACTAGCAGGGCCCCGGCCAGCCTTCCACCTGCAGCAGCAGGTGCGCCGTTTGCCTCCACCAAGCGGACGGGCCGTGCTTGTCCACAAACACGCAGCCGTGGTTTGGCTCTCTGCTAGCCCACCCACCAGACGAGACACACGCTCTGACCGGCCCGGAAGTTCTGTCCAACCAGGACCGATGCTCATGCCTTCCAGCGTCAGCATTCGAGCCCTGGGAAATGTGAAGGCGCGACCAAGCTGTTTCTGACCATGCGCCAAGTGCCCACACACCTCTGGGATCTTGGAAATGTGCATTGCTCCTCTGCCCAGGTTGCACTGGGCAAAGGCAGGCAGGGCCCGGGCAGGGGAGGGGAGGGTGCGCAAGGGTCCCCCAGGCGGCCAAGTTGCCTGGGCTCCTGCACCAGCCCCAAGGGAAGCAGCAGGGACCAGCTGAGCCTGCCCAGCGAACACCGCCCCACATCTGTGCCCTGGTGCCCGCTGCCACGGAGACAGCCCCCCTCATCGTCTTTGCAGAACCCCACCTCCCTGCAGGCCTCAAGGTCAACCAGGCAGGCCGTTCTCGGCCGTTCTGGGCCAGGGATGGCCGGCAGGGGCGTGGGGAGAGATCGAATTCTCGTGCATCACTGCTGAGAGGCAGCTGCCGCAGCCAGCGAGCCTCCATCCCCCTCCCTCCCGCTCGCCAGCCCTTTATAAAGGGGGCTGGGGACCGAAACCTGATCGTGCGGCTGTTGGGGGCACTCTGTCCGGCCTCAGACCCAGAGGGGCCAGAGGGGCAGCTGGGAATGGCGGCCTATAAAAAGCTCCTGGCTCCCCAGAGGGGGGGGCGGGCAGAGAGAACGACCCCCGCACCTGGCCCTGGAGGGCTCCAGGCCCCGGCAACTTCATGCAAGTCCCTCCCCTCCTCAGCTGCCCAGTTCTGGGGCCACGTCCCGTCTCAGGCGGGGCTGGAAGCTGCAGTGTGTTTGCAGCGGACTCCGAGCAGGGGCCTCCAGATGTGCCCGACTGCAGGTCCCATGATGCTGGCTGGGAAGAATGGGAGTCGCCAGTCCGCCCGCCCCGAGATGGCCACATGCCGGGCACACGCGCTCCGTGCCTCCCTCTCTCCCCACCCTCCGGAGTGGAGGTCTGCGCCAGGAGCACGTGGGGGCCCCCCTGCAGGTCGCAGACAGACTCCCCCCTCCTGGACCTGCAGGCAGGCAGCTGTGCCCCCCGAGGAGGCTCCGTGCTCCTGGGGGCGGGCAGCCCGTTGCGGCTCGGTCCCTGGTCCCTCTGGCAGGGGGCTCTGACACGCACACCGGCCCCAGTGGGCCTGCGGAGGGCTGGGCGGGCTGGGGGGCCGAGCGAGCCCCTGTCCTGTAAGGGCAGGATCCCCATTGGGGGTGCCACGGCCATCCAGCCGGCCAGCCAGCAGCCCGTGGGAACCACGTGCCGAGCGGCCAGAAGAGCCATGGCTGCCAAGCTCAGCCGTGAGGGCTGGGGCGACCGATGAGGGAGGCGCGCCCTGCGTGTGTTCCAGGGCCTCCTCTGGCAGGCACTGGACTTCGAGCTGGGCACTGCAGCCAGCCCCTCAGCTGCAGGACGATCCAGTGCCTCTGAGCATGTCAGGAGAGGCTGAGGAGGCCTGTCCCACAGAGCCCCTTCTCCGCTCCCACTTTTGTCCTGCGCTTTAGCCGAGCTGTCCGTGGGGCCCCGTGGCGGAGACCTGCTCTGCGGACGCAGGTCTCTGTTGAGGAGCCCCCCACCCCCCTGAGGCGGCCAGAGCCATGCCCCTCGCCTCCCTCCTGCTCTTCACATCCAGGCTGCCCGCTGGCGATGCAGCAGAAGCGCCCAGGGGGGATTCCTGGGGGGGGGCCCTCCATTTGTCAGGGTTCCTGTTACAAGAATCAGCTGTGGAAGGCGCCCCTTCTCTCTGCAGCTGCCCAGAGCCTTGCCCCACAGGGGCTCCCCCCTCCCACTCAGGCACAGGGGGGCATGCCGGCCCTGCAGGAAGGGGCAGCAGGGGGGCTCGCTCATCCTCCGCCCAGAGCAGTTGGCACATGCCAGTTGTGGGGGGCAGGGGAGGATCTGGGGCATGCTTGGAGGGGGTGGGCAGCTTTGGCCTGATGGGGGTCACTCAGGAGAAATGGTCTTGTGAGTGGGGACTCTCGGCCATCCTTGCGTGGGGTGGAAGCCCTGGAGGAGAGAGATCCCCCGTCTCCGGCACCGCCGAATGCCCCCCCGGGCAGCACCTCTGGCCATCACTGCGCCTTGATCCCGGCTGGCCAGCACCGGGCCTTCTGCCAGAAGCAGAGCCACGGAGCGCTTGCGCCACGGAGCATGCAGCTGCCGGCTGAGAGGGTCTTACCAGGGGATTAGAGCAGGTTAGGGCTGACGGCAGCGAGCCAGGATGCCTGAAGGAGCCGCCCTGCTCAGCGGTCTCCCTGCTCCGGGCCTTCCGAGGCCCCAGGGCGGCCTCCCGGCCCCAGGGATGCCACCATGCAGCCCAGCCCCGCTCTGTCCCGCCCAGGTGGTCCCGGCCACAGACCTGCACGGGGTGATGCGCACCGAGGCCTCCACATTTCACGGCCACCACTGGGATCCGGGCCGGGAGCAGAAGCCGGACAAAGCCGTTTTGTTTTCCTTCAATTTATATCCTGCCTTTTTCCTCAAAGGGCTCAAGGCAGCTGACATCATTCTCCTCCTCCTGCATCCTATCCCCACAACAACCCTGTGAGGTAGGTTGGGCTGAGAGTCTGTGACTGGCCCAGAGTCACCCGGCTGGCTCCATGGCCGAACGGGGACTCGAACCCGGATCACCTGAGTCCCAGTCCTGGGCTCTTCACCATCACACCACCCTGGCTCGCTTCCCAAATTATCCCGAATAGCATGCTCCTCCACTGATTTATACCTGCCCCGGATCATCCCACATCAACATGGGAACTGGGGTGTGTGGGATGTTTAATTGTCTTTAAAGTCACTCAGGCTTGTGCAACAGGTGGGAGGGGCTGCAGCCAGACCCTGTGCCCCCCCGCCCCCCGCCCCCGGCAGCTGGCTGGCTGGCTAGGCACCAGGAGGGCAAGACCAGAGGTGCTGCATGGGGGGTAGCGGGAGCAAGTGCTGAAGCAGCGGCCAGAACAGCTGGGGGATACATGACCCCCGTTTGGCTGGCCTGCACTGGCCGTCGGTGCTTCGGCAACCAGCTCGGGGGGAGGGGCTTTCACCCACAAAGCCCGGCCTGGCGCACAGCCCCCGGGGCCGACGGACCGCCTCTCCCAGCCGGGAGGGACCCGACGCTGCAATCAGGGCCAGAGACCCTCCTCCAGAGGGCCTTCTTCATGGCTGCCCCCTGCACTGGGACCCTCTGCACTGAGACCCACCGGGGGTCCGCTTGGCCCTCCTTTCCGGGCCCTCCGCGGCGAGGCGTGGAGCCGCCCTGCCAGGTGGTGCTGGTGGTGCCGGGTCTCGCTGCAGCCGGCCTCAGTTACCCGAGCGGCTCGTTCTGCATGCCGGATGCGGCCGCTGGGCGGTGGAGGCAGAGCAGAGGCAGAGCAGGCAGGCTCCCGAGGGAGGGGTGGCTCAGGCGTGTCCTGGCCGGCCAGATCTGGCGGCACAGCAGCGCAAGGGACGTCATCCCGGCCTCGCAGCCAGTGCTGGGTCCAGGGTTTTGAGAGCTTTCTGGCAGGACACCCTGCCCCCCCTGCCCCCCCCCCCGTGAGCCGACCTTCTTTGCACCATTATCACCCACTGCTCTTGCTCGCCACTTGACCCGGGGCCACGTGAGCTGAGCTCTGCTCTCCATCACCTTCGCTGTGGTGAGAGGGAAGGGCAAGGGGGCCAGCAGGCGGGGGGGAGGGGAAGAGGGGAGCCACTTTGGGGGCTCTTGCCAGGGGTTCCCCAGCAGGAGCCTGAGCACAGCCAGCCCTGGTCTTGCAGGGTCAGTGGCTTATTGGTCTTTGGGGGAAGTTCTCGTCCCGGCCCTTCAGAAGGACCCGCATTCCTGGCCTCCCAGGCAGAAGGGGCACCCGAATTGGGACCCTGGGGGGGCCTCTCCTGCCAGCAGCATGCACTGCCAGTCCCCAAAGCCTTTTCGGTCTTTAGCACCCAGTTCTTGCAAACCCCCACAAGCTCAGGCCCTTTGCGTCCGTCGAAACCAGGGACCACTGCTTTCCCCGAGTTTTTAAAGATGTCCCGTTTCTGGGCTTGCCTGTGCAGATGAAAGCTGCTGAGTGATATCTGGGAACAGCTCAGACATTTTGAGTTGAATGGAGCTCAACGGGGCTTTGAGGGCCGACACAAGCCCTATTCACTCTCTGCCCACCCCCATGTTCAACTCCTGTGCCCCCAATCCGTTTGATGCACCCTCCCTTCTCATCCTGGAGTTCTCGGAGAAGGCCCCCCACAACCTTGAAGGCCTGGGCTCCCCCCCACACCAATCTTCCTCCCACACAGGGAGTACGCAGCCTGCCCGGGGCTCCCCGTGACTCCAGAGCGGGGCCGGGGATGGGGGGGGTCTTGCTGGTGGCAAGTGCATGTCTGGACGCGCCTCTGGACTGCAGACACCTATTCGCAGGCCGCTCATCGGCGTGGCCTGGCTTGCTCCCCGGAGTGGGGCTCGGCCCGCCCGCAGCGCTGGGCCAGGGACTTCTCCTCGCATTCGGTGCCTCCTCCGTTCTGGACAAGGTCATAGCGGTGGCCCTACAAGCAGTGATGCCACCTGCTAGGACACGGACTCACTGGGGGCGTTGGGCAGGTCTCCCAGGCCTGCCTCGCAGGACTGTTGTAAGGATTTGGGCTGCTGCTGCTGCTTGGGGCCCCTGGAGCTGGTCTCCCGGCCAGGCCAGGCCCCCCCAGAGGCGCTGGACTGCCGGCCGGCGATGCGGTGTTCCTCCCGGCACCGGCCGGGAAGCGCTGCTGCGGCTGCTTGGGGGGGTACCCTTCGCACCCCAGAGGCCCCCTCTGCTTCCACCTCGGGCGCCCCCAGGCCGACCCTTTGTGCCAAGAGCCCTGTCCCGGGGAGCCTCCCCAGAGACGCCGGCCGGGGCGAGCGCTGGAGCCCCCGGCCTCGCCGAGCGCCGTCCGGATGCCAGTCCCTCTGCGCGCAGCCGGCCCGGAGGACGCCGACCCACATTTCGGGCGCAGCTGGGGAGGGGGCCCAATCACAGGCCAGCGGCTGGCCGAGGGGCAGCCAATGGCGGCGAGGCAGGGGGTATATATTCCCGGCACCCGAGTCCAGCCTTCGGGTCACCCTTTGCGCTGGAGTGAGACGAGGTCGCGCCGAACCCCTGGGACACGTGCAGCCTGATTCTTCCCGTCAGGTAACAGCCGTCTCCGGTTCCACATTTGCACCGGGGAGCCTGCCCGGGGGGGGGGCTGGGGGCGGACAGTGGCTTGTGCTTCGGCTGTTCCGGGGGAGGGGCTGTTGAATGACACTTTTCTCGAAATGATTACCTTCGAAAACAGACCCCTGTGCTTGGCTGGGGATCCAGGGTTTGGGGCACTGGCAGGGAGCCCCCCCCCCGAGCTGCGCTTTTTGCCCCCCAGAATGGCCCCCATCCCGGATGGAGCGGGATGCAGGAGGGAGGGAGACACCTGTCTGAACACGGCCCAGAAAGCCTCCATCCCGCAGCCACCTTGCTGGGACTGCCAGGGCCGCTTGCATCCCAGGGCAGCAGAGAGTGCCTGGAGAGACGGGGCCGGCGGGGGGGGGGGGACCTGGCCGCCCTCTGGTAGCCATCCTTCTGCAGCTGTGGCCCAACTCCCCCTCCTCAAAGGATGCTCCCTCCCTCCTGCTCAGGAGATGGGGCTCCTCAGCTCCTCGGCCGCTGACACGCTGCAGAAGTCGCCACTGGAATGCGAGCTCAGCTTACAGCCGGAGCTTCCCCTGCCAGCCGGCGCCCGCAGGGCCCTTTTGTGGACAAAACTGGCAGCTAAAAATAAATCTGTTTCCAAGGGGCTGGTGGCTAAAATTATCCCCGCTTTCCACTGGTGGCAACTGGATCGGAGTGGTGGCGTGTGCGCCCCCCCCCCACTTCCCTCTTCTTGGCACCTGGACGAGGCAGCTTCTGACACTCTGAAGATTTGACGTTGGCGCTGGGCCCAGCTGGGGTCCCGCCACCAGCGGCACAGAGATGCCCGGGACCCAGGCGAGCTGGCCTCGCTTTCCACCCTGGAATCCCGCGTCCTTCCCCAAAGATGCGAAGATCAATGGCTTGCGCCTCTTCGTGCAAGCGAAACTGGCAGGCGGAAAGACCCCGTGCCTGGGCCCACGCTCGCCGTGCCCAGCGCCCTGCCTCGGCCCCCAGCAGTTCTGGCAGCGGGTGTGGAAAGGCCTCGCTGCATGCATGCGTGCATGCGTGCGTCGCTTCGATTTCTGACCCGCTCTTCCATAAAAAATGCTGCTTGAAGCTGATCGCAAGAGCCAGTCTAAGACTGAAGGAGAAGCTGAATGAGAGTCACTAGAGAAAAACAAAAATACTCAATAAAAAGAAATCGAACCCAACCACAGCCAAGCCAAAGCCCTTTCAGCATCCGGCCAGGCCTAAGTCCGGCCAGCACAAGCCTTTTTGTCAGCTGCTGGGAAGACCACCGAGCGAGCCCGCAGCCTGGGGCCACCGCGAGAAGGCCCTGCCTCGCCTGCCTCCTCAGTCTGTTTGCTGGAGTGTTCGCTTTCTGTTGGCCCACCAGCCAAAGTTCTCTGGGTGGTTCGCAGCAGCACTTTAAAAATACAGTATAAAATACACCCTATTAAAACATCACAAGAATTTACAATACAACATTTAAAACAGATTAAAAATAACTAGGAAAAAATCTTAAGACCTGTTTAAACAAAACAAACTAGCAGACGCCAGCGAACGAACGGAATCCCCTGCCGTAAAGAACAGTTTTACCTGATGCCGAAATGCAATAGAACTGGTGCCCGTGGGGACCTTGCTCCGTGAACTGGAAGCCCCCACGGGAAGGGCCCTTCTCCTTGGTGCCCCCGTCCAGGCCTCCGGGCTCGGTTGTCGTGCCCAGGCAGGTGAAGGCTGGGAGAGGCCTTCCGCCAGGAGTCACCATCCCAAGCCACAGAGGGCTTTAGGGTCACAACCAGCACCTTGAAGTGGGCTCGGAGCCAAGCCGGAGTTGCCGCTCTGTGCTCAGACGGTCCGATCCCTGTTGCTAGTCTGGCTGCGGCATCTTCCACCAGCTGCCGCTTCTGCACAGTCTTCAAGGGTAGCCCCACGTGCCGAGCAGTGCAGGCATCTATCGCGGAGATTACTGAAGCCAGGCTACCTCAGCCCAGGTGGGGGGATCGCTGGCTGGAGCGCAGGTGACAGAGATGGCTCAGGGAGCACCCCCGAGCGACAAACCTGCTCCTGCGAGGGGATTCAGCCCCACCTAGAACAGGTTAGGCTCCCTCCACCTGTCCGGAAGGGCTTCCCGCCAACGGCATCCCCGGCTTGCTGGCTCCGTCCAGCCCACTGTCTCGGCCAGGCTCCGGCTCAGCACGGCCACCGCCTCCACTGCTGACGTGGAATGGAGGGCGCCACGTGTCAGCAGCACACGGATGGCAACGGCCCCAGAGCTCCGGATGAGCCCATGCGGCGGTTTCATACAGTGGCCAAATGGCAGGGGGGCAAGGCTGACCCCCGAGGAACCCCATCCCAGGGGCTCCAGGGGCAGGGGGGCAGCAGTGAGGCGGAGGAAACGGCTGACGGGGGCTTTTAACACCCAGGCAGTTCAGGCAGGAGAAGGTGGTCTTCCTTTAGGAGGGGGCCGCCAGCAACCTCCAGAGCCCCAGAGGGCAGTCAAGTCAGGGCTGGGCTGGCGCAAAGCCGAGCTCCCCCAGGTTTGGCACTGGGCACAGACCGACATGCAGAGCCCCTTCTTTTTAGAAATTTGCCCCCAAAACAATGTAGGTCCAGCTTAGGGTGAAGCTTTCCAAGGATTTTCCTCCAGGATTTTCCTGCTATGCTCTCAGTTAAGACCTACATTTTATGTGCTGTGCATTTGAAGCCAAAGACTTCAAGAATTCACTTCTCCAAGTCAACACGCTGCTTTGCTTGTTTCTAAGCCCAGCACAACATCCACGCAGCTGCAAGGCTGCCCAAAATACGTTCGTACGGGGGTTTCCGTGAGCCCGAGTGGCCCTGGCTCTCACGGAAACCCGAGTGCCAGGAATTCTCTGCTCCCAGTGCATTTTGGTTCTGCCCAGCTGGACCGGGCGTGGGGGGTCGGAGGCCCTGGGGGCGCCTCCTCAGCGGGCCCTCTTCCTCTCTCTGCCCGGTGCCGCAGGACCCATCCCATCATCCGCCACCATGCCTTTCGGAAACACCCACAACAAGTGCAAGCTGAACTTCCCCCCGGAGGAGGAGTTCCCCGACCTCTCCCTTCACAACAACCACATGGCCAAGGTCCTTGACATCAACATCTACACCAAGCTGCGTGGGAAGGAGACCGCCAGCGGGTTCACCCTGGACGACTGCATCCAGACCGGCGTAGACAACCCAGGTGAGTGCTCCACGGGGCAAGAGCCAGCGGGCCGGGGAGGGGGCACCCCCCCACCAGGCTGCTGCAAAGAGCTGCAGGGTAGCAGGCCAAAGGGCGGGCTTCGTTCCCCGAGGTGTCACGCCGGTTCCAGCGGAGGCCGCTGCCTCCTGCCGGATGAAGGCCACCCTCTTCTGCAGATGGCAGCCTGGCCCACAGGGAGGGGGGGGCGATCCACCCCCTTCGCTACATGATGCAGAGGAGCGGGGAGGGTGCCGGGCCAAATCTCAGCACCACTTCGGTCAAAAAACCATTGAATGGCCAAACGGTGGCCTCTGGTGAACTTGGCAGAAGGTTCTTCAGACGGCACTATTTGTATTGCAAGAACTCACAGAAACTGCAGGTGGGAATTGTGGTCTTGGAGGAGGCGCCCGATCCTGTGCGTGAGCAAGCGCATCCGGATGCCTTTTCGCAGGCGACACTCTGCCGAGACGCAGGCACGAGGCAGTCCCCCAAAAGCCGAGCAGGTCCCCGTCAGATCCCCTCTCGCGTCTCACATGCATATTTACGAACTGCAAGAAGCCTGCGTGGTCCGCTTAGATTGATCTAACGGGGCACCCGGCCCTGCCAGAAGCGCAGGCGATCTACATACTACGCGCAAGAGTCAAAACAGAAAGGCGGGATCCTTATTTAATGTATGGCTTGCAAATATTTCTGGCTGGCCATCGCTGCTCCCGGGTGGCTCCTGAGTGAGAACTGCAGGGTCGGACGGGGGGCTGGGCTTGAGGGGGGGCACCGGGAAGGGCAGGATGCTCCACTGCAGAGCCTGCGTGGAGACGCGAGAGCACATGCACGCGCCTGGGCAATGTGGCTGCTTGTTCACTCTGGGGGTGCGCCACCGTGCAGGAGGATGAGCAATCCCCCCCGTTCCCCCCCCACACCTCCCCCCCCTTGCACGCAGGCCACCCTTACATCATGACCGTCGGCTGCGTTGCTGGAGATGAGGAGTGTTACGACACCTTCAAGGACCTCTTCGACCCCGTCATCCGCGACCGCCACGGCGGCTACAAGCCCACCGACAAGCACAAGACCGACCTGAACCATGAGAACCTGAAGGTCGGTGCGGGTGGGTTTGTGGGGGAGGGGGGCGTGGCCCAGGGCCGGGAGAGACCCCCCCCCACCGGCCGGGACCCGGCCGGATGTGCAGAGCAGGCTGGTTTGGCTCAGGCTCCGCAGGGCTGGCCGGGGCCCCGGGGCCAGTGAGGGAGAGGGGCTGGCCAGGCGCATGACACCTCCGGCTCCCCCTTCCCCACAGGGTGGTGATGACCTGGACCCCAACTATGTGCTCAGCAGCCGTGTGCGCACCGGCCGCAGCATCAAAGGGTACACCCTGCCCCCCCACTGCAGCCGTGGGGAGCGTCGTGCTGTGGAGAAGCTGGCTGTCAAAGGTGAGGGAGTGGGAGGGAGAGCAGGGCTGGCAGGGTGGCCCCTCCGGGAAGCGAGGCCAGCGGGGCTCTCCGGGCACACCGCTGCCAGGCCCCCGTCACCCTGTGGGGGCTGGGTCCCTCCCCAGGCCTCCCCAGGTTACAGTCTCCAGGAATGTCGTACGGAAGCATCCCCCCCCCCCCACTGCCTTTGATGGGCATACTAAATCGCGAGAGGGAGCACTGATGGAAAAGTTCGGGCCCCAAGTTCAGTGCTGGGAGCCCCCAACGAAATGCACGGGGTCGCTTTCACTGGAGAGGTGGGGGGACGCTTGGCAACAGGCCAGGGTCTCAGGCTAGCACAGGGAGACCCGGCATCCACCCCCCCCCCCGGCTTGGCCACAGCGCTTGCTGGACTGATGGCCACCCCGTGCCCTCGGCCCACTCCCGGGGCGGGGGGACCAGGCGGCGGGGACGGCCTGGCAGCGCCGTGGGGACTCGGAGCCGCGCGCCCCGCTCACGCCGCGCCTCCCCGCCAGCCCTGAACAGCCTGACCGGGGAGTTCAAGGGCAAGTACTACCCACTGAAGAACATGACCGACGCGGAGCAGCAGCAGCTCATCGATGACCACTTCCTCTTCGACAAGCCCGTCTCGCCGCTGCTGCTCGCCTCCGGCATGGCGCGCGACTGGCCCGACGCCAGGGGCATCTGGTAAGCCCAGGCAGGGCCCTGGGGGCCAGCTCCAGCCCTCCCGCCCCAGCTGCCCCCAAGCCAGGCAGCTGTCCCTCTTCAGGGGGGCGGCTGAGCACTCCAGGGCGTGGGAATGCCCAGGCGCCCCTGTTCTGCCCTGGCGCGGCTCCCCACGACCCTCATGCGAAGGCACCGCTGGTCAACGGGCAGGAGCAGAAACTCGCGGCACCTGGCCCAGCCTCCAAGCCCTCCTTGTGAAGGGCTGGTCCCCAGAAAGGCCCAACATCGTGCACCCCCCCGCCCCTTCAGGGCTCTCAGCCAAGACGGTCGGCGCCCCTTTAGTGGCGCGTCTGCTTAGGCTGGCCTGGAGCTCGGGGGGCCCTGTCACCCCTGCGGGCATGGAGCAGCACTGTGTTGCGTGGGGGGCTCTCGAGCCTCCTCGTGTTGTGCATTTGTGCTGTGTTGCTCCTGCTTCTGCTGCGCACCGTCTGGAAGGCCTGCCGGAAGGGGGGGTGGGGGTGGGGGTGGAAACAAAGCAGGCAGGCAGGGGTGGGCAGCAAAGCCCCCGCCGGGCACACCAGCGCCCTCCGTGCGGCGCGTGCAGCAGGGGGCGGCTGGGCGGGTCAGCAAGGCACGGAGGGCCGGAGGTCCCACTCGCTCGGCTCGCTCCCGCAGGCACAACGACAACAAGACCTTCCTGGTGTGGGTCAACGAGGAGGACCACCTGCGCGTCATCTCCATGCAGAAGGGCGGCAACATGAAGGAGGTCTTTCGCCGCTTCTGTGTGGGGCTGCAGAAGGTGGGCAGCCGGTCTCCAGAAAGCCACGTGGAGGGGAGCAGGAGCCTGGGGCAGTGGCCTGTGGGGGCCCGGCCCCCAGGAGCAAACTGGGCAGCAGCGTGGAGGGGCCCCCCCAGCAGGCTGGCACACGGCCTCTCGCAGAGCGCAGGGCAGCCGGTGGCACAGGGACCCCGGCCGGGCCTGGGCAGGAGGGCCCTGTGTGGGCAGCGGGGTCCCCAGGCCAGAGTGGCCCACACACCTGCTCTTGGGGCAACGCCCCGACTGAGCCCCACGGCCCTGGACCCGCAGGAAGGCGGCCAGGTGGGGCTTCCCGCTCTCATCTCGCCTCTCTCCCTGGAAGATCGAGGAGATCTTCAAGCAGGCCGGCCACCCCTTCAGCTGGAACGAGCACTTGGGCTACGTCCTGACCTGCCCGTCCAACCTGGGCACCGGTCTGCGCGGGGGGGTCCATGTCAAGCTGCCCCACCTCAGCAAGCACGCCAAGTTCCAGGAGATCCTCACACGCCTCCGCCTGCAGAAGCGCGGCACAGGTGAGCGGCCGCCGCTTCGCCGCCCCTCCCAGGCGGCCTGGATGTCCGAATGAGCGAGCAGGAAGGAGGCGGCTGGCCCAGCCTGAGCAGAAGCGTCCTGGGGCACCCCCCCCCCGCATAGACCTCATGCCCCATGTCTGAAACCCCGGGGGGGCTGGGGGGGCTGCTGTCTTCACAAAGAGCCGCTAGACCCATTACCTCAGGCAGCGGCACGCTAGCAAAGCGACTCCCACTTCCGGCCTTGACACAAGCCCCACGAGCACTTCTGGGGGTGTCCTCTCCGGTCCCCGCCCTTGGGAGGAACCAGCCGTCAGCGCAGACAGGCCTCTGCCACCTGCCCAGGGGACCCCCTGGCTGACGGGGGGCCAAAATCGCATCAACACATGCGCATCGTGGGCCAGCAGAGCCGTCGAGCGCGTGGGCACAGGCGCTGCTCCCACTTCCCCAGGCGTGTGCTGGAAGGCGACCGGTGTGTCCCCTGGGTGGCGAGCAGGTGCAGAGCCCCCCAAGCCTTGCCGGAGGGGCAGCTAACCGAGGTGCCCCCCACCCCGCACAGGTGGCGTGGACACCGAGGCCGTGGGCGCCGTGTTCGACATCTCCAATGCCGACCGCCTGGGCTCCTCCGAGGTGGAGCAGGTGCAGCTGGTGGTTGACGGCGTGAAACTCATGGTGGAGATGGAGAAGCACCTGGAGAAGGGCCAGGCCATCGACAACATGATCCCGGCGCAGAAGTGAGAGGCTCCCCAGCCTGGATCGGGGCTCGGACTCCTGGAGGGTGACCCCAGCCCTGCCCCTTCGAGCAGCGGCCTCCCGGTGTCCTCCTCTCTCCGGCCCAGGAGAGGTGGGGGCCCAGTGGGCAGCTGCCCCCTCAGCCGGCTGGGAAGCTCCCGTCACCGGAGCCTCCGTGGAAGCAGTTAATAAAGCTGACGAAGGGCCCAGAGTCTGGCCTCCTCAAGGGCGTCTCTCCCGTTTCTTGGGTTCTCCGGGCTTCTGGCGGTCGGGCTGGGGAGAGGCAGAAGGGGCACTCGCTGCATCCTGAGGGAGGGGGGACCCAGCTGCCTGCTGGGGGGCAAAGGCCTGCCCCTTCGCTTGTGGCCTTCTGTCTGGCCAGCCCCCCATCCACGGGGACCTTCCACCACTGCATCGCAGCAGCTTGGCCTCACGGATTCCGAACTTGCCCCCAAAATCTGGAAGATGTGGGGCAGGAGGAGGGAGGGTGAGAACAGGTCGGCTAGGAGGCGCTGAGGTGTGCTGAGCCCTTCGGGACCCCACCTCGGCCTTTAAGCATTTGCTCCTTTCATCTCTACGCCCCCAGCCTCAAACATGCCAGTTTGCCCCCAAAATTGTGTTTCTCCGTTCACACGCTCCCGCTCTTCCCGGGCTGGCAGGCCGTTCCGGGCAGACGGGAATCCCTTCCCGTGCAGGCAAGAGAAAGCCGGGATCCCCTGGCACAGGTGGGGGAACCTGCAGGGCTGAGGCTGCCCGGGGAGCCACAGGTCGTGGGTCCGGCCAGGGAGCGCAGAGGCAGGCAGCAGTCTGCACCCCACACCTCCTTTGCGCAGAGCAGCTGGTCCCGACAGCACAGCATCTGTGCGTGTGCAGAATGCCTTGCCCACACAGCTCCGCTGGCTCACAAAGGGTGAAGAACCGGTAGCCTCTCCACTGGGAACTCCGAGGCCTTTCCGAGCCGTGCCTTGCTTGGCGCCCACAGTCCCTCTGCCCGCGTGCAGAGTGGGCACGGAAGCATCCACCGAGGCGCCGGAGGCTTTCTACGTTTATTACGGGTTTGGTACAGACCGCAGCACTGGGGCTGGAATAACTTGCATTCGTCCCGAGGCTACAGGGCTGGCTCGTTAATATCTCTACCCAAGGATACAGGGGCTACCCGGACTATTATTTACAGGGGAGTCTGTACAGATGTGGGGGCAAAGAGGCAAGATCTGCGGGGTGGGGAGGGGTGCGGAGAACAGCCGAGGGACCCAGTGTATAGCGTGGGGCGAGGGTGGGAGTGGTGGGGAAGGGGACAAGGGAGGAAACCACTCGATTTTCCCCGTAAGAGCTGCCACGTGTAGCATGGCTGCTACCAGCTCGGCTGTGGCAGACCCCCGGGCGCTCCACCTAGGCCCGGAGCCCCAGCTCACCCAGCTGCCGTTCCACCCTCTGAGACCAGACCCCCGTCCTCGGCCCTGGTGGCCAGCCGCAAGACCCCCCGAGTCGCTCACTCCCCTTGCCAGCCCGGGGGGTGGGGGCAGCACGAGGCAGGGACGGATCCAATGCGCAAGGCGCTGCCCGGGCACAGCGCGTGGCGTGTGCGTGCCCCCCGTCGCCAGCCGGACGGCAACCGGGCCGCGTCCCTGAGCCCTTGAGCCGGCCCTGGGAGGGCCAGCCTCCCCCGGAGCGCGGCCTCAGCACCGGGACCCTCTCGGCCCCACGCCACGGGTGCTCGGGGGCAGCGAGGGGCCCGCCCACCGCCCGGGGCCCTGCTGCTCTGTGGGGACGGTGAATGCGGGGCAGCCCTGCCCCCAGGCCAGGTGGGAGCCGTGGTGGCCCTGCTCTCGCGGCAGGAACACGGGCCCCCCGGCCGTGTGGAGGCACCTGGCCTTGGCCGGGGAGGGCCTGGCGCCACCAGTGACCGCTCTCCCCGGGGAAGGGCCACGTCCATGCCAGCTGGCTCTGAGCGGGACTCGCCCGCTTGCCGCCGGCTACTCTGAGCATGGCCGTGGGGGGGGGGGAGGATTTGGGGCTCCCCCTCTTGGTGCTGCTCTTCGCTCTCTGCTGATTTTGAGCACTTGGCACACGGAGCCAAAATCAGTCGGAGCCAAAGCCGCGGGGCCCGCCTGCACCCTGCCCGCAAGGCCAGGCCTCCAAGCGCAGATGGGTTGCAGGCCGGTCCCGCTCTAAAGCAGAGCCGGATGCACTGCAGGATTTAAGGGGGGGCTTGATGGGGGCTCCCGGGCCGACTCCTCCCCGCCCCACAGCACACATCGAGGGGAGCGACGCAGCCCGGGGTCCCAAGCACTGGGACTGCCCCTTCGGCTCCTGGTCTGTGTGGAATGGAGGACAATAGGCCAGAGATTGGAGAGGGGGGGTCTGGAGAACCAGGCCGGGTCACTGCCCCCCTCCCCCTCTGACACGCTCCTGCCACCGTCCCCGGCCTCCTCCCTGCACGGCTTGGACTGGTGGCCTTCTGCCCCCGCCTCCCCCGTGTCCTGCCGCAAGCTGGAGCTTTGTCGGGGTGGCTGGCCGGGGCACCCCCTCCCCAAGACTCAACCCCCTCCCGCGAGCCCTGTGCACATCGCAGGGGGTGGGGCACCCCAGAGCAGCTTCTCGTCCCACTGGGCAGCAGGATGAAGCCCCGGAGAACTCCGGGCCTCCAGGCACCGGGGGGGGCAGGTCCTGGCCCCCGTCCTGTCCGCCCGTCTGTGGTCAGTCCCTGCAGAGGGCCTGGGGCCGCAGCCACCCCTAGAGCTGCAGCTGGTCGGAGATCTTGGCCACCAGGCTGCGGAAGGCCAGGGAGGTGCCGGCCTGGCGCCGGAAGAGCACGCCGTGGAGTCCGCCGAGCCGCTGCAGCCGGCACACCTCCACCTCGAAGCAGCAGGAGAGCTCGCTGGCGCTCTTCTCGTGCGTGCAGGACAGGACGAAGGGCTCCGTCTGGCAGCAGTAGCAGTTGGCAGAGTCCGTGGCCTGGCGGAGGGCGGCCAGGATGGCTTCGGCGGAGCGGGTGCTGGTCAGCTTCACATTCCAGGTAAATCGGAGCAACCGGGGTTCTGCTTCCTTTTGATTCCAAGGTAAATTGCAACTGCGGGCAAGCGGGGAGAGAAGCATCTGCGTGCCTGGCCGGTCAGCGCAAGCCCCCAGCCACATCCGCCACCCCCACGTGCCCCATGCCGAAGAGGCCCTTAGAGAGCACGGAGCAAAGCCAGGAAGCGGGGAGGCCGCACTTCCGGAGGGAGAGACCCCCACGCGACCCCCTTCCGAGCATCTAGCACGGCTTGCGTGGAGCGCCCTGCTCTGTTTGCCCGCAAGAGGAATTCTGCTCCCTGAATAACTCCTGCAAAGCCAGCCCTGCCCCTCCCGTCACGCCCTGGCATGGCTGCCCAAGGAGCGGGACGGGCCCTGAGCCGCGCTGCCGTGCCCCAGGCCACGAGAGATGGCCACACACTCGCGAGCTACACGGCGGAGGATGCGCCGGCCAAAAGCCTTCGCTGGCAGGATTGAAAGCGCTGCGGAATTCGGCAGCCAACGCTCTGCTCCGCGGCTTTCCGGCACTTCCGGGGAGTGGCGCCAGGGGCATGCGGGCCCGAAGCCGAGCGCGTCCCACCGGGGCCGAGGCGGGCCAGGCCTGCTGGCAAGGAGCCCGACACGCACCTTGTGAGCGCAGGTCCCCTGATTCTCTCAGGTTCGTCTGCGACCCTGCAAGAGAGAGAACGGGAGAGGGATGAAGGCAAGGCGGGCCGGGGCCGGGGCCGGGGCAGGGGGCCAGGCTTGGAGCCGGTGGGAGAGCCTCTCGCCTGGGCCCGGAGGGGGCAGGGCGCCCGGCTTCACTGCAGGCCTCACGGTGGGCAGACACCCCCAGTGCTCCGTGGGGAGCCCGTCTCGAGTTCCCGCACCAAGCCCTTCCCAAGGAGTCTCCCCAGCGGTGGGCTGTGCCAGCTCCGGTGGCCGGGGGGTGTCCCATAGATGGATGCCACTCTGTGCCCCACAGTCTGGTGCTCAGAGAGGGGGAGCGCGGCAGAGCGAGGAGAGCCACGCCTGCTCTGCTGCACTGCAGCTGTTGTTTCGGCTGCCGGCATGGAGGCGCGTCCACGGCATGCCTGCCCTCGGCCTCGGCTGGACCAGGAGGTGGTCGGCTTCGCGCTTCCGGGCTCACTGCAGGAGCCCACAGGAGCCTGGCCCGAGGCGGGCTGGCCGCACAGACCCTTGCCCACCGGCCCCGGGAGCCCCCCGCATGCTGCTGCCCCTCTCGACCCACTCCCAACTGCAGGGCGCATGTGGGGCTCCGGGGAACCAGCGCCCGCTCGGCTGGCCCAGCTCCACTCTTGGCGTGGCGCTGGTCCAGCCAGGCTCGGGGCCCCTGGGAGGCAGGCGGGGCTTAGCTGGACCCGGCGCGCCCCGTGCCTTCCCTCAGCCGGGCCCTGCCCTGTGGGGGGCCGCTGGGAGGGCGTCCGGTTGAAGGCCAGCGGGTTGGCGACCTGCCACGGCCCGGGCTGGGAGGCCAAGCGCAGGCACGCACATGCCGCCACGGGTGGGCCACGCGGGGCTCCTAGCCAAGCGAAACAGGAGGAGCAGCTTTACCAGAGAGAGAGAGAGAGAGAGGGAGAGAGAATGGGGGGGGGTAAAGTGGGGGGGCGGCTGGCCAGCCTCTCAGCAAAAAGAAAAGGGAAAGCAGCCAGACTTACTGATCTTAGATCCTTGAGGCATTGAGGCACCTGAGACGCACCTGTTAGAATTCTGCCGCTTGGAGGGGTCAAGAGTGACCCTGAAAACAGAGAAAAGCCAGAGTGAAGCAGGAGGAGGAGCAGGAGGAGGAGGGAAGCTGGTGTTAGTCAGGAGAAGCCTCTGGACGGGCAAACCTGCCCCGTGGCTGAGCAGTCCAGACTGGCGGTTCGTGGCAGCGGCCCCCAAATTTGGCGAGGGCCATGGATGGCCATGCGCCTTCGCTTCCAGGGCCTCGGCCCACACAAGTGCAGGGCCCACGTGGGAGGGGCACGGGGCCAGCAGCCTCTTCCAGGTCCAGCTGGGGGCTTCCGCACCCGCCTCTCCCCGGAACAGCCGCCCTGCATCCGCGCGCCGCTGGGGGAGTCCCCCGGCCAAGCTGCCATCTGTGCCGCCCCATCCCTTCCCGGCCGGAATCTCCCCAGCCCCTTTGCATGTGACACAAAAGCGCCGGACTGTGAGGAGCCAGCGAAGCACCCCAGAGTCTTCCCATGCGGGTTCCCCGCTTGTGGGCCCAGCCCGTTTCATCGCTCCCCGCTTGCTGTTCTGGCAGGACCCACAAAGATCAGCTGCCCCAGATCGGCCTTCCCAAGCTGCCCCGGGGCGCGCTTCCGCATCGTTTCTCCCCATGGGAAGAGGAACGGACACCGGGCAATCGCAAGACCTTTGGCGTCAATCCAGGAAGCGAGTAAAAGGCACTCCGGCAGGGACGGGCCGCTGGTGCATCTGGGCCAGCACCGTCTGCCCAGACTGGCAGCAACAGCCCCGTGGTGTCACTGGGGCCGGCTTTCTCCCAGGGGTTCAGCAAAGCTCTTCCCATCAGACTGACTTTGGCTGAAAGAATTCCCAGTGAACAGACGTTCCCAAAGGCTCAAGGCCATGGGAAGGGGCACGTCCGGACAGCTGAGCGCCGCAGTCTCTGGCACGTGGTGCCTCCCTCCGAGACCCTCTCCTTGGGACCTTCCCCCTTCCCTGCATCACCACCAGCCTTGTTGCCATGTCCACTCGGACGCCACGTCACCATCTCAAGCGGGACGCGTCCGGGGCAACAGCCTCGCCTTCCCCCTTCCCTTTGTGCGCTCCTGTCGGCCAGCAGTGTCCCCAGCCGGCCTGTGGCACGCTCCGGCTCTCCCTCCATCCCCGCGTGTCGTGAGCGGAGCCGGCTGGAGCCGGGGGTCAGACTAGATGGCCCGGGAGGCCCCTTCTGGCGCGCTCTGTTTCTTTGCATTCAGTGCTCAGTCATGCCGCCTCGCCACAAGGGCCCTGCCAGCTCCTCCGCAGCATCCCACAGCCGGCCATGCGGGATGCCAGCTGGGGGAAGACGGCCCTCCCCTCCTGCCCGCATGGCCAAAACTCTGGCCCTGCCCCACTCGCCTCTCGTGCCCACCACCGCCACCTTCAGCCTGGTCCTGCTCCGGCCTCCTCCCCTCCATCTGCCACCCTGCAGCTGAAACCTGGCGCACGCTTGCTGCTCTGGCCTCCAGCGCCTTCCTCGGGGCCCTGGCCGGTTCCGGGCGGCTCCAGGCCCAGGCACGCTCTGTCCTCGCCTTGGGAGCGCCCCGCAGCCTTGCCCGCACCCTGCCCTCCAGCACCCGCACCCCTGTGCCACCGCCACCACCTGCTGAAGGCCGCCTCCTGCCCCAACGCCTGGGCACTGCCGCGGCACCCCTTCGCGGGAGCCAGTTCTTGGTCCGTCCCCCGGCTCTGCTGCGGGGCCAGGGGAAGGCAGCGCGGCTGCCTTGGGACGGCGGCATGTTTAACACGGCCACTGCAATGGGGGGAAGACGCGGAGGGTTTGGGCACGCCGGTCGCCTTCTCTGAGGAAGAGGCGCTGGGGGCTCGCCTCCCACTCTCCCAATGAGGCAGAGCTGTGGTGGGTCTGGCGGGCTGGGCGGAGGCCGGGGGCACCGACTCGGGACGGTCACCCTGCATCGCCCAGAACCCGCAGAGGCGACCGGGGGCAAGCCCTTCTGGACTCTTCCTGCACGACCATATTCCAACGCAGCAAGTGAAGCAGCGGGCCCGGCGCCCTCCATGCCAGCGGGGCGTGCCGGGAGCCGCCACCCAGCACACCCAGAGGGGGCTGGTCAGGCACAGCGGCAGCAAAGCGAGTCGCACAGCCGCGCTGCAGGCCCAGGAGGGGAGAGCAGAGAAGCAGCCCCCATTCCGGAAACTGGGAACAGACAAGCCGCAGACCCTTTCCTTCATTTGCGGGCTGCGGGGAGGAGAGGAGAGGAGAGGAGAGGAGAGGAGAGGAGAGGAGAGGAGAGGAGAGGAGAGGAGAGGAGAGGAGAGGAGAGGAGAGGAGCAGCCCCCTGCCCGCACCACAGGCTCTCCTGTGTCTCCCCACCTGCACACCCACCCCCCACCCCACCAGCAGTGCCCTCACCTCCGCGTGAGTTTCGACGTGAGCTTGCTGAAGAGGTTGGAGGTGGCCCGGCTGCGGCTCTGCGGCAGCGGGGTGGCTTCGTGGGAGAGCGTGGGCGAGGTGGGCGGCCCGTTCTGCACGCCGGTCCCTCGCCGGTCCCGCACTTGGCCCCCGTGGAAGGTGCTGCGGATGTTGGTGCCCCGGGAGAGCCGGGCGCGGTCTGAGGAGCCGGACGAGGTGGCGATGCTGTGGCTGGAGGGGGAAGCTGGGGGCGCCCGGCTGGTGACGGAGCTGCGGGGGGACGTTGGAAAGAGTAGGCTGTGAGGGGGCGGAAGGAAGGAAGGAAGGAAGGAAGGAAGGAAGGAAGGAAGGAAGGAAGGAAGGAAGGAAGGAAGCCAGCCACCTGCCCACTTGACCTCCTCCAGGGAAGGCCAGGAACGCCGCCCACAGAGACGCCTCTCCTTCTCCAGCCTCCGGGAAAACGGCTCCCGGTGGGCCAGGACTAAGAATGCCCAGGGAAGCGCACAATTCCCAAGCAGGTGGGAATGCAGAAATCTTTGGCTTCCCCTTCCACCCCCTTCGGCCCCACCACTGCACCTGGAGAGTAATCCAAGAGGGTCTCCATGGCGATGGAGGGACCCTTCCCCTCGCCCCAAGCAAGAAGCCCTGACCTGGGGCTGATCCCCGAGGATGGTCCGGGAAGCGCTCCCCACGGGCCTCTTGCGAAGCAGGAATGGACCCTGGCCCAAGGCGAGGGTCTCCTCTCCCGCTGTCTGCGGAGGCACAGCTGTGCGGTCCGGGAGAGGTGGGCGGAGCAAGGCCAGACCCCCACCCCAGGCCCACCGCCCACCTGTTCTCCTTCCCGTTCTGGAGCAGCGAGTGGCGGTCCCCGCCGGGCCGGTCCGTGCACACATACGTGTTCCTCCGGGTCATCATGCTCGAGGGGATGTTATTCTGGAGCGGGAGGAAGAACGAGGTGGATTCCCATCCGCGCTGGCCAGCATGGCCAAGGATCGTGGGAGCCGCAGCCCCACAGCGCCGGAGTGCAGCGGAACACGGCACAACGCCCGGCCGGGGTGTGCGGCACACGCAACCGTTGCCACACGCTGCCGGTCTGCTCTTTTTAGCAGCAGAACTAGAGTCTCTACCAAGGATCCAATCAGTCCAACGAACCCCCAGGCCGGCCGGCACTTCAGCGGAACCTCCTCCCAGAACAGGCCGGCAGCCAAGTGCCCCCTCCCTCCAGCCACTCCCCCCCACAGGCTGCTGCGACACCCCGCCCCCCAGGAGCAGCAGGAGCTATCCCAGCCGGGGGAAATGCCCCAATCCCGGGGCCCCCAGTGCCCAGCTGCACGTGCACACCATTGCACGGGCCCTGCCCCCTGCGGCTGGCCTCCTGCTGGTCAGGAGGTGGCTCAGCCCGCCAGTCAGGGGGCCACCAAACCACCGGGGCCCAGCCGTGCTGGAGGGCGGTGCGCAGCCCCCAGGCCCCTCTGCCCGCCCCGGGAGGAGGGCCGGCCCCGCTCACCGTGTTCACCGCGCTGTCCTTGCGCCGGTCGGGGATCTCGGATTTGTTGGGGTTGTTGGCGCTGCTCACCATGGGGCTGGAGGGCGGGATGCCGCGGCCGCTGCTGACCACGCTGCAGCTGGCCTTGCGGGACGGCATCCGCTCCTCCTTCAGCTCGCCGTCCCCGGTGCTGGTGGGGCTGCGCTTGGGGTGCACGGGCACCGCGGACGGGCCGCCTGGACGTGGGGAGAGGGAAGGCGCAGAGCGTGAGCCCCGGCGGGTCGCCGGCCAGCGGAGACCCCTAGCCACCTGCCAGTGGCGAGGGCCACGGATGCTGCAGGGAGCATCCCTGCGAGGGCCGGGTGGGGGGCACTCACAGAAGTCGCTGTGCCGCCGCTGCCGGTGGTAGGTGGAGGCGCTGCGGGGTCCCTTGGCGTGCGTGGAGGCCTTGCTGGTGCCGTTGGAGGCCTCGCTGGGCGCCCGCACCCGGGCCAGGCAGAGGCTGCTGCCCGGGCGGGACTCACCCCCTTCCACCTGCTGAGAGAAGCGAGGCTGCTGTGCCGGGAAGGGGCGCGGAAGGTCCGGACACCCTCTGACCCGCGAGGGAGCCAGCAAAGGAGCCTGCTGGTCTGCACTGGGACGCAGGCGGCTCTCCGGGGCCAGGAAACCGGGAGCCGCCCCAAGCTCCTTCACTCCAGGGAGAGGCCAGCTGCTGCCTGGCCATGGCCCTCGGATCCCTCCGAGGGCCCGGCCCTGCCCCATGGCTTGGGGCCCCGCCACCCCCCGCCCACCCGCCCGCCCCCTGCGGCCCTCACCTCATTTTTCCTGCCCAGCAGGAGGTACGTGGCCGTGACCTCGTTGTACTTCTGGCAAGCCAGGGCCTCCTTGATCTCTTCCCGGGTGTAGCCCATGCCGACCATCACTTCTGGGGAGGGGCGGGGGGTGAAGGCGCAGCAGGAGCAGGTCAGGGCGGGGCAGATCCAGGGCTCCCCAAAGGCCCACCCCCACGCACCCACTTCCTGAGCTGACACCAGACCCCAAAGGCCACACCGGGCCTCTGCTGCTCTCCGGCCGGGAGAGGAGCCAGAAAACTGCCGGGGGGGCACCCCTGCTCTGCGCTCAGGGTCCCTGACAGCACCAGTTGGGGGGGGGGCGTCTCCTGCTCCCTACCGGCTGCTCGGGAGGGAAGCCCAGCTCTGAGGAGGGACTGGGGGCCGGAGGGCCCTGACATCTCCAGGTTACCCTGTGGGGACCAGCCCGCCTTGGAAGGGGCACGACGGTGTGTGCAGCCCCCCTCCCCCCCCGCACTCACCGATGCGCTTCGCATCCGCAAAGTCCTCTTCCGGCTCCTTGTACGGCTTCAGCTCATCCCCCTCGTACCCAATATTGATCCATTTGTCCTTCATGATTTGCTAGGGAGGGAGGGAGGGACAAGCCCGTCAAGGGGGAGGCTCAGGCCTGGCGGGGAAGCCCCTTCCCCGACCCCTCCAAGCCCAAGAGAGGGGCACTCGGCACATGCTCGAGGGAGGCCCTGGGCAGCCCACGTCAAGCTGCCTCCTCGAATCAACCCTGCCGTGGCTTTTGGGGGGGGGACAAGGGGAGGCACTGGCTCGGCTGGGTTTCCCGTGGGAGGCCCACGAAGCGACACGGGAAGGAGCAGGCGCGCCACGTGGGGATGCGGGGCCTGCATGCTGCCTCCCTGTGTGCCATGTAATTATCCTTGAGTCGATTAGGCTAATTACAGTCTTCCGGCGGGGGGGGGGGAGGCAGTGGGCAGAGTCGGATCCCACGGAGACATTAGCTAATTAGAGCCCTGTGCTTCCGGGTGGGAAAGCGGGCCTCCCCCTTCGGTAGCGGGGGGCCAGCTGGGCTCCTCGGCGAGCAGCCCCTCCAGCAGCCCGGGGGAAGTGGGGCGCCTGCCCAGGCCGGGGCAGCGCACGCGGAGAAGCTGCCCCACTGCCTGAGGGCCCGGGGCCACCCTCTCCGGCCAGGGCCCCCGGCAGCTACCCCTCCTGGCAGCGGTCTGGCCCTGCAGAGCCGCCTCGCCCTCCGGCGCCCTCACCTCCAGCGTGCAGCGCTTGGTAGGGTTCAGCACCAGGAAGCGCCGCAGGATGTTCTCGCAGTCCGTGGACATGTAGAAGGGGACGCGGTACTTCCCGCGCAGCACCCGCTCGCGCAGCTCCTGCGGTGGGAGGGCCGGCAGGTCAGCGCCCAGCCCCGGAGCAGCGCCCACGCTCCCCGGCCAGCCGGCAGCCGGACGAGGCGGCGCGTGCCAAGCCCCCCGGCCTCTGGCAGGCGCATGGCGGGCCGGGCCAGGCCGGGGGGGTGGCCCCCACATGGGGCTGCTGTTTGGCACGGACAGGCCTCTGCCCAGGCAGCCCCCCCCCACTGGCCCCTGCCCCCCACAGCCCCCGCACCTTGAGGTTCTGCCCGTCAAACGGCAGCGAGCCGCTGACGAGCGTGTACAGGATCACGCCCAGGCTCCAGATGTCGACCTCAGGGCCGTCGTACTTCTTGCCCTGGAAGAGCTCCGGGGCGGCGTAGGGGGGGCTCCCACAGAACGTGTCCAGCTTGGAGCCGAGCGTGAACTCGTTGCTGAACCCGAAGTCGGCTATTTTGATATTGGCGTCTGCATCCAGCAGAAGGTTTTCGGCCTGCTTGGTGGGAAGGGGGGGAGGGGAGATGGGGAGGGGTCCACCATCATCAAATCCATCCAGGAGAGGAGGGGAAGGGAGGGGAAGCGAGGGGCTGCTGCCATTGCGACCCCCCTGGCGGCTTCTCGGCAGGAACATTCGGGGCGGGAAGAGGAGGACGGGGCAGCCGCCCGAGCGCCTCACCTTCAGGTCTCGGTGCACAATGTTCTTCTGGTGGCAGTAATGCACGGCGGAGACGATCTGGGGAGGGAGAGAACTGTCCGCACGGCCCGCGAGCAGCGCCCCGGCCCCGGCCCCTGTGGGGGGCACACCTCCCCCCGGCCAGAAGCAGCATGAGGCACATGGGTCCAGGACAAAGGGATCAATGTGTGTCTCCCGGGGCAGCTGGGGAAATCGATCACTGGCCACGTGAGGCCACAGGGAGCTGCCAGGAGTCCCCACACGGCAAATGTCAGCTGCCCATGCTCCCCCCACAAGGCCCCCCCGGACTTCTCTGAAGGGGCGGCAAGGACCACCCCGTCACGCACAACCCCTCCGCCTTGTGCTGGGAGCCCCCAGGCTCGGAGGCTCGGTCCCACGTCTCCTGCCCCACCTGTCTGAACTTGGCCCGTGCTTCCTTCTCCTTCATGCGCCCATGGGAAACGAGGTAATCAAAGACTTCTCCTGCAGGGGGGAGGGGGAGGAAGGAAGGAAGGATGATGGATGGGAGACTCCAGGTCCACGGGTGGCCTGGCCACGGGACAAGGGGAGGCAGGCCCTGGCGCCACTGCAGAGCACGGGGTGGGGGGCCGGTCGTGCCGCTCACAGGCTCGATCCCAGCAGGCCAACCTGCCCGAGCCCCATCGCGACAGGCCGTGGCGCATGGTGCTTCCCGATCTGGCCCTCCCACGCCAGGGCCAAACTCTCTAGGGCCTTCGGACCCGAGTGTGGCAAGAGAAGGCAGATTTGCCGCTTTTCGAGCAGAGAAGTCCGGACACAGAGGTGCGAGCGAGAGACGACCGGGAAGGGGATAGCGAGAAATGCTGTGCTCTCGGGATATCGGGAGCGGGAGAGGATGGAGACCCCCGAGGGCGGACGAGCACAGGGCCCCCTCGGGAGCCTCCGTCGTCTGCTCCGCCACCCTGATCTCTGGCCAACGGGTGGATCGGGCAGAGGCTCCGCAAGGCCACGGGCGCCCGGGCGGCTGCTTCGAGGCGAGGGCTTCAGACAGCGACCTGGGCAGGGCAAGGCAGGCTGCGGCTGCCCCGGCCCCTCTGTGAGTGGGGGGTGGGTGGGGGGCACACGAGGGGTCCTTCCCCGTGCCGTGCCGTGCCGTGCCGGCTGCCACCAGCAGCTGCCGCCCAGAGCTCAGCCGCCAGGAAGGCAGCGCCGTGGGGGTGGAGAGCTGGGGATATTTTAAGTCGGGGGGAGTAATTTTAGCAGCTCCAGACGAGCGAGGCTGCAGCAGAGGGAGAGGAGGCGGCGCAGGGGGGGAAGGAGCTGGATCCCTCCGAACCGGGGGGGGGGGACGGGGAGTGGTGACTGCCCACTCCCACCAATGCCAGCGCCGGCGGACGCGGGAGGAGGGTGCAGTGGGGCAGCACGCCGGGGCAGGGGCGGGGGGCGGCGGGGCTCACCGGCACTGGCGTACTCCATCACCAGGTAGAGCGTCTTCTCCGTCTCGATCACCTCGAAGAGTTTCACTGCAGGGAAGGGAGAGGGGCCCCCTCAGCAGCAGCCCCCCGAGAAGCCTTCGCGCAGCGATCCAGCTCAGAATGTGCCCCCGCGGGTTTTCGGGGGGATAGGAATGGAGGAAGCCCTGCTGAGGGCCCAGGGCAGCCATCCCTCCTGAGGCCGACGGGCGGCACAGGGCCGGGTCTCTCCGGCCCCAGCGGGCCACGGCACCAGCCTCTGCCAGGGGGGCTGGACTACAGCTCCCATCATGCAAGCCAGCATGGCTATGGGGCGGCAGTCTAACGCATCCCGAGGGCCCCCCTCGGGGAAGTGACGCTGCACCTCAGCGGCGCCCGTCCCGCCGGGGCTGCACCACAGCGCCCATCATTCCCAGCTGGCCGGCCATCTGCTGGGTGCCAGCCTTCCCGGCATGCGAGGGAAGGTGCTGGGGAGCGGAAGGGTCGGGCCAAGTCCCACGTCCACGCCAGGAAGTAGGCGTGGGGTGGGATGTCCCTGGCGCACCCCCCCGGCCCACGCGCGCCAGTCCAGGGGGTGCCTGCCCCCCCCCCCGGCGCCTGCCCACTTACCAATGTTGGGGTGATTAAGACCCTTCATGATCCTGACTTCCCGGAAGAGCTGCAAGAGGCAAGCCAGCAACACGCATCAGCGGCCCCCCAAGGGCCGAGCCGCCCCCCTCCCCTCGCCCCCAAATTGCACGATCCTTGCGCGGCCCTCCTCCCACTGCCATGGTCCTCGGGGGCAGCCTCCCCGCCCCCATGGGGCACCTCGCAGGGCCGTGTCCGCGGAGGGAAGCGCTCCATGCTGCGAGGGGCATCGCCGAGAGAGGCGGCGGCTCCATGGCTTCCCACCAATCCTGGGAACCATGCCGAAGCCGCCACGGCAAGAAAGCACTCTGCACATGTTCAGAGGCCCTTTTGTCAATAATAAGACTTGAAGCCAGGGCTGAAAGTACCGAGTGGACGAGGCGAAGACGGACGTCAAGTGCTCCTTAAATGGCCCAATTCCCCCCACCCCATTTCAGGATCATGCTGTCCTTGTGGGAACAAGCGGAGCCCTGCCCGGTGACGGCAGAGGAGGCCGGCTTCAGCGGGGAGACAAGCACGTGGGGCCGGGACTGAGATGTGCCCCCCTCCCCTGTGCGGGGACACCAGGGGGCCAGTCCAGGCTCAAAAGTGGGACGGGGGGGTTCGCCCCTGCCCCAGGCATGCAGCTCCCTGCCAGGGGAACGAGCCCTTTGAAGGGGCCGCCGTGGACATCCGCTCCTGCAGGCAGGGCCCCCTCCTGCTGCCCGCCACCTCCCCTCACGCTCATTTGGCCTGGAAAATCCGGCTGCTAATTAGCTGCCCCCCGCCCCCCCCAGCGAGACGCTAGAAAGAGCCGCCGTTGCCACGGCGACCAACTTGGACTCCAGGCGCTAATTAGGGAAGGGGCTGGCAGTGTGGGGGGGGTGACAAGCACCCTTCTCTCCACCCGCCCCCAGCCCTGGAGCCGGCTGGAAAGCTGGGGGGGGGAGACTCCCTGTAGCCCCCCCCCAATCACAAGCACTGTGGACCTCCGCCGGTGCTGTGGGCGGATGCCAGCCCCGAGAGCTCCTGTGCAGGAAGATGGGAGTTGCAGTCCCACAGAGCTAGGCACTCCCCGCTGGGGAAGGAAGCCCAGCTCTGGCCCGTGGCACCACTCCCTCTGCTGGGGGCAAAACACGGGTGGCACGGCCCCCCCGCACGGCCCCCCACGGCCAGGCCAGGCGGCCCCACACGGACTCACCTTCTGCAGGCTTGTGGGGTTCAGCTGCGTCTTGTCAATTATCTTGATCGCCACCTTGGAGAGACGCCATGCCGATTTTCGCTCGCGTGGTTTAAGGCAGGGCAGGGGAAGCGACGTTCCCTCCCTGGCTGCCCCGAAGGAGCCTGCCACGCAGTCAGCCCCACGGCACAGCCAGCCGGGCCTGGGCAGCGCCGACGGCCACAGCGCCCCCCCCAGAGCCTCCTGGCCGGGGACTCGTGCGCGCGGGCATGTGTCCTGCCCGAGCCATGCACCCTCCTCGGTGTGCCTGGGGCCGAGTGGCCCCGGAGGGAAGGGCCCCGCTCCCCAGCGCCACTGAGCCTTCCAGGCAGAACAGGGGGCTCTGCACAGCCCGCGTGACGGTGGCTCGGGCGTCCCTTAGCCCCTTCTGCGGGCAAGCAGCCACCCCACGCTGGTGGCCGCCGGGACCGCCCCACTCGCGTGCAAAGGGCCTCGTTCCTCCACTCGGCGACGACGGAGAAGCCCGGCTCTTGGGAGAGGGTGCAACAGCTCCCGCCGGCTGCCTGCCGGCTGCCCCCTGCCCACCCCACGTGGCGCTCACGGAGCCTCTGCTGCCTGCCCCTCAGTCCCGCTTTTCCCAACAAAAAGCCTTTCCTCGCTGCGAGGACAACGGTGCGGCAAGTGGCTCGTGCCCCCGAGCGGCGGCGCCTGCTCACCTCTCGGCCGGTGAGGATGTGCCGCGCCAGCTTCACCTTGGCAAAATTGCCCTTGCCGATGGTCTTGAGCAGCCGGTAGTTGCCGATGTGCGGCTGCTCGTCGGCACACGAGGCGATGGAGTTGCGGCAGCGGGCGCCCAGCGAGCGGCTGGACCATGACGAGCCCTTTTCCGAGCGGCTGCTGGCCAGGGTGGAGGGCTGCGGGGACAGCGGCGGCGTCACCGGGACGGGCGCCGGGTCGAGCGTCACCACGGGGCAGCGCTGGTGCTGTGGGGGGCAGAGAGGAGAGGGTTAGGGGCGGCAAGACGCACAACCAAAGCGGGGGCTGCTTTGCCGCCCTCCCACCCGTTCCGTGCCTGTTGAAACCCACCTTTATTTTATTTATTTACATACTTATATGCCGCCCCCTTGCAAAGAAGCCTCGGGGCGGCTTCACAACAATAAATAAATGCATTAAAAAACAATTACACTACTTAAAAACTGGCCCATCTCAAGATCAAAATTGTTACAATAAATGTAACAACAATAAATTAAATAATTTATATCATTTAATAAATAAATAAAGTAAACAATAAATTAAAATAAATAAATAGAACAACAACCCTTTCGCCCCCCTCCTTCCCTGAGTCGTGGGTCGCCCGGCTGGGCTGCTTCGCAAGCACGGAGCTTTTTGCTCCGGTTCTGAACGCCGCAAACATATTAACGGATCACTTGTGCATTGAGAAGTGGATATTTTAAAGGGCTTCTGTGAACCTCGGACACATATCTTCTCAGATGTGGCGCGGTACCATGCCTTGCTGAATAAGCCAATCAATAAATAAGATACCCAAGCCCTGTTCTTCACAACAGCTTTATTTATTTTTTTTAATGCCACCACCCAGAGTGAAACGGAGCGCCAGAACATCCTAATTACTATATTCTGTACGGCACAATCAGTTCTGGGCACTGCCCTGTTCCTCGCGGCAGGCAGCCCCCTGCCTCCCCAGGCCAAGTCCTAGGAGGAGTACCAAGCCGGGAGAACACACACACACACACACACAGACCCCACTGTGCATGCGCAGAGAGATGCTGGCCGTTCTCGCTTCACCCGTCCCAGGCTGAGCGGGGCAGGCCTGGCTCCAACCAGACGGGCAGCGGCAGGCGCGAGCCACGGTCCCCAGAGGGAGCCAGGGGTGGCGCGTGGAGGGAGGCGATGGCCGGCAGGGCTCTGCATGCCATCCCTGGGAGGGGGAGGGATTACGGGCGGAGGCGAGTGGCCACGAGCCACAGACCAGCCTTCCCCAACCTGGCGCCCTCCAGAGGGGCTGGACTGCAGTGCCTATCATTCCCGGCCAGCTCTGGCTCAGGCCAGGCGCCCTGTGGAGCAGTGGGCAGAGGCGGCAGGGCCTCCTTGCCCGCTGGCTGGCCAGCCAGGGGGTGGCAGCCCAGGGGCAGAGGAGGGAGCAGGGGGCGGCGCGGCCTGGATCCGGGCTGGGCAGGGTGCGGCGCCTTCTGCACAGGGCTGACAGAGGCTCCCTGTCCCAGAACTTTCCCGGAGGAGACTGGTTGCCTTAACGAGCTTAGGCGCAAAGGAGCTTTAGCCCAAGGGGATTACGGGATGGAGGGAAGCAGCCGCAGCGGCAGTGGCCGTGGCGGCAGGGTGGCCCAGGGCTCGGGCCTGGAGGATGCCGGGGCCTGGAGCCCTCCCTGAGGCAGGCGGGCTGGAGCCCCTCGCTGGACTGTGCGCAGCCGAAGGTGGGATTTGGCCCACATGCTCCAAACGCACCGGGGGGGGGGAGCTTAAGCACAGCCACTAAACATGAGAAGACTCACACGCAAAGGCCTGAGAAATCTCTCCAGAGACATCCCGCTAAACTCCCACGGAAAACCCGGCATTTCAAGCACAGAGCCGTCTGGCTGGTCTCCTGCCCCTTTAGCCAGCCAGGGCCCTCCAGGTGCCGGGAGTGCAGGGGAAGATGGCACGAGCCGGGCTTCCACACATCTGGCGGCACCGGCCGGGAACGGCTGATCCGTCTGGCCTGGCTCATGCCCCCTCCTTCGCTTCCAGGGCAGCCAGCCTGCTGGATGCCGGAAACGCGCCGACAGGGATGGGGAAAAGGGGCCGCTGGAAGCGCCTGCTTCTGCTTGGTGACCCACATCTGAATGCTCAGCGCCACTACAGCAGCAGCAGCATTCCTGCACACATTGCATTGGGCAGGCCTCTGCCCCAAACAGCTTCCAGTCAGCCATTCTGCACAGGGGAGAGGACAGCGGGGGTAGGCAGGGGAGGAAAAGGAATTTACTCTGAGTGCAGCCAGCCCGGCCTAGATCCAGCAGGGCATCGCTCTTGGCTTTGTAATGCCATCTAGAGCGGTGGTCGCCACGACCGCTGGAGTTCTGCACAGCTGAGCCACCAAAATGAAATTCCGGGTCCCTCCGCTGCACCACAGCCAGGGTCACAGGAGCCCCAAGGGCTGGAATGGGCCCCCTGCCCTCCCTCCATCCCCGGTGCCGACCGTGCCGACCGTGGAGCCCGCAAGGCATGGCCTTGCGTCGCTTGGCTCAGCCCACCCGGGGCCAAAAGCCTCCTTGAGCCGGTTCCGTGCCTGGTCCACGGACCCGCCCAGCTCCTCCCCACACTGGCTGACAAGAGAGCGGGCCGGTATGAAGCCCGACCTGAAAAGCAGCCACTGCGGGGTGGAGCTGGTCCCGGCGTAAACACCGGAAGGAGAGCAGGCGGGTGCCCATCCCACGCGGAGGGGGCTCTCCGGGAGGACGGGGATCGGAGCAGGTTCTGGAACGGGGCAGCCACAGCGGGCCGAGCAGAGGGCTGCAGCTTCCGCTTCCGAGTCTGACTGGGAGACCCAGCAGCGTGACCCCTCTCCTTTGAGCCTCCCGGAGAGCAATTTGCGCCCGCAGGCACCCAGCCATCCCCCCGCCTCATGCCACCGCCCCCCCCCAGAAAGCAGGGCCTAAGCACCCCCGGCCCTCCCTGAGCTGGGCTTGGAATAGCAAACATGGATTCCTCCGGAGGTGCGTGGAAGCCCACGCTCGATGCGAGGGCTCTCCACTCGGGGCACGGAGCGCACGCCTGGCTGCTAGTGGGGAGACTCCGCTCAGCCCAAGCCACGACCCCCGCAAGCCTCGCAAGTCAATAAAGGCAGAACCTACAACCAGCACGACCGAGCATAATAGGGCAGGCAGAGCTGACGGCCCGCCGGGATGGGCCATCCCGGCTGCTGTCAAGGCGAGCGGAGAGGCCGGCACAAGCAGGAGCAGCCCCCAGCCAGAAAAACCGCCTCGTCCTCGGGGCTGCCTCCCCCGGCGCTTGCTGAGGGATGTGTCCTCCGTGCGGGGTCCGCCCCAGCCACGGGGAGCCCGGCACCCATGGCTTGGGGCTTGGGGCTCGGCCAGTGCCGCCCGTCCCTTGCTCAAGCCGGGCTGGCTTGCCTCTGCCACTGCCCTGCCCGAGCCCCTTCGAGCCCAGGGGGGCTCCGGCAGCTGGCGTGGAGAGGCAGTGCATGGCCAGCCCCTCCGATGGCCTTGCGCTCCACACACCTGCCGCCCAGGTGCCCTGCCTGCACCTTCACCAGCCAGGCAGGCTGGAAAGTGCAGGTGGAGGTTTTCCTTCCATGCTTCGGGTCAAGCGACAGCCACAGCTTCACTTGCTCAGTGTACGTGTGACGAGCCGCTGTGGGGGGGGGAGGAGGAGGAGGAAGAGGAAGAGGAAGAGGAGAAGGGCAAGCAGAAAGTGCGCACAGCAGCTCCCTGGGTTTAGCCCGGTTGGTCACAAACAAGATGCGCGCTGGCTCCTGTTTTGCCGAGGAGCCGAGCTGCCTTGCACAACGCTCCGCGATTAGGTGAAGCCGTTCCGGAGCCGGAACGGCCCTGATCCCAAACGAGGAACATTCCTCAGATCCCAGGGAAAGAAAAGGGAGCAGGACGCGGGTAAGGCCAGAGACCCGCACGGAGAGGCAGGTCGTCGCGCTGCGGTTAAGAGAGCGCTGCAGCCAGGCTGCCAGACAAGGCGGTGATACGAGGGCTGGTAGAAACTCGTCGCGGCTTTTCAACGGTGGCCTAGCGGGGGGGCACCGCTCAAAGTGCCGAGCCCCCCCCCCACAGAGGCTGACACCAGCCTGCCTCTCGCAGATGTCCTGGCTGCACTGCATGAGGATGATAGGAGCTGCAGGCCAGCACACCAGGATGGAGAAGCCTGCAGCAAAGCATGCCCAGATACAACTGGTGCCTTCTAGGTGTTTTGGACTACATATCCCAGCAGCCCCAGCCAGCAGGAAGGGAATATGAGCCGCGGTGCGTAACGCCTTTCCGCTCCTGCTGTATATTTGGACTTGTGAGGCGCCAAGGGGGCCGCCAAGGAGAACCTTGTAAAGGCAACGGGTCCAGGGAGCCCTTCGAGGGGCGCAGCCGTGGGGCAGACCCCAGACTCGCCCGCACACTGCCCACGGCTCGAGGGCCGGACACCCCGACGCTCGGGATCCCTCGGCCTCCCTCTGCACACACAAAGGGACGCTTTTCTGCCCCATTTCTTCCCCGTGTGAGCGCCGGGAGGCGCATTGTTCCGCCTCAGAAGCTGCTTTCTCTGCGCGCAGCGAAGGAGATGGATGTGGAGCCGGGAGAGAGGCGGTCGGCACCCAGAGCCTGGCACTCTGCAGCCGCACCGAGTCTCTTGGCCCCTCGGCCTGCCGCGCTCTACCGGGCCAGCTGCAGCCTGCAGGGCACCAACGGGGCGCCTCCTGGGAGGTTGCCCAAGTCGGCCAGAGCCATCTCGGCTGGCTCTTCCTGGGCAGAAAGGCCCACCGGATGCAGCACCCCGAGGCGGGCCACCCCGAGGGCCAGCGACCGGCCCCATCCAGGGGACCCCAGGGGCAGGCTCATGCCCCGCCCCACATGCCTGGCTCCCTCCCCACCCAGGCACACAGATTCAGCGCTCCATTCACTTTCCCTGGCCCCAAATGGGTCGGGAAACACAGAGGAAGAGTTTAGGGCCAGCCCAGAGGGATGGGGAGCAAGAGTTTGTTATGCTTCCGATTAGCTCAAATAGGTCTCATTCTGCTCCAGTGCCCCCACGGCACCCTGTGGACGGACCCTGCACAGCTCCGGGGGGCTTCGGTGGGAATTCATTTGGCCCTCGGCTGGAAGGGGGTCCGGCACACACAGGCTCAAAGGCCCCACAGACGGGAACCGCCACCTGCCAGGGCTCCCCCCCTCGCGATATCCTTCGCTCCCCTGCAGAGCTCAGGGGACAGAGGTCTTCCCCCACCCTTGAATCCAACGCACCAAAGGCAGGATCGAGGCCCCTGGAGACAAGGCAGGGCGGCCGCCCACCTGGGCTGGGAAGGGGCCACTGGCCACGGGGGGCTCGTCGGAACCTCGGTCACAAAGCAGGAGGGCCTCCGGAGGCCGCTTCCCACCCGCCGCAAAGGCTTCCCGGCCAGGCGGCTGTGCACCATCGCTCCGTCACTTGCTGCCCTTGTGACTTCTGACGTGCCCTGCGTGGGCCGGGGGCAGCGGAGAAGATTTCGGAGTGGCGCGGCTGCAGAAATGGCTACTTTGGCAGGGCAGGAAGGTGTCGCTCGGCCACGCACCGGCCACGCGGCGGCTCAGCCATCCCACGGCTCACCTGTCCTGGGCGTCCCTTGGAGGCCCTTCCGGCTACCCAGGACTGGCGTGTGCAGGAGATGCACGGGCAGCGGCTGGAGGCTGCGTGGAGGGAAGCGGCTCGTCCGCAAGGGGCGGGGGGGGGGCCAAGAAGGTCGTCCAGGCCACCTCCCAGTCCCCCTCCCCACTCCCCAGTCCTGCTCACAGCCACGAGCGAGCGCCATTTCCCGATGATCCGGGCCACTTCCATGAAGCGCAGCGTGGAAGAAAAGAGGAGCGGAAAAGGGCCGGACAGCCGCCCCTCTGGATGGCGCTAGGAGGCGGCTGAGCGAGGTCACGGGGGACGCGAAGGCTGCCCACAGCCTCGGTCCGGACAGCAAGAGGCAGCGGAGCCTGCTGGGCGACCCCGAATGAGGCTAGCCTCCCGCACAGGACTGTTGTGAGAATGAAATGGGGGAGGGGAGGGGGGACTTTGCCCGCCATCCAAGAACTGCCACACTGACCGGCTCCCAGCCCCAAAAGGACAAGCGGGGGCGGGGGGGGCTTAGCCAGCCTGCAGCAGAAGCAAGCCCTGAGCGTGGATTCGGCGTCGCCACGTTCGCAGCCTCCCCTCCGGAGGCGCCCCCCTCGGCCCAAGCCCCGGGCAGCCTGCAGCCCCCTTCGGCCCCCCTGGAGCCCCCGCCCCGCCCCTGCATGACTCTTACACACGCGGAGACACACTCCAGAGCCCACACCTCGGGGCGCAACTCACGGGGAGAGGGGTGCCCGCTGGGGGGCGCCCCGATCAAGCCAGCTGGGGGCAGGTGCTCAGAGGAGCCGGGGCAGGCGGCTCCGGCTGGGAAGCACACGCTGCAGGGAGCCCCCTTCCGGGGATGCAAAACCGGGAGGCGCCTCCGTCCGGCAGCGACGCTTCCCGTGGCGGCAGCAGGTGGCCGCTGGGCCCTCACGAAAGCGAAGCGCATCCTGCGTGGATGGGCTTTCCTGCCTCCCGGAGAGCAGGAGGGGAGCGGGCTGGGGAAGCGCCCGCCCGAGAGCCCAGCCGAGCCGGCCTTTCTCACCAGCCCGCTTTATGCTCCCACGGGAGGCCATTCAGGAATGCCTCGGTGCATTGTGGGATGTCAAGGAGAGCTGCCTGTCAGGCTGGCGAGCGAGGCGAGGGAGGGGGGAGGGTGCAGGCCAAACGCGCCCCCCGCGCTCAGCCATAATGCGCCGGGCGCAGCACTGCCCGCCGCGGAAGGAGCCACAGGCGGGGCCGGGATGCCATGCGCGGGCACGCGTGTGCGTGTGGCGCGGAGCTGCATGGAAGACGCAGAAGCCATGCGTGTGAAGCCCACTTCTCCAAGGCGCGATTTCAAGACGGCGCCTCGCCGTGCCCGGAGCAACTCGCCGCGGGCGGCTGGCCGGCCGGCCTCGCAAGGAGACCCACTGACCGACCGACAGGGCAGTGTTGAGCCGCTGGGAAGAGGTGGGGGCCCTGGGAAGGGTTAGGGCTGGCGAGGGGGTCGACTCCTGGGGGGCAGCGCAGGCTTGCCCTCCCGCAGCCGGAGCTGGCACTGCAGGGACGGGGCCTTCCCTTCTCCCCCGCTGCCAACCTCCCAGCCCCAGCATGGAGGGGCTGCATCCAGCCCGCAGCCCGAGGCTCCCTCCGTCTCTCGGCAACCCGCGCCTGGTGGGGCTCTCTAGGTCTGCGGAGCTCCCCGTAGCACCATTATCTGAAGCTGCCCGCATAGCAGACATGCACCTCATCTTTTAGTGCCCCACACCGGAAAGAGGCACTCCGGGGCCTTACAAAAGAACATTATTTTCGGCGTACTTCTATGCTGTTTTATTCACCAGCAAGCGATACATCTGATGCAAATGCAGGAACGGGAGCCCCGAGATGGGGGTTCTCGAGAGCAAAAGCGGCACGAGGGGGATGCCAGGGGAGGCCAAGGAGGTGCGTTCCTCTCAGTGAGGCTTGCCACGGACACCCAGCCACGTGGGCCCTTCGCAGTGAGGCTCGTGGGGCTGCAGAGGCCAGGTTCCCCTACCTGGGGAACGGCAGAGGCTGATGCCCACCAGGTGCTCCACTGGGCAGGTGGATCTCTGCGCACGGCTGGCACCGCCGGCGAAGGCGCATGAAAGCCAGGAGGCCCCCAGAAGCGGCGCTCAGCCTCACCCAGGGGCAGCTCCAAACGGCTGTTTCGTACCCCGTCCTCTGGAGACAGAATACCAGAAAGTTTCGCCGAAAAGCTGCAGAGCCCCAGCAGAGGGGCCCAGAAAGGGAAGGTGCACATCAGCCCTCCGGCGAAGCCCAGGCACGTTTCCTGATGGACCCCACAAGCCCCCTGCCCAGCCCCACTCAAGCACTCTCACTGCCACAGTCCTCGGCCTTGTCAGCACAACTCTCCACCACAACATCAGCTACCGGGCTGGAAATGAGACGCGCCGCATGGCACACACAATGGACACGAGAGTGTACAAGAAATGGACAAAATTGGATCGGTTAAGTGCATATTCAACACATACACAACGCTTCAGGGAAGGCTGGGTTCAGGCAACACCCAGCTCTGGGTTGCTCCAGACTTGTGGGGAGTCATGGGATCCTGGGTTGCCTGAACCCACCATGCGAAGAAACCCTGGTTCACTAAACCACAAACAACCCGGGAAGAGAACCCCAGATCTGTTGTTGCGTTACGAACCATGGGTGGCTTGTGGTTCAGAGAACACAACATCCCGTGTTGCAACAGCACGAGGCCTCCAAGTGTGAGCTCTTGGGGTGTCTGAACGCAGTGACCAGGGGGCAGAGCTGTCCTGGCCTCTTTACAGAGCCCCACGGGGTGAGCCGGTAACCTCAGTGGCTCAGAGAAAGGACGACTTCTACACCTGGACGAGGTGCCCTTGCCCTCAGCCACTAAGCAACAGCAGTTTGAAATGCTCTGAGCTGCTGAGGACTGACAGACAAAGAGACAGCGCAAGAGACAGACCGACCGACCGACCTCTTTCTATAACAACACATCGCTCCTTCCCAATGAAAAGTTCCCAGCAGCACACGGGCTGAAAGCTCTCCCTCTGATCAGAGCCGGCTCGATAAAGCCACGCCATCTGACTGTGCTGTCGCTCCAGGGCAGGCGGCCCCGACACCACCCCAAGTCCAGGTGTCCTTGACTAGCGGCACACTAGGGGCTCAAGAAGGAATCAAGAAGAAAACACTGACCCGGAGAGTCACATCCCTTCGATGCTGAGAGCTGGATCTCCTTCTCCGCGGGGCACGATCCAGTTTGCTTCCGTGCCAAGTGCCACCGACAGCTCACGGAACGAGATCTCTGGCAGAAGCCCAGCAGAGGCGATCCCACAAGACCTTCCGCCGGCACCTTGCTCCTCGGAAGCTACCTCTGGAATGCGATCACCCTCTCGCTCGCTCGAGGAGATCAGCAAAACAAAGGAGGAAGCCAGGAAGCGGCCCTGCCCTGCCCTGCCACCTCATCCCTCAAGACAACACTGAAGGAGGCCACCCAACCAGCCGGCCGGCCGGCCCTGCCATCGCTAGGGAAACCGGTAGGGCGGTTGGGCCACTCCGTGCCACGGGGAGCCTGCAAGCACCGACCGAACCTGGCGGAGGGACCTCCCCACTGGCCGCTGGCCGAGGGAGCCCAGCCACACCCGGGAAGCCCTTCAGAGGCCGTCCACGGGCACGGATGCTCTCCGGGCGAATGTGTGGGATGTGGCAGCCATTATCTCGGCAACCACCCCGTAAAGCAGGTCAAAGGGAGCATCCCGGCAGGTCAGGGGCGGGTCAGGCGCTCTGGGGAAGGAGCAGGGTGCTGGGAAGTGCCCCTGCGTGCCACACGGGAGGGCTGCACTCAGGCGCACCACGAGGCACGAGAAGGCCCTGGCCCCCGGTCCGGACTGGGCAGGGGCCACGCTGCTGGCATGCTTAGGAGTTCCGGCCAACGGGGGGGGCTTCACTCATTGAGGAAGTCACGAAGATGCGGACTGCGCCTGCCCCGCTCCTTCCACGGTGCAAGAGGGTCTCCAAGGCCCCCAGTGTGCCGCGTCTACAATGACGCACCCCAGCTTGGTGCCTCTCAGATGGCGAAACCTGAGAGCGCAGCTCTCGGCTTACTGGGCCATGGACTGTGCTGCCCGGGCAGCTGGGAGTTGCAACGCTCTCTTCAGCTCTGTGACCCACAAGCCCCTCAGCCCCACGGGCCCCTCAGCAATTCCTGGCACTGTGGCCCCTTTCAGAGGCTCGCTCTGGGGTGAGAAGAACATGCGCAGCTGGGAACGCCGCTGCAGGAGGCCCTGCCACGGCACCCCCCGTGCATCCCTTCGGACATCCACGGAGACACGGGGCTGGTGCTACGAAGGCCTCCGGGGGCCATACGGAGGGGGCATCCCGACGCTCCGCCTCTCCAGGGCCCGTCCACTCCAGCCACATCACGCGCCCTGCAAAGTCCACAGCACAGGGCAGAGCAGCTGCCCCAAAATGGGTCTTCTGGTGCAGAGGCAGCCGTGAGACTCCGCCATTCCTGGATGTCGGCTCAGCACATGAGAGAGGGCGGGAGCACACGCTGCCCGATCCGCAGGCCGTGCTCAAGGACTGGCACTCTCAACACAAATAGGTGCCAGGCTGTGCCTGCCCAGAAAATAATTCAGTAACTCCCAAGCCCAAGTGAACAGGGAGAGACCATGGCTGCTCAGTGGTGGGAGAGGAGAGGGGGGACGCTCAGCACATGCTCAGAGGCACCCTCTCCCTTGTTGCTCTGTAAGTTCGAGCGCTGCTGGCTCTGAGAACGGGTGCCGGGGCAAGGTCCGCGTGGCTGCCCGGCAAGGCCCTCGCTTCCATGGAAACACAGTGGTGGCTGCCACATGCTCCAGCTCGCAGGGAAGCCTCTTCGACTGGTGGCAACGTGAGCAGCAGTGCGGGGTGGGGCAGGAGATGGAGCAATGCCTCGGGGGCGACAGCAAAGGTGAGCCTGCACGGCCTAGACTGGAAGCCGGTCTCGCCTGCCCAGGTGAGCACCGTTCGTGAGCATGGGGGGGGGGGGATGATGCAGCTGGCGGCGGGGATTTCGCAAGGAATGTCTGAGAAGCCGGAGGAGGCGTCCTCCCTCCCTCCCTCCCTCCCTCCCTCTGTTGTGAGAAACACAACTGGGACCGCAGGCGTGTCCACGGACTGCCGATCAAGGCATTGTGGCTGCTCCAGAGCCGGTGAGATCGACCCTGGGCAGCCTGTTTGCCTCCCTCTGACTCCTGGCCATGAGACTGGCCGGCCGCTGCGCTTCGCACTTTTACACGCGGGGGGTGGGGGGGCGCTTGTTCAAGGCCACCTGGCACGGCAGGGCCTGACCTGAGGCACCGTAAAGCTGAACGCGGCAAGGGCACCGCTGGGAACGAGGCGCATGCACACAGTGGCTCTTGGCCGGGAGTGAGCAAGCCTGCGTCCATGACCGGAATGAGAATCTGCAGCAACAAAGGCAGATTTACCTTGCGTGCCTCCTCCCGTTCAGTCAGAACTTCCAGTCTGTAAAGGCTGCGCACTGTCACAAGGGCTGTGAAACGGCCAGCCCTAACCCCGCATGTCAAACCTCCAGCGCCTGAGCTTTCGCATCCTGCCTGTATTCCTGAGCTTCCCTGCAAACATATGGGCTAGAAACTTGCCCTTTTCAAAAACAATCTCCTGGAAGCAAAAACACCCACGATGCCAAAGAGCTATCCTTGTGTAACCATTTCACATAGGTGCAGAACGCACACATCTGTTGATATACTTGAAGCATCTAAAGATTCAGAGTCAGATGGGAAGCTGCTATTGATGGGTTCCGTTCTTTGCGGTGTGAGCTGGGGGGAGCAACCAGTGCACACATGCATGGGGGGGGGATTGTGGCTCAGCTCATGGCACCCCACAGGTCCCAGCGATTCCAGCATGCATGTCCTTTGAGCCTCGAGGAGCGGGGTGTCACCGAGCCCTTCCGCACAAGGGAAGCCGCACTCTTCCCCCACACGCCAGCTCTGAAGGCACTCCTCTTGGCACATTTGGGGTGCCTGCGGCTGCTTGGGGGGTGGGATAGAGCATGCCCTGGGCAGCAGCGAAGAGGGCGGGAGAGCGGAAGGCCCTGGCCCAGAGCTCCACGTGTGTGGGCATCCGTGGTGGGGCAGCAGGCCTGCCGTGCACAGGCCTCAGGCAAGGTGTGCTGCTGGCCAGCAGTTCACGGCTCCTAGAAGCCGCCTCAGCCCGGCCTGCCCTGGCCCACCCGCCTGCCCGCCCCGGCTCCCCCCAAGCCCCTCCTGGCTGACAAAGGGCTGCCAGCCGCCCCACTCCGGAAGGCGGGGGCTCACGCAGCAGAGAAACCAGCACAGTCACCGCCCGGAGGGAGCAGCCCTGCGAGGACTGTCCTCTGCCACCGGGCGACCCTTCCAGCAACGGGTGGCCGCTCCAGGCAGCCCACAAACACCCCGCCGACCGCAGGCTGCCCGCCTGGCGAGCGAGCGAGTGAGCACACCGGGGGCCAGGGCTCCTCCTCCCATCCCCGCCCAGCCTGGCCTCGCACCGGCCCGGCGCCCACCTGCCCTGCCCCGGGGCGCAGCGCTGCCCCGGGCGACAGACCGAGCGAGGCCGGAAGGGCCCCGGGGCCGCTCCAGTTGGCGCCCGCCTCGCGCAGGGGCTGACCCTCTCCGTGCCGCCCGCAAGGCAAGCGGGCATCTTCGCAGCGCAGGTGAGCCTGGCCCGCAGCCGGTCACAAGGGCGGCTTCCCAGCCCATCGAAGGCGCGGGGCAGGGAGGCAAAGGGGCCGGGTCGGCGGGGAGCGCCTCCCTGGGCGGCCTGGCTGCTCGGGAGCGGATCGATGGGCGCAACGTCCATGATGCTTCCTCCTCCTCCTCCTCCTCCTCCTCCCGCCTGCCTGGTGATGGAGCTGCCTGGCTGACTGTGCCCGTCATTCCGCAGTCTTTGGCTCCAATGGCCGGTGATGGTGGAAGGCAAAGCGGAAGCGGCAGCCGGTCCCCCCACCCCGCGTCTCTGGCAGGCACACAAAACCACTCCGGCGCACGGACGGGGCGGGGGTCCCCCTCCCCACCCGCGCACACCCCTCCTTCCCGGCGATCCCCCCCCCCCCGGTAAACAAATCGCTCGTCCGAGGGACTCACTCACCGCCTCGGAATTGCGCTCGTTGCCCGGCGCCAGCGCGGTTCGCAAAGACATCTTGGGCGGCGGCGGCGGCGGCAGCTTCTCCTCGGGCTCGGGCTCGGGCTCCTCCTCCTCCCCCCCGAGCCTGGACGCCGCGCCGGCGACGGGGGCCGTCTTCCTCCTCGCCTCCCTCGAAGTGGACGCTCATATACGCACGGAGCGAGGCGCGGCGGCGGCGGCGGCGAGGGACCGGGCAGCGCAGGAATCGCCGGGCGCGGACCGCGCGGGCTACTGGCGCCCGCCGAGGCTCCCCGGGGCGGCGTCCGCGGAGCGGGGGCTCATGCCTGGAAGCGGCCCAGGAGGAGAGGCGGGCGGCGCCCCCGCCGCCGCCGCCGCGGCCGCTGCAGCAAAGGCCCGCGCCCGCCGGCGGCTCCTTCGCCCTGCTCGCGAGCGCCGGCTCAGCGCCGCTGCTGCGCCCGGCCCGGCCGCCGCGTCCTCCCCGCAGGCAGGAAAGGGCAGAGGCGCTTCCTGCCGCCCCCCATCGGGCTCCGTCCGCGCGCTGGCGGGAGGGGGAGGGCTGCGCACGGAGGCGCCCGGCCGGGATGCGCGCCCCGAGCCGCGGCCGGCCTCGCCGCTCCCGCCCGGCGGCACAAAGCGCCCGCCGCGCCGCGAGAGGCGCGTTCACCGAGGGCAGCCGGCGCCGGCGAGCCGGGCTCGGCGAGGGGGACCCATCGGGCTGCCTCGGGGCGGGAGGGGCTTCCGCGAGGGGGGCTCTCCCGCCTCCCCTGCGAGGCTGGCAACGCGCGAGGAACGCGGAGGGAGGCCGGGCAGAAAGGGGAAGGGGAGGGGACGCCGCGCCGCGCCGCGCCGCGCCGCGGGAGGAGGGCCGGCCCGGCCCCGGACACGCACGGCGGGCGAGGCCGCCTCCAGCCCCGAGCCGCTTAAAGGCGCCGCCGCACGCGGCCGGCCGGGGCGTCGCTTGGCGAGGGCGCGCGGCGAGGCGCGGCGCGGCCCCGGAGCGCGCGGGGAAGGAACGCCGGCCGGCCGAGCGGGGCGGGCGGCGCCCTCGGCTCGGACACGAGGGTGCCTCTGGGCGCGGGCAGAGCGCCTCGCGGGGGCCAAAGCACGCTGCGACGGGAGGCGGGAGAGAAGGAGACCCGAGAGCGGCTCCGAGCGCGCCGCGGGTCTCGGGCGAGCGGACGGAATGGCCACGCCGTGCTCGGCTCGCCGCCGTCGGCGGAGTGAGGGAGAAGGTCGCCCGCCGCGTTTCCCTGTTTCGCGGGGGCCAAGGAAGGGGCGCACCGGGTTGGCGCAGATTTTTCAAACTCACCTCCGTTCTGTTGAATCGGTGGGCTGGCCGCGCCCGGGCAGCTCGGGGGCAAGCGATTCGCAGTCGCGCCCGGGTCCAGCTCGCGTTCCCAGGCTTCTGCGACGAGCCTCCCCGGGGTGCGACCTCAGGCGTGCTCAGGCAGGAGGACGCCCGGTGGGCCGCATCCCGGAGCTGCAGGCGCCGCGCTTCTGGCCTAGGCATCCGCAGGGACTGCGCTTCCTCGGCCACAGGGGGGCAGCCGGACACGGAGGGGCAAAGGGGCGCAGGACCAGGGGCAAAAGAGCAGGACGCGGCTCGCCCACAGAGCCCCCCACCACCGCCGAGGCCCCCTCGGTGGGGCTATTGCCAGGGCAGCTGCCGAGGCTCTCGTCTCTGGGGCATCATCTCTTGGACTTCTGCCACAGGCTGCAGGAAGGGGGCCTCTGACGCAGGCGGTGCTCCCCTCTATCAGCGGTCCCCACACTGTTCCGTGGAACCCCGGGGTTCTGCAAAAAATCTGAAAAATCTAATTTAAAACAGATTTTAAAAGGAAACCACACAAGGCCAAGCATTCGATGCTCAGTCGGTGTCCAAGCAGCAACCCAGGAAAAGCTTCACATCATTTGGTTCCCAGGACTCTATTGCGTAGTGTTGGGAACCATTGAATTTGGGATATCGCCATATAATCGCTTGATTCATTCATTACATTTAAAATGTTTTCTCTTCATTTCTGAGCCTACAACAATATGCAAAACACTCAGGCAAGAGGAGAAGACAAAAGAAGGATGAACATTGTGGGCTCACAATGTTTAGTAAAAATCAGGGATAGAGTTAGGGTTCCATGGAAAAAAGATGCTTTCAGAAAGGTTCCATGGCCGAAAAAAAAAAGGAACTGCTGCTCTGGATAATTTGGAGCAGATGGAGACATGCTGCCCCATGCAGTGTGAAGACATGCCCTGAAGTGTGGCACATCCCACCGGCTCGGGTGCCAAGCCCCCAAATCCAACCCACCTACCAGAGACCAAGCATGGACGCCATCACCCCAGCAAACCCCTCTATTTTAAGGATGAATTTATGAGGTTTAATCTAAGCCAGGGTTTGGTGGTGGAGCCCAGCATCTAGAAAACAAGAGTGCCTCTGAGCACATTAGAGACTTCTCGCCCATCCGGCCCCTGCACATTTTGTATTTGGGAGAGGGGGCTTCCTGAGCAGGGCTGTGATTTCAAGGCAGGCCTGCTGAGCCTGCTTATGTAGAACTGGAAGGGCAGCTCTGGGGTGAGCATGGATCCTGCATGGCCTCGGTACAGAAAGCAGTTTGGGCTGGCCTGAAAGACCGAGCAGGCATTCCTTCCAAAGCTGGGAGTGTGTGTGTGTGTGGGGGGGCACTAAGAGATGTGGGGGACTGCATAATCCTCTGGGGCAGGAATATTTCACAGCCAGTGGGACCACTCCGTGTATGCTCCCCTTCACTCCCTGGGGTGCATGGACGGCCCTAAATTTATTTCATTGTTCTACCGCCCACCGGCCCGAAGGCTCTCTGGACGGTTTCCCTCCATGCAGTGAGGCTCGTCCAAGGAAAGGCGCACGGGGTGGCAGCCGGGGGGGCTTGTTTCTGCCGGGGGAGGGCGGCAGGCAGGCTGCCCGGGAAGGAACCAGTCAGTGCAGGAATAGGTGATTCAGCACTTCAAAGTGTGCAAAAGGCGCTTTCTTGAGGCTTGTGTCATCTTGCCAGCACCACCAACGGTAAAGCATTTTTGTCTGGGAATCTCTCTGAAAACGAGTGGGTTGGGGGCTGCACGGACGTCGGCTTGGACACACTCCCCCCTGAGCCAAGACTCCTGGAGCAGGCCACCAGGCTGTGATTTCTCAGTGGCACTCTGTTTATGCTTTGAGTGATGCTTTGCACGGCCAAGTCCAGGAGCAGAGCCCAGGATCCCATCCAATCCTACCCCCCGCCGGCACATGGGAGCCTCACGTGGCAGAAACCCGAGCCGCGTGGTTCCAATGTTCTGTGGCAGCTGCCTCGCCTTGCTCCAGATGCTCCCGTGCGGCCCGCTGGCCAGTTCAGGCACTTCGGGGGCCCAGAGCACTGGGCAGCTTCGGCACTCTGACTTTTTAGTTTGGTTCCACCTGAATCCAGAGCCTGGAAGACCAGGTGTGGGCCACGTGCTGTGCAGCATCTTGAGCTCTCCAGAGGACAGCAGGAATAAAACTGTAATTGACTGATTAATTAAGATATCTAAACCCTGAAAACAGGCATGCGTGGAATTATTAAAAAGCGACATGGGAGAACAGAACTTCTGAGATCCTGGCATGCAGGCTCCTATGAGCAGAAACCCTTTTTGAATTCAGTGGCAGTTCAATGCTCAGCCCAGCTCCAGATTCAAGGCTTCCTTGCGTGCGGCAGGCCCTGACCTGCACTCGGGAGACGCAGACAGGCAGTCCGTGTTCGGGTGCCACCCCATTTTCCACTGGACCGAATACTGTACACGTGAGGCTGCGCTCGTCTTGTGAACAGGGCAGGGCAGGCCTGAAGCCGGCGGCCAGGAAGCCTTGGACGCCTTTCAGAAGGGGCGAGCCTTGAGAGCCTTCGGGGGCCTCGGGCACGTTTTCCGTGTAGGGGCACTGGAAACGTCAGTGATGATCTGGAAGCCGTAACAGGGTCCCCGGAAATGGTCTGAGGGCCCCGATGCCCCGTGTCGGAGCGAGGCTGCTGTGAGCCCCGCCAGTGCCCGGAAGAGGGGCGCTCCGGCACCTCGCGGGCCCGCTGCCTGGGCTTCCCGGGGGGGAAAGGGCAGAACCCCTTGAGCACCAGCCGCTGCCGCTGCCGCTGCCGGCCAAGCGGACTGCGTGGCGCCGAAGGAGCGCTTCCCCCCGCGAGACCGGCCAGCCCTCGCTCCGCTCGCGATGATGGCGGCGCGGGAACCTTCACAGCAGCCCTGCAGGGTGGGCCGGGCTGCGGGCGCGCATGCGCCCACCCGCTCGGCCCGGCGGGAGGGACGCGCCCCGGGATCCGAGGCCGGCGGCCGCAAGGGGCGCGGGCCGGAGCGCCCCCCCCTGCTGCGCCCCCCCGGCCCCTCCCGCGGGGCTGCCGGGCCGGGCGGGCCTGCGAGGCGCGGCGGCCAATGGCGGGCCGCCGCAGCGGGGGGGGGGGAGCCGGCCCGGGGCTGTGATTGGCGGCCGGGCGGCATGGAGACAAGGCCTGCGCGCCCCGCCCCCCCGGCCGAATCCTTGCCGAGGGGGACTCGCCGCCCGCACGCTCACTCGCCATTGGCTGCCGCTGCAGCCAATCCCCCGCGCAGCCGCCGGGCCATTAACCCTCGCACGCCGCTTGGGCCTGGCGGACTGATGCGCCGCTGCGCATGCGCGCGAGGCGCGGCTCGGCCGGGAGTGCGGGTCGGGCCGGGCAGGCGCGCCGGCGGACGCCCCCCTCCGGCCAAGCCCGGCGGTGCTGCTCGGCGGGGCTCCCCGTGGGCTGCGGGCCGCGCAGCAGAAGCAGCCGCCGCCCCTTGCGGAAGACCCGGGGAAGGGGTCTGGACCGGGCGCACACAGGGCTGCGCACAGGGGGGCAGAGGCAGCCCCGCCCCGTGGCCCGGGCAGGCCCTCAGACGGCGCCGCAGCCTGCCAGGGCGTCGGCAGAGGAGGGAGCTTCCCGGCCTGCACCAGGCATGCCAGTGGCGATGGAAGCCGGGTCCCCCGCACGCCAAGCCGGTGCTCGTCCCGGAAGGGCGGCCCCTCCTGGTTCTGATCCCGCAGCCCGGATCCCCGTCCCAGAACGAAGCAGCTCACGGGGTGCTGCACCAGTTGCGCAGGATCCTCCGGAGCACATGCACTTGTGTGCAGCATTCAGATTGATTTTGTGTATCATTCTTGATGCTTCTTGTTTACTTATGTTATCTCAACCCTGAGCCACTGTGAACGGTGGGATACAAAAACTAACTAAAAAAATAATTCAGTTAACATGCCGTGGCTGAAGCCTTCAAAGTTTTATGTTTCTGGAGTTGCCCAGAAGTTTTAAACAACGAATGTGCACGACCCACCCAGACGCCCTGCGCATGCCAATCAGGTGGGCGTGCACACAGAGGCGTTACTCAAGCTCGCCTGGAAAGCATCCCTGGGTGAAACTCACTCTGCATATGCTCAGGGGTACTTCCTTGTTTCAGCACGCCAAAGCTGGAAGCTGGATCTGAGCCCCCGTACTGCTCCTTTCAGCCTCGCAGGGCTCCATCCTTCGGCCATGGAGAGCGAGGCCTCTCACTGGGCCTTTGTCTGGGCCTGGCGAGCAGCCAGCAGGACTTCTCCATCCACGAGTGGCTGGGGCTCAATGAAGTCCCATGCACGGCTCCCTGCTTGGAAGTGGCGCCCTGGAGACGACAATGCGCCAGCCGGGCTGAGGGTCCCGCGGGTGGGGCGGGGGCAGAGCCGGGCAGGAACACAGGCCGATTGTCTCGTTGGAGCTGGCTGTTGTCGCCCGACACCAGAGCACAGGCCATTGCAAAAGCCGTCCGGGGCGGAGCCGCATCTTGCCCGGCCTCACCTCAGGCCCAGAGGTGGCCGGCGAGACCGTCTCAGTGGTGCCTCAGGAGGGCTGTGGGGCCCTGGACACGCGGCCCCCACAAGCTCCTGCACCCGCCCTCTTCTCACAGGTGGGATGCGGCCCTGCTCGCAGTGACCCTCCCAAGGATCCTCCAGGAGCCCCCCTGCTGGGGGCGGGGGGCCGTCTGCAGCCAGCTCCTCGACCGCAAGAGCCTGGCGAGAATCCAGGCTGCGAACCTGGACGCCCTGCAGTGGCTCCAGGTGGACCTCAGCCACTGCCGAGCAGGAGATGGCCGTGCCCGCGCGGCAGCCAGAGGGGGACCTGCCTCCAGGCATCCTCTGCTGGAGGGCCCAGCCTGGTCGCTTGCAGGTGAAAGGCAAAGACCCCAGCAAGCCTCTGGCATGGGGTAGGCGCTGCCCCCATTTCCCTGTTGCCACCTCTGTCAAAGCGTGTCTGGACACAATCCCATAGCCCTCCGAGCTCAGAAGGGTGAGCATCCTGGGCAGGTCAGGAGGACCCCAGTAACAGCAGTGCTTTGGGGTGGAGGCTGAGGCACCCCTGGATACGTCCCGTCTTGCTGGCGCCGGTCTCTTCCAGCCTCTGCTCCTCCACCCTCGAAAAAGCAGCCTGTGAGGTTCGTTCTGTGCCGGGGGGCCCGCTGTGAGTGCAGCATCCCGGATCGGTCTCTGATGCTGGCGTTGGGACGCCACGGAATCCTGCGGTCCTCCAGACGCTGCTTGGGGGCCATCGGGGCGCTCTGCCCATGGAAGCGTTTTCCTGTGGCACATCTGATGCCTGTCGCCATCCTCTTCTGCGGGAGCGGCTCCTCGGCTTTGGGTTCGCGGTGCGTGCTGGCATGGGCTTCGCCTGGAGGCCGTGCGCCTCCCAGCTGGAGTGCCAGAGCCGTTCCAGGGAGCTGCGGCAGTGTTGCCACGAGGGATGCTGGGAACAGCGGCTTGGCACCGGGGCTGAGGCTGATCTGGCAGCTCCTGTCCCCAGGAACACGCAGTTCCCTGGAAAGAAGCGGAGGACTCCTGAGGCAGCTTTCTCTTGGCAGAGCTCGGAGGGGAGAGGAGAGGCTGGCTGCTGCTTTGGGCTATGGAGCGCCTCACAGACCTCACAGAAAGCCTCTTCCGGGATTAAGCTCGCCACACCCCTCATCCAAGGTACCTCTTTCCTGAGAGGCCTGGAAGCTGGCCGGGGGGGGGGCTTCTTGGTGGTGACCCCCATTTGCAAAGCGCTCTTCCCATCGCAGCCCACCTGGCCCCAGCACTCCATCCCTTTGGCGCCAGGTTGAGGCTTTGATGGGATGCAATCAAGTCCTTAGTGGGGTTGGGGATTCATGATTGGCTGCCGATATCCCCCCCCAAATCCCACCCCCCAAATCGTCTTTCTTCTTCCAGCAGATTTTTGGCACAGAAGGTCGCCTGCTGCTATCAGCTGTTTAGATCGCTGGATGCTATTAATTTCTTCTATTTATTATTGTGCCTTTAATTGATGGGGAATTGTTGTTTTAACCCTGTTCTCAAACTGGATTTTATTGCTTTAGCACCATGTGGAGTGGAAAGAGGAGATGTACATTTAATAAATGTATTAGTTTATTTACTCTAGAGGCTAGTTTGCAAGGGGGCGGCATAAAAATCTATAAAATGAATGAATGAATGAATGAATGAAAAATTAAGTCCCTAGACCTCACTCGTGAAGCACAGGGCTGTTCTGTGGAAAGGGAGCTGCAGGCTTTCTGTGCCCTGCCAAAGCCCGTCTTAGCCTCCTCTGCAGGGAGCTTAGTGTAGGATATCCGCGCAGTTCCTCCTCAGCTTATATCGTTCACAGCAGCCCTGCAGGCGGGAGGCTGGGCGGAGCGGCTGGCGCGAGGCAGCCCCGGGCATCGGACCGGAGGGCTCCGCGGCGCTGCCCCCAGCCGGTCCCCTCTTTCCCGGGGGAAACCGCCCGCCTGATCTGCTTGGCCGCAAAGGGAGCCCGGGCAGAGGCGCGGGGCTGCCCGGACCCGTCTCCCTTCGCGCAGCGGCCACGGGGTGGCGGGAGAGGGCCGGGAGCGCGCGCCGGGCCGGAGGGGCGCTCCGCGCCGCGCCGCGCCGCGCCCCCTTGCCCCAAGTCCAGCGCCTCTCCGCGAGCCTGGTGCGCGGAGCAGCGGAGGGGACGCCGCGCTTATCCGGGAGCTGCCGGCGCCCTTCCGCTCCGCGTCCGAGCGGACGGCGAGCGAGCGGTCTGCCTCTTGCGGCGAGTTCAGGGCAGGTTCCCGTGGAGGTGGACCCCGATGGAAGCTGTGGGGCGCCCGATGAGGGGGAAGCCCTGTCCCTTCGCCCGAGTGCCCGGCGGGGGGCCCGTCGTGCGGAAAGGCGCTGCGCGCTCGGCCGGAGGCGCCCCTGGGACGCCTTCGCGCGTGGCAGGAGAGGCGGCTCCAGCGCCCCGCTCTGGCCGGGCACACGGCCGGATCCCGAGTTCCTCTCCTGAGCGTGACCCGCGCCCGGCACGGGCTGCCGGCGGAGCAGACGCGCCACAGGGCGGCCGTGCGAGCAACCGCCTCCTGGGCAGGCCGGGCCGAGGGAGGGGCTTCCTCTGGGAGGGCCTCCTCCGCCTCAGTACCCCGCTGCACCCTCCTGGAGGATCGCAGACCTGAAGGAATCGCCGGAGCCGAGGCAGCAGCGCCGCGCACGCCGAGCATGGACTGAGCGCCGGAGCTGCGCTCGGCGCGCACGCGGGTGCCCTCCCGGGACCCCCTGCCCTCCTCCCCGCCCTCTCCCCGCGCCCCGCAGTGTCTCCTTCGAAAACTGCTGGACGGATCCGAGGCGCGAGGAGCAGCGCAGCGCGGCGTCTGTCAGGTGAGGGGGCTCCAGCCGGAGGGCACCTTCTGCTCCCTGCGGGGAGGATTTTTGCGCCAGCGCCTTGCCGCCCCGTCCTGTCAGGGGCAGTCCCTGCTTTCGAGCGCTGCCTTGGAAAATCACGGGCGCTTTTGGCTCTCGAGGTGCTCCGTTCAGCTTGCGCCTGGATGGGAGGCCAGCCTCCCCGGGGTCCAGCTGTCACCCTCGGGAGAGGGGCCCTTCTGGAAGGGTGGGGGACGCGGGTGGCAGGTGTCTCGCCCAGACACCTGCAGGCAAGTGCACGTGGCCAGGCCGGGCACCCGCTCTGGGCACCCACTGCTCCGGAACAGCACCGCAGCGCTAATGAGATGCTGGGGCACAGAGGCACTTTGCTGGTGGATGGTTAACTCCAAGGTCAACCAACCAACCTGTTGATTTTTCACTCCGCCTGTGGCCATCCTGCTGTGGGACCACCAGGCAGAGAGCGGCCCCCGCGTGTGGCGGGGCCTCCGGGCAGCCAGGAGCAGTGGGCCGGGAGCAGGTCTGTTTCCCTTGCTGGGGAGTAGCGGGTGTGACGCTCTTGTGTTCTTTTCCCAAACACAAGTCAGGTTCCCAAAAGCTCCAGCAGTGCTTTGGGGCTCTGGGAGCCAGGCCCCTTCCGAAAGCAGCCCGGTGGGGGGAGGGCAGGGGCCATCTGCAGGGGCTGGCACCCCACTCGGGGGGAGCAGGACGCGTGGGGCAGTCTTGAGGCCTGCGAGGGCAGGGAAGCGCCAGCTGCTCCTGCACAGCCCAGGGGTGGCTGTGTCGCCCATCTGCGGAGGGGCAGCAGGTCTCAGCCACGGCGCTTTCCATTCCGTTCCGTTCCCGATTCTGCCCAGCATGAACAGTGCCTTGGAGCCACACGCCGGGTGGGCATTTCATCGGGGTGCCCACTACTTCCCCAAAACCGTTTTTGTGGTCGGCCACTGCTAAATCCGACGCCATCAGTCCCGGGCAAGAGGGTGGGTACCTCCAGCACCTACCTCTTCACACTTGCCGGCTGTTGGACCTCATCTGCCACTCTGATGTCCACGCTCCCAGTTTGGAGAGATCCTTTAGGAGCGCCTAGCTCGAACCCGAACCCCTTTTCTTTTAAGCACCCCAAATAATTATTGTCACCACTCCTCACTCCTGAGTCTGGTGGGCAAAGCGTTGTCCTAGTGCAGAGCTATGAGAGACCCCAAGGCTTATCTCCCTGCACTGGGAGAATTAGCCATGGATTCCTCCCCTCTGGTTTCTGCTCTTTTACCTGCTGCTGAGCCACCCCGTTCCACGACGGCAAAGTTTGCCCAGGACGTGCTGGTGGAGAGTGAGGCCGATCAGGGCAGCCGTACCAATGCGCCTGTTCTGAGATGCCATGTGAAGGCTTGGGGAAGATGGGGGTGACTGGGAAGGCCCCTCCGTTGATGCCTTCCATTAGGTAGTTAGCAGAACCTTTTCCTGCATCAAACATCTCCTCCTGACTCGCTCTGCGGCTGCCCTCCGTGCTCGCCTCGCTTCGGCAGCCCTCCCTTTGCCGCTCGTGTTCCTGCCCTCGGGCTCGCCCGTGGCACACGCCCCGGGTTGGGTGCTGGGTTCCGTGGGCCCCCGCTGACCAGCGGAGCTGTGTGCAGGCCAGCTGCCCAGTGGGGCTGCTTGTGGGCGAGAGCAATCGGTGGGCGACCCCGTAAGCAGCCTCCACTGGCCCCCCGGGATGCTGGGACACCTGGCCTAAAGTGCCAGAAATTTCCAGAACCTCTGCAGAGCCCTTCAGGGAGAGCAGGGGTTGCTTATCAGACAACCGCCTCCCTGCTTCCGGCCTCCTCGGAAGGCTTATCCCGGGAGGCGCTGCCCGAGCTGCCCGGTCCGCTGGGTTTTTCCATTCCTCGAGTGGAGATTCAAAGCGCCCTCGGTGCGGACGGCATCCCCTCCGAAAGTTAGCGCAGCACTCTGCGCATGGGTGGTGCTGTGACTGGCAAAGGCGCAGCCTGCCCTGAGCAGTGGCCCTCCAGAGCTTGGCCTTGCAGACGCCCGGTGGATCGGACAACGGCCGTGGCAAGCCCTGGAAGGCGCTCGCATCTGCCAGGGCAGAGGTACGCCTGCTAGGCTTTCTGACGCCCCAGGATCCTTTGCTGCTTTGGCCACAACTGGGATGGCCATCCCTCTGGACCATAGCATCGCGAGTGTTCTTCTGAGCATGTGCAGAGTGCTTTCTCCTCAGTAATCAGTGAGCATGGACAGCAGTGATGGGAGAAGGCTTGTGGGAATGCTACCGGTGCACCGTCCAGAGAGGCAGAGAAAACAGACCGCCCTTTGTCGCTGCTGATGCGTCTCATGGCCTTGTGTGTGTGTTTCACACAAGAAAGGGCTATTTCCTGCATTTCCCTCCTGGTGTGTCATTTCCTTGTCTCCCACAGCGTCTGAGAAGCTTGGAGACGTGGCCCAGGGCTCCAGGGCCGCCAGGCAGTGGCCCGGCCAAGGCCCCGTCCAGGGCGCCAGGCAGCCTCGTGCTCGCCGTCGGAGCACATCTTGATCTGAAAGGGCCGCCGGGGGGCCCCGCTGGAGCAGCCGGGCAGCTTGCGGCCCTCCAGGCGCTGCCAGCCCTGGCGGCACATCCAACAGGGACAGACGTCCACCAGGCCCGAGCGTTGCCCTTCGAAGCACGAGGGGCTTTGTTTGGGGCCTGATGGGATTTGCAGCCGTGAGACTAAGCGCTGCCCCAGCCTCACGCCTGGCGACAAGAGCCTCGTGGCGGCGGTGGCTTTTCGCATGTCTGTCTCGTCCAGCAGCCAAAACGCCCCGAGCACTTCACAGATTAAAACCTCACACACATGACACAAGAGCATTGTGTAGAACCATTCGCAGTGTGTGCGTGTATACACACAGTTACACATGCACAGTCTTAGCAATCAGCAACGACAGTCCCAGGACCCGTTAAAACCCACGATGTGCCGCCAGACGGAGGGAGGCCTGCACCTGCCACTGAAAGAAGCGGCACCTGGCACAGGTGGCCCTCGCTGGCCAACCACGTCCCCCACCTGGGGGCCGGCACCAGGAAGGTCCTCCCCCCGTGGAGCTGGCTGCGTGGGGCCTCTCCCTGCAGAGACGTGGCCCCACCGCCAGCCATGGGTCTTGTGCTTCCAAGCATGGCTGGGGAGTCTTGTCACCAGAGGCAGGCAATGCCGGGGGGAGCCTGGGGATGCAACGTGCCCCCACCCTTCTTGTTAAATGCCATGGCTTGCAAAACGGGGGGGGGGGGGAGAAGGCGTCCGCCAGCACAGCCCAGCCTGACCTGGCCTGTGAGGGAGGCTGCCCTGACCTGGATCCAGACACCCACCCCATAGAGTTCCGCGTGGTGATTCTGTGGGGAGGGGGCCCTTTTCTGCCCAGGCAGTGGCCCACTGGGAGTGCTGCAGAGCCGGGACTGCAGGCGTGCCGGGGGCGTCCCTGCAAAAGAGCGCCAGCCGCTGATTCGGACATTCCAGGGATGCTTGTGCCATGCAGGCAGCCCCCCCCCCCGACCCGCAGGGACTGCCCAGATGCCTTTACGACCTTGGTTTACACGCACGGGGCGGGGGGGGGGGCGGTAGGCAGTTTGCTGGAGGGACAGGAGAGCAAAGGCAGAAGGCTGGCAGGATTCAGGCAAAAGGCACGAGAGGAAGGGCTTTCAGGCAGGCGGGGGCTCACTCCCCTGAGGGGTCGGGGGGACAGGACTTGCAGCATGGCAAGTGTCCCATCAGGAAGCCCCCCCTCGGCCCAAAGCTGTTCTTACGGCACCGGCTCCGGCAGCCCCTTTTGCCCCAGCAAGAGCCGGTCCTGGGCCTGAGCACGGCTGCAGGCCTGGCTGTGGGACGCCGGCAGGGGTGGCGTGGGAGGCGGGGGGGGGGCGCTGTCCCCGAGCATGGCTGGGCAGCATGCCTTCCCGCAGGCACAGCCGCACACTGACGCTGAGCCCCTCTGCCTCCAGGTGCTGAGCAGCCACGGCTGCCATGCCCGTCCTTAAGAACCCCTACAAGCTCAAGATGGCCAACGGAGACGCCGGGGGGCGCAGCGGGACGCTGATCCTGGAGAGGGAGGGCCAGGGCACCAACCCCTTCGAGGAAGACCTGGAGGAGAACGAGCAGGACTCCTTCCTCGGGAACGCCTCCCCCAAGAGCAGCAGGAACCCGTCCCCAGAGGCTGGGCGGGGGGGCTTCAGCGGGGGGCTCTTCAACGGCAGCCCCGAGGGGCGCTACAGGCGCCGGGCGACCCTGGAGAAGCTAGTGGGGCTGTCCCCATTCCGCCTGGGCAAGTGGGGTGGCGAGAAGAAGTCCCCAAGCGGAGAGAAGGGCTCCGACCGGAAGTCCTTCCTGGGGCGCATGATGATCCCGCTGACGGAGGGCAACCGGGGCCAGAGGACCCCCGAAAAGAGGAAGCCGCGCCGCTGCTCGGAGGACTTCAGCCTGCTGCAGCGCTTCAACAGCCGCCGCAAGGAGAGCCTGTGCAGCCTGGACTGCGGCCTGGCCGAGAAGGAGAACAGCGGGGCCGACTCCGCCAAGCGCGGGCCCTTCCTCAAGATTGGCCTGGGGGCCAAGGTGCGCCGGGCCTCGCTGGTGGAGAAGCTCAACCAGGTGGAGGCTGCCGAGCCGGGGCCCGGGCCCGGGCCGCAGGAGCCCGGAGAGAAGGCCAAGGAGCCCCTCTCAGGTGAGTCCGGGGCGGGGCGGAGGGCCTGGGGGCTCCGGTGCCGTTGGACAGCGCTTCCGAGCCACACACCGCCGGCGCATCGCTCCTGGCTGCCGCTGGAGTTCGGCGAGCGGCTTGACGCAACCGCTTAGGGGCCACAAGTCTCGCGGAGGGAGAAGCAGTGCTGGCCCCCATGGCCCCGAGCCGCACAGGCGCCCCCTAGAGCTGGGGGGGCAAGAAGCCCATCAGGGCCAACCCTGCTCTTGCAGGGCCCCGCGTCCAGGTGCCTTTGCGTCCCCTTCTACCAGCTCCTGCCCCCCAGGGTGCAATTCCGCAGCAGGAACTTGACGTTTGTTGGGCCCCTCCAGCAGGGGTGTCTCCGGAGTAGCCTTCTCCAGCCTGGCAGGTTCCAGGTGGCTGGGGATGATGGGTGGTGTAGTCCAGCACATCTGGAGCTGGCCGGGATGGAGACGCTGCTCCAGAAGCTACCTAGAGGCCCGCTCACTGTTTGAGCAGAAGCCCTGGAGTTTGCCACCTGTCTCAGCACCCGGTGGAAGCGCCGAGGTCCAGAGCGTCACACCAGGCTGCTGGGCTTCCAGGCCTTCTCGTTTCAGTGGCAGAGGGCAGTGGAGCAGAGTGAGCGGAGCAGGTGAAGGGAGCCAGCGCAGCATCGGCCTGGGCCTCTCTGCTATCTGCCCTGCAAGGCAGGGAGGGGCCCGGGTGGTGGGCTTGTCCCCCCTGGAGAGACCCCTGTGGCACTCCGGAGGGTCCGACTCCAACTCGCGGCCCTCGGCCGTGTGAGCCACTCCCCGTGGCCGCAGGGCAGGGCAGGGCAGCGCTGGCTTTGCTTGCAGGAACGTGCCGTGCCGCTGCTCCCGCTCAGCCTTAATGCTCAGCTGATGAAGGCTGTGTTTTGATAAGGAGTCCTTGGCCGCGGCCCCGTCCTTCCCGCGGGACGGCCACCGGCCCCGCTCTCCATTAACCTCCGGGACCAGCCTGTTTACTCAGATGGCGGCTGCAGCGAGGCGAGTGGGGGGGGGGGAGGCAGCGGCTCGCTTTGTCCTGCGCTCGCTCCCCACCCTCCGCACTGCCCTCCGTGAGAAGCGCCCGCTGACCTTGCTGGGGAAGGCGCCCAGGGAAGGGAAGCAACAGGCCGGGGAGCGTTCTGCACAGAGCGGAGCTCGCCGGGAAGCGTGCAGAGCTCAGTCAACTTTGGTTCAGAAGCCTGGCCAGAGCCTTCCTTCCGCTCCCAAAGTTCTGCGGCAGGGAACAATCCCTCCCCGATAGCCTCCTCACCCGAGATTGCGGGCCCGCTGCCCCCACCCACACTCCGCCTCCCCGCCCCGTGCTCCGCGACCGGTGCCGGGGCTGCCCGGGGGCTGGCGGGGCAGAGAGGTGCAGGGAGTGCGGCGGGGAGAGGAAGGGGCCGCAGCCCACGCGGAGCTCGTGTGTCACGTGCAGGGGCGCCAAGCTCGCCCCACGACCCGCATGGGGCGCACCCAGGGACGGGGCACCTCTTTGCGCCCCTGCCGGCTGTTCCGCACAGAGGGGTCCGTGGCCGCAGCAGGAGCGCGTCTGCTCGGCCCCTCCTCTGCCTGTCCGCCCTTTCCCTTGGTTAGTTCAGGGCTGCAGGCGCTCTCGGCTCAGGGGCTGGACCCCCGCCCGGAGGAGCCCCTGGGGGCTGCAGCCTGGTGTGGTGGGGCCACAGTGCCAAGAGCCCCAGCAGGGCAGCCTCAAGCGCTTCCTCCTGCTGACAAAGGCACAGAGGAGCCTTTTTGAATGGGGAAAGCACCACAGAGACTGCCGGGAAAGGGAGCGGCCGCAGCGGGGAGCCCAGGAAAGCCAGACTGGCCCCGGATGTGAGGCTCCGTACCCCGGTTGCGGCATTCGGACAGAATTCCCCACTCTGAGTGAGGAAAGGGAAGCAGGGGTGATGAGCAGTGGGGACCCCCGGAGGCGCACGGCCCGCCCTCGCCGGGGCCCCTCGTGCGTGCCGAGAAGGTGTCAGTGCCTGGCCGCACTTCCACTCCGGGCTGCGGCTGGCCGGCCGGCTGCTATATAAATACACAGAGGCGGCAGCGCGCGGAAGCGGTAAGCTAAACAACGCGGTCGTGGGGCCGAGCGAGACGAGGACGCTGGCCCAGGGCCCGTCTGCTCGTTCCGCCACCTCCACTTGGCCGCACGCAGCACCGCGAGGCGCTCAAAGCGCCGGCCCAATTTAGGATGCGTGCAACCGCGAGCGCATCGTGGCACACGTGTCCTGCAACTCCCGGCATTGCTGGTCGGGGATGCTGGGAACTGTAGGCCTCATTTGCTTCTCCACATGCACCCTGAGCCGTAACTCTTCCCAGCAGCATCAGTAACTAGCGTGGCTCTGATTGCGAGACGTGTCGGCGCCAGGTTAAGCTCACCTGGGGGCCAGCGCCTCTCCCAGGCCCAGGCGGCCTCATAAACTCACCGGCCGCTCCCCTCCGGCCTGCCCAGAGAGCTCTGGAGGCGCAAGCGTCCGCGAATAGGGAGCCCACTGTTTCGCGACGCCTGTGCTGGCCCCCGGAGGTGCAGCGGGAGAAGGGGGGGGAGGCTTCTGGGGCAGCCCCGGGGCCCCCAAGGGAAGCCCGGAGCCGCCAGTGCAGCCGCTCCCCTTCTTGTGTGCAGTCCTGGAGATTCTGAACCTGATCCAGAAGAGGGACCTGCTGGTGGCGGACGAGCACATCATCGAGCTGGAGGAGGAGTGTGGGCAGGGCGGGCAGCGCAGCCCGGGCAGCGGCGAGCTGTGCAAGGACGGCAGCCGGAAGGCCAAGGACGTGGCGCTGCTCTACGAGGCGCTGCAGCAGGAGCTCTGGGCGGTGCTGGCCGAGGCCCTGGCGGCCAAGGGGGGCTGCCCGCCCCTGGGGCTGATGGTGCGCGTGATCGAGCAGGAGGAGGACACGGACCGCAAGTGGCTGGAGGGCCGGGGCGGGGCGGGGGCAGAGGGGCGCTCCGGCCCCCGGCCCCGGGCCATGCGGCAGCGCTGGGCGGAGGCGGTGGGCGCGCTGGTCGAGCAGAGGCTGAGCCGGAGCACGGAGGGCCGGGGCGGCCCCCTTGCCGCCCAGCTGGACCGGCTGGCCAAGTGCGCGGTGGAGGACCTCTGCACGGTGCGGTTCCACCTGCTGCACGCCTACCCGGAGAAGTACGGGGCCTTCGGCGTCTACCTGTGCAGCTACCACCGGGGGCTGGCCCGGCGCCTGGCCGAGGCCGTGCAGCGCAGCCTGACCGTCCCCGAGCTCTACTTCGTCCTGGACTGGAACAGCAACACCTACCACAGGTGAGTGCAGGTGCTCGCCGCTCCGGCCTGGCCGGCTCTGGGGCCACGGCCTCTCGGCACTGGTGGCGCCGGCAGCCGTGGCTCGCTGGGGCCTGGGGGGTTGCAGGGATGTCCCGCCCGGGCTCTGGCACCCCTCTGAGGCTGCCTTCCTCGCTTCACCACGCAGGGAGGTCCTGGGCCGGGCAGAGATCGCTTCGCTGGTGAAGGCGCAGGAGCTTGGCCCACTGCTGTCCCCAGAGACCCAGCTGAGCCTGGAGGAGGACTGCATCGCAGCAGTGAAGGTAACGGTGGAGGGCGGGGGACACGGGCGCAGCGCTGTGCTGCGAGGGCATCGGGCGTCCCGGGAAGGATGCGGCCAAACACGCCCTCTGAGCATGTGGCAAGACGGGATCGTCCTCAGAGCCTTGCTCTGGTCTCGGCCCCCGCTCAGCCACGAGGGAAGCGGCCTCGTCAGTGGTGGCACCCAAGCTGTGGAACCGCGTCCGCTGGAAAGCCATCGAGGGCCGTGTGCCTATTTTTATGGATTTTGCCTTTTCTGTTATTTCGCTTGTGCTACCGTGGCCTTTTGGGAAATCCAAGCAGGGCAGCAATCGAGGGTTTCAGATCACAAAACGTGCTCTGAACAAGCGAGGAACGGGCAGCTCCCCCTGTCACTCGCCCCCCGCCCCGGATGCGCCACACGCCTCTCCTGCCCTCGCCCCTAGGCCAAGATCGCGGAGGACATGATGCAGGAGCTGCGGCGCGAGGAAGAGCAGTGGGCCCGCGAAGGGGAGGGCGACAGCTTCCAGTTCGGGCTGTCCAGCAAAGTCGTCATGGTAGGTCCCCTCTGGGCTGCCCCGCTGGCCCCTTCTGAGTGGAGCCGCCCCCCCTGCCTGCAGAGATGGGAGATCACAGGCGGCAGCAGGGGAAGCCGCTCCACCCCGGCCCCCTTGGCGGCCTCCTCTTTCCGGGAGGAGGACGGCACCCGGGCGCCTGGGCCGCTGCGTTTGCTGCTGGGAGGATGCTTCTCGCGGGGGCTGCCAGGGCGAAGCGCAGGAGCATCCTTGCCCGGCGGTTCCCTCGGCAGCGAGTCGTTTTCCCACCTGGCAGGTGCTGAAGGCTCACGTCGACAAGGCGCCCCAGATCACGGAGGACTTTGGGCGCAGGATGGCCCACTGCTGCCTGACCTGCCTGGCCGACTTCCTGCAGAGGTACGTCTCCGACAAGGCTGGCCAAGGGCGCGCCGGGACGGGCAGCAGCCTCTGATCCGGATCCTTGCGGAGCTTGCGGGGAGGCGGCTGTGGGGAGCCATCTTGGAGCGAAAGGGTGGTGGGGCGGCACGGGGGGCTGGCCCGGCTGGGGGAGGCCTGCACCCGGCAGCTCCTGCCCCGGCATCTCCTCCTGCTCTCTGCTTCTGCCTCAGCTTCCAGAGGAAGGTGGAAAGGTTCCACGAGGCGCAGGCCGAGGGCGGCCTCTCCGGCGACGGCTACATGGGCCGCACCATCTCGCTGGTCAACTGCTGCCCCGCTTTCAGGTGAGGGGGCCCCCCACACCCAGCCAGGCCCCGGGGCAGGCGAGAGCCGGGGTGCCCAGGCCCGTCCGGCTCTCCCACCCCTCTGGCGGCCTGCCTGTCCCCTCCCGCGACGGGAGCCTGTGTGGCCGTCCCAGGACCGCACGGCGCGTCAGCTGTGGCTCTGGGGACGAGGAGAGCCGGCCGGCCATAAGGCCACAGCGGTGGCCGATGGCACAGCTGCTCGTGGCAGAAGGGGCCCCCTCTGACCTTGTCCGGAGCACTTTGTGCGCCATCCCTGTGACGCAGACCTCTCCTCCAGGGACTACGTGCAGCACCTGGCGCGGTTCGGCCACCCCGAGAGCGAGGCCGTGAGGAGCCAGGCAGAGTGCTCCCTCGACAGAGTGACTCGCCTCTGCAACCGCGTGTTGGCCGAGCACCTTTTCCAAAACCTCAAGGTACCCTTTGGGGAAGCGCGGGTGGGGGCAGCTCCCCAGAAGGGCCTCTGGAAGCCGGGGAGGGAATCCAGCAGTTGCTACTGCAGCAGCCCCCCCCCTTCCTTGAGCGTTTTGCCCCTCGGGGGCTGCTGGGCAGAAGCAGCACGGGGCGAGGGAGGGGCCCTGCAGCCCGTCGCTCCAAGGTGGCCACTTGCAGCAGAGCATCCTGGGAGCAGTGGCTAGAGCTGGTCTGTGGGCAACAGAAAGGCTGTGGCTGCCGGTCTCCCACTCTCTCCACGGCGGAGGACCAAGCTGGGCTCCCGGCCAGAGATGGGCCCAGTGGCAGGAGAAGGCGGGGACCGGGAGGGCGGCTCCAGGCAGTGGGACACCCCAGGCAGGGCTGGGGAGCCGCTGCTGGGCTCTCATGGCCCCCCGCTCTCTGCCCCCCCCGGCCCCCCCAGCCCTACTTCCACAAACTGATGAAGCGGAAGTGGCTCAGCAACTCCGAGGCCTTCTCCACCATCATGGCCCTCCTTGCGGAGCACGCCCAGAAGATGAAGAAGATGAAGCTGGAGCCGTACCTGGTGAGCAGCCGCCTGGGGAGGACACGGGCCGTGTCTGAGCCTGTCGCTCGGGCGGCATGGAGGCTCTGTGCAACCAGAGGGCAGCCTGGGGCAGCATCTGCGGGGACTCCACCTCGGGGCACGTGGTCCGAGGTGCTCTTCCCAGCCTGGGGATGCTGCAGAGGAGTCCCAGCCACGGGACACGTGGCAGCCCTGGACAGGCAGCCTGTCTGGCCTCCCCCGGCGTGCCTGTAGGGCCCTCCCCATGCAGTCTGTGCCCACCTTGTTGGGCACAGCCCGAGAAGCGCAAAGGGCCTCCACCCAGCCCTCTGCACTGCCACCACTCCCGCCCCCCCACGCCGGGTTCCGGCAACTCCGGCAACGTGCGGGTGGGCAGCAGGCGAGCGAGCCCCCCGGTCCCCTTTGCGGGAGATCCCCGCGCCAGCTGCTGTGTGCCAGGTGGCACAAAGGCCCCGGCGCAGCGCACGGCCCTGAGGACCACGTGGGACAGGCGGGCACCAAAGCACCCCTGCACCTGGAGGCATCGCTCCCTCGAGGCCAGGGACCCACTGGTGCCCGGCTCTGACCTGCGGCTCCGCTCTGCTGCGCCCCAGATGCTGGTGAGGGCCGTGCACCGCCAGGTGCTGATCGAGTACGTGCGCCCCCTGATGCGCGTCCGGATCATCTGCACCTCCGCCAAGATGAGGAGCAAGGTGGCCGGGCGGCTGCGCAGCGAGGCGAAGCAGCTGCAGGAGTTCTTCACGCAGCTGGTGAGCAGGCCGGCGGGAGGGAGGAGGCAGCGGGGGGCGCTTGGGCCCTGGGGGCCGCCTACAAGGGCGCCCCCCAGCTCTGGCCGGCCCGCCCGCCTTGTGACTGCCACCCTCTCCCTCCCGCCCACCAGGAATCCGCCTCGTCCTGGCTGGACTCGGCCGTGCCGCACCTGGCCGGGATCATCGAGCTGGAGGACACGCCCGCCATCCAGATGGAAGTGGGGTTCCTCGCGCAGGAGTTTCCCGACGTGCAGTGAGTGCAGGAGCGGGGCCGCCTCGGGGCGGGGGGGGGCCAAGCCGCTGGAGAGGGGCATGTTCAGAGGCCGGACCGCCCACATCCGCTTGGCCAGGCCCAGGGCAGACTGGAATGCCCTGGGCCCCCGCCGGCCTCTCCTGGGCTGGCACCAGGCCACGTGGCCCTCGGCCACCTTCACAGCCGTGGGAACCGTGTGCCACGGCTGTCGTCCAGCCCCTTCAGAGGGCGACTGGGCGCGCCGTTCGGGAGAGCTGCCGTCGCTCCTTCCTGGCAGACGCAGCCTCATGCAAAACGGTCCCAAGCCAGGCTGGGCAGCGAGTCCCGAGCTGTGGCCTGCTGCCACGGCCACTGCGAGCCCAAGCCTCCCTCCTCCGCACCGAAGGAGAAACGCCAGACCGCGGGTCCGGGCGCTTTCCTCCATCAGGAGAGAGAAAAGCTACCAGGCACGACGAGGGACGTGGCATGTGGCCAGCAGGAACGCTCTGCAGCTCGGCCAGTGGAGGTCTTCACACGGAGGCCAGGCAGCCCGGGCGAGGGTGCTTGGAAGGGGGTCAGCCCCACGGCTCTTCGAATGCCACGACTCCAGAGAGCGCGCCGAGGCTGCAGCGCCAAGGCTGGGGCTGCCCCAGAAGAGGCGGAGGTGGCCGAAGAGCGGGTGCTGCGGAGGCCCTGGGCTGGACACTCCGCCGCAGCCCGGCTGGGGCAGGCCGGGTGGCACGTCTCCTGCAGATGTGAGAAGCAAGGATGCCAGGAAGCACTGGCTGCCCGGGAAGAAGGAAGCGGGCCTCTGTGGGACTCCCTGGAAGGAAGAGCCATTCCCGAGGGAACCGGCCCCCGGGGCACAACGGCTTCCCAGGTGGAGCTGGGCCAGCGTCCCACAATCATGGAAGCGGGTGGGCCCACCAGCTCTGCGCTTTGCACCCTGCCAGTTCCGGTCTCGGAGGACTGCCAGGCAGCCTCTGCACCAGGGCCCAGCAGGGACTTGGGCCTTGCGGTCCCTCTTCCCCCGCACATTCCCTGTGGCCCTCGGGCCACCGAACCGGAGGCAGGGGCACAGCAGGCAGGGGCACAGCAGGGGTCCCCCGCTTCCTCCGGGGGGCTGCTGCCTGGCAGAGTCGCAAATGTCTGGAAGCGGCCGCTTTCCCAGGACAAAGGCGGGCTGGCAGGTTATAAATACCGCGCTGCCCGCACGGCTCCCTCCGCAACTGCCAGCCGGCTGCGTCACCGTCCCGGGGAGGGCCAGGCGAGCCCTGTCGTGTCTCCTCCGCTTGTTTTCCTTTCCATCTTCCGCCCTGTGCATCTTATTGTTCCAGAGGCGACAGATTGCCCGTTAAGTGTGACTGAGGGACATTTCCTGTTTTATCTGGACCTTTTGGGGCTTGTTGTTTCTTGAAAGAAAGAAAAAAAGGACAACCTTGCGTCAGGAAAGCAAGTGGCCGCACTTAAAGGCAGGAGCCGGGCCTGCCTGCGCCTCCCTGCACGACGCCATTTTGTGCCGAGAGCAAAGCGAGGGGCATGGCGGCCCCATGGCCATGCCGCTGGCCCAGCGGCCTCACCTGGGGCATGAGGAGCTGCTCCCACAGCCAGGAAGAGGAAGAGGTTTGGGGATGCGAGGACTAGCGCACAGGCTTGGAGCAAAGTTTAACTGAACCCGGCTCTCCGCCTCCAGCTCTTGCCCACCGGAGCTGCAAACCAGCCTGCGAGCCTCACGCGCCGTGTGTTAATTAACGCAGATTAATTCAGGGCCTGGCTCCACGGAATCACGAGGAGGGGGCTGGGATCCCCCTCCACCCAGCGGTGGCAAAGTCCATGTGGACTGTGCGGAAGCGCCGTGCCCGTTGGAGCAGGCCCCCAAGGCACGCATGCCCTGCCGGTCCTCCGCAGGCGTAGGTGCTCCCCACCCTTGGCCAGGGCACCGGAGCCCCCGACCCCAGGACTGAGCCAACCCCCGGCGCTGAGGGGGCGCCCAGGGGCTGGTCAAAGAGGAAACCCCATGGGCAGATGTGTCCGTCTTTCTGCCTCTGCCGGAGTTGCTCAGCAGAGGAACACAACCACTTGCAGGGGTGGCTCTGGAGCAGCTGGACGCAGTGGACCCCCGGAGGAATGTGCCGGGGGTTGGAGGACGGCCCTGTCTTGCCAGCCCCCCAGGGAGGATATGGGGGGCAGAGGCAGCCCCGTGAAGGCTACAAGCGGCAAATGGCTTCTGCCCATGAAATTGTATTCCTTCCGTGGAGACCCTTCAGCAAGGCTCATGGCCATCCGTCCTCGCGAGGCTTCCTGCTCCTCCGGCCCCCCTGCCCTGCTGGGGGCGCCCCCGTCAGGGTCCAGAGGTCGGAGGGCTCCCTTGGCTGCAGCGGGAGGGGGGACCCCGCAGTGGCGTGCCCCTCGCCCCGCTCTGCTGGCAAGACCGGCTGGGGGCAGGTGGGGGGGGCAAGCCACCCAGGAGTGGCCGTGGCCGATTGCCTTCCGTTGCTCCCCAGGAAATACCCGAGGAAGGAAGCGGCGCGATGGACAGGCGGGCGAGCGGCTTCCTCTGCGGCTGGGGGCCGGGCCGGGCCGGGCGGGCAGGCGGGCGGCGGGCAGGGGCAGAGCAGGGGGCGGATATGAGCCACTAATTAGCAGAGCCCTTCTGAGAAAGCCGGCGGGGCCTCCAGTGCTGGGAAGAGGCGCCTCCGAGGGACCATCAGTGCGGCCATCAGCGCCCCCGGTCCTGCGCCCACCTCCCCCCCGCCGGCACTTCTGGGCAGGCAGCTGAGCGGGGCTCTGCTGATTGCGTGGCCCTGCGCCAGCTTCCTGCTGCTAACGAGACATCCGACCAGCAGGGCTTTAAATAAACTGCCTCCTCTGGGACCTGGAGCCAGGCAGCCCCTGCGCACTCCTGCCTTGGCGCTGGAGCGCATGCGGGCCGGGCCGGGCCGGCCGGGGCGAGGCGAGGGGGGCGGGGGGGCAGGCCGGGCTCATGCCCACCGCCTGCGTCAGGCCAGACACGTGGAAAGAAGGGCCACAGGGCTGCAGCAGCCCCTCCAGGACCCCGCGGCACGTCCCTCCCCACCGGCAGGCTTTCCCCCCTGCCTCCTGCCCTCCCGCCCCGACCAGGCCACACAAGCCCTCCAGGCGCAGCGGGAGCAGGGCCCAAGGGCAGGCCGGGGCTGGGGCCTGCCAGTCCTGCTTTCCGCCTCCTGCCCGTGAGCGGGACACGGGGGGTCCAAGCGCCCCCGAGCGACAGGAGTTTGCAGGCACGGCAAGCCTGGAGGTCGAACTATTTTGGACTTCAGTCCCAGCAGCCCCAGACATCCCGAACCCCGAACCCACAGGCACCTCCTGTGCCGGGCAAAGAATGCTCTTGCGCCGTCTTGAACCCTTTGCCATCCCTCCCGGCAGCTCCAAGCGCAAGCAGCACGGCACCCACTGGCGGTGCGCAGTCGGGCAATGCTGCTTCGGCCCCCGGCCGGCTCACGGGATGCTTTGGGTCCTGGCTTGGCTGCTCGGGGGTGGGCGTGCCAGGAGGCGGCGGGCCAGCCCGGCAACCCTCTGTGGCTCCTGCGCATTGTGCGCACTGGCATTTCGCTTGGCTTGTGCTACAGGGAGCCCTCAAAGAGCCGCCGCCCGGCCCTGTGGGTGGCTGAGGCACAGAAGGGGGCCCGCTGCCAGCGCGCCCCAGAGGGCCGGGCCGTCTTCCTCCCCGCAGTCATGGAGGGGCAAATGTGGCCGCAAGTCCCACAGCCACGGGGGGCCAAGTGCCAAGGCTCACGGGCTCTGCCGGTGTGGCAGGCCGCACGGGTCTGTCGGCCACAGAAGCCACCCCATAAGGCTGTGCCCGTGTGCTGCCCTGTGGCGCGGAAACAGAGGCCTTCCGGGCCGGGGGGGCTCAGCCCCCATCCTTTCTGAGCATGGCCCAGCACGGCGGGGGCTCCGACCCATGGCTGAACCGGCCCTTCCCTCCCGCAGGAAGAACCACGTGGCCGCCATCCTCAACGTCCGTGGCCTCCAGAACCAAGCCCAGCGGCAGGACATCCTGGCGGTCGTGGACAACGTGGGGCCGCCGGAGCGCGAGGCGGCCCTGTGCCAGGAGCGGGCCTTCTTCGCCGAGATCCCCACCAGCGAGGTGTTCTGCATCCGCGTCCAGGTGCACCGCCTCTCGCAGGTGGGCCTCTCCTGCATCTCCTGGCTGCAGCAGAGGCCGCGGCGCCGGCAGCAGCGACAGCGACGGAGGCAGCGCCCCGCGGGCGGCGAGTGGCAGGGGTGAGGAGTCGCTCGCGCCACGTGCCCCCGGCGGCCACCGCTTCGGGGGCCCCGCGGCCCGGCCCGCCTCTGCCTTCGAAGATGCCGCAGCCACGGGCCGGAGTGCCGCCGTGGGGAGCGCACAGACGTGGACGTGGGCGGAGGAGCGTGCTGCCCTTGCCGCCTGCTCAGAGAAGGCGTCGCGGCCGCCCCCGTGGACCCAGGACTGGCGAGCTGCTTCGCGGGAGCAAGCAGGTGCCCCGCCATCGTTTAAGCGACGTGGCGCACCCACTAGGGGCTGCTGCCCCGTGCCCTCGGGGAGGCTGCGTGCGGTGGGACCGGCAGGGCCAGGGCAGGCCTCACCTAGCCGGGAGGCGGTCACTCCTGATCTGCACAACAAAGTAAAATAAATGCATATTAATTTAAGCGCTCTGAATCCCGCCTCCGGTTTGTGGGAAATGTTTGTCTGGCTTTGAGTAGCCAGGCTGGGGGTGGGGGCAGCGTTTCCCTCTCCTGTAGCCCTGGCAGGGGCTCGGTTCTAGCCCAAATATAGCTTCCCAAGAAGCAAAACTGTCATTTAAAAGGAAAAAGTTCTAGTCCTTATGATTATACAGAGAAGCTTTGTAAACATCCTAGCATCTTGGGGAAAAAAGAAACCGCTACTCTACATCATGGGTATTATCCACCTACTCTACACCATGTATATTTTTACACACCTCTTGCATCTTTCCCCCTTACTCAGCTTTCTTTAAAAAACTCATTTTTACAGCAATGGTGCTTCTGTGCATGCACTGAGTGCCACTCCCTCACTGCTAAGCCACTGCAGGCATGCAAAAGGCCGAAAGACAGCTCCTTCCTTCCGCCTAGAGACCACACTCAGCATCTGAACCCCGGACCCCCTTCGCGGGGAGGGCATCGCACGCACGCCCCGCCGGGGGCCCAGCCCCCTGCGCCTCCTGAGATCCGGGCAGCCACCTCCCTCTCCTTCGCCCCAGAGGTTTTCTGTGGGGGGGGTGGGGGAGGGAGCGGCTGCCCGCCCTGGACTGGCTGCAGCGCTTGGCTCCACTGCAACCCGCTCACTGGCAACACGCCGACGGGGGGGGGGGGGGAGCGTGTGGCTACTGGATGCCCCCCCAGCCCACCCCCCCGGGGCTTCTGGGCAGGGGCAGGCAGCCAGCTGCGTCACGCCCTTCTCCAGGATGCTGGGAGCGGCGCGAGCTCCAGAGGCCGCTGGACCCTCGACCTTCGCTCCGATGTCCCAACTGAACTTCCTGCCCCTCGTCCCCGGGCTCAGGTCCTGGGCGGGGAAGCTGCCCCTCTGGGGCTCCGAGGCAAACGATCTGTGCTGCAAGGGGGCCAGGGAGCCCCCCGCTCGTGGCGATGCCTCCCCTCCCCGTGGCCCCCTCGCGATCCCCGCCTTGCCGGCCCCCCGGGCTCCCTGCAAGTCCGCATTTCGGAGAGACACACCTGGCCGGCAGCCTGGAGGCAGGTCAAGGCCGGGCTGGCCACCTCGCCCACCTTGTGCCGCACTCCGGATGCGACACGCGGATGGAAGCGGCGAACGGGAACAGCGCGCCCTGTCCTGCCGCGTCTCGGCGGGCTGGCAGGCCTCGCCTGCCCCCAAACACACCCAGACCGGGGCTAGAAACACAAACAGCTTGCACAGATCCCTCCGCCCAGGGGACCCCTTCAGTCACGCTGCATCCCATCAGTCCCTCCCATGCCCTGACCTGTCCGCTTGGCCCGGCAGAAGTAAACACTGGCGGGAAAGGGCCGGCCGTTCATCCTGCGAGACGTAAACTCTCCCGATGGCTGCAGAATAGCCGTGGCCCGGCCAGCCCCTCCTGCCAGCACGGGCGCCCCCAGGGACCGCGCCGCTGTTTCCCAGAACAGGCTCCCCAACTACCCCCCAACAACCCTCCCCCCCAAAAAAGCAGCATGGGAAAAAGGTCTGGGCTTGGAGGTATTTTGCGACGCCTTCTCCAAACCTACAATTCCCCAAGCAGAATGCAAAATCACAGCGAGGGGATGACCATCACCAGCGCCCTGCACTTCTAGCCGATATCCCGAGGGTTGGACTTGCTACAGTTAGGAAAGCAGTGCGCTTCGTGCATGAGCAGAGGTTAGACGGTCCGCGCATGCCCCCCCACGTACGCCCCGCCACCCCCGCGTTCACCCCCTTGAGCGAGTCCTGGCATTCCTTCCGCCCCTTCGTAAAGCAGCCGAATGAGATTGAGCGGGGCAAGCGTCAAGCCCCCCACCCAGGAAAAAGAAACCAGAGGCATCGATACAGGATGGGGAACACGTGGCTCGAGAGACCCGAAAAGGAAAAAGACCACGGGGCTATCGTGGACCAACAGGCTAGATGAGCATGGGCTTCCACGGGAGGTGGGTGAGGCCCCATCAGTGCGGGTGTTCAAGGGTAGGCTGGACGTGCGCATGGTGGGCATGTCGTGAGCAGAGCCGGCTGGAGCCGGGGGTCAGACTAGATGGCCTGGGAGGCCCCTTCTGACTCGCTCTGTTTCTATGTTTCCATGAGCAACAATGCAATGCAAACACCGAAAGGGTATTTGATGTTTTGGGATGCACTAGAAGTATCACTTCCGCATCACGAGAAGGAGTCGTTCCTCTATGCTCCGCACGGGTCAGACCTCACCTGGAGTCCTGTGTCCTGTTCTGGGCACTGAGATTTAAGAAAGATGCAGGAAAATTAGAAAGGGTCCAGCGGAGGCAACAGAAACGATGCAGGGCTTGGAAAGAGACTGAGGGAACGGGGCCTGTCCAGCCTTGAGGAGAGAAGGCCGAGGGGGGACATGATCTCCCTCTAGAAGGACCTCCAAGGCTGCCACTAAGAGGAAGGTCACGATCTCGTCCTGCTGATGCCAGAGCGTAGCACACAGAATAAGCAAGTCAATTTGTGACAGCCCCGGTTCAGGCCGGACATCAGGAAGAGCTTCCTCACTGCCAGAGCAAGACGGCAGTGGGACCAGCCGCCCGGAGAGGTGGGGGCTCCCCCGCACTGGAGGCACTCGAGGCAAAACTGGGCAGCCATCTCAGTGGGATGGTGTGACTTGGTGTCCTGCAACTGGAGGGGGTTGGACTCGATGGCCTTCTTGACCCCTTCCAACTCTACTCCGTTCCAAATTGCAGACCCTCTTTCAAAGCATTTTCTTTGAAAACTGCCCAGAGAAGTGAGTGTCCCTGACCATGAGCAGAGTGCCCTCCCCTGGGATCCAATGTTTGCAACCCTTGAGCCCCGAAGCTTCCTCACCATCAAGAGGCCAACCTGGAAGGAAGCACGATCCCCTCCAAAGAGGCCCCCACTCATGCGCCCGCACACACTCACCGCAGAGGGAGCCCCCCCCCGTGAGCCCTTGCACCCTCACTGGGCCCAAGTGAAGCTGCCGGCTGCGCAGGCCGTCTGGAGCAGTGGCGGAGGGTGCGCAGAGGGGTCCCCGTCCACCATCAGCTCCAGCTTTTGCTGGTGTGGAGGCTCTGGCAGAACCGAGTGGGTCCATGCTGGGAACAAGTCTCAACAGCACATGTGAACGCGATCGCTTGGGGCGCTGCTTGGGCTGTGTGGCTGCAGAGAGCCCACTGGGGCACGGGGAAGGGGCCGGAGGGGGCAGCCCAAGCAACCAGGGGCTGGGGCCACCCCCGTGGAAAACATGCGGCCCCTGGAAAGGCTATCCCGAGGGTCTGATGTGCCGGGACAGCGCTGTGTTTAGCAGAACACCTCTGGGGGTAGGGGAACGGGGACGTCCAGCACCCCCAGGCTGACCCGAGCACTGGTCTTCTGCGCATTCGGGTTACGGCACGAAACGACAGAAAGTCCGCACGACGCGTTGTAAGCAGAGCCAAACGTTTCCCCTTTTTGAGGGATGCACAAGTGACCCCCCCCCCTGCATCCTGACTGCAGCAGGGAGTTCCGCAGGTCTCCACGCAAGCTCATGGCCGTGGCCCAGCGGCCGGCCGGCCTCTCCCCCAGCTCCTCGGCCCAACAGCCGGGCAGCTGACCAGGGCGCGGAGCCCCGAGAGGCACCGCTTCCAGACGTGCCCGGCCTGCCGCGCCAGGGAGAGCGGCAGCCCTGTAGAAACAGCAGCCCCACTGCGGCCCCCAGGCGGCCCCCACCGACTCCTCGAGGAGCTGGCCACAGAACGGGAGGGGGAAGAAATAAATCCAGCGATACCATCGCGCCCGAGGATGGGCGGGACGGGGCAGCCGGCTCTTGCCCCCGGGGCCAGGGTGCTCCGGGTCAAGAGGCTCTGGCCCGGGGAAGGAAACGCCCCGCTCCGCCCCCCTCGCGCTCAACTGCACGTATTCCCCCAGGACGCTCAAGAGGCGGGGGGTGAGGGGTCAGGGGATGTTTATTACCCGGGGAAGCAGGGAAATGCTTCAGCGCGAAGTGCATTTCCTTCAAAACAGCCCTGTGTGCCCAAAGCGTGGCGGCTGCGGGGGGGTGGGGGGGAGCTGCCCGGCCTGCACTGGCCGTCCAGGGCGAGGTGCTGGGCAAAGGCGCCCCCAGCCGCTGGGACCCTCGGCTCCTGCAGGCCCCCCGCCCCCAAGCAGCCCTCTGCACGGCCCCCTGGGGTGCTGCACGGGGCGCAGAGGCGGCCCTTCCGAGGAAGCGGGGCAGCTCTTCGCAGAGGGGAAGGCCCCCGCTCGCCCCCAGGGGATGCGCTCTGGCCGGCAGGCACCCCCTTCTGGGGTGGACGCCCACCAGATGCCCACAGGGCAGGGCCGGGCTGTGGACGAGCCAGCCGGGAAAGGCCTCCTGTGCATGGGGCAGCTCAGCCCGGGCACCTCTGCAACTCGGGGTGGGGGGGCTGCCGGTGCGGCTGGCCTTGAGACCGGAGGAAGAGGCGGGGGTGCGAGGGTCTCGCCGGGGCGCCCGGCAGGAAAAGCGTGCTGGGCACCCCCAGTGGGGAACCACTGCCGTGTCTCGGCCTCCGGCAGCCTCTGCAGAGTGCAGGGGGGGGGCTATTTTAAGTGGCCCGAGAGCCCTTCCTTGCCAAGGAGCTGGGATGACGCATGTGCCCCATGAGCAAGCTGGAGGGCACGGCCTGGGGGACAGAAATAGACCCTTCCTGGCCGGAGGGGAAGATGGACAGGCGGACAGACAGGAAGCGCTTCGCAGGAACCCGTCTGACGTCAGGAGAGGAAGGGCGACCAGGCGCGGTGGCCCGTGAGCCAGGCTCCCCCGGCCTTGCCCTGATCTTGCCCCCGGGACCCGCATGGGCCCGCCATGACCTGGCGACTCCTGCAAGCACCTCCCACAGGGCAGCTTCCCGGGCAGAAACCCTCCTGGTGCATCCCGCTTATGCATGCGATGCGCAGGCAGGCGAGCGCCGCGCCGGCACCCGCCCTGGACACCCATCCCCTCGAGGCACCGGCTGCGGCACGAGGCCCAGGCCGGGCTGGGGGGCACACCTGGCCCCCACAGCAGCAGCTGACACCAGCAAGGACGGCCACAGGCGGGACGGGAGAGCCGGAGGGGCCCCCACCTGGGAGCCCCAGCCACTGCATTGCCGCCACAGCTAGCAGCCACGGCCCACCTGGGCTTCCGAGGCCCCTCCGTGCCAGCCAGCGGCAGGGTCACCCTCGCTGGCACGCCTCCGGCTCCAAGCAGGCGAGGGGCTCTCAGCTGCCAGGACCACCTGCCCCCAGCGCCCACACTCAGCCCTCAGCTACAGGACGCTGAGCGCGGCCTGCTCTCCCTTGCGACAGCCGGCCAAGGCCAGCCTTTGAAGAGGCGGATGGGCGCTCACGGCCACGGCCCCCCCGGGCTCATCGGCCGTCACAACAAGCGCCGTCCGCCCCGGGACCGGCAATCTTCTGTCTGGCCGAAAGGAAGAGGATTCTCAGTCATCGACGGGGGAGAGAGCTGAGGTGCGGGGGGGGGGCAGACTCATGACAAGCATGTTTAAAAATGGAAAATGGAATTTGGGCACCTCTGTCCTTGGCTCACCTCACAGCCGCAGGGACGCTGGGGGCTTCCTCTGGAGCGGGCCTCTCACGCCAGGGATGCGTCCCGAAATAGTGCGGGCGGCTCCCGCTTCCTTGCTTTGTTCCTGGTTCCCAAGACTGTGGCTCCAGCACAGAGAGGTTTGGGGGCGACGAGCAGAGGGGCTCCTCCTGCTCTGGGCTGAAAGGGGCGCCAGGCGCACGGGCCCCCGGACACCCTTCGGCAGGGCGGCTCTGGTCCCCGGGACGGCAGCCCACGGGGGGCCGGGACAGACTCAGACGTGCGGGCGCACCTGGTGCTCAAGCAGCCCCCGTCACCCGCTGGGGGCCTGTTGTGGCAGATGGCAGAAATGCAAATTTAATCTGAAAAGTCCTCGACGAATTAATCTGAATTAAAGTCTCGGTCTGCTCGCATGAAGGGGCCTGCCAGAATCCGGGCGGCTAAGGGCAAAAGCCCCGGCGGGCAGCTGCACCGGTCCCTGCTGAGCGACGCTAAGGGAGCACGGAAGGGCCGGCTTCCAGGGGGAATCCCTTGCCGCACGCAGGGTGGCTCGTTTCTGCCATGGCAAACCAATTGTCTCACACTTCACTCTGCGTCTGAAGAGCCGCCCCTGAGCACAAGCGATGGGCACAGCAGTGCGAAATGGCCCGCCATCCATGCCGCTGTGCCACGGCCCGCTGTGGGCCGGCCACCCGGTCCTCCTTGGCCTGATGGGGACAGCGGCAGGAAGCCGGCAGAGGGAAAGGGGGTACAGAGCCGGGAAGGCAGGGCAGAGGCACGGCCTCGCCAGCCCCCCGGTGCCGATGCTGGTCGTGGCTCTCCTGCCTCTCCAGGCCCTCCAGGGGCGCCCCCCCCAAGCCGAGCCCCCTCCAGCGCAACAGGGCTGCAGGAAGCCGCTTTGGAGCATGGGCCACCTGGCTCCCAGACCAGCAGTGGCTCTGCACGGCCTCAGGCAGGCATCGCACTTCCTCATCAGCCGCTAGAGGCGGCAAGGGCCGGATCCAGGGCCTTCTGGATGCAGAGCACGAGGTGCGCTGTGAGGCTGTGGCCCCCCACCGAGCAAGGGGCACTCCTGTGGGGCCAGAAGCCAAGCCCCACCCTCAGTGTGCGCCAGCCAGGCACACCTGTGCGCAGGGGGGGGAGGCCTCTAGTGGTACCTCTGCACACTCCAGGTCACCGGAGGCTGGGCGACCCCTGCCCGGCAAGTCAGGGGTTAGGTTAGGGTTTCCCACACTGAGTTTGCGAATGTTCAGCGTGAAGAGGTGCTTCGAATTGGCACCTCTCCTTTGGAGTGCCCAGGGCGCCCCGTGGTGCGTGCCAGTGCCAGGGCCGAGAAGGGGGGAACGCTCCGCTTCGGTGCAGCCTGCACGTTCCGCCCGCAAGATCCTGCACGGCAGGGAACAGACGCGGGAGGCGGCAGGCAGAACGTCCAGCCGGGCAATCCGAGCAGGCGGGTCTGCAGCAAAATGGGCGGACGTGGTGGGAGAGGAGAAGGCGGGCCAGGGGAGAGGCAGCGGCCGGGCGCTCGGCTCACCCGGGCGCCCCACACGGAGGCGAGGGCCGCGGGCCAGGCTGGCCGCTTGCAGATGTGGGGCACAGAAGCGCCTGGGCGGGGAAGCGGGATGCGGGGTCCGAGCCACGCCAGACGCGCTGCGGTGGCACCAGAAGGAAGGAGGGGGCCGTTCTCGGTGCCCAAGGCCAGACTGCAGCGCCAGGGCAAAGACGTCGGTGTGGGAAAGGCTGCTGAGGGAAGCACCACGCCGGGGCTTCTTTCCGGCTATGTACACCCGCCTTTTTCCTGCAGGGAACCCGAAGCGGCTGTGCGGCCGCTTCTCCTTTCCCGGTGCGTGTGATACGGCAGCACAGAAAGAGGCCCTTGCTCACTCGGAGCGTGCCGGATTTCGGCCGAGCGCTGGCTTCAACTGCAGATTTTCAGGAGCGAAACAGAGCTTGCTCCTGCCTCCCTCCGCACCTGCCCATCCCCGGGGTGTCATTTGGAGGCCCCCGCGATGATGGGGCCCTGGACGTCGCGCCGGCCACAGCGGCCTCCGGGCGCCTTAGCCGGCCGCTCGCTCCGGGGATGCCGGGCTGGGCAGGCCCACTCCTGCCTGACCCCGGCCGCCTCGGGCCGAGGCCCAGACGGCCGCCCGCCCGCCCGCCCGCCATTCCCGGCGGAGCAGACCCGGCACCGGGCGCTGCCCAACTTCTGGGGCTCGCTGCGCAGCCACCCCGCTCTGGCCCCGGTACCGGCCCGTGGCCGCCCGACACCGGGGGGGAGGGGACCCTAAGGCAGCGCCCCCCAGGCACCTGCCCGGCCCCGCCCCCCGCGAGCCCCGCCGGGACGCGCAGGTCCTCCGCAGACGCGACACCGGGCGCCGCGAGCCTCTTCGCCGCGCCGCGAACCGTGAGAACAGCGACCCCCGGTGCCGCGAGGCGGGACTGCACGGCCCTCAGCAGCCCAGGCAGGCCGGCGGGGAAGGGCCCCCCGCCGCCCGGCCTGGCGGCGCTCCCTGGGTCCGGACCCTCCTGGGCGCCCGCTCCTCCGAAGGCGCAAGGCAGGCGAGCGAGGGGCTGCCCGGACGGCGCCCCTGCTCTCCCCGGCCCGGCTTGCTCCGCAGGCCGCCCGCCCTTCGCCCGGCTCCTCCATCCCCGCCACGACGGCGGGCCCCTTTTCCAGCCCCGCAGCCACACGCCCGCCGGGGAAGCTGCACGTGCCCCGGAGGGCTCGGGTGGCCCCCGAGGTGGGCCGGCCTGCTCTCTCTCCGCGCCTCCTCCCGGGGCAGCAGCGCCGCACCTGCCTTCGGCGACGCCTGCGAGGCGCCCGCGCTTTCGCTGCCCCGTGCCGAGCAGGCGCATGCGCATACGCGGCTCCCCCCCCCTCCCCGGGCCGGGGCGAGGACGGAGAACGCGCCTGCCTCCGCCCAGCGTCGGCGGACAGAAGCCGGAGCGGGCGGCTCGCACTCCCCTTTAAGCGCCGGGCGGCACCACGCCGCCCTGCGCCGGGCACGCCGTCGGGGCCTCCCAGCAGGCATGCGCGCGAGCGGCCCCGCCCCCTCGGAGGCCCCGCCCAGCGCGGGCGCCCGGAAGCGGCCGCTCAGGCGGAGCCACGTGCGGCGGGCAGGCATGGAGGCGCCCGCGGGTGAGCGGCGGCGGCGGCGGCGCGCGCGCCCCACGGGAGGGAGCCTGCGGGGGGCGGGGCGAAGCGGCCGGGCGCGCGGACGCAGCTCCCGTGGCGCTGAGACCCGGCGGGGCCCCTCCGGGGACGCCTCGGCCTCGGCCGGCGGGCCTGGAGCGAGACCGGAGACCGAAGGCCGGGCGGGCGGGCGAGCCGGCCCAGCGCGTCCCGCGGACGGGCAGGGGCCTCTGCGCGCGGCCGCTGCTGCGGGAGCGGCGTCCCCTGGGGTCAGAGGAGCGGCATCGCCGTCTGCGTCCCGTCGTCTCGCATCTCTCCGCGGGCCGCCGGAGCTGGAGGGGGCAGTTTAGGCAGGTAACGTGAACGGGACCGTCCGCTTTGTTCTTTTGCAGCAGGAGCTCCCCGCTTTGAGTGTCCAGCGGAGTTCGCGGCCAGCCCCTTTGCCCCCGGGCCACCCTTCTCCGCGGAGGTGCTGCAGGACCCCTCCAAGCAGCTGCTGCTCATCCGGGCGCCTGCCACCTTCAGTCCGGAGAGGTAAGGACGCCTGCGGGTGTGCGCGAGGGGCAGCACCCTGGGAGCTGAGGGGGAGGTGGGATCTGTTCTGGGTGGGGAGGTGGGGAAGCAGACAGAGCTGCGGAGGCTGCTTGGACTGTTGCTCCTTCTGCGGGGGGGGGGGGAGCGGGCCTGCTTCGCACCTGGGGTCCCATCATGGGCCTGTGGGAGGAGGGGAGCGCGCCCGTTCTGCTTCATGGGGGGCGCTCAGTCTCTGTTCTGTTTTTCCCCTTCGACCCCAGCCTGGATGGGCATGTCGTATCCCTGTCAGGTCTCCAGACCCTGAAGGTGCCGCAGTCCAACAGGATGCAGAAAGTCTACAGTCTCCAAGCAACTCCAGGCGACGTGGGTGGCTCTGCCCACTTGCTCATCCCTTCAGGCCACACGGACCAGCTCACCTGTGCACCTGCCTTCATGGTCTCCCTGAACATCTGGGAGAGATATGGGGACCCTGCCGCCAGCCAGCCCCTCTCACCAGTGGCAAACAGACCAGCCCCCCAGATTCCAGAGGGCCTTAGGCAGCGTTTCCTGCCTTTTGGGGGCCAGCTAAGGAGCCCTCCTCCTCCAGAATCTGCAGAGAAGCTCCGGAAGAAGAAGAAGAAGAAGAAGAAAAGCCATTTGCTTGCTATGACCGTCCTCACGGGGGCCCCCGGGGAGCAGCTCTCTCTGGTGGAGGAGCCCTGGGCAGGCGGAGCTCCAGAGCTGCCTCCTCCGGAAACCGCCCTGCCTGCAGAGGGTCCTCACCCAGGAGACGGTTTGGCCATCTCCTCTCAGGACAGTCTCTGGTTGACCGAGGAGGCCGTCCACAAGAGCAAGAAGAAGAAGAAGAGGAGGAGGAGGGAGGAGGAGGAGGCAACTGCAGGGGAGGGAGAATTGCCGCATCACAGCAGTGCCCGCCAGCTGTGTGAATGTGAGCCCCAGGTGCCAGGGGAGGCAGTGCCCGCTGTGGAGAGCCCCGGGACGGCAGAGCTGCTTCAGCGCAAGCCCAAGAAGAAAAGGAAGCATGGCGAGGAAGCTCCAGTAGGTGAGACCGTGGCGCAGACGGAGCTGGCCTCTGGGAAGGAAGAGGCTGCCACCGAGCCGTGGGAACTGCATGCTCTGGGGGTCGTGCCAGAGGCCGGGCCGGTGTTGGCAGCAGAGGGGCCTGGAGTGGCCCTGGCAAGCCACAAGCCCAAGAAGAAGAAGCGCCTGAAGCGCGAGGAGGAGCAGGAGGCGGGGAGGCCGTGGCTGGAGCCCGGCTCGGTGAAGCAGGAGCCGCCGAGCTGGGATGAGCCGGAGGCCCCGTCTGGGCCAAGCACAGGGCCGGGGGCGTCTGCGGGCCCCGCTGCCGAGCTGCCGAGCCAGAAGCGCAAGAAGAAGAAGAAACACAAGAGGGAGCTGGCCGAGGAGGGACCGGACTTCACCCAGCAGGAGCTGCAGCCCCAGCAGGAATGAGCCCCTGGGCTGCTTGGCACAGCGGACAAAACCCTCGTCTTGGCTGAGAAGCGCCACTCTGCCCCTGCTGCCTCCCTGGCTCAGCCAGCTTTCGTCTGCCTTGAACTCTGGCGGGGGGGTGGCGGCCTCCGACTCGCCGGTGGGGGGCAGAAAGGTTCTGCTCCCTGTTCAGGCTCCATCTGCGCCTCTGAGCGAAATGGGGGCTGCAGCTGCACCCCCTGAAGCAGAGCCCACCTCTCCGCCCAGGGCCGTTGCCTCTGTCCCTGCCCAGTTTCCCAAGAAGTAGCTGCATCCCCACACGCTCCGTGTGGCGTTTTATTTACAGTGGGGGGCGGGGGCCGCAGGGGCCGCTAGCACAATAAGGCTTCCGTTCTCCTCCCCGGGACTGTGTCCCCTGCCAGGGAGGGCTCCACCGGCGGGCAGCAGGCCGTGCTGCTGCTGCAGACGCGGCTTTCAGTGCGGGGTCACTTGGCAGCCTTGAGAAATGGCTCGTGAAGGATGTCGAAGAGCCGCTTGGCCTGGAAAGGAGAGGGGTGAGTGCAGGAGGGGGCACAGGGAAGGCAGTGGGTTTCTGTTGCCCCGCAGATTTCTGGGGAGGGGAGGGGAGGGGAGGTGCTCCACCTCACAAATGTCCCAGTCAGACGCCTCGGCTCGCCTGCTTTGCGCGTTGGTCCCTACTGCTGAAGCTCGGCCTGTTTTCAGGCTCTTGGCAGCCGCACATTCAACTTCCCACCCCCAGGTCCCCGGGTCTGTGCTCTTAAAACAGCACCCCTTTCCTCTGGGGGGTACATGGTCCTTGGCCCTGCTTTGGTGGAGAAAGGCAGCCCTGTCCCTGGGCTCCTTCGCACCTGCCCCTTCCAGGCACAGGAGCTGGAAACTGAGCCCGTTGGGCACATCTGCAGATGGAGATGAGGAACACGCCCTTGCAAGGGAACGAGGGCAAGCTGTATGGCCTGGGTAGTCCTCCTTGCTCACCTTTTGGGGCCCAATTCCTGGGCAGAGGGATAGGTCCTCCTTGGACGCCTGGCTGATGCTGGCCAGAGACTGCAAGGGAAGACAAGGCAGGCCGGGGTCAAAGCAGGGCCGTGCCCACAGGCATTCCAGTGGCAGGAGGGGCGGTGGGGAAAGGGCGTCCCAGGGGAGGGGGCAGGGTGGAGGGGCTGGCGGTCAGCCCAAGGCTTGGCTTGCGCAGGGGCGCTGGGCCAGAGCCACAATTCTGGGCTGGAGCTCAGAACCGGAAGGGAGAGCCTCTGGGTGAAAGGCAAGAGCACGCAGGTCGGGGGAGACGGAAAGCGGGGCTGGTCCGGCACGGGCTGACCCCAGCCTCACCAGTGCGCAGAGGAGACTCACCCCAAAGTTGGAGAGCAGGCTGAGCGTGTCCGTCTTGTTCACCGATTTCACGCTGGTCAGGCAGTCTGTCGCCTGCAAGGGAAGAACGCGGCGGCTGCAGCAGCGCTCCCCGTACCTGCCGGGGTGCCGGGTTCCTGCGGGGGCTCTCCTAGCGACAGTGGCAAGCACCAAGGGGCTGAAATGCTCCACGGCGTTTTAGGGGGAGAGCGTGAGGAAGCACCTGCCTCATTTTTGGAACGGGGGGCCGCCCACCCTGAATGTAAGGGCGGCCGTTTGGGGCCGAGCATGCCTGCCCAGCACGTGCAAGCCAACCAGCCTGCACTATCCCCTTTCTCCCACCCCACGGAGGCCTTGGGGTGGTGCTGCTGAGTGTTAAGGATGCTGACACCGGTTGGCCGAGGGGGGGGGCGGGCTGGGGGACGGGAGTGGGAATGGGCAGGGGGCAGCTGCCCCTGGGGGAGAGCGGCTGCCGTGCACTGCCCTTGTGGCTGCGCTGGAGAGCCTCCGGGTTGCTGCCTGCCGGTGCGGCCTCCTTGGCCTTGGGCAGCCCCGCTGGGGAGAAGCAGGTGCGTACGCGGGAGAGGTAGTCCTGGTCCACCTTCTCCTTCAGCGAGTCGGCCGGCTTCTGCTCGTAGGCCTTGTAAGTCTCCAAGTAGCGGCCGGCCTCTTCCGGGCTGAAAGAGGGGAAGGAAGCTGTTGCCGACTCTTGCCGTGCCAAAGCTCCAAAAGACCCCCTCGCCCCTCAGCACTGCGCTCCCCATGTCCAGAGCCAAACTGGGCAATGCTCAGAGTTTTTTCAAAGCTAGGTCCGTCCCCCAAGAGGAGTTGTTGTGAGCTCATTTGGGTGAGCTGGGCGAGTTCCAAGGGTGGTGGGAAGAGGCAGGCTCCGAGCCGGAGACCAGGGCCTCCCTGGCCCCATCCTGAAGTGCCAGCCCACCCAGGCCGGCCTGGAGGAACAGGAGCTGTTGGGCTGAAGAGCCTTTCCCAGCATCCTCAGCGATCCTCTGGAAGGAGGGAGGCAGTGGTAGGCCCGGGGCCCTTCTTCACACACCGCCCTTGAAGCGCCCCAGTGGCACAAGACGGAGACTTGCCCGCTGCCCGAGCCTCGTGGGGGGGCCAGGAGGTGTTGGCGAGACTTGCTTGGCCAGTTTCAGCCAGGCGGCGGCGGCGTCCCCTTCCCACCGCCCGTTTGGGTCTCACCTCCATGCCAGGATGAGGGTACAGTCAGCCAGGATGCAGATCTTGGCCAGCTCCTTGATGGCCTGGTGGGGGTCTTTCTGAGGGAAGCAGGAACACAGTTGGCCAAGTGAACCTCCGGGACTGGATGCGGTGCGGGAAAGGCATCCAGGGCGGGATTCAGGGCAGATGGGCAGCGCTGAGGCCGAACCAGAGCACAGGGCAGGCGGTGCAGGGTGGGAGCCCAGAAGGAGCATGCAGAAAGTGACAGCCCCCTCCCCACACACACACTCCTCCCGCCAGTGGCCAGGGGCTTCCCAGCCGCCACGGAGAGAACAGAACGGAGGGAGCCCCACAAGCTCGGTTTTTCCAGTGCGAGACTGAGTGAACCGCCCAGTTTAGGAAGTCTGTAAAGCTGCTAGTCCAAAATGGAAGCGGAGGGGCAGAGCAGCGGGGGCCGAGGCTGTCCTGGCATCTCACCACATCAACCTGCAACAGCAGCACCTGCAGCATGTAGGTCCTACCCAGGTTGCGGAGCCGTTCGTGGATGTAATTGGGGTTCAGGTTGTGGTAACGAAGGCTGCATGTGGCACAGAGGGAGAGAGAGCATTCAGAGAATGCTTGTTTTCTTCAGAAGAGGCACAATTTTAAAATACCACGTTATCAGACTGGGTGGGGAACTTACCTCAAAATCGCCCTCTTTTCAATGGAACTTTCGCCCTCTATTAGGGTTAGGGGTGTGCCCCAGGGTAGGGTTAGGGTTAGGAAAACGAGGTGTCCTGGCAGGATTCTGATGGTTGGTGCGTGTTTAGAAGGGGCAGAAAAGATGAGCTGCGCAGAAGAACCTACTCAAGGAGGGCTTTTTCAAAATCGCCCTATTTCCAATGGAACTTTACCCCTATAGTAGGGTTAGGGGTGTGCCCCAGGGTAGGGTTAGGGTTTGGAAAACGAGGTGTCCTGGCAGGATTCTGGTGGTTGGAACGTATTTAGGAGGGGCAGAAAAGATGAGCTGCGCAGAAAAACCTACTCGAGGAGGGCTTTTTCAAAATGGCCCTATTTCCAATGGAACTTTACCCCTATAGTAGGGTTAGGGGTGTGCCCCAGGGTAGGGTTAGGGTTAGGAAAACGAGGTGTCCTGGCAGGATTCTGGAGGTTGGAACGTATTTAGGAGGGGCAGAAAAGATGAGCTGCGCAGAAAAACCTACTCGAGGAGGGCTTTTTCAAAATGGCCCTATTTCCAATGGAACTTTACCCCTATAGTAGGGTTACGGGTGTGCCCCAGGGTAGGGTTAGGGTTAGGAAAACGAGGTGTCCTGGCAGGATTCTGGGGGTTGGAACGTATTTAGGAGGGGCAGAAAAGATGAGCTGCGCAGAAAAACCTACTCGAGGAGGGCTTTTTCAAAATTGCCCTCTTTCCAATGGAACTTTACCCCTATAGTAGGGTTAGGGGAGTGCCCCAGGGTAGGGTTAGGGTTAGGAAAACGAGGTGTCCTGGCAGGATTCTGGGGGTTGGAACGTATTTAGGAGGGGCAGAAAAGATGAGCTGCGCAGAAAAACCTACTCGAGGAGGGCTTTTTCAAAATGGCCCTATTTCCAATGGAACTTTACCCCTATAGTAGGGTTACGGGTGTGCCCCAGGGTAGGGTTAGGGTTAGGAAAACGAGGTGTCCTGGCAGGATTCTGGGGGTTGGAACGTATTTAGGAGGGGCAGAAAAGATGAGCTGCGCAGAAAAACCTACTCGAGGAGGGCTTTTTCAAAATGGCCCTATTTCCAATGGAACTTTACCCCTATAGTAGGGTTACGGGTGTGCCCCAGGGTAGGGTTAGGGTTAGGAAAACGAGGTGTCCTGGCAGGATTCTGGTGGTTGGAACATGTTTAGAAGGGGCAGAAAAGATGAGCTGCGCAGAAAAACCTACTCAAGGAGGGCTTTTTCAAAATGGCCCTATTTCCAATGGAACTTTACCCCTATAGTAGGGTTAGGGGTGTGCCCCAGGGTAGGGTTAGGGTTAGGAAAACGAGGTGTCCTGGCAGGATTCTGGGGGTTGGAACGTATTTAGGAGGGGCAGAAAAGATGAGCTGCGCAGAAAAACCTACTCGAGGAGGGCTTTTTCAAAATGGCCCTATTTCCAATGGAACTTTACCCCTATAGTAGGGTTACGGGTGTGCCCCAGGGTAGGGTTAGGGTTAGGAAAACGAGGTGTCCTGGCAGGATTCTGGGGGTTGGAACGTGTTTAGAAGGGGCAGAAAAGATGCGCTGCGCAGAAAAACCTACTCGAGGAGGGCTTTTTCAAAATTGCCCTCTTTCCAATGGAACTTTACCCCTATAGTAGGGTTAGGGGAGTGCCCCAGGGTAGGGTTAGGGTTTGGAAAACGAGGTGTCCTGGCAGGATTCTGGTGGTTGGAACGTGTTTAGAATGGGCAGAAAAGATGAGCTGCGCAGAAAAACCTACTCAAGGAAGGCTTTTTGAAAATCGCCCTCTTTTCAATGGAACTTTACCCCTATAGTAGGGTGAGGGGTGTGCCCCAGGGTAGGGTTAGGGTTAGGAAAACGAGGTGTCCTGGCAGGATTCTGGGGGTTGGAACATGTTTAGAAGGGGCAGAAAAGATGAGCTGCGCAGAAAAACCTACTCGAGGAGGGCTTTTTCAAAATCGCCCTCTTTTCAATGGAACTTTACCCCTCTATTAGGGTTAGGGGAGTGCACCAGGCAATGGTGGCAAATCTATGGCAACGTGTGCCACAGCAGGCATGCAGAGCCCTCTTAGTCGGCACAAGGGCCAAGTCGCGCCTGCATCACCCCAGCGGCTCAGCATTGGATAACAGCGCACACGGGGGCCATGCACATGCTCAGAAAGGAGTAGCGGCAGGGGGGACCCAACAGGCACCCACAGAGGCGAATTCATGTGTTCTGAGCCGCGTACGGGGTGTGGTTCCAAGCACACTCACCTCAGGAAAAGGGCGCATGTGCTTTGACCCAGCACATAATCTGGGACAATCTCGCCAAACTCCCAAGGCACATTGCGGACAAACTTCAGGATGGGGTTTCCTCTCTGCGGAAAGAGTTCAAGGGGGGTGTCAAGCTCTGCCTGAGCTTTTGCAGAAATCCCTGCAAGGTTTTCTCAAGCCAGGGGGCTTTGTGCTCTGACTTAAACTGGGGGCTTGCACAGCCGCTGCAGCCGGAGGCATCCGGCTTTCTGGAAGTAAGCGGTGAGCTTCTGAGCCTGGAGGCCTACAGCTCTTGACAATCCTTTGCAGGTGGGAAGTGTGCATGACAGGCATGGCTAGTGGCACTCTTCTGGGCTTTGAAAACAGGTTTTCAGTTCTGACACCTCTCCCAGCTTCCATTTTTCTACTGCTGTCTTCCTCCCGAAGGACCCCAAGTGGCTTACAAGATTTTCTTCCTCTGCGTTTTATTCTCACACCCTGTGTCACGTGCAAGAGGTGAGGCTGAAAGGCTTTGATTGGCCCAGAGTAATCCAGTGAGCTTCACAGATGAGTGGGGACTTCAACCTGGATCTCTCAAGTCACAACCCAGCACTCTAACCGTTACACAACGCTGCCATTTTAGAAATCGACCAGTCTAGGCCTAGTTAAGTGTTGCTACACAAATCTTGGTTTAAGTCCAGCAGAACTGTCCACCTACGGGGCAGGGAAGGGGGAGCGCTGGCCACCTGCCCTCTGCTCACCTGGCGGGGGCTGACAATGATGCTGCTGTGCCTGGCTCCCGGTTTGGGGGCTGGGTTCAAGGAGCAGCCTTTCTCCTCGGTTGCACCCAGTGGGGCTGCAGCGCTCTTCTGGTCATCTTGCAGGAGAGGTGGCTCTGCGCTGGTGGTTGTGGCGGCAGCCGCTTGCTGGTTCAAGTGGGAAGTGGAGGCAGTGCCTGCTTGGCCAACGATGTAGTCTGCGTAGGATGCAGCCCTGGACTCAGTGGGGGCTTCAGGGACCGGCGAAGCTTTTGCTGCAGAGGAGGGTTTGAAGAGCAGTCTCACCTGGAAGGGTGCGGGGAAGAACATTTAAACTGGACTGAGGAATCAATTCAGGCTGTTTGAAAGTTGGACCGGTGGCTTTTGTGAGGGAGAGAGCCATGCGGGGCAGGGTCCTCTCTGTCAAAGCATCTGGAGGTCTCTATCTGATGTCGAGCAAGGGGCAAAAGCTCAGTGGAAATGAATCCCCAAAGACATGTTTGCAACCCGAATTTCCCATATACCGGGATGGTCTCCTCCTCTGATGTCTTCACAGTGAACTTCCTCTTCCCTTCTGAAGCCTTCTTGGTATCTTGAGGCTCCATATCTCAAGGTCCTGGCAAGAGTCAAGAGCGCACATTAAGAACTGTGGCTGGGAGTTCACAGTCCTCTCCCAACCACACTGCTCCTGCTGCGACAGCGAATGCCGTCTTGTCTGAGGCCTAAGCATGGGTCAGGCAAAGAAATCAATATTTTGGAAAAGAATTGCAGAATGAATTCTTTTTATTTAAACTGCAGAAAATGCTTTCTGGTTTCTAGGTCAATCTTTATTTTGAACATAAAACTCGCTGAAATGCTTTTGACGCCGTGTATCACCTGGCTTGTTTGGACACATTAAAATCATTCAGGGTGCCTCCTAACGTTTCATGCACCCTCTCAATTTTTTATCTGTTAATTGGAAGTGATGGGCTCCAGGACGTGTGCTGCAAGCATCCTACTGAAAGAAGCAGGTCTGCCTCGAACACCTGGGAACCCCACGCACACCCCTTCGAGCTCCACGCCGAAGAAAGGAGGGATACGCATGAAGCAGCCACACGAACGAAATAATGCCCAGGAAAAGCCTGCAGCAAGCGCAGCGACACGCATCACGGAACGGCCACAAACGCTCCAGCCGCTCCACGGGGAGACAGCGAATCCAGGCCAGAAAGAGGGCGCCCTGCGGCGGATCGTCGTCCGGCCGCCGGGGCCCGGGCCTCCCCGGCCCGCGGGCGGCGCGCTGCTCGGGGCAGGGGCCTGGCCGCTCGCCGCGGCTGATCCGAGCGCGACGGCGACGGCGGCGCAGGCGGGCCGGGGCCCTGCCCGTCTCCTAGCACCGGAAGGGGCGCCCGCCGCCACTCGCCCGACCGGGTGCCGCGCGGCCCGTAGCGAGGCCTCACCTGCCGCGGCAAGGCCGGCGCGCCCCTCCGAGCGGGCCCTCCGCGGCCGCCCCCCGCCGAGCCGGGCCGGGCCGGGCCGGGCCGGGCCGGGCCCAGGGTGGCCGCGAGCCGCGAGGGAGCCCGCGAGTGCGGCCGCCGAAAAGCGCTGCGCGACTCTGGGCGCGGCGTTCCCGCGCGGGCCGGGAGGCCTTTCCGCCTCGGCGACCAAGGCGGCGGGCCCGCTTCCCGTCGTGAGAGCGGCGAGCGCCAGGCGGGCGGGAGCCGCTCGGCCTCGCTGGGGCCCGCTCGCCGCGCCCACGGCCGCCCCCTGCCGGAGGGAGGAGCGAGCTGCGCAGGCGCGGCCGCCCGGGCCGAGCTGCCATCTTGCCGGCGACCGGCGAAGGCCGCGCCCTCGCGGGGCCTCTTCTTATCATTATTTGTTAGAAAAATGTCTGTGCCGCCCCTTGCCAACTGGCCTCGGGGCGGCTCACAGCCCCTAACGAGCTCCCTGGTCGCCCGGGGTCCTGGTGGGTTTCTCCGGATGGTTCTTTTTTCCTTCCTGGCTGGGTCTTTTTCGTTGTATTTAATGTATTTTAATGCTGTTTCACTTAGTTTTAAAATGTTTGAAATGCTGTTTTATGTATTGTATGTTACTGTTTTCATGTTCTGTTGTGAACCACCTAGAGAGCTTCAGCTGCAGCTGATACAGAAGTGTAACAAGTGTAACAAGTGATGATGACAATAAAGGTGGAAGAATTTTCTTCTGTCCATCCAGAAACTCCTTGCCCAGCAATTTCCCAGCTGAACCTTCTCCACGCAGCACAAAAGAAGTAAAGCACCTTGTGGCAACTTGCAGATGAAAGGGGCCTCCTGCTGCCCTGGCGATCACCTGAGGAGCTGTGGAATGGGGCTTTGCCCCTCTGGGGCCAGGGAGAGTGCGCCGGCCCCAGAAGGGAGAGCCGGAGATCTGTCCCCACTCCCCTGCCCCCTTGCAGCCAAGCGGGGAAAGCACCGTGCGCTGCCTGGCCTCCAAGGCTGAAAAATCGACTTTGGGAAGGGGGAAAGGAACGTTCTGGTGGATGGAGGGGACGAGACTGGACAAGGCAGCACATCTGCCCTCCCGGAGATGCTTCCAGAGCCCCCACCCACCCCCCACGCCATACCAGGACAGGCAACAAAGCCAGTCTAGCAGAGGACGGAGGCAAAGCCCTGCCCCGCTGCTCCCGCTGCCCTCCCAGCTTCCGCCTGGCACGGCACTGGAAGCCCCACTGCGTGGAGGTTTCTGCCTCTCAGTTCAGACGGGGGCATGCTTAGACGGCGCCCAGCACACCCGGTCGCAGCACACGGCACGAGTGGGGCTGCACCCAGTGACATCGGAAGGCCGCTTCTGCTACACGGAGAGCGTGGCCATTCACAACACACGCCCTGCTGGAAGTACACAAACTGACAGCACGATAAAAAGAATCCCATTCAAGCTCTTCCTGCCCACTTTCTCCACACCTGCATCAGGTGATACTCTCCTGTTGTGTCCCGGGGCCCCTTTGCCCGCATCAGCCCTTCCCCTTATCAGGTGCCCTTCATTTGGCATTTAGCATTCGATTCCCTGAAGATCCGTAATGCTCGCAGCTCGTTGGGGGCATGTCGCCCCAATCCTTACGGCACTTCCAGAGAAAGGCCCCCAGTGCGAGGAACCAGGATGCGCTGGGAGCTCCTCTTGGGAGCACGAGAAGCAGGAGCAAAGCACAGTGCACCCGGGAGCCGGAGGCAATCGCGCTTAAAACTCCGTCCCGCCCACACCTTGGAAGCATCCCTGCATGAGGCAGGGTGACAATGCCATGGCCGCAGCTCGCAGAGCAAGCAGGGGCCTGACCCCCGGCCCCCACGGGCACGACTCCCAGCGCTCGCCAGTTCCATTTGGGCCCCAGCCTTCCCCTCCCCCAGTCCCAGCAGGGGTGGCCCCCGGTTCCCGGAGTGTCGGGACGCAGGCACCCCTCTGCCCGTCTTGGCCTCTGCTTCTGTGGCCTGTGCCTGGGCATTCTCCGGCAGATGGCATTAAGGGGCTGGGAAGAATTGGGAGGAAACGGCTGTGGTCTGCACAGCGGGAGGAGGGCAGATTTCGTAACGCTTTCGTGCATGCAACCGGAGCACATCAGCCCTCGGCTGCTCCGTCATGTGATCCCGCAGGGCCCTCGCACGCCGGATGCATCCTCACCCTTGTGCTTGAAGGGGGAGCAGGGGGGCCAGAATGTGGCAGGGGAAATACGAAGGGGCAGTTTCCGATCTGCAGGCCTGGGGAGAATCCGTCAGCCGTCAGCCAAGTTTGCTTCTCCCCGGGGAGTAAAGCGGAGTGATAAGACGACACATGACGGGACTTCCACTTTCAGGGCTACACTGTGTGGGAAGTCCAGCTTTGCACTGGGGGGCGGGGGGCCCTTTAGACAAGACAGACTTCTGCTCGCAAGTATCAGTTCCTTCTCACAACTGCTGGGCAGGGAGTGAAGCAAACGCAAGCGAAGACGTTCTCTTTCTGCTGCTACTGCTCTTTCCAAGGGTCTCCGACCTTCAGCATGTCTGAGGGTGTGACTTATGCCGACCTGAAGTTTGTGAGGCACCCCCCCGGGAGGACGCAACTGGAAGGTACGGCTACGTGGGGGCCAGTTCCCCCAGTGGTGAGCGGTGCCAGGGCAGCCCTGACCGGCATCTGGTCCCTTTTGCAGGGGGAGAGCAGTGGTGGCTTCGGAGGATCCGGGAATGCGTGGGTTTACTTCCAGAGGCCTGGATGGGGCGTGGGGGGCTACACAGCGGAGCTGCAGCGGCACCGCCTTTGCGCTGATCCCCCAGAGCGCTGTCCAGAAGCTGTCCCGCCTCTCCCTCCACGCTCTTGGTCTTGCTGCAGTGCCGCTCCCTTTCTCAGGTGCCTCCAGGAGAAAGGGCCCGATCCAGGGCAGGCGCTGTGCGGCTCTTCTTATGTGCAGGATTTCTTGCAGCAAGAGGAAAGGCGGCGGCGGCGGCAGCGGCGGCAGGAGGGAAATGCGGGAGGGCTTGGAGCAGGAGTCACTTGCCGACCAGGAGCTGCTATAAGCACCTGAGCTCCACGCGTCGTTGGCTGCGGGAGAAAGGCGCCCCCAGAAAGGCACCCCAATAGTTCCCCCTGTGCACAGCCATTCTGGCCGCGGTGGGCAATTGGCCCGAAGGCCAGCCCAGGGGAAAGCGTGGCCGGCCTGGCTAAGTCCTGCACAGCTCTTGGTGCCCCCTTGGCCCCTTCCCCACCGATCTGACGCCTCCGTTGCAGCCACTGGGCAAGGCAGCTGCACCCCGCTCAGCTTCCCCCCCTCATGCCGCCCCCTCCTCTCTTCCAGAGGCAAGTGAGGCAGAGCTCACCTACGAGAACGTCCAGGTAGCCAGGCCGGTGGAAGAGCGCGCGCCCAGTGGCTCCCAGTCCTCCCAAGGTAAGCGGGGAGCCAGCCGATCCCAGAGCACACGGTGGCCTTGCCCAGCTCCCGCTCAGCCCTGGGGCTGCGCTCCTGCGTCGCATGGGGCCCGGCACTGCCAGCGAGGACGGTGGGGAGGTGCCTCCATGGCTGGAGCCCTCCCCTCCTCTGGCCGTTAGGCGGGCTGCATGGCACCCGTCCCAGGAGTGTGGCTCACCTCACCTCACAGCACCATCTCCGTCACGCTGAACTGGAACCGGAAAGGGGTTCCCATGCTGGGTCACTGGCGCTGCTGGCCTTGAACGGCTTTCAGCTCCTCCTTGCGAAATCGCCCCCCCCCCCCGCCGCCGCCATGCCTTTCCTCCTTGGATTCGATTCTTTGGCAGGGTTAGCAAGTCCATTCTGCCGGTGCGAGTGCCGACAGCGAGCGCTGCCGCCGGCCTTGGGGACGCTGGCCGAGCAGCGAGGGGCACATGCAGATCCCGGAGCCCGGCCCCCCCTCCACCCACAGCCTCGGGCGGCAGTGGGGAGACTCCGCCGCCACAGCCCTCTCTGCTCACTCCAAAGAGTCCAGGCCTGCCTCCCTCCCTCCCTCGCGCCCCAGACGGGCAGTGCACCGGGCTGGCCTTTCCCTTTCCTCGCCCGTGTGCCTGTCCACTCTACTGCAGTGCCCGGAAGGCGGGTGGTGTGCGGGCAGCCCTCCCCCGGGGCAGGCGGCATCCTGCCCCCGAGGCACTCCCGGAGTGGGCAGAGCCCCAGCCTCTGAGCGCTGCAGCTGAGCCTCTGGGTTTCCCTTCCAGGGTGGAGTCGCAGAACCTGGTATGTGGTCTGGGCACTCGCGGGCACGTGCCTCTTTCTGCTCGCCACCACCATCGGATTTGGGCTCCATTGTGAGTAGCAGACGCCTTGCTCCAAGCCGCCCATCCCAAATGGGGAACGGGCGAGGGGGGATTCCGCGCAGGCGTGGCACGGCCGGCCGGCCCTCTTCGCCTCTGAGCGCAAAACTCCGGGTCCTGCAGCCCTGCTAGCCAAGCCCGCCCCGAGCCGAGCCGAGCCGAGCGCAGAAGCTCACGGAGCCGCGGTGCCTTTTCCACTGGTGCCACGTGGCCTTCTCCAGGGTGGCCCCTTCCCCGGGGGACAGCCAGGCTCCTCATGGCGTTCTCGCCTTGCCGTGCAGACGGGCAGCTCTCGCAGCACCTCCAGCAGGAGTCCCAAGCCCGCCTGGAACACAGCCTCGTCCTGACGGAGAGAATCCACGCCAGGGAGGCGAGCCTGGAGCAGTTGCAGGAGTCGCTGCAGGAGGCCGAGTCGGAGCTCAATGCCACCAGGGTGAGCCTTCAGGAGAGCTGGATGCAGGCGAACAGGACCCAGAGACTGCTGGAGCAGCAGGAAGCGGTGCTGGAGCAGCGGGAAGCGGTGCTGAGCCAGGCAAGCTTCAATCTGACTCAGCAGCAGAAGGCCCTGGAGAAGCAGGCGAAGGTGGTGGAGGAGCTGCAGGAGGCCCTGAAGAACGCAAGCTCCTGCTGGAAGATCGGTGGGTGCGGCTGGCCCTCGCCTGCAGGGGCCAGGCCGAGGCTTTGCTGCAAACCGGGAAAAGTTTTATCAGGGATGCAGGAAAAAGTACTGACTGGGGGAAGGCAAGTCCGATTCTGAGCCCAGGACGAGACGCGGACCAAGTGGCAAGTCCGCTGCCAGAAAGCCATGGAGGGAAAACCCAGCCGCCCCAGACGGAGCGATGCATGCAGCCGCCTGCTCCTCGAAGGCCCCCTCCAGCAGCGGCACGTTCTCCCCGTGCCTGCACCGAGCGTTTCCCCTTGGTCTGGGGGAGATGGCACCCCGGGTGCCTCCTTGGGGAGCAGCTCACGGTGACCGTGCGGGAAGAGGAGGGCCCCCAACTCCCTCCCCCAGTCCCTCCTCCCTTGCCTGGAGCCACTTGCTTTTTGTCTGCCAGCTGCCTTTCTCCTTTCTCCTCTTGTCAGGAAGCCGAGGCAGCTCGCGTGGCTCCGCTGTGTCCTCACAACAGCCCTGCGAGGCAGTCGGGCTGAGAGCAAGTGACCGGCCCAAAGGCCCCCAGGGAGCCCTGTGGCCAAGTGGGGACCAGGACCTGCATCCCCTGGGACCCCTGCCAGCACTCCACCACCAGGCCACGCCGGCTCTTACTGGGATGGCTCATCCGAGCCGAGGCGCCCAGCCTCGAGACGGCCTCTGCCGGGGCGTCTGGGCTGCAGGGCAAGCCTCTCGGTGGCCCGGCCTTCGGCTCTGGCAGAGGCGCCTCTGCAGGTCGCCGCAGCAGCAGCAGCAGGCATGTGGCCTCATTCTGCGGCATGCCATCTGCAAAGGCAGCAAAAGCTGGGCAGCGAGCCCCTGGGAGCCCCAGACCAGCCTGTCCCTGAGCCAGGCCAAGTGTGTGGGACTGGAGCGCCCCCGCAAGCGGCCGAGCCTCCACCGCCTTCGCCATTTCTTCACCAGGCTGCTGCCCCAGCGGGTGGATGCTCTTCCAGCACAAATGCCTCTGGATTTCAGCGAATCAAAGTCTTGGAAAGAAAGCAAGATTATTTGTCAGCACAAAGCATCCCAGCTGACCATCTTAAGAAGCCCTGGAGTCCTGAAGATCTGTGGGCTGCAGAAAAACTGGTCTGGTGCCAGGGCTCCACTGGGTGGGCTGGGCCGGGCCGGGCCGGGCGGGGGCCACCAGCTGCGCTGGCGGGGGCCAGAAGCAGCTCGCAGGAGGCAGCTCTGCGTCCTGCCCTGGGAAGGTTGGGTGACTCAAGGGGCCCAAGGAAGGTTGAGCAGCACAGTCCCGAGAAGCGCAGAGGCCCAGAAGCCATGGCGTTCTGCAGCCGGCACTGCCCCCTGCAGCTGTGTGCTTTCCAGAGCTGGCCTGGCCAACTGGGGATGATGGGAGGTGAACTCCACCTGGGAGCCACCAGCCTGGAGAAGGCAGGCCTGACCAGAAGGGCAGTACCCGCCCCTTCAGCTTCCCACGGCCAAGCTGCACGCCTGGCAAACTAGGCATCCCAAAAGGACAGAGAGCCCCCCACCCACCCACCCTGTGCTGTTTCCTTCTGGGGGAAACGGTGGAGCACACCGCTGAAACGTGGAGCAGGGCCAGGAGGCCCCCTCGGAGGGGCGGCCTCTCCCATCGCAGGCTGTGCTCCCCCTCGGGGAAGCTCGGTGTTCTGGACTGGAGGGCAGCCAGACCCCAGGGGGACCCCCTCCCCAAAGGGACCACCCCCCCTGGGAAGGGGCCCCAGCCAGATGGGCCAAGGGGCTAACCTTTCCTTCTGGAATTCTCAGCAGTACCGAATGCCTACTGGATCGGACTAAATTACAACACTCACTTCAAGAAGTGGCTTTGGGGTGATGGTGCTCCCATGGACAGGCAAGTGAGGAGAAGCAGGCTGGCATTTCCTCGCCTGCCAGCCAGGCTTGGCTAGCTCAGCCGGATGATGGGGGCCAGCTGCAAGCTCTCCCGCCCACATGGGGCACATGGAATAGACAGACCCTCCACCCTTCTTCCGATCGTATTTCGGGAGCCGCAGCTCCTTGGAAGCGATGCAGGTCAACTGGAGGGGAGCCAGTTGGAGAGCAGCCTGTGGGGTGGGGGGGTGGCCCCTGCAGACACGTGGCATCCGTGCCCGTCGGACTCTGTCCCTCGGAAGCCCGTGTGCTCTGCTCAAGAGCTGGCCACACGGGAGAGGCTGGCTGGCCCCGAGGAGCAGGGTGGTCTCCTCTTCCGCAGACCGAGGGAAGCGCCATGCGCGGTCTCTGGCCTGTCGCGGGCTGCATGCGCGCAGAGCCGCTCCGTGATGGAGCAAGGGGGCAGTCAGGCGGGGTTCCCCTGCGACCTTGACGGAGGTTTCCTTTCTTTCAGGGAGCTAGATTCTAGGTACTATAGCACTGTGGAGTACTGCATGACGGGAGCTTGTCCAGAAGATACTGTGACATGTCTTTTCGATTCATCTGTGAGAAAGCAGCCCAGACCCACTAGGCTCGCGCTTTCAGCCCTGTGGTGGAGGCCACGTCGCCAACAGCATGGCTGGCCTGCAGGGGCCACGCACGCCGAGCCACCCTGCCCCCCCCGCACGTGGCCCGTGGCTGCCAAGAGGGGTCTGGGAGTGACACGAGGGCAATGGTGGCATTTCTTCAGCTGGGGGAGCAGCAAGCGGTGGCGGAAGGCCAGGACCCTGCCTGTCCCCCCCCAATGTGGCCACGCAAGCCTGGAAGACGCCCGCCCGCCCGCCCCTGCAGGAGGCACCTCGCAGACCCTCGACACGGGGAAGGAGCCTGCTCTCCGCGGGAAAGCCACTAGCGGTGCTGCAGCTGCCCCCCCACTTCCACGGGGCAGCACCGGGGGCCCCTCCCCTCCAGGGAACCCCCTTCCGCCAGACCCGGCACCAGGGTGGGCAAAGAGGTGCGGCGGAGCCTTCGGTGGCATCGGTGGGCAAGGGCGACACGCGCGTCTCTGGAGGCTCGTGCCAGGGCCCGGGGCCGCTGTCCTCTGCAGGGGCCAGTCCTTGCCTGGGCCTGAGCCGGCCCGTCCAGCAGCTCAGGGCTACTGTGGCCGGGTGCGGCTCCGGCTCCCTGCTCCCTTTGCCAAGAGGAGGCTGCGCCCTCCGCCAAGGTGGGTGGACTGGGAATGTCCCCAAGCCGTCGAATAAAGTCCCGGGAGAACGGACTGCTGTGTGTGTGCACCAGACACCCGCTGCGGATGGGGCTCCTCGCCTGTGGCCCTCCCTCGACGCATTGGGCGCCTTCCGAAACAAGGCTGCTGGGTCTCCCGGAGCCTCTCGTTCTGGCAGGGAAAGGAAGGGGGGAAAGGCTGGGTGCCCCCCACCACAGCCGTCCTTGGCAACTTGGGGCTCCGTGGCACAGTGGGACCCGTGACGTGCCCGTGGGATGCCGTGTCCCAAGCCACCAAGGGAGGGCAGCGGGCTGCAGTGGCGGAAGGAGCTCGCCTGGCAAGCGAACTGATTCTGCAGCGGTGCTCAGGGGGTGGTGCAGGATCGGTGCTCCGGCGTGGCTGCACGTTTTACTTCCTCGCTGCTGGGGGTGGGCAGGAGCCCCTTGCTGTGTCCTGGCAGGATCCCACCTCAGCTGGTGAGCTTGGCTGGCCAAGAGCCGGCAGCCACATCGCACAGGCAGGTGCCTGGACTAGGCAGGCCTGTGGAGGGGATGCTCGAGACAGCGGGGGGGGGGGGTGCAGCGATGGTGAGGACAGCTGCCCAGAAGGGGGTGGGCCAGAGGACTTATTTATTTATTTATTTGGAAATTTATAGGCCGCCCCTTGCCACAAGCCTCGGGGCGGCTCACAACAATAAAACAACAAATTCTAATACATTAAAATTCACAAACATTAAAAACTGGCCCATCTCCAGGTCTAAATTAAAACCGCCACAATATAAATAAATTAACATTTAAAATATTGTTTAAATAAAAAGGTCTTCGCCTGGCGCCGAAAAGCAAATAAAGACGGCGCCAGGCGAGCCTCTCTGGGGAGCGCATTCCATAAATGGGGCGCCACCGCAGAGAAAGCCCTCCTCCGGGTACTCACCCTCCGAATGTCTCTCACAGAGGGTTCCCGGAGGAGGGCATCAGCAGCAGATCGTCGTAAGGGGCGGGAGGGTGTATATGGTCGCAGGCGCTCCTTTAGGTAACCGGGACCCAAGCCATTAAGGGCTTTATAGGTAAGAACCAACACCTTGAATTGGGCCCGGACTTCAATGGGGAGCCAGTGAAGCTGACGGAGAACTGGGGTGATGTGAGAACCACGCCCAGTCCCCGTCAGCACCCTGGCAGCTCTATTCTGCACCAATTGAAGTATCCGGACCGTCTTCAGGGGTAGCCCCACGTAGAGCGCATTACAGTAGTCTAACCGGGAAGTCACCAACGCGTGAGTCACCGTCGCCAAGCAGTCGAATTCCAGAAAGGGACGCAGCTGATGGATCAGCCGGAGCTGATGGAAGGCGCTCCTCGCCACTGCTGACACTTGAGCTGTCAAGGTCAGCTCCGGGTCGAGGAGGACCCCCAAGCTGCGGACCCTGTCCTTCAGAGGGAGTGCAACCCCATTCAAGACTAGGGTCAGGTCCCCCATTCCGAAGTCCGAAGCCCGACTTCCCCCCTCCCCATGTGCCACTGCTTCCAGGCAAGCAAAGGCCAGCTGGGGGCACTGGGCAGAAGCCCCACCTTCGCCCCACACATGCAGACCCACTGCTACCCCAGAGCATTCATGCTGGTGGGCTGAGAGGAGGCACCAGCCAGAGGCGGCAAGGAGGGGGGCAGGGCAGGGCAGGGGGGGGGGAGCTGTCGCACGAGCGCTTTGATGTAGCTGGGCCAGGCTGCTCTCCCCCAGTGGGGCTCCTGCCTGGGATGGCAGCAGGGGACTCCTGTCGCCTTGAGGGATGGAGGGGCCCGAATACGCTTCCCACAGGGGAGCTGAGCGCTGCTGGAAGGGCAGTGGGGGAAGCGAGCCCCTTTCCGCTGCGGCTTCGGAGGCGGAAGGAAGGGCCAGGCTGGCTCTCCCTTGGCCTGATGCCCCCGCCAGGCAGCAGAGAAGGGGGCGCAGCCTCCCCCTCAACCCCGGAAGGTGCCGGCTGCACGTGGCCCAGCGCCAGCAGGCCAAAGGGGGCGGTTACTACCAACCAGGAGACGCTGCTTGCCCCCCACCACGCACACCCCACACAGAGCCACCCCGAGTTCTGCAGTGGGCTCACCAGAGGGACCGGGGGGGGGTGTCCAGGAGAGAGGGTGGCCCTTTCATCAGCTCTCAGAAAAGAAGTCCGTGTGTGTGGGCGCGCGCGCGCGTGCACCCTTTAGATCTTGCCTTTGGGGCCTGTGGATGATCATGCCCACAGGCCCCCCCCCCGCCAATCCAGCAAGTCCTGGTCCGTCCCCTCATAATCCAGGGCTTCACCCTGCGATTCAGAGTCGTGGGAAGGCTGGCGGCAGCACCTCGATTCTTGGAAGGGCTGTGGAGACAAGCGACGCCCCAGAAGGGCTGGTCACCCAAGCTGCAGCATCTGGGGCGGGGTGTGGGGAGTAGGGGTGACCTGGAGGCCAACCAGCCAGAGCTCAGCAGGCCCCAGCATCTTGCCCCATGGATGCGCTGCGGGGCACTTCTGCTCCAGCAGGGAGCTGGGCCAGTTCGTGGCCTGGATTCGGATCAACTCCGAGGCAAGTTTCGAGGTCAGCGCCCTTGCTGGGTGGAGCAGGCGGGGGCCCTTTGCCAGCACAGGGGGTGGCTCCGAGCAAGGCTGCAGCTGCACCATGGGGGGGGGACTCCCCCAGGATGCACGATTGCCCCGATCGGGCACGGAAAGGGGAAGTGTGGCAGCGAGCTGCCCGCCCGCCATGTGCCTCGGCCCTGTGGGAACTGCAGGGGGCGGCTGGCATCGGCTGTTTCCTCTCGGAGCGGCCGCGACCCGCCTGCCTGGCCCCACAGCCAAGATGCGGCTTTCCCTGGCCGGTGCCCTCAAACGCGGAGGCGGCAGGCGCTGCCCCGCGTGTGGTCGCCCGCCTGGCATCGCGTCCCGCCGAGTTATGAGATCGAGGCGCGCCCTGCACATCAAACGCGCGGCGCCCTCTGGGGCCAGGCTGGGCTCCAGGAAGACAGGGCCAGGTCCCTGCCCCGAGGCGCTTGCAGCGCCAGGAAGCCACCGAGGGGCACGGGGCTCGCTGCTGCTGCTGCTGCTGCTGCTGACCCCGCAGAGGCGGCTTCCTGGAAACCAGCGAGAGCCGCACGGGCATTGGGACGGAAGGCGGAACGGAGGAAGGCTTGGGCTGGCCCTGCAGCGGGCTCGCCGCGCTGCTCGGCTCGGGCGCTCCCTGAACCGGCTGTCGGGGCACAGGAGGAAGCAGCCGCGCCCCGCGCTGGGCTCGCCGCCCGGGAGACGCTGCGCGGCACCGGCGGTGGGCTCCTCCGGGGCCGCGGCGGGCGGGCGGGCGATGCTCCGGGCCCCACGGCACCGCCCGCGGGCCCGGCACTTTCTCCAGCCGGTGGCCGCGGGAGCCTGCTGGGAACGGCACGACGAGCGCGCCGGCCGGGTGCCCGGCGGCCGGGCGGCTCCCATCATCCGCGGCGCCCGCCGCCGCCCCCCGAGCCCGCGGCGCACCTGCGCGGGCGAGTCACGTGCTCCCGCGGGCCGCCCGCCCCACGTGCCTTGCACGGCCGCGGAGGCCCCTGGCCCCGCCCCGCCCGCTCGGGAGGCTCCTCCCCCGCACATGGCTCGGCGGCCTGGCCCGCCCCCTCACGTGCCCGCGCACCGGGCTCTTTCGGCCGCACGTGACAGCCGGAGCCCCCGGGGCCGCCCCGGCGCACGGAGAGGCAGGCGCCTATTGGCCGCAGCGGCTGTCGCTCAGAGGCAGGGGGTGGAGCTCCCGGCGCTGCTGTTCTCCTTTGTGTCCGCGGAGGGGCCGCCGGAGCTGGGAAGGCGGAAGGAGGAGCAGGCGAGGAGGCGCCCCTTCCTCGTTGAGGACTAGGATCTCCTTTAACTCATTCTCCCAGGTTTGTCCGAATTTTACCTCGCCATCCCCAATGCCGCTTTTCTTGGGGCGACGCGTGTTGTTACTGCGGGCGGGATCCTGTCCAGATTATCCCGCTCCGATGTCGGGAGAGCAGCGTACCCCTCCCCGCACACCTGGACGGGTGCAGAGCGGGGCCTGGCAGGTTGACAGCAGGCCCCTTCCCCTTCCGCCCCCTCCCCACGCGCACCTGGGAGCCCGGCCAGCACCTGCCATCCTTCCCTCTGCACCTGCCGGCGTCCCCGCCAGGCACGGGCCCTCCTGCAGCTGGATCGCAGGGCCCCGAGCAGGTGTCATGGGGCTGCCCCACGCCTGCGCCCCGCTCCCGCCAAGCCCCATCTCGGGGCTGCCTCGGGCCCCCGGGGTTTTCATCGTGCTTTCATGGGGTGTTGTCGCGAACCTTTGCCTCAGTCTTGCTGGCGCCCCCACTGGCTGTGCCGGGCAAGATGGGGAGCCAGTGCCACGCAGAAAGGGAGGCCTGGCGTGGCCGGTCCGGGCGACGAGGGCGGCAGGTGGGGCCAACGGTGGTGGGTGCTGGTGGAGCCTTGGGGCTGCCAAGCGCGGAGGACGGGACGGGCCCCCCCGCCAGTCCGGGGGGCAGATCGGCGGGCGCTGCTGGCCTCGCCTGGTGCGTGCAGCCCTCCTCCGCGAGGCCCGCCTGGCACCAGCGCTGCCGTCTTCTCGCCTCCGAGTTCGGAGACTCTTCTGCATGCAGGCGCTGGACAGCACCCGGCGGGTCTTTCGGTTTGGCTGGAGCTTAGCAGTAGCAATTATTTAAAAGTCGGTCCAACCGCTCTGTTCCTTGGCTTCAGGGACCTCCAGTCTCTGTTGGGAAAAGGTGTCAGATACACTTAGCCAGGAAGAGCCGTGAGCGGCCAGCGCTCTTGAGATGCCTCCCCGGCGTTCATTCAGTCCGGCCGGCCTGAAGGGAGAGGCAGGGAGGAATCTGAGTGTGACCCTTTCGGGTCTGGACTGCTCGCTACTGTGCTCTTGCTTCATGATGGCTCCCGAAAGCCACCAGCAAGCAGGAAGAACTGGGGGCTTCTTGTTCGCACGTGTGGGGTATATTGATTTCCTTTCTGTACCGCTGTAGCCGAAGCTCTCCGGGCTGCTCACGGCAAAGCCTCCCCTAATCTTGCGTTCACACGTGCTAGCTGCTGTTCGCCTCTTCCTTGCAGCGTATCCTTCAGCATGTGAAAGTGTTCAGTTTGCTGGGCGATCATTTGTAGCTCGTGTGCCTTTTTCCTGCTGCCGAGTGGTGCAGTTTGTGGAGGCCTCCAGAACTGGGGTGAATTTGTCTCTACTTGGCAGCCGGCGCCTGCAGCTCGCTGAGCCAGCCCGGGGAGGGCCAAGGGCCTCCCTCCCACCCAACGCTTGTTTAGAGTTTGTGCTTGGGGAGCGGGGGGACCAGGGCACGTACTGTAGACACTCTGCCGGGGGACTCCCAGATCTTTGGCAGGATGCTGAGCTGGAGGTTCTTGGCCGATGCTCCCCAGGCCTGAGGAAGTCATAGATTTGGCCCTGCAGGCCTGGCTCGCCTCACCGGCTCCCTCTGCATCTGAGCATGTACGGTTGGCTCCAGGGCAAAGTGCCACGCTTAAAGTGACCCGAGAAGGTATCTGGGAAGGTGCTCCATTCAGACATGCAGGCTGACACCTGCGGTAGCCATCCGGGGCTGGGCTGGGCCTCTGCGACGTGCCCCGTGCTTGGGGTCCCGCCGGGCTGGAACGTCCTGTGACGCAATGGTGAACGGAGTGGGGTCCTTCCCTTCCCACCGGTGCCACCACATCGGTTCCACTTTCCCAGTTGTACCAGTCGGCCGCCAACCTAAGAACCATCTGCACTGTTTGCGTGCCTCCCTCTGCCAAGTTTGGGCTCGTGGGTGGCGTTGAAGGGAACTGGTTGTACCAGGCGGCGGTTATGGGCAGGCCTACCGAGCAGGTGGGGAGCGAAGGGAGCCACCGTGCCGCCCTCAGCCTTGCCCTGGCAGTGCCGAAGTTCTCCTGGCCTCAGTGCTGCCAACCCTGGATGTCCGTGGTGGGAAATGAGGCGACCAGGTGGCTTTTCCGGTTCAGAGGGCCAGCGCGGCTGCAGCCGTGGCGCTGCCCTGAGTTGTCGACTGTTTCTCGCTGTGTGTGTGTGTAGCCATGGGGTGCCCCTGCCGCACTTTCCAGGCGGCGACTGTGGAATATCAGTGCATGGCCAGCTTCCCACCACAGCCCCCGGCCGCTGAGTGGCTGCCCTCACGCCAGGCCACGGGGGTCAACTCGCTGCCATTCCACTTAGCCCACCTTGCCATGCTGCAAGTCGCTGGCCCTCAGTAAACCAGGAATGGTGGAAGCGCACCTCGCTGCTCTGACCAGGGGCGTGCTCTGCAGATGGAAAGCCCTCTGCTGTAAGGATTTGCTGAGCTGGGGGTCGCTTCTGTTTTGATATGCGGCCTTTTCCCAGCCGGGGTCGGGTTTCTGCCGAGCTGGTACCAGTAAATGAGTGAACACGGCCCGCCCTTCTGCAGAGGCCCACGTGAGTGGGTGCATGCTGGGGCTGGGGGTTAGGCTGGGGGTGGCACAGGGAAGGCCTGGGGCTTAGCAGGAGCTCCGGCAGCCTGAAATCCTCTTCTGGTGCCAGGAATAAGCCGGAATTAGAAAGTGCCGTCGTCTCCGCGATGCCTTGTCTTTCCGAGCGCAAGGCCCCGGCAGCCTCTCACCTGCATTTTTGTGGGGCTGAGAGAGCGGGATCCAAGCCGCCGCCTCGCTCGGCAGTCTGGTCTTGGGCCTGCATGCGTGGCCATCTTGGACGTACCGCGCGGGTGTTTCTGTAGCCAGGGCTTGCTGGCTTGGCAGCGCTATGCGGTGGCTCCCCGAGCCCAGCTGGGGTGGAGAATCCCTGTGGAAGCCCCGGGCCGACCAAGCAGGGCTCCTCGGTGGATCCCGCCAGCGAGAGGAGCGGCCCCCGTCTTTGGTGCTGCACCCCGTTCAGCCTGACAGTCCCGGGTGCTTGGCTGCCTGCAGGCCCCACGGTCGCCACATTTCCCGCATGCCAAAGAGTTGGACCCTCCGCAGCCCCGGAACCGTGTGTGACAGAGCCAGGGCAGCCCGAGAGTCCCGTGACTTCGTGGCCAGCCTACGCGGGATGAACCCCCGGCTTCTTGTATCAAATCTTCGTGTGAGACGGAAGGACGCTCACCCTTCCGGGCTGGAGGCGGACAGGCAAGAGAGACTTGCGAGATGCAGCTTCCTCTGTTGTTTCCACACACAACCTCCTTTTCCCTGTAGATCTCTCTCTGGTCAAACCGTTCACCAAATATGCCAAACCTGTTTAGGCCTTTACCTGGAAGGAAGGAAGAAAAAACAGCCACTCTGTGCAGGGGGGGGGCGCTCACACGGTCTGGCTCTGCGCCGCCCGCCCCCCTTCCCGAGCGAGCGGGGAGGCGTGGCGCGTGTGCTGGATGGGTCCCTCTCGCTTCCCTTCCTCCAGCTGTGTGTGTGCCTCTCCATGTGACTTTGCGCTTCTAAGCCCCGTCCCTATTTAGACGGACGGCGGCTCTTCCGCCCCGCTCGAGCATCGCTCCATGTGCATGGGAAGGCGGGGGCCTCGCTCCGGCCCCCCCAGTTCCCGCTGCAGCCCTTCGCAGCCTCCCTGCACCCCGTCATGGTGGGAAGGCTATTTCTGCCGATCTCTGCTGGGAAGGAGGAAAGAGCACGCAAGGGAAAGATGCAGAAGCTGCTTGGACAGGGAGCTCCGTTCTGGGAGGACTCGGAACTGGGTCCCTCGGCTGGCCAGGCCAGCGGCTCACGCTGAGAAGGTACGTGGGGTCTTTGCCGCTGCTGAAGAGCTCGGCGGACATGGCAGTAGAGCAAATGGATTAACCCGGGGGGGGGAAGTTGGCCGTGGGTGGCGGAAAGGGGTCAGTGGGGGGCACCAGTGGCAGGGACGTTAGCTGGCGTGTCGTGGTGTCCTGTGAGGACTCCCCCTCCGCATTCCCTCCCCGATTCCTCCGTGATGCTTTAGGGCCTGCCTTTGGGGAAAGAAGGTGTGGAAGGAAAAAGGTGGCTCCCCCCCCCCAGCTGAGCTCGGGGCAACCTGTCTCGCCCTCGCCCGCAGCTCAGAGTGAAAGCAGCTCGAGAGGCGGCGCAGCGGACGAATGGCCCCTGCTCGCAGAAGGAGCTTCATTCCTGGGCTCACTTTGGGGAGACTCAGAAAGCGTTGCAGCCCGCCTTTGGAGACTTTCTTTCTCAGCCATGAGGGCTAGAAGCTTGGGCACAGATCAAAGCCCTGCTGGCCTTCGCCCAGCACCTGTGCTCTGCGGGTGTCTTCGGGGCCGTGGCAGGGGCCACGGCTGCTTTCTTGTGCACCGGCCACGGTCGGTCGAGTGTCTGGCCTGGGCAGCCTCAGCGCTGCAGGGAAGGGGCTCTGCGGCTCGCAGGGTCGGGGGCTGCCCCCCCCCCGAGCCAGCGGCCCCAGTCCGGGTGGACTCGCACGCCGGGCGCTCTGTGCCTGCCCCGGAGCCTCTCGGCGCAGGTGGCAGTGAGGCCCCCGTCTCGCGGGCTTGTTTTGGGGCGCGGGGGGGCGTCCTCGGCGGGGAGTGGGGGGCCGCCCCAGACGGCCGGGACCGAGCGCCGCCCGCCCCGCGCTGCCTGCGAGCGGGAAAGGCGCGAGGGGGGGCGAGGCGCTTCCCGGGGCGAGGGCGGCGGGCGCCGCTCCCAGCCCCGCGTGCCTGGGGGGGCCGTGGCCGCTGCGTCCGCCCGCTGGGGGGGGGGAGCGGGAGCGGGAGCGGGGGCGCGTCCCGGCCGTGCGCCGCGTGCGTGCGGCCTCGCTGCGCCGGGAACACGCCGCGCGTTACGTAATCTGGCTCGGCCCGGGCGGCGGCGGCGCCCCGCCTGGCCGCCCGCCTGGCCGCCGCCGCCTCGCCTGCCCTGCCGGCTCGCTGCGCTCCGGGCGCGGGGCCCGCCGGCCGCCGGTGGGTCTGCGCGGTGCGCGGGGGCCGCGGGGGGGTCCGGCGGCGCTGCAGGAGGGGCCGCGGCGGTCCGGGAGGGTCTGGGGCGGCGGGGGGCGGGCGGCGTCCCGCTGCAGATGTGCAAGCAGTAGGCTGCCCCAGCCCGGTGCTCCGCAGGCGTGCTTGACTACACCTTCCCTGATCCCCAGCCGGCTGTGCAGGCCGTACAGTGGGTGGCCTGAGAAGAAACCCCTCTCTGGCGGGAATCTGCCTGCCTTCTGGCTGCTGGGGATTCTGGGCATTGCAGCCAGCAGCTGCTGGGGAGGCTGGCAGGGGGGAGACCAAGCCGCGCAGGCAGGGGGGGCTCCCTCTTTCATCCTGCCAGTCATCCTGTCTACATTTCTGAGTTTCCTGTGCCAGCAGCAGGTTCTTGGAGGGCACATTTGCTCCAGCCGCGTGCCCTCCCCGTGGCGCGATGCCCGTTTCCCGCACTGCCTCGGTGCCTCCCGTGGCGCCTTCCCCCGACCTGGCATGGTTGTGGGGGGAGCCATGCTTCATCCGGCTCCTGCCCTGGCCACTCCACAGAACTGGCAGCCCGGCCGTTCCACAGGGGATCAGAAAGGGGATGGTGGGGGAGATGTTCCCTAGGACGGGAAGGCGCCGCCGTGCCCAAAAGCGCCCTTGCGCAAGCGTTGCAGCCAGCCCTGCCCGCATGCGGCAGTGGCTGCGACGAGAGGGGCCACTTCCTGGGGGCAGCAGGACCCAGCGGCTCTGGCAGGGTCACTCGTGAGCTGTGCTGGTGCGCCCAAGAGCTGCACATGGGAGATCCTGAACAGGACCGGCCACATGTGTTGGAAGCGCAGCGCCCCCTGCCTGTGGCACGGGCGGGGTGGCTCCACGGTGGGTCGGCCTGTGACCCTCCGTGCTCCAGGATTGGGCAGGGCTTGCCTCGATTTTCCCCAGGCGCCTTTGGATGCTCGACTGGGCACCAGCGGCATTCCCGGGCCACCCCTGTGGGCATTCTCAGCACCCCAGGTGGGCTTGGGCACCCCCTGCCACGTTTGGCCCCCCTTCCCCAGCCGGGCCTCCTGGGTGTGCCGGTGCCTCAGGGATGGGAGGGGCTGCAGCCCCCCCCGAGCCCCTCTGCGTCCCCAGCGTGGAAGGGGCCCTGTGCACGTTCCCCCCTTGCGAAGGGCACTTCCCACGAACCGGAGCCCCTCTCCGGGAAGCCCCCCCCCACTAGGTTCGCCCTCAGGGGCAGCGGTCCTGCCGCATCCCCTGTGGGCAGGGGCCCTGAAGCCCCCTTTCTCCGGGTGCCGGACCTGCCCCCTGTTACTGTGAAGGCCGTGGGCTAAGCATCCCCCCCCCAGCCCCAGGGAGGCATTCTGGCCGGCACGGGGCCCACATCCCCGTGTGGCATGCCCCCCCCGGGGGGCTGCACTCTGCGCTTGGCTGGCATCCAGCCGAGCAGCTGTTGCAGCCACCTCCTCATTACGCAATCGGCCGAGCGGCAGCGCACTCTGAGCAGCGGCCGGGAGGAGCAGCGCGGTGGGCGGGCCGGCGGGCAGCTGCCTCCGAGCGCCACCTGCTCTCAGCTGCCGTGCTTGGCCCTCTGCAAGTGCTGAGCACACGGCGTGGCGGGAGGCACCGAGCGACACATTGCGGGCCTTGTGCTCCACCGCTGCCACTGTGGCCGGGCGGCCGCCTGCTCCTGCCGGGGCCGTGCTCAGGCCGTGGCCACGCAGAGGGGCCTTGTGGGAGGGCTCCGCCGCCCGTGGAGTGGGGACCGGCACACATGCGCGCCCGGAAAGGGTGGGGGAGGGGTCAGCGTTCTCCACTTGGATGCCGTGGCCGGCAGGGATGCCCCCCAGGAATCCTGCTCAGGTGCTGGGGGACCCTGCTGCCCCCCCCCCCGAGGCTTCCCGGTGGAACTCGGAAGGGCTTGCCCTTTGCTCGCTGCTCCTTCGGGGCCCCCCGGACTTGGGCTCTGCAGGCACACAGGAGGGGAAGGGTTCGGGTCGTCCCGGGAAGGGCCGGCTGTCGCTGGGCGCAGGGCTGCTCTGCTTGGCTCCTTCGCGGCTGGGGCTCCCCCGGATCGAGCCAGAGGTGTCAGTGCGGCCATGCTGTGGTTGCAGGTGCTGTGGCGGGGGTGGGGGGCTCGGATCGCCTGAGAAGGCGCCTGTGACAACAGGACGCCGGGCATGGACTCCTGAGCTGCAGCCGCCGGGTCGCACGGCCGGTCCGTGCGCACGCTCAGTGGTCGACTGGGTTGGTCGGCCCCCGATTTAAACCTGGCTAAGATTCTTGCCTTCTCGCCGTCTTTCCCCCTGACAGCTGCTCTTGTCCGCCCTGCAGGAGCAGAAGGGAGGAGTGGCCATGCCCTCGGAGGACCCTCCTCCACTCAGTCGCCCCTCCAAACTGGCGCAAGAGAAGCCCTCCAAGCCAGGCAGCCCCAGTTCCGAAGGCCACAGGGCGAAGCTGGACAAGATGGTGCAAGGCGGCGATGCCGGCAGGAAGCCCTGCCGCCCGGCAAGCGAAGGGGAGAAGGACTCTGGATTCTCAGGTACGGCCTGAAAAGAGGGCCGGAGCCTCCCACAGCGAGGCAGGGGGACATACCAGCTGCCGGCTTTGCAGAGGAGGTGCCCGTGGAGCGAGGGGGAGCTTGGTCCATCCCCGGTCTCCTTGCCGTGCCCCTTCGTGGGCGTCCGAGCATCCTTTCCTGTCCCACGAGGCCGAGAGCTGCCGCATGTGTCCGGCGCCCGGCCAACAGTCTCCCCGGTCGTGAGCTTGTCCAAGGGGTCTCGGGGGAGCTGCCCCTGGAGCGCCTGCTGCTCTTTGTGTCTGGAAAGGGCAGCCAAAGGCGGAACCAGGTGTCTGAGCAGTTTCCACCCTAAACATATGGGGCTTTTGCTCCAGAAACTTGGGGAATCATGACTCTTGTTGCCCTTTTGCTTCTTACATTTCTTCACTGCTGTTTTGTGAAAAAAGACGAGGCTTCTTACAACAGGATTAAAATATACAAAACGCATTAAATCAACAGTTTAAAAGTGCTCTGACATGTTTCTGAGGAGAGGGAGCAAAAGGCTCAGTCCGGTCAGACTGCTCTCAGTGCTCTGGGGCCCAGCATCCTGCTGCACCTCCTCCCGGTTCAGCTCCGGTTTGCATTCGCACGTGGGGTGTGACCTGCCCTGGGGGGGCGCAGAGGCACAACTCTTGGCCAGGAGACAAAACCAAGCACAGAAACGTGGGGTCCACCCACTGCTCTCTCGTGGGAGGCTCTCCATTGCTCATGTGAGAAGTTTTGGGGTCCAGTGGAAGGAGGCGCGGCTCCTCTCTGCTTCCCAGATTCGCTTCTCAGTTTTGCCTGCATTTGCAACATCTGCAGGTCCCCTGTTGCCCCACGGTGGATACCAGCCTGGGGGTGGTGGGGGGCCAGGGAGCAGCAGGGGTCTCGCTGGAATGGGAAGCAGCGGCCCAAGGGGAGCCCTGGTGGAGGGCTGGCCGCAGCTGCTCCTCGGGAGCGTCCCGCTGCGGCAGGGCGGGCAGCAGCCCTCCGGGGCTCCAGGGCTGGACTCCCAGGAAGGACCGTGTCTGTGGCCCAGCTTCCCTCTCTCGCAAGGCCCTCACGGGCTGCCCCTCCGTTCCTTCCTCTCTTTGCAGACGGGAGCTCGGAGTGCCTGAGTGCCGTGGAGCAGACCGACGCCGAGGAGCAGGCCGGCCGCTCACCACGCCAGCCAGCCAAGTCGCCGCGGGCACCACAGAAGGGGCCGGGGGGGCTCCCGGGCAGCGCCTTCCGTGGCCTCGCCCCCGTTTACATTGTCAAAAACGTTATCCTCAAACAGGTAGCCTCGAGGGTTATCCTAACCCTTGCCGGGCCCAGGGCCCCGCTCCGTGCCGTGGGCTGCTCAGGGCTCCGTCTTCCCGCCTCCTTCCCCCAAGTCTTGGACCCGTCCCTCTCCGTGTGCGTGGCGCGGCATGGGGAGGCAGGCCCCCGCCCATGGGTCACAGCGGCTCGTGTGGAGCGAACAGCCCACCGCCGGGCTCCTCTCCCCTCCGCTGTGCTCCCGCCCACCGCTGACGTGGCCCTCGTGCTTTCTCTTCGCAGCCCCTGGGAGCGCCAGCAGCCACCCCGGTCCTGGCCTGGAGCAGCCAGCACCCCCTCGACGGCGTGGAGGGCCCCCCGGCCCGCCTCCTCCTCATCCAGCAGCCCGTGGGGCCCCTGAAAGGCCCACTCCCCGGCCAGAAGCCTCCCGCCAAGGACACCTACCCGCCCCGCCTCGGCAGCTACCCCCGGATCGCGCCACACCCGGGCCACCCTCCGCTGGCCCCACAGGCAGGCGCAGCAGGACCGGCTCCCACAGCGGCCGCCGGCAAGAGCAAGCGCTTTTGCCTGGACGAGGCCTGGCCCGCGGCCTCCAATGCAGCCGCCCTGGCTGGCAGCGGGGACAAGTCGCAGAAGGAAGCTCCCCCCGCCTGGGGCAGCCCACCGGCTGCTGCCTCCCCGAGCCTGGAAGCCCTCGCCCAGGACGCGGCACCCTCCTCCGCGGGGTGGGACCCGGCGGAGGGCCGGATGCTCTCCCGCGCCTCCAAGCGGCTGGGCTGTAGCAGCCTGGGCCGGCAGCGGCGCTTCCAGAACACGGTGGAGGTCCTGCGCCGGTCGGGGCTGCTGGGCATCACGCTGCGGACCAAGGAGCTGCTCCGGCAGAACAGCAGCACCCAGCGCGAGCTGGCCGAGCTGCGGGAGCACGCCCAGCTCCTCTGCGAGGCTGTGCGCAGCAACGACGGCCGGGCCTGGGCTCGCTTGCAGCAGGCCGTGGACCGCTCTGCCGCCTACTGGGCCACCAGGGGGGCCGGCTTGGACGCGCAGCCCCCCAGGCAGCAGAGCCCCCCTGCGGCCGAGCCGCCGGACCCCCGCCCGGGTGCTGGCCGGGTCTCCTCGCCTCTCTCGCCCAGGAATACGCCCCTCCTGCCAGAGGCGCCCGTGCCCGCCGGGCTGCTGTAGCGCCTGCCCGCTGCTTGCGCCTTGATCCGGGCTCTGCCCCTCAGAAGGGACGAGCGTCCGTCCATGCGCCGCTCGCCATGGCTGCTGGATGCTGCGGAGCCCCTTGGAGGGGACGCCCAGGGCCGTGGCCGTGGTGGTGCGCTGGCGGGGTGGTGCACCATGATGCCGGAGCCTCTGCAGCTCGGGGGGCTCCCTCTGGGCATTGGGGGGCGGTGGGGTTTTGCCGCCTGACTTGGGACTGTACTGGTGGGGTGTGGGAGTTCCAGAGGCCGACGGGGAAAGGGGCAGGAACGAGGCCCCTGCACGACGAGGCGCCACTCGTCTTGTTTTTGCCCCTTTGCTGCAAACATCCCTCCCGCAAGCTCAGGCGCCTCGAACGCGGCTCAGACTGGGGGGGGCGCGTGCCCCTGAGCCCCCGGCGCCCCCCTGCCCAGCAGCTCCTGCCGCTGCGTTGCCTCCTTGCTCTAAAGGGTCCCTTGGGGCGCTGCTGGGCTGTAGCCGGCCCCCTCGCTTCCCTCGGAGCAGCCAGTGTTGGGCGAAGGACTGTGCCCCAGGGAAGGCTGCCCTGCTCCTTTTCTGACAAAGATGGGCCAATAAAAAGGAAGGAGAAACAAGCTTACTGGTTTTGCGTGGGTTCCTGGACCAGAGCGGGGACCATCTTGCGATGGCCGCTGCGGGCTCTGCATGCCTCCCGCCCGAGGCACGGGCCGCTGGGAAGCCGGAACAGGCCGAACCAGCCGGCTCTTCAGATATTTGCGCCCTGCCCGGCCCGATGCTCGGCCTTCTCCGCCCGCATTCTGGCCTCTGCCATCTCGTTCTTCACATGGAGGAGGAGGAGAGGCTGCATCGGTCGCTTTGCGGGAAGCACGGCTGTGCGAGACGCAACCCGAGGGGGCTGCGGGTTGGCACCGTGTCCCCAGAGCTCAGCTCATCTGCCTCTCCAAGCAGGTGTGGGCGGCAGGTCCTGCGGGACAGGTGAGGCCAGGCGTTCCACCTGTGGGAGACGCTGCTGGTTTTTTCCATAGAGGCCAGAGCGCCCCCAGCTGGGACCGCGTGCAAGGAATTCTGAGCCGAGGGATTTGTTTGGCGTGCCTGGCAGAATCGTGCTGGCAGAGGCCCTTCGGAGGCACCCGCGGAGCGTTCCTGCAAGCTCCCAGCGGCACGATGGAGGGGAGGGGAGGGGAGGAGCTATCAGCTGGAAATTGGAAATCCTTGGAGAGAGCGAGAGCAAGAGCGAGCGAGCGAGCACAATTTTCAAAGCACCCACCCACACTGAAGAAGAGACACAGACAGTCCCGGGGAAATGCGTTGCTTCCCAGGACGCCTCCCAGGGGATGTTTCTGTTTACAGAACATTCTCCATTCAGTCCGTGTAAAGCCCCTGCTGAGAGCTGGGTCCCACCAAGGGCTCGCTGCGGGAGCGCCTTAGGAAGAGCTGCCGGGGGTGCGGCTGCAGCTGGTTCAGGCGCAGTAGGGCAGGCCCCACATCTGCAGCCGTACAGTAACGAGACGCATGTGCAGAGAGACACCAGCCGCATCCCTCGCTGGGGTGGCCTGAATGATCTACTTTGGCTGGAAGATGGGCGGGTGATGAAGCCGGGCTGCTGGGCAACGGCAGCCAAAGCCGGCTGAGTCCCTTGGGCCTCGCCAAAGCCCAGGCCAAGTCGCCCGTGGGGGCCCAAGGCCCTCCCCGCCAGGCTGCTCGGCGCGGCCAGCCAGTGGCTCCTGGCAGTTCGGAGCCGTGGCAGACGGCCATGTGCCAGTGGCATCTATTCCTTCTGTGGCCGGTTTTCTTTTCCTGCCCAGCAAAAAGCAGAAATACAGCAATTCTGGCTAGAAGCCCCTTCGGTGAGGGTGTTCCAGGGTAGGCTGGGCATGTGTGTGGCAGGCATGTCATGAGGGGAGCCGGGGGTCAGACTAGATGGCCCGGGAGACCCCTTCTGACTCCTCCTGTTTCTATGGCGGGAACAGCCAGTCATGCCGAGGCTCGCCCCCAGCAGCTGGTAGAGAGCTTTTTCCCACCCCGAACCCCAGAATCCCGTAGCCAGGCAGGGATTCAGCTCACGACAACCCAAGCTCGGGGGCGAAACAGGTTTATAAAAAGACAATGGACAAAATAGGGGCGGAGGGTCTTGAAGCAGGACAACCCGCAGCGCACACTCCACGAGGGTAAGGAAGGCAGCAGGCGCAGGAGAGCAGCGGTTTCCCTGGATCCATGCCGGTCAGCTCCCTGCAGCCCCTCGCTGGCCAGCCATCGCAGGCTGAAAACAACCAAGCTAGCCTTTCCCACCGCAAAGGGAAAATGCAACCCCAGATGTCGGAAAATGCAACCCCAGATGTGGCCTCCCTCCAGGTGGAGGAGAGCAGAATTTCTCAACAGCCTCGGGCAGCAGCAGGGAAACTCTCCCTTGGCTCCCTGGGCTTACCCAGTTGGGTCAAGCATGACTCGTGTGTATGGCGGGGGGGGGCTTGCCTTGGGGTGCCACCTGGCTGAGAGCCCAGGATTAACCCTTCTGTTCCCAAAGTCCCTTAACCGATTCTCCATTCCAGTGCCCAACTGGGTGAAAGGGAGGGAGCAGAGTAGGAGAGGCACAGCAAAAGCAAGCTGGATGGGAGCAGAGGGGGCCTGGGCAGCGCCAGGCTCCAGGCTGGGCCACAGGGACGTGGCAGGCAGGGGCGCTTTCCAGGAGCCGGGGTGCTTGCTCCCGAAGCGTCCGGAGCGGAGCGGGGCTCTCAGCAGAGGTCCACGAGGAAAACATTTTGTTTGCCCGTTGGCAAGGGAGAGCAGAGGAGCGAGCAGGGGCCTCCCGCCTGCATTCTGGGCTCAGCCGCTGGCCGGGGAAGCACCATCCAGACGCCGATGGCCAGCACAAAGGGGCAGGGAAGGGGGGCTCAAGCAAGCCCGCGGAGCGCCAGTGGAGCTGCCCCCTCGCCCGGCATGCCAGAGCGGCCATTGGTCGGAGCAGAGTCCAGGAGCCGGGCAGGGGCAGGGCCAGCCGCAGGCGCACTGGGAGCACGAGCCCCGCCGTCCCGGCCTCTCGCTGTCCTGGAGACCAGAAGCAAGTTCCCTCCTCAGCACCACCCCGCTGCCAACGCTTGCGAGCCTGGCCTCATGCAACGCAGGCACGGGCAGCGCCACGGGGAAGGACGGGCCATGCTTGCTCGCTCGCCCACAGGTGCCTTTTGTCTGGAAAGTCGCCCTGCTCCTCCGGGGCGAGGTCTCTGCCCTGGCCCCCTTTCCTCGCTAAAGAGCTGGGCTCGCTCGATCAGCCCCCCAAGGTGGGCTGGCCCAAAGGCCCAACCCCAGAGCCTTCCCTGTGGACCAGGATGCCCTGCCCCTGCACCTGCACCCACTCGCCATCTTCCTCTCCCGCCCTCTCCTTCCAAGGGACTCATGGCAGTCCGCATAATGCTCCTGGCAGCCTTATCCCCACACAACAGCCTGGTGAGGTAGGCTGGACTGAGCATCTGGCCCAAGTCACCCGGCTGGCTCCGTGGCCGGGAGGGATGAGAACCGGACCGCCTGCGCCCAGCCCGTGCCCTGCGCCACCGCACCACCCCGGCTGGCAATGCGAGGCCCGCGTGCCGGCAGATTGTGACCGCTGCTCGGCTGGCAAAGAAACAGGTCCCTGGGCCGGAGCCTGCTAGTGGGCTTGCAATGCAAACAAGCTCACCTGGCTGTTTCTCAAGGACGGGTATCATCATTGCTTTGCTAGCCTTTAAGGGGCCACCGGATTATCGCTCGCTCCATCCTCCTCACGTGACGTGGCTTTTCTTCTGCGAAGGGAGAGGCCGGCCAAGTGGGCAGCTCCGCTGACACTGCTTTTGTGGCCAGGCTTTGCGCTGGGGGGATGCCAGCCCAGCTGCTGAAAGACCGCATGATCCCCGGAGAGGGAAGTGGCCCAGAGAGCATAAAAGCAAGGGAGGGCCCCTCTCTGGCTGAATGAACGTGAAGGAGAACAGAGACGGAAGCCCTGCAAAGCAAACAGGAGCCACCCGCCCCGGGCTTTGGCTCCCTCGAGCCGCTTCTTGGCTGCCAGGAGCTGCCAGCAGAGTTCAGGAGCCAAAACAGTACACAGTGCTTGGCCTCCATCCCTGTGGGCCTCCGCTCCCCTGCCTGCCGCCTGGTGCCCCAGCCGCGCACGACCTCCTCAAGTCCTGCCTCTGCCCCGCAAGGCACTGGCTCTCCCACCCAGGACTGCTGGTGCCTTCTGCCGGGATGGCACCAGCTCCCTCCCCATTGCTCTGGCTCTGCTGGGTTGGCTTGGGCCAGCATGTAATGGACCCCGGATGCTCTTTTGTCGCTCTTGCTTTCTGTTCGCGCCCTGGAGCCATGTGGTCGCCGCACCAGCGGGCCGCTTGGGAGCAGTCACGGGAGCCTCCGGGGTCATACCTGCCCTCCACCCCTGCTCAGCCCGGGCTACGAGAGGAGCACCACCCGGGGCAGCTGGAAACCCCTTGGGGGGCATGCGGGTCCATCGCCCTCTGCCCCTCGCATGCCTCACCCCGGGCGTCCCGCTGCTCAAGCACGTGGCGTCGCCGTGGCCGGCTGCAGTGCCGCAGAGGGGCACCTTTTGTTCAGTCTGAATGTGGACAAGTCACATTCCTCACACCCACAGATGCCAGGAAAGTAGCTAGAAGACACGCAGGTTGGCCCGGAGGAAGCGGTGCTGGGAAAAGGCGCTGTGAGCTGCACAATTGTGGAGCCGTGAACACACAATAAGGGCCTTGCGCAAAGAAGCCGAGAAAATTGTGCAAGGCAATGATGGCAGGTTCGAAATGGACGAAGGTGGAACAGAGGAGCGCAAAGGCCGTTCTGTGGAGGCAGCCGCCAGAGGGGGAGGGCTGGCCTGGCACCTGCCCTGGCTGCAGGGGGGCTACCCAGCCCCCTCCCCAGCACTGCTTCCAGCCCTGCAGAGCGCCCCGAAAGGGGCCCCGTGAACTGGAACGGGCTCAGAGGAGGGCAGCAAGGACGGCCCGGGGGCCGCAAGCAGCATCCTGTGGACACGACGCCCCTGCGCCTGGAGAAGGGGAGGCTGGGAACATCCGTGCTGGCCACCCCTTCCTGGAGCGGCTCCTTCAGCCACTGCTCTGTCCAGGAGACCCTTCGTGGCTCCGTGCCAGGACATCGCATGGAACCCACGAACCTGCTTTCAGACAACAGGGGAAGCCTTGGTGGCCCCCAGAAACCACAGAACAAGCCATAGCTTCTCACCATGGTTCGTAAAGGCCAAATTAACATGACGAAATAGCATAATGCTGTGCAGACAAGCACAACGAGCCATCATGGCAAAAGTTGTCATGGATCGTTGTGTTGTCTGGACCCACAGGAGACCTTGGCAATCCTTCTGTCCCCAGAAGTGGACTCACAGTGGCAGGAAGTCTTCTGTGGCTCCAGTGCCGAGCGAGCAGGGAGAAGCCGATCGGGTCGACCCAGTCACAGGGCTGAGCGTGCGGCTCATTTTCCCTGTGCGTTATGCAACACATAGGTGGGGCCCATCGCAGGCCAATAAAAAGGGTAGAAGCCCAGCAAAAGCAGAGCCGCCTTCTCCTCCCGAGGCTGCGGAGATCGGTGCCATGGAGCTGTCCGGGACGGTCACCGTATTCCTTGCCATCTACCTGACCTACCTCATCCTCATATCCATCAAGAGGGGCGTCTCAAAGAAGGGGAACTTGCCTCCAGGGCCCACCCCCCTCCCCGTGATCGGGAATTTTCTCCAGCTCAAGTCCGGACAAACCATAGAATCCCTGCTCAAGGTGAGTCGGGGGCTCCTGGCCAGAGAGCGGATGCTGCCACCCCTTGGGCACCTCTGAGCCCCCACCTGCCAGGTAGGAATGCTGTGACTCCTGCGAAGCACTTTCAGCACCCCAGTAGTGTGATGAGGGACACGCTCAGGTGCTTGAGTGCTAGTAAATTCAAGAGCATCTTTCAGAACCCCCCCCCCAGCTTCCTTATTCCCGAACCTTCGGGGGTCCTTGGATGCTTCAGTTTGTGGAAGCCCTAAACGGACACGGTTCTCATGCAAAGTCCTTTCCTCCTTCCCAATTTCACACTAAATCCGTTTCAGGCGTCTTCCGACTGCACTCCTATTCCAGAACACTTGTTCTGCCTTTGAGAAGGAAAGGAAGGAAGGTATGTCCAGGGAGCTCTGGGCCCAGCAGGGTCCAGGAATCACAGCGCAGCAGAGCTGAAGCCTTCCTGCCGCGCCAGCTCCACTCCCAGCGGGGGGTGCTGAAAGAGTTGGGAAAGACCGACCTTTGGCCCACTGGGTTTCTGCCCGCCTGGACACTGAAGGCCGCCGCTCCCCCTGAGTGCCTCTGCTGGCGTCTCCTCGGTTATATGTACCCGTGTCTTAAGTGCGGCTTAGTGGCCGTTCTGCTCCAGCCACAGCCCTGCAAGGCCAGACTCGCGGGCGCAGCAGGCCTGGCTTCTGGCTGCTGAAGGACCTTGTGCCCCAGGGGCCTCCGCTGCCCCGGCGGTCTGTTCCGACAAAGGCCAGCCAGACGCCCAGGGGAGCCTGGGAGGGGGCCAGGAGCAGGCCCCCCTCCGCCACTCAGGTTCCCCGGCAGCTGGTTCTCGGAGGCTCCTGGGGCAGGGCCCCCGCCCTGACCCCCCCCCACGTGCCACAGAGTCATCCAGCCCTGTCCAGCCATCCAAACCGCTGGACAATGCCGGACTGATGCCCTTCTGCGCCAGTGGCCAATGTGGCAGCCCGGGCACCGTTTCGGACAACCGAAGCTGCCCGTATTAAAATGCCGCCTGAAGCCTTTGGTGCTTTTCCTTGTGCAGCTGCGTGAAAAATACGGCCCAGTCTTCACCGTCTACTTCGGCAATCGCCCAGTCGTAGTTTTATGTGGACATGAGGCGGTGAAGGAGGCCCTGATAGACAAGGCCGAAGAGTTCAGTGGGCGGAAAACAAACCCCACCCTGGAAAGGACCTTCCAAGGATACGGTGAGCTGCCCGGCTCGGCCTGGGGAGGGGAGCACCTCTGGCACGCTCCTGGCTGACCTGCCACTGTTCTCTGCCGCCCAGGGGTGGTGTTTTCCGAAGGCGAGCGCTGGAAGCTGCTGCGCCGGTTCTCCCTCACTGTCTTGAGGAATTTTGGGATGGGGAAAAAGAGCATTGAGGAGCGGATCCAGGAGGAGGCCCAGTTTCTTCTGGAAGAATTTCGGAAAACCAGCCGTGAGTAGAGGAGAGGCTCTGGAGGTTCTGTGCACCTGCTCAAGAGCAGCCCGAGTGCTAGAGCTGAGGCGGGCTGAGGAGAGGGCCCCGTCCGTCCTGGGGATGCGGAGTTGGGCATGTGCAGGACCAGGAAGGCTGGGTTGCTGCTGCTCCAGACGAGTGGGCGGGGGGAGGGCAAGGCACCCTGCAGCAAGCATGGGAATTTCTGGGGGCGAAGGAGCAGGGGAAATAACGTAGGCAAGGAGTCAAGCAGCTGCTCCCTGCTCGGCGCCCCCCAGACGTTTCGGGCTTCAGCCCGTTAGCCTCAGCCAGCGTGGCTAATGGCTGGGAGGTGTGGCCCGAAGCATCCGGAAGGCCCCAGCTGGAGAAGGCTGGATTAGTGCGCGGCCCCAAGGGGAAGGCGGCTGCCACGGCAGATGCCGCCCCCCCCCCCCCACTTGGTGCCTCTGGCGGCGTGACACTTGCTTCTCGCGCTCCAGAGGAGCCCTTCGACCCCACCTTCTTCTTAAGCCGCGCCGTCTCCAACATCATCTGTTCCATCGTCTTTGGCGACCGCTTTGACTATGGCGATAAGGAATTCCAGGCCCTCCTGCAGATAATGAACGACAGCTTCCGCAAGATGAGCACCCCCTGGGCTCAGGTACCGCCGGCCAGCCACCCTCTCCGCTCAGGGGAGGCAGGAGGGCCCTGCGACTCGTGCCCACTGACCGGGCACACGTCCTCTCCTCTCCCAGTTCTACGACATCTATGCCAACATCCTGAAGTTCTTTCCGGGGCCGCACACCAAGGTCTACGACCTCTTGGAAGAGATGAGGGTCTTCATCGCCCGGAGAGTGAAGAGGAACCAGGAGACCCTGGACCCCAACGCCCCCCGTGACTTCATCGACTGCTTCCTCATCCAGATGGAGAAGGTACCAGGCTGGCGTGGGAGCGGGGCGGGCGCTGCTGGCACTTCTCTGTGCCCCCCCGAATGAGGCACCCGTTGCTCGGTTTGCATAGAATCATAGAAGAGTAGGGCTGGAAGGGGCCATGAAGGCCACCGGGTCCCAACCCCCTGCTGGTGCAGACACCACATTACACCATCACAGGCAGACAGCCGGCCAGCTTCTTTTGAGTGTCTCCAGTGCAGGGGAGCCCCCACCTCTCCGGGCGGCTGGTCCCACTGCCATCTTGCTCTGGCAGTGAGGAAGCTCTTCCTGATGTCCGGCCTGAACCGGGGCTGTCACAAATTGACTTGATTATTCTGTGTCCTACGCTCTGGCATCAGCAGGAAGAGATCTTGTCCTTCCTCTTTGTGGCAGCCTTGGAGGGACTTACAAAGGGATCTCATGTCCCCCTCAGTCTTCTCTCCTCCAGGCTGAACATGCCCAGTTCTCCCAGCCTCTCCCCACAGGGCAGCGGGTCCAGCCCTGCATCATCCTTGCCGCCCCTCCTCTGCTTCGTCTGCATCTTCCTTAAATCACAGGAACACACACACGGAGCGAGTCAGAAGGGTTAGGGTTCTCGGTGCCCAGAACCGCGCGGCCTCCTCCAGCTCACCTCGGGGGCTCCCCCACCATTTGCGGGGTGTGGACCGAGCAACCCCGCACGGGGGCGGAGCGGCCCGCCCTGCGCTGCGCGTCCGGCCTTCGGTGATTCCTCCGAGCAGCCGGCAGGGGGCGCTGCGCAGAGCCGCTCGGGGCGAGTCCGCGGCCGGACCGTCCTCCCGCTGGGAAGTGGCGCCTGGCGGACGCTGCCGGCCGCAGGGAAGGCGTGCAGGGATCCGGGGAGCCCCGGAGAAGCCCCGGGGGACCGGGACGCTGGGACGCGGGCGCGCAGCGTGCCCAAAAGCCGCTGGGACGCTCCAGCCCAGGACCAGCCCCAGTAAACGGGGCGATCCACGCGCAGCCTCTGGGAAGACGCGGAAATGGGCAGCCGCCCCGCAGGGAAGCCGCCGCGGAGGAGCCGCGTCCCGCCTGCGCGGCAAACGGGAAGAGCAGCCTGCACGCCTGGGCAGCCCTCCCCGCCTGCTGCCCCCCCCGAGCGTGGCGGCCCGCGGGGAGCGTGTTCTCCCCCCCCCGCCCGCCACGAGCCCAGCACGAAGGGCGGCTGAGCGGCCACGCACTCCCCGCCGGGCCGGCTTCTTCGGGACGAGGTGCCGCCGCAGATGGCCGGCGCTTTCTCCCAGTCCCGGCCTCCTGGGGGGTGGTCAGGCGCCCCCCATCTTTGGGCGGGGGCGCTGTCCGCTTCCACAGGGCAGCTCCCTTTGGGAACTCTGCCCGCCCCTCCCAAAAAGCGCCTGGCACTCCCTGCCCTGCCCTGCCCTGCCACGCCTTGGCCTCTGCCTGCCTCTAGGAGAAAAGCAACCCGGCCAGCGAGTTCAACCTCCGGAACCTGGAGCTCACCACCCTGAACCTGTTCTTCGCCGGGACCGAGACCGTCAGCTCCACCCTGAGATACGGGTTCCTGCTGCTGATGAAATACCCGGAGGTGCAAGGTGGGGGCCCGGCGAGCCAGCGCACACGGTCCGGACGGGGCTTTTCCAAGCGTGCCCTGGGCGGACCGAGGGGCGAGTTGGCTCGGTGCCCGTGCTTTCTCCGCCCCGTCCCAGCTCCAAGCGCACGCGGACCTCCTTCCTCAGAGCGGCCCACACTGGTCCGTGACTCCTCTGGAGGCCCCCCTCCAGGCCCTGCCAGGTGGCCCAGCACAGGCCCCTCCCGTCCCCCCATCCCCCGTTTCCCTGCCCCAGGGACTCGCTGCCTCTGGCTGGGCGGTCCGCTGGGCCACGCTGGAGGCAGGAGCACCAGCCGCTTGGGGTGAGAGCCCGGCGGCTCACTCTGGGGTTCCTCTCGGCAGCGAAACTGCACGAGGAGCTTGACCGAGTGGTCGGCCACAGCCGAGTCCCGAACATCGAAGACCGGAGCCAGATGCCGTATATGGATGCCGTCATCCACGAAGTGCAGCGGGTCAGCGACCTCATCCCCATGAACGTGGCCCACGCGGTCACCTGCGACACCGAATTCCGGGGCTATGTCATCCCGAAGGTGTGTGTGGCGGGAAGGACAGGAAGGTCTGGGGAAGGTTACTGAGCAGCCCACAAATATTGGCTCCTGTGGTGCTTTGCACGTGGCCGGGAAGCTGCCTGTGGGAGCTCCGGACTGCAGGACCTGGCGCTGGCCCTGGTGCTGGGAATGGAACAGACCCCTTGCAGGACCGGCCCGACTCCGTGAGCCCCACAGCCTTTCTGCTGGCCCTGGAATGGGGCTGAGGGCCAGGGTCCTGCTGGGGCCCCCGCACAGTGCTGAGCGCCGCTCGCCCTCCCTCCAGGGGACAGAAATCTACCCCATGCTCACCAGCGTCCTGCACGACCCCTCCATGTTCAAGAGCCCGGACACCTTCAACCCCGGACATTTCCTGGACGAGAGCGGGTGCTTCCGGAAGACGGGCGCCTTCGTGCCCTTCTCCTCAGGTAGAGCCCGTAGCCCCGTGGGGAGGTGGCTCGACGGCCCTGCATCCGTGGAGGACGCCTCCTCCGGCGCTCGTTCTCGCCTCTCCCATGGTCCCAGGGCAGGAGGCGTACGGGAACGGGCTGCCCTGCTCCCGCCTGGAGGAAGAGGCCCCACACGGCGTGCCCCCTGCCACTCTCTCCTCTTCCCCACAGGCAAGCGGCTCTGCCTGGGCGAGGGGCTGGCCCGCATGGAGCTGTTCCTCTTCTTCACCACCATCCTGCAGAGGTTCCGGCTGAAGCCGCTCCTGCCCCCCCAGGACATCAGCGTGGCCCCCAGGGAGAAGGGCTTCGCCACCATCCCACCCTTCTACAAGCTCTGCATTGTCCCCCGCTGAGCGGGGCTCTGGCCCCGGGGCTTCCTCCGGCGCTTCCAGGGTGGCTCCTTCAGGCAGAGGCGGGGGTCCCTCTCCCTGGTCCCGCGCAGGCCCTGCGGCCTTCAGTGCCTCTGGCCATGGCCTCAGCCTGTTTCCCTTGCCCTCACTCTCCCGCTCAGAGGACCGCTGGACTGGTCCCTCGGGAAACCGGACCGGATCGCCTGGCCCGCGGCACCGAAGGGCCGTGCCGCATCGGCCCCGTGCCGAACCCAGAGCTCTTTCTTCCCGTTTCTGCTGCTCAAGCTTTCCATGGAATACAATAAAATCCCCGAGTGTCCAGATGCGCAGAGTGACCTTGCTGTGAAAACGAGCACAGCTCCCCATTAGCACCGGCTCTAATCCGGGACGGGGGCACCTGGGAAGGGGCTGGATGGGCACGGGGTCTCGGGAGGCGCCTGGCCGTACTTCCTGCTCCTGCCGCTGACCCCCGCCCGTGGGGATCCTGGGCGTGCCACACCGGGGTGGGCGACGCAGGCAGCGCCGGGGCCCTCCAAGGCCACGGGGGCCATGCACCTCGGAGCCGTGCTGTGGCCTGGCACAGGTGGGTGGAGGCATCGCCGGGGGCCCCTGCAGGCCACGGCTCAGGGTCGGGGTTCTCCTCTTCCGTGGCGGAAAGGGCAGACCCCCACATTTGAAAGAGAGAACGCCAAGAGCCACCAAAAGGGTTGCAGGCCAGCTGCCTGCCTGGCCGTCCTGGCATACCAGAGCCCATTATCCAGCACGACACACTCCCGTTGTGGCAACTTTTTCCAATACTATAGAAAGATTTTGATACATCACGGATGGAAATAGAATATCCTGGACATAAGTTTTGAAGTATTCCTATTTGCCCACCTCTCATAGAAATATAGCTGTCTTACAGCATTTTCGCTTTACACTTCTGGAATAACTTTAAAAAAACCGGTGCCGCCAAATTCAGCGCTTCCGCGGTTTTTAAACCCATCTCATTTTTCGTGCCAATAAAGCAGCTCCATTTGCCGGTTGTGCAGACCACAGCGGCCACTCGTGACCTGATCTCCCCGCAAGGGGCAAACGTTCAACAGAGCCCAAACCCTCTGGGGCCCTCGGCTGCCCCGGCACCTGTGCAGGAAGACGGGAGTGGGCGAGGGGGGGCCAGAGTCCGGAAATCCCGGCCGGCAGGTCCGCAGCCGGCGTGCCTTGCCTGCCCCCTGAGGAGGGCCCAGTTTCATTTTCCCACCCGGCTCTCAGATTCCCGCCCGGAAGGGGCTCTTGCTGCCATCCGTGGTTCCCGTTCTCCCGTGGGGCTTTGCTCCCCGGGCCAGGCTTGCTTGCTTCAAGGCCGGGAAGGGAAGGGGCAGTGAGTGTCCCCGTGGCCCGGGGGCTCCGTGCTGTGCCCCTGCTGTCATTCCTGGGTGCGTTGCAGGACATGGCCCCTTCCTGGGGCTCTTCTGGTGCTTCCTGAACATCTCCGTGGCATTTTTCAAGAATATGGATCAGAAACGATTAAAGGGCCGGCACGCCATGAACGCCACAGCGTGGCTGTGAGATTCTGCCGGGACACGGCCCCGCCTTGTGCCGCGGAGCCCAGAGATGCTTGAGCCGAACGGCCAGTCTCAAAGGACGACACGGGGGCAGGGGCACCTACCCAGCGATCCACGGAGCCCGGGCGAGGCAGCAGCCTGGAGGCAAGCAAGAGAAGCCTCCTGGCCGGGGCTGGCTGGGCACTTGGAGCCGCCGGAGCCTCCGGGTGCTGGAGCACCATTTGCAGGCTTGGCTGCTCCCTGGCCTTGCCGCCTCCTTCTGGGGCAGGGCAGCAGCAGGGAGAGCTGCCCGAGGGACTGCCAGACCCCCCGGAGCGTGTGTGCCGGGCCACCGCCTCCCCACACCGTGGAGAGGACATCCCATGCGTGCAGAGCCCTCCGTGGGCGCCAGAGCCAGAAACAGTCATGCGTGGAGCCGCTCCCCCTCGGGTCCTTGGCATTCCTGGCCGATGGTAAGGGGCTTCCACTGCACGAGCCTCCTGGGGGTTTGGCCCCCTCCTCTCCACCTCGGCAGGCGCAGGTGGCTTAAGGGGACAACTCTGGAAGGACGTGCCGTCCACGCAAAGACCTCTCCCTTTGCACGATCAGCTTAGGCGCTTCATTTTCCAAAATGCAAGGGGTGCGTTGCGCCACAACCAGCCACCCCCCCCAGGCCGAGCCGCTCACTCTACAGCTGACCCACGATGCACGGACTGGCGGTTTGGCCCCTGGGCCCGTTGGCCTCGCGTCTCTCGCTCCTCTCGTGGTACCTGCGAGGGCACCGCAGCCGGGAGGACTGCCTGGCCTCCTCCCGCGGCCCCGAGCTGCTTGGGCGCCCCTCATTCCCCCTCCCCTGTGCCTCCTTCTCCTTTTCCTCCAGTGGCCAGTCTGTGTCAAAAGTCCTCTTTCGATAGTCACCTTCAGCACCTGCCAGCAGTTGCCATCCAGTTAAAAACTACACAAAATTTTGCACTTAATTTTGTCACACTTTTGCAAGTGCACACCTGTGCAGTTAAGGGGGTGTGGGAATTGAGTTTCCAAAGTGCAGCCGGGACCCAAAGGGGTTCCAGGTGGGTTTCCTCCACCTTGGTTTGACTTGACAGGTGTAAACAGGTGAGTTGCCCAGGCTAACCAAAGAAGAGATGGAGCTGTGCTCAGAAAGGGAGCAGTGGGAGTTCCCTCTGCCCCTTCACGGGAAGTTCCCGGCTTCTGTGTGCTTTGTGCCATTGTCCTTTCCTCGAGACATTTGCTGCTCGGCAACACGAGGAAGCATGTGTCTCCAGCCTGCCCAGTGCAGGAGCTTCGAACCCTTTGACGGCTGCCAACATCCAGGCTCCCCTTTAAGCCGGGGCTGGATAGGGTGGGATTTGGCCTCAACATTTCCTCCGAAGTCTGAGGCCTACCCAGGTCCAGCCCAAGCCACTGCTGTCCCGCCACCCCTGAGGTGCCCAGGAGGTCCGATCCAGACAGTGCCCCGCTCCAGCCTGCAGGCCACACGCCCAGCCATGGCCTCTGAGGTGCTTCTCCACAGCTGGTCCCTGCGGGCATCCTGCTCTCGTCCCGTCTTTGCACGCCGCTCCACCAGGCTCTCACGTGGCTTAGGAAGGATGTTGGCTGAGGAACATGCTCTTCATAATCCGATTAGGCACCTCTCTTTCCAGCGCTGCGAGGGGAGCCAGTTTGGCACCTCTGTAAGAGGTTTAGGGTTACTTCCCCCCCCCCCCCCGGAGCAGGTGCTTCTCCTAATCCAGTCTGAAGTGGCTTTTCCTGAGCGCCTCTGCTTGCTCCTTCAGGGCGGACAGAGGCTGGCTGGCTCCGCTGGGCCCTGGACAGCCCTGGACCCTGCGTGCTCCTCTTCTGGCCACCCGGACAGCTCATTCTCAGCCAGTCAGGCTGGGACCCACCTGTGGGATGCTGTGCTGCAGCTGGAAATATCAAAGCTGCGCTTTGGTTCTCGATTACCTGAGAGCCAAGGGCCTTCATGACCTGCAGCGCAATAGCAACCATGGGTTCAAATACTGAAAGCCCACTTGGGCCTCCTCGGGTACTCCTGGCACTGTCCGTTTCCCTTGCAAGCTTTTCTCCTGTTAAGGGAAAAAACAGAAGACGTAGAAAACGGCAGGAGAGCGACAAACAGGGACCCCGCCATCCAGACCCGGCGTGAAACACCTTCCTGGGGGCCCCCTGGCCGGGCTGCCCCGATCATTACCCCACCCTAGGCGGCAGCGTTCTCGTGGAGCGGGACTCGTGGGGCCCGCAAAGCGCTTTCCCGCAGCGGCCGAGCGCTGGGGGGGGGGCGAAGACTGGCGATTCAGAGCCCCCATGGAGGCGGGTGAAAAGCTCCGGCTGCCGGTTGCAGGGAGGCGCCTCCGCCTGCG